>CM066036.1:44693578-45931962 GCA_033557465.1 Ichthyophis bannanicus
ACTTCGAGGACCTCCCCGGTGGTTGAGCCGATCCTCAAGCACTACCATCCTTGAGAAGTGCCTCGGCCCCGATCTTCGGGGACGACGCCACTGCAATGTGCCTTTGAATCCATCTCCTACCAAGATCCAGCGCCGGTCCCTACCCAAGGATAGGGCCTTCCTCAACTTCATGCAGGACATGGTGAAGGCACTGGCGTGCGACACTGAGTTGGAGGAGGATCCTCGCATTGAGGGACTCAAGATCCTCCAGTTTGAGGCCCCTCTGAAGGAGGCACTCATGGTGCCCATCCCCCAAATCCTGGATCGGCTACTTCTCCACATGTGGGAGACACCCGTATCGGTACCCATTGTGAGCCGGCGGCTGGACTCAATATACCGAGGGCCAGAGCCCTGGATTCCAGAAGGCACAGCTACCACATAATTCCATGGTGGTGGAGTCAGCCATGTATCAGCTCAAGAGTCAAAAGACACACTCCTCGGTGCCTCTAGGGAGGGAGGCCCACGCTATGGATGCCATGGGCAGAAAGTACTACCAGGGCTCAATGCTCATGTTTCTGTATCCAGGCATACCAGCTGTACATGGACATGTTCTGTTTCATTTTACCTATTTGCATTTAGTTTTTGCAATTTTTGAATACAATTTCCTTTAGGCACAAGAAGCATAAGGTGCCTTTACTGATAAGACCACATATGTTCCTCTTTTATTTCTTTTGTAATGTATTTTTCATGTTTATCATTATACTATTTATTTTAATTCTTACTTCATTTTCTTTGTTTTATTTGGGACTCTGGAGCTCTGCCTGCCTTTTGATGTTTCCGTTTTGTTTATTATGGTTTTATCTTTTTTTATAGTGTTGAACATATTTATTATTTATAAGTGTTTTAATGCATTTACATGTGTATTATGATTTCTATGTAGGCCAATCCCCTGACGAAGGCAGTGTCGAAACACGGCCATGTCGGGAAGCCCCTTAGCAGCCCCCTGGGATGAAGCATTTCAAATAAAGTTTGTATCACATTTCGCTCTTGCCTAGAGAATGCTCTAAATTCATGACTCAGGCAGCCTATGACGACTTTGAGACGACGGCTAGAGTAGCTGCAGTGGGTATCAGCGCCCGGCGCCAGTCCTGGCTGCAATCTTCCAACCTGGAGCAATGGGTTCAGGACAAATTGGTCAATGTCCCCTGCCAGGGAGAGAACCTCTTCGGCAAACCCATGACCAATAAGGCTGCAGTGTTGGAGACCAAGTTCCTGACAAGGACCAGACTCTCCAAGAAGACCGCTACCCTTCCCCAATGGAAGCCCTCGGGTAAAACCCCTTACTCAAGGAAGGGCAAGGCTTACGGAAACTACCCTCAGTATCAGGCCTACCCAACTCCCCAGCAGAGTCGCAGGCCAAGGGACAAGGGCATGGCTCTCGAAAACTGAAGACTCCCAAAACCCAGGCACTGACTCCAGCCCAGTCTAGTGGGAATTTTTGACTCCTTGGGCATAGCCCCTCTCCCCTTAGGAGGCCCACCCCAGCTACCCACAGGAGGATGTCTAGTCCTGTTTGCTCAAAGGTGGTCATCTATCACCACCGACATCTTGCACTAACGGTGGTCAGTGAGGGTTACCTCCTCCATTTGCTGCAGACACCCCCTCCATTCTTCCCGGGAGAGACCTCCAGGATTCCCCTCCACCAGACCTTGCTACTTCAGGAACTCACAAGTCTTCTAGAGAACAGGGCAGTGGAACGAGTGCCTCCACATTTTAGGGGCAAAGCGTTGTACTCCCGGTACTTCCTTCTACCCAAAAGAACACGGGGCCTACGGCCCATCCTATAACTGCGGGACCTAAAGAGGTTTCTGGTGAGGGAGAAGTTCCAGATGCTCTCCCTTGGAACACTGCTGCCATACTTCCAGCAGGGAGACTGGCTATGCTCCTTGGACTTAAAGGATGTGTACATTCACATCCTCATCCATTCCAGTCACAGCAATACCTCAGGTTCATGGTGGGGGGTGGCCACTACCAGTACAGGGTATTACTCTTCTGCCTAGCTTCCGCCCCAGAGTCTTCACCAAGTGCCTAGCGGTAGTTGCAGCCTACCTTCGCCTCCAAAGGGCCTTCGTCTTCCCCTACCTGGATGACTGGCTTTTAAGAGGGGGCTCAGCCACCGAGGTGCATCAGGCCCTGCCCGCACCATCCACGTCCTTCAGTATCTGGGGTTCGTGATAAACCACCCCAAATCCCATCTCCTCCCAACAGTGTCTAGAGTTTATAGGGGCATGGCTGGACACCATCCAGACACGAGTCTTCCTTCCTCTGGACAGGATTGACTGCCTCAGGGCACTGGCTGCAGAAGTGCAGCACCAATGCTCGGAGTCTACTTGCCTTCTGCTCCGACTGCTGGGCCACATGGCATACAAGGTCCATGTTACCTTGGATTCCTGTCTTCATATGAGGGTGGCCCAGTGGTGCCTCCTCTCCCAGTGGACCCAGGCCATGGGCCGGCTATAAGACAGGGTGACCGTGACCCGCTGGTACTCCCTCGGCTGGTGGCAAATGCCACAGCATTTCCATACCAGGATGCCCTTTCCCGCCCCCCAGGGGGTTCTCAGCATGGATGTCTCCCTCTGGGCTGGGGGGCTCATTGTGAGGACCTCTGCATTCAGGGCAGTTGGTCGCAGATGGAAAGCCAACAGCAGATCAGTCTCCTAGAGCTTTGGGCCATATCCCTGGCTCTCTGAGCCTTCTGCCATCACCTGCAGCACCAATCGGCACTGATCCAAATAGGCAACCAGGTCGCAATGTTCTGTGTCAACAAGCAGGGGGGGCACAGGGTCGCACACCCTCTGCCAGGAGGCAGTAGCCCTCTGCTCATATGCGAACCGCAATGAGATGCTCCTGAAGGTAGTATATCTGCTGGGCCAGGACAATGCAAGGTCTGAACAGGGTCCTCCAGCTGCATGAGTGGCAGCTGGACCCCAGAGTGGTCTGTCAACTCTTCCAACTCTGGGGAACTCCACAGCTGGGCCACTTTGCCAGCCCGGCCAAATCTTAGTTGCCCCACTTCTGCTTCCGAAAGCTACACTCATCCCAGGTGGTGGCGGATGCCTTCCTCATCCCGTGGATTGAGGACCTTCTTTATACCTTTCCGCCCACACCACTGATAGCCAAGAATCTCTTCAAAACTCAGCAGGACGGGGCATCGCTGATACTAGTAGCCCCTTGGTGGCCCAGGCAACCATGGTTCCCACTGTGCCTTTGCATGTCCATAGCATCCCCAGTCCCCCTGAGGAGCGACCCGGGACTACTATCGCAGGAGTAGGTCTCCCTCCTACACCCCAATCTGGTGCTAATGGTTTGGTGGCTGAAAGGATAGCCTTGGCCCATTTCAGGAGAGGTTGAGGAGGTCCTCCTGGCCTCTCACAAGACCTCCACGAAATGAGCTTATGCCTTCAAATGGCACAGATTCTCTGTGTGGTGTGTGAAGCAACGGGTCAACCCATTCTCATGATGTGTGCAGCTTGTGTTGCAATATTTGCTTCACCTCTATTGGGCAGGACTGAAATCCACTTCGGTCAAGGTTCCTCTTAGTGCTCTTGCGGCGCACCACCACCTCATTAAGGGCAAGCCTCTCTCAGTCCAGTCCCTCGTAACCCACTTCCTGTGGGGCCTCCTATTATCCAAACACCATGTCCACCCACCAACGGTGGAGTGGGACCTCATTGTGGTGCTCTCATGGCTCATTGGCCCATCGTTCGAGCCTTTGGCCACCTGCCACCTGGTTACGTCTCATGGAAGGTTGCCTTCCTGATGGCGCTCATGTCTGCTCACAGGGTCAGCGAGCTTCAGATGTTGGTGGCGGATCCGCCTTACACGAGATTCTATAAGAACAGGGTCGTATTCCGTATGCACCCCAAATTTCTTCCTAAGGTGGTGTCCCCATTCCACCTCAGTCAGGAGGTGGTGCTCCCCATCTTCTTCCCGCAGCTTCACTCCAGCAGAGCAGAGACCAGCCTTCATACTCTGGACTGTAATAGCCCTGTCCTTCTATCTCCAGAGTACCTAGGGCCACCGCAAACCTCACAGCTTTTCATCTCCTATGACCCCAGTCAGCTGGGGGAGGCGATGACCAAGCGAACTCCATCCAGTTGGATGGTGGGCTGCAATGATCTCGCCTATGACTAGGCTGGGCTCTTGCTGTAGTGCCGGGTTACAGCACACAACGTCAGAGCCATGGTGGCCTTTCTGGCAAACCTGCGTTCCGTCCCTGTGACTGAAATCTGCTGGGCTGCCACCTGGTCCTCAGTACATTTCTTTGCAGCTCTCATTACTGCCTGGAGAGAGAGTCCTGATAGGACAGGGCCTTCGGCCAGGGCATACTCTGTCATCTGTTCAGGATGTAGGCAACTCCTGTCCTCTGACCCTTCTGTGTTCAGGCTACCAGAGTCGGGTCGTTGGAGAGTCTGTTAGCTTAGGACTCCATTGCTATTGCTCCTGACTCACCTTTCTGGTCACCTGTGGTTTTTTACAGATTTTCGGTAGCCTATAGCTAGGGAGTTCCATATGTGAGGACTGACTTCCTGCTTATTCCCAAAGAAAGCATAGTTACTCACCTATAATAGTGTTCTCCAGGGACAGCAGGAATCAGTCCTCACAATCCTCCCTCCTCCCCAAGGAGTTGCTTTTTGTGTCATTTTTGCTGTCTTTAGCTCTGTCATTTCACTGAGGCAAGATAGCATCCTTGGGTGGGAAGGGGACCATGCATGCATGGTGCATCTCCCAAAGGCTTTCTTTGAAAACTGGGGAGAAGCTTCTGGGTGGGCTCCGGTGGCACCGATGTCACCAATATGTGAGGACTGATTCCTGCTGTCCCTGGAGAACACCTTTTACAGGTGAGTAACTATGCTTACTTACTGCCCACAAAGAGCAACCCAAGAGGACGGGGGTGGGAATATTGTTTGCAAAAGGGCTCATGCTTGAAGAGAAGGAGGTGGTTCGTGACCCTGGGGGCCGGTACTTATTCTGGCGAGGGGTGCTGGAGGGATGAGCGGTGACCCTGTGTTGTGTGTATGCACCCAATGTACAGCAAGGAGTCTTCTTTCAGCAGCTATACACACAAGTAGAAGATAGGCTAGGGGCCCAGTTATAATGGGAGGAGATTTTAACACCATAATGGACCCTAAGATTGATACAACGAGTAAGGAGGCCAGCCCCTGGGGTAGGAGACTGCAGTTGAAAGAGCTAAAGAGTAAATTGGAGGTGGTGGCTACATGGAGACACCTACGAGGTACTCAGAGGCATTATACATTTTATTCCCACCCACAGGATGTATGCAATAGACAGGATATGCTTTAGGTGGATGGGAAGCTAGTGGATGGAGTACAAAATGTTGAGATAGGGAAGATAACTTGGTCTGACCATGCGCCTGTGTGAATGGAAATTAAATTGATGAACACTGAAGCTGGGTTACAGTTTTGGAGATTAAATGAATCTCTTTTGGAGGACCTGAAGGATGTGGAAGGCTTGAGAGTAGCGATTAAAGAATATTTGACCCACAATGGGAATGGTGAAGTGGCACTCCCTGGTGTATGGGACGGACTTAAAGCAGTGCTTAGGGGGCACAAGGTCTCCCTGGTCTCCCGAAAGAAAAGATTAAAGGTGAAGCCGGAAGAGCAGCTGCTAAGACAACTGGAGTCCCTGGTGGCACGCCACAAGAGAGGAGGGGCCAATGACTGAGATGCCAGATTGAGCATATAAGGGGGGAGTTGAATAAGATAAGAACAGAAGAATGGGCCTCCCAATTAAATCAATTCCAACATTCCTTTTTTTACACAAAATAAGAAACCCGGAACCTATTTATCTTGCAAATTGCATGAGCGAGTGATGAAAAATCACATATGTAAAATATGGGACGTGCAGGGCAGGCAAATACAAAAGATTTTTTGTGAGTTCTATCGGGAACTCTACCAATCTGAACATCATATAGTAAAGCCCAACCTAGAGCAATACATGGCTGGGATGGAACTTCCAACATTGAGTGGAGAAGAGTGCAACTGGCTGGACAGAGCAATAGAAGAGACAGAAATCTTACAAGCCATTATGTCCTTAAAGGAAGGGAAGTCCCCTGGTCTAGAAGGGTTTACTGCAAAATTCTATAAGACGTTTGCGGGGGACATTTCAAAGCTCTTAACTACATAAGAACATAACATAAGATATGCCATACTGGGTCAGACCAAGGTCCATCAAGCCCAGTATTCTGTTTCCAACAGTGGCCAATCTAGGTCATATGTACCTAGCAGTTTCCCCAAGAGACACAAGTTCCACAATGCTTGTACTGCGTCAAGCATTGATATCTTCGGTCACTTCTTAATAATGGTTTATGGACCTTTCCTTCAGGAACTTGTCCAAACCTTTTTTAAACCCAGCTACACTAACAGCCTTTACTACATCCTCCGGTAACAAATTCCAGAGTTTGATTACACGTTGAGTGAAAAAATATTTTCTTTTATTAGTCTTAAATAGTTTACCCTGTAGCTTCATTGCATGTCCCCTAGTCTTTCTATATTCTGATAACGTAAACAATCGATCTACGTTTACCCGTTCCACTCCGTTCATTAATTTATAGACTTCTATCATATCTCCCCTCAGCCGTCTCTTTTCCAGGTTAAAGAGCCCTAACGTTTTTAGCCTTTCTTTATAGGAGTATCCTTCCATCCCCTTTACCATTTTGGTGGCTCTTCTCTGAACCTTTTCTAAAATCGCTATATCCTTTTTAAGATACGGCGACCAGAATTGCACACAATATTCAAGGTGCGGTCTCACCATGGAACGATATAGAGGCATTATAATATCTTTTGTTTTATTTTCCATTCCTTTCCTTATCATACCTAGCATTCTATTTGCTCTCTTGGCCGCCGCTGCACACTGGGCCGAGGGTTTTAACACGGTATCCACAATGACGCCTAAATCTTTTTCCTGGGTGGTGGTTCCTAATGTGGAACCTTGCATCGTGTAACCATAGTTTGGGTTGTTCTTCCCTAGGTGCATAACCTTGCACTTGTCCACATTAAATTTCATCTGCCATTTTGATGCCCAGTCTTCCAATTTATCATGATCCTCTTGCAATTTTTCACAATCCTCTTGGGTTTTAACAACTTTAAATAGTTTTGTGTCATCTGCAAATTTGATAACCTCACTCGTTATTCCACTTTCCAGGTCATTTATGAATATGTCAAAAAGCAGCGGACCCAGCACAGATCCCTGGGGTACACCACTATTCACCTTTCTCCATTGGGAAAATTGGCCATTTAGCCCTACCTTCTGCTTTCTATCTTTTAACCAGTTCCTGATCCACAGTAGTACACTGCCTCCTATCCCATGACTCTTTAGTTTTGCCAAAAGTCTCTGATGAGGGACCTTGTCAAAGGCTTTCTGAAAGTCCAGATACACAATATCAACCGACTCACCTTTGTCCACCTGTTTATTCACTCCTTCAAAAAAACATAACAGATTAGTAAGACAAGATCTTCCTTGTCTAAAGCCATGTTGGCTGTCTCCCATTAGGTTGTGACTATCTACATGACGAGTAATTTTATTCTTTATGATGGTTTCTACCATTTTTCCTGGTACTGACGTCAGGCTCACCGGTCTGTAGTTTCCCGGATCACCCCTGGAACCCTTTCTAAAAATTGGTGTTACATTGGCGATCCTCCAATCTTCAGGTATTAGAGATGATTTTAATGATAGTTCACAGATTACTGATAGCAGGTCTGCAATCTCATATTTCAGTTCTTTCAACACCCTTGGATGTATACCATCCGGCCCAGGTGATTTGCTACTCTTCAGTTTATCTAATAGTTGTAAGACATCTTCCCGATGTATCGATATTTCCTTCAATTCTTCCGCACCTTTAAATACCACTTCAGTCATGGGTAACATCCCTACATCTTCCTCAGTAAAGACCAAAGGAAAGAATTCATTCAGTCTCTCCGCTATCGCCTTGTCGCCTCTTAGTGCTCCTTTAACCCCTTTATCATCTAATGGACCAACTGACTCTCTCACAGGTTTTTTGCTACGAATGTACTTGAAAAGGTCTTTATTTCGCGTTTTTGCTTCCGCAGCAAGCTTCTTCTCAAATTCTCTCTTTGCCTGCCTTATCAATGCCTTGCATTTGACTTGCCAGTGCTTGTGCTGTTTCCAGGTTTCGTCGTTTGGCTCTTTTTTCCATTTCCTGAAAGATGCTTTTTTGGCAACAACAGCCTCTCTGACCTCACCTTTAAACCATGCTGGCAGTTTTTTGGACTTTCTTCCACTTTTCTTAAAGCGTGGAATACAGCTGGTCTGGGCTTCCAAGATAGTATTTTTCAACAACACCCAAGCTTGATGTACGTCTTTAACCTTTGCAACTGCTCCTTTTAGTTTTTTCTTAACTGTTTTCCTCATTTTATCATAGTCTCCCTTTCGAAAGTTAAAAGGTAGTACTGTGGATTTCCTTACTATCCCTCCTCCACTAATTAAATCAAAGGCGATCATGCTATGATCACAATTGCCAAGTGGCCCCAACACCCTTATCTCTTGCACTAGATCTGGTGTTCAACTAAGGACTAGGTCTAATATGGCTTCTCCTCTGGTCGGTTCATGAACAAGCTGCTCCAAGAAGCAGTCATTTATTTCATCTAGGAACTTTATCTCCCTAGCATGTCCTGACGTGACACTGACCCAGTCAATACCGGGGTAATTGAAATCACCCAATCTCCAGGAACAAGCAGGAATGAGTCTTCACACGTGGGAGACGTCGCCGACGGAGCCCGCACGGGAATGCTCCCCAGCATCCAATCAGAAAGCCTTTGGGAGCATCCCCCGCGCCTGCGCGGTGGCTTCCCGCCCTTCCTACTGCCTCTCCCCAGTTTTTCGTTTTCCGCGGAGCAGGCAGGACGTCCCTCCTGCCACCGCAGAAATTTTTTTCCTTTGTTCTTGTTTCTATAGTCGCGGCTTTTCCCGCCGATGGTGGCACCTTTGTGCCCCTTTCTTTCTTTCTTTTCAATTAATTTCATTTAAATTTCATTCTTTGGTCGCCCCCTTCGGGGCGCCGAGGCCTTCCGGGCTTACAGCATGGAGCCTTCTTCTCCCAAGCAGTGCCCTCACTGCGGGGATCTAAATTTCCAGTTGGACTCCAATGCCTGGTGCCTCTCCTGTTTGGGGCCTGACCCTTCATTCCCGGATCCCCCGGGCTACAGTGTCGGGAGAAGACCCTCCCTTTTTCGGATATCCCTCGACGACGTCTTCGCACCCAACGCGCGGTCGTCGGATTGTTCTTCTCTCCAGGATCAGGTATCCACACAACAGTCTGTTAAGACTAGCCGAGTCTTGAGGGGCGAGTCTCATGCGCGGCATGGTGATGGCGCCAACCAACCCCTCAAGTCCCCCTTGGCTACTATACCCCGGCGGGAGTCCTCGGGCTCCAAAGCATTTACGGGGTTTCGGGATGTTCCTGAGGTTCGCTCCTCACAGAACATTCCCGAGCCATGCCCGAGGGAGGTACCTGCTTCGAGCGGTGCCTATTCCCCGGCGTCGGCGTCGAGTGTTCCACTCTTCGCCAGGGATCGTCAGCTGGTGTCCTCGGCGCCTTCGGGGCCGATTGACTCGACCGGGTCTGACCTCCCTACATCCCAGCCATGCTCGGGTGTGGTACCCGCTTCGGGCGGTACTGAGACCCCGGCATCGGCGTCGGTGTCGACTCCGCTCCTCACCGAGGATCGTCGGCTGCTGTCCTCGGCGCCTCCGGGGCCAATCGACTCGGTCCAGCCGGGCGTTCCTCCATCACCGCCATGCGCGGGAGTGGCACCCGCTACAAGCGGTGCCGGCCCCTCGACGTCGGCGCCGGTGTCGAGCGTTCCGCTCCTCACCGGGGATCGGCGGCTGCGGTCCTCGGCGCTTCCGGGGCCGATCGACACGCGCCGGTATGGCGCCCCTACGGGGGTAGTATCCGCTTCGGGCGGTGCCGACCCGTGGGCGTCGAGTAACCCGCTCCCCACCGGGGATCGCCGGCCGCTGCCCTCGGTGCCTCTGGGGCCGATCGGCCCGGCACGGCCTGGCCCTGCATTCAGGCCATGCGCGGAGGCGGTACCTGCTTCGAGCGCGCCGGCATCGATGGTTCCACCCCTCGCCGGGGATGATCCCCTGGCCTCACTCCCCTCGAAGACCTTCGCTTCGACCCGAGCTGGGTTGCCGGGACCCCAGCCCTGCGCAAGGGTGGGACCGGTTTTGAGTGGCGCCACTCCGCCAGCGAAGGCAGGGGCGTCGAGTTCAAGGAACCGCCATCAACCCTCCCCGGGGACGGGCGACCCCCCGGCATCGACGCGGCCGTCGAGGGCCCCGCCCTCTCCTAGAAAAGGGGCCTCGGAGTCTTCGATCGCCTCGATCCCACCGCAGGTGCTTTGCACTTCCCTCCCCCGCAGGGACTCATCGTCGGGTGACCTGGTTCCCCTCGGGGACGGGCCGTATGCCCCTGCAGGTTTTCCCTCCGGGTAGGATGGGTTCGAGAGGGGGCACGGCATCGGGCAGCGCCCGCCGATCGACATCGGTGCCGGCGTCAGATGGCCCCCTCTCCACCGAGCACCGTCCTCGGGGGCCCTTGATGCTCGCGGCACCGGTCGGCACGGTTCCGATCCGCGCTCCGGGATCTCCACCACCGGTGCGGTCGCCCCCGCCGGGGTGCTCGAGGAAGGAGTCGTTCTCCTCGCTCGGCTCGATGTCCAGCCTGGAGTCGTTGTCCAGCCTTGAAAGCCTGGCCACGGCACGACCCGGGATCGGCCCCTGTCCCCTCCCGCAGCGCGGAGCAGAGACCGCTAGCCCCTGCCCTTCGGCTGCCGCAGATTCGCTCCAGTCATGGGGGGAAGCGCCGCCCCCGGGTTCAGGGCCGAGGCCGATTACTGCGGTGCCGTTGGTGCCATCGGCCTCTTCGATGCCTAGCTTGGAATCAATTCCAGGAGCCGACGATGCCATGTTGACTGCCCCGATCCGGGTCGGTTGGTCCCCTCCTCTGCCCAGCGGGCATCGGCCCGAGCGGCCTCTTAGTGCCCTGGCGGCCTCTCCCGCCATAACTGCTCCGCCTTTTTAGGATTTCCTCCTTGACATGGCGGACTTGCTGGCCATCCCTATCCCGGGCCCAGGCCCTGCGGAACAGGCAGCCGTGATGCTTCCTCTGTATCCCTCCCTGCAGGATCTCCTGCTGGGGGCTTGGCGGTCGCCTTTGAGGGTTCCGGCACCGTAGACTGCAATGCAGGCTCTGTACTGGGTGCCTTCGTCCCCGGGGTTTCGGCAGCACCAGCTTCCACATCGGTCCATTGTGGTGGAATCGGCGCTAAGGAAGGCCAGAGGCAAGGAGAAGCATGCTTCTCGCCCTCCAGGCCGCGCCTCGAAGACGCTTGATACTCTAGGACGTCAAGCCTTCCAAACGTCTATGCTGGCTGCCAGAATTATTTCATATATATTTTACATGAGTCTGTCGCTTCGGGAGGTCACCGAGAGATTATCTCGGTTATCCACCTTCGTATCTGCAACCAAGGCCTTTGAATATTCCCTGCTTCTTTATCACTGCAGGAATATCTCCGGGTTCCTTTCTCGTGCTTCGCTGGACTCCTTCCGGTCGGTCAGCAGAGCCTCTGCTGTTGCCATTAGAGCACGCCGTACAGCATGGTTGCAGGCGCCCGAGTTGTGTAGACGGGCACAGCACAACCTGGGTAATTCTCCCTGCGATGGAGATCACCTCTTCAATAGCGAAGCCTTACGTCAGGTCGCACAGTGCTTCGCTAACCTTCCCAGAGTTAGCAGCCAGCCTAGGGCCCGGCTCCCCCCCGGCGGTGGTAAACTCCTCTCCAGACCCCCCTTCCCTAGGAAGAGGAAATGTCAGCCCTCTGCCCACCCTCCAGGCGCGCCCAAGCAAGGGACCTCTCACCCCGGGTTGATGTCCCCGGGCCTGCGCCAGGACTCTCATACTAAGCATTTTTAGGCTCAGGTGGGCGGCTGCCTGCACTTAACCTCCTTACCAGAAGTTTAGAATCGAGCTCTACTCTGGGGCTCGTTCAGTTGGAAAATGGTTCGGGGACTTATCTAGGGGTTCAGGTATTCTCCTCCGTGGGAAAGGGAGACCACCTTACGCCGTGATAGCTATGGCCCACGGTCACCCTACTTACTCTTCGGTATGTCCCCGAACCCCTCTCAGCCAGTATTCTCTTGCTGATTGCTTCCGTACCGGAATTCCCCTTCCAGCCGCTATAGTCCCCCAATATTCACCAGGGACTATACCCTCATGTCCCCCGATTGTGCGGGGGACAAGTTCTGCGTGCAGGTCCTGGGGACACATATAGGGCCTCCAACCCCCGCGGCGTTCTACCGGACTGATGCTATCCTCCGTCCCCCACGCTACCGCGCTCTTAGCTCGCCAATCTGCCCTTGCCCTCCGGAAAAGATCCCTCCTCTGGCGGATCTTGAGGCCACCTTCCCAGGTGGACGTTCTGGGGATCGATGGCAGATCCACCTTACCCGGGTGCTGCTCATGGAGGTAGGCCCCCCCGGCGTACCTGCGTTAGTACCGGAGGGGGCGTCCCCATGTCCACCGGCTTAGATATACTAAATATCTCCTGCTCGATAGGCGCCTATTGGGGGATGCCCAGAGTACCTGTGTTCTACCACCTATTTTCCCTATGGCCGGTACTCACGCCCCCCCCCCCCCCCCCGGGGTCCGGCCAGTCCGCCTGCCTATTCCTCGATCGGCCCGCGGACTGGTGGTACTCTACTGCTGTGAAGTCAACAGCTGCTTTTTCAGTTAGGTCCTCCTCCCGGAGGTCCGGACCCTTGTCTCCCTATCTCTCGCTAGGGCAGACTGTGTACCCCTTCTTCTCCGGGGTACACCTCTACTCTTCTCCAGGATAGGCTCTCTAGTTCGGCCTGTCTTCCACTGTTAGTCCTCTGAGTTATGGACTCTACTCCTAAGGGAGTGCTCAGCTTGCCGTAAGCCCCCTGGAAGACCTGCCGTCCTTCTCCTGACCCAGCTGACGCCTGGCTCTCATGGCCTTCCGGATTTGGAACTTCCTCCTCACTGCGGTGAAGTTTCCTTGATGACCTCGCTACTGCGTCTACAGTGCCTTCATCACAGGACTACTTCCGACAACCCAGTGGGTAAGCTGTACAGGGTTCTAAACCATTAATTCATTAAAACTTAATGGCCGGTAAGCTCTATATGGTACTAGGTCATTTACTCATTAAATGCTTAATGATTTTCTTCATGCACCCCTCTGACTACTCCCGTAGCTTGGGGTTTTTTTTGCTGTATCTTAATGGTACCTGTTCTGCACTCTAAAGACTTTCCTCCGTAGTCTTTAGATTCGCTGTTCCTCTATTCAACTCCTGCCCTCCATCCCTCAGGGGATGTCGGGAATTCAGGTTGGGCAAATGCCATCCCGTCCTGGGCTGCGCTTATGGGATCTCCCCGGGCACCCTTAGCTAGGGAGTCCCCACGTGTGAAGACTCATTCCTGCTTGTTCCTGGAGATAGCACAGTTACTTACCTGTAACAGGTGATCTCCGGAACAGCAGGAATTAGTCTTCACAACCTGCCCACCTCCCCTAGGAGTTGTATCTCTTTTTCTCTTTTTTCTCTATTCCTTCCTCTCCTCTCCTTCCGGCTCAGCTATGAAACTCAACTGGGGAGAGGCAGTAGGAAGGGCGGGAAGCCACCGCGCAGGCGCGGGGGATGCTCCCAAAGGCTTTCTGATTGGATGCTGGGGAGCATTCCCGTGCGGGCTCCGTCGGCGACGTCTCCCACGTGTGAAGACTAATTCCTGCTGTTCCGGAGATCACCTGTTACAGGTAAGTAACTGTGCTTTATTATTACTGCGCTGTAACTTTTGTTAGCTTCCTTGATTTCTTTGAGCATTTCATCATCCATTTGGTCATTCTGGCCAGGAGCTCGATAGTACACCCCCACTGCCATTGCCTTCCCCCTTTTATATGGAATTTCAATCCATATAGATTCTACAGCAGATTTTGTTTCCTGCAAAACTTTAATCCTTTCTGAGTCAATGCCCTCTCTAACATAGAGCGCAACCCCTCCACCAATTTGATCAGCTCTATCATTACGATATAGTTTGTACCCAGGTATCACAGTGTCCCACTGGTTGTCCTCCTTCCACCATGTCTCTGATATTCCAATCATATCTAACCTTTCATTTAGTGCTATATATTCTAACTCTCCCATCTTATTCTTTAGACTTCTAGCATTTGCATACAAGCATTTTAGAGAATGTATTTTATTCATGTTAATTTGGCTATTGTTAGACATGGGTAAATTGGGATCTTTAAGCTCTGTCTGCTCCATACTTGAGGGCATTTGGGCTACTTTACTCTTTTGTGGAACCTCTCTGCTTTTGGTAGTATCCTTCAAGGATACATTCTTCCGAACCATCCGCTCTTGGGCGACTGTCGGCTTTCCCCTAATATCTAGTTTAAAAGCTGCTCTATCTCCTTTTTAAAGGTTATTGCCAGCAGCCTGGTTCCATCCCGGTTGAGGTGAAGCCCATCCCTTCGGAAGAGCCCCTCCTTTCCCCAGAATGTTCCCCAGTTCCTAACAAATCCAAACCCCTCATCTCTGCACCATTGTCTCATCCATGCATTGAGACTCCGGAGCTCTGTCTGCCTTTTGGGTCCTGCGCGTGGAACAGGAAGCATTTCGGAGAATGCTACCCTGGAAGTTCTGGATTTCAACTTCCTACCTAAAAGCCTAAATTTTGCCTCCAGAACCTCCCTACCACATTTTCCTATGTCATTGGTACCGACATGTACCAAGACAGCAGACTCCTCCCCAGCACTATCTAAGACCTTATCTAGGTGGCGCGTGAGGTCCGCTACCTTCGCACCCGGCAGGCATGTTACCAGGCGATCCTCACGTCCACCAGCCACCCAGCTATCTACATGCCTAATGATCGAATCACCAACTATAACGGCTGTCCTAACCCTTCCCTCATGGGCACATGGCCCTGGAGAAACTTCCTCGGTGCGAGAGGGTTTTACATCACCTGGAGGACAGGTCCTAGTTACAGGATCACTTCCTGCCACACCAGGGTGATGCTCTCCTGTCACGTGACCTCTCTCCTCCATGGCAACAGGGGTGCTGCCAGACTGGAGGTGGGACTTCAGGACTATATCCCTGTAGGTCTCGTCTATGTACCTCTCTGTCTGTCTTATGTTTTCCAAGTCTGCTACTTTAGCCTCTAGAGAATGGACTTGTTCCCTGAGAGGAAAGAGCTCCTTGCACCTAGTGCACACGTAAGACCTCTCACCAACTGGGAGAAAATCATACATGTGACACTCAATGCAAAAGACTGGAAAGCCTCCATCCCGCTGCTGGACTGCTGTCTGCCTCTTAGTTTTAAGTTTGTGTCTAGATCTTTAAGTTCTTACTTACTAGGAGTTGCTATGGGTATTTATACCAATAAAACTGTACCTAATACGTTTAATATACCTTGTTCACCTGAAGCTTAATTAATCTCAGGTCCTTAGTGTATGACTGATTTGGGTAATGAGCTTCACCTGAAAGCACGTCCTGTCTTTTAAGATGTGTAAGTACCTATAAAGCTATGATTATCCCAGGGGTGGGTGGGTGTCGGGAGGGAAATAACACTTATTAAAAGAGGGCTGCTACACAGTACCCTGTCTTGTGCTGCTGAGGTAAGCTAAATTCTGATTTGATTTAAATTATAGCTCTTAGCTGCTGCTAGGCTCTAACTTCTTATGAAATTTAAACTACAAGCTCTCTGCTGGGTATGAAATGTATCCAGAAAGTTCTCCTCTGTGTTTTAAATTCAAACTTTAATTGCTGCTACTAGGCCCTAACTGATCCAACAAAAAACAGTGGGTTCACAGATTAAGTAGCTTTAATACAAAGAATTCTTTTTAGAAAATTACCAGAAGTATATACTCACAGTTGCAAATTTCTCTCCAGAAGTAACAGTCCCCCTTTCTAGTCCTTCAACTGAGCTTTTTAATGGGGTGCTGGATAGTGGGGAACTCCCAAAATCTATGGGAGTGGCCGGTGTTTCTGTATTGCTTAAACTGGGTAAAGATGTAGGAAAATGTGGATCATATAGGCCCATTTTGCTTATTAACTTAGATTCCAAGTTGATTGCAAAGATCTTAGCAAATAGGAAAGGTTCCTTCTATAGCTAGTACAAGATGACCAGCTGGGTTTTATATGAGATCGGCATGCCAGTGATAATGTACATATGGCGGACTACTTGGAAACAAAATTCAAGCCCATCTCTTCACAGCTACCATCCCAATGGAAAGAAATTAATTCCACACAAGAGCCTCCCAAACAATGGAGTTCCTTCTACACACCATCCATGATCAAACATAATATCCAGAATCAACACCACAACCTCACCATTAGAAACTTGCCCCATCTCTTAAGATGACGGCAAAGCAATTAATCCGTATCCTACATAAAATTACATGGCTCTCACTCGTACAGGGTCTCATCCCTTCTAGTCTGAAAAAAGCGACTGTAAGATGAATCTTAAAAAAAACCAAAGCTAGACCCGAAAGACCCTAGCTCATACAGACCCATCTCAAGTCTCCCATTTCTAACTAAGATGATTGAAAAAGTAGTCCAAACCCAACTTCAGGACCTCATAGACAGCCATGCCCCGCTTGATCCTCACAGTATGGCTTCAAACCATATCATAGTGTGGAAACACTATTCATCTCCCTGCTTGATAACAGTATGACAAGCATAGATGAGACAAAAAACTGTAGACTACTGATCTTTACAGATATAAAGGCATCCTTTGACTCTATAATCCATCTAACACTTCTGGAATGCCTAAGAAAACATGGGCCTAAAGGGAATCACCCTTCAATGGTTTACCTCCTACTTGATTTCTGATGATCTCAAGGTGGCAAAACAGTGTGACAAGGCAGTGGTAAAAGCCAGAAGGATGCTGGGTTGCATACAGAGAGGAATTCTCCAGGACCAAGCAGGAAGTCAGTCCTCACTTATGGGTGTCATCGACGCCGATGAAGCCCCAGCGGAGCATTTCCCCAGCTTTCCATGAAAGCCTTTGGGAATGCTGGCATGCATGCACGGTTCCCTTCCCGCCTAAAGGTGCCATCTTACCTCAGTCTCTTTTTTTCCGTGAAGCCCATCGGACGTGTGTCCTGCTTTTCCCAGTTAAAAGTAGATTTTTTCTTTCTAAACATTGATTTTTCTCGGATTCGATGTCGGTTCCCCTCCCGCCGGGATCGGTACACCGGTATCGAACCCCCTTTTTTCTTTTTCAGTTTTTGCCCTTAGTGGCTAGGCGTTCGCGCTTCAACTTCTCTTTTCCCTGGAAGGCCGGTCTTTTGACATCGTGGGGTCCCTTTTTTCCCCCATGTCTTCCAGTGGTTTTAAAAAGTGTGATCGGTGTACTAAGATAATGTCTCTCACCGACACCCATGACTGCTGCCTTCGGTGCCTGGGCCCGAACCACGATTCTGAATCGTGTGGGCCATGTGGAAAAATGTCTTGCAAGGCCCTCCGAAGTCATCAACAGCAGAGTGAAAAGCTTTTCTCCGACTCGGCCTCTGCTCGTGCCCGGACCTCGTCTGAGGCTTCGACATCTCGGGATTCCGATCCCGAGAGGCGTCGGAGCTCCTCAGATAGAGGGTCCCCTGACGGGGACCGTAAGAGGAAGAAGCGGCTCGTGAGGGCAGCATCGGTGGAAGTCCCTGGACCCTCGAGATCCAGGTCTAAGACTCCCGACCGTCGTCCCGGGCCCGTGGACCAGGAGAAGCCGACCAAAGTTCCTTGTATACAACCGGAGCCTGATGGACACGTAAGTCCAGTTGTCCTCGAAGACTCGCCTCCCAGAGTACCGACGTCGGGCCCGGCGCCACCGGGGCCCGAGTCGGGGGATGCTGCGTTACCCAAGCTGAGCCTCAGGTTGACAGCCTTGGATAGCAGGATGTCTGCTTTCATGGACCAGCAGCGGGCATTGATGGCCAGCCTGTCTGGCGCATCTGCCCCGACCACCGGGACATCGACGTCCAAGTCAACCCCGGAGACCGAGCCGATACTCGAGTCCCTTGCGGCTCGAGGTCGTCCTCGGTGGAGGTCTCCCTCGGCCTCCCTTCGGGACCGAGGGTCTCGACGCCGGTACCTCTGGCGTCGGGGCGGGTGCCCAGGGACCCCGCGGCGTCGGACCCCGACTCCACGTCGGACGAGTCGGCATGGGAGACAGAAGATGAGGAGTCTCCTGACACCTTTAAGACTCGGTGTGTCCCGTCAGACTCGCCTGAGTCTGAGCCCCGGAGTAGATCCCCTCCGGAGGATACTAGGTTCTCGGAGTTTATCCGGGATATGGCCGCTGCCCTGGCTATCCCGGCTGACCCCGAGGAAGAGCCTCGAGCTGAAGAGTTCGATGCTCTACTGTATGACTCTCCTCCGAAGGATGCCTTTACTGTCCCGGTTCCTCCGATGCTGGAGCAGCTCCTCTTCCGGATGTGGGAGGCACCGGCCTCAGCGCCGGTTTTGAGCAAGAGAGTCGATTCCATTTATCGGCTCCGCAAGAGTCCTGGCTTCCAGAAAGCACAGCTGCCTCACCATTCCATGGTTGTGGAATCGGCCATGCACCGTCTGAAAAGTCAGAAGATGCACTCTGCGCTGCCTCCCGGTAGGGAAGCCGGAAGCCTTGATGGAGTCGGCAGAAAGTGTTTTCAGGGCTCCATGCTTGCTTGTCGTGTCCAGACTTACCAGCTCTACATGGGCATGTATTTACGAGATCTAGCCAAGGAATTGGCCGATTTCTCTGCTGGTCTCTCCGGGGAGCCCTTGCAGAGTTTTAAGTCCTTGTCTTTGAGGATACGGGAATGCTTGAAGTTCATGTCCCGTGCCGCGTACGATGGCTTCGAGGCTTCGTCCCGGGTAGCAGCTGCCGGCATCGCAGCTCGACGCCAGGCGTGGCTGCAGTCATCGGACCTCGAGCCATGGGTTCAGGACAAGTTGGTCGATGTCCCTTGCCGAGGTGACAACCTTTTTGGCAAGCCTGTGGCCGAGAAGGCCGCACAGCTCGAGACTGAGCACCTCACACGGACAAGGCTGTCGAGGAAGACCTCTGCCCCTTCTCATAAGAAGAAGGGCTCAGGTAAAAAGCCCTTTTACCCGAGGAAGGGCACTGCCTACAAACAGTACCCACATTATCAGGCTGCCCAACCTGCCCCACAGGGTCAGCATGCCAAGGGCCGGGGTAATGGGCCCCATAGGCAGACTGCCTCCAAGCCTCCGGCCCCTGCTCCCACTCAGCAGGGTGGAGGTTTTTGACTCCTTGAGTACAACCAATCCTCCCATGCAGTCCCAGCCCTGCACTGGAGGCCGCCTAGCCTTGTTCGCCCATCAGTGGCCCCTGATTACTCAGGACAGTTGGGTTCTGGACATAGTCCATCGAGGATATGCCCTCCATTTTCACAAACTTCCTCCGCCACACTTTCCAAGGGAACCTTTCAGGCCTCCCCTGCATACTGCCCTTCTCCTCCAGGAACTCTAAGGGCTATTACTAGACAAGGCGGTGGAGCCTGTGCCTCCCTACTTCCAGGGTCACGGTTTTTACTCCAGATATTTCCTGGTGCCAAAAAGAACCGGTGGTCTTCGACCCATTCTGGATCTCAGAAACCTGAACAAGTTTCTGGTAAAGGAAAAGTTCAAGATGGTTACTCTTGGAACTCTTCTGCCCTACCTCCAGCAGGGAGATTGGCTATGCTCTTTAGATCTAAAAGATGCTTACACTCATATCCTCATTCATCCAGACCACAGAAAGTACCTCAGATTCATGGTGGGAGGAAACCATCAGTACAGGGTACTGCCTTTTGGGCTGACTTCTGCTCCCACGGTCTTCACCAAGTGCCTGGCAGTGGTGGCGGCCTACCTGAGGAATCAGGGCATCTTTGTATTTCCCTACCTGGACGACTGGCTTATCAGAGGCCAGACGTCTCTCGAGGTCCAGCGGGCCACCAACAGAACCATAGACCTGCTCCAAAAGGTGGGCTTTGTCATCAACTTCGCAAAGTCCACTTTGCTCCCCTCCCAGAACTTGGAGTTCATAGGGGCAAGGTTGGATTCTTAGCTGGCAAGAGCATTCTTACCAGTGGACCGAGCACAAAGGCTCATGGACCTTGCCAGCAAGTTTCTGCACAGGTCCCTCGTCTCCGCCAGACTCTGTCTCAGGCTTCTGGGCCACATGGCATCGACAGTACAGGTGACCCCAAATGCCAGACTCAACATGAGGCCTGCCCAGTGGTGCCTTCAGACTCAGTGGTCTCAAGCCTCAGGCAGTCTCAGAGACCGGATCAGAGTGTCCCACCGTTTCCTGACCTCCCTCAACTGGTGGTTACACCCCCCCAATCTGCTGGTGGGGGTGCCCTTTCAGATCCCACCTCATACAGTGGTACTGACCACCGATGCCTCTCTGCAGGGTTGGGGTGCCCACTGCCTAGACAAGTGCACCCAGGGCCTGTGGTCTCATTGGGAGGCGTCCTAGCAGATCAATCTGCTAGAACTCAGAGCTATTCGCTTGGCCCTCAAGGCCTTTGCTGCTTCCCTGGCACAGCAGTCTGTCTTGATCCAGACAGACAACCAGGTAGCCATGTTCTATGTAAACAAACAGGGCGGAACTGGTTCCCAGCCTCTTTGCCAGGAGGCCCAGGACCTCTGTTTCTTTGCCCTGAAGCACAACATGCTCCTCAGAGCAGTCTATCTTCCAGGCCAGGAGAATTCCCTGGCCGACAGATGGAGCAGGATTCTGCAACCACACGAGTGGCAGCTACATCCTTTAGTGGTTCAAAATATTTTCTTGAAATGGGGGCTTCCCTCCATAGACCTGTTTGCCAGTCCCTTGAACAACCAGCTGCCAAGGTTCTGCTCCAGGCAACCGCATCCTCTGAGAGTAGCAGCAGATGCTTTTCTGATTCCCTGGACTCAGGGCCTACTCTGTGCGTTTCCTCCCACCCCTCTGGTGGCCCGAACACTGTTCAAGATTCTCCGAGACAAGGCCTCAGTCATCTTGGTAGCTCCCAAGTGGCCAAGGCAGCCTTGGTTCCCCCTCCTGCTTCAACTGGCAGTGGATCTGCCTCTGGGATTGCAGCCCGACCTTCTCTCTCAGAATCAGGGCTCCTTGCTGCATCCCAATCTCAAAGCTCTCAATCTGATGGCATGGAGGCTGCAAGGGTAGTGTTAGCTCCTTGGGGCCTGCCTCCCGAGGTTGAGGACGTTCTCCTCGCCTCCAGGAAACAATCCACTAGAAAGACCTATGCTCTCAAGTGGAAAAGGTTCTCTGTGTGGTGTCAGCTACGTGCTGAGGATCCTTTCTCCTGTACTGTGTCTGTAGTACTTCAGTACCTGCTGCACTTGTCCAATCAAGGTCTCAAGTCCAACTCTGTTCGGGTACACCTCTCTGCTTTGGCAGCTCACCACTCCTTAGTAGAGGGCCATTCCTTGTCTGTGCACCCTTTAGTGTCCAGATTTCTCCGAGGCTTGTTACTGCTCAAACCTCCCATACGTCCTCCTGCTCCTGAGTGGGAGCTTAATGTGGTCTTGCAGCAACTGACTCGCCCACCTTTTGAGCCTATGGCTACTTGCCCTCTACGCTTCCTTTCATGGAAGACTCTCTTTCTGATAGCCCTGACTTCAGCTAGGAGAGTGAGTGAGCTTCAAGCCTTGGTCTGTGATAGGCCTTACACCAGGTTCTATAAAAACAGGGTGGTCCTCAGGACTCATCCTAAGTTCCTTCCTAAGGTTGTCTCCTCTTTCCACCTCAACCAGGAGGTGGTTCTTCCAACATTCTTCCCTAGGCCTCATGCAAGTCAGGCTGAAACAGTTCTCCATACCTTGGACTGTAGGAGGGCCTTATCCTTCTACCTTGAACGTACGCAAGGTCACAGGAAGGCTTCTCAGCTCTTCCTCTCTTTTGACCCCAATAACTTGGGGAGGCCTGTGTCCTAGCATACCTTGTCCATCTGGGTGGCTGACTGTATCACCTGGGCTTACAAGGCAGCTGACCTTCCTTTGCAGGGTAGGGTCACGGCCCACCGTGTGAGGGCAATGGCTGCATCAGTGGCTCACCTCCGCTCTGTTCCATTGGAAGACATCTGCAGCGCTGCTACTTGGTCTTCAAGCCAGACCTTTGCAGCCCACTACTGTCTGGAGAGGGAGTCTCGTAGGGACAGTGCTTTTGGCCAAGCAGTACTCCGGAATCTCTTTGAGGTCTAGGCAACTCCTGCCCTCCTGCCCTCTGGTTGGGCTACCTGTGGAGGGTGTGTCCTTGCAAAGCCTTTACTGTGTTGCTGAGACTAGAGGGAGTTCTCTTGTTCAGCCTGGGTTCCTGGTAGCCCAGAGCTGGGGAGTCACCCATAAGTGAGGACTGACTTCCTGCTTGGTCCTGGAGAAAGAGTAGTTACTCACCTGTAACAGGTGTTCTCCAGGAGCAGCAGGAATCAGTCCTCACTACCCTCCCTCCTCCCCTTGGAGTTGCAGTTGTACATAGTATAATTTTTACGTTTTTGTGTGCTGTTCTTAGCTATGTCATTTGACTGAGGTAAGATGGCACCTTTAGGCGGGAAGGGAACCGCGCACGCGTGCCAGCATTCCCAAGGCTTTCATGGAAAGCTGGGGAAATGCTCCGCTGGGGCTTCATCGGCGTCGATGACATCCATAAGTGAGGACTGATTCCTGCTGCTCCTGGAGAACACCTGTTACAGGTGAGTAACTACTCTTTACCAGCAGAAAGGAAGAGGTACTAATGCCACTGTACAAGTCGCTGTTGAGGCCTCGCTTGTAATATTCTGTTCATTTTTGGAGACCGTATCTCACAAAGGATATAAAAAGGCTGGAAGCGGTTCAGAGGAACATGATCAAAATGATTTGGAGCCTGTGTCAGAAGACTTATGATAAGAGACTTGAAGACCTAGATATGTACACTCTGGAGGAGAGGAGGGACAGGGGAGATATGATTCAGTCCTTTAAATACTTATGAGTATTAATGGACAAACAAACCTTTTCCAACAATGGTGAAGCTGTAAAACTAGAGGTCATAACATGAAATTACAAGGGGATAAACTGAAAGGCAATGTCAGGAAATACTTTTTCACTGAAAGGGTGGTGGATGCTTGAAATGCCCTCCCGATGGAAGTGGTGGGGGTAAACACAGTGACAGAATTCAAAATAGCATGGGACAGACATAGTGGATCCCTTTTATAGCAACAGGATAAAATCAAAATAAGCATAGCTATCTCTTATATCTGAAGAAATATGGGTGACCTACACGGGTACACCCCCTAAACAAAGGCATGGGGAGAGGTGACCTGCACGGAGCGGCAAGTGCACCTACTCTTGCCGCCTTGCTGGGCAGACTAGATGGACCATACTGGTCTTTATCTGCCATCATATACTATGTTACTATGTTTCAAAGAAAACTACAAGTAAGATCAGGACCCAATCACTCAAGACTAATTGACCAGCTATAGGGGATCCCCACAAGGATCAGCGCTCTCTGCTATCTTTTTTCAATATTTATCTACAACTTCTCTGTAACATAATAAAGGATCATAACAATACAGAATTTACGCTGACGATATTATGATTTTTGCCCCATTTAATACCATCCAACCTGATTACTCTGAGATGATATTATGTCTTGAAGCGGTGATTAACTGACTGCATGGACAAAACCTCTACATAAACTATGGAAAATTCAGAAGCACTTATAACCAGAAACAACTCATTTACACCACCAAAGAAACTTAAAGTACACCAAAATGACATGGAAGTGAAGTATCTTCATGAGTTCTGAGAGAAATTAAAGATCTTCAAGTTTTCTGGAAGGAATTAAAAACGTATCTGTTCACCCAGCACTTCCATAACTCTAATTTCACCTCTGGTCAAGTCCCACTTACGAACTTGACCCATGCACCATGTAAACATTGCTACACACCATTGCTATAAACCAGCCATAAGCTCACATCTATCATTTAATGTTTATTTTCTCCTGCCATTGCTGTAACTTCTGCCCTTACAATTGACATAAAAGATACATGATTGTAAATAGTTCTTATATTTAACTGTTTATTGTATTATGTTTTGTTACATTGTAAACCGCCCCTGATCACTGGAAGAGGTGGTATAGAAAAGTATCCAAATAAATAAATAAATCTTGGAATCACCCTAGACCGGAACCTAAACTTCCAGTCTCATATAAACAAAGCAGTAAGAACAGTTTACTATAAATTACGAATACTACAGAAACTCAAACCTCTTCTAGAATAGTGCTTCATATCATCTGCCAAGCCATGGTCATGCTGCTATTAGACTATTGTAACTCGATTTATCAAGGCCTTCCAAAACATAGCATCCATCCACTTCAATTAGTACAGAACACAGCAGCACGAATAAACTCTGGCACAGCAAGGAGCGCTCATATAACACCAACCTTAAAACAGCTGCACTGGATCCCAGTATAGAAAGAACCAAATTTAAATCACTGACCATCATCTTCAAGATAATTCATCAGCTAGCACCAGTCACCCTACAGCCGCTGATAGAAGAGGATCCAGAAACATGAAACCAACGTGCATCCACCAAAAACGTACTAATTCCAAAAGCCATGACTAAGGCCCAACAACTAACATGCATTAGGGCACCCTCCCTCTATGCACCAACTCTTTGGAACTCCCTCCCCGAGAATATACGAGCCACCAAAGATCTGCAGGATTTCCAGAAAGCGATAAAGACACTCTTATACTCGGAACATTATGCCAATATTACCTAATTGATGCCTTCTAGTTCTGACCATAAACTCCCCTAACGCCCAATAATACCACTTATCCTAGTTCCCAACTCTCCCCTCCTAAGACTCTTCTATGACCCGCTCCATGGATATCACCATTTAACCACTAAGGGCCTATCATGATACTTGTCAGTGTTTACTACTTTATAATATTATTGCTTAATGGTATACCTAAGTTCTCAAATGTTATATGTATAATTCTCTAGTTCATTGCCCCTGTTCATTGTAAAGTTTTATTCTTTTTGTAAGGTAAACTGTCTGAATGTAAAATGGGGTGTTTATAGAAGATCTGCTAAATAAATAAATACGCAAAGTCCTATACCTTGTATGGTCTGCCACAGCAATGTAGAGATACTGTTACTGGCAGTGGATGCCTAAAAGGTGGAGCCGTTTATGTTTGCAGTTTAAAAAAAAATGGGAATAGAGAAGACATTTTGTGGATGGTTGAAGGCCTTGTATGCTAAGCCCACAGCTTCAATTCGAGTGAATGGGTCATATTTAGAGGAGTTCCAATTAGAAAGGGGGACATGGCAGGGATGTCTGCTATCCTCTTTGCTGTTTGCCTTAGTTATAGTTGAGTCTCTGCAGGTCCTGCCATTTGCGACTAATCTGTACTCCCAAATATCTTATATGGTCTTTTGCCCAATGAAAGGAGTATGTCCCCCTTAACTCCTGCTCTGAGAGTTCAGAAAGATCTTCAAAATTTCTGTTTTATCCATATTCATCTTATAACCTGATCCCAAGCTATATAGATATCCCCACAGGAGCAGAATTGCAGCACAGTGGTTGGACATCCGGGAGGTGCCCAGATTCATGAAGTAGCTGCGATCACCGGCTGCCCATCAAAACATTCTATCTCCAGGAACAAGCAGGAATGTAGTGTTCACATATGGGTATTGTCGGTACCGACGGAGCCTGTGCAGGAACGCTCCCCAGCGCTGCCTTCCCGCCTTTCCAACTGTCCCTCTTCACTTCGTTTTCCGCAGAGCCGACAGGATCTACTCCCTGTCACCGCAGAAAATTCAGTCTTTAAATTTGTTTTCTTGTGGTCGCGTTTGCCTGCCACACGACGCTTACCGGTAGTACCGGTTTCTTTCTTTTCTTTTTCAGAAAAAAACCCAACAAACTTATACTTTAAACTGTTTCTCTTCAGAAACTTTTCTCTTTTGGTGAAAGGCGCCATTTTGGGCACTAGGCCCTATATTCCTAAAACATGGAAAAACCAACTAGTGGTTTTAAAAAATATACTAAGTGTGGCGGTACCATTTTCGTCACTGACACCCATGATTGGTGTCTTAAATGTTTAAGGCCGGAACATTCTCCAACTGAATGTCTCTCCTGTATGGGGATGACTAAAAGAGGAAGGCGGAACCGGGCTGCAAAGCTCGGTACCCTCTTTTCTTCAGATGCCAGATCCATTGCATCGACATCGTCAAGGGCCTCTTCGTCCTCCCATGGATCTCAGGTATCTAAACATAAAAGCCGGTCCTCAAAGGGTAGCTCTCCTGCTAAGCATCGAGAGGCCATTGGCATTGCCCTTGAGGGAACCACACCGGCAAAACAGCCCCGGCGGGAGGCTTCGGCTTCCAAAGCATCGATAGGGCTTCAGGATGTTCTCGAGGCCCCAACCTCGCAAGAACTACCTGTGCCATGCTCGGGGGTTCCGGTCGCTTTTACCGGTACCGACACCCAGGCATCGGCAGCGTCGATAGACCAGAGGTTCCTCGCAATCGAACGTAGCATCACAGCTCTTCTCTCATCTGCGGTACCGTTGGTCCAACGGGCACCAGTACCATCATAGACACCGATGCCGGTACCGACACCGGTACAGACACCTGTACCGATACCAACAATACCAGTACCAACTGTACCAACCCCTGTGGGAATTCTTCCCATGCCATCTCTGGCTGGAATCGACAGATCGGTATCGGGTCAACTCGGTACCGACTTCGATCAATACCGGGACCGTGCTTTGCAGGAGCATCGGGGTCAGGAATACTTCGATTCCTCCGATTCAGAAGACTCTGACAATTCTGCGGGTACTAGAGGGTTTCTCCCAGAAGATCCCTCTTCTCCCCATTGCAGAATGTCACCTCCAGAGGACATGTCTTTTCAGGATTTTATCTGTGATATGGCCAAAGGTCTTTCAATCACAGTAGCTCCTGAAGAGGAACCCAGAGCAAAGGAATTGGAAATTCTCCAATATCCTAAAGCTCCTAAGGAGGCAGCCACCCTGCCTATCCATGAAATTCTGCATAACTTGATGCTCAGAATGTGGGAGACACCTCTGACTACTTCTCCTCACTCTAGGAGACTTGATACTATGTATTGAGTTCCGCCATGTCCCGGATTTCAGAAAACTCAGCTGCCACACCATTCAATGGTAGTGGAGTCAGCCATGCGTAGAATGAAAAGTGCAAAGAGGCATGCATCCAATCCTCCAGGTCGTTAATGCAGGACTCTGGATGCTTTTGGGCGCCGCACTTTTCAAGCTTCCATGCTTTCAGCTAGGATCAGTTCATATATTCTATATGTGGGAATGTTCCTTAAGGAAGTCACAGGAGACTTGGAACTTATGAGCCCATTTTTCCCAGATGACAAGAGACAAGATTTTCTTGCTCTAGTTAAGCATTCTCAAGATGTCTCCAAGTTTGTAAATCATGCAGCCTTTGACTGCTTCGAATGCATCAGCAGAACCTCTGCTGTTGCCATTGGTGCACAACGGATTGCCTGGCTGCAGGCATCAGACTTGGAGACTTGGGTACAGGACAAATTAGGCAACATTCCTTGCATTGGGGAGAATCTCTTCGGCAAGAACTGGCAGGAAAAGGCTAATGAGTTAGAGGCTGACAATACTACTCTAGATAGATTGTCAAAATCTACAGCCACTCCAGCCAAAAAGAAGCCTTATAAAAAACCCTCTTTCAGCAAAAAGAGGAAATTTTATCCTTCCTATACCCAGCAGAGTCAAACTTAGGGTCAGGTTGCCCAAAAGGGACAAACTAGACAGCAAAAGAAGCCAAAAGGCCTGAGAGCCCAACCAGCTCTCCAGGTTCAGCCCCCTCAAGGGCTTTGACTCCTTCCTAGAAAGCTTTGCCTTCCTGCCTCTGAGGGGTCCCCAACCCCCCAATATCCCGGGCAGGTTATACCACTTTGCCAACAGATGGCATCAGATAACAGCAGAAGATTGGACTTTGTCCATTGTAGGGAAGGGTGCAAGCTTCATTTTCACAGCATGCCCCCTCCTACAATTCAAAAGCAATTCAATTCTCAAACCTCCGCAGACAATCTGCTAGATTACGAGGTCTCGACACTTCTTGCCCAAGGGGCAATAGAGGAGGTACCTATTCTTCAACGGGGTGCAGGGTTCTACTCCCCCTATTTTCTTATTCCAAAGAAAACAGGAGGACACAGACCCATTCTAGACCTCAGAGAATTGAACGCTTCGAGAGAAGTTCAAGATGATTTCTCTAGGAACTCCTCTGCCATACCTTCAAAGCCAGGATTGGCTTTGCTCTCTAGACTTAAAGGATGCATAACCTCACATTCTCATCCATCCAGATCACAGGAAATTCTTGCGTTTCCTCTTCAGGGAAAAACATTTCCAGTACAGGGTTCTTCCCTTTGGTCTGGCTTCAGCACCAAGGGTATTCACGAAATTCATGGCAGTAGTAGCTGCATTTCTACGAACCCTGGGGATATTTGTCTTCCCTTACTTAGACGACTGGCTGATTCGAGCCCCTACAGTTGCAGAGGCCAGCACTGCACTGTCCCGTACCATGCAAATTCTCCAATACTTGGGATTGGTAATAAACTTCCCAAAATCCCAACTTGTTCCTTCCCAATGCCTGGAATTCATAAGAGCCTGTCTAGATACCAGACAGGCAAAGGCTTTCCTTCCACAGGCCCGGTGTCGTTGCATAATGCAACTAGTTTCTCAAGCAGGAGGCAAATCCTCCCTCACTGCTCGAGAGCTACTACAGTTACTGGGACATATGGCATCCACAGTTCATTTAGTCCCATATGCGAGCAGCTCAGTGGACCCTATCCACACAGTGGACACAGGCCATAGGTCATTTGTCGGACAAAATAATAAACTCTCAACAACTAATTTTGTCCCTCCAATGGTGGCAATCACTAGAAAACCTGACAGTGGGGTCTCCTTTACATCAACCCCTTTTTCAAGCCACCCTAACAACAGATGCATCACAGGTGGGTTGGGGAGCACACCTGAATCATCTCTCTACCCAGGGAACCTGGACTCCACAGGAGGCTGGTTTACACACAAACCTGGAATTAAGAGCAATCTATTCTCCAGGACCAAGCAGGAAGTCAGTTCTCACTTATGGATGTCATCGACGCCGATGAAGCCCCAGCGGAGCATTTCCCCAGCTTTCCATGAAAGCCTTTGGGAATGCTGGCACGCATGCGCGGTTCCCTTCCCGCCTAAAGGTGCCATCATACCTCAGTCTCTTTTTTTCCGTGAAGCCCATTGGACGTGTGTCCTTTTTTTCCCGGAAAAGAGAAGTTATTTTTCTTGGCGTTATTTCGCTTTTTTCCTTCGGAATCGACGTTGGTTCCCCTGCCGCTGGGTTCGGTACACCGGTATCGAATCCCTTTTTACTTTTTTCGGTTTTTGCCCTTAGTGGCTAGGCGCTCGCGCCTAAATTTTTTCTTTTTCCCTGGAAGGCCGGTCCTTTGACCTCGCGGGGACCCTTTTCTCCCCGATGGCTTCCAGCGGTTTCAGAAAGTGTGATCGGTGTAAGAAGATTATGTCCCTCACCGACACACACGACTGCTGCCTTCGGTGCCTTGGCCCCGACCACGATTCTAAAACGTGCGGGCCATGTGGAAAAATGTCTTCCAAGGCCCTCCGAAGTCGTCAGCAACAAAGTGAAAGGCTTTTCTCGGACTCAGCCTCTGCCCAGGCCCGGACCTCGTCTGAGGCCTCGACACCTCAGGATTCCGATCCCGAGAGGCGTCGGAGCTCCTCGGACAGGGGGTCCCCCGACCGGGAACGTAAGAGGAAGAAGCGGCTCGCAAGGGCGGCGTCGGAGGAGGTCCCTGAGCCCTCGAGGGCCAGGTCTCAGATCCCCGACCATCGTCCCGGGCCCGTGGACCAGGAGAAGCCAACTAAAGTTCCTCGCATGGAGCCGGAGTCTGCTGGACACGTAAGTCCTGTTGTCCTCGTGGACTCGCCTCCCTGAGTACCGACGTCGGGCCCGGCACCGCCGGGGCCCGAGTCGGGGGCTGCTGCATCACCCGAGCTGAGTCTCAGGTTGACAGCCTTGGATAGCAGAATGTCTGCCTTCATGGATCAGCAGCGGGCACTGATGGCCAGCCTGTCTGGCGCATCTGCCCCGACCACCGGGACATCGACTTCGAAGTCGACCCCGGAGACCAAGCTGATACTCGAGTCCTTTGCGGCTCGAGGTTATCCTCGGTCGAGGTCTCCCTCGACCTCCCGTTCGGGACCGAGGGTCTCGACGCCGGTGCCTAGAGGCCCCGCGGGTCGGACCTTGACTCGACATCAGACTTGTCTGCTTGGGAGACCGAAGACGAGGAGTCTCCTGACACCTTCAAGACTCGGTGTGTCCCTTCAGACTCACCTGAGTCTGAGCCCCGGAGTAGATCCCCTCCGGAGGATACTAGGTTCTCAGAGTTTATCCGGGATATGGCCGCTGCCCTGGCTATCCCGGCTGACCCCGAGGAAGAGCCTCGAGCCGAGGAGCTCGATGCTCTGCAGTATGACTCTCCTCTGAAGGAGGCCTTTACTGTCCCGGTTCCTCCGATGCTGGAACGGCTCCTCTTCCGGATGTGGGAGGCATCGGTCTCGGTGCCGGTTTTGAGCAAGCGAGTCGATTCCATCTATCGGCTCCGGAAGAGTCCTGGATTCCAGAAAGCACAGCTACCATACCATTCCATGGTTGTGGAATCGGCCATGCATCGTCTGAAGAGTCAGAAGATGCACTCCGCGGTGCCTCCTGGTAGGGAAGCCCGAAGCCTTGATGGCGTCGGTAGAAAGTGCTTTCAGGGCTCCATGCTTGCTTGCCGTGTCCAGACTTACCAGCTGTACATGGGTATGTATTTACGAGACCTGGCCAAGGAGTTGGCCGGATTCTCTGCTGGTCTCTCCAGGGAACCCTTGCAGAGTTTTAAGTCCTTGTCTTCGAGGATCCGGGAATGCTCTAAGTTCATGTCCCACGCCGCCTACAATGGCTTCGAGGCTTCGGCCTGAGTAGCGGCAGCCGGCATCGCAGCCCGACGCCAGGCATGGCTGCAGTCATCAGACCTCGAGCCATGGGTTCAGGACAAGTTGGTTGATGTCCCTTGCCGAGATGAAAAACTTTTTGGCAAGCCTGTGGCCGAGAAGGCCGCTCAGTTCGAGACAGAGCACCTCACGAGGACAAGGCTGTCGAGGAAGACCTCTGCCCCTTCTCATAAGAAGAAGGGATCGGGTAACAGTACCCACAATATCCGGCTGCCCAAGCTGCCCCCCCAGGGTCAGCAAGCCAAGGGGCAGGGTAATGGGCCCCTTAGGCAGAGGACATCCAAGCCTGCAGCCCCTGCTTCCACTCAGCAGGGTGGGGGTTTTTGACTCCTTAAGTATAGCCATACCTCCCTTGCAGACCCAGCCCTGCACAGGAGGCCGCCTAGCCTTGTTCGCCCACGAGTGGCCCTTGATAACCCAGGAGAGTTGGGTGCTGGACATAGTCCGTCGAGGCTATGCCCTGCACTTTCACCAACTGCCTCCGCCACAGTTCCCAGGGGAACCTTTCCGGCCTCCCCTGCATACAGCCCTTCTCCTTCAGGAGCTACAAGGTCTGTTGCTGGACAAGGCGGTGGAGCCTGTGCCTCCCCACTTCCAAGGTCACGGGTTTTACTCCAGGTATTTCCTGGTGCCAAAGAGAACCGGTGGTCTTCGACCCATTGTGGATCTCAGAAACCTAAACAAGTTTCTGGTGAAAGGGAAGTTCAAGATGCTTACTCTTGGAACACTTCTGCCCTACTTCCAGCAGGGAGATTGGCTTTGCTCTTTAGATCTAAAGGATGCTTACACTCACATCCTTATTCATCCAGACCACAGAAAGTACCTCAGGTTCATTGTGGGAGGAAACCATTATCAGTACAGAGTACTGCCTTTTGGACTGACCTCCGCTCCCAGGGTGTTTACCAAGTGCCTGGCAGTGGTGGCAGCCTATCTGAGAAATCAGGGAATCTTTGTGTTTCCTTACCTAGACGACTGGCTCATCAGAGGCCAGACTTCCCTGGAAGTTCAACAGGCAACCAACAGGACCATAGAACTGCTCCAAAAGGTGGGCTTTGTCATCAACTTCGCAATGTCCACTTTGCTCCCCTCCCAGAACTTGGAGTTCATAGGAGCAAGGTTGGATTCTCAGCTGGCAAGAGCATTCTTACCAGTGGACCGAGCACAAAGGCTCATGGGCCTCGCCAGCAAGTTTCTGCACAGGTCCCTGGTCTCCGCCAGACTCTGTCTCAGGCTTCTGGGCCACATGGCGTCGACAGTGCAGGTGACCCCCAATGCCAGGCTCAATATGAGACCTGCCCAGTGGTGCCTTTGCACTCAGTGGTCACAAGCCTCAGGCAGTCTCAGAGACAGGCTCAGAGTGTCCCACCGTTTCCTGGCCTCCCTCAGCTGGTGGTTACACCCCCCCCAATCTGCTGGTGGGGGTGCCCTTTCAGATCCCACCTCATACAGTGGTCCTAACCACCGATGCCTCTCTAAAGGGTTGGGGAGCACATTGCCTAGACAAGTGCACCCAGGGCCTGTGGTCTCTTTGGGAGGCGTCCCAGAAGATCAATCTGCTGGAACTCAGAGCTATCCGCTTGGCCCTCAAGGCCTTTACTGCCTCCCTGACACAACAGTCTGTCTTGATCCAGACAGACAACCAAGTAGCCATGTTCTATGTCAACAAACAGGGCGGAACTGGTTCCCAGCCCCTTTGCTAGGAGGCCCAGGACCTCTGTTCCTTTGCCCTGAAACACAACATGCTCCTCAAAGCAGTCTATCTTCCAGGCCAGGAGAATTCCCTGGCAGACAGATTGAGCAGGATTCTGCAACCACACGAGTGGCAGCTGCATCCTTTAGTGGTTCAAAAGATTTTCTTGAGATGGGGGCTTCCCTCCATAGACCTGTTTGCCAGTCCACTGAACAACCAGCTGCCAAGGTTCTGCTCCAGGCAACCACATCCTCTGCGAGTAGCAGCAGATGCTTTTCTGATTCCCTGGACTCAGGACCTACTCTATGCATTTCCTCCCACCCCTCTGGTGGCCAGAACACTGTTCAAGATTCTCCGAGACAGGGCCTCAGTCCTCCTGGTAGCTCCCAGGTGGCCAAGGCAGCCTTGGTTCCCCCTCCTGCTTCAACTGGCAGTGGATCTGCCTCTGCCTCTGGGATTGCAACCCGACCTTCTCTCTCAGGATCAGGGCTCCTTGCTGCATCCCAATCTCAAAGCTCTCAATCTGACGGCATGGAGGCTGCAAGGGTAGTGTTGGCTCCCTGGGGCCTGCCTCCCGAGGTTGAGGAAGTTCTCCTAGCCTCCAGGAAACAATCCACTAGGAAGACCTATGCTCTCAAGTAGAAAAGGTTCTCTGTGTGGTGTCAGCTGCGTGCTGAGGATCCTTTCTCCTGTACTGTATCAGTAGTGCTTCAGTACCTGCTGCACTTGTCCGATCAGGGTCTCAAGTCCAACTCTGTTCAGGTCCACCTCTCTGCTTTAGCAGCTCACCACTCCCTAGTTGAGGGCCATTCCTTGTCTGTGCACCCTTTGGTGTCTAGGTTTCTCAGGGGCTTGCTTCTGCTCAAACCTCCCATACGTCCTCCTGCTCCTGAGTGGGAGCTTGTGATAAGGAAGCTTATCATAGTTCAGGAAGGAGCTATAATAGAGGTGAATTGGCTCTGAACAAGCAACCTGTCTTTGCTGGTAGAAATAATAAAACAGAATGTTTTCATAAAAGACTACCAGTCCCAGAATGCACCAGGTTTCAAACAGCCACTAGAAGAGCTGAAGTGGGGAAACGTGTGTTCAATCAGGAGAGCTATGAGGTAATCCCCAATCACTCATCTCCAAGGGCAGGGCTTGATTCAGCACAGCTGAGCTGTGCTAGGATGGAGTATCCCTCTAAACAAGTTAAAAGTAAAACCTATTCTACACAGAATCAGACCAGAGAGTTGGAGTTGATGAGGAACCCAGAGCTCAAGGACAGAGAGAGCAAGAAACAACGTGGAAGAAAGAAGAGGAAAACATCTTGGAGGTCTAAAGAAGGAGCTCATAGCAGTACGTGTGTTGGGAGTCATTTCAGAGGCAAGCATACTCCATTGGACTGGAGGAAGCCAGATGAGTGGGGCTACAGAGCCAGGAATCCCCGGACGGCACCTGTAAAGGAGACGGCTGCATTTGGAAGGGGCCCTAAGACCAGTGCAAGAAGGTATGTGAAGAGAGACCCAGCGTCCAGGGATCTTGATTGGAAGGCTGGACATAAAAGCTGGACTACTTATTGGCCAGGATATCTGAAGAGGAAACCTAACAGTAAAGGAAGCTCAGGTATGAACACTGATCTATGCCCTAGCTCTTCACTTGGAAGACAGCAGGGAAACAAGTATTGTCCTGAGAGTGCTCCATTAAGGAATTCCCCTGAGCCAGACCATGATATTGATTCTATGATAGTTGAAGAAGAAGGAGATATTTTAAATGATCAGAGTGATTACATGGATTGCTCTCTGTCTAGGCTGCTGTGGTAAAATACTTTCACAAATACAACAACCATCAAAAGAAATATAACTTGTTCTTTTATCTACCCAGAAAAGTTTACAAGAAAGCTTTAGGGTAGGATTTGAGCCACGTATAGAAAGTAAACCAGCCAAGAGGTTTGCAGCTGGTTAATTGCTGGCAATTAAGCATTGCACAATTGCACGTGAGCTCTGAAAGGAAACTACTGTTTGTGTGTGAAAATTCAAGAAAGTTATCCTTGGAAAAGAACAGTTTTTGATTACTTTTTGGGTTTTGGTTTTTTTGCTTTTGGAGCACTGCTAAAAGGTATTAGCAGGAGCCCTCAGAAAGACCTTTCTGTTCCCATCAAGGTCTTTATTGTTTGATTGATTACTTAAGAAGTTCAGTTGCTGATCATGATTTGTTTTTCCTAAGTACAATACTGAAAGCAAGTATCCTTTTGTGTTACCAAGTAAATCTGTGTGGGAGAAATAACCCCATAAATAAAATATATTTTCTTTGCTTACACTCGAGCAACACAACTCATTATTTTGTGAACGGCTGATTCTGGTATGAATGGACTACATTACCCACAATCCTTTGCAAGTCATAATAGTATTTGCCTTTACCAAGACTGTGGACATTCTCACCCAGCGCCCCCGTTTACAAGCTTAATGTGGTCTTGCAGCAACTGACTCGCCCACCTTTTGAGCCTATGGCTACTTGCCCTCTATGCTTCCTTTCCTGGAAGACTCTCTTTCTGATAGCCCTTACTTCGGCTAGGAGAGTGAGTGAGCTTCAGGCCTTGGTCTGTGATACACCTTACACCAGGTTCTATAAGAACAGGGTGGTCCTCAGAACTCACCCTAAGTTCCTTCCTAAGGTTGTCTCCTCTTTCCACCTCAACCAGGAGGTGGTTCTTCCTACTTTCTTCCCTAGGCCTCATGCGAGTCAGGCTGAAACAGTTCTCCATACCTTGGACTGTAGGAGGGCCTTATCCTTCTACCTTGAACGTACGCAAGGTCACAGGAAGGCTTCTCAGCTCTTCCTTTCTTTTGACCCCAATAACCTGGGGAAGCCTGTGTCCAAGCGTACCTTGTCCATCTGGGTGGCTGACTGTTTCACCTGGGCTTACAAGGCGGCTGACCTTCCTTTGCAGGGTAGGGTCACGGCCCACCGTGTGAGGGCAATGGCTGCATCAGTGGCTCACCTCCGCTCTGTTCCATTGCAAGACATCTGCAGGGCTGCTACTTGGTCTTCAAGCCAGACTTTTGCAGCCCACTACTGTCTGGAGAGGGAGTCCCATAGGGACAGTGCTTTTGGCCAGGCAGTACTCCGGAATCTCTTTGAGGTCTAGGCAACTCCTGCCCTCTGGTTGGGCTACCTGTGGAGGGTGTGTCCTTGCAAAGCCTTTACTGTGTTGCTGAGACTAGAGGGAGTTCTCTTGTTCAGCCTGGGTTCTTGGTAGCCCAGAGCTGGGGAGTCACCCATAAGTGAGGACTGACTTCCTGCTTGGTCCTGGAGAAGGAGTAGTTACTCACCTGTAACAGGTGTTCTCCAGGAGCAGCAGGAATCAGTCCTCACTACCCTCCCTCCTCCCCTTGGAGTTGCAGTTGTACATAGTTTAATTTTTACATTTTTGTGTGCTGTTCTTAGCTATGTCATTTGACTGAGGTAAGATGGCACCTTTAGGCGGGAAGGGAACCGTGCATGCGTGCCAGCATTCCCAAAGGCTTTCATGGAAAGCTGGGGAAATGCTCCGCTGGGGCTTCATCGGCGTCGATGACACCCATAAGTGAGGACTGATTCCTGCTGCTCCTGGAGAACACCTGTTACAGGTGAATAACTACTCTTTTAGCTCTTCGAGTCTTCCACACCCAGCTCAGCTACAAGACAGTCCTAGTCCAGACGGACAATCAAGTAGCCTTGTTCTATGTGAACAAGCAGGGCGGAACAGGCTCTCTATCGTTATGCAACGAAGCTTTACGACTGTGGGCCTCGCCAGAGAGCATCAAATTCACCTTCTAGTGATATATCTTCCAGGCATTCAAAACCTTTGGGCAGACAGACTCAGTCGAGTACTGCTGCCCACGAGTGGTCCCTCCACCTAGACTAGGTGGCAAAGATATTTCATCTCTGGGGCACTCCAGACATAGACCTCTTTGCAAGTCCACTGAATGCCAAACTTCCCCTGTTCTGTTCCAGGATTCCGGCTCACAATTGTCAGGCAAGGGATGCCTTCCTCCTTCACTGGGGTCAGGACTTCCTTTATGCCTTCCCACCCATTCCCCTCATCCCCAAAACACTCTTGAAGCTTCAGAGAGACGGGTTGCATGATTCTCATAGCACCACGCCAAACATGGTATCCCCTGCTTCTACATCTCTCTCAAGCGGCACCTCTGGAGTTAGGGCATGCTCCAGATCTCCTTTCTCAAAAGAATGGGACACTATGGCACCCAAATCCCCAGTCCTTGCACCTCACGGCCTGGTTGCTGAAACTTAGACCTCCAGGATCTCAACCTGTCCCAACAGATAAAAGATATCCTTCAGGCTTCTAGGAAACTTTCCACAAGAAGATCTTATGCCTTCAAGTTTTACTATATGGTACTCCAAGAAGGGATTAAACCCCCTTGTAATACCCTTAGAATCGATACTAGAGTATCTCCTTCACTTATCAAAGTCTGGTCTAAAGACCAATTCAGTAAGAGTCCATCTTAGTGCAATTGCAGCTTCTTATAAACCTCTGAATGGACAACCAATTTCCTCTCATCCACTCATATCAAGATTTATGAGAGGCCTTCTATTAACCAAACCTCCCATCAAGCCACCACCGGTGGCATGGGATCTAAATCTAGTTCTCGGGTAGCTCATGAAGCCGCCTTTTGAACCTTTGGCCACTACAGCCCTTACGTTTTTGACCTGGAAGGTCATTTTCCTAATTGCAATCACCTCTGCACGTCGCATTAGTGAATTGCAAGCTTTAGTGGCTGATCCTCCTTATACTAGATTTCATCACGATAAGGTTGTTTTTAGAACTCATCCACACTTTATGCCAAAGTTGGTTTCGCCTTTTCATTTAAATCAATCAATTTATCTTCCTGTATGTTATCTGAGGCCTCACGCCTCTAATACAGAAAGAAACCTTCATACTTTGGATTGTAAAAGGGCCTTAGCCTTTTACATACAAAGAACACAGCAACATAGAAAGTCCTTGCAACTTTTTATAGCTTTTGACCCTAGTCATTTGGGACTTCCAGTCTCCAAAAGAACTTTATCTAAATGGTTTGCCCAATGCATATCCTTTGCTTATCAGAGTAAGGGTCTTCCTCTTCAGGACCATGTCACAGCCCATAATGTGAGAGCCATTGCTACTTCCACGGCTAATCTCCACTCTGTGTCTATCGATGACATTTGTCGAGCAGCCACATGGGCTTCGGTACCCACCTTCACAGCCTGCCTGGATGAAGCTTTCTGTCGGGATGCCTTCTTTAGCCAAGCTGTTCTTCGAAATCTCTTTCAGACCTAATTGAACTCCTACCCACCAACCCTGGGTGAATGCCAGAGATCCATGGGAGGAAGGATGCCTATCTTTCTGGGGTGGCACCTTCCTGGGGCTATCTCCCTGGCATCTTCAGCTAGGGAGTTCCCATATGTGAAGACTACATTCCTGCTTGTTCCTGGAGATAGCATAGTTACTCACCTGTAACAGGTGATCTCCGGGAACAGCAGGAATTTAGCCTTCACAACCCACCCACCTCCCCTAGGAGTTGTCTCTCTTCTCTTTTTCTCTTTCTTCTCTCTCTCTATCTTTTCACTCAGCTACAAACTTAACTGAAGAGGGACAGTTGGAAAGGCGAGAAGGCAGCACACATGTGCTGAGGGATGCTCCAAAAAGCGTTCCTATTGGACGCTGGGAAGCGTTCCCGCGCAGGCTCCATCAGTACCAAAGATACCCATATGTGAAGACTAAATTCCTGCTGTTCCCAGAGATCACCTGTTACAGGTGAGTAACTACGCTTTCCTTGCAGCCCTACCCCTATCAGGCCTCCTATGGCTGGAGTCAGGCTACGGAGAATCTACTGCACCCTCTCACTTCTTCAGTCCAGCCCAGCTCCGCCATCCTCCGATGTCCAAGGGGACTTATTCCACTTCTGAGGTGGAATAAATCCCCCATCTAACCTGCCAACCCCGGACATACAGGGCCAACCTCAGAACTGGCCCTGTACGTTCGAGATTGCTTCCCCTCCCATCGCCCACCCTCTCTCCTCCCCCATCCCACCCCCTCTCGCCCACGAACAGAGCTCCCCTCACAAATCGCCTAGACGAGTGGGGAGCTCTGTTCCCGCCAGCGTGATCCAGGCATTTAGTGGGTGTGGACATCCGGATCAGATGTCCAGACCCTCTAAACTGGGATCAGAATGACCCCCAATGGGTCCAACAAAGGAAGGGGCTTTAAGGGAACACATACAAGAGGGATGAGAAGGGGAGGTAATATGTGACCTGGAAGGTGGGGAGGGAGGAAGGGTGGAGGGGGTGAGGGGGGGGGTTAATAGGTTAACGGGGAAGGAAGGATGTTAATGTTGAGTGTTTATGATCTGTAAAGCACTAAGGGAGGCTTTGGTAATGAGGGACATAATTGTAAGCCAATAGCATAAAGATGTGGAACAGAATTGAGGGGAGGGAAGCAATTAATTGTACTTGTCATTGAACTCTGTATTATATGTTGCATTGAGTGGGTAAGACTGCCACGGTAAACCCTCAGTTAGTGTGTGGGGTTTTTTTTTCATAATGTAAGTGAGCAAGTGTATACAGCTCCCAGATGATTGTACACTGCGCATCAATGTTTGTATCATGATGTTGAAGAAGAAGAATAACAATAAACTTTAAATATAAAAAAAAGAAAATCAAGGGAGCTGGATTGGCTGACACAGGTCAGGCCTACCGAATACTGTTAAACCAACAAGGGGATGCCTGGCTGGGCTTCTTTATATATGGTGTACAATAGAATACACCCCTTGCTAATCCAGCAGGTTCCTCCAGGTCTGGGTGTCTCCTTCACTTGTTTCAAGCCATTGGCTCAAGGTCATGGGTTTCAGTCTTGAGACCTAACTTTGGAACCTTTTTAGGTCAGCTATCAAATTAGAACTATTTTGATAACAGTGGTGCTCCTAAAGGCTGCCTCACTAGATACATTCTCAAAACAGCTTCCTGGTCCTCTCTTCATATTTTTTCTGCATATTACTGTTTGTTGCAAGCCCCAGCCAAGGACAATGCCTTTGGTCCAGCTATACTAGCCAGTCTGTCTATCTGAACTGGAAATTCTCGCATCTGGTAACTGCAGGCTGCTCTAAAGACTGGGGCAATATGAAAATGGTGAGCAGCCCTATACCATTTGTGTGCTTTACTCAATCCTGTTGTTGATGGAAAAAGCAGTATTGCTCACTTGTAACAGGTGTTTTCTGTAGACAGCAGGATAGATAAAGCACACAATTCCTCCCACCTCCCTGAGAGTTGCCTACATTCTCCAGGACCAAGCAGGAAGTCAGTCCTCACATATGGGTGACGTCGGCGCTGACGGAGCCCTCGCGGAGCAATTTCCCCAGCTTTCAAAGAAAGCCTTTGGGAATTGCAGCGCGCATGCGCGGTCCCCTTCCCGCCCAAGGGTGCCATCTTGCTCAGTCTTCTTTTTTCCGCGGAGCCCTACAGACACTGTTTGTGATCACTGCTGAAAAAGTTGATTTTCTCTCTTATTTTTTATTCTTTTTCGGTTCGACGCCGGATCCTTTTTCCCGCCCGGACCCCCTACGCTGGTATCGGGTCCGTTTCTTTATTTTTCATTTTTTTGTCCTTCGTGACAAGCATTCGCGCCATTTTTTTCCTTTTCACTGGCAGCCCTGTCTTTTGACCTCGCAGGGGCCCTTTTTCCCTCGATGGCTGCCAGCGGGTTTAAGAAGTGTCATCGCTGTAAGAAACTCATGTCTCTTACCGACACACACGACTGCTGCCTCCGCTGCCTCGGACCCGATCATGACCCGATGATCTGTGGTCCGTGTGGCAAAATGTCCTCAAAAGCGTTGAGTCGGCAGCATCAACGAGAACGAATCTTCTCTGACTCCGCGTCCGGCCGGGCCCGGACCTCATCAGAGGCTTCGACGTCCCGGGACTCCGGTCCTGAGTATCGTCGGAGTTCCTCTGAGCGGGGGTCTCCTATCCGGGAACATCATCGGAAGAAAAAACCCGCGAGGGCGGCGTCGGTGGACGCTCCTGGTTCCTCGAGGGCCAGGTCGCATAGCCCCGATAGCCATCCCGGGTCCTCGGAGTCGGAGAGTCCTTCGAAACATCCTCGTCTCGAAATGGAGTCGCCTGGACACGTGAGTACTGTGGTCCTCGTGGACTCGCCTCCGAAGGAGCTGACGTCTGGCCCGACGCCGTCGGGGCCCGAGTCAGGGGCTGCTGGGTCTCCTGAGCTTGGACTCAGGTTGACGGCCTTGGAGAGCAGTTTGGCTGCCTTCATGGACCAGCAGCGGGCATTGATCGCTGGCCTTGCCAATGCATCTGCCCCGGCCACCGGGACGTCGACGTCCAAGTCGACCCCGGAGACCGAGCCGATCCTCGAGTCCATCCGAGCTCGAGTCGATCCTCGGTCGCGGTCTCCCTCGGCCTCCCGTTCGGGACCGAGGGCGTCGGGGCGGAGGACATCGGTGCCCGCCCGACCGGAGCCACTCGAATCCTCCTCCGCGGAGTCCGACTGGGAATCGGAGGACGAAGAGTCCCCTGGTAGTTTTCGGACTCGGTGTGTCCCATCGGACTCGCCCGAGTCCAAACCTCGGAGACGGTCTCCCCCGGAGGACACCCGGTACTCGGATTTCGTGTGGGATATGGCCAAGGCCTTGGCATTCCCCGCGGATCCCGAGGAGGAGCCTCGAGCCGAGGAGCTCGATGCCCTCCAGTATGATTCTCCCCCGAAGGAGGCCTTTACTGTACCGGTTCCTCCGATGCTGGAATGACTTCTCTTCCGCATGTGGGAGAACCCGGCGTCGGCGCCAGTATTAAGCAAGCGGGTCGATTCCATTTATCGAGTCCGCAAGAGCCCCGGGTTCCAAAAGGCACAACTACCGCACCATTCCATGGTGGTGGAATCGGCCATGCATAGACTCAAGAGTCAAAAGATGCACTCCTCGGTGCCTCCCGGCCGGGAGGCCCGGAGCCTGGATGCCCTCGGTAGAAAGTGTTTCCAGGGCTCTATGCTTGCTTGTCGAGTCCAGACCTACCAGCTCTATATGGGCATGTATCTACGAGATCTGGCAAAGGAAATTGCCGGGTTCTCTGCTGGTCTCTCCGAGGAACCTTTGCAGAGGTTCCAAGCCTTGTCCACTGGGATTCGAGAGTGCTCGAAGTTTATCTCTTGAGCAGCCTACGATGGCTTCGAAGCATCGACTCGAGTAGCCGGAGCCGGCATCGGTGCCCGCCGACAAGCTTGGCTTCAGTCATCCGACCTCGAGCCATGGGTCCAGGACAAGTTGGTCAATGTCCCCTGCAGAGGTGAAAACCTCTTTGGCAAACCAATGGCTGAAAAGGCTGCACAACTCGAGACCGAGACTCTGACCAGAACTAGGCTGTCCAGAAAAACCTCTGCCCCAGGCGGCTGCCTATAAATACTACCCTCAGTATCAGGCCTCAGCAGCTCCCCAAAAGGGTCAGCAGGCCAAGGGACGGGGTAATGGGTCCCGTAGGCAGCAGGCCCCCAAGCCCACTACGCCGGCCCCTGCTCAGCAGGGTGGGGGTTTTGACTCCATCAGCATAGCCTCTTCCCCTCAGCTGGTTTCTCTCAGCACAGGAGGCCGGCTGGTCCACTTTGCCCACAGGTGGTCAGCCATCACATCAGATACCTGGGTACTTCATGTAGTTCAGAAAGGCTATCTTCTACACTTTCACCAGGTACCTCCCTCCTACTTTCCAGGGTAGCCTCCAAGACTCCCTCTGCACAGGGACTTACTCCTTCAGGAGTTGGCAAGTCTTCTTCAGGAACAGGCGGTGGAACCGGTGCCCAACCACCTAAGAGGTCACGGCTTTTATTCCAGGTACTTTCTGATACCAAAAAGAACAGGAGGCCTCAGACCCATCCTGGACTTGCGAAACCTCAACAAGTTCCTGGCAAGGGAAAAGTTCAAGATGCTTTCCCTTGGAATCCTGCTGCCCTACCTCCAGCAGGGAGACTGGCTATGCTCCTTAGATCTAAAGGATGCCTATACTCACATCCTTATTCATCCAGACCACAGACAATATCTCAGATTTGTTGTGGGAGGAAATCATTACCAGTACAGGGTCCTGCCCTTTGGCCTATCCTCCGCCCCCAGGGTTTTCACCAAATGCCTGGCAGTGGTGGCGGCCTATCTCAGACTTCAAGGCCTTTTTGTGTTTCCATACCTGGACGACTGGCTCATCCGGGCCCAGTCTTCCCAAGAGGCCACTCAAGCCACTCATCGCACTGTGTCTCTGCTCCAGCACTTGGGCTTTGTCATAAACTTCGCAAAGTCCACTTTGCTCCCCTCTCAAGATCTCGAATTCATCGGCGCATGGTTAAGCACACTTCAGGCGCGGGCCTTCCTGCCTCTGGACAGGGCCCACAGGCTCATGAATCTCGCCAGCCACTTTTGCAGCAATTCCCTGGTCTCTGCCAGGCAATTTCTGAGACTGCTCGGCCATATGGCTTCCACGGTCCATGTGACCCCCAATGCCCGCCTGAACATGCGACCTGCCCAGTGGTGCCTTCGCACGCAATGGCATCAGGCCACGGGGAGCCTGACGGACTCAGTACAAGTCTCGGACCTGCTGGTCTCTTCTCTGCGGTGGTGGCTTCATCTGCCAAACCTAGTACTGGGAGTGGATTTTCAATCTCCTCCTCCTTCTCAGGTACTAACAACTGATGCTTCTCTCCTGGGATGGGGAGCACATTGCCAAGGGACATGTACTCAAGGCCTCTGGACTCCTTGGGAGTCTGCGCAGCAGATAAACTTCCTGGAACTCAGAGCCATCCGCCTAGCTCTGAGAGCCTTCTCCCACCTCACTTCTCACCAGTCTGTACTGGTCCAGACGGACAATCAAGTAGCAATGTTCTACGTGAACAAACAAGGAGGCACAGGCTCCTTCCTTCTCTGTCAGGAGGCACGACGGCTGTGCTCTTGGGCAGTCGGCCACGGCATACTCCTCAAAGCGGTCTATCTCCCAGGTCAGGAAAATTACCTGGCAGACAAACTAAGCAGGATCCTCCAACCACACGAGTGGAGATTGCATCCATTAGTGGTTCAGCAGATCTTTCTCAAGTGGGGACTCCCCACCATGGATCTGTTTGCCAGTCCTCTGAACCGGCAACTACCCAGATTCTGCTCTCGACAACCGCATCCTCTCAGAGTAGCGCCGGATGTTTTCTGATTCCATGGTCCACAGGCCTCTTGTATGCCTTTCCTCCCATGCCGCTGGTGTCTCGAACGCTCTTCAAAGTTCTCCGAGACAAAGCCTCGCTGATCCTAGTGGCTCCCCGGTGGCCGAGGCAACCTTGGTTCCCGCTTCTAATGCAGCTGGCGGTGGACACTCCTCTTCCTCTGGGGTTTCAACCTGATCTCCTGACACAGGACCACGGGTCTCTCCTACACCCCAACCTCTGGTCCCTTCATCTGATGGCCTGGCTGCTGAAAGGGTAGTCCTTGCTCCCCTCCTGCTGCCTCGGGAGGTGGAAGAGGTCGTATTGGCCTCTAGGCGGCCCTCCACCCGGAAGTCCTACGCTCTTAAGTGGCGTCGCTTCTCCGTGTGGTGTGCTCAGCAGTCTGAGAATCCCTTCTCCTGCTTGGTGGCAGTGGTCTTGCAATATTTGCTTTACCTCTCCAATCTGGGCCTTAAGTCCAACTCTGTCAGAGTCCACCTCAGTGCTCTCTCTGCACATCACGCACCGGTGGATGGCAGGCCTCTTTCCAACCACCCTTTGGTGGCTCGTTTTCTCCAAGGCCTCCTTCTGCTTAAGCCTCCTTTGCGTCCACCAGCCCCTGAATGGGATCTGAATGTGGTCTTGCAGCGGATTACCTGTCCGCCCTTTGAACCTATGGCTACCTGCCCTCTTCGTTTTCTTTCTTGGAAAACCTTGTTCTTGGTAGCTCTTACCTCTGCTAGGCGTGTTAGTGAACTGCAGGCCCTAGTGTCTGATCCTCCTTACACTAGGTTCTACAGGAATAGGGTGGTCTTATGGACTCACCCTAAGTTTCTTCCAAAAGTGGTTTCTCCTTTTCATCTCAACCAGGAGGTGGTTCTTCCAACCTTCTTTCCCAGGCCGCACTCCAGCCGGGCTGAAATGATCCTGCATACCCTGGACTGTAGGAGGGCCTTGTCCTTCTACCTTGACCGTACGCGGGAGCATAGGAGGGCTATTCAGCTCTTCGTTTCTTTTGACCCCAATAACTTGGGGCTACCTGTCTCCAAGCGTACCTTATCCATTTGGGTAGCTGACTGTATCGCCTGGGCTTATGGGGCAGCCGGCCTCTCGTTGGAGGGTCGAGTCACGGCTCATCGTGTTAGGTCGAAGGCTGCGTCAGTGGCTCACCTCCGCTCTGTTCCGTTAGCAGACATCTGCCGGGCCGCTACTTGGTCTTCAAGCCAGACTTTTGCGGCCCATTACTGCCTGGAGAGGGAGTCCCGCAGGGACAGTGCTTTCGGTCAGGCAGTTCTCCATAATCTCTTTGAGGTTTAGGCAACTCCTACCCTCCGGCCCTGGTGTTGGGCTACCGGTCGGGGGCGTTTTCAGAGAAGATTCCTTCCTTCTATGCTGCTGAGCTCGAGGGAGCTCATTTTTATGCTTGAGGTCTCCGGTAGCCTTAAGCTTGGGAGTCCCATATGTGAGGACTGACTTCCTGCTTGGTCCTGGAGAAAGAGTAGTTACTCACCTGTAACAGGTGTTCTCCAGGAGCAGCAGGAATCAGTCCTCACAACCCTCCCTCCTCCCCTTGGAGTTTCAGTCCTATCATTTCGTTTTTGCTAAGTTTTTGCTGTCTTTTAGCTATGTCATCCGACTGAGCAAGATGGCACCCTTGGGCGGGAAGGGGACCGCGCATGCGCGCTGCAATTCCCAAAGGCTTTCTTTGAAAGCTGGGGAAATTGCTCCGCGAGGGCTCCGTCGGCGCTGACGTCACCCATATGTGAGGACTGATTCCTGCTGCTCCTGGAGAACACCTGTTACAGGTGAGTAACTACTCTTTCTTGAGCTTGAGAGCTAAATGAGAGCTGAGGAAATTGCTGCTCGTGGGCAGGATCCTGCATGCTTATAGCTTTGCACTAAGTTCTGATTGATGGGAGAGCAGTTCCATCTTGGCACTGTCGAATGATATCATCTACTTGTTTGCCTTATCATTTCTGAGGTATATTGAAAATACCTGTTATAGGTGAGCAACATTGTTTTCTGTTTTTTTTCTTTTTTAAAAGCAGATCCTATTATGTTATGTTCAGACATAATTGACAAGGAGATCCACAATATTCTTGAGACCTCTACTTCTGGTACAATAACAGATTCAAGATGTTCAGGTAAACTTTTGTATCTGAAAAAGATTTATTTTGAGAGTATGATAGGACTTTGAATACTTACTTTCAGTTGTTATATTCACTTGCACTGTGTACTCATGAAATTGTATGCATATATGCCAAATGCTATAGTATTATTTATCTGCCTTGGGACATACTATCCAAGTGGTTCTCAATTCTAGGTAAATATACATTTGAGGATAATTTTATAAAGCTTTGTCTACATGTGAAGCTTCTTCTACAAACAGAAAGAGACTTTTATAAGATTGTGTTGCTGCATACATGTATAAAAACATAGGTACACCAAAATATTAGGCCTGCTTTTTATATGATCTGCATGTAGGTATTCCTGGGGTGTAATTGAGTGGAGCAGAGGTGGAGTTGTGATTTACCCACATATTTTATAAAATTGCAGAGACTTGCCTAGTGTACATTCAATCATTTTATATCTTCAGAGCAGGGTTTTATATTTGTTAACCGCTTTGACATTGGTTTGAAAGGTGATATAGAAAATGTGTTGAATGTACACTGCACTGATATGAACAGCGCGGTATATAAGAGAAGTTAAATAAATAAAATAAATGAATGTGTTAAACAAACTAAACTAATGAACTCTGAACTTCACTATGTAAATGCAAATGTAATAGAACCAAAACATTTAGAATATTGGTCCTTTTGCCTGCTATAAAGAGAGATTACCAAGGGCTGGAAATAATACTCCATAATTCTGAAGTTAATGAGAAAACGTAGGAGGTAGGAGCCATGCATAGCTTACAAATATTAGAGATCCCAGAGAAGTTATGAAATTATGGGAAATACTGCAGATCCCAGAAAATACTTTTTTCATTTCTCACCAAACAATTGTCTTGTTTTCATTCCACCATTATAGCCTTTTGAGAACAATTTTCAAAGCCATTTCTGCAGTTAAAATTGCTCACTCTCAATGAGGGTAAACTTATGCATGCCCTACCTGCAAGAAGCATTCTCAGTAACACAGGATGGGGGAGAACAACGCATGCAGTTTTATATTTTAGAAACATGTATTATTTTCCTTAGGAAAAAATTACTTACAGGAAAAACAGATACAGATATTTGTGGGTAGTTTTTCCCAAGCAAATTTTCAAAGGGATAAAATGCTCCTTTTTATCTAAAGTCCACTTTGTGTTTGGCATGAATAATGTTTTTGACGTGTAAAGTGCTAAAGAAAACATTTAACATCTGCAGTCAGAAAGCAGTGGAAATGAAAACACCAGTCTAAATGCTTAAAAACCTTTGCACATTTTTTTTCAGTAGCAAAAATAAGATATAAATAATTGTATAAATAATATTTGCATCCATGTTCAGTGCAAAGGTATTGGGTACCCTAGGCAGATCTTCAGCCTTACAGCACCCCTCAGTTAATCTTCAGATGCCTAGTCTCCCCCCTCCCCCGAACACACAACCAGATAGCGGATGCAGCTAGCTGAATAAAGTGGGGTTACTTACCTGTAACAGGAGTTCTCCGTGGACAGCAGGATAAGTCAGCCATACCTAGTGATGTCATCCGACAGCGCCGTGGACGGAAGTAGCTCTCCCAGATCTCAGAAAGGCAAGCTTTTCTGGGCACATGTACAGTAGCCTTACCCCCCAGGCCTGCCCCTACCTTGCCCAGTACATTCCCTAGCATTGTCTTGTAGGCTAGGTGGGCCAGGTTCTGGTCTGATGGGTCGTCCTCATCCAGTGGAGGTGAGTGGAAATGTGAGACTGACTTATCCTGCTGTCCACAGAGAACTCCCATTACAGGTAAGTAACCCTGCTTTCTCCTAGGACAAGCAGAATGAGTCAGCCACACCTGATAATGCTGCGGCCGGGGCCGCCTCAGTGCTGTGGTGGGTGAATCAGGCGGACAACCCATTATGGTTATAAATTTTATTGGAACCCGGGTTGATGACCCAGCAAGGATGGCGGGGGTCATAGGAAATAATTTCTCCCATTGCAACGGCAGCGAACAACCACAAGCCCCGGCCACTGCTACGGATGCAACAGAGCAGGCGGTTAGGGCTGTGCATAGCTTTCAGAGCAACATAACTTCATAACTTTCAGAACATGATGGCCCTCATAACATTATAGGCTTCATAACATCATAACTTTCAGAACAACAGTAATGCAATCAGCATTAGATGGAGCTGAGCATCCTAAGAGTCCAGTGTGGGTTGTGATGCTGCAGTCAGTATCGTTCAGCCGAAGGCGCTGTCCCCCAGTGCGCCCTGGTCTAGGCAGTAGTGTCTCTGGAAGGTGTGCATGGACGACCAGGTGACCGCTCAGCAAATGTCTCACATGGGGACAGCATGTAGGTTGGCTATAGTGGCTGCCATGCCCCTAAGCTGGTGGGCATGCATGCTGCCTGTGGGCTGGGCACCCACCTGTGCATAGCAGAAGGCTATGCAGTCCAATATCCATAATGACAAGGTCCTTTGGGTGATGGGGTGCCCTGGCTTGTTGGGGTCAGAGGAGAAAAAGAATTGGGCCCCTTTCCATTGTGGTTCCATTCTGTAGATGTAGGTCCATAGGGCTCAGAAGCAGTCAAGCATGTGGAGCCACTATTCCTTTGGTGAGCAGGGCTCCAGGTGGAAAGTGGATAAGTCTATCAATTGGTTGATGTGGAAACCAGAGGCCAACATTGGCACAATCTTGGGGTGGATCCTGAGTGTGGCGCGGTCTGGGAAGAGCAGTATATATGGCAGGTATGCCACCAGAGCCTAGAGTTCACTGATACGCCTGGTAGAGGTGATGGTGATGAGGAAGATGGTCTTCCAGGAGACGTACTTGATGGGTGCAGAGAGCATCTGCTCAAATGGGGGTTGTGTGAGGTGGTGCAAGACCACGCTGAGGTCCCATGTCAGCTGTCTGATGTCAGGCGCCGGCTGACTGATGTCAGGCTGGAGGTTAGTCAGTCCTCGAGACAAGTGACTGAGTGGCAATAGATGCATCGCCTGGGTAGTGTCGTGAAGTGCAAGGTTCAGAACCGATGGAAACAGAGGTTTCTGTGGAAAATGAAACCAAAGCTGTCAGTGCTGAGTCAAGCATGGAGGGTTGGCATGGAAACCATAAACAAACCTCGTCACAGAGGGCTAGGGAACGCCCATCCCCTGAGCTAGCTCCTACCTCATCAGGGAACTGTGAACACCTGGGGGGAGGTGTGGCTCAATACAACGGGGGAAGGAAGCTAGATAAAAACCCTCTAGTAAAATATATGAGGGAGACAGACACAGACACGGGAAAAGATACGAGCAGAGACAAGGGGAGAGTCTCAGATGGAAGCTCAGTCTCCGACACGAGAGAGACACAGCAAGCGTGGGAAAAGGTAAAAGAAATCCCAATCCTAGTTGGAGATACTCTTCAAAGGACAAGAGCTGTGTAGGACATTCAGGTCCAGGACACAGGGAGCAGTGCTTAAACATAGGAGGCACAGAGGATTTCTATTGCTCAGGAAGCAAGGACATTTATGCTGAAAAGCAGAAAAGACAGCCACGCTGGGTTCACAAAAGGCAGACTCCAGGTAAAGTCAATTTCCCTGATTATAAATATATATCAGAAGGGGGAGAGGAGTTTGTTTTCCGTGTGGTAGCCAAGGGAGAATCCTGAGAGGAAGTAGTGTTAAAAGCAAAGGAAGAATTCCATGTTATAAAGCTGAAGAGGGAAACGTATTACCCTTTAACTACAGAGAGCTGTTTGCACCTGAGAGCAAGCATTTAGACTCACCAAGCAGGTTGGGGGAAGGAAACCCTGTGAGTGAAAGAGAACAGTTTGCCTGGCAAAGAGAAGAACCTGTTCTAAAAGGTTTCCAGGAAGAAACTGATTGCATGCACTGGGACCCATATCAACCTCCTGAGTCAGAATATATGATGGACTGTTCTTATATGGTGGCGGATAATGTGCAGTCTCTGTGCTGAATATATTGGCTTTTACTAAGGAGAAAGAAACAGCCAAAAGAAACATTTTGGAAGGAACTGTTTATTGTTTCGGTTTTGTATAACAGCTGAAAGTAAGCAATATTTTTGTTATCACTGGAAGTATAATTTCATTGTAAATAGTCCTTATTCTTGGTCTTCAACATCTAACCCCGGGAGGGGAAATAAATCCTAATTTCCTTAAACCACTCGTGCACAACGTGTACTCATTTTCATGGTTGGTGGACTACATTACCCAGGAGGCCTTTCTACACCTCCATTTTAAGTTTTACCACCCAAGAAACACAACTACCCACTTGCCCTACCTATGCTAATTACCTCTGGGAGGGTGAGTGGTGACAGTAGTCATGGTAGGCCGCAATGGTGGCTAGGTGGATTGACAATGTCTTGAGTCCTGTGTCTGCAAAGACAGTCAGGTACGGTAGCACCCTTGGAGTAGGGCATGAGTAGGGGGTCGAACCCATCAAAGGCACCCCACACCATGAACCATCACCATTTCAAGGCATATGACTTCCTTGTAGCGGGATGTCTTGCAGCCAGAATGACCTGTTGTACCTCCTTGGTGAGGTGTAGGGACACCAGGGTCAGCCTCTCAACATCCAGTCTGTCAGTGCCAGAGCGGATAGATTGGGATGTAGGGTTGTGCCTTCATCCTGAGTGATGAGGTCTGGTTTTGGCTGCAGTCTGATGGGCTGCTCTTGCGCCAGACGCTTTAGGAAGGGAAACCATATCTGCCTGGGCCAGAATGGGGCCACAAGAATGATGTGCACCATGTCTTGGATGATCTTTTGGATTGTCTTGGAGATCAGCGGTGTGGGAGCAAAAGCGAACAGGAGTGGATGGTTCCCCCAGGATAGGTTGAACACATCCACCGCTAGGCTGTGGGATGATGAGCACTTGGAGCAGAAGCTGGTGCATTCTGCTCGCTAGCGAAGAGGTCGACATGTGGATGGTCCCATATGCGGAAGAGGTGCCTCCACCACTCACGGGTGGAGGGACTGCTCATGGGGGTCGAGTTGACAGCTGAGGCAGTCTGCTAGCTGGTTGTCCTCGCCCAGCAGGTAGAAGGCCTACAGAAGGCATCTCTTGGACAGGGCAAAGGACCAGAGCTTGAGTACTTCCCTGCAGAAGGACAGGGACCCTGTGCCCCCTTGCTTGTTGACATAGAACATTGCTACCTGATTGTCCTTCTGGACTAGGATGTTCTGTGCTTGGATGATGTGCTGGAAAACCTACAAGGTGTACCTGATTGCCCGGAGCTCCAAGAGGTTGCTTTGACTACTGTGTTCCCACAGGGGTCCAGACGCCCCTGGTGTGGAAGCATAGTATGTGGGCGCCCCAGCCCATCTTGGATGCATTGGTCGTGACCATCAGGTGGTAGCTTGGTTGTTGGAGTACAGGAATGGCTGGACTGTGGGAATACAGGAGTGGCAAGTTGTTCTGGTCGGTCCACCAGACAAGAGCCTCCCAGATTCCTGCGCTCACCGTAATGTGGCAGGAGAGGGGCTGGGAGTGCTGCTGCTTGTGCATATAGAGGTGCCATTGTAGGTAGCGCATGTGAAGTCTTGCAAGTGATAGGACCTGCGTGGAGGCCGCCATGTGCCCCAGCAGGCATAGTAGCATCCTGGCAGTAACGTGGCCTGCTGAGGAGACTTCCTGGGCCAGGGAGGTGATAGCCTCCTGGTGATGAGATGGGAATGCTTTGGATAGAGTGGTCCGGATCTGTGCTCCGATGAACTCCTAGTTCTGTGTGACTAGTTCTGGAGGTGTGACTTCTAGGAGTTAATCAAGAAGCTTAGCACGGTCAGCAGTGTTGTCACATGGATAATGGAGTCCTTGACCTCTTGCATCGAGGGGGCCATCAGGAGCCAGTCATCCACTACTTATCTTACATCATTTAATTGTAAATAAGTTACAATGATACAATGTTAGTTACTTTGTTACTCTACATGTTATTTGTACATAAGTTCATAAATGTTATAATGTAACTTGGTAGTGTTTCATTGTAAACTGCCACTGATCTATAGAAGTGGCAGTATATAAAAGCTTATAAATAAATAAATCAAATCCAAGTAGGAAAAGCTGCAGATTCCTTGTTTCCAGAGATGTGCTGCTGCCACTGCTATGCACTTTGTGAAGACTCACAGGGCAGGCAAAAGTGCAAAGGGGAGTACTCTGTACTAGTAGTGTTTCCCAAGCACATAGAAATGGAGATTCTTCTTGTGGATTGGGTGTATGAGGACATGAGTGTAGGCATTCTGCAAGTCCAGTGAGGCCATTCAGTTGTGGGGCTCTATGAGTGGAAGGATGGAATCCAGCGAGTAGATTCTGAATTTTTCCCTGCGGATGAACTTGTCAACTTGCAAAGGTCGAGGATTGGGTGGACACCACCAAATTTCTTGGGAATGAGGAAGTACCTGGAGTAGAACACATGGTCAACCTTCTCTGGCAGGACCGGCTCTATGGCCCTCGATGCTAGGATTGCCAGGATCTCGAAAGTCATGGTCAGCACCAGACTCTGGGCTGTCCTACTGTGTGGTCGGGTGCATTGCTGTGGTATCGAGAGGATATTCACACATTATCCATTGGTGATAATGTCCAGGACCCATTTGTCTGTTGTAATCCTTCGCCAAGTCCCACAGAAAGCTGAAAGGTGGCTCCCCACTGGAGGGGCGACATGAAACGATGTGTCAAAAGGAGGGCGTTCTCTTGGTGAATGAGGAGGACTGTCTTTGCTGTTTGCGGTTCCTTTGGCAAGGCTTGTGCTGATAGGAGGGGTGGTATGGTTGCTGCTTAAACTGAGGAGGCTGCCATCGGTGATAGGAGTTATATCGTTGAGGCGTGTTGTAGGGCTTTTTCGAGTGAGTCGCTGTTTTCCTGCTGGAATTGCAGTCTTGGCCATCCACTGCAAGGGTCTTCAGGGTGGCGCAGTGGTCTTTAAGGTCGTTAACCATATCCTTGACCTTATCGCCAAAGAGGTTGTCTCCCCCACAGGGCGTGTCCGCGATGCGATCGTGTGTGTCCTCTCTGAGTCAAGATATTCTGAGCTATGTCATGTATCTAGCTGCAATGGCCGTAGCAGCCGTCCTGGCTGTGGTGTCAAAGGTGTCAATTATGGAGCACATGAGGTGCTTCCCATTCTCTGCTAGGTTGGCGATGATCGGTGAGACCGCAGCAGTGGATTCTGCTGGGAGTGAGCTGAGTATGCCCTTCAGCTTGTCCAGGAGGGCATCATGGAACAGGATGTGTTGAAATTGGTGGGCTGCAATCTTCACATTCAACACGGTGCCCTGGAAGGTTTTCTTGCTCACCTAATCAAGGAACTTGTAGTCCTTGCCTGGTGGTGCATTGGAGTGTGCGTGGGATTTCTTGGCACGTTTCAAGACAGACTCCACCATTATTGACTGGTGCGGCAGCTGCTGTGTGTCAAAACCCGGTGCCGCCAGTTTTTGGTATTTTGCTTCCAGTCTCCTTGAGGTGGTAAGGCCTGTTAGCGGTGTCTTCCAGGAGTTGAGGTTATCCTGAAGGAGTTTGTGGACTGGCAGTGATACCAATGTTCTTGGTGCCTCTAGGTACTTTTGAGGACCCCGATGACCTCATTCCTGGGATCCAGAGCATTCGCTGGGGTGAGGGACAGCTGGGAGGTGAGTCGTTGGAGGAACTTAGGGTATGTCATGACCTCCGGTGTAGATGGCAGTTGAGGTGGAGGTGGTGATGGTTCCAACTGCGTGTCCGGTTTTCCCAGGGATTCCCTTTCCTCTCGCGTGGATCCTTGGGTGACGACCTCCTTCCCTTCCGAGTCTGAAGTCATGGGTTCTGGGGAGAAGTGTGACGGCACGGGCGAGGGTGTCCAATCCTCTCTGGGTGGCACTGGGATGGATGTCTTGTCTGTAGTTGCTGGCATAGCTTTTTTTGTGTGTGGGAGCATGCTGCTCTAGAAAATGTGCCAGAAGGTTCGGCATGTCCGATGGCATGGTGCTGTGCCTCTTGGTCCTACCCTGCGGGGAGCCCAAGCTAAAGGAACTCACTAGGGAGCTATGGTTCCTGGTGCCTTCAGGCTGCTCTCTGCCCCTCGTAGAACGTTTGCTGGTGCTGCTGCTTCTTCTGCTGCCTCTGCTCCAGCATCTTTCTCTGTGCCTCTTCCTGCCTCCTCTGTGCTGTGGCATGTAATTCTTCACATCCTGCAGGGGTTCCCGATGAGGGGTGACTGGATTGCTGCCAGTTCGGTGAGAGGCCGGTTCCGTGCACACTGCAGGTCACCATTGCTCATTTTTTGCACGGGGGGGGGGGGCTCAGAGGGGTATCCCCAGCACGGAGGAGAGCTCCCTTTTCTGGTGCAGTGATGCACCTTGACGTGATGATGCGCAGGCCCCAGGCTCCTCCTAGCAGTGGCGTGGCCAATGGGGGCACTAGAGGTGCCATCTTGGGGGTGGAGCTCCCAGTCACAATGGAGGAAGACAGCATGGCCGTGTTGGAGGAGGAAGCATCCGCAGGGATTGAGGACACCAGGGGCCGGGCCGCTGGGGTCAGCAATGGCTAAGCAATGCTGGGATTTGTGGAGCTTACCAGGCCGGGGATGGAGGCCTTCTCCGGTGCATCCTGTGCCGCGATAGCCTGTTTCTTCTTTCTGTGCTGCTTTTCCATGTGTGCCCCAGTGTGCAGATCAGCGGCAGTAAGAGCTGTGGCAAAATCGTGGATTTCATGGCTTTGGGATCTTCGTGCCCTCGGGGACATGCGGGTACAGTGCGGGCAGCTTTCCACATGGTGGTCCATTCCTAAGCAGTATGCGCAACAGTCATGGGCATCCTCTGTGTTCATTTTCCTGCTGCATTTGGGGCATTTTTTTAAATCCTGGTTTGGAGCTCATAGTAGGATCTTTCCTGGATATTTGTTCTAATTTCTTCTGTGGTATTTTCTGAGTTGAATTGGATAGTGGATTGGAGAGCTGAGAATCCAGCCTTGCTGGCAAGGCGGAAGAAAGGAACTTGGGCAAGGTAAGGGCGGGCCAGGGGGGGTAGGGCTATTGTGCACATGCTCAGAAAGTCTTGCCTTTCTGAGCTCAGGGAGACTTCTGTCCAGGGGCCGTTGGATGACATCGCCAGTTATGGCTGACTCATCCTGCTTGTCCTAGGACCAACTCATCAATCATGAACTCGGCACCATCACTCCTACAACAAACCTGTTTAAAACATGTAATTGGACATCATATTTTTATATATCACCCTTTGTTTTTATATTTATATCTATATCTGTAGATTTATACAATAGGTGCAATTTCCAAAAGACAATTCCATGGATGAACGCGCTATTTGGAAATTGTGCACCCTCCTTGCAGGTAAAAGTATGCACTGATGCTCCTTGAGTTTGTGGGGCTTCAGGACCTATTGTTTTACTGCAATGGTTCTTTGATGCCTTCCAGAAGCTGCCTCTCTGGGCAACCACCTAGTCTGTCTAATGGTTAAGCGTGTCCTGTTTTCATCATAGCCTTAGAAAATATTTCTCATAAAATGTATTAAAGAATCTTGGAATTTATAAGCAACAAGGAAAGATAGTTACAGGAAGTAACTGTATGGAAAAATTTGTGGGAAGAAGTTTATAAAACTGGAATATTTTAAGTATTTTTAAAGGGAGAAAATTTTATTTTTCAAACAACATCAACCAAATTATGCACTATATAAATGTGTTTTCTTTTCAGGATGTATAGGACTAGGGGCATCTCTGAATAGCAGGAACTTTAGCAAGATCTTGCAGTCTTGTCCATACCAATGCGATCGCCACAAAGTCATTTTGGAAACTGAAGAAAGATATAAAAAGGAAATAAGGAACTCAGTGATCTGTAATAGTCATGCTTCTGCAGTTTACCACAGTAAATGTAATAGTTTTATTTTTTATTTAGATTTATGATATAGTATTTTCTCTTTAAAACAATAACTAAAAAATATGATTTTGTATCATTCTCATGAATGCAGTAGCATTTCACCATAGAGTGGAATTATAGGTGTTCATAAAAACCACCCTCTCTTACTGTTAGGTTTTGCAGTCTCTCTAGCCATTACTATCCAAAGAGGTATCTTAGATTACACTGGAATAAGTTGGAAACTTCATGCTGGATACACGACACAAGCATGCATTTCTTTCACTCAAAATGTTTGAAAGTCAGCATGGGGAAATGAGATTAAAGGTTGTCATGCAAATGTAATTTTGTACCAATTGGAAATAAATCACAATTCCCCAACAACTTTTAATCTCAATTACTCTTTCAAATTTCAGCCAAATCTGTGCAGTAATTTCCAATTTCCAGCATGCATACAGACGATGGATGCACTGTTATTAGCAATCATGCTAGCAAAAATTGTCTAATAAAAGGGAAGCCAAGAATAAGAGAACCTTTTTCATCTCCATATAAGTTAGGGAGGTGGAGCTTAGTAGTAGTAGCTTAATGCTTCATTCTTTGATATATGATTTGAATAGAATCAGTTGTCCATCTTCATCCTACCACAGTACTCTGCACAAGTTATAAAGGGAGAAAAGGGACTACATCATAATTCACTATCTGTTTTCAGCCCTAAGTTTGAGAGTCACTAATATGTGGCTTACTTATCCTCCTTGTCCATGGATAAATTGAAGTTGCTTACCTGTAATGAAGGCTTTCGGAGGAAAAGCAGGATATCAAGTACTCACAACATGAGTGATATCACAGACTTAGCCAGATGTGGAAAGGCTACTCCAGCTTTGATGACTCTAGGCTTTTGAGCAGCCTTACCATGCATGTGTGCCACATTCCACCTGCCATGATCATGCAGTATCACGTCAGTGTTCATCTTTTCCCAAAGCCGTTTAGACACACCACCAAACTTCCCCTCAAGACACATGTTGTTAAGATTTTCTTGTCACAATTTTTCAAATATTTGTTCAAGTCCTATTGCTGTTATGCAGTCCCCAGTGCCTGAGTTTCTTAGGCAGATTGTTGGTCAGTTTTAAGTTTTCTTTCCCTTTTGCACATTCACCTGGTTCAGGCTTCCATTGTAGGACTTGGGCACCATATTTGAGTAAATTTTCAAAGTCAAGTCATTTGATTTTGCTGTGGCTGTATGTTTTGATGATATCTCCCAGAGAAAAGTTTACATTGGCTTTAAAAAGTGCTCTCGGTGCAGCAAGACCATATTTGTAATGGGCAGTCATGACTGGTGCTTACAGTGCCTAGGGCCAGCCCATGAACCTTCTTGATGTAATTTTTGCTCACAGTTGTCAAAGAAAAATCAGAGTCAAGAAAAGTGCCATGAATGAATTTTTAGCACCTCTAAGTCTGTTCCATCAATATCTGCATCATAGGAATTGGTCTGCATGAGTCCAGAGTATGCATTGGCATTAAGAGCCCATCAATCACCCTCGACATTGAGCATCAATAGAAGTCATTGAAATAGGGCATATTCTGATTCCTGCTTGAAGAAGAGGAAGGATTTGCTCATCTTCAGTAACATTGAGGGCTCATGATGCCAAACAATGGGCAGAGACCAGAGTGCATCGACATGGCACCTCTTAGACTATGGCAACAAGGTACTGTGGCTGCCTGTGTTCTTAAAGTGCCCATGCCATGAGAACCACTTCTGAATACTAGAAGGGAAGCAACAGTCTCCACTTCTCCCCAAGTGACTCAGGAGCATGTGGCCACTACTACTGTACTCCTGGTGCTTTTGTCAATGGCACGCTATGAGGAGAAGCTTATGAAGAAGTTCAATGATTGGATGGAGTGTTTCCTTGCTTTATGCATCTGTGAGGCTTCAGCATTGTTGCTGTCAGTGCGCTGAGAAATCCAGCCAGTCCTCAAGACCTATGCACTGCTTACAGGAGAGACATCAACACCAAGACCTCTAAGGGCCATGAGTTTGGTGTCTGCTGCACTTTTTTCTGTTCCAGTACTTCAGGGAGGAAACTTCACTGAGGTATCATAGATCCTTGGTGCCTCAGCATTTTCACTCAAGGCTCACTCACTCTAATGTCCAGAGATTGAGATAGGCAGAGTCCGAGACTTCTTTTAGGAGTATTTTCTGGATCAGACTTTGAGTACTCCTGGGATTCTGACTGAGCCAGAGATACTTTCAATGGATAAACAGGATAAGTGCACACATAGAGGTGATGTCATTGATGGATCCCCATGCATGAATCTCTCTCAGCTCCTTCTAGACGTTTTAGATTGGTTCTGCTGCGCATGCATGTGCCCTCCTGCTCACTGCGACCACACCTTATCTCTTCAGTCTCTCTTTATTTCCATGGAGCCTCAAAGATATCCTTCAGCGTCAGTCTGCATCTTTCTCTATGTATTTTGCCATTCTTCAGCTTTCTTTGCTCTTTGTGAATTATCCTGTCCTGCCATGTATACCTTTCCTTAATTTTTTCTTAGTTTAAGGTTTCCTTTATTTTTCTTGTATCACCTCTCTAGGCCACATTTAGGCCTTGGGCATTCCAGCCGCATTGTTTTTTTCTTTCTTCAAAATCAAGTTGTTTGATTTTGCCGAAGCTATTTTTTCAGACGCTATGTCATAGAAACTGGCCAGCAGGACCATGTCTATAACATATACTTATAAATGGTATCTGCAGTGCTTGAGGCCTGACCATGAACTGCCATCTTGTGTTTTTTGTTCACAGATGAAAAGGAGAGGGCTCCAGGGTTGAGAGAAGCAGCACAAACATATTTTTAGCACTAATAAGAGTGATCCATTGTCTTCAGTATTGGCAACTTTGGTTTCCATAGCTTCTGGAGTTGCAATGGATGTTGGTAGTGCATCGACATTGAGGAGCCCGAAGTTGAACACCAGAAGGTCTCTCTGGCATCAATCACCCACCAATACCACCTTGAGGAAGAGGAGGGATTCGTCTTTGTCCTCAAAGGCATTGAGGACCAGAGATGACAAGCATTGGGTGGAACATATGGTGCAATAGCATAGAGATCCATTGGAGCACGATGCCAAAAGCATCAAGATATGAGAGGAACCATAATCCTCAAAGCAGCCCTAAAGTGAAGACCACTCATTCTCCTCCATATCGGAGAGGCTGTCTTAGCCTCCACAAAGCCAAGGGATGTCTGCCGATATTCTGTCAAATTCTGCAGACTATTTGGATATTGAGGGGGTAACATTGTCTACCCTGCAAATGCCTGTTGATGTTACTGGCTTCCAGAAAACATTCCATGTGGAGAACATATGCTTTCAGATGGAGATTTTCCATCTGGTGTGTGTAACAGGCCCTAGACCCATTCTTTTATCCCATATAAAGACTACTTGAGTACCTCCTACTCTTGTCTGAGCCTGACCTAAAAAACAACTCCATAAGAGTTCACCTTGGTGCATTTGACAACTACCACCATATTGTAGAAAGTAAACCCTTCTCTGTACTGCCTTCAATTGTTTGCTTCATTTGAGGCTGGCTTCTCATGAAACCTCTCCCTAAAGCTCTAGTAGTAGATGCACCCTTTAAAAAAATTTTCAGTAGTAGGGTGATATTATGTTTCCTTTCTAAAGTGATGTCAAACTAAAGCTCATAGAAAGACTGCCCAATTTTTTGTTTCTTTTGACCCCAATAGGTTACATAGTTAACAAAACATACTCTTCTAGTTTGGCTAGCAGATTGCATCTCTTTCACTTATACTCAGGTAGGTCTGATGCTTGAGGGCCATGGTTGTGTTGGTGCCCACTTGCATTCAACTTCCATGGAAGACATATATAACTTGGATTTCTGTCCACAGGTTCACATATCACCACAAGGCAACAAAGGGTAGTGGTGGTTGGTGACTCTCTTCTGAGGGGTACTGAGGCATTCATTTGCCGACCAGACTTGATGTTCAGGGAGGTGTGCTGTCTGCCAGGTGCCAAAATCCAAGATGTTACAGAGAATTTGCCGAGACTCATCAAGCCTACTGACTGTTATCCAATGATGTTCATCCATGTCAGCACAAATGATACATATCCCATATCAAGAGTGACTTCATGGCTCTGGGAGAGAGGATGAAGCAGACAGATGAGCAGATGGTGTTCTCTTCAATCCTTCCTATGGAGGGTAAATGCCGAGGTAGAGAAGCTCGCATCCTGGAGATGAATGCATGACTGCGAGGATGATGTCATTGAGAGCATTTTGATTTCCTCAACCATGGGATGATTTTCCAAGGGCTGCTGACAGAGATGGAGTCCACCTATCCAAGAAGGGTCAAAGTGTCTTCCGCAACAGACTGGCTAACCTATTGAAGAGGACTTTAGACTAGATTTGTTGAGGATGGGTGAAGGAAACCACCAAGTAAGTAAAAGTCCTCAGGTAAGTAAAACATGAAATACTTCTGTAGAAATGGGTAAAAGGGGCAACATCTGGAAAAGAGTGTGCATTAATGCCCATAGTATGGGAAATAAGATCCTCGATGTTGAGGTTTTAATGTAAGAGGATAACTTGGATTTAATGGCGGTTATGGGAAACATGGTTTAGGGACAACCATGACTGGGATGTAATTATACCAGGCTATACTTTATTCAGGAAGAACAGGGGAGGAAGAAGGGGAGGAGTGGCACTATATATAAAAAAATCATATTAAAGCTACAGAATTACAGGACTTACAAGAGAAGGAGGAGGCACTGTGGGTTAAACTTGAAAGAAGGAATGGGGAATCCATTTGCATTGGTGTGATATACAGATCTCTTCACAGGCAGAAGAAGTGGACAGAGATTTAATTAGATATTTGCAGTATTGCCATGAAAAGAGAAGTGCTACTGATAGGTGATTTCAATATGTCGGATTTTGATTGGCACATCCCTGCTGTGGTGTCATCTAGAAGTAAGGAGATCCTAGATTCTCTGTAGGGAGAACTATTCCAGCAACTGGTAACAGAACCCACACGTGAAAAGGCCATACTGGACCTGGTGCTTAACAATGGGAAAGTGTTTTGATATTATAGCAGGAGATCATCTCTCATCCGGTGATCACCAGATGCAGTTCAGTATTAGAACTAGGGCTGATAAAGTCCATTCAAAAGTGAGGGTCCTAAACTTTTGGAAAACTAACTTTGCCAAGATAGAACAATACCTCAAGGAGCCATTAGCAGGATAGGAACAGCTGGGAGATGTAGGAAAGCAATGGACAGAACTGAAAGGGGATATTTTCTGTACAACAAACCTTTTTGTTAGGAAAGTAAATACATGTAAAAGATAAAAGGAAGCCACTGCGGCTTTCAAAAGAAGTAGTTGAAAAGGTAAAGAAAAAGAGGGTGACCTTCATAAAATACAAGATATCACAAAAGAAGACAAGCATCAATATTTAGAAAAGCTAAGAGAAGCTGGGAAAGTAGTAAGAAAAGCAAAGATACAAATACAGTAGAAGAAAAAATAGCCAATGCAGTAAAATGGGGGCACAAGACATTTTTTAGGTATGTTAGTGAGAGGAGGAAGTGCCAAAGTGATATTGTCAAATTCCAGGGTGAAAGGGAGGAATATGTAGAAGCTGATGAGGATAAAGCAGAATTGCTTAACAAATACTTTTGTTCTGTATTCACAGTTGAAGGGCCAGGAACAGAACCTCAGAAAACACTCACAAACAGGAACAGAAGTGATATGGATCTTGAATGATTTTCAGAAGACTGTGTTCGTGAGGAACTAGCTAAACTAAAAGTAGACAAAGTAATGGGGCCAAATGGGATATATCCGAGAGTATTAAAGGAACTTGGAAAAGTCCTAGTGGCTCTGCTGTCTGACCTTTTTAATGCTTCTTTAGAGTCAGGAGTGGTCCCAGAGGACTGGAGAAAGGCGCAAAAGCGGAAGTAAGGATGAGTGTGATGGGGTGTATAGAATGCTACCCATCCCTCTCCAAAAGGATTATCAACAATCCCCTTTAAGAGAGTCTGCAGCCCAGAGTTCAGGGCTGGAAGGGTGTGGCTCACAGGGAGAGGTTAAGAACCCAGCAAGCTGCAGGAAGAAGAGAGGCCTATGGAGCCAGAAGTCTTTCCAAGGCAAGTCATGCAAAGGAGTTCTGAGGTAGGAGCTTTGACTGGGACTGGAGGAAGAGCCGAGAGAATCAGCTTGTGGAGATTTAACAAGCTAGGAAAGCATAAAAGCTAACTTTGTTTTCCCTGGATTGCTGTCTGTCCTGTGTTTTAGATTTGTGAAGGTTTAATAAGCTAGGTCAGCATAAAAGCTAACTTTGTTTTCCCTGGACTGCTGTCTGTGCTGTGTTTTAATGAAAACCCCTTCTCACCACATGCCACACTACCACAATGAAGTTGAGAACTACAGGCTGGTTAATGGTAGTAAATTAATGGCAACGCTGCTAAACAGAGGATAGTTTGGTTTCTGGAGTCCAGTGAACTGCAGGATTTGAGGCAGCATGGTTTTACTAGACGCAGGTTTTGTCAGACAAATCTAATTAATTTCTTTGACTGGGCGAACAGAGAGTTGGACTGAGGGAGAGCCTTAAACATTGTGTACTTAGATCTCAGCAAAGCTTTTGACACCATTCTGCATAGGTTACTTATAAATAAATTGAACACCGTAGGAATGGATCCTAAAGTGACTGACTGGGTTAGAAATTGGTTGAGTGGGAGGTGACAAAGGGTACAGGTTAATGGAGCTCACTCTGAAGAGAAGGTTGTTACCAGTGATGTGCTGCAGGGATCTGTCCTTGGTCCGATTTTTTTTTTTTTTACATTTTTGTTAGTGATATTGCAAAGGACTGATACCAAAATCTGCAATAGAGTAGACACCCAGGAAAGAGTAGGAAGAAGGAGGTGATAATGCCTCTATATAATTTTTTGGTGAGACCTAATTTGGAGTATTGTGTACAATTCTGGAGACCACACCTTCAAAAGAATATGAACAGGATAGAGTCAGTGCAGAGGATAGCTACCACAGTGGTCAGTGGGTTTTGGTGTATGGAGACAGACTTAAAGATCTCAATATGAATACTTTGGAGGAAAGGCAGGAGAGAGGAGATATGATAAAGACTTTTAAATACCTCCATGGCATAAATGCACAGGAGGAGAACCTCTTTCAATTGAAAGAAAGCTCTGCAATGAGGGGGCATAGGATGAAGGTGAAAGTCAGTAGACTCAAGAGTAATATGCAGACATATTTCTTTACGGAAAGAGTGGTAGATGCATGGAATAGTCTCCCAGTGGAAGTAGTAAAGACCAGAGATCCAACCAAGAAGCGCAACACCGCTCGCACAAACTACCAGCAACCAGTCCAGAGCTAGGTGTAAACCACAAATTACTTTATTGAGGTAACTACTAGGGGCCACAAGACCCGACATGGCTGTGTTTTGGCATCGCCTTCTTCAGGGGTATTCGCCACTACAAAACATATATTTAAAAGCAATTAATATCATATCAAGCAATTTCAAAATATATAAGGAACAAATACCAACATTTAAAAGAAGCAATGCCATTCTAAATATCAAAGTAAATTAAAAGGAGATATGTTAAAAAGTGTAAATGAAGATATATATAAATAAAGAAAACCAATAAATACATTGAATAAAAGATGAATAACAACCAGAGGAAGCGTAATAGATAAAACTATCATAAAAGATAAGAACAATTTTTTAAAAGACATCTTTAAAATAAAATCACTCGAGACTGGTAAAATGTGATAAGAGGCAATGCTCTGAAAACCTGAAAGAAGGAAGCACATATGTTATGAAAATATCAATAACTAACTAAAAACTCATGTCGCAGATGCAGAAAACACACTACAATTATAAAGGGAAAATTTGAGACTGGGGTGGAGTCAAGATGGTGGCACCTTAGGTGTGTAGCGTTTCAGCTCTTTCCTCGTTTACCTTGTTTGATATGGCTCCCAAGCAGCAGGGAAACCCCAAGACCAAGTCGGCTAAAGGAGTTTCCCCTGATTGAGGCACTATTCCTGAAGGCCCTGGCGCTGGAGAAGGCTGTTTTGAATGGCTCGCTTCTGCAGAGTGCTAATGGGGAGACTCCACAGTTGAGCAACAGACATCAGACCGTGTTCTGCTGCCCCACAGGACCCAAAGTCTTCGGAGCCGGACTTTGCTGACATCGATCTACTGGCCTCCTGCGGAGGGGAAGGTGGAGCAGTGGGGTAGACGGCCTCATGTTCAACACCGTGTTAGGCCCTTCCTGTCCAGGGTGAGCTGCTTGTGGATGGTCCCGATATGGCTGGAAAGTTAGCGTCAGAGGCTTTGCTGGTTGGAAAAGATTTCGCACTCAAATGTTGTGCCCTCAGCTTCTCAGCAACAGAACTTTGGTGAGATTTCATTGTCAACTATTTGAACTATGTTAGTAAAGCTTGAAGCTACAGTTTCTAAGTGTGCATCGAATGTCTCTGCTTTAGTGCAAGTAGTGGCTCAAAACTCTTTGCAACATCAGAACTTTGAAAAAGAAACCCATGAGAAACTTGGTGAATTAGCTAAGGAAGTCAGTGACTCTGATTAACCAACTTGTGAAAGATAAAATTTCTGTTCATCATAAATTGGAACAGTTTGAGAACAAATTTAGGGGGTTAAACTTGAGAATTTTATATTTTCCACAGGTTTTAAATGTTTCCCCTTTAGATACTTTCAAGAAATATATGCGTGAGATTCTTTCTATTCTTGAATCTGCATTTCCTCCTATAACAAGAGTTTATTTTTTACTTGTAAAGAAAGATGGTCAAGATTCACCCAACTTTCTCCCTGATGTTCCTGATAATTTGTCTAATTTTCTTGAAAGTTCTTCTATTTCAGTATTTGCTCGATCCACCTTATTGATTAGTTTTGTCTTTGAAACAGATCTCTTCAGGGTCTTGTCACTGTACTTCAAAAATCTGTCTGTGCCTTTTATGGGGGAGACTAAGAATTTTTCCTGATGTGAGCCGCGCTACGCATTAACAAAGACATCTGTTCTTAACAATGCGACAAGAGACTGTTGTATAGGGGCCAGCTTTCGTCTGCATTACCCCTGTAAATGTTTTGTTTCTTATGTTGGAGCAAAATATTTTTTTTTTGCACCTGAGCAGCTTCAGGCCTTTCTGGACCTTAAGAAGCTGCTGGCACTGGTGGGAATGGGCGGGGATGGTGATGATCAGAAGTAGGGAATGCATTATATTGTATGACTGCTAGGATGTGTGCCTATTGCTGTTATTTGGATTTGAGTTGATACTTCTTTCCTTTGGGAGTCCTCTTTTGATAGAACTCTACCCTCATTATTGGGGTCTAATTTGAGATGAACTTGAATTTGTTTTAGGGGTTTTTCCTTTTGTTATTTATGTTCCTTTTTCATTATTCTTCTCATGTTTCTGTCACAAGAATTGTTCTTGTAACTTTGTTTAAAGCTTATAAATAATACATTTTCTCCAGGACCAAGCAGGAAGTCAGTCCTCACTTATGGGTGACATTGGCGCCGATGGAGCCCCCATGCGGAGCATTTCCCCAGCTTTCTAAGAATGCCTTTGGGAATACTGCACCCATGCGCGGTCCCCTTCCCGCCTAAAGGTGCCATCTTGCTCAGTCTCTCTTTTTCCGTGGAGCCCATCGGACGTCTGTCTGAGTCACCCGGAAAAGTTGACGTTTTTTTTTTAAATTCTTCGTCTTTTTCTCCGAGTTCGACGCCTGTTTCCCTACACCGGTATCGAGCCCGTTTTCTATTTTTTGGTTTTTGCCCTTCGTGGCTGGCGTTCGCGCCCTTTTTTCTGCTTTACCCTGGAAGGCTGGTCTTTTGACCTCACGGGGGCCCTTTTTTCCCCGATGGCTTCCAGTGGTTTCAAGAAGTGTGAAAGGTGCAAGAAACTAATGTCTCTCACCGACACACACGACTGCTGCCTTCGGTGCCTCGGCCCAGATCATGATCCCATGATCTGTGGCCCGTGTGGCAAAATGTCCACCAAGGCACTTCGAAGCCGTCAGCACCAGAAGGAAAGGATTTTTTCAGATTCTGCCTCCGGCCAGGCCCGGACCTCGTCTGAGGCCTCGACGTCTCGGAAGTCTGATCCCGAGCATCGCCGGAGTTCCTCGGACAGGGGGTCCCCCGACCGGGAACGCAAGAGGAAGAAACAGCACGTGAGAGCGGCGTCAGAAGAGGTCCCTGGTTCCTCGAGGGCCAGGTCTAAGACCCCCGACTGCCGTCCCGGGCCTTTGGAGTAGGAGAAGCCGTCCATAGTACCTTGTGTGGAGCCGGAGACCGTCGGACACGTAAGTCCTGTAGTCCTTATGGACTCTCCTCCAAGGGAGCCGACGTCGGGCCCGGCGCCGCCGGGGCCCGAGTTGGTGGCTGCTGAGTCTCCTGAGCTTGGACTCAGGCTGACAGCCTTGGAGAGCAGATTGCCTTCATGGAGCAGCAGCGGGTACTGATGGCCAGCCTCGCTGGTGCATCTGCCCCGACCTCCGGGACATCGACATAGAAGTCGACCCCGGAGACCGAGCCGATACTCGAGACCATGAAGGCTCGAAGTCTTCCTCAGTCAAGGTCTCCCTCGACCTCCCGCTCGGAACCGAGGGCATCGACACCGGTGCCTTCGGCGTCGGGGCGGGTGCCACCTCGACCCACGCGGTCGGAGCCCCTCGACTCCTCTTCGGATGAGTCAGCTTGGGAGACAGATGACGAGGAGTCCCCGACACCTTCCGGACTCGGTGCGTCCCTTCGGACTCACCGCAGTCTGAGCCCCAGAGTAGGTCCCCTCCGGAGGACACCCGGTTCTCGGAGTTCGTGCGGGACATGGCCAAGGCCTTGGCGATTCCCGCGGACCCTGAGGAGGAGCCTCGAGCCGAGGAGCTTGAGACCCTCCAGTATGACTCTCCTCCAAAGGAGGCCTTTACTGTTCCAGTTACTCCGATGCTGGAACGGCTCATCTTCCGTATGTGGGAGGCACCAGCCTCGGCGCTGGTCTTGAGCAAGCGAGTAGATTCCATTTATCGACTCCGTAAGAGCCCTTGCTTCCAAAAGGCGCAGCTGCCGCACCATTCTATGGTGGTGGAATCGGCCATGCATCGTCTGAAGAGCCAGAAGATGCAGTCTGCGGTGCCCCCCGGCAGGGAGGCCCGGAACCTGGATGCTTTCGGCAGAAAGTGCTTCCAGGGCTCGATGCTTGCGTGCCGTGTCCAGTCATACCAACTATACATGGACATGTACCTCCGAGACCTGGCAAAGGAGCTTGCCGGGTTCTCTGCTGGCCTCTCCGGGGAACCTTTGCAGAGGTTCCAGTCTTTGTCTTCAGGAATCCGGGACTGTTCCAAGTTCATGTCCCGAGCGGCCTACGATGGCTTCGAGGCTTCGGCTCGTGTGGCAGCAGCCTTGCTCGGGGCCCGAAGCCAGGCATGCTGCAGTCATCGGACCTCGAGCCTTGGGTACAGGACAAGTTGGTCGATGTCCCTTGCCGGGGTGAAAACCTTTTTGGCAAACCCATGGCCGAGAAGGCGGCTGAGCTCGAAACCGAGCACCTGACCAGGACAAGACTGTCCAGAAAGACTTCTGCCCCTTCTCACAAAAAGAAGGGCTCGGGTAAAAAGTCCTTCTACCCGAGAAAGGTATCTGCCTACAAACCTTACCCTTAGTACCAGGCCTCCCCAGCTCCCCAACAGGGGCAGCAGGCCAAGGGGCAGGGACATGGGCCCCGTAGGCAGAAGACCCCCAAGCCTCCGGCTCCTAGTCCTACCCAGCAGGGAGGGAGTTTTGGACTCCCAAAGCATAGCCTCTCTGCCCCTGCTGCCCCATTCCTGCACAGGAGGTCGTTTAGCCCTGTTTGCCCACAGGTGGCCACCCATTACAGGGGATGCTTGGGTCTTAAGCATCATTCACCAGGGTTATATGCTTCATTTCCAGCAGTTACCTCCTGTTTACTTTCCAGGAGAGCCTCTGAGGCCTCTCCTGCACACCAACCTCCTCCTCCAAGAACCTCTGGGCCTGCTTCTGGTCAAGGCGGTGGAGCCTGTACCTCCTCGCCTACAGGGGCAAGGGATCTACTCCAGGTATTTTCTGTGCCAAAGAGAACAGGAGGCCTAAGGCCTATCCTGGACCTCAGGAATCTCAACAAGTTCTTGGAGAAAGAGAAGTTCAAGATGCTTACTCTTGGAACACTTCTGCCCTACCTCCAGCAGGGAGACTGGCTATGCTCCTTAGATCTAAAGGATGCGTACACTCACATCCTCATTCATCCAGACCACAGAAAGTACCTCAGGTTCATGGTGGGAGGAAACCATTACCAGTACAGAGTGCTGCCTTTTGGTCTAACTTCCGCCCCACGAGTCTTTACAAAGTGCCTCGCTGTGATGGCGGCCTACTTGAGGACGCAAGGGGTTTTTGTCTTCCCCTATCTGGACGACTGGCTCATCCGAGGTCAGACTTACAGGAGGCCAGGCAGGCCACCTTCAGGACTGTCACACTCCTTCAAGACCTAGGCTTTGTCATAAACTTCGCAAAGTCCACTTTGCTCCCCTCCCAGAACCTCGAGTTCATAGGAGCACGGCTGGACTCTGCAAGCAAGGGCTTACTTGCCAGAGGACAGAGCTCAAAGACTCATGGAGTTGGCATCCCGGTTTCTCAGCCTGCCAAGGGTTCCTGCCAGGCTCTGTCTGCAACTCCTGGGACACATGGCCTTGACTGTGCATGTGACCCCCAATGCCCGCCTCCACATGAGGCCTGCACAGTGGTGCCTCAGAACTCAGTGGAAGCAGGTCACATGGAGCCTAGCGGACGAAGTCAGGGTGTCCAAACCCTTCCTAAATTCTCTTCAGTGGTGGCTACACCCCCCCAACTTGCTTTAGGGGGTGGCTTTTCAGGCACCTGCCCCCACAGTGGTGTTGACAACCGATGCCTCCTTGCACGGTTGGGGGGGCACACTGCCAAGAGAGCTGCACCCAAGGCCTCTGGTCCCCATGGGAAGCCACACAACAGATCAACCTACTGGAGCTGCGGGCTATTCACTTAGCCCTCAAGGCTTTTTCTCACACTTTGACTCACCAGTCTGTTCTAGTTAAGATGGACAACCAAGTAGCCATGTTCTATGTGAACAGACAGGGCGGCACGGGATCCAGGCCTCTATGCCTGGAAGCACAGGCCCTTTGCTTTTTTGCTCTCAGGCACCATATGTTGCTGAGGGCTGTTTATCTTCCTGGCAAGGAAAACGTTCTGGCGGACAGATTAAGCAGAATTCTGCAGCCCCACGAGTGGCAGCTGCACCCTTTGGTGGTTCAAAAGATTTTCCTGAAATGGGGACTTCCATCCATGGATCGCTTTGCCAGTCCCCTGAATCACCAACTGCCCAGGTTTTGTTCCAGGCAACCGCATCCCCTAAGGGTGGTGGCGGATGCTTTTCTGATTTCTTGGTCCCAGGGCCTGCTGTATGCGTTTCCTCCCACGCCTCTGGTGGCCCGAATCTTGTTTAAGATTCTCAGGGACAAGGCCTCGGTACTTCTGGTTGCTCCCAGGTGGCCAAGGCAGCCCTGGTTCCCACTGCTGCTTCAACTGGCAGTGGAGACACCACTGCCTCTGGGGTTCCAACCCGACCTTCTCTCTCAGGATCAGGGTTCCCTTCTGCACCCCAATCTCAAATCTCTCAATCTGATGGCCTGGAGGCTGCAAGGGTAGTCTTGGCTCCCTGGGGCCTGCCTCAGGAGGTAGAGGAGGTGGCCTTGGCCTCTAGAAAGCAATCCACCAGGAAAACATATGCCCTGAAGTGGAGGAGGTTCTCCTTGTGGTGTCAGCAACGCAAGGAAGATCCTTTCGGCTGCACTGTGCCAGTAGTGCTCCAGTACCTTCTGCACTTGTCCAATCAGGGCCTTAAGTCCAATTCTGTTCGGGTCCACCTCTCTGCTCTGGCAGCTCACCACTCAGTGGTGGAGGGACACTCTTTGTCGGTTCACCCCTTGGTGTCCAGGTTTCTCAGAGGCTTACTATTGCTCAAGCCTCCTCTCCGTCCACCGGCCCATGAGTGGGAATTGAATGTGGTCTTGCAGCAACTTACTCGCCCACCTTTTGAACCAATGGCTACATGTCCTCTACACTTCCTATCCTGGAAGACTCTATTCCTAGTGGCCTTGACCTCGGCCAGGCGAGTGAGTGAACTTCAAGCCCTGGTCTGTGACAGACCCTACACTCGCTTCTATAGGAACAGGGTAGTCCTTCAGACTCATCCTACGTTCCTCCCCAAGGTTGTCTCCTCTTTCCATCTCAACCAGGAGGTGGTTCTTCCAACGTTCTTCCCTAGGCCCCATGCCAGCCGGGCTGAGATAGTCCTGCATACCCTGGACTGTAGGAGGGCCTTATCCTTCTACCTTGAACGTACGCAGGGGCATAGGAGGGCTACTCAGCTCTTCGTATCTTTTGACCCTAATAACTTGGGGTTACCTGTCTCCAAGCGTACCTTGTCCATCTGGGTGGCTGACTGTATCACCTGGGCTTACAGGGCAGCTGACCTTCCTTTGCAGGGTCGGCTCACGGCCCACCGTGTCAGGGCAATGGCTGCCTCAGTAGCTCATCTCCGCTCTGTGCCGTTGGCAGATATCTGCAGGGCTGCAACTTGGTCCTCAAGCCAGACGTTTGCGGCCCATTATTGTCTAGAGAGGGAGTCCCGTAGGGACAATGCTTTCAGTCAGGCAGTGCTCCGGAATCTCTTTGAGGTTTAGGCAACTCCTACCCTCCAGCCCTCTGGTTGGGCTACCGGTAGAGGTATGTTTCAGTGAAATCCTTTCTCTGATGCTGAGGCTAGAGGGAGCTCATTTTTCAGCTCTGGGTCCCCGGTAGCCTGAAGCTGGGGAGTCCCATAAGTGAGGACTGACTTCCTGCTTGGTCCTGGAGAAAGAGTAGTTACTCACCTGTAACAGGTGTTCTCCAGGAGCAGCAGGAATCAGTCCTCACAACTCTCCCTCCTCCCCTGGGAGTTGCAGTTGTTCATAGTTCATTTTTACATTTTTGTGTGCTGTCTTTTAGCTATGTCATTGGACTGAGCAAGATGGCACCTTTAGGCGGGAAGGGGACTGCGCATGTGTGCAGTATTCCCAAAGGCTTTCTTAGAAAGCTGGGGAAATGCTCCGCACGGACGTTCCATTTGCGCCGATGTCACCCATAAGTGAGGACTGATTCCTGCTGCTCCTGGAGAACACCTGTTACAGGTGAGTGACTACTCTTTTTTTTAAAAAAGGAACATTTTCTTAGATATATAGGGGAGGAAGGGTGTATGCAATCCAAAGAAATTTGCTGTATCAAAAGGGTGCCATAAAATCAACTCCAAGTTATTTGTACTGAGAAGCTCAAGCTTCATTTACTATAACTACTGCCGAAGCCAATCATCACACCTGCATAGGCTCATGAAATCAACAGGTGTCCTGAAAATACTTTTTATAGACTTGAAAATCCCTCTCATAATCAAATAAATTGAAAGATAAAAGGAATCATATCTTATAAAACTGTGTGATGTAGCAGACTCTTATGAGGCAATGGAAACTGATAGTGATCTGGTGGAGAGAGCCGGTACGGCAGGGGAATGCAGGATTTTCTCTGACGAAAGGAAAAAATGCAGAGCTAATCAGGAACCACTCCTCACTTCAAGGCAGGTGAAAAGCCAAGTCCCTGATTGGGCACGCCCAAGCAGGAGGCGGGCAGTGCAGCACTCAGCTAGCTTGTTAAAAACCCAGAAACAGTTAGAGAAGCAAGGTGACAACCAAGGATACAAGCACCTGGATGAGGACAGGTCAGATGACCAGGAACAGGAACCGAGAGAGAGAGAGAACCACTAAGCAGCTGTGATCCAAGAAGGAGCAGACAGGAGCTGGGAGACTCAGGGGCAGAGAAAGATTTCTGGAAGCAGAAGAATTCTAAGGCACTGAGAGACCCAAGGCTGCAGCTCAGGAGTTTAAAGGACCCAGAAGAACCTTGGAATAGGAGGCAAAGGGATAAGGAATTACCCTGGAAGAAGCCCAAGCACAAGGTATCTGGTGGGTGTGGCATGGCTAGCAAACTTAACAGTGGAAAGCCAGAAAGAGTGAATTTTAATGGTGAAAGACAGGATAAAGGCAGAAAGTTTGATAATAACTGGTTAAGCCAGGAGAAGCCTGACTGTTTTCCTTTTAACACTCTGAGAGATTCCCTGAACACAGCTGAAGTGTTTTACCCTGCACTGCCATGTGGAGATAGGTGGGGGAAGGGAAATGCTTACACGCTGAAATGTTGTCCAAGTAAAAGCACTGATAATTGCCTAGAGATAAGAAATATAAACAAGCATTTACCTGAAGGAGGATTTGCTCAGCCTAGCTCAGAAAATACACAAGCTGAATTACTTCTCACTGAATTCAGAGAGTTCCTTAAAAGCAGAGCAGTTTCTACTCAGAACGTAGCAAAGCCATTGATCAGCTGGCAAGAAGAAATGCCTTTAATTTCTTTGCCATCTACAGAACAGGAAGTCCCGATGGATTGCTCTACTTGTATGATTCCAAAGGACATTTAAGTGATTTGCTTGCCAGTGTTGTTTGTAAGAAAATAGCAAAGTAACCTCACTGTTTGCTGTGATAAAAGAGCTTATGTGAAGGGAATAGGTGGAAGCATATTCTGTGCAATTCAGGAGCAGTGCTGGTATCAGAGTTTTCTGTTACCTTAATGAAAAGGAGATCACATGACAGGTGAATGTGATCAGCAATGGACATTCAGTCAAACAGTGAAAAAAGCCTTGTTTAAGTTCAGTTTCTTAACCTTGTTTTGTACCACATTATTTCATTTACGTCTGCTGCATTTGAACTGCGAAAGCGGGAAATAAACCTCACAAAAAAAGAAATATTCTTTGCCTTGCCTTATCACTTGAGCACCAACACAACTACAACATTAACCCTCAAGGGCATTCAAGGCCAGCCCCTCCCTTAACCCTCAAGGTCCAGGGAGTGGGTGGGTGGCAACTGCCAATGTGAAAGTCAACAATCTGATTTTCAAAGTAGCCAGCAGCCAACTTTGCTGGCGTTTTTGAAGGGAAATTGGTGCCAAAAGAATCATCATGACAACAGAATAAACAAAACCACGCATGGGCAAGGTTAAAATACAAGTAAAATTATGATAGAATTGTGTATTATATGTTTTTAAATTGCTTGATATGATATTAATTGCTTTTAAATAAATGTTGTTTTGTAGTGGCCAATACTCCTGAAGAATGTGGTGCCAAAACACAGCTGAGTCGGGTCTTCTGACCCCTAGTGGTTTCCTCAGTAAAGTAATTTGTGGTTCCTCTAGTCCAGTCCCGCACCTCAGGGTAGTGCACCTCCTCCAGAAGCTTGGAGACTGAGTGTGTCATCTTTTTGATGACACTAGTGTACATATGAAGCTGGCACCGCCCACCAGCCCCAGTAAGTTCAGTCTCCAAGCAGCTGGAGGAGGTTGTGAGCCAGGGTGCTGGACTCACTGAAGAGACAACTAAGGAGATAGGTTTAGTTAGAGTTTGCTTTTATTTCCTCTGTTAAGGTGCAGGTTTCTTTGTTTTTTAAAGGCAGAAGTGTAAAAATAATCAGAAGGAACAGAGAGAACCCGGGGGACAACAGGGCTGAGGGGAGGATATTCCTTCTTTCTCCTCTCCTCCCAGGATTTCGGGGGGGGGGGGTCTGTGGGGGCCTACCTCAGTCTGAGACTTCTGGGTGCTCCCGAACCTGTTATCGGGTGAGGAGCTGCTGCAGGGGCTGCAGTTGCTTGACCGGAGTGAAAGCTGGCAGCCCCGAGTCAGCCTCCTCAGCGCCGAAGCCAGAAAGGAAGGCTGAGTGCGAGGGGTAGAAAAGCCATGCGGCAAAGAGGCTCCAAGGTAAGAGTGGCGGGGGGAGGACAGCAGGAACCCCTAGACACCACCAGAACATGAGGAGACAGAGAGCGGCCTTCAGCTGCATATATGGGAGCCTGCAGTAGCGTGGGAAATGCCCCCGGCTGCATTTAGGCGCAATTTCTTCTTATTCAGGCCCGCATGTTTTTAACCCCCTGCTGTGTTTTGGGTGCCTGGGAGAGGCAGCCAGCGGAGAATAAAGCAGGACAGAGCAGCCTCTTTCTAGGGGGCATTTTGCAGTTTCTTTTTAATTTCCATTTCAGTTAATTAGATTTTGGTTTGGTTTTTATTTTAGTTCAAGTACTCTAGTGCCTGAGCCTGTGGAGGTGCACTGTGCTGGGGATCCTTTTACCTACCCGGATACAAATTGAGGGCATTCCTGGGGAGTGCCCCCAGCCCTTCCCAACATGCCGGCCAGACCCCAGTGCCTGGTATAGGATGGTATCAAGGGATGTGAACCCCACTTAATCCTTAAGCATTCCTTCTGTTATACAGCTAAAAACTGATTCAGTGCACAATGACTTGATGCAGACATGTGGGAAAGGCCTAATCAGATAGGCTATTGTTTGTTGCTGGGTGGATTTTCAGAGGGCTTTGGTGCTGGGTCAGGAGATGTAACTGGCACTTGGTTGAAACATTGTTGCTTTTTCCTGAGAAGGGTCTGATAAAAAGTCATAGACAGAAATAAAGATAGGTGTTAAAAAAAAACTGCATATAGGTTTGTAGCCGCTACAGCTCTGGAAAACAGGAAGTACCTGCATACAAGAAATGTATGTAATTTTGAAAGATAGTCAGTCAGTGGATTGGACGCAAATGAAATCCTTCCATCTGTCTATGGTCAATGAGTAACCTGACATGATCATCTCTTGTCGCTTAGCCCAGATTATGTACCTATTAAATCTGTAATATTACTTGTAAGGGAAGCTGTACTCCCTTATAGCCATTTGTAGTATTAGAAAAAAAACGTAAACTTCACTTGGAGAACATGTCAGTTTGATTGGATCAGGGCAAGGTCCATTTCATATCTTTAAGATACAACACTGCAGCGCAATCTAAAAATCCTCAAGATATGCAGTCCCCGATGTGGTGTGGTCTCAGAGGCAGGTGTCTGCCTAAATTGCACGCAAAAGGCTGTCATAGGAGCAGGACCTGCAAGATGAGATGAGGCAGGAGAGTCCCTCTCGGTTGCAAGAGATCCTGGGGGCAGAGGGCGCCATGTTACTTTCAACGGATCCGGCCCCCGGTCCCTGCACGATGCCCGTACCATCCACCCCTTGAGCCCAGGGAGCAGTAGGGCTCCTGGGGGAGTTCTCACTGGAGTTTTTCTTAGTTTTGCAGAAGGCGTTTTGCCTACCAAGTGGCTCCTCAGCCTCAGAACACAGGGCTAAGAGGATATCAGACGCAAAAGAGCACGAGTCATGAGTAGTGGCGTCTAAGCGGACTAGAGGCTTAGAGGAGTGGCAGCAATCGCCGTTGTCGGAGGGACTGGATGAGGAAGACCTTGACACGGAGCTAGATCTGCAGGAGGAGTTGGAAGAAGAAGAAGAAGAGAGCCTAGAACAGGAGGATCAGGCGCGGATTGTTTGGGTTTTCTGCCAGGAGGAGCTACCAGTGCTCATCTTTATGCTTATGTTTGTGCAATTTCCTTATCACTTCTCCGGGCCAGTCCAGGGAAAGGTAGGGTTGTCAATCCCCTATAGCAACTGAGGACTGAAGACTTCAAGCTTTCTTAAGAGGTGAAGCCACTCCCCCTTAGAGTTATCCAGCAGTCTTTCAGTCCTCAGCAGCTAAAGAGGATCAAATTTTTATTTCTCCCTCATAGATAAGCTTTTTTATTTTCACTGAGTGATATTGGCTCTAGCAGAGCTGATTTTCTATAGTTCTTGTGAGAATTGTGAAATTTTAAATTGGGTGCGCTATTACTTTAAGTGCATTAGAGACGTTGAGAAGTTGCTTACTTGCAGTGCGGGGTAGAGCCTGCCTCATTCACTGTCTCCGTCTCCGGCAACAGAGTGATCCTGGGGGCCCCAGTTGTTCCTCTGTCAAAGTGCTACCGATATTGCGGTACTTCCCGCTAGCAGCGGGACTGCGGTACCGGCTCAGTTTTCTCTGGTGAGTTTGTTGTGGCTTTCCCCTTTCCTGTCAGTAGCGTCGTGTCGGCTCCAGCTCCGGTTTATTTTTCTTCGCCGTGGAGTGTTGACCGTCAGCGTTCTTGTTATTTTCTTTCAATTCCCAGCTTTTTCGGGGTTTTCTTTTTTATGGCGGATAAACCGCTGCCGAAGTTGGACGAGCCGTCTTTGCCGGCCGAAAAGGCGGGAAAGGCGGCCATTTTGACGGCGCCGGTGAGTTCTCTGTCAGAGCCGCCCCGACCACACAAAAGGAAGGCAAAATCATCTAAAGATGCCGGGCTCCAGGGAAAGCCTTCAGATTCCTCTTCTACTCCCCAGGAAAGCATTGCATCGTTTTTTTCGCCGGAGTTTATCCTGGCGATGCACAAAGCTTTTTTATTAAAAGCTTCTCAGCCTGATTCGCTTAATACCATTTCAAGTCCTGTGCCTCTGCCCATGCAGGCTCACAGGTCGGAGGATCCTGGAGAGGGATCTTCTCAGGCTAAAGACTATATTCAGGATCCTGTTGATCTTTTTTCTTCTCAGCCTTCCCTTCCCCTAGGTCAAGGGGATACGGAGGTTCTGGCAGAGCCAGCTTTGGATCTTGATGCAGAAGATTTGGAGAAAGGGGAGATTGCTCCCGGGGAGGATCCCAATATTTTTAGGGTATTCCGTAAAGAGGAGCTTTCGGCGCTCATTTCTCAATCTTTGGCAGCGCTACACCTGCTGCTTCCCTCTTCTTCTCAGGAACCCTTGGAAGATCCCTTGTTGCAGGGGTTTAAGGCTGAGCAACGCTGTTTCCCTATGCACCGAGTTATCAGGCAGATGATTGACTCGAAATGGGAATGTCCGGAGGCTTCCCTGCGTGGTAGTCGCGCTTTAGCGCGTTTATACCCCCTTCCCCAGGAGGAGAAGGATTTATTACGCATGCCGAAGGTGGATGCCATTATTTCCGCCGTGACAAAAAAGACTACTATCCCCGTAGAGGGGGTGGCAGCTCTCAAGGACCTTCAGGATAGGAAATTGGAAATTCTTCTCAAGCAGGCCTTTGATTCCAGTGCGCTAGCGCTCCAGTCTGCTATTTGTGGAGCTTATGTTTCTCGGGCGTCCATTCGATGGCTACAGGGGGACGTGTCCGGGGAGCATTCTTCTGAAGTTACCGACACGGCGAAGTTGGAATCGGCCGCTGCTTATATGGCGGATGACTTCTATGATTTGCTGCGGATTGCGGCTAAATCTATGGCCTCCCTCGTAGCGGCCAGGCGTTTTCTCTGGTTGCGCAACTGGTCTGCAGATGTTTCTTCGAAATTGCGGCTCAGTAAATTGCCCTATAAAGGGAAATTGCTTTTCGGAGAAGCCTTAGAAAAGATTGTTAAAGATTTGGGCGACTCCAAAGGCGGCCGTTTGCCTGAAGATAAACCTAAGCCGGCGCGAACGGTTGCTGCATTCCGTGGCTCCGGTCGGGACTCCCATAGATTTCGTGGAGCGCGTTTTGCTCCCTATTCCAGAGGCTGTTCCAGCTTTCGTGGCCAGTCCTTTCGTGGAGCCAGAGGTTTTGGCAGGTCCTACTTTAGTGCGTCCCAGCCCTCCGTTAAAAAGCCGCAATGAAGGTCTGCTGGTCCAGCCGTTAGTTTCGGTAGGCGGGCGACTCCAGAAATTTCTGACGGCCTGGACCGACATCACGTCCGACAAATGGGTGTTGGAGATCATTCAGAAGGGCTATGCTCTCGATTTCGCCTGCCCTTTATCCCTCGCATTTGTAATGTCTCCCTGTGTTCCCGGTCGGAAGAGAGAGGCCATTGCGGACACGCTCTCTCGTCTCTTGCAGCTGCAAGCGATAGTTCCCGTGCCTTTAGACCAATACGGTTGCGGTCGATACTCGATTTATTTTGTGGTTCCCAAAAAGGAGGGTTCTTTTCGTCCCGTGCTAGATCTCAAAGGCGTAAACCGTACTTTGCGGGTGCCGCACTTTCGCATGGAAACGCTTCGTACCGTGATTCGGGCGGTACAGCCTGGAGAGTTTCTCTCCTCAATAGATCTCACGGAGGCCTATCTTCATATTCCCATCAGACCCTCGCATCAACGCTTTTTGCGATTTGCCCTGCCAATGGGTCATTTCCAGTTTCGAGCTTTACCGTTCGGTCTAGCTACGGCTCCGCGGACCTTCACGAAGCTCATGGTGGTGGTTGCAGCGGCGCTTCGAAAAGAAGGTATCCGAGTTCATCCTTATCTCGACGATTGGTTGATCAGAGCCGATTCGCATTTGGATTCCATAGCGGCGACAGCTCGAGTGGTTCAGCTTCTCGAGCAACTCGGTTGGGTGATCAATCAAGCCAAGAGTCACTTGGAGCTGTCGCAACAAATGGTTTATCTCGGAGCTCTCTTCGACACCGAACGGGGGAGAGTCTTTTTGCCCGAAGTGCGCATAGAAAAACTTGTGCAGCAGGTACAAGCGTTTCTGCGGCTCACAACTCCGTCGGCGTGGACATATTTACAGCTCTTGGGGTCCATGGCGGCGGCGCTGGATCTGGTTCCGTGGTCCAAAGCTCACATGCGGCCTTTGCAACAGGCATTGCTTTCCCGCTGGTCGCCACAGCTTCACCCTCTATCGCAGCGTCTGCCCTGTCCAATTCTCGTGCGACGCAGTCTCGAGTGGTTGTTAGTTCGAGATCATCTAACCGTGGGCATTCCCTTACAGGAGCCCTCCTGGGTGTTAGTCACCACGGATGCCAGTCTCGTGGGCTGGGGAGCTCATTGTCAGGCACACATTGCTCAGGGTTTTTGGTCCCCAGAGGACCTGGTCAATCAACCGCCTGGAACTTCGCGCAGCTCGTCTCGCCCTCCTGCACTTCGCGTCTTTTCTCAAAGGGACGGCGGTCAAGATTTTTTCCGACAATGCTGTGACAGTCGCGTATATCAATCGTCAAGGGGGAACCAAAATTCTTTCTCTTCTCTCCGAATGTCAAGAAATGATGATTTGGGCGGAAGCCAATCTTCTGGCGATCTCAGCGGCACATGTTGCTGGCAAGGAAAATGTGCAGGCCGATTATCTCAGCCGCAATCTTCTCGATCCCGGGGAATGGGAGTTGAACGCGGCGGTATTTCACGAACTGACGTTACGTTGGGGACAACCAATAATGGATCTGATGGCGACGTGCAGCAATGCCAAAGCCAACCGTTTCTTCAGCAGGCGCAGAGAACACATGTCCGAGGGGCTCGATGCTCTCGTTCAGCCCTGGCCACAGGGCTCTCTCTTATACGTTTTTCCTCCTTGGCCGATGCTGAGTCGAGTTATCCAACGCATAGCGCGACACCGGGGGCTGGTGCTTCTCATAGCCCCGGATTGGCCTCATCGGCATTGGTATGCCGATCTCGTTCGCCTCTTAGTAGATCAGCCGTGGCCTCTTCCAGTCCGCATCAATCTGTTACATCAGGGTCCGATTCTCATGCCACGAGTGGAATGCTTCTTACTTACGGCTTGGCTCTTGAAAGGGCTCGCTTAAAACGCAAAGGGTATGCAAGCTCTGTTGTGGCTACCTTACTTCAGTCAAAGAGGCCGGTGACTTCTCTGGCATATGTGCGGGTTTGGCGTCTTTTCGAGACTTGGTGTGGTCAACACAATGTGCCTCCTATGTCTTCTACCTTACCTCAGCTACTACTCTTTCTGCAGCATGGATTAGACAAAGTGTTGGCTCTTAGTACTCTTAAGGTTCAGATAGCCGCGCTTGCCTGTTTTCGAGGTACAGTGCAACGTCGCCATCTTTCCGCACATCCGGATGTACATCGTTTTTTGCATGCAGCAAAGATTATCCGTCCTCCCGTGCGTTCTATCGTGCCTCCTTGGGACTTGAATGTAGTGTTAAAGGCTTTTTCCCGGTCCCCTTTAACTTCCCTCTGCTCTCGGCAGCTCCGAGAGTGTTCATGGAAGACAGCCTTCCTGGTTGCTTTATGTTCGGCACGCCGAATTTCAGATTTGCAGGCCTGGTCTTGCCAGGAACCTTATTTGCAATTTCTTCCCGAACGGGTTTTGCTAAGAACGGTTCCTTCCTTTTTACCGAAAGTGCTCTCAACTTTTCATATTAACCAATCTGTCGCGTTGCCCGTTTTTTCTGATGCCCCCACTTCTCCTATGGACCGTGCCCTCAAGCATTTGGATCTTGCTCGGGTCCTAAAGACGTACCTTAGGGTTTCGCAACCTTTTCGGAAAACGGACAGGCTCTTTGTTCAATATACGGGTCCTCGAAAGGGTCTCGCAGCGTCTAAGTCCACCATTGCTCGGTGGGTTCGCAGAGCCATTACGGAAGCATACGCTACCCAAGGTGTTTCGCTGCCGGTTGGCTTGAGGGCTCATTCCACTCGGGCTCTGGCGACTTCCTGGGCGGAGTTTGCTTTTGTTCCGCCGGTGGATATTTGCAGGGCAGCGACGTGGTCTTCGTTGCATACTTTTACGAAACATTACCGCTTGGATGTTCAGGCCAGAGACGATGCGAAAGTGGGGGCTTCGGCTCTTATCGCAGGTTTGGCGGGTCCCTCCCATGTTTAGGTACTGCTTTGGTACTGCCCTACCTTTCCCTGGACTGGCCCGGAGAAGTGATAAGGAAAACGAAATTAGGTCTTACCTGCTAATTGTCTTTCCTTGAGCTTTATCCGGGCCAGTCCAGGGTCCCACCCCTGTTATAGGTTTTTACGAGCGGTATATTTTTGGCATATCCATAAGCATTTCATCATATCTGCGTGTTAGTCTACAGGGGCACAGCTTTGGGGCTTCGCGCTTACAATCAATGCCAAGCTATGATTTCTATATTGTAAATAGTAAAAAAAAAAAAAACAGGAGAAGTGCGTTTCTTAGCTTCCTCATTTTTTCAAGAACTATAGATTGTTATCAGTTTTTTTCAAGGGTTAATCTACTCTTTGTCAGTTCTTTCTATTTAGTTGCTTTGTCAGAAGGAGACTGCTGGATAACCCTAAGGGGGAGTGGCTTCACCTCTCAAGAAAGCTTGAAGTCTTCAGTCCTCAGTTGCTATAGGGGATTGACAACCCTACCTTTCCCTGGACTGGCCCGGAGAAAGCTCAAGGAAAGACAATTAGCAGGTAAGACCTAATTTCGTTTTCTCCAGGACCAAGCAGGAAGTCAGTCCTCACTTATGGATGTCATCGACGCCGATGAAGCCCCAGCGGAGCATTTCCCCAGCTTTCCATGAAAGCCTTTGGAAATGCTGGCACGCATGCGCGGTTCCCTTCCCGCCTAAAGGTGCCATCTTACCTCAGTCTCTTTTTTTCCATGAAGCCCATCGGACGTGTGTCCTGTTTTCCCGGTTAAAAGTAGATTTTTTCTTTGTAACATTGATTTTTCTCGGATTCGACGTCGGTTCCCCTCCCGCCGGGATCGGTACACCGGTATCGAACCCCCTTTTTTCTTTTTCGGTTTTTGCCCTTAGTGGCTGGGCGTTCGCGCCTCAACTTCTCTTTTCCCTGGAAGGCCGGTCTTTTGACCTCGCGGGGTCCCTTTTTTCCCCCATGTCTTCCAGTGGTTTTAAAAAGTGTGATCGGTGTACGAAGATGATGTCTCTCACCGACACCCACGATTGCTGCCTTTGGTGCCTGGGCCCGAACCACGATTCTAAATCGTGTGTGCCATATGGAAAAATGTCTTGCAAGGCCCTCCGAAGTCGTCAACAGCAGAGTGAAAGGCTTTTCTCCGACTCGGCCTCTGCTCATGCCCGGACCTCGTCTGAGGCTTCGACATCTCGGGATTCCGATCCCGAGAGGCGTCGGAGCTCCTCGGATAGGGGGTCTCCCGAGAGGGCACGTAAGAGGAAGAAGCGGCTCGTGAGGGCGGCGTCGGTGGAAGTCCCTGGACCCTCGAGATCCAGGTCTAAGACTCCCGACCGTCGTCCCGGGCCCGTGGACCAGGAGAAGCCGACCAAAGTTCCTCGTATAGAACCGGAGTCTACTGGACACGTAAGTCCTGTTGTCTTCACTCGCCTCCCAGCGTACTGACGTCGGGCCCGGCGCCGTCGGGGGCTGCTGCGTCACCCAAGCTGAGCCTCAGGTTGACAGCCTTGGACAGCAGGATGTCTGCCTTCATGGACCAGCAGCGGGCATTGATGGCCAGCCTGTCTGGCACATCTGCCCCTACCAGCGGGACATCAACGTCCAAGTTGACCCCGGAGACCGAGCCGATAAGAACATAAGAAATGCCATACTGGGTCAGACCGAGGTCCATCAAGCCCAGTATCCTGTTTCCAACAGTGGCCAATCTAGGTCATACGTACCTAGCAGTTTCCCCAAAAGACACAGGTTTTGCAGTGCTTGTACTAGGTCAAGCATTGATATCCTGGGTCCCTTTTTAATAGCGGTTTATGGACCTTTCCTCCAGGAACTTGTCCAAACCTTTTTTAAACCCAGCTATACTAACAGCCCTTACTACATCCTCCGGTAACAGATTCCAGAGTTTGATTACACGTTGAGTGAAGAAATATTTTCTCTTATTTGTCTTAAATAGTTTACCCCGTAGCTTCATTACATGTCCCCTAGTCCTTCTATATTCTGATAGCGTAAACAATTGATCCACGTTTATCCGTTCCACTCCATTTATTAATTTATAGACCTCTATCATATCTCCCCTCAGCCGTCTCTTTTCCAGGTTAAAGAGCCCTAACCGATACTCGAGTCCCTTGCGGCTCGAGGTCGTCCTCGGTCGAGGTCTCCCTCGGCCTCCCGTTCGGGACCGAAGGTCTCGACGCCGGTGCCTCCGGCGTCGGGGCCGGTGCCCAGGGACCCCGCGGCGTCGGACCCCGACTCCACGTCGGACGAGTCGGCATGGGAGACAGAAGATGAGGAGTCTCCTGACACCTTTAAGACTCAGTGTGTCCCGTCGGACTCGCCTGAGTCTGAGCCCCGGAGTAGATCCCCTCCGGAGGATACTAGGTTCTCGGAGTTTATCCAGGATATGGCCGCTGCCCTGGCTATCCCGGCTGACCCCGAGGAAGAGCCTCGAGCTGAAGAGCTCGGTGCTCTATAGTATGATTCTCCTCCGAAGGAGGCCTTTACTGTCCCGGTTCCTCCAATGCTGGAGCGGCTCCTCTTCCGGATGTGGGAGGCACCGGCCTCGGCGCCGGTTTTGAGCAAGCGAGTCGATTCCATTTATCGGCTCCGCAAGAGTCCTGGCTTCCAGAAAGCACAGCTGCCACACCATTCCATGGTTGTGGAATCGGCCATGCATTGTCTGAAAAGTCAGAAGATGCACTCTGCGGTGCCTCCCGGTAGGGAAGGCCGAAGCCTTGATGGAGTCAGCAGAAAGTGTTTTCAGGGCTCCATGCTTGCTTGCCGTGTCCAGACTTACCAGCTCTACATGGGCATGTATTTACGAGATCTGGCCAAGGAATTGGCCGATTTCTCTGCTGGTCTCTCCGGGGAGCCCTTGCAGAGTTTTAAGTCCTTGTCTTCGAGGGTAGCGGCTGCCGGCATCGCGGCTCGACGCCAGGCGGGGCTGCAGTCATCGGACCTCGAGCCATGGGTTCAGGACAAGTTGGTCGATGTCCCTTGCCGAGGTGAAAACCTTTTTGGCAAGCCTGTGGCCGAGAATGCCGCACAGCTCGAGACTGAGCACCTCACACGGACAGGGCTGTCGAGGAAGACCTCTGCCCCTTCTCATAAGAAGAAGGGCTCGGGTAAAAAGCCCTTTTACCCGAGGAAGGGCACTGCCTACAAACAGTACCCACATTAGCAGGCTGCCCAACCTGCCCCACAGGCTCAGCAAGCCAAGGGCCGGGGTAATGGGCCCCGTAGGCAGACTGCCTCCAAGTCTCCGGCCCCTGCTCCCTCTCAGCAGGGTGGAGGTTTTTGACTCCTTGAGTACAGCCAATCCTCCCATGCAGTCCCAGCCCTGCACAGGAGGCCACCTAGCCTTGTTCGCCCATCAGTGGCCCCTGATTACTCAGGACAGTTGGGTTCTGGACATAGTCCATCGAGGATATGCCCTCTATTTTCACCAACTTCCTCCGCCACACTTTCCAGGGGAACCTTTCAGGCCTCCCCTGCATACTGCCCTTCTCCTCCAGGAACTCCAAGGGCTATTACTAGACAAGGCGGTGGAGCCTGTGCCTCCCCACTTCCAGGGTCACGGTTTTTACTCCAGATATTTCCTGGTGCCAAAAAGAACCGGTGGTCTTCGACCCATTCTGGATCTCAGAAACCTGAACAAGTTTCTGGTAAAGGAAAAGTTGAAGATGGTTACTCTTGGAACTCTTCTGCCCTACCTCCAGCAGGGAGATTGGCTATGCTCTTTAGATCTAAAAGATGCTTACACTCACATCCTCATTCATCCAGACCACAGAAAGTACCTCAGATTCATGGTGGGAGGAAACCACTATCAGTACAGGGTACTGCCTTTTGGGCTGACTTCCGCTCCCGGGGTCTTCACCAAGTGCCTGGCAGTGGTGGCAGCCTACCTGAGGAATCAGGGCATCTTTGTATTTCCCTACCTAGACGACTGGCTTATCAGAGGGCAGACGTCTCTCGAGGTCCAGCAGGCCACCAACAGAACCATAGACCACTTTGCTCCCCTCCCAGAACTTGGAGTTCATAGGGGCAAGGCTGGATTCTCAGCTGGCAAGAGCATTCTTACCAGTGGACCGAGCACAAAGGCTCATGGACCTTGCCAGCAAGTTTCTGCACAGGTCCTTGGTCTCCTCCAGCCTCTGTCTCAGGCTTCTGGGCAACATGGTGTCGACAGTACAGGTGACCCCCAATGCTAGGCTCAACATGAGACCTGCCCAGTGGTGCCTTCGGACTCAGTGGTCTCAAGCCTCAGGCAATCTCAGAGACCGGATCAGAGTGTCCCACCGGTTCCTGACCTCCCTCAACTGGCGGTTACACCCCCCCCCCCCAATCTGCTGATGGGGGTGCCCTTTCAGATCCCACCTCATACAGTGGTACTGACCACCGATGCCTCTCTGCAGGGTTGGGGTGCACACTGCCTAGACAAGTGCACCCAGGGCCTATGGTCTCATTGGGAGGCGTCACAGCTATTCGCTTGGCCCTCAAGGCCTTTACTGCTTCCCTGGCACAGCAGTCTGTCTTGATCCAGACAGACAACCAGGTAGCCATGTTCTATGTAAACAAACAGGGCGGAACTGGTTCCCAGCCCCTTTGCCAGGAGGCCCAGGAACTCTGTTCCTTTGCCCTGAAGCACAACATGCTTCTCAAAGCAGTCTATCTTCCAGGCCAGGAGAATTCCCTGGCTGACAGATTGAGCAGGATTCTGCAACCACACGAGTGGCAGCTACATCCTTTAGTGGTTCAAAAGATTTTCTTGAAATGGGGGCTTCCCTCCTTAGACCTGTTTGCCAGTCCACTGAACAACCAGCTGCCAAGGTTCTGCTCCAGGCAACCGCATCCTCTAAGAGTAGCAGCAGATGCTTTTCTGATTCCCTGGACTCAGGGCCTACTCTATGCGTTTCCTCCCACCCCTCTGGTGGTCCGAACACTGTTCAAGATTCTCTGAGACAGGGCCTCAGTCCTCTTGGTAGCTCCCAGGTGGCCAAGGCAACCTTGGTTCCCCCTCCTGCTTCAACTGGCAGTGGATCTGCCTCTGCCTCTGGGATTGCAGCCCGACCTTCTCTCTCAGAATCAGGGCTCCTTGCTGCATCCCAATCTCAAAGCTCTCAATCTGATGGAATGGAGGCTGCAAGGGTAGTGTTGGCTCCCTGGGACCTGCCTCCCGAGGTTGAGGACGTTCTCCTAGCCTCCTGGAAACAATCCACTAGAAAGACCTATGCTCTCAAGTGGAAAAGGTTCTCTGTGCTGAGGATCCTTTCTCCTGTACTGTGTCTGTAGTACTTCAGTACCTGCTGCACTTGTCCAATCAAGGTCTCAAGTCCAACTCTGTTCGGGTACAGCTCTCTGCTTTGGCAGCTCACCACTCCTTAGTTGCGGGCCATTCCTTGTCTGTGCACCCTTTGGTGTCCAGATTTCGCCGAGGATTGTTACTGCTCAAACCTCCCATACGTCCTCCTGCTCCTGAGTTGGCGCTTAATGTGGTCTTGCAGCAACTGACTCGCCCACCTTTTGAGCCAATGGCTACTTGCCCTCTACGCTTCCTTTCATGGAAGACTCTCTTTCTGATAGCTAGGAGAGTGAGTGAACTTCAAGCCTTGGTCTGTGATAGGCCTTAAACCAGGTTCTATAAATACAGGGTGGTCCTCAGGACTCACCCTAAGTTCCTTCCTAAGGTTGTCTCCTCTTTCCACCTCAACCAGGAGGTGGTTCTTCCAACATTCTTCCCTAGGCCTCATGCAAGTCAGGCTGAAACAGTTCTCCATACCTTGGACTATAGGAGGGCCTTGTCCTTCTACCTTGAACGTACGAAAGGTCACAGGAAGGCTTCTCAGCTCTTCCTCTCTTTTGACCCCAATAACTTGGGGAGGCCTGTGTTCAAGCGTACCTTGTCCATCTGGGTGGCTGACTGTATCACCTGGGCTTACAAGGCAGCTGACCTTCCTTTGCAGGGTAGGGTCACAGCCCACCGTGTGAGGGCAATGACTGCATCAGTGGCTCACCTCCGCTCTGTTCCATTGCAAGACATCTGCAGGACTGCTACTTGGTCTTCAAGCCAGACCTTTGCAGCCCACCACTGTCTGGAGAGGGAGTCTCGTAGGGACAGTGCTTTTGGCCAAGCAGTACTCCGGAATCTCTTTGAGGTCTAGGCAACTCCTGCCCTCTGGTTGGGCTACCTGTGGAGGGTGTGTTCTTGCAAAGCCTTTACTGTTTTGCTGAGACTAGAGGGAGTTCTCTTGTTCAGCCTGGGTTCCTGGTAGCCCAGAGCTGGGTTGTCACCCATAAGTGAGGACTGACTTCCTGCTTGGTCCTGGAGAAAGAGTAGTTACTCACCTGTAACAGGTGTTCTCCAGGAGCAGCAGGAATCAGTCCTCACTACCCTCCCTCCTCCCCTTGGAGTTGCAGTTGTACATAGTTTACTTTTTACATTTTTGTGTGCTGTTCTTAGCTATGTCATTTGACTGAGGTAAGATGGCACCTTTAGGCGGGGAGGGAACCGCGCATGCGTGCCAGCATTCCCAATGGCTTTCATGGAAAGCTGGGGAAATGCTCCGCTGGGGCTTCATCGGCGTCGATGACACCCATAAGTGAGGACTGATTCCTGCTGCTCCTGGAGAACACCTGTTACAGGTGAGTAACTACTCTTTCTCGATATACTGCCCAGGCCGAAGGCCATTAGGGCAGTTTACAATCACTACAAGCGGGTACTGATACAATTCCTCGTCCCCAAAGGGCTCACATTCTATGTGTACCTTGGAGACCCTCAAGGCCCTGAATATGCCTGCTAACCTCCCGGCAGAGGAAGAGGCGCTGTAGGATCCGCTGTTCCTGGCGGTACGGAAATCACTGAAAGTCTTACCAGTATATGGAGTAGTAGGGACAGATTATCCAGGATGAGTGGGATCTGCCGGAGGTTGGCCTTAAAGGGGTGCAATCCATGACACGCCTATGCCCGCTGCCGGAGCAAAAACGAGCTCCTTTGATCACCCAAAGTGGGCGCAGCAGTGTTGACAGCAGTCGAAGAGACCTTATTTATTTAGCTAGATTTGTATACCACCTTATCCTTCAATCAAAGTGGTAGGGAGGACGAGGTAGTACATTTAACATCGGAGACAATACATATGTATATTCTGGGGGGTTGTGCCCCAGGAGGGAGGATGGTGCTAGATGTTCTTATTGGCAGGGTGGGAGTTAAGGTTCTTGTTCAAATGAGGCCCTGAACAGATAGGTTTTGAGGGATTTTCGAAAATTCTTAAGGTCCCCTTGTGCTCTTAGTTCTTCAGGGAGGGTGTTCCTCAGGGAACCTTGGCTTGTCTCCTGCAGCTGAGAGCCATGGAACTCCTTCCGCGAGACCAGTACGTCTGTGGTCGATGCTTCATGTATTTTGTGGTGCCCAATGGAAGGTTCCTTTTACCCGATCCTTGACTTCGAGGGCATGAACTACGGTCTCCGGGTACCGCATTTTCACAGTAATAATGGCGGTAGGAAGTGGAGAGTTTGGGCGACTCTCGATCTCGCAGAGTCGTATCTGCACGTTCCCATCCATCCAGAACATTGGCAGTTTTTCCGCTGTGCGGTGCCAAGGGGCTATTTCAAGTTTCGAGCGTTGCGGGGGATGCTCGTTTCAGCTCGGCAGTGCTTCAAGCTGGTTGTGCGGGTCCCTCCCATTAGTTTAACTGCTCTGATAGATCCCAGAGGTGCGGGACTGGACTGGAGGGACAATAAGGAAAGAGAAATTAGACTTACCTGCTAATTGATGTTCCTTGAGGAACTCCAGTCCAGTCCCGTCCCGGAACCCTCCCTGAGTGCCTTCTGTGATAATCTATGCACACCCTGGTTCTGAAGCTGGTTCCCTTGGTGGAGGAAGTGGCCAGGAGAAGCCGGGGAGGGGTGTGTAATCAGTGTTTGGGGGAGGGGCGGACCAGAAGAGCTGTCGGTTACTCACTTCCCACTGGTTAGAGTTGCTCAAGCGCTCAACAGGTAGGCCTCCCCATCCTGGAGGGGGGGGACGGGGTATCCTTTCCAGGGGATGGAGGGGATACTAGTTTATTTAGACGTAGAAGTGTTTGTTGCATGTTTAACTACTTATTTGTTGCTCCTCTGAGTCTGCTTTGTCAATAGGTACTGGGGCTGATGGGCGGTGCCAGCTGCATATGTACACTAGTGTCATTAAAAAGATGACATGCTCAGTCTCCAAGCTGCTGGAGGAGGTGCACTACCCAGAGGTGTGGGACTGGACTGGAGTTCCTCAAGGAACAACAATTAGCAGGTAAGTCTAATTTCTCTTTTACACCTCATTCTGGACTGGTTAATAGTAGAGATCAGTACAGTATCTGAATTCAAGAAAGCATGGGAAAAACACAGAAGATCTCTAAAGGAAAAAAGGGACTATAGTAGTTGGTATGGAAGGGCAGATTGGATCTGCCATCATGCTTCTGTGTTTCTTAATATCTGGAATGGCGACAGCATTATAAGTCCTAACCCTTAGTGGTGCATTTGTTTCTATGGTATTCAGGATCATACGACTTTATGTAACAATATTTGTAAATAGTTTGCCACTGTTATACAAGTTGATGTAGCAAATGCTGTAAATAGTTTACCCCTGTTATCCAATTTACTTGCCCTGTTATCTGTAAACTCTTACATGTTAATTGTACTGAGCATTTTTTGTTCCATGTGAACCGCGCTGATGCTGAATAGTGCGGTATATAAGAGACTGTAAATAAATAAATAAATAACCCACCCTCCTTTCCCTAGAGTTGTATTGTGGCTTAGCTGGTAAACAGACTGAAGAGATGGAGTGCAGTTTTGGCAGGCAGGAAGGCACTCGCATGCATTGAACGCCTCCCACATAGCTTCTTACCAGCTTTTCATGGGCATGTATTTATGAAACATTGTGCCGAAAACAAAGAAATATACAGACTCTCTCCCTCAAGAGAAGGCCAAGCAACTCTGTTCACTAGTGGGCAAAGGGAAAGAATGTAGAAAATACATGGTTCAAGCGACCTATGATTTAATACGGCATCAAGAGCATCCACAAAGTACAACTATCATTACTACTACTAATCATTTGTATAGCTCTACAAGGCATACGCAGAGCTGTACATATAGGTGTAAGACACTGTCCCTGTTCTTCAGAGCTTACAATCTTATCAAGACAAAACACGTGGAGCCCGATCCCCAAAGGGGCACGTCCGGGCCATCAGGATGGCTCCGAGCAGGACAGGCCCATCAGCGCCCGATTCTGCACTGCGGGAGCAAGACTCCCACGGGTGCAGGATTGTGCACTGGGAGACGGCCTCCCCGCAGCACAACCTGCCTGCTGCCATTGGGACCCCAGTTTTCCCCGTCGCCTGACCCCAACGGGGGCAGCCAGGGCCCAGATCAGGCAGCGGGGACTCACCGGGCTTGCCTCCGTTGCTGCCGGGGGCTGGCCATCGGATCCGAAGGGGGCAGCCAGTGCTTATTCCACCTCTGAGGTGGAATAAGCTGGCCATCCCCCCAGTACTCCCAGGATGTACAGGTCAGTGACCAGAATCAGACCTATATGTCCGGGTGAAAGGACTGCTCCCGCTGCACCCCATGCTGCCCCCGTCCCCGCAATACACACAGGAGCTCTGTGCATGCAAGAGGGCTAGGAGGCAACATACGGTGAAGGCAGATAGTGGGGTTAGACGTCCCGCTTGGACATCCAGCCCCGTTATTCGCCTTCCTGGATTGAGCCTATAGTGAAGCTGGTGACTAGAGCATGGTAAGAAAAACATAAGTAGTGGACAAGAGAGTGAAGAGCATCAGGATCCAAAAGTGGCTTCAAAGAAATCAGTTTTTAGCCTGGATTTGAATAAGGCTAGAGGAGGAGCCCTAGGCAGAGACTCAGGTAGTTTGTTCCAGGCATATGGAGCAGCATGATGGAATGAACGAAGTCTGGAGTTGGCAGTGGCAGAGAAGGACACAGATAAAAGGGATCTACCAGAGGTGCGGAGTTCCTGAGGAAGTGTGTAGAGAGATAAGAGAGGAAAGGTAGTGAGGAGCCTCAGAATGAATGCACTTGTAGGTCCATAGGAGAGGTTAAACTGGATGTGGAAACTGATAGGGAGCCAGTGAAGTGACTTGAGAAGAAGGGTTACATGAGCCTAGCGACACTGGCGGAAGATAAGCTGTGCAGCTGAGTTTTGGATATTAGCACTTGGATATTCTTATATCTCAGGACTTAAGATACAATGAGCAGGAAAGGTTTGCTGATGTGCCATGCTGTGGAGAGTATCTCTTTGGAGATAAGGTTAAGAAGACTGCCTCACTCATCAAGGAGCACAACGATACTCTTAAATCCCTCTCCATGCTTACTTCTGACCCAACCTACTTATTTTCTAGAATATATAGGGAAGTGGGGGGTAAAGAAGGTCATATCACTCTCATAGGCATAGGTTTCTTCCTCCTCCTTGCTCTTCCCAGAGAAGACAAGGATCTTGTGCTTGTCCCAGACAGCATAAGGCCCAAAAGTCATAGCCAGCTTTGCAGCCAAAGCCAGGGAGGGGATTTTCACTGCCTCAATGAGAACATACTATCATAATGAAACAAGGAGAACCAAAATAGAGTAGACTCTAAATTATCATAAAATGTTTTTTTGTTGGACTTGTTGGACTTATCAAAGTGAGGAATTAACCCCTACAAAGAAATGTCCATTTTAATCATTTGTTGCAGTAAAAACAGCCTGTATGGTCAGAAAGACAGCTGAAATAATGATGCAGTCCGTCAGAATCGCTCCCTCAAGCTTTCATTCACAATCCAAAATCCACGATGCAATACTGCGTTTCGGGTCCAAACACATTTACCGGACCCTGCGTCAGGTGGCAATTCATCCATGAAAGTTGGGTGAATATGGGGTCACCATACAGACTGCAAACCATGAGTAATTACTGCCAGGAGGAGAATTACCACCTGACACAGGGTCCGGTAAATGTGTTTGGACCCAAAACACAGTATTTTGTCGCAGATTTCAGATTGTGAATGAAAGCTTGAGGGAGCGATTCTGACGGACTGCACCATTATTTCAGCTAAGTAAAGCATCTTATGATCATACAGGCTGTTTTTACTGCAACAAATGATTAAAATGGACATTTCTTTGTAGGGGTTAATTCCTCACTTTGATAAGTCCAACAAAAAAACATTTTATGATAATTTAGAGTCTACTCTATTTTGGTTCTCCTTGTTTCATTGTGATAGTTTGATTGGTGGAGGCCCTATTTTGGGTAGTGTTGTTCTTTTGGATTATCTCCAGGAACAAGCAGGAATGTAGTCCTCACATATGGGTATCGTCGGTACCGACAGAGCCTGCACGGGAACGCTCCCCAGCGTCCAATTAGAAAGCTTTTGGGAGCATCCCACAGCACCTGCGTGCTGCCTTCCCGCCTTTCCTAACTGCCGCTCTCCAGTTCTTCGTTTTCTGCGGAGCCAGCAGGTCATTTTCCTGTCACCGCAGAAAATTTTCCTTCTTTTTTGTGGTCGCGTCTGCCTTCCTCGACGCTTTACCGGTACCGCCGGTTTTTCTTTCTTTCTTTCTTTTCTTTAAAAAAAAAAAATAATAATTCGTAGTACTTTCCCATTTTTTCCAGGTGCACGTGCCATTTTGGGCCTTAGGCCCAAGATTTTTTCCATAATGGAAAAACCCTCCTCGAGTTTTAAAAAGTGCACCAAGTGTGGCGGTACCATCTCCATCACCGACACCCATGAGTGGTGTCTGAAATGTTTAGGTCCTGACCATTCCATCTCGGAGTGTATGGCCTGTGCCATGATGTCCAAGAGAGGTCGACAAAACCGAGCCACCAAGCTCAGTACCCTGTTTCCCTCTGATTGCAGCTTCGGTGGCATCGACGTCTTCCAGGGTTTCGTCTTCCTCCCGTGGATCTCAGGTAACTAAACGTAAGTCTAGCCGGTCCTCAAAGGGTAGATCTCCTTCTAAGCATCGAGATGCCTCTGGCATTGCCCTTGAGGATTCTGCACCGGCAAAATTGCCCCGGCGGGAGACTTCGGCTTCCAAAGCATTATCGGGGCTCCAGGATGTTCGAGGCCTCGACCTCGGCAGAACTACTGGTGCCATGCTCTGGGGTACCGGCGGTCTTCTCCGGTACCGACATCCAGGCATCGGCAGTGTCGCTAAACCAGAGAGTCCTGGCTATTGAGCGTAGTCTGGCGGCTCTCCTTGCGGCATCGATGCCCTCGGAACCGCGTCAGACTTTTCAACCGGTACCGACATTGGTGTCCGCATTGCTGGCACCCAGTCATCCGATGCCTTCCGGTACCGATTACTCCTGGTACGGGTATCGGGCTCTTCAAGAGCATCCTGACAGAAGGTACTTCGAGTCCTCAGAGGAATCTGAGGATTCTGACAGTTCTGTCGATGCGGGAATACTTCTCCCAGAGGAGCCTTCCTCCCCTAAACGTAGGATGTCTCCTCCAGAGGACATTTCCTTTCAGGATTTCATCAGGGAGGTGGTTCGAGGTCTGTCCATTACTGTGGCACCTGAAACAGAGCCCAGAGCAAAGGAGTCGGAAATTTTACAATATCCTAAAACTCCTAAGGAGATAGCTACCTTGCCCATCCATGAGATCTTGCATGATCTCATGTTAAGAATGTGGGAGACACCTCTTACCACCTCTCCTCATTCTTGTAGACTGGATGCTCTGTATCGAGTCCCTCCTTGTCCTGGTTTCCAGAAAACTCGGCTTCCTCACCACTCTATTGTAGTGGAATCAGCTATGAGAAGGATCAAGAGTGCAAAGAGGCATGCCTCTAATCTGTCTGGCTTTGTGCTGTTGGTGTTCCTCTCTGAAATTTGCCTTTATTTTTTTTTCATGGGTCAGAAATAAGAGGAAGAAGCACTATGCAGCTAATTAGATCTCACTTGCCCAGGGGCCGATGAATACTTTTGTTCAGCCTGATGCACTGGCAAAACCTCTGATGTGCTTGCTGGGAGGAAGGGAAGTCGAAGGAGGCCCCCAGAGCTCCCCTGAGCTTGATACCACCCTAAGTCTAGGAGTCTGGAGCCCCCCAGAGATGCCCCCAGAACACGTTGCAGGAAAATTGGAGGCCGAGGTGCTGCCTAAAAGGGGGCTTGCACTGGCTAGAGCAATGGTGTCTGGGACTGTATCAGTGCCTGAGGCTTCAGGCGAGTCAGCAGTTGAAGATAAGCATTCTGAGACACAGACCAATAAAAGCCAGGATGGTGGTTTTGACATCTTTTACCTCTTTACACTGGGCTGGAGGAGAACAACAGTGCTGACCAGTCTGTTAGACCTAAGCTGCAATTAGTGTGACCTAAATTTTGAAACTTTATGGGGAGGTCTGAGTACCCTAGAAAGCTTATCTGTAACAGAGGTTCTCTGTAGATGGCAAAGGTATGCAGCCACACTCTGAAGGTGAAGCTCTGACTTGAGCCAAGTTGCTCAGATCTCCTGTAGCTCAGAGAAGTCTTTGTGCTTCTCTGAGCATGCATACCTACTTCCTGCCTATTTGCCTGTGGAGATATCCTGTGCGGTTGACCAGGGAGAACTGCGCTAGCTCGCCGTCTAGACTGTAGTTTGTTCCCTTGGAGTTTGTTCATTGGATCTTTTGTTTTTACTCCTTGATTCGTTTTTCTTTTTTCCTTCATGGGAATGGCAGGAGGGTGAGTGTGGCTGCATACCCTTGCTATCTACAGAGAACCCATGTTACAGGTAAGCATCTATGCATTCTTTGGAGACAAGCAAGGGAATGCAGGCACACTCTGAAGGTGAGTCCAGAGCTGAGGACTGTCATTTCCTGTTCCTCTTTGGGTTTGTCTTTTTTAGTGCGGCCCATACGTGAGGTGGGAGGAGGAGAATGATTATGTTGCAAATAGTTTGCAGAGGACCTCTTGGCCAAAGGCAAAGTCTTGTGCTGATGAGCAGCCCAGACTATAGTGTTTCATGAAGATGTGAGGAGATAGATGCTAAACTGGCTATAGTTGCAGCAGTGGCTCTGAAGCTGTGGGACACAATGCGTCCCAGAGGTGGTAGAGCGGCTTGCTCTTAGCAGAAGGCAATGCAATTAGCTATCCAAGACGAGATGGTCTGCTTGGAAGCCTGTTGTCTTGGGTTATTGGGATTGAACATTAGAAAAAGCTGCAAGGACTTTCATTGTGTGCTCGTGCAATGTAGGTAATACAAGAGAGCCTTTCTACAGTCCAGAGTATGAAGTGTTTCCTCCGGGAAGGCCTTTGGAGATGGCAGAAAAGACACAAGCAGGACAAGGAGATGATTGAGGTGAAAGTCTGAAATGACTTTAGGCAGGAACTTGGGATGGATTCTGAGAATGACTTTGTCATGAAGAAGCTGCATGTAGGGAGGATAGTGTTTGAGAGCCTGAAAATCCCCAATCCTCCTGGCAAAAGTGATGACTACAAAGAATACGATTTGCCAAGTGAGGTATTTGAGGGAGGTGGATGCCAGGGGTTGAAAGGGTGCCTGCATAAGCTCAGAGTGTACCATGTTGAGATCCCATGTGGGTACGGGAGGGCGAATCAGCGGTTTGATGTTCAGAGGTCCTTTCATAAATCTGGATATGAAAGGATGCATGGAGACAGGTTTCCCTTCAATGGGAGCATGGGAAGTTGCGATAGTAGACAAATGGTAGCTAACGGAATTCATCTGGAGGCCAGAGTTCGACAAGTGTAGGAGATAGGAGAGCACATGTTCCATAGAACAGTGGACAGGATCTTGATTTTTGGATGCTGCCAAGCTAGAAAAGCTTGACCACTTGTGTCGATAAGAGTTCTATGTTGTGAGTTCTCGTGATACATAGATGACTGCTAAGACATCAACGGGTATGGAGTCATTTCGTATCAGGTTCCCTGAAGTCTCCAAGCAGCGAGAGAGAGGCTTTCGAGACTGGGATGCAAAACAAGCCCCTGGTGCTGAGTGAGTAGGCTCAGTTGGACTCCCAAAGGTATTGGGGATTCCTGTAGCAGGGCCAGGAGATGCAGAAACCAGCTTTGTTGAGGCCATCACAGAGCTATGAGTATGATAGCGGTTTTGTTCTGTCTGATCTTGTGCAGGACATGTGAGAGGAGCGAAAAGGGTGGAAAGACTTAGAGGAGCCCTCAGGATCAGTCCATAGCAAAAGCATTGTGAGTCAATCGATGCTAGCTGGGCCAGATAGAGCAGAAAATGGGACACTTGGCATTCTCAGCGAAGGCAAAGAGATCCATATCCAGCTCATCCCAGGCATTGAAGATGGCCTGAAGGATCATTGGGTTGAGGGATCATTCATGGGGGTCCAGTTATCAACTTAGGTTGTCGGCTAGTTGATTTAATGATCCTGGCCGGTAGATTGCCCAGAGGGATGCCCCAGTGGAGAGAAAGAAGGCCCAAAGGATCGTTGCTTCGCAGCAGTTGAGGTGAACCTGCACTCACTTGTTTGTTAATGTAAAACATAGAGACTTGGTTGTCAGTTCATACTAGAACAATCTTTCGCCAGACCCAGTGCCAAAAAATGATGAGGGCATAGTAGACAGCTCGTAGCTCTAATACATTTATGTGTAGCGATCTTTCGTGAGACAGCCATGTTCCTAGTGTCAAAAGTTCTTGCAGATGTGCTCCCCAACCCTTTTTGGAAACATCAGTCGTCAGAATGTGATGATGAGGTGGTGCCCCGAGGGACAGCCTTTGGCTAGGTTCAACAGTATTGTTCATCACAGGAGATTGTATTGAAAGGTCACCCGATATTTTTCTCCCCACATGGGAATCATGCAGCGTAGAGACTCGGAGCATTTACACCAATTGAGTTTAAGATGCCACTGTAGCAGAAGCATGTGTAATTATGCTAGTGGGACAACATGAATGCAGGCAGCCATGTGTCCCAGAAGTTGCAGGAGCATGCGGTCCGATGCTGTGTGGCTAAGTTGTTGCTGAGGTGATGTAAGGTCTGGGCCCTTTCCCTGGGAAGGAAGGTTTTGACCCCTATGGTGTCTGTGTGTGCTCCTATGAAGTTCAGCTGCTGCTGAGGTCTGGGTTCGAACTATTTTTGTCTACTCAGTTGGTTTCGGTAATTGACCAGGTTAAAGTTACTCAGAATATAGTGGAACAGCAAAACCTATTAGCCGAAGCATTGCAAGAGAGAGTGGGAGAAGTTGAACAGAGATGTGATGTTTTAGCTACTCAGTCTGAAACTTTAATGAAAGACTCTATAGTTATGCACTGCAAGATGGAAGCTCTTGAAAACTCTACTAGGAAGCGGAATCTCAACTTATTAAATTTTCCTCGTGTGCCTGCTGTCTCGTCTATGGAAATGTTTAAAAAGGAGTTAGTTCCCCCACAATAGAGGGCTTTTTATCTGCCAACATCTTGGAAGAAAGAAGCAACAGAACCAGCATCAACTTCACAATTATCTTTTGATTCTCTTGACTTGATTGCATTTTTGGAAAAATCAGTCTCTGAATCTACGAGTATGGCAACTCTATTGATAACTGTTGCCTTGAAACCTGATCGGCATTGGCTTTTCAGACTTGGCTGCTGAATGGATAGTGCTCGCTGACCTCGACCTGCCATAGGAGGTCAAAGATATCCTTCTTGCATCACACAAGGAGTCCGCCAGGTGATCTTATGCCTTCAAGTGGTGAAGGTTTGCCCTCTGGTGCTCCCCAAAGGGCATTGACCTTTACCTGCTCGGTGGAGTCCCTTCTACAATATCTCCTTCACTTGTCCTTGGCAGGTCTTAAGACTAACTCATTGAGAGTTCATCTTAGTGCCATTTCGGCCTCTCACAAACCACTGGGTGGACAGCCTATCTCCTCACACCCCTTAGTAGCACGCTTCATGCGAGGTCTCCTACTATCCAAGCCACCCATTAAGCCGCCTCCGGTAGCCTGGGAACTCAACGTGGTTCTCACTCAACTTCTAAAGCCTCCTTTCGAGCCTTTAGCCACCACTTCACTGAAGTTGCTATCTTGGAAGGTAATCTTCCTCATCGCTGTCCCATCAGCTTGCCGCATCAGCGAACTGCAGGCTCTAGTGGCTGATCCGCCATATATCCGGTTCCACCATGACAGGGTGGTTCTCCGTACCCATCTGCATTTCCTTCCAAAGGTAGTCTCCTCCTTCCATCTAAACCAGTCAGTAATCCTCCTGATTTTCTTCCTGAGACCACATGCATCTCGGGTTGAAGCAGCACTACACACATTAGACTACAAGCAAGTGCTGGCATTGTATTTGGATAAAACTAAGTTTCACAGAAAATCCTCTCTTCATTTACTTTGATCCCAGTCACCTTGGACCACCAGTGACAAAACAAACTCTATCCAGATGGATAGCAGATTGCATTTTTTTTGCTTATGCACAGGCAGGACTCTCACTGAAGGGTCACGTTACTGCTCATAATGTGTGGGCTATGGCAATTTCCATAGCCAACCTCCATTCAGTATCCATTGAGGAGATTTGTCAGGCAGCTACCTGGCCCTCCATTAGTACTTGTGCTGCACAATATTGTTTGGACAGGGACTCCTGTCAGGATGCCATCTTTGACCAAGCTGTACTCCAGCACCTCTTTGGGATGAAAACACCTCTTACCCTCTGTCCCGGACTTCTACAAAAGGCCAGACTATCATTAGAGGTGGTATAGCCTCCTGGAATTGAGTCCAATGGGTAACATCATAACCACACTCTTCGGATCTAACCTTTAGCCTCAGGGATCACACTGCCCGCTCCCCCCCCCCCCCCCCCCCACCATGCTAGCCTGGCACCTGGGAGCTAGTGAATCCCATATATGAAGACTGCATTCCTGCTTGTTCCTGGAGATAGTGTAGTTACTCACCTGTAACAGGTGATTTCCTAGAACAACAGGAATCCACCCTCCTCCCCTAGGAGTTGTAGGGTTGGTTGGTTTATTTTTTTCTCTTCCTCTCAGCTATAAACTCAACTGAGGAGAGGAGTTGGGAAGGCGGGAGGGGCAGGCACGGTGGAGTGCTCCCAAAGGTTTTCTTATTGGACGCTGGGGAGCATTCCTGCGTTTGCTCCATCGGTACCGTCATCACCCATATGTGAAGACTGATTCCTGCTGTTCCCGGAGATCACTTGTTACAGGTGAGTAACTACACTTTCCCTCCAAAAGATCAGAGCTGTCCACCCATTTCTCTCTTCCTCATCTTTAACCACTTTGGTTCTGTCACTAGTTATCGCACGCTTAGACTATTGTAACATTGTCCTTGCTGGCCTTCCAAGCTACGAACTGCAATGACTACAACTCATACAGAACACTACTGTGAGATTATTAGTCCATGCATTCCCATTATGTTAGCCCATGCATTCCCATTATATTAGCCCATGCATTCCCATTGTACTGTTATTCAATGCTTTGGTATACTCTACCATATTTATGCAGATGATGTGCTTCTTTACACACCATTCTCACTAGTTACTCCCAGCTTCACTCCAATCATAGACTGCTTTAATGCAGTATCTTCATGGTTAGACACAAGCAACCTGAAAGTAAACTACAAAAAAACAGAAGTATTATTCATCACAAAGGATACAACTTTCATTCCACCATCCCACCTACAAATTAAGAATGCTGACCTGAAGTCAAATCAAGAGGTTAGATATCTTGGTGTCACCCTGGACAAACATCTAAATATGGAAACCCACATAAGAAACAATACAAAGTCTGTATACCTCAAAATAAAATCACTCCGCCTACTCCGACCCTTACTAGAACCTACTGACCTCCGCGCTATATTCCAAGCCCCGGTCACTCCAGTCTTTGATTATGCTAATATCATACTTCATGGTCTACCAGCAGATGCACTCTACCCTATTACAAATGGCATTAAATACTGCTGCCAGAACAATCTATGGAGTGTCCAGATATGATCCTGTTTCACCTCTCCTAATGCATCTAAATTGGTTACCAATTAACAATCGACTTAAATACAACACCCTCTTACTCTCATTCAGAATCCTTCATCAGATCTCAGCTTCATCGCTGGAAAACCTCCTACAATGGACACCTGAAACCAGATCTAGGAGAGCAAATTTGACAAATACAATTGCTATTCCAACTATAGCGAGAAAAAGCTCTCAATTTACCAGAAATAGAGCATTCTCATATTTTGCCCCATTGCTCTGGAATTCTCTCCCTCCTCCCATCCGTCTCATCACCGATCTGGCAACCTTTCGCAAAGCAATTAAGACCCATCTCTTCCAGATTGCATTTGACCATGTTCCGTAGATACTTATGCCCTCCTCGCTATCGCATATTCTCAGCCTGCATTCGACCATGTTTCGTAGATAATTATGCCCTCCCCGCTAACGGAAATTCTCAGCCTGTAAATAGTTACCTACCCAGGTCCCATGTTAATTGTAAGCTGTTGGAAACGTTCTGTTAGCTAATCTTGGTAATTTATTAATTTATTATTGTGTACCTGTTATATGTTATGTTCATTGTACTATGTTTTTAACATGTAAACCGCGCTGATTGTAAAAGTGCGGTATATAAAAGTAAATAAATAAATAAAATACAATTATGACCACATCTCTCTTCTATTAATTCATTTCCACTGGCTACCCATACCTCATCGTATTCATTAGAAACTTCTTACTTTGGTTCACAAAACCCTACACACTGGTACTTATATTATTTATTTATTTATTTAACCGTAAATATATACCGTTAAATCTACGAGTCAGAGCAGTTTACAGGATAACAACATAGCCAACACCTTCGCTGTCCCACTGCTTCACAGGCCAGACGTGAAACTACTCGCCACTCAGCATTCTACTTCCTCTGTCCCAGCCTCTGGATTAACTTGCCTCCCAACCTTCAATTAGAGCAGTGGTTCCCAAACTTGGGGTCAGGACCCCAAATGGGGTCACATCATCAGTGGATGGGGTCACAAAAACATGGCCATTTCCCCTTCTCTCTGGACTTTCACTGTGATCTATGTCAAGTAGTGGCAATCACCAGTCAACATGTGGCCTATGAGCCAATAAACATTCATAGTTCCTTGCTTCCTGCTAGACAGGAAACCCACACTGAGTACTGCAGTCTGTAAGTATACTGTCACATCCTCAGCAGGCCCTACTGGTGGGGTCAGGTATCACACGATGATTCCTCTCCTGGCTCTGTATGAAGATGCAGACAGCCCTGCCTGGCCCTCTGGGAGTTGTAGTTTATGCCTTCTCTGGTAAGAATTAGTTGTGCACACAGGTAAGGTTTCAAACAAGGGCTTTATTTCCCCGTCCACGAGGTTTTTCTCAACTTGGCAACACAAATAACAAAGCCTCTCTGGGCATATAACAAAAGAATAGAGTAGAACAGAAATAGCTTTACTTCAGCCTTTAAATCTAGCAAAAGAAAGGTATTTAAATAGTCCTTCTGTTAGCAAACAGACTTTGCTTTTGCTGCTTTACTATAGCCTAGTTTTACTGCTTAACTGAGAAACCTTTATCAGCAAATATATTGTTGCTTTAACTTCTGGTTAAACTCATTACTTTATCTTAGAGAGAACATGTGGTCAGCAGTTGATAAAGAACAATCCATATCTTCTGGACTCACTTGTATATCAGAAGTATCACACTGCATCTGTTCATAACCATTTGTACATACGTTAGCTTGATCAGCTGGTTCACTAGAGTGAAGTTGGCTTGCTCCGTCTAACAGGAAATCTCCTCTCTTCTCTGAGCAAATGCCCTGCTGGGGGTTACCGTATGCCTCTGTGAATGGCTTATAGAAGCTCTTTCCCTGCTGGTGGTTAAAGGGAAACTGAAAACATTCACTGGTTCTGCTATTAGAATGTTCATGATAGGCTTTGAGCCTGGTAGGGCTTAGCTCCCTCTGCACAGCTGTGTGTGATTGCACTGCTCGAGACGGCACTTTGTTAAAAGCTTGGTATTTAAGATTGCTAGCAGAGTTACAAGCTCCTGTAGGTAAGAAACCTTCCTTTCTCCTGTTGCTGCTAGCACAAGGAAAGAAGTTACCCTCTGCTTCCTTTAAACTTGTTCCTGGTTGGCTTTTCCTAATAACTCTGGATTTTACCCATTCAGGTAGGAAACAGCCTTTCTCTGTATTTACTGCTCTGTTACCTTCTGTAAGAGTCTTCCCACGTCTCTCGTGACTTTCATTCACACATTCAGCGTCCAGCTGCTGACTTCCATACGTATCAAACAGGTCCTGGGACTCACTCAGACTCTCCTGTTGGTTTTCACGCTGAGACAATTGTTCATTCTCTCTCTGCCACCGGTCTTGGTTCTGGGTATGAGACTGATTACCCGTCTCTCTCTCTCTTTTTCCTTCTTTCCCTTTCTTCCCCTAACTGTTTGTGAGCATGCCTTATGTACGTGTCTCTGGGCTCCACCTCCTCCCAGCTGATCCGCATCAGGTAATGAAATTTCCATTCCCCTGCTACCTGGGTGTGTCTTCTTAGCCCTTGACCACGTGTGTCCTAGTTGCTTATAGCAACTGCCTGACAGGTTTTTGTTTATGCTGTCAGATTCTCCCTGATCTTCCATGCTGATCTCCATCTGTATAGGCTCTGTTGGGTCTACCTGTGACAATACACTACACACTGACACAAGGCACCCTGTGCTGACTGCTACTGCTGTTGCCACTACTGTGTCTGTGCCTTCCTACTTTAGATGAGGGGAAGGGGGTAGGAGAACTGCTATTTTGATTTCATCATTATCTGGGGTCATGTGAATTTTCTGTTGTTAAAATGGAAGGATAAAAGTTTGAAAAGTTCTGGATTAGAGCCATCACACACTGCTTTCAAAGCCCAAATAAAGACACATTTATTTCACAAAGCCTTTGAACTCTCCATTACCTGATCTTTCCAAGAAATCTCTTATGTGCTATTCCTTCCCCTCCTCTTTCTCCACTTACCCTGATCAATCCCCCCTAGGTATAATTGTATATGTCTCTTCTGTTATGAAATTGTATTTCTGCAGGAACAAGGAAGTCAGGAAGTCATACCTCACATATGGGTGACGTCGGTGCCGACGGAGTCCTCGTGCGGAGCAAATCCCCAGCTTTCAGAGAAAGCCTTTGGGAGTTGCCACCACGCATGTGCTGTCCCCGTCCCACCCAAGGGTGCCATCTAGATTTGGTCATCTCCCGGTTAAACCTCCCAGTTCAGGTCTCGTCGCCTATCCCCAAGTCTGTTCCCTGGTCGGATCATCTATACCTTACCTTTGCCCTTCAATTGGTACCTCCCCCCCTAATCTCCCCCCATTACCAACTCATTTTTCCCGCCGTATTAATTTAGCAGCCCTGCAAAATTTCTCCGTGGTCTACCACCCTCTCCCATCCAATTTCTCGTCCTTGTCACCCTCATCCCAGGTTGCCCTCTGGAACACAGAACTATCTCGTGCACTGGACCAGGTTGCACCTTTACAACCCTATTGTCCTCGTCACAGTGCTTGTCACCCCTGGTTCCATGCAGGATTTCGATTACAACGTTCCCAGTTACGGAGAGCCGAACATCTTTGGAGGAAATCCCGATCTACAGCTCTTATCAACATTTTAAATCCTGTCATGATCATTATCGTGCCAGTATCCACCAAGCTAAGCGCTCCTTCTATTCCGAATCAATTGCCTCGGCCCCTAACAGATCTCGGCATTTTTTCGCCACCCTTAAAATGCTTTCTCGATTACAGTCACATTCCACGCACAAGCCTTCCACTTCCACGTCAGCCCCCAGCCCCACTAGACTGGCTTCTTTCTTCTCCTCTAAAGTTCAAGACCTCCGTTCATCGCTTCCCTTCCGTCCTCAAGCCTTGTCTCCGCCTCCTCCCATTTCACCCCCATCGTCCCCTCCGCTTTCACACTCCTGGGCTAATTTCTACTCTGTTACTTCCTCAGAACCTATTAAACATCTGTCTACTACTCATAAAACCACTTGCCCATTAGACCCTGTAATGGGGAAGAGATATCCTGTGATAGAAAAACAGAGGAACCTAAGTGCAATAGGGCTGTTTCTAGCAGGAAGGAAGAGATCAGGACTCCCAGTTGCCAAGGGCAACACAAACATTCCCAGACACGAGGGCAGGAACCCCGCCCAGCTGACAAACAATCCCGAGCTCCTAGGTCTAATAGCTTTCACCTGGGAGGGGGAAGGGCCAGGTTAGATCCCCAGCAAACATATAAGAGACGTTCACTAGAGTTTGTACAGGAGGACGAGGGAGAAGAAAAGGAGGACGAGGAAGCAGCTGCAGCAGATGCAAAGAAAGAAAGAACCAAGAGTGACAGAGTTCTAAGGAGCAACGTAAGAAGCAGGAAAGACACTGTAGATCAGAACCAGCTGAAAGGTGTGTGTAAGCTGAGGTCTGGATCTTGGAGGCAACATCTGCCCTGGTGTGAAAGAGAACCTTACGTGAGTGATTCAGTAGATTCTGATACTGATTGAGAGAGAGGAAGGCAGAATGCAGCTGACAGTGATAATTGGAGGAGAAAGGCACAGAAACCTTTTAACCAAGCCTCCAAGCATTTATCTTATGGTGAAAGTAGCATAAGAGAGAAAATACCAGTGAGGATAACTGGGAAGCATTTACAAGCACAAAAGAGTGAAGGACCTACAGTGCAAGACATTTGTATGTCTGAAGAGGAGGGTGAACAGCCAATATGCAGAGAGAAGCCTCTGAGGTTTAAACCCTGTCCTAAAGGAGCAGTGCACAGACCTCCCTTTGCCTCAAAGCCAAAAGGTAGGCTAATTAACCCTTGTAAAGGTGCTCATAAGACTTTCTCTCGTAGAAGCTATAAAGGATATAATTCTGTGAACTATGGACAGAGATATGGTGAGACTGATCCTTACCTGTTAGAGGAGATATCAGGAACTAGCAGAGGAGAATAATATGCCCCCATTACAATCACAGCCAAAGGTTTATTCAGATGATTGTCAGAGTGAGGCTATGATAATTGATCCTCCGGAAGCTGAATTATCTGACAATCAGATGGACTGTACATTAGCTGTATTAAATGATGTGATTTCTCTGTGCTGAAGCCAAACAGTTTGTGGAAGTTATCTAACTGCCTGTTAAGAAGCACAAGACTTTACTTTTTCTTACTTTATGCCAGAGTGCCTGGCTTATGTTCTTTTGTTATCCTGTGTTTGAATCCAACCCCGGGAGGGGAATTAAAAGCTTGTTTTGACCTTAACCACTCGACCCACGACTATCACTTATTGAAAGGCCCACAACTACACTCCTAAACCTTTCAATAAAAGGTCTCCAAGCAGCCTACCCTGTATGCTAAGGCTACAGGTGGACCAATTGGTGACAACCCATACCATCCACCTGGTTCTCTTTTGATTTACTTCAGCCGCTCCTTACCATCATTAATTCCAGTCTGTCACATGGTTCCTTTCCTCACTCATGGAAACACGCTTTGGTCCGCCCCCTCCTAAAGCATCCCTCCTTGGACCCATCTGTACCTGCAAATTACCGTCCTGTGTCTAACCTTCCATATGCTTCTAAGCTTCTGGAAAAAATTGTCTTCTCCCAACTCTCACATCACCTGGACTCAACACATTTCCTGCATCCTCGGCAGTCCGGCTTTCGGCCTGGCCATAGCGTTGAAATTACTATTACGGCAGTCATGAACGAAATCCACTCTTCCCATGATCATGGTGATATCACGGTGGCGGTATCCCTAGATCTTTCGGCCGCTTTTGACTTGGTAGATCACTCTCTTCTTCTTTCTAGATTACGGGATGCGGGTCTTCGAGGTACTGTTTATCACTGGTTTTACTCTCTTATATTCCCGGTCATTCGCAGTCACTTCTGCCTCCTCTACCACAGATAATTTCCCTCTCACCTGCAGTGTCCCACAGGGTTCAATTCTGGCCCCCCTACTGTTCAATATATTTTTGGCCCCTTTAGCTCTACTAATTCAACAATTAGGAATTTCAGGTTACTATTATGCTGATGATATCTTCCTTTTGTATCATACGTCCTCTTCTCAACCTGACATCACTCCTCTCAACACCTGTTTGTCCTTGTTCTCTTCATGGCTCTCCTCAAACTGTCTCGTTCTCAATGTCTCTAAAACTGCAGCCATTTGGTTTACTCATGGCTCCATTACTCCGTCACTTATGCCCTCTTTTTCAGGCACCCCAATCTCCCTAGTTTCTAAGCTTCGCTATCTTGGCGTCCTTCTTGACAGCAACCTTACTTTCAGCGATCACATTTCCCAGGTCTCCCGGCGTTCTTTCTTCTGCCTTAGGCAGATTCGTGCCATTAGGCCATTTTTATCTTCTCAAGCCCTCACTACTCTCCTCCTTTCCTTGGTCATCGCCAGATTGTATTTTTGTAACTCTATTTATGCCGGCATCCCTCAATACCAGCGTCATCGGTTACAGTTACTGCAAAACATTGCAGCTCGGATGATCTTACACGCTTCCCCCCGTGATCATATTACCCCAATCCTGCAGCATCTCCATTGGTTACCGCTAAATTTCCGGATCCAATTTAAGATTCTTACCTTAGTACATCAGGCCATTTATCTCCAAAGACCTCAATATCTATCCGATTTATTAACTTTTCACACTTCCACTCGTAGCCTCCGATTCGTTCATGTTAATTGTTTACACCTCCCCTCTCCCTCTCAGGCTCACCTTCAATCAACCCGGCAATCAGCATTTTTTTACCTTGGTCCCTCCCTGTGGAATTCCCTACCCACCACCCTTCGACTTGAAGAGTCTTACTCTAAATTCCGCTCCCTTCTCAAAACTAATCTTTTCTCCTCTGCTTTCAATCTTCCCCCATGATCCCTGATTCTTTCGTTCCTACTGTTGCTCAAATCTGTTCTCACTCTCCTTTTCCTCTCTTTCCTTTTCTTTTAAGTTATTGTAATTTCTTTTCCCTTTTCTAATTTATATTTTTATTTGTATCGTTAACTGCCCCGATGTAATGGGGGGCAGTATATCAAGTGTAAATAAACAATAAACAATCTTACTCAGTATCCTTTTTTCTGCGGAGCCCTTCGGACATAGTCCACAGTGTCCCTGAAAAAAGTTGATTTTTTTCCTGTTTCCTTCGACCGGTCAACACCAGTACCTCTTCCCGCCTTCGGCTTTGTACGCCAGTATCGAATCCGTCTCTCTTTTCGGTTTTTGTCAGTTTTGACTTGCGGCGTTCGCGCCTTTTTTCCTTTCACTGGCGGCCCAGGTCTTCGACCTTGCAGGGGCCCTTTTTCCTCTGATGGCTACCAGTGGGTTTAAGAAATGCGATCGGAAACTGATGTCCCTCACTGATATGCACAACTGCTGCCTCCGGTGCCTCAGGACTGACCACGACCCGACGGTCTGTGGCCCATGTAGGAAAATGTCCTCCAAGGCCCTGAAGAGCCGCCAGCAGCAGCATGATAGGATTTTTTCTGAGTCCCCCATGCGTCCGAGAGCCTTGACTTCATCCAAGGCCTCCACGTCTTGGGGGAACACTCTGAGCCTGAGCAATGTCGAGGTTCCTCGGAAAGGGGGTCCCCCTCGAGGGAACTCAAGAGGAAGAAGAAATCCTGGAAGGTGGCATCTCTGGGTGGCTCCGAGCGACCTGGCTTCTCCCAGGGCCTATCGCAGAGCCACAAGCGCCAGCCCGGATCTTCAGAGAAGGAGCACCCGGCAAAGGTTCCTCGTCGAGAGACAGATTAGCCGAGGCAAGTACTGACTGTCCTTGTCGAGAACTCCCCTCTGGGGGAACCGGCGTTGGGTGGGGCCTGAGCCGGCAGCTGCGGAGCCTTCCGGACTCGAGTCCAGAATGGTGGCTTTGGAGCACAGTTTCACTGCCTTCATGGAGTAGCAGCAGGCGCTGATGGCCGGCCTGTCTGGTTCCTCCGCTTCGACCACTGGGTCCTCGACGTCGAAGTCAACCCCGGAGGCCGAGCTGATCCTCGAGGCCTTTCGGGCTTGAGTTGATCCTCGGCCGAGGTCTCACTCGGCCTCCCATTCGGGACCGAGGTCATCGCTGCCGAGCCTGCCGGCATCGGGGCGGTCAGCCCCGGGCCCTCGATGCCTGACGAGCCCCTTGATTCCTCCTCGGAGGCGTCGGCATGGGAAACCGAAGATGAGGAGTCTCCGGATACCCATCAACATAGGGATTTCCCTTCCAATTCCCCGGTATCCAAGCCTTGGAGAAGATCCCCTCTGGAGGACATGAGGTTCTTAGACTTCATGCGGGACATTTCCAAGGCTTTGGCGTTCCCCACGGAGTCCGAGGAGGATCCTCGAGCCGACGAGCTCGAGATCCTCCAGTATGAGGCTCCCCCTCGGGAGGCCCTTACTCTACCCATGCCTCCGATCCTAGAACGACTAATGCTCCATATGTGGGAGGCACCGGTGTCGACACCAGTGATCAGCAAACGGCTCGACTCGATGTATCGAGTCCGCCGGAGCCCTGGGTTTCAAAAATAACCAGGGGGAGGAAAAAGGAAAGGGAGGGGGAGGGGGAAAGAAGGGAAGGAGAAGGAGGGAAGGGGGGAAGGGAGGAGGAAGGGGGAAGGGAAGGGGGAGGGAGGGAGGGGGGAAAGAGGGGAAAGGGAGGGGAGGGGAAGGAAGGGGAGAGGAGGGAGAGGGGGAGGAAAGGAAAAGAAGGGTCCCTCTTTTCTGTACTTGTTTTGTATTTTGGTTTAGAATTAAACAGTTTTGCAATATAATATAATATGTTTTGTAGTATGTCTTTTTATGTTTTTCACTAAGAGTATTAGTTTTTTAATTCATTTAGAGTAGTTTATTTGTCCCGCTGACCCCTAACCCACAAAGGCGGGAATGTGTCGGTATTTAAATTTTCATTTGCATTGGGCATCATTGCGTTACTTTGAGCAGCATCGCTGTGCAGAACGTATTTGACGGTAAGCCTTCGTGTCTTCAGTTTTTATAAGGTTCCATGCAGTTGTTCTATACTGTGTCATGCACTACTTTATAAGTATTCATGTCATATTTCCATGGTATATGGTACAAGGTTTTTCTTTTTTGAAGTTAGGATCAACTACCTGTGGGTTTGTTTTTTAGGACTTTTTATACAATACACGCTGCAATTATTGTTACGTTGGTATCCTTAGGTCATCTACAGTTTTTTGGCAGCATGTTTTTTATGTAATAATACATATGACCAATTACACAAAATTGTTTTTAATGCAATTTGGAATATTTTATTTGGTTTTGCTGACCCCTAACTCATGAAGGCGGGAAAATGCCGACATTTTATGTTCTCACTCGGTTTGAGCACCGCTTTGTTGCTCTGAGCAGTATAGCTGTGCAGAGCGTGTTCAATGATAAAATTTTTGTTTTTCAGTTTTCATGTGTCATTTTACAAGGTTTTTTAAAAAAAATTTACGCCTTATTAATAGACATTCTTTGGAAGTTAAGGTTGTGAACTTGTTTCTATTGTTTTTGTAGGCATTTTGTTCACCTTTTTTGATACAATGTACCCTTTAACACTCTGCGGTTTTTAGCAATGTAATTCACTTTGCAACAAGACACATGCTGCATATTTTTTGCTGGTTAATAAGCTGTGCTAAAGCTGTGGTGTAATTGTTCTGTTTGAACACCTCCGATTTCATTTTTTTTGAGTCACAATGGATATATAATATATTTACTTATCACATTGTTTTGAGCTGTTTCATTTAACACATTGTTTCATTAACCTTCATCTGAAGTTCTAGTTATTTTTTATGAGCGCCTCTGCCCATCAACAAAGTTAATTTTTAACAATGTTTGGTGAGATATTTTTTCCATATCAAATTGCAATTATTTATGACGTGCTTCCACCATTTGTTTTTGACATATTCTGTATTTGTTATTTGCTTGTTATAAAAATACTATTATATAAGTTATTTATATTTGGTTTTAGTTTCATTTACTACTTTCTATTATGGTATTTTTATGGCAATTGCCTTTTTACATATGGTATTTATTTATTTATTGTACAAATTTTCAGATATGTGATATTATACATATTTATTTATTTATTGTCAGCTTTTAGTGTCCTACATGTCTGATTTAAGTCATTAGCGTTCCATATGACAGATTTAAGGTATTTACTCAATCCTTTTTTGTCCTCCTCGTCTCTCTTCCTTTGCTCTTAATTTAACATTTATTTGTTTTTATTACTTAACTTTTATCCACACTTATTGATACATTCTTGTCTTCATATCATTATTTATAAGTTTATGATCTTCTTAATGATATTTATATATTTATGTTTTTAGCTGTTTGATCTTATCTTTAATATGCGTTTAGAATTGCAGGTATTCTGCCTGCTTGATTAATATGTTTAATGTAGTAATTAAAGTTATGGGATGAGGGTGAAGGGAGATAGATTCAGGAGTGATATGCAGAAATATTTCTTTACGGAAAGAGTAGTGGATCCGTGGAATAGTCTCCCAGTGGAGGTGGTAGAGATGAGGACAGTAACTGAATTCAAAAAAGCATGGGACCAACACAGAGGATCTCTAAAGGTAAAAAGTGGACTGTTGTAGTTGTTATGGAAGGACAGACTAGATGGGCCTTGTGGTCTTTTTCTGTCATCATGTTTCTATGTTAAGACTAATAAAAGAAAATATTTTTTCACTCAACGTGTAATCGAACTCTGGAATTTGTTGCCAGAGGATGTAGTAAGGGCTGTTAGTGTAGCTGGGTTTAAAAAAGGTTTGGACAAGTTCCTGGAGGAAAGGTCCATAAACCATTATTAAGAAGGGACCCAGGATATCAATGCTTGACCCAGTACAAGCATTGCGGAACCTGTGTCTTTTGGGGAAACTGCTAGGTACGTTTGACCTAGATTGGCCACTGTTGGAAACAAGATACTGGGCTTGATGGACCTTGGTCTGACCCAGTATGGCATATCTTATGTTCTTATGTTCTTAAAACATAAATATGTACACTTTGGAGGAGAGGAGGGATAGGGGAGATATGATTCAGACCTTTGAATACTTAAAGAGCAATAATGAGCAAACAAACCTCTTCCAGAAAGGGGGAAGCTGTAAAACTAGAGGGCATGACATGAAGCTGCAAGGTGGTAAATTGAAAGGCAATGTCAGGAAATACTTTTTTACTGAAAGGGTAATGGATGCTTGGAATGCCCTCCCGATGGAGGTGGTGGGGGCAAACACAGTGACGGAATTCAAAGTGGCCTGGGACAGACACAGTGGATCACTTTACAGCAACAAGATTAAATCAAAATAAACTGAACCATCTAATTTCTGTAACAAATAGGGGTGTCCTACATGGAGTGATGGGGGGGAGGAGCGGTGGGTTCACCCCTAAACAAAGAAACAAAGATATGGGGAGGGGTGAAGACATGGTGAGGGTGCACCTGCTCCTGGTGGGTGCACCACTAAGCAAAGACATGGGTAGGGGTGCACCTACTCCCTAAAAGACATGGGAAGGGGTGCACCTATTCCTGCCATATTGCTGGGCAGACTAGATGGACCACACTGGTCTTTATCTGCCGTCATTTACTATGTTACTATGTTAATTGTATTTATTATATACATGTTCATGATTATTTATTATTTATCATTATTATTATTATCTTCAAACTTTTGAGGTGTGCTCCTTTTAAGACCCCCTGAAGAAGGCTGTTTAGCCGAAACGCGTCGGGGCGTAATAAACAAGGTTTTTCACCTATAATTGTTGTCAGTCCTGGTTCTGCTTTTTTGTTCTCTTATTGGTGTACGGATACCTCTGCTCTTTTTGGTACTGCCTGCAGACAGGGCAAGCAGGCTTATGGCTCTGGCAGGACAGGTGAGTCGCAGGTCGGTAGTGTCAGCAAGACAATTCCTGTGCCTCCTCGGGCACATGGCTTCCACAGTCCATGTGACCAATGTTCCCTCTAATTTTCTGTAAGTTGTGTGCGCATAAAATATCAGCTGTGTGCAGCTTTTGAAGGAAGGTTACATTTTTGTGCGCCACATAATGACACTTGGAGTTATATATAATGAGTGGAGGAGTGGCCTAGTGGTTGGGGCAATGTACTTCAGGCCGGAAGGTCGGGGGTTCAAATCCCACTAGAGGACAGCAACCTTGGGCCGGAAGGACTGGGGTTTCTAGTCCCACAGGTGCTCCTTGTGGTCTTGGGTAAGCCACTTAACCCTCCATTGCCCATGTTTCCTGTAAAATAGTTATCTCCAAGTTATAATGCCCTGTTCAATGTAATGTCAGTTTGTTCAATGTAAACCGCCTTGATATCATGAAAGGCGGTATATAAGAAATGTTAAATAAAAATAAAATAAAAAAAATATACTTTAAAATTTGACTGCACGTCAGAATACAGTATGTACACCACATTGATTTTAATCAAATTAAATGAAAATAGACGCTTACTAAATGAAGCAGGAAATTTCTAGTAATTACAATCATAACTTTTAAATTTTAAGACGTCTGTGTTGTTTTCTTTCAGAATCAGAGCCGTAATTTTTGTGCGCTCTGTTGTAAAGTATGTGCGCTCGCTCGGCGAGGTGTGTGCGCGCGCACATGCGCACAGCTTAGAGGGAACAGTGCATGTGACCCTGGATGCCCACCTCCAGATGCAGACTGCTCAATGGTGTCTCGGAGACCAGTGGTCTCAGGACACAGGGCACCTCCAGGACAGGGTCAAAATGTCCAGGCGTCTGGTATGGTCCCTGGTCTGGTGGCTCCAACCTCATTACTTGAAGGCGGGAATGCCTTTCCAGGCTCCTCTACACATGAGGATCCTTACTACAGATGCATCCCTGCTGGGCTGGGAGGCCCATTGCCAGGATTTCTGTACTCAGGGAGTTTGGTTCCCGAGCGAGAGGACCCAACAAATCAATTTCTTGGAACTCCGTGCCATCCGCCTAGCCCTAGACGTTTTCAGGCAGCTCCTGGCCAACGAACCTGTCTTGGTGCAGACAGACAACCAGGTGGCCATGTTCTATGTGAACAAGCAGGGTGGTACGGGGTCCTGTCCCCCATGTCAGGAAGCCCTGGACCTGTGCTCGTTCACAGCCCAGCATGGTATTCGTCTCCGAGCAGTCTACCTACCTGGCCAGGACAACTGGCTAGCTGACAGGCTCAGCAGGATTCTCCAGCCCCATAAATGGCAGCTGGACCACGGGGTAGCCAATTGGCTTTTCCAGACCTGGGGGCGGCCGGTGATGGACCTATTTGCGAGTCCCGACAATCACAAGTTGCCCCGTTTCTGCTCCAGGCAGCCGCATCCGCACAGGGTGGCCGCCGATGCTTTTCTGGCATCATGATCTGTGGTCTGTATGCATTTCCCCCAACGCCTCTGGCGGCCAAGACTCTGTTCAAGATTCTCCAGGACAGAGCCTCGGTCATCCTTATCGCCCCACAATGGCCCAGGCAACCCTGGTTCCCGCTTCTACTGCAGCTAGCGGTGGAGGCTCCCATTCCCTTGAGGTCCTCCCTGTGCCACCAATCTCAGGAGGGGGGCTCTCTCTTGCACCCCAACCTCAGCTCCCTCACCTTGATGGCGTGGCTGCTGAAAGGGTAATTCTCGCTCCGCTCCTCCTTCCAAGGAATATTGAGGAGGTCTTGCTGGCCTCGCGGAGGCCGTCGACAAGAAGGGCCTACGCCTTGAAGTGGTACAGATTTGCATCATGGTGCGAGGAGCAGGAGGTGGATCCTATCTCTTGCCCGGTGGGGGTGGTTTTGCAATACCTTCTCCACCTCTCTGATTTGGGCCTCAAGTCCAACTCTTTTAGAGTGCACCTTAGTGCCCTTGCGGCGAACCACTTTCCGGTGGATTAGAAGCCTCTCTCCGCCCACCCCTTGGTCTCTCAGTTTCTGAGAGGCTTGCTTCTCTTGAAGACCCCAGTCCGCCCCCCGGCGACCAAATGCGATCTGAATGTGGTGTTAAGGCAGCTTACTAGGCCACCCTTTGAACCGATGGCGACCTGCCATCTATGCTATCTCTCTTGGAAAGTGGTTTGCTTGGTGGCACTCACGTCCGCCCAGAGGGTGAATGAGCTCCAGGTCCTAGTGTCAGGAAGGCCTTACACCAGATTCTATAGGAACCGGGCAGTGCTTTGCACGCAGCCCAAGTTCCTTCCGAAAGTGGTCTCCTCGTTCCACCTCAACCAGGAAGTGGTTCTGCCTACCTTTTTTCCCAGGCCGCATGCCAGTCGGGCAGAGACTGTCCTGCATACCCTGGACTGTAAGAGGGCTTTGGCCTTCTATATTCAGCGTATGCAAGCGCATCGGAAGGCTTCTCAGCTTTTCGTATCCTATGACACCCAGTAAGCTGGGGATGGCGGTATCAAAGCGTACGCTGTCCACCTGGGTAGCAGACTGTATTGCCTGGGCATACAAGGCAGCCGAGCTTCCGATGGAGGGTCGTGTTACGGCCCATAGGGTCAGGGTCATGGCGGCATCAGTGGCTCATTTGTGCTCTGTTCCTCTGGCAGACATTTGCCGGGCCGCCACCTGCTCTTCAGGTCAGACCTTCGCAACCCATTATTGCCTGAACAGGGAGTCCCAACGGGACAGTGCCTTTGGCCAGGCTGTACTCCGTAAGCTTTTCGAGGTCTAGGCAACTCCTGCCCTCCGGCCCTTCTTTGTTCAGGCTACCGGAGTGCTATTCCCTTAGTTTGGATTTCTATTGTGACTGCTTGCGGCTCTCGTAGAGGGAGCCTTTTTTAGCTATGGGTTCTCGGTAGCCTATAGCTGGGGAGTCCCATATGTGAGGACTGATTTCCTGCTTGTTCCCGGAGAAAGCGTAGGTACTCATCTGTAAAAGGTGTTTTCCTGGGACAGCATGAATCAGTCCTCACGACCCTCCCTCCTCCCCTTGGAGTTGCAGTCCTATTATTATATTTTGTTCTTTTTGCCATCTTTATAGCTATGTCATTTGACTGAGCAAGATGGCACCCTTGGGCGGGAAGGGGACTGCGCATGCGTGGTGGCAACTCCCAAAAGCTTTCTCTGAAAGCTGGAGATTTGCTCCGCATGAGGGCTCCGTCGGCGCCAACGTCACCCATATGTGAGGACTGATTCCTGCTGTCCCCGGAGAACACCTGTTACAGTTGAGTAACTATGCTTTCTCCCTGAACAAACAGGATAATAATCAGCCACACCGGTGGATGATGTCATCCCGGGCAGCACCAGACTACACTTGCTCTCCCAGAGTCTAGAAAACTCTTCTGGGCATGTGCGAGTGACTCCCTCTGTGGCTCCTCCTTGTCAGTCTTCTTCATCCGCAGCCAAACACAGACCTAACTCTCCCTTATTCATCCATCATTTCTTTATTTTTTGTTTATTTTTCAGATTTCTTAATTTTTCTCCCCCCTTAAAGAAATTCACCGCAGGAGACTTCTCTGGCAGTGGCAGCACTAAGAAGTTCTCACTCTTCTCATACCTCATCCAGAGCAGACCTCTCTGTCTGTGGTGACATTGAAATGAAGGCATCCTGAAAGCCTTAGCAGCCTGCCCCATCCAGAGCATATTTCTCTGGCAGAGGCACTTACATTCCATTGAGAGAGAGTGAACAACAAAAAAAGAGGGAGGCAGCAGTTGGATTTCTTTTGCCCAGCCATAACATATCCTCTCTGGCGGAATGGCCTCACATCTGATATTCTTAAAAAAAAGAGACACTGGGTGTCCTCATTCCATGACAGCCCCTGGTGTTGTCAGTATTTTTCACCAGTCTCTCTGGGAGATCTGCCTCATTGCTGGACACTACCCCAGCATCACTTGAACAAATTTTAAAACAAAAGGTTGGCAGGGGTCCCAGACGGTCTGTTTAAGCTTTTTCTCCAGGACCAAGCAGGAAGTTAGTCCTCACATATGGGTGTCATCGGCGCTGATGAAGCCCCAGCAGAGCATTTCCCCAGCTTTCTAAGAAAGCCTTTGGGAATGCAGGCACGCATGCGCGGTTCCCTTCCCGCCTAAAGGTGCCATCTTACCTCAGTCTCTTTTTATCCGTGAAGCCCACCGGACGTGTGTCCAGTTTTCCCAGTTAAAATTAGATTTCTCAGCGATTTTTTTGCTCTTTTTCTACCGGTTCGACGCCGGTTCCCCTCCCACCGGTTCGGTACACCGGTATCGAGCCCGATTTTTCTTTTTCGTTTTTTGCCCTTCGTAGCTGACGTTCACGCCATTTTTTCTCTTTTTCCCTGGAAGGCCGGTCCTTTGACCTCGCGGGGACTCTTTTTTCCCCGATGGCTTCCAGTGGTTTAAAGAAGTGTGATCGGTGTAAGAAACTAATATCTCTCACCGACCCACACGACTGCTGCCTTCGGTGCCTCGGCCCTGACCACGATCCTAAATCATCCGGGGCCTGTGGAAAGATGTCTTCCAAGGCACTACGAAGTCGCCAGCAGCAAAAGGAAAGGCTTTTCTCGGACTCAGCCTCCGGCCGGGCCCGGACCTCGTCTGAGGCCTCGACATCTCAGGATTCCGATCCCGAGCGCCGTCGAAGCTCCTCGGACAGGGGGTCCCCCGACCGGGAACGCAAGAGGAAGAAACGGCTCGCGAGGGCGTCGTCGGAAGAGGTCCCTGGCTCCTCGAGGGCCAGGTCTAAGACCCCTGACCGTAGCCTCGGGCCAGTGGAACCGGAGAAACCTGCCAAAGTTCCTCGTGTGGAGCCGGAGTCTGCTGGACATGTAAACCCCGTAGTCCTCGTGGACTCTCCTCCCAGGGAGCCGATGTCGGGCCTGGCGCCGCCGGGGCCCGTGTCGGTGGCTGCTGCATCTCCCGAGCTGAGTCTCAGGATGACAACCTTGGAGAGCAGAATGTCTGCCATTATGGAGCAGCAGCGGGCACTGATGGCCAGCCTGTCTGGCGCATCTGCCCCGACCACCGGGACATCAACGTCTAAGTCAACCCCGGAGACCGAGCCGATACGCGAGTCCATCGTGGCTCGTAGTCGACCTTGGTCGCGGTCTCCCTTGACCTCCCGTTCGGGACCGAGGGCGTCGACACCGGTGCTTCCGGCGTTGGGGCGGGTGCTCCAGGGCCCCGCGGGGTCGGACCCCGACTCTTCCTCGGACGAGTCGGCTTGGGAGACAGAGGACGAGGAGTCTCCTGATACCTTCAAGACTCGGTGCGTACCTTCAGACTCACCGCAGTCTGAGCCCCGGAGTAGGTCCCCTCCGGAGGACACCCGGTTCTCGGAGTTCGTCCAGGATATGGCCACTTCCTTGGCTATTCCGGTGGATCCCGAGGAAGAGCCTCGAGCTGAAGAGCTTGAGGCGCTGCAGTATGACTCTCCGACGAAGGAGGCCTTTACTGTCCCGGTTCCTCCGATGCTGGAATGGCTCCTCTTCCGTATGTGGGAGGCACCGGCCTTGGCGCCGGTTCTTAGCAAGCGAGTCGATTCCATCTATCGACTCCGGAAGAGCCCTGGTTTTCAGAAAGCACAGCTACCACACCATTCCATGGTTGTGGAATCGGCCATGCATCGTCTGAAGAGTCAGAAGATGCACTCCGCGGTGCCTCCTGGCAGGGAGGTCCGAAACCTCGATGGCATCGGTAGAAAGTGTTTTCAGGGCTCGATGCTTGCTTGTCGTGTGCAGTCTTACCAGCTGTACATGAGCATGTACTTACGGGATCTGGCCAAGGAGTTGGCCGGCTTCTCTGCTGGTCTCTCCGGGGAACCCTTGCACAGATTTAAGTCCTTGTCCTCGGGGATTCGGGACTACTCGAAGTTCATGTCCCACGCCACCTACGATGGCTTCGAGGCTTCGGCCCGGGTAGCGGCAGCCGGCATCGCGGCTCGACGCCAGGCATGGCTGCAGTCATCGGACCTCGAGCCATGGGTTCAGGACAAGTTGGTTGATGTCCCTTGCCAAGGTGAAAACCTTTTTGGCAAGCCCATGACCGAGAAGGCCGCTCAGCTTGAGACCGAGCACCTCACCCGGACAAAGCTGTCGAGGGAGACCTCTGCCCCTTCTCATAAAAAGAAGGGCGCGGGTAAAAAGCCCTTTTACCCGAGGAAGGGCACTGCCTACAAACAGTACCCTCAATATCAGGCTGCCCAAGCTGCCCCCCAGGGTCAGCAAGCCAAGGGCCAGGGTAATGGGCCCCGTAGGCAGAGGACCCCCAAGCCTCAAGCCCCTGCTACCACTCAGCAGGGTGGGGGGTTTTGACTCCTTGAGCATAGCCTCTACTCCACTGCTCCCCCCACCCTGCACAGGAGGTCGTCTCACCCTCTTTTCCCACCAGTGGCCCCTTATCACCGGGGACAGTTGGGTGCTAAGAGATAGTCCACAAGGGCTATGCACTCCATTTTCACCAGCTGCCACCCCCCTACTTTCCAGGGGAGCCTCCAAGGCCTCCCCTGCACACAGACCTTCTCTGTCAGGAGCTTCAGAGTCTGTTGGTGGACAGGGCGGTTGAGCCTGTGCCTCCCCACTTGCAAGGTCACGGATTCTACTCCAGGTATTTCCTGGTGCCCAAAAGGACCGGTGGCCTTCGTCCCATTCTGGACCTCAGGAACCTCAAGTTCCTAGTGAAAGAAAAGTTCAAGATGCTTACTCTTGGAACCCTTCTGCCCTACCTGCAGCAGGGAGATTGGCTATGCTCCTTAGATCTAAAGGATGCGTATACCCACATCCTCACTCATCCAGACCACAGAAAGTACCTGAGGTTCATCGTGGGAGGAAACCATTATCAGTACAGAGAACTGCCTTTCGGCCTCACCTCCGCCCCCGGGGTTTTCACAAAGTGCCTAGCAGTGGTGGCGGCCTACCTGAGAAATCAGGGCATCTTTGTCTTCCCCTATCTGGACAACTGGCTCATCAGTGGTCAGACAAGCCAGGAGGCCAATCAAGCCACCCTCAGGACCTTTGCTCTTCTTCAACGCCTGGGGTTTGTCATAAACTTCGCAAAGTCCACTTTGCTCCCTTCCCAGAACTTGGAGTTCATAGGGGCAAGATTGGACTCTTTGCTGGCAAAGGCATTCTTGCCAGAAAACAGGGCCCAAAGGTTGATGGCCTTGGCAAGTCAGTTTCTCAACAGGTCCCTGGTCTCCGCCAGACTCTGCCTGAGACTTCTGGGCCACATGGCTTCGACAGTACATGTGACCCCCAATGCCAGGCTCCATATGAGGTCTGCACAGTGGTGCCTTCGCACTCAGTGGTCCCAGGCCACCGGCGGCCTCAGAGACAAGATAAAGGTGTCCAGACCATTCTGCACTCCCTCAACTGGTGGCTGCACCCACCCAATCTACTGAATGGGGTGCCTTTTCAGATCTCAGGTTATACAGTAGTGCTGACAACAGATGCCTCCCTGCTAGGCTGGGGAGCTCATTGTTTGGGCAAGTGCACCCAGGGCCTCTGGTCCCCCTGGGAAGTTGCACAGCAGATCAATCTCCTCGAACTCAGAGCTATTCGATTAGCACTCAAAGCTTTCACACCTGCCCTGGCTCACCAGTCTGTCCTGATTCAGACAGACAACCAGGTTGCCATGTTTTATGTGAACAAACAGGGCGGAACTTGGTCCAGGATCCTATGTCGAGAGGCTCAGGACCTTTGTTCTTTTGCCCTCAAGCACAACATGCTCCTCAAGGCTGTGTACCTTCCAGGCCAGGACAACTATCTGGCAGACAGACTAAGCAGAATACTGCAGTCCCACGAGTGGCAGCTGCATCCCTCAGTGGTTCAGAAGATATTCCTCAAATGGGGTCTCCCTTGGCTGGATCTCTTTGCCAGCCCAATGAACAAGCAGCTGCCGAAGTTCTGCTCCATACAAAAAAGTGTGGGTCCAATTTAAAGAGTAATCTTAATATGTCACTAACTGAAAAATATTACTCCAATATAAACATGCTAACCTAAAAAATAGGAGGGTTCTGGGTAATGAATAATAATTTCTGTGCTCGGAAATGGTCTCAGACTAGTCGGCTGCCTTACTTAAGATACATAATATCATAGTATCTAACGGCGCCTGTTGGCATCAATGACACATTTTCCGGCTCTTTTTATAAAGCATAACCTCCCTCTCCCTATTGTGCTTCACACTGAACTGTTAATGAAAAATCGTTATCACATATCTCTTTTGCGCTTCACACTTAACTTCTGTTGAAAAAGAATTTTGAATAATATCACATAATGTAGTTTTCTCTCCTTCCCAATGCCTCACATACAACGTCGTGACTGCGTTTCTCTCATCTTCATGAGGTTCTTCAGGGGATCATTCGCTAGCCAGCCAAGTGTTTTACTGCAAAATAAACCGATATTGCAAATGTAAAGCATATCCACTATAAATACTTCGTTAGACGTAAAATAATTATTTCTCATAAAACTTTTGACACCATCGAAACATTGGAATAAAATCATACCCAATATTTACTGAAGCAGATACTCGGCCTTTTTACTGAAGCATGTTTCTTCTCTACTTCTTTTCTGAAACACGTCTACTAGTTCTCCCAAAAAACGCCGCGCATGTGCAGATGCACCTTACTGGCTTTTCTTATAGTCCCTCCCACTCTCAAAACCAATCATTCTTATCCAAATCTTGCTGCAACCCTCTCAGCAGACACCCCATTCTATTTCTACATTTAACCCATTTGGTATCAAGGTCTGCAGAAACAGTTATTATCATTAACAGTTCAGTGTGAAGCACAATAGGGAGAGGGAGGTTATGCTTTATAAAAAGAGCCGGAAAATGTGTCGTTGATGCCAACAGGCGCCGTTAGATACTATGATATTAAGTATCTTAAGTAAGGCAGCCGACTAGTCTGAGACCATTTCCAAGCACAGAAATTATTATTCATTACCCAGAACCCTCCTATTTTTTAGGTTAGAATGTTTATATTGAAGTTCTGCTCCAGGCAACCGCATCCTCTGAGGATAGCAGCAGATGCTTTTCTGATTCCATGGTCTCAGGGCCTCCTGTATGCGTTTCCTCCCACGCCCTTGGTAGCCCGAACTCTCTTTAAAATTCTTCAGGACAAGGCCTCGGTCCTGCTGGTGGCTCCCAGATGGCCGAGACAGCCTTGGTTTCCACTTCTACTTCAACTGGCGGTGGATTCCCGACTGTCTCTGGGGTTGCAACCCGACCTTCTCTCACAGGAGCAGGGTTCCCTTCTGCACCCCAATCTCAAGTCTCTCAATTTGATGGCCTGGAGGCTGCAAGGGTAGTCTTGGCTCCCTGGGGCCTACCTCAGGAAGTTGAGGACGTTGTCCTAGCCTCTAGGAAACAGTCCACTAGGAAAACCTATGCTTTCAAATGGAAAAGGTTTTCTGTGTGGTGTCAGCTACGTACAGAGGATCCTTTCTCCTGTACTGTGCCAGTAGTCCTTCAGTACTTATTGCACTTGTCAAATCAGGGTCTTAAATCCAATTCTGTTCGGGTCCATCTCTCAGCTCTAGCAGCTCACCACTCATTGGTGGAGGGGCAGTCTCCCTCTGGTCACCCCTTGGTGTCCCGCTTTCTCAGGGGCTTGCTTTTGCTCAAGCCTCCCATCTGTCCTCCTGCCCCTGAGTGGGAGCTGAATGTGGTCTTGCAGCAGCTGACTCGCCCACCTTTTGAGCCGATGGCTACTTGTCCACTACGCTTCCTCTCCTGGAAGACACTCTTCCTAATAGCCCTTACCTCGGCTAGGCGAGTAAGTGAGCTTCAAGCCCTGGTCTGTGACAGGCCTTACACCAGGATTTACAGGAACAAGGTAGTCCTTAGGACTCATCCAAAGTTCCTTCCTAAGGTTGTCTCCTCGTTCCACCTCAACCAGGAGGTCGTTCTTCCAACATTCTTCCCTAGGCCTCATGCTAGCCAGGCTGAAGCAGTCCTGCATACCCTGGACAGTAGGAGGGCCTTATCCTTCTACCTTGACCGTACACAAGGGCATAGAAGGGCTACTCAGCTCTTCGTATCTTTTGACCCCAATAAGTTGGGATTAGCTGTGTCCAAGTGTACCTTGTCCATCTGGGTGGCTGACTGTATCACCTGGGCTTACAAGGCGGCTGACCTTCCTTTGCAGGGTAGGGTCAAGGCCCATCGTGTCAGGGCAATGGCTGCCTCAGTGGCTCATCTCCGCTCTGTGCCCTTGGTAGACATCTGCAGGGCTGCAACTTGGTCTTCAAGCCAGACTTTTGCGGCCCATTACTGCCTGGAGAGGGAGTCCCGTAGGGACAGTGCTTTTGGCCAGGCAGTACTCCGGAATCTCTTTGAGGTTTAGGCAACTCCTGCCCTCCTGTCCTCTGTTCGGCTACCGGTGGGGGTTGTGTCCTTGGAAAGCCTTTCTTTGCAGCTGGGACTAGAGGGAGTCCTCTTGTTCAGCCTGGGTTCCTCGGTAGCCCAGAGCTAGGGCAAATGCAATGTGTGCCTTCGAGTCAGTGCTGACTCCTGGCGACCCAGAAGCTCCTGGGTTTTCTTGGCAGTGTCACTGGAAGTAGATTGCCAGGCCTTTCTTCCGAGGCAATGGAGGGTTAAGTGACTTGCCCAAGGCCACAAGGAGTGCTAGTGGGAATCGAACCCTGGTTGCTTGGTTACCAAGCCAGTGTTCTAACCACTAGGCTACTCCTCCACTCTAGGGAGGAGCTAGGGAGTCACCCATATGTGAGGACTGACTTCCTGCTTGGTCCTGGAGAAAGAGTAGTTAATCACCTGTAACAGGTGTTCTCCAGGAGCAGCAGGAATCAGTCCTCACAACCCTCCCTCCTCCCCTTGGAGTTGCAGTTGTACATAGTGTCACAACGCTGCCCTGGTGGTCAAGGCAGGTCGGACATAAATATAAGTAAAGTTGGGTTTGGTATGTTTCTCTTTCTAGGGCCCAAGGTTTGTATAGCCTCGGTAGCATCCTGTATTACCAAAAATACCCAGAGAACAAAAGGTCATCGAGTGTAGGGAAAAATAAGGCTTTATTTCCCCTGGTTTGCACAAAGGTTCAAAGGATCAGCTTCAAACACCAACAGAAATGTCCTTACATCAGGTTATAAAAATCACAACTCAGATTCAAAACAAAAACTGTTCTTTTCACAGAAAGGTTACAAAAGCAGGCATTCCTATTTACACCGGTTTTAGTGCTCACTGGTTACACAAGCATTCTACGCTTCCCGTGATGCAATAGCTGCAATCCATGTCTTCCTCTGAAAGGGATTCTACCTCTTCCACTTGCATCGGTTCCTCCAGCAAAGTATCTGAGACAAAGTCAACAGTTCCCGGCAAGCTATAGTTAGGTTTCTCACCCAAATGCTGTATGACCTCCCAGTGTTTGGAGTTTAGCGTGGGGCGTCGGCCATGAGCATTTCTACAGTGTGAATCTCTCTCTTTCTTCCCAGGGTTTACATGCACTTCCTGCAAACCTGGCTTACTTAAAAGTTTCTTATTCAATAAAAACTTTTCATACCTTTTCTTTTGAGCAGTGGGACATGTACAGGGAGCTTCTATCTCTTGCCCTTTCCATAGGCTGTTTCCAATACAATATGGTTTACCTTGTAACTCTTGCTTCTTTCCTGAGGACGAGGCTTGTGGCCTACTCCTAGGGAGATTCTGCCTTGCTCCAGCAATCTGGCTTGGGTTCTGCCCACAGCAATCACAATGCAGCTTTTGCGTACCTGAATCTCTTGGACCCTTCTGTAGTCTCTGCCCATTCAGGTTCCTTTGGCTTGTACCTCTTTCCTGCACTCCAGCAGTGTCTGTAGCTTCTGCAGCTCCTACCGCTCCTTCGGCTTCTGAAGGTTCTGCAGCTTCTCTGCGGCCTTCTCCGCTGCTTCTGGCTTTAAGGCTACTTCTGCCTGTCCAGTCACTTCTGCTCGGCTCAGCACTTCTTCCAGAGCTCTCACTGCTCCTACTTCTCCTCCTGTTCTCCCTGCTCCTCCTGTTCCTGCTCCTCCTGTTCTCCTTGCTCTCCTTGCCCTCCCTCCAGTCTTCCTGACTTCCTTTAAAAGGAGTTCCTGTCTTCCTGGATTGGAGGCTGGCTGGTTTCAGGTTACACCCTGTAGGGCATGGATCCTCGGTCTTCCAGAGGTCCCTCTTGCTCCCCCTATCAGGCTCCTGCAAATACTGCAGCTTGTACACGTCTTTTTTCAAGTTTAAAACATTTTCTTCTATGCCCTGCTGGTCTGCTGCATCACAATAGTTTATTTTTCATTTTTGTGTGCAGTCATTTGACTGAGGTAAGATGGCACCTTTAGGTGGGAAGGGAACCACGCATGCGTGCCTGCATTCCCAAAGGCTTTCTTAGAAAGCTGGGGAAATGCTCCGCTGGGGCTTCATCGGCGCCGATGACACCCATATGTGAGGACTGATTCCTGCTGCTCCTGGAGAACACCTGTTACAGGCGAGTAACTACTCTTTCCCAGCAGATCCTGCTTCACCGCGGCCCTGACTTTGCTTCACACTAGGGAGGTTAAAAAACAAAAAGGTGGGTCCACTGCCTGGATTAAACCCCTGAGCCTTCTCCAGCATTGCAACTGAGGCTACTGCCATCCACTGTGAGAGCTTGGCAACTGTGCCTGCCCTTCCTGATCCACAGAAGCCCAGTACCTCTGCTCCTCGGGGATGAACTATGACTCCCATTACTGCTCCAGCTTCCATGCCTGATTAGCCACACTGATTTTTACAGCAGAGGAAGCTCCGGGAACAGTGTCGCACTACACAATCCTCTGGAGCTCTGGGAACAGTGCAATGCTACATGATCCTCCGGAGCTCCAGGGACAGCACGGCAATGTGTGATCCTCTGGCTACAATCATTCCAGATGGGTAGGCACACCTTGGATCACAGCCCCAGGGAATCTCTGCACTCTGCTAAAAAAAAAAAAAAAAAAAAAGTGAGCCACTGCTCCTGTCTTATGGTCATGGGCGCTTACCGCCTCTTGTAATAATGGAGGGGCGGTCAGTGCGCGCCTTGATTACACTTGAAACCAGCAGCCTACCACGTGTGGGAAGACACATGTAGGCTGTCTCCAGGGATCATGCCCAGACCATGTGGCCTACATGACCCACCTCGTCTGTCAATGGCAAACACCATCAGGCTGTCCTCCAGGACTCAGGTCACTGCTGCGGGCTGCCACTCCCCTTTTTTCATGGGGCCATGTGACCTTGGAGAGCATCTGTTACCCGCATGCTTCATTCCAACCATGGAGAGCCTCTCACTTCTCACCCCCTTCAGTAACAATACTGGCAGTCATAACTTCCTTTCAGCTGCAGGCATCTGCACAAGCATCATCTAGCTCAAGCCTTGCCAGCATCGGGTGAGACTGACTTACACACAGGACTCTCTGCATGCTATTCATTCTCTAATCTTACCCTATATCAGTTCTGAGTTGGCAAGCAGGGACCAGCCCTTAAAAAAGAAAAGAAAAGAATCCCTCCAGAGATACACAGTGTGACAGTTGAGTGCAAGAAACACACTCTGCTAACTCTAAATTGTTGGATAGATAAGCACCACTCATTGGCCTCACTATCCAACAGTATATTATGTCAATCTCTTCGGAGGTGCATGCAACTTGCCTCCACCTTAACCTCACATCAGACCATCGACTGATCCGGCCATGGCAACTCCTTAAGGTGCTCCATGACCTTTTGCATAATGTTCCTCTAAACACATAGAAACATAAGAAGTTCAACACCCAAGCAGACTGGAAGGTCCATCGATCCCAGTGTCCTGTGGCTAGTCCAGACCAAAGGCACTTACCAGGATCTTAAGGGGTAGATAGATTCCATGCTGCTTCTCACAGGGGTGAGCACAGTGGCGGCACAAAGGTTTCTGCCATCCTAGGCATACCCTCTGTGCCGCCGTTACCCCCCTCAAAAGACTGTGCCTCCATCCAGCCCGCCCTGCGGCCCCCCTTGCATTGAAGTGGCATTGGCTGAACTGCTGCTTCAGTGCTGCATCAGGCCTTAAAGTGCCCATGCGCATGCGCACTCCTGCCCCTCCTGATGCAACTTTCTTGGAGGATGGGTAGGAGCAGCAGACCACAACTGCATGCACAGGCGTGGGTATTTTAAAGTCCACTATGGCTCTGAAATAGCAGTTCAGCTGCTACTTCCCAGGGGGTTGGGGTAATGATGCACCCACCAGGGTCTGCCACCTTAGATGACTGCCTAGTTTGCCTAGTGGATGGGCAGGCCCTGGGTGAGCAGTGAATTCCCCAGCCCCACTAATGGGACAGCCGCCATTTTTCCACCAGAGCTCAACTCTCCTTCCTTTTCTCCCTGCAGAGAACAGAACAGCTGTACTTCCTTCTTCTGTGACCCGTGGTCATTCCAGCCATTGCTGGCCTGCTCCATTCCCCGAGGTGGGAAACCTTCCATGCTCGCTTTTCTCTGACCCTCTCTATCCCCAGATCATGGGTGGCCTATCCATCACCTCTGGAACCCTCTTTATTGAAAGAAAAGGGAAGAACAGAGGCAGACGAACTTCAAAACAATGTATCAATCATATCGACCTCCAGAGGGACTCTCAACAAATAGTAGAATGATCTTTTTCTGTAATCATGTTTCTCTATTTCTAGGTAATCTCCATTGCGGAGCTATTCAGTCACAGCACAGGACTGCATTTGTCCATGCAAATCCAGTTGGTTTCCTGCCTAGGCCTTCCTGAATCTTACCCGCATACAAGTCGAACTGGAGCCCAGCAAAATCATAAACAAATGGAAACATGTTGGCTCACCGGCTTGCCTTCCAATTCAAAGGTCGCTGGTTTAGCAATCGGCCTCATCTCGGAGACAAAAAGGCTTTGAATTTCTCTGAAACCCCTAGAACCATTCATCTATATTTCGCAAACCAATCAGCAAAAGAAAAAATAAATGAAAAAATAAATTAATTAAAACAAAGAGAAAAGGAACAACCAGCATAAGATTAGAGGTCAGACATCAGACATACTCCATCCTCCGCTCCTCACCCTGAGCTACTTCCTGGCCTCTCAAAACAACTTTAAAGTCAGTGTTTTTCTGTCACTGGCTGCCTGCTCCCAATTTCCCCATCCCACGCTGGGGAGGAAGGGGCAGTTCACCTGCCTGCTTCCGACCTCCAACCTCTTTTGACCACAATCCACTGGGAAGGCTCATACTTTCAGACATCCTTCTGGAACAAATACTGAGATAGGGGATACGCCATACTTTGCAATTGGCTTCAACCTACCCCAGCCTAATTCCGCATGAGCAAAGAGGGATTTCCAGAAATCTAAATGTTATATCCCTTGCACCCTCAGCTCGGGATTCACCCACCTGTGTGGCTGATTATTATCCTACTTGTTCATGGAGAAAGAAAGGTTGCTTACTTGTAACAGTAGATCTCCAGGAACAAGTAGAAATGTAGTCTTTAAATATGGGTGACATTGCGTACCGACGGAGCCGGCTTGGGAAGCTCCCCAGCTACCAATAGGAAAGCTTTTGGGAGCAATCCACCTCACCTGCCCTGGTGCCTTCCCGCTCTTCCAACATACACTCCTCAGTTCTTCTTTTTTCCCTCTGAAGAATCATCACATACCTTCCTTTTCCACTTAATTTCAGTATTGATTGATACTATCTTTCCCTTTATACTTAAAAAAAAAAAAAGTAGGATTTTTCCTTTAGAGCCTCGCATCCTGTGGGCCTTGCCCACTCCTTTCCGATCATGGATAAGCCTACCAGTGGCTTTAAAAAATGCACAAAATGTTCAAGCACCATATCGATCACTGATAAGCACGATTGGTGCCTTAAATGCCTCAGTTCCGACCACGTCCCTCAAGAGTGCAAACAAATAACCAAAAGGGGCCTGGGGAAATGGGCTAAGGAGTTCGGAGAGCTTTTTCCTTCGGACACAGTATCGTTGGCCTCGACTTCTTGAATGGCGTCGTCAGGTTCTCACACTTCTAAACATTCCAAGGAGTCCAGACATGGGGAGAAGAAATCAAAGAAGCTTCCTTCTTCGTCTCACCCTCAGAAAGATAAGTCCAGACCCAAGGAACCCTCGGAGACTCAGAAGGAACTGAGCTATAAGTCCAAGGACTCAATCGGTAAGCTTCGGGAATCGAGAGAGCATTCCCATTTGCACCGAAAATCGTCCAGGACTTTGTCGGACTCAAGCCATAGGTCTAAGCATCCCCAGCGGAGGACTTGTCCTCCAAAGCCCTGGTGGAGATTCAAGAGGTAGCTGGCGCCTCAGCCTCTGCGGAACCCCCGATGCCGTGCACTGGTAACAGTGGCACCCAGCCCCGTTCTGTCTATGGACCAGGCACAGGCTCCATCCTTGGACCAGCAGATGCTGTCCTTGGAAAGGACCTTAGCAGTTCTCCTGGCGGCATCAATACCACTGACACCGACAGCCCCAGCATATCGGCCAGTGGCACCAACCTCGATCCTCCAGCAGCCATCCCCGATGGTACCATCGGCATCGAAGCAGGGGCCTCAAGACACCGAGACTTTGGTTCCGGTACCAATATCACTACCATCCATGGATCCCTCCTGGACGGTGCAGGGCTTCGACCCTGAGGACATCGAGAGGCATCAACATGATACTCAATATCGGCACTGCCGATACTCATCGGAGTCCAATTCCGATGTATCCGATTCCGATCACCTGTTGCTAGATTCCGATGACCTTCGGGACTTTGCATTGGAACCCTCACCACCATCGGCCAATATCCGAAGAAAATCCCCTCTTGAGAACATGTCCTTTCAGGAATTCATCAGGGATATGGTGGCAGGCATCTCAATCCAAGTGGCATCGGAACTGGAACCAAGGGCGGAGGAGCTGGAGATCATCCAGTACCCCGCAGCACCGAAAACAGCTACCATCCTGCTGGTTCATCAAATTCTACATAATTTAATTCTACAAATGTGAGAGACTCCTCTTACCATCTCGCCTATAAGTTGTCATTTGGATACTATGTATCGAGTGCCTGCCTGCCCTGGCTTTCAAAAACCGCAGCTTCCTCACCATTTCATGGTGTAATTGGCGATGTGCCGGATAAAGAGCGGGAAGAACCATGCTTCGATCCCTCCAGGCAGTGAATTGAGGAACCTCGATTCCTTTGCCCAACGCTCTTTTCAGGCATCGATGCTGTTTAGTAAAATAAATTCCTACGTCCTCTACATGGAGATGTTCCTGAAAGAACTGAACAAGGACTGGGAAGGATTCTTCCCTTTCCTCCCAGCATTCCAGGCTGTCCTCTCCCATAGTCAGAATGTATCAAAATTTGTCAACAGAGCCACCTTTGATGTATTCGAGTCATCCAGCAGAGCATCTTCTATAGCTATAGGGGCTAGGCGGCTGGCTTGGTTTCAAGCTTCAGATTTGGAACAATGAGTCCAAGATAAGGTTGGCAACATTCCCTGCATGGGTGAAAACCTATTCAGAAAGAACTGGCGGGAAAAGGCAGGAGAACTGGAAACTGATGATACCATTCTCAAATGGCTCTCTAGGAAGACATCTGACCCCTCCAAAAGAAAGCACCACCTAAGAAACCCTTCTATCCCAAGAAGAGAAGGTTTTACCCTTCTTACCCCCAGCCAACCTACCATCCACAACAGAAGCAGCAGGGACCCAAAAAGGCCAAGAAGCCCAGACTCGCTAAAACACAACCCCAAACTCAACCAGCTCCTGCTCTGTTGAGTTTTTGACTCCCAGATAGGGAACATAGCCAGTCCCCAACAGACTCTGCAGGATCATATACCCATTCCACGAAGGCTCTCACTGTTCAGCCAGAAATGGCATACCATTACCACAGAAATCTGGACTCTCACCATCATACAGAAGGGGTATCAATTCAACTTTCGAAAGCTTCCCCCTCACTATTTCAGAGAACTATCCTTCCAAACCCCCCCCCCCCCCCCCACACACACACACACACTGGAGGCCCTCCTCCATCAGGAAATAGACATTCTCCTTACACATGGAGCTGTAGAACTAGTTCCTCTTCAGGAATGGTTCAAAGGTTTCTACTCCCCCTACTTCCTCATTCCAAAGAAGTCAGGATACCACAGGCCCATCCTGGTCCTCAGAAATCTAAACAAATTCCTGGTAAAAGAAAAATTCAAGATGATCTCCCTGGGGGCCCCCCTTCCCTACCTACAGGAAAATAACTGGCTTTGTTCCCTAGACCTCAAAGAGGCCTATACACATATCCTGATACACCCAAGCCACAGGCAGTATCTCAAGTTCAAATGTCAAGGAACCCATCATTAATACAGGGTTCTCCCTTCGGCCTGGCATCTGCACCAAGAGTTTTCACAAAATGCATGGCCGTAGTGACGGCTCATCTTCGAAAACACAAAATCTATGTTTTCCTCTACTTAGACAACTGACTCATAAAGGCAGACTCTCCTGGAGAACGAATTCTGCTCGTCTCAGCAAAAGACCCTAACCTTCTCCAATCCCTCGGGTTTGTCATAAACTTTCCAAAGTCACACCTTGTTCCAATTGGAATTCATAGGTGCCGACCTAGACACCAAGCAGTGCAAAGCTTTTCTTCCAGTCGACCACATGGACTGCTTAATAGCATTGGCCACAAGCATGCAACAAAGCCAAGAGACTTCAGCACATTGCTTTCTAACCCTGCTAGGCTACATGGCCTCCACAGTGCATGTAGTCCCATATGCCAGACTCCACATGCGTCAGACACAATGGACTCTCAACCCAGTGGACTCAGACCACAGGGAGTCTACGGGATCTGATCCAAATAACATCTCTCTCTGGTGGTGGTGCATCCCAGCAAATCTACTAGTAGGGTCTCCTTTTCAAATGCCCCAGCTGCAGCATACACTGATGACCAATGCTTCTAAACAGGGTTGGGGAGCACACACGCTCTGCACACAGGGTCTCTGGACAGCACAAGAGTCCCAACAACAGATAAACCTGTTGGAGCTTCGAGCAATCACAAAAGCTCTCCACGTTTTTCAACATCAACTCTCCAACAGTCCAGTGCTCATATGGACAGACAATCAGGTCGCAATGTTCTATATCAACAAACAGGGGGGAATGGGCTTTCTCTCTCTGTGTCAGGAGGCCTGCGAACTTTGGGACTTCGCCAACCAACACCACATGTACTTACATGCAGTTTACATTCCAGGAGAGAGCAATCTCCTGACAGACCACCTGAGTTGCATCCTGCAACCCCACAAATGGTTTCTAGATCAAATGTGGGCAACAGAATTGTTCCATCTCTGGGGAATTCCATGGATAGATCTCTTTGCTACCCCGCAGAACTCCAAACTTCCCCGGTTCTGCTCCAAAATACCATCCAAACAGTCTGGTATCGGACACATTCATGATCCATTGGGGGTCTGAGACTCCTGTATGCATTTCCCCCCATCCCTCTAATCTCTCAAACCCTCTTCAAACTGAGCACAGACAAGGGCTCCATGATACTCATTGCCCCACATTGGCCTTGTCAACCATGGTCATTTTTATTTCCTTTAGTTAGGTTAGTGTTGTAATTGATATGTACTTTTCTATATTTGGGTATTTTTCTGTATTTTAACATCTTTGTGAGTGATATTGCGGAAGGGCTGTTGGGTAAGGTTTGCTTGTGTGCGGATGATACCAAAATTTGCAAAAGAGTAAACACCCAGGAAGGAGTAGATAACATGTTGAGGAGGGATCTAGCTAAACTTGAAGAATGGTCTAGAATTTGGCAGCTGAAATTTAATGCTAAAAAATGCAGGGCTGCAAAAATCCAAATGAGCGGTACAGTGTAGGGGGGTGAGGTACTTCTGTCCACAAAAGAAGAGGGGACCTGCGCTTAATTGTGTATGACGATCTTAAAGTAGCTAAACAGGTAGAAAAGGCAATTGCGAAAGCCAGAAGGATGCTTGGGTGTATAGGGAGAGGAATGACCAGCAGAAAAAAGGAGATGATAATGCCTCTGTGGCATAAATGCTCAGGAGGCTCTCTTTCAATTGAAGGCAAGTTCTACTATGAGGGGACATAGGATGAGAGTAAAGAGGATAGACTCAGGAGTAATATGCGGAAATATTTCTATATGGAAAGAGCGGTAGATATGTGGAATAGTCTCCCAGTGGAGGTGGTAGAGATGAGGACAGTATCTGAATTCAAAAAAGCATGGGACAAATACAGAGGATCTCTAAAGGTAAAAAGGGGACTATTGCAATTGATATACAGTAGAAGGGCAGACTAGATAGGCCATGTGGTCTTTTTCTGCCATCATGTTTCTGTATATTATGTGGGGGGGGGGTTCTTTTTTGTTAAATAATATTGTTTATTGAACCAAGAAATACAACAACCCAGCGTGGTGGGTACACTTACACCTCACCCAGCAGAATGAAAAACCAAATACAGATATATTTCAATTTTTGTTTTTATATACCCCCCCCCCCCCCGTCCTCCAACCTTCCCCTCCATCCCTCCCCCTTCCCTGTGGTCTCCTGTCCCACACCATCTTCCATGGTCATACTCAGTTGGTTATCTTAGTCAATAACTCTCAATTAATGGTTCACACTGTCCTGAACAGTGCCAATTAACTTTAACCCCCCTCCCCAGCTCGCCTCTACATTATCGAGAGTTCACTTCATCTATGTGGTTGCATTGTGTCTTTGTCCCCCCCCCCCCCCCCAGTGCAAGAAGGGACACTCTCTTCTCTTTCAACCTCTTTAGAATCTAAGCGCTCCATGAATATCAGTTGGTGGAAGCCCTTCTTCCATTCACAGAACTTTGGTGCCGTGTGCTCCCTCCACCGGTGCAGAATGGACTGCTTCCCCACTAGTCAAGCCTTCCTTGTCAGCAATCTGGCCCATCGTCCCTTTGGATAGTCCGGTGCTAGCTGGTCAAATATCATTAGGAGTGGTGTCCACTCCACTCTTTGGCCTATCAGTGTGTTTATGTAGTTCTGAATCCAATATTGCTGTACTGCTACACAGGACCCACAAGCAAAGAACATCACCCTTCCTGCAGCGACAACAGAGAACACAGCACAGTGGAACACCGTGGAAGGGTAATTATTGATAATAACCAGAGAGGTTAGCCAATACGTGTTTCGGCCGGGGCCTTCTTCAGGAGAGCAAATAACCTCTAACAAAATGATAAAAAATATATATAAATATAAGTAAAACATAAAACATCAATAAATAGTTAATAAAAGAGAGAAACCTAATTGCATCATAAATAGAATACATCCAGAAGATAAAAATACATCCAAAAGATAAAACCAAAAATATAAATAATACAATGGATAAAAAACGTGCAATATTATGATCCAGTTGGTTTACCTCCTCCCTTACATATCCCCTTCTATTTTGAATATATTATTCGTCGGCACCACTGGACATGTCTCCTTTTGCTCTTGCCTCTCCTAAATAGTTTTAAAATACAGTTTCACTGTAGTTTAACCTTCCAGCATGTACCCTTACCCTCTAGCTCGCTGGTACCCACTTTCCTCTGATGCGTTGGTTTAAATCAGTAGTATATCAGTTTTTTTCATTATCCGTCAGTGTTATTTATACACCCAGGGAAGTACACATGGTTTTTGGGCAATTCCATTTTAAGCACCTTCATGGTAATTTACCTTTGTACACTCCTGCCTTTGCCGATCCTCCCATTTGCCCCTCCCAGGGGCGGTTCTTCCATTAGGCCATCTGAGGCAATCGCCTCAGGCGGCACTCTGGCGGGAGCAGCACTCCCGACGCCAGCAGTACTTCAGATCTGATTTAATTTTAGATTTTTCAGCCTCTGGCCTGCCTCTGATTTCCTGCGCGGGAAGGCAGAGGCGGCAAAATCTAAAATTAAAACGGAGCCGGAGTGCCACCGGCGTTAGACAAATCAGCCTGATAGTCTGATCGCTTGCAGTTGCAAGCAAAGTTTTGTAGCGGCGGTGGCAGCGGCACTCCAGTTGTTTTAATTTTAGATTTTGCCGCCTCTGCCTTCCTGCTGCTTTTTTTTTTTTTTTTCGCTGCAAGCACTTCTTCAGGGAAAAAAACGTGTTGGGAAGGCAGAGGCAGCAAAATCTAAAATTAAAACAGCAGGAGTGCCCCCGCCGCTGCCGGATGAGAGATACAGGTGGAGGGAATGGGGACAGGAGGAGGACAATGGTTAGTGACAGGGGGGACAAAGGAGGAGATAAGGGACATGTTGGACAAAGGGGGAGACAAGGGGACATGATGCTGGACAAAGGGGGAGACGGGATATGCTAGACAAAGAGGGAGACAGGGGGGACAAGTGCTGGACAAAGAGGGAGACGGGGACAAGTGCTGGACAAAGGGGGAGACGGGGACAAGTGGTAGACAAAGGGGAGAAACGAGGCAAATGTTGGACAAAGGGGAGAGACGGGGACATACTGGACAGACAGGGGAGAAGTGCTGGACAAAGGGGAGAGACAGTGCTGGTTAGGATTATAATGGGCTGATGGGGGGGAGATCGGGAGGGGCTAGGACTGGTAATTGGTTGATTAGGGAAGGCTAGGACTGGGAATGGACTGATCAATGGGTTGCTGGGACTGGTAATAGGCTGATTAGGAGGGCTATCACTGGTAATGGGCTGAGTGGGAAATGAGCCGATTAGGGGAGGCTAGGACTAGTAATGGGCTGATGGGGTGGGGTAGGACTGGTAATGGACTGATGGGGGGCTAGCATTGGAAATGAGCTGATCGGAGGGGTTAGGACTGGAAATAAGCTGATTAGTGGAGGCTAGGACTGGTAATGGGCTGATAGGGGAGTAGGACTGGTAATGGGCTGATTAGAGAAAGCTAGCACTGGTAATGGGGTTGAGAGGGGACTAGCACTGGAAGTGAGCTGATTGGGGCACTTCGACTGGGAATGGGCTGATGGTGGGGAGGGGAGGATAGAGCTGCTGGCCCTGTAAGAAAACTGGGCTAGGGCTACAAATGGGCTGATGCGAGGGGATGGGAGAATGGAACTGGAAGGGAGTGGATGCTGAAAGGGGCTGCCATGGTATTTGGACTAGAAGGGACTGGACAGTGGGGAAGGAGGGGGACTGGAAGGGAATGGACACCAGTGGCAGTTGATGCTGGAAGAGGTACTAGGAGGAAGGACTGGAAAGGGGCTGATACTGGGAAGGGTTACTGGGACTGGAAATAGGCTGATGGAAAGAAGTGAAGAAAACAAGAGAGATAAGAAATGGCAGATGGGCCATAGACCACATAAAGAGAGCTAAGAGAAGACAGGAAAGCAGAAGTCTCAGATCGGGATCAGCATGATCAGAGAATAAAATGGTAGACAACAAAGGTAGAAAAAATAATTTTATTTCATTTTAGTGATTTTCATTTTAGTGATTGTGTGATTTTTATATTTTATACTGTATGAGAGAACTGCATCTCTTATTTATCTGATGTTGCACTGCTTGAAGAGTCTGGCTTCTTGGGGTTTCAGTTTAAAATTTTCTACATATTTTTATTTTTACTTTAGATTGTAAGTCACTTATTCTGTACTTAGTGAGGGTCTGTGTTCTGAGTGTGTGACTGAACCCAGGTGTTCTGTTAACATAGAGTTTGTACATAAAGATCTATACTGTACTGTAGTAATTTGACATGTTTAGCTTTTCAAATAGGTGTATGGATGTTCCAGGGCCCATTGTAGTATTTACAGTGACGCTTTTTTGGTGGGCTCCTTATGTGAGTTTTTGGAAGTTGGTGCTGATATGGTGTATGGTATGGTAGATTTGCTCTATAGATACTCGGTGATTTTGTTGTAGGGTTTTGTATTAGTTCACATTATGCCTGTTACTGGAGAATGTTTGTTGTTGTTGTTAGTGAGATGATCAGAATTGATTTTTTATTTTATTTTTTTTTAGTTCTGTGGGTGAGTGTCCTGGTTCTGCTCTACAACCACTGTTGAAGAGGGTTCTGTAGATGCAAAATATATGTTGAAAAAGCAATAACCATAACACAGTTTATAACAAAATAAAAGTGAGTTATAATTTAGTTTTATAACCTGTGCTGTGGTTCTCACTCTCTTTTAGTTCCTTCGTGTGCAAACATCTTGCATTTCCTCCATATAATCTAATCTGATTGGAGTTTTGAAAAAGCCCCGCCCCCTAAACAGGGGGGGCGCCATCTCATCCTTCGCCTCAGGCAGCAGATTGCCTTGAGCCACCCCTGGCCCCACCCCCTCCTTTTTTAGCATTATTTCTTTTGTCTTAACACATTTTTACGAAGCTGAACGGTTGGAATGATTTTCACATTTCACTTCTGAGCAAGGCTGTGCCTCAGTTTTATTCTTCAATCTGCCTACTTCAAAGGGATCACGTACACCAATCATCTGCACTACTGGATGAATTCTGCTTTCATATTTGTTTTTTAAATATCTCCTTCCTCCCGCAACCTTTACAACACAGTTTAATTGTACTTTAATTCTCCATATGCAGGTGTCTACCCTGATGTTTACCTGGTCGGCACTCATGGTTTATGTTCTACTGATCTTCCAGTCTGCTTTTTAATTATTTTAAATAGCTCCATTACATTGTTTTTCACAGAGCTGAATATTTTGACTGATTATTCTCGTTTTATATTTTAGCTAGCTTGTGCTTTGTTTTTATCTAATACTAAGTATACTGGTGCTGCATATATATATATTTATTAAATATGGGTGCAGCCGTGTCAGTACCGCGTCATGAACAGCACAGCTACATTCCCTGTATTTATAAGCCTGCTCTCATTAGCCTCGATTTCATTTGGCACTTCTGCCTAGTGTTTTTTTTAACTTGTATGCGTCTTTAGCAGTAAGTTTTCCTGATTTCGGTTTATATTGCCTTCTCCAAATTCTCCGCAGCACAATCAATTATTTTTATCTACTTACTTTTGGTTGCACGATCTGCTTTGTGTTTACTTCGGTGCGTTCAATGCATATTTTTCATCGGGGTCCTGCCTCTGCTCCATAGTTGGTCATTAGGGCACCTCTCGTTGCTCTCCTTACTTTGCTAATAATAACTTATACTACAATTGACTGAGAATTATAGTTCTCTATTATCTCTGATGCCTCTCCATTTTTTATGTCCTTCCAGGTTTTTATAGTTTGTATAATACATTAGTTGGTGAGTCCGGTCTTTTACGTTGATGCACCATTGCACCATTTATTTGAGCACTGTTTTTTAATATATGATCATCTATATGTCTCTGCAAGCCTTTATGTTTTTAGGTTTCCTCATTTTAACTTTTAGATTACCACTTATATTTATCCTTATAGAGTTTGTAACTGATTATATTTTATAGTTTTATCCATTATATTATATACATTTTTGTTTTTATCTTTTGGATGTTTTTTCTCTTCTGGATGTATTCTGACTATTTGTGATGCAATTTGGTTTCTTTCTTTTATTAATTATTTATTGATGTTTTATGATTTACTTATATTTATATTTTTTTTTTTATTGTTTTCTTAGAGGTTATTTGCTCCCCTGAAGAAGGCCCCCAGCCGAAACACGTGTTGGGCTAACCTCTCTGGTTATTATCAATAAAGTTACCCTTCCACGGTGTTCCACTGTCCTGCTCCTTATGTTCTCTGCTATATATGGTCTAGTGCTGCCATCGGAGCAGAGCACCAAGGGCAGCCATCATCTTGCATCAGGCAACATCTCACTGTTCACCTGGAGGAGATATGGGCACCATTCACCATCCTACAGTATATTGTATTTCTGTGTAAGGCTGGGGATGCGCCAGATCGTCCCTAGTACTGTATTGCGGCCAACTGGGATGCCACAATCCTCTGCTCATTTCTGTTCAATCTGTGAGATATCTAAGGGGACTTGCCATTCCGCCAGTTTTCTAGAATATCGTGAGATAGAGAGGCCGGCTGACTCCCCAAATTTGAAGACGTATAGAATATTGGCAGCAGCATTCACCCTCAGAGACTCCTTCGGGAGAGATCCCACATAGTGCTGAAGTTGACGGTATGCAAACAGGTGCTCATTTCAAAGCTCATATTCATCCCGGAGGACCTGGAACTGTTTACATGCCCCCGACTCATCCAACACATGTCCCAAGATCTGTATCCCTTATCCCACCCACTCTCGGAACACCGGTGTCTCTGTCCCTGGTAGAAATTCCACATTCCCACGTAAAGGCAACCAGCTTGAGACTTCGGGAGATAGCCACCAATGAGAACATAATTGATGCCGGACTCTCCATATTGGCTGGATCAATATGCTTTTCCCCAGGCGCTGTGAGAGGGTCGCAGTGTCCATGTGCAGTATGGCCAAGAGAGAGTGCGGGGAGACAAAGGTATCCTCCATCACTCGGGGTATAAATATTTTGGTATACCCCAGCCAGTCCCCCAGGTGTCGTAACTGGCAGGCTTGCGCATAATGCGCTAGATCTGGGAGTCCCAACCCTCCCCGCCCCCATGGATCCTTCAAGTGAAATAGTGGTATTCATGCTCTCCTCCCCTGCCATAACTTTCTCAGATCTCCCTTAACACAAAGGACATTCCTGCACAGTAATTGACATAGGAGGGTCTGCATCTCATATAGTAGTTTAGGAAATAGTGCCATGCGGAAAGCGTCTACACATCCTAGGAGCGACAACAGCAAGGGGGGTCCATGCCTCCATCCACCCCCATAGCTGCTGTAGGGCCTTGGAATAAGCCATTGCAGAAGATGAGGATCCCTGGATAGTTGGATACCCAAGTATGGAAAGGTGGTGGTCTCCCATTTCAGGGGTAACGGGGAGTCCCATGACTCCCGCACTTGTCTTAGTACATCTAGAGCTTCCAATTTGTCGTGGTTGATATGAAGGCCTGCCACCCTCCCAAACCTATCAATCTCCGCCAACACCTGGGGTAGAGCTGTCTTTGGGGAGGTGAGGAACATGAGCAAATTGTCCGCCAAGGCCGAAATTTTGAGCTCCTGTCTCCCTATTTGCATCCCAGGTGCTGTCCCACATGCCACATGCTGATTGGTGTGTTTCTTGAAGGAAGTCTATATCACATTTGTGATGAACTAGCACCCATAGGACCTTAGAGCGTTTAACGGGGGTCCCCAGGCTACAAACATTCCAAGAGATTATTCTCAGGATACGTCCCAGATAAAAGGCATTTGAGTCTTCTGACTACTTTCCTTTGTACTACGGGTGCCCCCCCCCCCCCCAGCCTGGAGCTGCCATCCAGCACAACCACCCCTTGAACGTCCACCAACTGATTCGCCTACCCATTCGGTGCGAACCGCTTCCCGATACCTCCTCCTGTTGTCCCCCCCTCCCCTTCCCCCTCCCTCCCTTTTCCCTGTCCGCCCCTTCCCCCTCCCTTCCTTTAACCCAAATACTGAACAGGTCACTCCAGATATAATGGGTCCTTCCCCCCCCCCCTTTATTTTCCCCGATCTCTCTATGCTCATTCCCTTTCTACTGCTACCAACTCATCTTTTAGAACTCATCTTCCCATTACCAGCTTTCCCTCTTCTTTTATTCCCAGTACTTCCCCCCCCCCCCCCCGCTTGGAGCCTTCCCCGCTATCTACTGAGCAGTGCCCCCCTGTAGCCCCTACTCCCACGCCCCACTCTCACGTACATTCTGAGCCCTTTGTCACTTTTTCCCTGTCATCGGACTCCTCCTTCCCACCTATCCCCTAGTCCCCTTGCTGGGTTACAGCCCATCCCCCTAGTCCCCATTCCCTAGTCTGCTCATCCCTTAGTCCCCTTGCTGGGTTACAGCTCCCCTACCACTACCTTCATGCCACAGTCTTATTCTATCCACCTCCCGCTGTTACCGTCAGTTTGGCCTCACACCCCCCTGACCCCCCATTGCTTCCCAAAGAGCAGGAGAGGATGGAAGAGCAAGAGGGTCTTTATTGTTCAAAGGGAACCCCAACGCGTTTCGGCAACGCCTTCCTCAGGGGGAGTGCCACTAATAAATATCAAAAACACAATAAATAAACAATAATAAATAATAAACTAAAAAGTGATTAAAAAATAATACAACATTGAATTAAAACAATATGCAATATGAAAGCACCGGCATGACATAAAAACATAAAAACTAAATGCTATAAGTAAATAAGGTAAAAGAGAGAGAGCAGGGCTGAGAGAACAAATAAAATATGTAAAACACATAGAACATCTATGATAAAGTAAACTAATGATACTAAAGTATGAAAATGGTGTGAGAGAGCAATAGGAACGCACAATCTTCTAATTACATATGAATTAACTCCAAATCTAAATATAAATATGACAAAGGAGAATATGTGTGTAAATAGCCATATAAAAACTAAAACAATAAAATTAAATAAATTATAAAAGAAGAACATGTAAGAATATAAATAAATATATAACAAGCTATATATGCAAATCTATTGGACTAAAACATAAAAACATTGTGGAAATATAAGAACCAAATACAATCATAGCACAGAGTATGCGTGAACTTGTGATAAATAATCAAGTGTATAAAATATGCAATATAAACCACATGACAAATCATAATAATGTTCATAAAATAAGCACGCATTCACAAATAACCAGATAAAAAAATAAAAAGATAATAAAATAATAATATAATAAAATAATAAAATTATAATATAATATAATAAATAGATTTAAAATAAAAATTAGCATGTAATAGAACAAAGCATATCCATCAAACATAAAATATGAATAAAAAAATATATATATCATAGGCAAATAAAGTATGTTAAAGCCTTAAACCGGATTAGTAAAGAAAGGTGATGATATGGTGTACTAGTGGACCAAAAAATGGATATTAATAAACTGGGTTAAGGTACTAAACGAACAATGTAAAGGGGGTATTTTGGAGTACCATTTACTCAAGTGTGTAATTAAAGAGCAACATGTGGCACAATTCACATACCTATCGGTTAAAAGGGGGAGGAGTTAAGAAATAGACAGAGAATGATTACATGAAGTGACAATGGTTTAATGTGCCTGCTAAGGACCACAAAAAGCATGAGTAAAAAGCAGATGAGATGGGCATTGTATAAAAACATTGCAAGGCAAAACACAAGTAAAGATAAAATTATGAAAACCTTAGAGGTGTGTGAATGGGCAGCCGAATAGAGGTACTGAACGGAAAACGCTCAAAAAAGCAAAGTTAAACAGTAATACCATACTAAACTCACTTGAAACTCGGGTACTGTCTGACAATGATTAAAGAAGCCGAAAAAGCTCAGAAACAGAAGATAAAAATTGCATAAGTCTGTTACCGCGAAAATCGTGTGAAAACACTGATACTGTATTGAAACGACGTGGCAAACAGAGTAACCTTATGAAATTGAAAGTAAGACACAATCACTCGTAAAAAGAGAAAACAAAAAGGCTTATTGTAGTGCATATGTAGTATCGGAGAAAGCTGGGGTAGATAACAAGCAAACTGTACTACAGGTAGAAATATTGGACTAAACAGGAGACTCCAATACATACGAATATTTTAATGAGAGTAAGGCACTCACCCAAACACACGCAGTGCATAAACCCGTGCCAAAGACTTTTTGCATGCGAATAACACCCGTAGGAGCTAGGACACAAGAAGATTTTTTCAGGAGTTAGAGTAAGGAGAACGAGGTAAACGCTACTATCTGCCCACACTTACAGAGGTGCGCCGCACAGGCAAGGTCAAGTAAACGAACATACGAGCATACCATAAAAAAGTCTGACTCGTGGAGAAAGTGTCTTGAAGTGATCACATTCAGTTCAAATCAAAGAAATAGACGGAGTTGTGCTACCGTAGTCGCATTCCGTACAAATGAAAAGATTAGACTGAACTGTGTTGTCGTATAAAAGCCAAATTTCCCGCCAAAAGTGAAGAAACCTGATACTGGGGGAGGGGCCAGTAGCGGGTAGTCGAACTAGACGGACTGACTAACAACCTAAAATAGACCCAAAAAATAAAGGAGCAGTAACAAACAATTGTATGTGTTTTTAGAAAAAAAAACAAAACGTAATAAAATGAAATACCCTGAAAAGGAGCACACAAATAAACTCAATCACAGACCTCAATATATGGAGGTGCAAAGAGAAGAAAACTAAGCTGAATTGACAAAAAAGCACAAACCCTAATAGAACAATGAATGATACCTTCACAACTGAAGACAGGGTAATAAAGACAAGCCAGTGGGAGACTATCCCAGAAATACTGTTAAATCTACTTCTTGGTTTAACCCGTAGGGCTCCAGAGTATGCAACTCATAGATGAAGCGCTGTTCAAACTTCAGAAGGATTTTGTCCACGTTACCCCCTCTCCAATGTGGGACAATTGTTTTGAGCACTGCAAATTTGATATCACTAATATTGTGATTGTTCTCCAACCAATGGGCGACCAAAGGTTTATCCGGTTGTTTCCTTAAAATGTTGCTTCGGTGCTCAATTATACGTGTGCGAACTTGTCTCAAGGTCTTACCTATGTACAGTTTTTGACATGGACATTGAATAAAATAAATGACGTTGATAGTTTTACAATTTGAATAATGTTGTAGGAAAAATTTCCGGCCAGTAATTCCATCTGAGAAACAATTTTTAATGGTAATGGCATGTGTGCGCACAGAGCAGTTGCCACAACTATAATGGCCCTTAACTGAAGGAAGAGGCTTGAAAATAGTGAGCAAAGGGGACAAGTGCATCAGATAGGTTAGACGTGCGCTTATATGCAATCATCAATCGTTTAGTGGCAAAAGCGGGTAAGGTGGTCAGAAGGTGCCACTCTTGTTTCAAGATGTTGACAATAGCTTTAGAAAGGCCAAAAAACGTTAGAGGACAAACAATTTTATCACTATGTGTGCATATCGTTTTCTCAAGAAGGGAGGCACGATCAGTGGCACGTGCTCTCTGGTAAGCTTTCTTAATACATGTCACAGGGTAGCCACGTTGTGAGAACCTATTCATCACGTCCATGGCATGATGTTCGAACTCTATATTGTCAGTACACAATCTTTTAATTCTTAAGAATTGACTGACAGGGAGGTTTTTTTTAAAAGATGGATTATGGCAGCTGTCGTATTTAAGAAATGTATTACGATCCGTGGGTTTACGGTACAGGGTGGTGGAAAGCCCTGAATCGGATTTCTTAATTAAAATGTCTAGATATGAAATCTCATCCATACTGTAGTTACCCTCAAATTGTAAATGCGGGTCTAATGTATTAAGCCATGTGTGGAAGGTATGTAACAATGTGTCTGTCCCATGCCATATTAATAAAACGTCATCGATATACTGCTTCCAGAGAAGCACATTGGACTGATACGGATGATAGGTTAAAAATTTAGTCTCAAAATCCGTGACGTACAAGTTTGCCACATCAGGCGCCATGGGCGACCCCATGGCCACCCCTTTGATTTGCTTGTAAAAGATGCCCCTAAAACAAAAATAGTTCTCAGTCATAACCAGTTCAGCCAACTGTGTCAAGAAAAAAGTCGGTGTGCGTACCGGTTTAGATCTTTTAATTAAAGTGTTAGCTAACACCTCCAACGCAGCAGATTGGGGAATATTGGTATATAGTGATCTGATGTCAAATGTAGCCAAAATTACTTGGTCAAATGGACCTTTGAAAGCCTGTAAAATTTGTATAATGTGTGTAGAGTCTCTAACATATGATGGTGCCCTCTTGCTCTTCCATCCTCTCCTGCTCTTTGTGTTCATTGGACTTTTCTGCAGGAGGTCGCTCCTCCTTGCTTCCCACCATCTATTTTTGTCAGTACCACTCATGCCAGTCCATCCATCTCTGACCCCTAAAAGTCCATACACTCGTTCCCGCTGCCATTTATAGAACAGCCCTCCCCTTGTCTACCTCCCCCCACAATGGCCTATTCGTTTAAGCCCGATCCCAAATGCCCTTTGTAAAAACCACAATAACATTTTAACATCTTTAACTCTTAACTTGAACAGGCTGTCTGGCCCTGTTAAGCATACAATACTATTTACTGAAGTCCAGGTGCACCAGTCAAGGGGCCACTTCTTGTCTGTGCTGAGGATGTAGGGCCCATCCTCTGTCCATTGCAGGCTAGGCTCCCCTGCGCAAGCAATCCAGACCCCACATGTGCCCAATTATTGTCCCATGGGCCTCCTGCTCTTCATTTGGAGGGGGTGGGTTCCAGCAATAGATGTCAGCATTCCACAGTTCTCCTCCCTGGCAGCCCATGTCCTCCTCCCCTGAATGTCTTAATCCCGTCAGCCCTGATGATCGCCAGAGTCAGTACCAAGCATTGAATCCACATAAGAACAGGTACGATCAACTGACTCAAACAGCTTGGAAATGCCGTTGGCAAAAATGCGCAGGCAGGCCAGGTACAACACTGCAAACTGGACCTTCGCATCCACATGGCGTTGTCAGATCCCAGCGTACGCTCGGTGCTCCTGACTGAGCACCAGTGAGTAATCTTGGACTGCTCGGATTCTAGCCTCCACATGTTGAAGTTGACCCTGTGCCCGAAATGCCCGAAGCACTTCTTCCTTGTGGATAAAATTAAGGAATCACGCCAAGACCATGCAGGGATGTTGCTCATACGGCCAAAGCGGCCCTATCCGGTGCACTCACTCAGCAGATGTAGTATGGTCTCTAGGTAACCCCATTCCTTGTCTCCGGGATCCCAGCAAACTGTAGATTATTGCACCGGCTGCGGTTCTCGAGGTCTTCTAATTTATCGGCTAGGCAGTCTGCCAGTGCAACAAGTCCTTTGAGCTCCTTTCCCTCTTCTAACATCGCATCCTCCTGTTTTGAGATGCGGTCCTCGTTCTGTTAGAGCCGGTTTCCTACTGCGGCCACGGTTTGTGTTAGTGTATCCATTTTGCTGTTCAGTTTGTCAAGTTTGGAGCCCAGCACCCCCTCTATCGCTGTGGCCATCTCCTCCATTAGGGTGGCCTGTGCTGGGGAGGCCGGAGATGCCGGTGCCTCTGCCATTTTAGGAGTATCTGACACGGCCTTTTCTCTATCCTTTTGGGCTGATTTCATCTTAAGGCATTGGAGAAAATCATTTTGAGGGACACCGGTAGGTTTCTAGTCACAGATACTCCTTGTATCTCTCAAACACACGAGTTGAGCCTTTATTTAATTTGCCTCTTGTTTATTTATTTATTTATTTATTTAACAGGTTTTTTATACCGCCTTTTCCTTAAATCAAAGCGGTTACAAAGACATACAAAGGCTAAACATAAGCAAGGGAAGTGAAAGATGGGATACATAACATGGTGAACTATTACAAAAAATACAATATAGAGAGGTTACAATTAATATGAGTTAGTTAGGTGTCATAGCCGTAGTGCTCAATGAAAAGAACAAACTTTAGTTGTTTTCGGAATTCCTTCAGTTCCTCAATTGATCGTAGGTCGGGGGGGAGAGAGTTCCATATTAGAGGGGCCGATAAGGAAAGAGCTCTTTGTGAGGTGAGTTTACAGACTTTAGTGTAGCTACTTGGGGTGCTGAGGGTGTCAGCTGTGGTTTTCCTTCTAGGTCTTTTGCTGGTGTTAGGGAATAAGAGGGCTTGGAGACTGATTGCTGAAGTCTTATGTCTGATTTTGAATATATTGATGACCAACTTGTATCTGATACGGAGGCTTATTGGGAGCCAGTGGAGTTCTTTAAGGATTGGGGTGATGTGTGCTTGAGTTGAAGAGCCGGCGATTATTCTGGCAGCTGTGTTCTGAGCCATCTGAAGTGGCTTGAGTGAGTGTTTCGGGATTCCGTTGTAAATAGGGTTACAGAAGTCAAGAATTGGAGTTATTAGAGCCTGACAGACTGAGCGGAAATGTTGTTGGGAGAGAAGGGGCTTCAGGTGTCTAATTATTTTCATTCTGTAGTAAGCGCTTCTAACAGTTTTTCTGACGTGAGATTGAAGGTTGAGTCGCTTGTCAAGGGTTACTCCGAGGTATCTTACTTCGTCCTTTAAAGGTATTGTTGTATTTTTAAATTTAATAAAAGGTGGGGGGCTGAAGTCAGTGTTTCGAGTAATGATGAGAGCCTCTGTCTTGTTATGGTTCATGGTTAATACCCGGAAGAGAGCTCAGCACACATCAGCTCTCTCCCACCACATCACGTGACCCTTTTCTTCTTCTTCTTCTCCTTCTTCTTCTTACAATGCTATTACCTTTCACTTTGATTCAATAGTTGAGGTCTTTATATTTGTTGAAAATATCAACAAATATTAAATTAAAAGAAATATAGGGCTGCAGTTTTAAGGGGAAGTTAGATATCATTACATGAAGCCAAAGAGGATTTATTGGGTTGATAGGGAAAGGAAGGTGATCAAGCTTAGGTCTTTGTTTGAGTTAGCTGGGGAAAAGGGAGGTATGGGGATAGGGGAGAGGAAGGGCTAGAGGGAAAAGATCATGTGTTATTAGAGCCACTTATTAGTGCCTGGCAGGCAGTGTGCAAGAGAACTGGAATAGAAGTAATGTCTCCCAGGGCTAGAGTGAGAGTTTTTTTTACTCTTCTAGTAAGTTTAAAGAACTGCTGGCAATATGGAAAGCAATGGGATAGTATATTTTTCTGATTTGGAGCAAAATTGAATTTTTCTCATGCAGCACTTGAAGGATGAAGTGGGATGGAGGTTGTCTTTTTCCAATATTTTCAAGTTAGATAATTAGAACAGAAATGGGAGCACTGGAACTTGATCACTGGAGAAATGACAGAGCAAAAGAGATGTTTATGCTTGAAGATAAGTTCAGCGGCTTATTATCTAAGATTTATGAAGTGCTGAAGGGGTTGTTCCTTTGAAGCTATTCACCGCATGTAGAAGCCTGGGATGCTTGACTTCCAACCCCCTTAAAGGAAGTGGACTGGAAGCAGGTGTATGAATATGGACTGTGATGTTCGGCCTCTGTAAACAGACCCAATATAAATTGATATGTAGGTTATGTTTGACCCCAGTGATGCCTTTATGAATGGGTTGTGAGAGTCCAGGAGATTGTTGGAGGGGTTGTGGGGTTAAGGGCACCTTTTTTCACCTTTTGTGGGAGTGAAGAATAATACAAAGGTAGTTGCTGAAAATTTAGAAACATAGAAACGTGATGCAGAAAAAGACCACATGACTTACTTAGTCTGCTCTTCCATATCAGCCACTACAACAGTCACTTTTTGCCCTTAGAGATCCTCTGTGTTTGTCCCATGCTTTTTTTAATTCAGATACTATCCTCATCTCTACCACCTCCACTGGGAGACTATTCCACTCATCTACCACTCTTTCCATAAAGAAATATTTCCACATATTACTCCTGAGTCTATCCCCTTTCACCCTCATCCTATGTCCCCTCATAGGTGAGCTTGCTTTCAACTGAAAGAGGAGACTCCTGTGCATTTATGCCACGAAGGTATTTAAGCGTCTCAATCATATCACCTCTATCTCACCTTTCCTCTAAAGTATGCATATTAAGCTCCTTAAATCTGCCCTCATATGCTTTACAATGAAGACCACTAACCATTTTAGTAGCAATCCTCTGCACCAACTCCAACCTATTTATATCCTTTTGAAGGCACGGTCTCCATAATTGCACACAATGCTCCAAATGAGGTCGCACCAAAGATTTGTATAGAGGCACTATCACCTCCTTTCTTCTTCTCTCCCTATGCACCCAAGCATCCTTTTAGCTTTCGCCATTGCCTTTTCTATCTGCTTAGCTACTTTAAGATCATCAGACACAATCACACCTACGTCCCACTCTTTTTTTGTGGACCAAAGTACTTCACCCTCTATATTATATCGCTCCCTTGGATTGCTTCAGCCCAACATAGTAACATAGTATATGATGGCAGATAAAGACCAATATGGTCCATCTAGTCTGCCCAGCAAGGTGGTAAGGGTAGGTGCACCTGCCGCTCCGTGCAGGACACCCCTCCCCATGCCTTTGTTTAGGGGTGTACCCACTGCTCCATGTAGGTCACCCCTATTTGTTGAGATATAAGAGAGTTATTTTTATTTTATCCTGTTGTTATAAAGGGATCCACTGTGTTTGTCTCATGCCACTTTGAATTCCATCACTGTATTTGCCTCCACCACTTCCATCAAGAGGGTATTCCAAGCATCCACCATCCTTTCAGTGAAAAAGTATTTCCTGACTTTGCCTTTCAGTTTACCACCTTGCAGCTTCATGTTATGCTCTCTAGTTTTACAGCTTCCCTGTCTTTAGAAGAGGTTTGTTTGTCCATTAATACTCTTTAAGTATTTAAAGGTCTGAATCATATCTCCCCTGTCCCTCCTTTCCTCCAGAGTGTACATATTTAGGTCTTCAAGTCTCTTCTCATAAACCTTCTGATGCAGGTGCCAGATCCTATTGGTCGCCTTCCTCTGAACCGCTTCCAGCCTTTTTATGCATGATACAGTCTCTAAAACTGAACACGATATTTGAGTGAGGCCTCACCAGCGACTTGTACAGTGGCATTAGTACCTCTTCCTTTCTACTGGTAATTCCTCTCTGTATGCAACCAAGCATCCTTCTGGCTTTTGCCATCTCCTTGTCACTGTTTTGCCACTTTGAGATCGTCAGAAACAGTCATTCCAAGGTCCTTCTCCTTTTCTGTGCACACCAACCTCTCCCCCCCATCGCATACAATTCCCTTGGGTTTCTGCTTCCAAAGTGCATGACACTGCACTTCTTCACATTAAATCTTAACTGCCAAGCATTTGACCATTCTTCCAGCTTTTGTAGATCTTTCCTCATGTTATCCACTCCCTCTGGGGAGTCCACTCTGTTGCAAATTTTTGTGTCATCTGCAGAAAGACAGACTTTTCCATTCAGTCCTTCAGCAATATCACTGACCAATATATTGAACAGTATCAGTCCCGGAACCGGAGCCTGGGGCACACCGCTAATCACCTTCCTTTCATCCGAGTGAGTTCCGTTTACCATCACCTTCTGTCGTCTTGTCAGTCAACAAATTTCTGATCCAGTTCACCACCTTGGGACCCATCCCTAAGCTGTTTAGTTTATTGATAAGCCTCCTTTGAGGAACAGTATCAAAGGCTTCACTGAAATCTAGGTGGATCACATCCATCGCATGCCTTTGATCTAGTTCTTTGGTCACCCAGTCAAAAACTCAAGCAGATTTGTTGGCAAAATCGTCCTTTGGTAAAACCATGTTGCCTTGAATCATGCAACTTATTCGTTTTGAGAAAGTCCACTATTCGCTCTTTCAGGAGCGCCTCCATTACTTTTCCTGCCACCAAGGTAAGGCTTACTTCTCAATCATATCACCTCTATCCCACCTTTCCTTCTCTATTACCACCTTCCTTCCCTATTACCACCTTTTCTTCCCTATTACCACTTTTGTCAGGAGGTACCAAATCAGCCCTTCTCCAGTCCTGTGGAACTTCTCGTCTCCAAGGATTTATTAAAAACATCCTTTAACGGACCTACAAGAACCGTTTATAAAAAAACATCCTTTAAGGGCCCCATTCTGTCCTGCACGTACATCTCCTTTGTATGTCTGGGCTGATCTAGATGTACAAAGGAGATTGCAATTCTGATCCTGTGAGGCATGTCTAGCCCCGCGAGATCAGAATCATGAACAGGCATGTACGTGAGGGCCAGGACTGCGATTCAGTCCCGGCCTGCACGTACAGCTACAGCCCTGCTAACTCAGCCAGGGATTTTGAATGGAGCTGTGGTGCCATGGTGTCATGTTGCCATGGCACCGCAGCTCCATTTAAAAGCCGCCTGCCACCTGCAAACAAAGTTAATTCCCCGCATCCCAACCCCGATCCGGCTGCCTAAGGCCAGGATCAGGCTGCGGGGACTTAACTCTGTCCCCCCCAGCCCCTTCCATGCCCCGGGCCGCTTAGAAAAACACGACCAGGGGGCTTATTCCACCTCGGAGGTGGAATAATTTCCCCGACCATTTTGCCAGCCATGGAAGTAGAGAACCAACATTAGAATCAGCCATGTATGTCCAGGACCAGCGACCGCCAACTGCCCGCCCCCGTGCTGCCCCTTTCCCACCCCCATCTAACTTCACACAACTGGCAGGGAAGATAGACAGAAGGGGAAAGCTGGCATGAATAGCGGGGATGGACGTACCATTGGAACACCATCCCCTCTATTTGTGCCTCAGAATAACCCCCTAAAGGCCCAAATGGATGATCTTGCATTTTTAACATTAAATCTCAGCTGCCATTCTAGACCATTCTCCAAAAGCTTAGCTAGATCCCTCCTCATCTTATTTACACTTTCCTGGGTGTCTACTCTGTTGCAGATTTTGGTATCATCCGCAAAGAGGCATACCTTACCCTACAGCCCTTCTGCAATATCACTAACAAAGATGTTAAAAAGAATCGGACCAAGGACAAATCACTGCGGCACTCCACTGGTAACCAATGTTCCCTCTAATTTTCTGTAGGCTGTGTGCACATAAAATATCAGCTGTGCAGCTTTTGAAGGAAGGTTAAATTTTTGTGCGCCACATAACGACACTCGGAGTTATATACTTTAAAATTTGACTACACGTCAGCACACAGTATGTACACCACATTGATTTTAATCAAATTAAATGAAAATAGACGATTACTAAATGAAGCGGAAAATTTCTAGTAATTACAATCACAATTTTTAAATTTTAAGACGTCTGTGTTGTTTTCTATCAGAATCAGAACCGTAATTTTTGTGCGCTCTGGTTTTTTTTTTGTTGTTTTTTTTATTATTTTTATTTATGCATTTTTAAACAATGAACCAAGCAAAACTTGTACAGAATAATGACACTTGCAGGAAGTCAACTTAATATAAAAATTACAAAATATACAATGTAGCAAGGATCACAAGTAGTCCTCAAAATGGGGAGGAACTAACCACAAAATTAATCATAGAATACCAACATCAAGAAAACAGATGAAGACAGAGCACCAAAGAGTACTAAACATTATGATGGAGTCTGTGTTCCCGGAGTAGAAGCAACCACCAAATGAGAACTCAAAAAGGTGTAAAGTATGTGCGCTCGCTCGGCGAGGTGTGTTCGTGCGCACACGCGCACAGCTTAGAGGGAACAGTGCTGGTAACCTCCTTCTCCTCAGAGTAAACTCCATTAATCTGTACCCTTTGTCGCCTTCCTCTTAATCAATTTCTAACTCAAGCAGTAACTTTAGGGTCCATCCCTAGGGTGCTCAGGTTATTTATAAGTTGTCTGTGTGGAACGGTGTCAAAGGCTTTTCTGAAATCTAAATACACCACATCTAGGGCTCTCCCTCGGTCCATCTCCCTGGTCAGCCAGTCAAAGAAATCAATAAGATTTGTCTAACAGGAACTGCCTCTGGTGAATCCATGCTGCCTCGGATCCGGTAATCCATTGGACTCCAGAAACTTCAATATTTTCTCTTTTAGCAGCGTTTCCAATAATTTACTCACTACCGAGGTTAAATTAACCGGCCTGTAGTTTTCAACCACATCCTTATTTCCTCTTTTGTGTAAAGGGACCACATGTGCCTCTCTCCAGTCCTTTGGCACCACTCCTAACTCCAATGAGGCATTGAAAAGGTCAGTCAGTGGAGCTGCTAGAACGTCCCCAAGTTCCTTCAGTATTCTTACGTGTATCCCATCTGGTCTTATCACTTTGTCTACTTTAAGTTTAGCTAGTTCCTCATGAACACAGTCTTCTGAAAAATTGTTCAAGATGCCCCTTGCTTCTGTTCCTGTTTGTGGGTGTTTTCTGAGGTCCTGCTCCTGGTTCTTCATCTGTGAACAACAGAACGTAAATATTTGTTAAACAATTCCGCTTTATCCTCATCAGCTTCTACATATTCCTCCCCTTCACCCTTGAGTGACAATACCACTTTTGCCATTTCTTTTCTCACTAACATATCTGAAAAATGTCTTATTCCCCCTTTTTATTACATTGGTTATTTCCTCCTATTTTTGAATCTTTGCTTTCCTGACTACTTTGCTAGCTTCTCTAGGTTTTTCCAAATATAGATGTCTGTCTTCCTCTCTCTGTAATCTCTTGTATTTCATGAAGGCCTCCCTTTTATTTCACTTTTTCAACTACTTTCAAAAACCATAAGAACATAAGATATGCCATACTGGGTCAGACCAAGGTCCATCAAGCCCAGTATCCTGTTTCCAACAGTGGCCAATGTAGGTCATACGTACCTAGCAGTTTCCCCAAAAGACACAAGTTCCGCAATGCTTGTACTGGGTCAAACATTGATATCCTGGGTCCCTTCTTAATAATGGTTTATGGACCTTTCCTCCAGGAACTTGTCCAAACCTTTTTTAAACCCAGCTACACTAACAGCCTTTACTACATCCTCCGGTAACAAATTCCAGAGTTTGATTACACGTTGAGTGAAAAAATATTTTCTTTTATTAGTCTTAAATAGTTTACCCTGTAGCTTCATTGCATGTCCCCCTATTCTTTCTATATTCTGATAACGTAAACAATCAATCTACGTTTACCTGTTCCACTCCATTCATTAATTTATAGACTTCTATCATATCTCCCCTCAGCCGTCTCTTTTCCAGGTTAAAGAGCTCTAACCTTTTTAGCCTTTCTTCATAGGAGTATCCTTCCATCCCCTTTACCATTTTGGTGGCTCTTCTCTGAACCTTTTCTAATAACGCTATATCCTTTTTAAGATACGGCGACCAGAATTGCACACAATATTCAAGGTGCGGTCTCACCATGGAACGGTATAGAGGCATTATAATATCTTTTGTTTTATTTTCCATTCCTTTCCTTATGATACTTAGCATTCTATTTGCTCTCTTGGCTGCCGCTGCACACTGGGCCGAGGGTTTTAACATGTTATCCACAATGACTCCTAAATCTTTTTCCTGGGTGGTGGTTTCTAATATGGAACCTTGCATTGTGTAACCATAGTTTGGGTTGTTCTTCCCTAGGTGCATAACTTTGCACTTGTCCACATTAAACCATAGCTGTCTCTTTACCTTTTACCTTTATTTGCCATTTTAACAAAAAGGTTGGTTGCCCTTAAAATATCCCCTTTCAGTTTTGCCCACTTTTTTTCTACATCCCTCAACTATTCCCATCCTGCTAACGACTCCTTGAGGTATTGGACCATCTTAGCAAAGTTATTTTTCCTAAAGTCTAAGACCCTCGCTTTTGAAAGGATTTTATCAGCCCTAGTCATTTTTTTTATTAGGTTTTTAACAAATTACATTATACATGATAATGAAAAGAAAATAAACATTCCATCAAAAGTATGTATGAAGAAAATAAATATACAAAGAATAACGATGAACATTTATAAAGCCCACATTAAGAGAGTGCAAACTGTATCTAATAAATAAGAAACAAAACATCCAGAAGGATGAAAGCAATCAGGTCTAACAGGACCACAATAAAGGAGGTAAACTATACATCACCATTCCCCCCTATAATCTGCTTATCCGCTAGAAACCTTTCTAGATGAGACACGTCCTGAAAAATATAGGAGGCATTGTTATAATTGATAACACACTTGCAGGGGAATCGTAGAAAAAACGATGCCCCTATAGATAACACTCGAGATTTAAGAGCCAAAAATTGACACCTACGCATCTGTGTAGGACGTGAAACATCGGGAAAAATATTTATCGTCTGGCCACAGAATTTAGACAATTTAGCTTAAAGAAAGCCTTCAAAATACGTTCTTTAATTAGTAATGAAGAGAAAGTGACTAACAAGGTAGCGCAAACGGAAATTAAATCCAGGGAATCTTCTAAAAAAGCTGTAATGTTAGCCACAGACGGAACTATTTCATCTGTCTCCCCCTCAGTTGGATTCACCTTCTTAATAGCAGCAGAAAGATAATATATCTGTCGAACATCAACCGAATCAGATATTGCTAAAACTTCCTTCAGATACTTATCCAAAAGTATTTTGTGTGAAAGCAAAGAGGTCTGAGGAAAGTTTAAAAAACGTAAATTATAGGCCCGAATTGAATTCTCCAGAATTTCTACCTTAGAGTGTAAAAACAGGGAATCTTTAATACCTGACACATTTACTGCCTGAAGGGGAGAAACTCGAGATTCCAGTTTGGCCACCACAGAATCCAAAAGGGAAACTTTTTTATCAAGCTGCTGAAACGTAACAGCAGCTTGCTGAGTATATTGACATAGGAAGCCTACCGCAATCGATACCTTAGTATCGATGCATTTAAGAGCCCCCCATAAATCTTTTAAGGTGACTTCCTCGTCAGGGGACAAAACAGGAAGTTCCTTATCAGCCCTAGTCATAATACTAGAGGAGGAGTGGCCTAGTGGTTGGGGCAAGGTACCTCAGGCCAGAAGATCAGTGGTTCAAATCCCACTAGAGGACAGCAACCTTGGGCTGGAAGGACTGGGGTTTCTAGTCCCACAGGTGCTCCTTGTGGTCTTGGGCAAGCCACTTCACCCTCCATTGCCCATGTTACCTGTAAAATAGTTTTTTCCAAGTTATAATGCCCTGTTCAATGTAATTTCAGTTTGTTCAATGTAAACACCCTTGATATCATGAAAGGTGGTATATAAGAAATGTTAAATACTGAACCACACCATCTGGTGATCACTGGATGCAAAATGATCTACCACTATAACATCAGAAACACTTTCACCATTGGTAAGCACCAAGTCCAGGATGGTCCCTTCATGTGTGGTTTCTATTACCAGTTGCCTGAATAGTTCCCCCTGTAGAGAATCTAGGATCACCTTATTTATAGATGATTCTGCAGCAGGGATGTGCCAATCAACATCTAGCATATTGAAATCCCCTATCAGTAGCACTTCCCCTTTCCTGGCAATGCTTTATATGTCTTCAATTAACTCTCTGACCACCTCTTCTCCCAGTGAGGGAGGTCTGTATATCACGCCAATGCAAATAGATTTCTCTTTCCCTCTTTGTAGTTTAATCCACAGTGCCTCTTCTCTCTCTTTTAAACCCTGTATTTCCATAGCTTTAATATTATTTTTTACATATAGTGTCACTCCTCCTCCCTTCTTCCTACCCTGTCCTTTCTGCCCGTATTACTGAGATAGTGGGTTGGGTCTGTCCTGTAGATCCTAGGATCTCTTTACTGCGCTTGTTGCCCACCCCCTGAGTGAATGCAGAACCTTTTGGATTGGTATCAATACTGGGGTTGTTGCAAGAGCTTGGAAAAGGGCAGAGTCTCCTAGTCTTATTGAATTGTATATGAAGGCAGGTGAGAAAATGAACCATGATATGCTGATCTGTATGTTGTGGGGTCATATGAATCTATTTTTGAATGCCTGGGCCCCCTTAGCGTCGCTATAAGGGAGGGTATTAAGTCTTGAGTACAGAGGGATTCTGTATCATTGGTTGGTAGAGTGACTGCATTCACATGCATATGGAGGAGTGGGTTGAGGTTCTTTTTTTGGAGAGACTTAAAAGGTTATGTAATTTTGACTTTTGAGTGGATAAGTCCCTAGTTGAGCTTGGAATAAGGTTGTGATGTGTTTGGAGTTTCTTAGCAGATGCTTAGAATTTTTCATCTTCATTACTTACTATTATTATTTTCTTGTATGGAGAAATGTAAGAAAGTGGGAATGGAACTGTTTGTATTCCCCACTATGGGATAGGGTAACGTTTGGTTTATGGTCTGTACAAATTTTCCTCTATGCAAAAATAAAGTTGATAAAAAAAAATAAATGTGAACGTGCATTGCACACATTTGATTACAAAAGAGTCTTAGCCTTCTATTAGAAGCGAACTATAGCCCTTAGAAAGTCCACCCAACCTTTTTGTTTCTTTTGACACTAATAAATTGGGAGCTGCCATTACCAAACACACTTGGTTGGCAGACTGCATTTCTTTTGCTTATGCCCAGGCAAGCTGGACTCTTGAGGGTTAAGTCACGGTGCATAATGTCAGACCTATGCCTGGATTGGTAGCGTACTTGAAGTCAACTTCCATGGAGGAAATTTGCAGGGCTGGAATATGGACTGTTCACACATTCATATCACACTACTTTCTAGAAAGAGACTCTTTATTTATTTAACATTTCTTCCTGATCGTGTCCCCAGTCTAGTCCCGGAACCTCTGGGTTGCCCATCTCATCTAGCAGCTTGGAGACTGAGAAACTCCTCCTTTTGTGACCATCACCAGTATATCCCTCCGGAATCCGCCTCTTGCCACCAGTTACCTCAGTCTCCAAGCAGCTGGATAGATAGGAGCCCGGGGGTCCGGGCTCACTGGAGAAACAATTGAGGATTGTTAGGACAGATTAAGTGGATTTTTGGGGGTGTTTGTAGTGTAATTTCAGGGGTTCCCTTTATTTAAGAGCTGTGCCTTTAAAACTTGTACCAGTCCAGCTCTTTTGTCTCTGCTCCCCCTCTTCTTCTCCCCTCCTCTCCCTTCTGTCAGCTGCAGTCTTCGTTGCTAAGCTGGGAAGAGGGGCCGGCCAGCTCAGAAGCCGTTCTCAGGGGCACAGCGGTAACTGTTTGCAGCCGGAGAGTCTCAAGCATCAGGGGGGATGAGAGCAGAGTGCAGCCGACGCCGCGCAGAAGATCCTGCCTGCTAGCGTGTCTGGTGGCTTTTCCCGCTACTCAGACTGAGCAGGGTGAGTTTGAGCGGCGGTATGAACGATCGGGCCCGGGGGCGTTTTTAGTGCACCTGGAGCCGGCGGCAGGCTGAGTTGTGAAAGCGGTCCTCATATCTCGCCCCGCGGTCGCGTAAGGGAAGCGTGGGATCGCAAGGCAGTTTTTTCTCTCGGCGCGGTTTTGGCGCACTTTAGGCTGCCGGCCTTGCCACGTGGCATCGGCGTGGCTGGCCTGCAGGCCCAGGAGGTTTAATTTTCCTGGGGTTCTGTCATATTACTTAGATCTTTACTGGGGCCTTTAAAAAAAACAACAGGGCAATTTCGCTGTTTTTTGCTAGTTTTGTTTTCCCTGAGTTCAGTGGGGTTTCCAGTATTTTTGGCTTTGCCTGGAGGTTTGCAAGGGGGCAGGGCTCCTTGTAAGCAGGTTTTTATATTGAAGCAATGCCTTCCAAACCACTATGGATGGTGTGTGGGACTCGGAAGGTTTCCAGTGCAGGGGTCTGCAAATCCTGTGCTGGAGAGTCCCCGGAGTTGCTTCAGGCCCCAGCGCAGCAGGACGGGGTCCCGGGGTTAGTTCCAGAAGCCCCGGCCTCACTAGTGTCCGAATCAACGCAGGATGAACCAGTGGCAGGGCCCTCTTCCGGCTCAGCCGCCCCCCCCCTCCCCTCAGACGGGCTTCCCTAAGGAGCTGTCTGCCATTTTCTTGCAGCAGTTTGTTGCACTGCTGCAGCAGTCAGTTTTTGGGAATTCTCTGCAGCAGCAGCTGCCAAAGGATGTTAGCGGAGCAAAGAAGCGTCCTGCGTCCCCTCGGGGCGAGAGATACCGTGGAGAAGGGGAGCTGCGTGACCAATCCGAAGCTTCTGAGGATCTGCTTTCAGACGAAGAGGGCCAAAGTTTGATGTTGAATGAGGAACTAAAGGAAGGTGAGATCTCGGAGAGGGAAGATCAGTCTAGGGTGGTGAGAGTCTTCCGAAGAGATGAGCTGCCGGCACTCATTGTAGAGACGTTGAAGGCCCTTAATATGCCGTCCCAGGCTCCACAGAAGACGACGCGCTTGAAGATCCTTTGTTGCAGGTGTTTAGAAAGACTCAAAGCACGTTCCCGGTGCACAGAATGTTTCAGGAGATGATTCAGGAAGAGTGGAATGTGCCTGAGGCCCCGTTGAAAGGTTCCAGAGTTATGGGTTGGCTGTACCCATTGTTGGACAAAGACAAAGAGGTTTTTAAATCGCCTAAGGTGGATGCGGCCGTCTTGGCTGTGACCAAGAAAACAACTATTCCTGTAGAGGGTAGTATGGCCCTCAAGGATAGTCAGGACAGGAAGTTGGATCTCTTGTTGAGGCAAGTTTTCGATGTCAATGCCATTTCGCTGCAGGCGGCTATTTGCGGGGCGTGGATGGCTAGAGCCTGCCTTCGTTGGGCACAGCAGGTGCAAGAGGGGCAGCCGAGTCCATTGGCGGGAGAGGCTGCCCGATTGGAATCAGGGGCGGCCTACCTGGCGGATATTCATTATGACTTTATGCGGGGGGCTGTCTAAAAGTATGGCGTCGGCCGTGGCAGTGCGCCGGTATTTATGGCTACGCAATTGGTCGGCGGATAGTTCCTCTAAGTCTAGATTAAGTAAGCTCCCCTTTAAGGGCCGTCTCCTATTCGGTGAAGAATTAGAAAAACTGGTTAAGGACCTCGGTGAGTCCAAAGGAGGGCGGTTACCGAAGGATAAGCCTAAGGTGGCCTGTGGAGCAACGGCAGGTAGGGGGCAGATGCGTGATTTCCGCCGGTTCCGCGCCCAAAGGTTCTCTTCTGGGCAGAGGGGACGCTTCCCCAATAGAAAACAGGGGTTTCGGGGGTTTTGAGGGGCAGGAAGGGGTTTCGGACCCTCTCCTGCCACCTCAAATTCCTTCAAGAAGTCACAATGAGATGAGGGGGGTTCAGGCACCTCTAACTCCCGTAGGGGGGGCGTTTGCAGGAGTTTTATCCTGCCTGGGCCCAAATTACATCAGATCAATGGGTGCTAGAGGTCATCCGGGAGGGCTACGCCCTGGAATTCTTGCGCCCAGTGCGGGACGCCTTTGTACAGTCTACCGGCAGATCGGACGCAAAGTGCGCGGCGCTGCGGGGGACAGTGCAAAGACTGCTGGACCTCAATGCCATAGTTCCCGTGCCCTCAGACCAGTCCGGATGCGGTCGTTACTCCATCTATTTCGTCGTCCCGAAAAAAGACAGGGGAGTTCGTCCAATCCTGGATCTCAAAAGAGTCAACCGCTGTCTGCGGGTGTCCCATTTTCACATGGAAACGCTGTGGTCCGTTATAGTGGCCGTGCAGCAAGGAGAGTACCTGACGTCTCTGGACTTGTCGGAGGCGTATCTTCATATTCCCCTAAGGCCAGATCATTGCAGATTTCTCAAGTTTGCGGTGCCTTTCGGTCATTATCAGTTCCGGGCATTGCCCTTCAGACTAGCCACGGCTCCGAGGGTTTTCACCAAGGTCATGGTGGTAGCGGCAGCGCTGCGCAAGGAGGGCATTCTTGTCCACCCTTACCTAGACGATTGGCTGATTCGGGCAAAATCACAGGCCGAGAGCGAGAGGGTCACGGCCAGAGTGGTGTCCTTCTTGGAGAATCTAGGCTGGATAGTAAATTTGACGAAGAGTCGCCTGCAGCCCTCCCAGTGTCTGGAGTATCTGGGAGCTCGGTTCGACACTCGGGTCGGAAAAGTATTTCTTACAGCACAGCGAACACAGGTCCTGCGAGGGCTGGTGAGGAGGTTCCTGAAGGTCAGGGCTCCCTCAGCATGGCATTACTTACAGTTGCTGGGCACCATGGCGGCATCAATAGAGATGGTGCCGTAGGCCACAGCGCATATGAGACCATTACAGAGTGCTTGCTTCGTCGGTGGTCGCATCAGCTGGATCCTCTGTCCCAGAGACTGGTCTGCCCGGAGGAAACCCGTCGCGGGCTGCACTGGTGGTTGCTTCCCGAGTCCTTGGAGCGGGGGATATCCTTGGAAGCGCCGGACTGGGTGGCAGTGATGACGGATGCCAGTTTCATGGGCTGGGGAGCTCATTGTCAGGGCAGATTTGTGCAAGGGATGTGGAGCCCTCAGGAGAGGGTCTGGACAATCAACTGACTGGAGTTAAGGGCTGTGTTCCTAGCACTGCAGGGTTTTCGATCGCTGCTAGCAGGAAAGGCGGTCCGAGTGTTGTCTGACAACGCGACAGCGGTGGCCTACGTCAACAAGCAAGGGGGAACCAGCAGCGTGATGCTAAAGGACGAAGCCGCAATCCTGTGTGCCTGGGTGGAGGCGAATCTCTTGGACCTGTCGGCAGCACATGTAGCGGGCGTAGACAATGTGGAGGCCGATTTCCTCAGCCGGGTGCGGATGGACCCAGGGGAGTGGGACCTGCATCCCGACATCTTCAAGATGATTGTTCGAAGATGGGGGTCGCCGGTCATGGACCTCATGGTGACCTTCGAGTCCGCAAAGGCCAGCCACTTCTTCAGCAGACGCCGGGAAAGGATGTCCGAAGGCTTGGACGCCCTCATGCAGGTCTGGCCAAAGGGACAGCTGCTCTATGTCTTTCCTCCGTAGGCCTTGATAGGAAGGGTCCTACAACGAGTACAGAGGTTCAAAGGTCACATAATTCTGATAGCGTCGGATTGGTCATGTCGTCCTTGGTACGGGGACCTGGTGAGGTTGTTGGTGGCAAAACCTTGGCGTCTTCCCTGCCGAGCGGATCTGTTGTCCCAGGGTCCGCTGTTCATGCCCCACATGGCTCGGTTCTCGCTTACGGCTTGGCTCTTGAGAGGGCTCGGCTGAAGTCCCGAGGGTACTCGGCAGCGGTCATTGCTACCTTACTGAGGTCCAGAAAATGTTCTACTTCGCTAGCGTACGTTCGGGTCTGGAGAATTTTCGAGGCATGGTGTACAGAGCGGAACTGTGAAGCTTTAAAGGCCTCGGTTCCTCAGATTTTGTAGTTTTTGCAAGATGGTTTTGATAAAGGGCTGGCGGCAGCCTCGTTGCGTGTTCAGGTGGCGGCCGTGTCATGTTACCAGGGCAAGCTTGCGGGTCAGTCGCTCGCTTCCCAGCGAGATGTAAAGCGGCTCTTGTGGGCGGTAGCTCTTGTGCGGCCCCCGTCTAGGCGTATTTTTCCTAAATGGCATCTTCCCTTCGTTTTGGATGTGTTAGAACGGCAGCCCTTTGAGCCGTTGGTGCGTGCGTCTCTCAAGGATCTCACTATGAAGACGGTATTCCTGGTGGCGGTCTGTTCGTCGCGCCGGGTTTCGGAGCTGCAGGCATTATCTTGTAGAGATCCCTATCTTTCTTTCTTTGTAGCTAAGGTCGTGTTGAGGCCGGTGCCGGCTTTTCTTCCGAAGGTGGTCTCGGCTTTTCATGTAAACCAGGAAATTGTTTTACCGGTCTTTACAGAGGACTCTTCCAGCACTTCGTCTAGGCAGATGCATCTGCTGGATGTACGGCGGGCGTTGAAAAAGTATCTTCGGCGGACGGCTGCCTTCTGTAGGTCAGACCGGCTTTTTGTTCTGTTTGCGGGCCCGCGAAAGGGAGAGGCGGCGTCAAAGGCATCCATTGCTCGGTGGATCAAGGAAGCCATTGCGTCGGCTTATGTGCCGGAGAAGGCAGAATCGTGCCGGAGGAGTTAAGAGCACATTCTACTAGGGCGGAAGTTCGGCTGTTATCGCCCGTAGAGATTTGTAAGGCAGCGACGTGGTCGTCTTTAAACTCCTTTGTTCGTCACTATCGTCTGGATGTGCAAATGGCGGAAGAGACTTCCTTTGGAAGGGCGGTGCTTCAGGCTGGTTTGCCAGGTCCCTCCCGTACTTGAATTTCTTTACTGCTCTGGTACTGACCCAGAGGTTCCGGGATTAGACTGGGGACACGATCAGGAAGGTGAAATTAGACTTACCTGCTAATTGTTGTTCCCGGAGTGGAACCAGTCTAGTCCCGTATCCCTCCCAGCGAGCTTCAGCAAACGGACGCCTGAAGTTTTACGTGGGTCACAGGTAAGTCATGTCCTTTTGGAGTTTGCTAATTACAGTCGGGTAAGAAAAAATAAATAAATAAATTAATAAATAATATAATTCTGAGGGAGCTAGGTCCCAGCGTTGCTTCTGTTGGGGCTTCCTAGTCTTCCTATCCTTTCTTTATTCCGCTGAGGGACTGGCCTTGTTCAGGTTTTTCAGTCATAGCGTGGTAGGATTTGTTCTCCTGTTCATAGTTCTCTTTGCTGGGCAGTTCTTAAGTTGAGATAAATGCTTACTTGTTTCTCGGGTGAGTCTGCTTTGTCAATAGGTTACTGGTGGCAAGAGGCGGATTCCGGAGGGATATATTGGTGATGTCACAAAAGGAGGAGTTTCTCAGTCTCCAAGCTGCTAGATGAGATGGGCAACCCAGAGGTTCCGGGACTAGACTGGTTCCACTCCAGGAACAACAATTAGCAGGTAAGTCTAATTTCACCTTATATACCACCTTTCATGATATCAAGGTGGTTTACATTGAACAGGGCATTATAACTTGGAGATAACTTCTTTTTTTTACAGGGAACATGGGCAATGGAGGGTTAAGTGGCTTGCCCAAGACCACAAGGAGCACCTGTGGGACTAGAAACCCCAGTCCTTCTGGCCCAAGGTTGCTGTCCTCTAGTGGGATTTGAACCCCTGACCTTCTGGCCTGAGGTAACTTGCCACAACCACTAGGCCACTCCTCCCTCTTGATGTGATTCTAGGTCTGGCCAGTCCATCCTTCAAAATATCTTTGGAGATTAAACTCCATCTCCATTCCCCCTACACCCATTTTTCTTCCTTTCCAGGCTGCCTTCCAAAAAATAAAAATTAAAAAGAGAAAATAAAGATAAGGCTGCTTGCCAGCAAAAATGTATTTGTGTGTCTTTTGCTGCACCTTTCATAATAGTTCGTTTGTCTTTTTTTTTTTGTTGTTGTTGTTGTTGTTAAAGGCAGCCTGGACCTAGGAACTCCCATGTTAAGAGGACTTGATATCCTACTTCTCCTCAGAGAAAACTAAGTTACTTATCTGTTGCAAGTATTCTCTGCAGATGGCAGGATGCAAGTCTTCACATACCCACCTACCTCCCCAAGGAGTTGTATTTAGGAGAACCCTAATGGTTAGAGCAGTGGTTATCAACCCAGTCCTCTGGGACTCCCAGGTCAGCCAGGTTTTCAGGATATCCACAATGAATATGCATGAGATAGATCTGCATACAATGGAAGCAGTGCATGCAGATCTATCTCATGCATATTCATTGTGGATATCCTGAAAACCTGGCTGGCCTAGGGTCCCAGAGGACTGGGTTGAGAACCACTGCGTTAGAGCACTGGCTTGGGAACCAAGAGACCAGTGTTTGATTCCCACTAGCTCTCCTTGTGACCTTGGGCAAGTCACTTAACCCTCCATTGCCTCAGAAAAATCCAAGTTATCAATGTCCCTGTTGAATGTACATTACCAAGTTTAAGTTACAATGTAAATCGCTTTGACTGAAATGATAAAGCGGTATAAAAAACCTGTTAAATAAAATAAATAATAATAGACTGAGGTGGTCCTGTGTGACTGCAGGATATGACATGAATGCGTGATGAAGGCTGTTCAAAAGCTTCTAGAGTCACTGAAGGTGGAGTAGCATTCCTGTGCCAGGCTCCATTAGTGTTATCACCCATGTTGTGAAGACTTGTATCCTGCTATCCGTGCGTAACACCTCCTATAGGTAAGTAACTTTGTTTTCTCCATGGACAACAGGATAAATCAACCACAAAAACCATCCTGCCATTTCCTTTTTGGCTGAAGCTAACTGCAGCTCTGTTACTCTCTGAGAGAGGAAAGGAGACAACTTATGAGTAGGAAGGTTGTCACATTCTTAGAAAAGCTATCTAGGCTTTTCTGGGCTATTGGAGAGAAAATCTTGACTTGAGGTTGTCAGATGACATCACCCATGTTGGACTGATTTATCTTCTTGTCCATGGAGAAACCTTGTTATATAAAAAATGTTAATGCTCATCTGTGCTTCAGCCAAGCAGATTCTTATAGAGAAGTTGAATACAGCATATTCAGCAAAATATTGTTTGCAGTACATTTATAGCAACAAATATGCCAATACTTTGCTTTTGCAATATTGCAGATATTCAGTTGACGCCTCTTACAAAAGAAGGTATGAATTATGAGGGAATTGTAAAAAATAAAGCCAATTCACAGCAAAATCTCCAAAGTAAGTACATTGTGTTAGCATTTTAATACAGTGATTTAATATATAGACATTAAAGGGATATATTTACTAAAATGAGGTATTTTACCATGCATTCAGCCCCAGAAATGGATTGCTGAGCCCCAGCATGCTATTAACAGAAATGGTAATGCTCCAATCTCTGGCCATCTCCAACCTCAAATGGGCCTTTAGTTAGCTCTCTAGTCTTCTTTGTATTTTTGATGTTTTTCTTGTAAAGTAATTGAATTATGAATATTTGTTTTTTAAGAAAGGCATACGAATGGTTAGTAGCTAAAGTTGAAATCCTGAAAATTAGGACTACTGCTCACAAGTTTCAAACTTATGCTAGTCATCTCCTTTGAGTCTGTCTTTTAGGTATCATTTTGACTCCTATGAAGAAAGTCTTTGCTAGTACTCCAAAAATAGTCAACAAAGAAAACAAAGATATACCTGGAAAATCAGCCTGTAGTGGTGTTTGTGCTAAAAGTAAGTAACACCACAAACTTGGCATTTAATTAATTACAAAGTGCTACATAATCAATATGTAGTTTTATATTAGAAATATACTATATTAGTTGGTACCTATATATTTTTAAACATACATTGCTTTATTTTTTAATTTTTTTAATATTTTGTTTTTATTAGCCTTTATTTCTATACATATAAAAAGAAATCTCCAGGAAAAAGCAGGAATGTAGTCTTCACATATGGGTGGCATCAGTACCGATGGAGCCTGTGCGGAAATGCTCCCCAACGTCCAATAGGAAAGCTATTGGGAGCATCCCATTGCACCTACATTGCTGCCTTCCCGCCTTTGTGACTTTCCCTCCTCAGTTCTTCATTTTCCACGGAGTCTGCAGGAAGAAAATCCTGTCACCGCAGAAAACCTCTTCTTTATTACTTTTTGTGGTCGCATCTGCCTTCCCGTCGACGCTGGAATCACACTTTTCATCTTTACTTCTTCTTTCTGTAAAAAAACAACAAAAAAAACCCTTTAATTCTTCAGGCGCTTCGATGCCATTTCAGGCCTTAGGCCTTCCATCCAGTCTACTGACATGATGGAAAAACCAACTAGTGGTTTTAAAAAATGTTCCAAGTGTGGGTACTCTGCCCATTCTCCTTATAACCAGAACGCTAGCGGCGCTCGTCGCTGTTACTCCAACCTTCGTCCTTGTCTGCCTTCTGCATGTGCCTCTTCCTTTCCTCCTGCCTCCTCCACTCCTCCCCTTGCCTCCCTCAAATTAGGTCTTTTGAACTGCAGATCCTTGAGATCTAAAATTCTCCTTATTCAGGACCTCATTTCCCAGGAATCCTATGACCTTACCCTCCTTACCGAAACATGGCTTAAGGATGGGGAGGATGCCCTTCTTGCCCGCTGTCTCCCCCCTGGCTTTTCTGCGATCTCGGTTCCCCGTATTGGCCGCTCAGGTGGCGGCGTAGCAGCCATTCTGCGTCCCTCCCTCTCCTTTACCCAGCTCTCCTCTCCCTCACTGCACTACCCTGAATCCCTCCTTCTCCACCTTCACACTTCTCCCCCGATACATGTTCTTCTTGTCTACTCCCCTCCAGCTCCTCGCTCTGACCTTTGGGACTCTCTTCTTTCAACCATCTCTGACCTCTCACTGACTTTTCCCCACCTACTTATCGCAGGCGATTTTAATCTTCATCTGGACTCCCCTTCCTCCTCCAGTGATCATTCTTTCATTTCTCTCATTCATGATCTGTCCCTTATGCAACACGTTCCCTTTCCCACCCACTCTGAAGGTCATACCCTCAATCTACTTCTGACTTCATCTTCCTCTACACTCACACTTCATAACTTATGCTCCCTTCATCTCCCCTGGTCAGATCATGTTTGTCTTTCTGCTTCTTGCCTTCACTCAACCGGGTTCTCCCCCTCCCCTCGTCCTTCAATACCTCCCCCTGTGCGCCTCTCACGTGTCATCACTCCGCTCACCATTCAACAATTCCCCCCGGCATCCAAGCTCTTGCCTCCTGACTTTTCTTCCCTTTCCCCCAACTTCCAGACTTCCCTCTGGACCTCTACTCTCTCTGCCACCTTTAATCGTCTTGCCCCTTTGCGCCCTTGCCCATCACATCGTCGACCCTCACACCCCTGGTACCATAGCGGGCTCCGCCTACTTCGTACCCATCTCCACAGAGCTGAGTGGCTATGGCGAAAGGCTCCTTCCCCATCTACTTTAGCGTCCTTTAAAGCACATCACTCATACTACCGTTCCGAAGTTCACTCTGCCAAGCGTACATACTTCTCCAATGCAATCTCTAATGCCTCTAATCAGACCCGACATCTCTATGCCACACTTAGATCTCTCACCTCACTTCATTCCTCATCCTCTACCACACCTGTTCAGCCATCCCCCCCCCCCCCTTCCCTGCTGGCATCCTTTTTCAACAACAAGATCTCTTCTCTAAGAGCGTTTCTGCCTTCCTGCCCAGGCCCCATCCTCTTCCCCCCCCCCCTCTGTTGCATCCCCTCCCCCCACCTTTCAGCTTTCACACACCTGGTCCTTCTTCTCCCTAACCTCCACCGCAGAGCTCCATCAACTCATTTCCTCCTCCAGAAAGACCTCTTGTCCTCTTGATCCTATCCCTTCCTCTCTTGATCCTATCCCTTCCTCTTGGCTGCTTACCCCCTCTCTAGCAGTTCTTCCCTATATCCTTTCCATGTTTAACACTAGTCTTTCCACAGGGTCTATCCCCCACCCCTGGAAGCACGCTCTGGTCCGTCCTATCCTTAAGAACCCTTCTCTTGATCCTCTGGTTCCCGCCCACTATCGTCCTGTCTCCAATCTCCCTTTTCTGTCTAAACTCCTAGAAAAATCATCTTTGCACAACTCTCTCACCACCTTGACTCTACTAACTTTTTACACCCTCGTCAATCTGGATTCCGTCAAGGCCATAGTGTTGAAACAGTGTTGCTTGCTTTCACTAATGCACTGCATGTGGCTCATGATTGCGGGGATATCTCGGTGGCGGTAGCTCTTGATCTTTCTGCTGCCTTTGACTTAGTCGATCACTCCCTTCTTCTTCTCCGCCTACGGGAAGCGGGTCTTTGCAGCACCATCTACCGCTGGTTCCACTCCTTTCTTTCCTCCCGGTCATGTGCTGTTCTCTCCTCCTCTCCTTCCATTCCTGCATCAGACACTCTTCCTCTCCCATGTGGGGTCCCCCAAGGTTCTGTTCTGGCCCCCCTGCTCTTCAACCTCTTCTTGGCTCCTCTCGCTTTACTAATTCAACAGTCTGTTGTTTCTGCATTTTACTACACAGATGACATAGTTCTTCTTCACCACACCTCCCCCTCTTGCCCTGATCTCTCCGCACTGAACTCCTGTCTTTCTACTCTGGCAAACTGGCTGATTCAGAACTGTCTTCACCTCAACCTAACCAAAACTATTGCCATCTGGTTCTCCTACGGTGCCCCATCCCCCTCGCTGGCCCCCTCTTCTTCTGGCACCCCCATACCTTTGGTCTCTACTTTTCGTTACCTGGGTGTGCTCTTTGAGTCTGATCTTTCTTTTAAGGCCCACATCTCTCACATCACTAAGTCCTCTTTTTTCTCTGTCCGTCAGATCCGTGCAGTCCGCCCCTTTCTTTCCCCATCTGCCCTCAAAACCTTGCTACTTTCTCTTGTCATGTCACGCGTCGATTTCTCCAACTCTATCCTTACTGGCCTTTCCAAATTTCAACAGGCACGACTTCAAAGGATTCAAAACACTGCCGCACGCCTCATTACCCACTCCTCCCTCAGAGACCATGTGACGCCTCTTCTTCAGGACCAAGCAGGAAGTCAGTCCTCACATATGGGTGACGTCGGCGCCGACGGAGCCCTCGCGGAGCAATTTTCCCCAGCTTTCAAAGAAAGCCTTTGGGAATTGCAGCGCGCATGCGCGGTCCTCTTCCCGCCCAAGGGTGCCATCTTGCTCAGTCTTCTTTTTTCCGCGGAGCCCTACAGACGTTGTTTGTAAATCCCAGCAGAAAAGTTGATTTTATTTCTCTTTTTTCTCGATTTCGACGCCGGTTCTTTTCCCGCCCGGACCCGCGACGCCGGTTGCGAGTCCATTCTTCATTTTTCGGTTTTTTATCCTTCGTGACAGATTTCGCGCCTTTTTACTTTTTCACTGGCAGCCCGGTCTTTTGACCTCGCAGGGGCCCTTTTTCCCCCGATGGCTGCCAGCGGGTTTAAGAAGTGTGACCTGTGTAAGAAACTCATGTCTCTTACCGACACACACGACTTCTGCCTCCGCTGCCTCGGACCCGATCATGACCCGATGATCTGTGGTCCGTGTGGCAAAATGTCCTCAAAAGCGTTGAGGAGTCGGCAGCATCAGCGGGAACGTATCTTCTCTGACTCCGGCCGGGCTCGGACCTCGTCAGAGGCTTCGACGTCTCAGGACTCTGGTCCTGAGCATCGTCGAAGTTCCTCTGAAAAGGGGGTCTCCTACCCGGGAACATCATCGGAAGAAGAAACCCGCGAGGGCGGGATCGGTGGACGCTCCTGATTCTTCGAGGGCCAGGTCGCATAGCCCCGATTCCCGTCCCGGGTCCTCGGAGGTGGAGAGGCCTTCCAAACATCCTCGTCTCGAGATGGACTTGCCTGCTCACGTGAGTACTGTTGTCCTCGTGGACTCGCCTCCGAAGGAGCCGACGTCGGGCCCGACGCCGTTGGGGCCCGAGTCGGGGGCTGCTGGGTCTCCTGAGCTCGGACTCAGGTTGACGGCCTTGGAGAGCAGTCTGACTGCCTTCATGGACCAGCAGCGGGCATTGATCGCTGGCCTCGCCGGTGCTTCTGCCCTGACCGCCGGGACATCGACCTCCAAGTCGACCCCGGAGACCGAGCCGATCCTCGAGTCCATGAGGGCTCGAGTCGATCCTCGGTCGCAGTCTCCTTCGGCCTCCCGTTCGGGACCGAGGTCGTCGACGCCAACTCCCTCGGCGTCGGGGCGGATGTCATCGATGCCCGCCCGACCGGAGCCGCTCGACTCCTCCTCCGAGGAGTCGGCCTGGGAATCCGAGGACGAAGAGTCACCTGGTTCCTTTCGGACTCGGTGTGTCCCATCGGACTCCCCCGAGTCCGAACCTCGGAGATGGTCCCCCCCGGAGGATACCCGGTTCTCGGACTTCGTGCGGGATATGGCCAAGGCCTTGGCCTTCCCCGCGGATCCCGAGGAGGAGCCTCGAGTCGAAGAGCTCGATGCCCTCCAATATGACTCTCCCCCGAAGGAGGCCTTTATTGTACCGGTTCCTCCGATGCTGGAACGACTTCTCTTCCGCATGTGGGAGAGCCCGGCGTCGTCACCGGTGTTAAGCAAGCGGGTCGATTCTATTTATCGAGTCCGCAAGAGCCCCCGGTTCCAAAAGGCACAACTACCGCACCATTCCATGGTGGTGGAATCGGCCATGCATAGACTTAAGAGTCAAAAAATGCACTCCTCGGTGCCTCCTGGTCGGGAGGCCCGAAGCCTGGATGCCCTCGGTAGGAAGTGTTTCCAGGGCTCTATGCTTGCTTGTCGAGTCCAGACCTAACAGCTCTACATGGGCATGTATCTCCGGGACCTAGCTTAAAGAAATAACCGGGTTCTCTGCTGGTCTCTCCGACGAACCTTTGCAGAGGTTTCAAACCTTGTCAACTGGTATTCGGGAGTGCTCAAAGTTTATCTCTCGAGCAGCCTACGATGGTTTTGAGGCATCGGCTCGAGTAGCCGCAGCCGGCATCGGTGGCCGCCGCTAGGCTTGGCTTCAGACATCCGACCTCGAGCCATGGGTGCAGTACAAGTTGGTCGATGTCCCCTGCAGAGGTGAAAACCTCTTTGGCAAGCCCATGGATGAGAAGGCTGCACAGATCGAGACCGAGACTCTCACCAGGACTCGTCTCTCAAGGAAGACCTCTGCCCCTTCTCAGAAGAAGAAGGGCTCGGGGAAAAAGCCCTTTTACCTGAGGAAGGCGGCTGCCTATCAACACTACCCTCATTATCAGGCCTCAGCAGCTCCCCCAAAGGGTAAGCAGGCCAAGGGACGGGGTAATGGGTCCCGTAGGCAGCAAGCCCCCAAGCTTGCACCACCGGCCCCTGCTCAGCAGGGTGGGGGTTTTTGACTTCATCAGCATAGCCTCTCCCCCTCAGCTGGTTTCTCTCAGCACAGGAGGCCGGCTGGTCCACTTTGCCCAAAGATGGTCCAGCATCACCACAGATACCTGGGTGCTTCACATAATTCAAAGGGGCTATCTTCTTCATTTTCACCAGGTACCTCCCTCCTATTTTCCAGGGGAGCCTCTTCGACTCCCTCTGCACAAGGACTTACTCCTTCAGGAGTTAGCAAGTCTCCTTCAGGAACAAGCTGTGGAACCGGTGCCCCACCACCTGAAGGGTCAAGGGTTTTACTCCAGGTACTTTCTGATACCAAAAAGAACAGGAGGCCTCAGACCCATCCTGGACTTGCGCAACCTGAACAAGTTCCTTGCAAAGGAAAAGTTCAAGATGCTTACCCTTGGAATCCTGCTGCCCTACCTCCAGCAGGGAGACTGGCTATGCTCCTTGGATCTAAAGGATGCGTATACTCATATCCTTATTCATCCAGACCACAGACAATATCTCAGGTTTGTTGTGGGAGGAAATCATTACCAGTACAGAGTACTGCCCTTTGGCCTATCCTCCGCCCCCAGGGTGTTCACCAAATGCCTGGCAGTGGTGGCGGCCTATCTAAGACTTCAAGGCCTTTTTGTGTTTCCATACCTGGACGACTGGCTCATCAGAGCCCAGTCTTCCCAAGAGGCCACTCAGGCCACTCATCGCACTGTGACTCTACTCCAGCACTTGGGATTTGTCATAAACTTCGCAAAGTCCACTTTGCTCCCCTCTCAAAATCTCGAATTCATCGGCGCCAGGTTGGACACTCTTCAGGTGCGGGCCTTCCTCCCTCTGGACAGGGCCCAGCGGCTCATGGATCTCGCCAGCCACTTTCACAGCAATTCCCTGGTCTCGGCCAGGCAATTTCTGAGACTGCTCGGCCATATGGCTTCCACGGTCCATGTGACCCCCAATGCCCGCCTGAACATGCGACCTGCTCAATGGTGCCTTCGCACACAATGGCATCAGGTCACTGGGAGCCTAGCGGACTCCGTAAAGATCTCCGACCCGCTGGTCTCTTCTCTACAATGGTGGTTTCATCTGCCAAACCTAGTACTAGGAGTGACTTTTCAACCCCCTCCGCATTCTCAGGTCCTGACGACCGATGCTTCTCTCCTGGGTTGGGGAGCACATTGCCAAGGGACATGTACTCAAGGTCTCTGGACTCCTTGGGAGTCTGCTCAGCAGATAAACTTCATGGAGCTCAGAGCCATCCGCCTAGCGCTCAAAGCCTTCTCTCACCTGATTACTCACCAGTCGGTGCTGGTCCAAACAGACAAGCAGGTTGCAATGTTCTACGTGAACAAACAAGGCGGAACAGGCTCCTTCCTTCTCTGTCAGGAGGCACAGAAACTATGCTCTTGGGCCGTCCACCACGGCATCATCCTCAAAGCTGTCTATCTCCCAGGTCAAGAAAATTACCTGGCAGACAAGCTAAGCAGGATCCTCCAGCCACACGAGTGGAGGTTGGATCTGATGGTGGTTCAGCGGATCTTTCTCAAGTGGGGCCTCCCCACCATGGATCTGTTTGCCAGTCCTCTGAACCGGCAACTTCCCAGATTCTGCTCTCGACAACCGCATCCTCTCAGAGTAGCGGCGGATGCTTTTCTGATTCCATGGTCCACAGGCCTCTTATATGCCTTTCCTCCCATGCCACTGGTGTCTCGGACACTCTTCAAAGTTCTCAGAGACAAAGCCTCGATGATCCTAGTGGCTCCCCGGTGGCCCAGACAACCTTGGTTCCCACTTCTAATGCAGCTAGCGGTGGACACTCCTCTTCCTCTGGGGTTTCAGCCCGACCTCCTGTCACAGGATCAGGGGACTCTCCTGCACCCCAACCTCTGGTCCCTTCATCTGATGGCCTGGCTGCTGAAAGGGTAGTCCTTGCTCAACTCCACCTGCCTCCAGATGTGGAGGAGGTCGTCTTGGCCTCCAGGCGGCCCTCCACCCGGAAGTCCTACACTCTTAAGTGGCGTCGGTTCTCCGTCTGGTGTGCTCAGCAGTCTCAAGATCCCTTCTCCTGTTCAGCATCAGTGGTCTTGCAGTACTTGCTTTCCCTCTCCAATCTTGGACTTAAGTCCAACTCGGTCAAGGTCCACCTCAGTGCTCTTTCTGCGCATCACATGCCGGTGGATGGCAGACCTCTTTCCAGCCACCCTCTAGTGGCTCGTTTTCTCAGAGGCCTCCTTCTACTTAAGCCACCTTTGTGCCCACCAGCCCCGGACTGGGATCTCAATGTGATGTTACAGCGGATTACCTGTCCGCCTTTTGAACCTATGGCTACCTGTCATCTTCGTTTTCTTTCTTGGAAAACCTTGTTCTTGGTGGCCCTCACTTCTGCTAGACGCGTTAGTGAGCTACAGGCTCTAGTATCTGATCCTCCTTTCAGTAGGTTCTACAAGAACCGGGTAGTCCTACGGACTCACCCTAAGTTTCTTCCCAAGGTGGTTTCCCCTTTTCACATCAACCAGGAGGTGGTACTTCCGACCTACTTTCCCAGGCCACACTCCAGCCGAGCTGAAATGGTCCTGCATACCCTGGACTGTAGAAGGGCGTTAACCTTCTACCTTGACCGTACGCGGGAGCACAGAAGGGCTGTTCAGCTCTTCGTCTCTTATGACCCCAATAGGTTGGGGCTCCCTGTCTCCAAGCGTACTCTGTCCATCTGGATTGCTGACTGTATCGCTTGGGCTTATGAGTCAGCTGGCCTCTCGTTGGAAAGTCGAGTCACGGCTCATCGTGTTAGGGCGAAGGCTACGTCAGTGGCTTACCTCCGCTCTGTTCCATTGGCAGACATCTGCCGGGCCGCTACTTGGTCTTCAAGCCAGACTTTTGCAACCCATTACTGCCTGGAGAGGGAGTCCCGCAGGGACAGTGCTTTCGGACAGGCAGTCCTCCGTAACCTCTTTGAGGTATAGGCAACTCCTACCCTCCATCCCGGATGTTGGGCTACCGGTTGGAGACGTATTCAGAGAAGATTCCTTCCTTCTGTGCTACTGAGCTTGAGGGAGCTCCTTTTTGTGCTTAGGGTCTCCGGTAGCCTTAAGCTTGGGAGTCCCATATGTGAGGACTGACTTCCTGCTTGGTCCTGGAGAAAGAGTAGTTACTCACCTGTAACAGGTGTTCTCCAGGAGCAGCAGGAATCAGTCCTCACAACCCTCCCTCCTCCCCTTGGAGTTGCAGTTCTATTCTTTCGTTTTTTGCTAATTTTTTGCTGTCTTTTAGCTATGTCATCAGACTGAGCAAGATGGCACCCTTGGGCGGGAAGAGGACCGCGCATGCGCGCTGCAATTCCCAAAGGCTTTCTTTGAAAGCTGGGGAAAATTGCTCCGCGAGGGCTCCGTCGGCGCCGACGTCACCCATATGTGAGGACTGATTCCTGCTGCTCCTGGAGAACACCTGTTACAGGTGAGTAACTACTCTTTCTCTTTCACCTTTATTGGTTACCGGTTCCCTTCCGTGCTCAATTCAAATTACTCTCTCTTGTTCACAGGGCTCTCCACACTAGCACCCCACAATACCTAGCTGATCTCATTACATTTCCACTCCCAGACACACTCCTCGCTCCTTTCACCTCAACCGCCTTAACCTCCCCTCCCCCTCCCTTGCCCAACTGCATTCCACCCGTTCCTCTGCCTTTTTCTTCACCGGTCCTGCCCTCTGGAACTCCCTCCCCCCCTCCCTCCGCTTAGATCCCGATCATGCCTCCTTTAAGCGTAACCTCAAGACCCACCTCTTTTCCCTAGCCTTCGACCTCCCCTCACCCTTCATGTAACTGTCTCATTTATGTCTTGTCTTCTCTCTCTTACTGTCCTGTCACTGATTGTAGTTCCTTTCCTTTTCCGCTAGGCCTCGTGCCTCTACTGTATTTTATGAAATGTAAACCGCCTTGCTTATCACAGAAGGGCGTTATATCAAATTGAATAAACATAAACATAGTACTATTTCTGCCACTGATACCTATGACTGCTGTCTCAAATGCTTCATCCTGTATCACCAGCCATCTGAGTGTCCCCTATGCAAAAAGATAACAAAGAGAGGACTACAGAATTGGGCCGCAAAGCTCGACTCCTGTTTGCCTCAGATGCAGTCTCGCTTGCTTCACCATCATCGAGGACATCGTCTTCTTCATATGGATCTCAGGTATCAGAACAGAAGTCTTCTTCCAAGACAGGCTGTCCTCCTAAGGGTAGATCTCTATCTAAAACTAGAGATGCCCTAGAGGTGGATCAACTGGCCAAACTACCCCGGCGGGAGGACCTCCCCTCCAAAGCCTTACAGGAGGTCCAGGATGCTCCCGAGGCCTCCACCTCCACCTCCAGAGATCTCCTTGTGCCATGCTCTGGAACGGTAGCCCAAGCTTCCGGTACCGACACCCAGGCATCAGCAAGCTCGATGGATCAGCGCATGCTAGCCATCGAATGGAGTCTTGCGACTCTATTAGCGGCGTCGGTACCGGTCAAGACTTTACCACCGGTATCATCAGTACCGATACAGCCGACGATGCCGGTACAATCAGAATATGGCTTCATGGCCCTCAGTAGACTCCTGCCCATGCCGGGCCTCAAGTCCGTCCCCAGTTCCGAGGTACCGACACGGAAGCTCTCTTGCGCCAATACCGATCTCCATTGGTACAGGTCTTTACAAGAACAAGAGCATCGCTCTCGTCGATACTTCAAATCTACCGATTCTGATTCTTCAGATGATGAATCGATTGGTATCAGAGAGATGAGGAGTCTCACCGAGGATCCCTCTCCGTCTCTGCAATGGCGCATATCCCCTTCCGAAGATATGTCTTTCCAGGAGTTTATCAAGAATATGGCGAGGAATCTATCCATTACTCCTGCATTGGAGACAGAGGAATTGGAAACTCTCCAGTATCCTACAGCTCCTAAAGAGGCGACTGCTCTCCCTATACACTGCATACTTCAGGACCTTATGTTCCGGATGTGGAAAACGCCTCTCACCATTCCTCCACATACCCGACGACTCGATACCATTTATCGGGTACTGGAAAGCCCTGGGATCTGGAAGACGCAGCTTCCACACCACTCAATGTCAGTGGAATCGGCTGTGCATTGCATTGGGAGTTCTATGATGCACTTCTCCAATCCCCCAGTCAGGGAATCAAGAACCTTTGATGCTTTTGGCCGCCGGTACTTTCAAGCCTCTATGCTTTCAGCCTGCATAAATTCATACATACTCTACATGGGTATGTTCCTTAGGGAGGTAACTAGGGATCTTGAATCAATGTTTCCTCTTCTCCTGGATGATAAGAGGGCAGACTACCTTACATTAGTCAAACATGCCCAAACTGTTTCCAAGTTTGTCAGTAGGGCAACCTTTGACTGTTTTGAATGCATTAGCAGAACAACTTCTATCTGCATAGGTGCCCATAGGATTGCCTGGCTTTAGGCATCAGACCTTGAACAGTGGGTTCAAGATAAACTGGATAATATTCCCTGTACTAGTGAGAACCTTTTTGGAAAGGATTGGCAAGATAAGGCTTCTCAATTAGAGTCTGAGAATACCACACTCAATAGGCTTTCAAAGGCTACTGCATACCCTACTAAGAAAAAAGCAGTTACTAAGAAGCCTTTCTATGGTAAGAAGAAGAAATTCTATTCTTCTTATCCCTCAACCTCTCTAGACCAAAGGGCCCGGGGTTCAAATCCCACTAGACGACAGCAACCTTGGGTCTGAAGGATTGGGGTTTCTAATCCCACAAGTGCTCCTTGTGGCTTTGGGCAAGCCACTTAACCCTCCATTGTCTCAGGTACAAAAACATAGATTGTGAGCTCTTTGGGGACAAGGGAAATATATATACAGTACCTGAATGTGCACTGCTTTGACTTGTAGAAAAGTGGTATATAAGTCTAGTTAAAATAAATAAATAAATACCAGCCCCAGGGTACCCAGAAGAAACAACAGCCTCCTAAGCAGCAGAAGAAGCCACAGGTTCCTAAACCGCAACCAGCAGTGCAGGCTTCAATCTACGCCTGTTTTTTTACTTCTTCCTAGAGAACATTGCCATCCTTCCTCTGGAGAACCCCCACCCCTCCACATAGCAGGCAGGCTTTGCCGCTATGCCCACAGATGGCATCTCATAACCTCAGAGTAGTAGACACTTATAGTGCGAGAGGGGTACAAGCTTAATCTACAAAGCATACCCCCCATCACTTTAGAGGGGGAATATCATTCTCAACCCCCACTCACTGCTCTCCTTCAGCAAAAGAGCACCTCTCCGGTCAGAGTGTGCCATAGAAGAGGTTCCAGCATCCCAGAAGGGGAGGGGGTTCTATTCTCCATACTTTCTCATTTCAAAAGTAATGGGGGATACAGACCCATCTTAGATCTCAAAAACCTCAACAAGTTTCTAGTTCAAGAAAAATTCAAGATGAATTCACTAGGAACCCTTCTACCTTATCTCCAGAGTCAGAACTGACTCTGTTCTCTAGATCTCAAAAAAGCGTATACCCATATCCTTATTCATCCAGAACACAGGAGATATCTATGCCTCATCTTCCAAGGAAATCACTATCAATACAGAGTCCTTCCCTTTGGACTCACTTCTGCCCCATGAGTCTTCACAAAGTGTATGGCGATCGTAGCCACATATCTGAGGACTCTTGGAATATTCGTCTTCCCTTACTTAGACGATTGGCTAATAAGGGCAGCTATGTCTCAGAAAGTTCACCTATCCCTCCTTCGTATGATTCAAGTACTACAGGATCTAGGATTTGTGAGAAATCTTCCAAAATCCCACCTAGTTCCTACTCAAACACTAGAATTAATAGAGGCTGTTGTAGATACACGATGGTCAAGGGCATTTCTACCCCAGGACCGTTGTACCCGCCTAGTACAGATTGTATCTCAAGTAAGGTTCAAAGACAGTCTCTCGGCCAGAGAGATGCTGCAACTGTTAGGCCAATCTCCAGGAACAAGCAGGAATGAGTCTTCACATATGGGCATGTCGGTACCGATGGAGTCCGCGCGGGAACGCTTCCCAGCGTCCAATCAAAGAGCTTTTGGAAGCATCCCACCACGCCTGCGTGCTGCCTTCCCGCCTTTCCCAACTGCCTCTCCTCAGTTTTCGTTTTTCCGCGGAGCCGGCAGGACATCCTCCTGTCACCGCAGAAAATTTTATTTTATTTCTTTATTTTTTTTTGTGGTCACGGCTGTCTCCCCGACGCCACCAGTACCGCCGGTGTTTTTTCTTTTTCTTTTCTTGTGAAGTTTTCCTTTTCAAGGACTATTTTTTCTTCTTTTTCCTTCATGGAACCGCCGGCCACTTTCTTCAGGAAGTGTTCAGACTGTGGCGGTACAACTTTATTTTTAGACCCTCAAAGCCGGTGTCTAACCTGTTTGGGGCCTGACCTTTTTCCTCCGGAGCCTTTCGGCAACAGTTTAGTGAGAAGAGGGTTTCAACATCGAGATTTCCTCGATACCCGGTTCCCCTCCAACGTCAGGGAACCATCCCTTTCTTCTTCTATACAGGATCAGGTAACCCACAAACAGTCTGTTAAGACTAGCCAGTCCTCGAGTGGTAGGTCTCATGCACAGCATGTAGACGGCTCCGGCCTTGCCCTCGAGGGCTCTCTGGCTTCAAAACCCCGGCGGGAGTCTTCGGTCTCCAAAGCATATAAGGGGTTTCAGGTTGTTCCTGGGGTTCACCCCTCACAGAACATACCTGAACCGTGTCCGGTGGTGGTATCCGCTTCGAGCGGTACCGATACCCCGGCTCGGGCACTGGTGTTGGCTGAAACACTCCTCACTAGGGATCGTCATCTGGCATCCTCGGTACCTGCGGGTCCGATGGATACATTCCAGACTGACTTTCCAGTATCGGTACCGGCACCGATACTACCTCCGACGTCGGTATCCTCCAGACGTGCATCGATAGACTCGCTTCCTTCGATGCTGAGTCTGGAATCGATTTCCAGTCTGGAGGATTGGGTACCGACTCGCCTTGGTACCGGCTCCCTTCGGTACCAAAGGCTTGGTTCCGATGATTCAGATCCGCAACTCTCGGTTCCTCCGATGCCCTTTGAGTTGCCACCGGTTGGCCTTCCTCCACCGGTGTCAGACACGGTACCGAAGTCGGTACCGATGTACACTTTACCTTTGCGGTCGGTGCCTGCTGTGCTTCGTTCATCAGGCTCATTGCCCTCGATACCGAGTTTGCAATTGATCTCTAGTCTGGAAGACTGCATACCAGCACGCATTGGTACCGACACCGATCGGTACCGCAGGCTTGGTTCCGAGGATGGCTGCCGGAGATCTTTGCTTACCTCGGTACCAATTGAGCTGTCATCGATGGCTACTCCGATGTCTGTGTCGCCTTCGGCTCCAACATCGGTACCGGTATCGGCATCGCTACCGGTATCTACAGCAGCATCGTGGGCAGCTCCTGCCCTGCTTCTTTCAACAGGATCGCTCCTCTCTATACAAGGCTTGGAGTCGATACCTGGCATGGATGATGAGGTACTCACGGAGGCTGATGCTGACAACCAGTACCAGCACTCATTCTTTAAGGATATCACCCTGCACCATGCCGGATCTCCTATTCCTATATATATGGATAGATCCTTCGGTGCTCGGGCTAGTTCCCCTGATCTAACCTGTCCAAAGCAGATTCCCGTTGGAGATCCCTCTTTTCAGAGTTTTCTCCTGGACATAGCAAGATCTCTTGCCATTCCTATCCCTGGACATGATCCTGCAAAAGGCTCTGTTCCTACCAGAGCAAAGGAGAACATAATGCTTCCTTTGCATCATTCCTTGCAGGATCTCCTTCTAGGTCTGTGGGAAGCACCTTTAAGGGTACCCCCACTTTCCAGAGCAACTGATCTTTTATATCAGGTGCCCCCCTCTACAGGGTTTCAAAAGACTCAACTTCCTCATCATTCCATAGTAGTGGAATCAGCACTGAGGCGAGTAAAGAGTAAGAAAAAGCACTCTTCTTATCCGCCAGGTCGTGAATCTAGGACACTAGATGCCTTTGGACGTCAAACCTTCCAGGCATCTATGCGTTTTGCAAGAATTCTCTCATATATTTTTTATATGAGTCTATCTCTTGAGGAGGTCACAAAGAAATTACATCTTTTGACTCCTTTCCTTCCAGATTCCAAGAGTTCACACTATTCCTCACTGCTTAAGCATATCCAGAATATTTCTTGGTTTCTTTCTCGTGCTTCCCTAGACTCTTTTGAGTCTGTTAGCAGGACTTCTGCTATAGCTATAGGGGCACGACGTAGAGCCTGGCTCCAAGCTTCAGACTTGGACAAATGGGCACAGCAAAGACTGGGACATACTCCTTGCACTGGGGAAAATCTCTTCAACAAAGAGTCTTTACGTCAGATTACTCAGTTGACCACTGATTTACCTGTTCCTAAGGGTTGTTCTACACCTTCTTTTGTCCCAGTAGGTAGGAAATGTCCTACCAAACTTTCTTCCAAAGGAGGAGAAGATTTTATTCATCACCTGCCCATCATACAGATGTTCCCAAACAGGGGAATCATCGTCCTAGTCTGAAGAATCCAACCTCTCACCAGGCTCAGCAAACCCAGCCACCGCAGGGTTTCTGATCCATCATCATCAGATGCTTGTGACTCTTGGGGTTTAGAATCTGCAGTGTACTTCTTCTCTATAGAAGCAATCCACCGCCTTATTCCTTTTCGCTTCTCCGGGCCAGTCCAGGGAAAGGTAGGGTTGTCAATCCCCCATAGTAACTGAGGACTGAAGGCTCCAAGCTTTTACTGTGAGGTGAAGCCACTCCCCCTTCAGGCAATCTGTCAGTCTTTCAGTCCTCAGTAACTATAGAGGATCGATTTTATCTTCTCCCTCAACATTGCTTGTAATTTTTATTTATTTTATTGATTGGCTCTAGCAGGGCTGATCCTTCCATAGTCCTTTCTTTTAATTCCTTTGGCAGGCTACTATGCCTTTAAGAGCTAGCTGAAGCAGGAACGGGCATTCTTTACACAGTGTGAGGTAGAGCCTGCCTCTTTCACTGTCCCGTTTCAAATTGCAGAGTGATACTGGGGGCCCCAGCTTTCTCCTCTTGCTCTACAGCTCATATTCCCTTCGGACAGCTGTTTCTCAGCACTACAGGGGCTCCGGTTCATTTTTTCAGACTCGGGTGAGTGTTTCAAAGCTTAATTGATTTTTTTTCCTCTGGCTTAGAACCGCGGGATCAGTGGCGATTTTGGCGGTTTTTTCTAGCGTTTCTCTCTTCTTGGCATTTGTTTTAGATTGCTGGGCTGTATTGTGCACTTTCAAAAAGGCTGTTTTAATGTCTGAAAAAGCTAATATTAATTTACCAGAGACTAGTTTAGTAGCAGAAAAGGCGGGAATGGCGGCCATTTTGACTGCACCGGGCAGTGCTCTAGCAGAGCATCAGAAGCCTCACAAACGTAAAACAAAGTCCTCTAAGGACACAATTCCTGCAGATAAGCCCTCTATTTCTTCTACTATGCCTCAGGAGCAGATGCTTTCATTTTTTTCACCTGAATTTATTCTAGCAATGCATAAAGCATTTCTTTTGCACTCTACTCAGCCTTCAGAGTTTCCTGCTGTTCCTGTTTCAGTCCCAGTTTCTCTCACGGTTCCAAGTGCTGAGGATCCAGGAGAAGGAACTTCTAATTCTCAGGGCTTAGTTACGGATCCGTTGTTATCGCAGGCATCTTTGCTTGTTCAGCAGGGAGATCCTGAAATCCTGTCAGACCCAGCTATGGATTTTGAAGCTGAGGATTTAGAGGATGGGGAGATAGCCTCGGGTCAGGACCCTAATATTTTTCGGGTTTTCCGCAAAGAGGAACTCTCTGCTCTAATTTCCCATTCTTTGTCAGCACTGCACCTACTTATGCCAGCACCCTCTCAGGAGCCTTTGGAGGATCCATTGCTGCAGGGTTTTAAGACGGAGCAGAAGTGTTTTCCCTTGCACCGAGTTATCAAACAAATGATTGATTCGGAGTGGCAGTGTCCGGAAGCTTCGCTGCGTGGCAGCCGAGCTTTGTCTCGCTTATACCCCCTGCCTCAGGAGGTAAAGGATTTATTTCGCATGCCAAAGGTGGATGCGATTATCTCCGCAGTAACCAAAAAGACTACCATTCCTGTGGAAGGCGCAGCAGTCCTTAAAGATTTACAAGATAGAAAATTGGAGATACTGCTAAAACAAGCTTTTGATTCTAGTGCTTTAGCGCTGCAGTCTGCTATTTGTGGAGCTTATGTATCTCGTGCTTCCATTCGTTGGTTACAGGTAGATACTTCCTCTGAGACTCCGTCTGCGGTTCCAGATGTCGCAAAATTGGAGTCTGCCGCGGCTTATACGGCAGATGCTTTTTATGACTTGCTGCGCATGGCGGCTAAAAACATGGCTTCACTAGTGGCGGCTAGACGATTTCTGTGGTTACGTAACTGGTCAGCAGATGTTTCCTCGAAGTTACGTCTTAGTAAATTGCCGTATCAAGGAAATTTGCTATTTGGTGAAGCCTTAGAAAAAATTGTGAAGGATTTGTGAGATTCTAAAGGCGGTCGTTTGCCTGAGGATAAGCCCAAGCCTACCCGATCGAATTCCAGTTTTCGCGGTTCCGGCCGAGACTCGCGTAGATTCCGGGGGGCACGTTTTGCACCTTATTCCAGAGGACGTGCCACCTTTCGAGGTCATTCCTTTCGTGGAGCCAGAGGTTTTAATAGATCCTATTTCGCAACCTCTCAGCCCGCGGGAAAAAAGCCACAATGAAGGTTTGCTGGTCCAGTCGCTACTGCCTGTGGGGGGTCGCCTTCAGCAATTTCTAGCGGCCTGGACCAACATTACTTCCGACAAATGGGTGTTAGAAATCATTCGGGAAGGGTATGCTCTGGATTTCGCCAGCCCGTTGTTACCCGCTTTTATGATGTCTCCCTGTGCTCCGGGGGGAAAGCAACAGGCCATTTTGGTCACTCTCCATCGTCTGTTGCAGCTGAAAGCTATAGTACCAGTACCTCTAGACCAATACGGTTGCGGTCGATACTCGATTTATTTTGTGGTTCCCAAAACGGACGATTCTTTTCGTCCCGTTTTAGATCTCAAAGGGGTCAACCGTACTCTGCGGGTACCCCACTTTCGTATGGAAACATTGCGTACGGTTATTCGGGCGGTTCATCCGGGAGAGTTTCTCACGTCCATCGATCTCACGGAAGCTTATCTGCATATTCCTATCCAACCCTCGCATCAGTGTTTTTTACGTTTTGCCCTTCCCGTCGGTCATTTCCAATTTCGGGCGATGCCGTTCGGTCTCGCTACAGCTCCGCGTACCTTCACAAAGCTAATGGTAGTGGTGGCGGCGGCGCTTCGGAAGGAGGGTATCAGAGTTTATCCGTATCTCGACGATTGGTTGATCAGGGCCGATTCGAAGGAAGAGTCGGTACAGGCAACGGCTCGAGTTGTTCATCTTCTGGAACAACTGGGTTGGGTGCTAAATCAGAACAAGAGTCACTTGCTACCGGTGCAACAGTTAACCTATCTCGGAGCGCTGTTCGATACCGCACAAGGAAAAGTCTTTTTAACCGAAGTTCGCGTGGAAAAGCTATTGCGCCAAGTTCAGGCCTTTCTGAATTTAACGGCGCCGTTGGCATGGACATATTTACAACTGTTGGGTTCCATGGCGGCGGTGCTGGATCTGGTCCCGTGGGCCAGGGCTCACATGCGACCCTTACAGCAGGCGTTGCTCTCCCGCTGGTCCCCGCAACTTCATCCACTTTCTCAGCGGCTGCCCTACCCAGACGGGGTACGTCTCAGTCTACAATGGTGGTTGATTCGCGATCATCTCACCGCGGGGATTCCCTTGCAGGATCCGGCGTGGGTATTAGTCACCACGGATGCAAGCCTCTCCGGCTGGGGAGCTCATTGTCTGTCTCGCATTACTCAGGGGACTTGGTCCCCAGAAGAGAGCTCTTGGTCGATCAACAGACTCGAACTTCGAGCGGCTCGCTTGGCTCTGCTTCGCTTCGCTTCATTACTCAAAGGAACGGCGGTCAAGATATTCTCCGACAATGCGGTGACGGTCTCGTATATCAATCGGCAGGGCGGAACGAGGATTCCTTCTCTTCTTTCCGAATGTCAGCAGTTGATGGAATGGGCGGAAAGCAATCTCTTGGCTCTATCGGCGGTGCATGTGGCGGGCAAGGAAAATGTTCAGGCGGATTATCTCAGCAGACATATTCTCGATCCCGGGGAATGGGAATTGAATGCGGCCTTGTTTCACCAGTTGACTTTGCGTTGGGGTCAGCCAGTGATGGATCTCATGGCCACCTTCAGCAATGCCAAAGCCAGCCGATTCTTCAGCAGACGCAGGGAACATATGTCAGAGGGCCTCGATGCTCTTGTACAACCATGGCCCCTCGGCAGTCTGCTGTATGTTTTTCCCCCTTGGCCGATGTTAAGTCGAGTTATACAGCGCATAGCACAACACCATGGCCAGGTGATTCTCATTGCTCCCGATTGGCCTCGTCGTCCTTGGTATGCCGATCTCGTCCGTCTTCTAGTAGCTCCGCCATGGCCTCTTCCCCTCAGAATCAATCAACTACATCAGGGACCAATTCTCATGCCACGGGTGGATCGCTTCTTGCTTACGGCATGGCTCTTGAAAGGTCTCGCTTGTTAAGCAAGGGTTATGCAGATTCTGTAGTAGACACTTTGCTTCGGTCTAAGAGGCCTGGAACTTCTTTAATATATGTTAGAGTCTGGAGGCTCTTTGAAACTTGGTGTTCTCGGAGACAGGTGTCTCCAATGGCTGCTACTATTCCTCATCTTCTCAATTTTCTACAGCAGGGTTTAGATAAAGGTTTAGCTCTTAATACCCTGAAAGTGCATGTTGCGGCGTTATCCTGTTTTAGAGGATTAATTGGCCAACGTCGTTTGGCGGCACATCCGGATGTGCAGCGTTTTCTACGAGCAACCAAACTTATTCATCCTCCACGTCGTCAACTTGTGCCTCCTTGGGATTTGAATGTGGTGTTGGACGCGTTGTCGCGATCGCCCTTATCGTCTCTCTGTGCTAAACAGATCCGAGAGTGTTCTTGGAAAACAGCCTTTCTTGTGGCCATTTGCTCTGCAAGACGAATTGCGGATTTGCAGGCGTTGTCTTGCAGAGAACCTTATCTGCAATTTCTGCCCGAAAGAGTCGTGCTACGCACTGTTCCTTCTTTTTTACCCAAAGTAGTGTCTGTCTTCCATGTTAACCAGTCAGTGGTTTTACCAGTATTTTCTGAGCGCGACCATTCCCCTATGGACAAGGCGCTGAAACACTTAGATCTTAGTCGGGTGTTGAAGACGTACCTTAAACTCTCTCAACCGTTTCGTAAGACTGACAGACTGTTTATTCAGTGGGCCGGTCCACGTAAGGGCCAAGCGGCATCTAAAGCTACGATTGCTCGTTGGGAGCGCTCCGCTATTACACTAGCTTACTCTGCCCGAGGGCTTTCACCACCTACAGGTCTTAAATCTCATTCCACACGGTCCATGGCGGCTTCCTGGGCGGAATTGGCCTTTGTTCCTCCAGTTGATATCTGCAGAGCGGCGACGTGGTCTTCCTTGCATTCTTTCACTAAACATTATCGTTTAGATGTTCAAGCCAGGGATGATGCCAGAGTGGGAGCATCAGCTCTTATCGCGGGTTTAGCGGGTCCCTCCCATTCTTAGGTACTGCTTTGGTACTGCCCTACCTTTCCCTGGACTGGCCCGGAGAAGCGAAAAGGAAGATGAAATTAGTCTTACCTGCTAATTGTCTTTCCTTGAGCTCTCTCCGGGCCAGTCCAGGGACCCTCCCTAACTGTTCTTTCGCTTGGCTTGATCTTTGTGAACATACACAGTATTCCATCCTATAAGCTCGCAGGAGATATCTGGGGCTTTTGGTTCACATTTACAACCTGCTTAGTAACCTTTCTAGATAACTAATATAAAAAAAAAAAAGACATCTTGGTCTTGTTATTACTGTTTAAAGACTATGGAACGTTATCAGTTTTTCAAGGGTTAATCTGTTGTTTTTAGAATTTCTTTCTCTTTAGTTGCTTTGCCAGAAGGAGACTGACAGATTGCCTGAAGGGGGAGTGGCTTCACCTCACAGTAAAAGCTTGGAGCCTTCAGTCCTCAGTTACTATGGGGGATTGACAACCCTACCTTTCCCTGGACTGGCCCGGAGAGAGCTCAAGGAAAGACAATTAGCAGGTAAGACTAATTTCATCTTCTAACTCCTAGACGTGGATCTCTTTCCAAAAGACATCCATTTTTTCTATATTTCTATGAGCTGTCAGGATGTTCATGCCTATAGGTCACAGGTTTCTCCTCTTCTTCCTGCTAGAGAAAGAGGTCTAGCCACTATCAAATGATAGTTTCCTGTGCCAGCATGTATTTTCTCCTTTCTATAGACTTACTACTTGGTAAGCCTTCTTCAGCTCCATTCTTTTCACCCTCTTACCAAGCTTTTCCTCTGTAAGAGTGGTATTACTTCATTGGAGGGCTTTTTCTTCAGCCTCTCTACTTTTTCACTTTCCAGTGCGAAGTTGTCCTCTCTGAGTTAACTCCTCTTTTTCAATCTTCCTTTGGAGCAGCTTATCAGACATGTCCAGAGTTTCTACTCCTGTGCTGTCTGTTCTTTCTCTTTTTAAACAGTAAGATTCTTTCTGCTGTCTTCCTAGCAGCTGCTTATGCAGAAGCCTTAATGTTTGGACCACTGGTTCTAACCACAAACAACCAGATTTGTCCTCCACTAACATTCTGTCTAGTCTTAGTAGTGGCTCCAAGTTAGTGCTTCCATCTATCTTGGAGATCATCTCACTACAAGCTTTCTGGATTGTCTTCTGTTTCTGCCATCTCCATTCTCCTGGGTTTGGCAGCATAGTTAGCAGAGATACGGGCTCTCCAGCAGCCAGTTCTACCTCCTCATTCTCCTGCATCATGCTCTCTGCAATTCTACAGAGAAGCTTTCCACTATGGGCCCTGTGATAAGGAAGCTTATCATAGCTCAGGAAGGAGCTATAGAAAAGGTGAAGTGACTCTGAACAAGCAACCTGTCAGTTCTGGTAGAAATAAGAAAACAGAATTTTCCCATAAAAGACTACCAGTCCCAGAATGCACCAGGTTTCCAACAGCCATTAGAGGAGCTGAAGTGGGGAAACGTGTGTTCAATCGGGAGGGCTATGAGGTAATCCCTAAGCACTCATCTCAAAGGGCAGGGCCTGATTCAGCACAGCTGCGCTGTGTTAGGGAGGAGCACACCTCTAAGCAGAATAAAGGTAGAGTTTATTCTACAGAGAATGAGCCTCATTATCCTGAGAATCAGCTTGAGCTTGATCATCAGTTTCATCAGGAGGATCATCAGAAGCAGAAGCCAAACCGGACGGACAGAGAGGGAAAGAAACCCTTTGGAAGAAAGAGGAGAAAAGCCTTTGAGAGGTCTAGAAGAGTCCAGAGCAGTACGTATACTGGGAGGCATTCCAAGGGCCAGCATACACCATTGGACTGGGGAAAGCCAGAGGAATGGTGCTGCAGAGCTAGGAATCTCCAGACGATACCTGTGAGAGAGACGACTGCACGTGGAAGGGACCCTAAGACCCGTGTCAGAAGGTATGTGAAGAGAGATCCATTGTCCAGGGATCTGGATTGGAAGGCTGGACATAAGAACTGGACTACATATTGGCCAGGCTATATAGAGAGGAACTCTAACAGCAATGGAAGCTCAGGTATGAACACTGATCTATGCCCTAGCTATAACCTTGAAAGACAGCAGGGAAACAAGTATTCTCCTGAAAGTGCTCCATTGAGAGATTCATCTGTGCCAATCCATGATATTGAACCCATGCTTGTTGAAGAAGGGAGAATGATTGCAGATAAAGAATGTATTTATATGGACTGCTCTCTGTCCAAACTCCTTTGGTGATTTTCTGTTATAAAGTACAGCAACCATCACAAAGAAATACAAACTTGTTCTTTAATCTACTCAGAAAAGCTCCTGTGTAGGATTTCTGGCCACGCTGTAGAAAGCAAGCCAGCTGAGGGGTTTCAGCTGGATAACTGCTAGCAATTGAGCCTTACCTAATTGCTTGTGAGCTAGGAGAGAATCACTTCTGAATCTATGTGGGAAGTTATCAGAAGTTAACCTGAAAAGAACAGTTTTTTTTCTTTCTTTGTGGCTTTTCGTTTGTTGTTTGATATATGCTAAGAAAACATTAGCTAATGCCTGACAAGTTTGAATGTTGTTTTCCTGATTTTGATTTTGTTTTTCCAAGTTAAAAACTGGAAGCAAGTAACCTGATTTATGTGCTACCAAGCATATCTGTGTTGGGAGAAATAACCCCATAAATAAATATCTTATTGGTTTTACCCAAAAGCACAACTAATTATTGTGAGCAGCTGTGTCTGGTGTGAATGAACTGTATTGCCCACAATCCCTTGCAAATCATATAGATATATGCACTTGCCAAGACTGTGAAGATTCTCACCCAGGCAGCCGTCTGACAGCCCTTGCTAGAGAGCATGGGGGTTTTTCCTCCAACAGCTATCCTAGATGATTGGAAAAGGTTTTCAGTCGTCTCCCATGACTAGAAGGGTTCTCCCTTCTCTTACTATCTCCTTTGATAGATAAGGACATAGGCCTTCTCTTACGTGAAAGCTTAAGGAGTTGCTAATTCCCTGCTTGGTCCATAGTATTCCCATGCTCTTTCTCCTTGCAGCTCGTCCTCATGGTAAGAACGCATGATACCTTTGCCCTTAAGCAGGTCAACATGATATCTCATCTCTATGTGTCTTCTCTCCACTTACCATGCTAGAGTTCTGTAAGACTCGGGATTTGCTGGCTGCAGACTGATATTATCCTCTCTTTTCACGTAACTGTCCTGGTTATTTCACTAGCTAGCATCCTTGTAGATCATAACCAGGAGGAATAGATTCTCTATATATCTTCTCAAGTAGGTTCCACCTCCTTGTTATTAGATGAATCTTTCCTCTCCATATATCCTATTTGAATACCCTGCAGTAGGCATATCTCTGTCTGCTTAATTGCAGACACCCATATATAGGCCTACATATTCATATCTATTTTTTGTGTGTATTTATATATATTGTCACCAAGCCTCGTTGGGAGAGACTCAGTGAGTGCCCTAGGCAGTCGCCTAGGGTGTTTTGAGTCACCTTGTTGCTACTTCTTTTTAAGACAGAGAGTCAGACAGTCAAGGTGATAAAGTAAAGTGGGGTTTATTCCCGTTCCCCGGCGAATATCAATGCTTGGAATACAAAAATGCAGAACTTAAACAAAACACAGCTTGAGCATATTTCTTCTCTCTTGTTCCTTGCACAGAGAGGTCTAACGCAAAGAGGTTATTTCATCATTCAGACAAATTGTACAATCCATTGGCTCCTGGTCAATGTAATTATTACTGCTTGTATCTTGGTTTATACTTGGCTGGTAGCTGACGCAGCCAGGCTCACTCATATAACAAGTGGTAGCTTCACTGGTCGGGGGAGGGTAAACTTTCCCCTCTCCCAGGCACTGCTCTAACTCGGGAGTGTAAAAACCTCTTCTGTAATCAGTTCTCTTATAGCCAGTCTCTCTTGGCTCTCTCACTTGGAAGTTGGAACCCTTTCCCAGGTTAAAACCTTGCTGCCAATAAGGACTATAAAAACACCCAGTTTCACTTCCTTCCCCAATGTAAGGTTTTATCTTCTTTACCTTATCTAGGTTGCAGCATCAGCTGTGGGGTTTTTCTCTCGTGGCAAAGTTCTAGCCTCGTGTAGCCAGTTCCTCCGAGGTTTGTAAAAACTCTCGGGGCTAGTGTTCCACTTCCTGCCTTCCAGGAAATCCTCCTGGGGGCTGTCTTGCCAGTGGTACGCTTCTCTAACGCTCCTTGGTAATTGCCTGGAGCTTTCTCTGAGAGCTTTTGGACCTCCCAGACCTTCAATACTTTCCCTGGGATAAAAACTTCTCCTGGAGCTTTGGAACCCTCTCTGCTTCCGTGACTTGCCTGATTGCTGCTGAAACTCTAGCTGCATCGGAGTGTCACCTTCCCCTGCAGAGTCCTGCTTACTTGCTCTCAGGTATTTGTTCTGTCTCCCAGACTTTCTCTCGTAGTTGCTCTCAGCCTTATTCCTGAAGTTGTTCTCAGCGCTGTTCTTAGAGTTGGTCTCTGAGCTGTTCTCAGGGCTGTTCTCAGGGCTGTTCTGACTTCCTGGTTCTAACCAGGTCCCTTTGTACCTCCCCTCTCTGCACGTAACGTCTGCTCCTGGGGGCAGGTGCTGGTAATTAGAATCCTGGATTCTAACTGCGTCACTGTTGCAGACAGGAAAGTTCCTTTCTAACCCTTTCTTTCCTACCTGTGCTGATGGCACCGGGTGCTCAGCCCTTTTTAGCCATGCTGGATCTCTCTGCCTAGCCCATTTTGAGGTGAGTTCTATATTTTCACTAACCTCCATTGGCTCCACTGTATCACAATATCTATAGGTATATATATTGTGAGACTTGTGATAAGGAAGCTTATCATAGCTCAGGAAGGAGCTATAGGAAAGGTGAAGTGACTCTGAACAAGCAACCGGTCACTTCTGGTAGAAATAAGAAAACAGAATTTTCCCATAAAAGACTACCAGTCCCAGAATGCACCAGGTTTCCAACAGCCATTAGAGGAGCTGAAGTGGGGAAACGTGTGTTCAATCAGGAGGGCTATGAGGTAATCCCTAAGCACTCATCTCAAAGGGCAGGGCCTGATTCAGCACAGCTGCGCTGTATTAGGGAAGAGCACTCATCTAAGCAGAATAAAGGTAGAGTTTATTCTACAGAGAATTATCCTGAGAATCAGCTTGAGCTTGATCATCTTCATCATCAGGAGGATCATCAGAAGCAGAAGCCAAACCGGACGGACAGAGAGGGAAAGAAACCCTTTGGAAGAAAGAGGAGAAAAGCCTTTGAGAGGTCTAGAAGAGTCCAGAGCAGTACGTATACTGGGAGGCATTCCAAGGGCCAGCATACACCATTGGACTGGGGAAAGCCAGAGGAATGGTGCTGCAGAGCTAGGAATCTCCAGACGGTACCTGTGAGGGAGACGGCTGCACGTGGAAGGGACCCTAAGACCCGTGCCAGAAGGTATGTGAAGAGAGATCCAGTGTCCAGGGATCTGGATTGGAAGGCTGGACATAAGAACTGGACTACATACTGGCCAGGCTATATAGAGAGGAACTCTAACAGCAATGGAAGCTCAGGTATGAACACTGATCTATGCCCTAGCTATAACCTTGAAAGACAGCAGGGAAACAAGTATTCTCCTGAAAGTGCTCCATTGGGAGATTCATCTGTGCCAGTCCATGATATTGAACCCATGCTTGTTGAAGAAGAGGGGGTGATAGCAGATGAAGAATCTGTTTACATGGACTGCTCTCTGTCTAAACTCCTTTGGTGATTTTCTGTTATAAAGTACAGCAACCATCACAAAGAAATACAAACTTGTTCTTTAATTTACTCAGAAAAGCTCCTGTGTAGGATTTCTAGCCACGCAGTAGAAAGCAAGCCAGCAAAGGGGTTTCAGCTGGATAACTGCTAGCAATTGAGCCTTACCTAATTGCTTGTGGGCTCTGAGAGAATCACTTCTGAATCTATGTGGGAAGATATAAGAAGTTTACCTGAAAATAACAGTTTTTTTCTTTCTTTGTGGCTTTTGGTTTGTTGTTTAACATTGCTAAGAGAATATTAGCTAAAGCCTACAGAAAAGACCAGTTTGTTGCCAACCAGGTCTTGTTTCTTTTGTTTTGATTGCCTGATAAGTTAAAATGTTGTTTTCCTGATTTTGTTTTTTCAAGTTTAACACTGAAAGCAAGTAACCTGATTTATGTGCTACCAAGCATATCTGTGTTGGGAGAAATAACCCCATAAATAAATATCTTATTGGCTTTACCCAAAAGCACAACTAATTATTGTGAGCAGCTGTGTCTGGTGTGAATGAACTGCATTGCCCACAATCCCTTGCAAATCATATAGATATATGCACTTGCCAAGACTGTGAAGATTCTCACCCAGGCAGCCGTCTGACAGACTATGCCGGTCGTAGGCAGTTGCCTAGACCTGGGTATAGCCTGGAGTTGTGGAAATAAAGACACTGCAGTCGTGTCCAGAGTGAAAATTAAGGTTGGGTTTTATTCCCTTTCCCTTGAGGATGTCTTTGAATAAGGACAACACAAAAGAACGGTTGCTTCACCGGTGCAAAGGATTTTACAAATAATAATTATGCTTCTTTCCAGCAGATAAAGTCCATCACATTCCAAATGTGTCAAATACAATTCCTTTCTTTCTCCTTTCTTAACAGAGAGACTCTATGTCATCGGCTATACCTAAAGCACATTCCATGGGCTCAGGGATGTTTTCTGGGCTATAGCTTTCCCACTGCATAGGGTCAGGACCCGGTCCTGTGTATGGGCACTGAGCCTCTGTGAAGCTGCTCTCAGAGCCTTGCCCTTGGTAAACTTCAGCTGCTGTGAGTTGGTGCTGCTTTTGGGTGTCACAGATAGCAGGAGGTGTGCTGGGGCTTTCCTCCCACGTCTTAAGCCAGTAAGGATTCTCTAGCCTGCTGTAAGCCTGGCTTCTCCCACAGGGATCCACTTCTTTCCCTTTACCAAAGATAGGGTACTTATCTCTTTCCGTGGAGAAGATAGTTTCAAACCCTTCTGCTTCCAGCCAAGGCTTTCTTTCTGACTTGCACCCTGTTTTCCTCCGTGCACACTGGTTACTGTGTTTAGCTGAATAGAACTCACTTCCTGCCTTCAGTGAGCTTCCCTGGATGTGACCTTTGCTCTCTGTTGGCTTGGCTGTTTGCCTCTGTACGAGGGCCCCTCTGGCTGGGAAGACTTTGCCACTGTCTTTCTTAGCTCTCCCGGGTTTATCAGCCTGCCTTTCTTCAGCCCTGGTTCTCCAAGGCAATGTGTCTTTCTGTAACTGCTTTGGAGTTCTTGTCTCACCTTCTCTCTGAGACTGACCTCTCAAACTCCTGGACTGCACTTCAGTCCTAGCTCTCCAAGCCTGCCTGGAACTGCAGTCAGACTTCCTTTGGTCTCTGCTTTCCTCCTCAAACTCGAACTCCTGCTCCAGCCCTAGTCCAGGCTCCTGCTTGAGCTCTCCGTCTCTCTCAAGTTCCAGCTTGAGCTCTCGCTCAATTTCCAGCCCGCTCTGTGGGCTTTCCCACCTGTTTTTATCTCTCTGCTCATCAAACGTAGAACGTGAGTCTGGCTCCAGGTGAGCCTGATTGGAACCCTGAATTCTTACTGCGTCACTAAAGCCATGAGGAAAGTTTGTTTCCCTTTTCCCTGCCTCTGCATTGTGAATGCTGCAACTGCACACGTGGCTGTAAGGTAAGCTCTTCTTTTATATTACTCTCTAATATCTCAGGGTCTGTACTATCTAACTCATGACAGATAAGCTCTTCTTTTATGTTACTCTTTAATGTTTCAGGCTTAGTGCTGTCTAGCTCATGACAAGTAAGCTCTTCCTTTGCATTACTCTTTAATATTTCTGGCTTAGTGCTGTCTACCTCATGACAATATATAGATTTATATATATACTCACCCACTCACACTAAGGGAGGTAAACTAGACCTCATTTTTGCACCTCATTTCAACACCTTAACACACCAAGCCCTTGCACTGTCGGTTACACCAGTGCCATGGTCAGATCACAATCTTATCCGATTCAATATACCCACTTATACTTCTCACAAGAGCCAAATGTCATCTAACACACCTGGAACCCACACAGCCCGCTTTCAACCTCTCAACCATGACGCTGTCCTAGAAAATCTTCGACCACTTATGACCAACTCCTCCCTCAACTTAGACGACATTATATCCAAATGGGACGAGAACCTCAGAGCCGCCTCATGTCCATTGCACAATGATAAGAAAATAAGAAAACGAGAACACGTGCCATGGTTCTCTACGGACCTTCGTACATCTCTCCACCACCTACGCAAACTTGAGAGACGGTGGCAAAGAACCCACTCCCCAGAGGCCCTTGCAGCATACAATTCACACTTAATTACCCACCGTGGTAAGATAACACAGAGTAGGAAACTCTACCACACAAACTTATTGAAACGCTCCATCAATAAACCACATGCACTGTTCAGGTTAGTAAAATCCATAACAGGAGAGCCGGTTTCAGCCCAACCTGCAATGCCTCAGCCAGAGGACTACGCAAACTACCTGCAATCAAAAATGATTAAGACCAGCACAAACATAAATATCAACAACTCCTCTGTATCACCTAAGGCATCCCAAATAACACCATTATGCAATTTCAATACGGTATCAACTAGTGAGATTGAGAACATTATTGCTTCCATCAATCCTAGCACGGCACCTAACGACCCATGCCCAGCCAGCTGGATCAAAGATCTGCGACATGATCTAAGCCAAATCTTGTGCAAGATACTGAACCAGTCCTTTCTAACAGGCTCATTCCCACAGAGTCTGAAACACACCTCTATCAGGCCCCTACTGAAAAACAGTAAACTTGACCCATCCAAAGTTGAATCATTTAGGCCAATCTCGAGCATCCCCCAGCTCGCAAAAATCATCGAGAAAGCTGCTCAACAACAGATCCAGCATCATATTGACACGGAAGCACCACTAGACCAATCACAACATGGCTTCAGGGAAGCATATGGAGTCGACACAATCCTTACAACCCTATTCAATGATCTGGTCACTGGAATAAACAGCATCCAACAAGGATTTGTCCTCATCTTCCTAGACATCTCCGCCGCCTTCGACTCTGTGAATCATGACATACTTCTGCAACGCCTGATAGAAAAGGGGATTCGAAGCACAGCACTAGAATGGTGTAAATCCTACCTTTCCAATAGGTGGCAACAAGTCAAAACAGGCCATGAATCCTCTGAACCTTTCCTACAGTCCCAAGGGGTACCTCAAGGATCTTCCTTATCGGCACTGATGTTCAATATATATATGCAGCCGATATGCAAATTGATCCGATCTTTCAACGTACAATGCCTGGCATACGCAGATGACATCCTCCTATACATGCCGTTCAAAATTGACCAACCAGTGTTCTCCCCAATAATCAATTGTTTCGGAGCAGTAGCTGAATGGCTGCTGACACAAAACCTGCGAATCAATCATAGCAAAACTGATGTTCTTTTTGTTACAAGGAATTGTAAGTTCATACCTCCTCCATCGCTACTGGTCAACAACATAGAATTGAAGTCCAAACCCACAATCCGATATCTCGGCATCACACTGGACCAGCACCTGGATATGACAACGCATGTGAAGAATGTGGCAAAGACTATATATCATAAGATCAGAACACTACGCCACCTCCGCCCCCTACTTGATTATACTGACTACCGATCAACCTTCCAGGCATTAGTCCTCCCACACCTAGATTTTGCGAACATCATCCTCCACGGTATCGCTCAATCAACTTTAAATCCGCTTCGCCTGGCTATGAATGCAGCTGCAAGAGTCCTCTCTGGGTCACCAAGATCTGCACACATAACGCCTATCATGAAAGATCTGCACTGGCTACCTCTACAAGCCAGACTCCACTATAAGTCACTAGTCCTTACTTTCAAAGCCTTGAATAACTACCCACCTACGCCAATCAGCAAGCTAATTCACAGCACCCTCGAAAATAGAAACAGGAGGCCTACTGCTATGAACACCTTAATAGTTCCTAGGAAGATGACTTCGTGTACTAAAGCTACTTCAAACAGAGCTTTCTCAATATTCCCTCCTCTAAACTGGAATACACTTCCCCATGAAATCCGTGGCATCAAAAGCCTAATACAGTGATCCATCGTTTTTCGCGGTTAATGGGGACCAGAACCTTCCGCGAAAGCTGAAAAACCGCGAAGTAGTATTTGCCCCTCAACATCATGGACAAGACTGGCGAGATACAACAAGAGAAGATGCTAGGTGAGGCTGCAATGATGCGCAGACAATCAACTCACAGGGATAAATCCACTCGTACTCTTATTGGTCGATGTCACACCGGAAACCAATCACGCGCCTTTATGAAAGCCCGTGGTATGTACAGTACTCTGAGTCAACTCATCTCTTTGGTTGACATGCAGGGATCCTTCTCTCTCGCGCATCAACATGAAACAACGCTCCTTTCCACAATGTGGCTGCTGACCCGCGAAGCACTGAAGCAGCAAAACATGAAGTGCGAAGTGGCGAGGGAACACTGTACTATTCCGAAAAGCCTTGAAACACCATCTGTTCACAAAATGTTACCCAGAAGTCATCCCGGACATTCACACATCTAGCAAACTTCCCACATACCCCAGACGCCTTAGCACCCTAATACAACCAGAAAATGGTTAGCCTACACGATAGCACACATGATAACCTGCACCATCCACACGAAATCACTTACAATATCCAAACGAGTTTAGAGTATTGTATATAGTTTAAAGTATATAGTATAAAGTTAACCTGTACATAGTTCTCCCGGTTATCCCATGTGTTATTTTTCCCTGTTCTTTGTAAACTCAATGTTGCCTGTATGCATTGCAGTATGTTTTGTTCAATGTACACCGCGCTGATTTTAATAGCGCGGTATAGAAGAAATGTTAAATAAATAAATATATCTGTCGAGATATTTTATTATAGATAGATATGTATCCACATACTTATCTATCTGACTGTCTATACTCATATAACTATATGATTCTGACAGATGGGTTTTTCCCATACCTATGCTATCCAGCAGGTTTGGGGTTCTACACACACAACCACTCCTGTGGTAGTCAACAAATTTTATACCATAACCTTAGGGTTTAGGTACCTCTGAAGCTCTCCATGCCCCAATATCTCTCCTAGCTTACCCCAGTTAGGAGAGACATTGCGGATCTTCAGTTAATCACAGGCTTTAGCACCTCAGGCATTTGTCCTCTCTTTTTGGGATACAAGGGGTTCCCATACCCTTTCTCCCCACAAGGACTGTGCCTGTTTGTCCAAATCGGTTAGCCTTTCTCTTTTGCTCCTAAGAGTGAGTCACTCTACCGCCAAAAGAGTTCGGTTTTTGTCATAAAGCCTTCTATTGAAGGCCAACCGTTTTAGTACTTCCCCAGTTTATTTACTGGGGTTACCTGTTACCTTTCAGGATTTTGACCTCCACTGTTTTTCTACAGGTTTATTACCTCCACTTACAGTGAGGTCCTCTTGAGGTTCCTCTACTGGGTTCCCCAGTAGATCCCATGAACCTCCATACTTCTCCAGGACCAAGCAGGAAGTCAGTCCTCACTTATGGGTGACGTCGGCGCCGACGGAGCCCTCGCGGAGCAATTTTCCCCAGCTTTCAAAGAAAGCCTTTGGGAATTGCAGCGCGCATGCGTGGTCCTCTTCCCGCCCAAGGGTGCCATCTTAGCCAGTCTTCTTTTTTCCGCGGAGCCCTACAGACGTCCCCGTCGTGTCCCCGCGAAAAAGTTGATATTTCTTCATAATTTTATTCTTTTTCCTTCGGTTCGACGCCGGTCTTTTTCCCGCCCGGACTCGCGACGCCGGTCACGAGTCCTCTTCTTTTTTTCGGTTTTTCCCTGGCAGCCCGGTCCTTTGACCTCGCCGGGGCCCTTTTTCCCCCGATGGCTGCCAGTGGTTTTAAGCGGTGTGGTCAGTGTGACCGAAATATGTCACTAACTGACACACACGACTTTTGCCTCCGCTGCCTGGGCCCGGATCATGAAGAAATGATCTGTGGGCCCTGCGGCAAGATGTCCTCCAAAGCGTTGAGAAGTCGGCGGCATCAGCGGGATAGGATCTTCGCTGACCCCAGCCGTACCCGGACCTCGTCGGAGGCCTCCGCGTCCAAAGGTTCCAGCTCGGACCGTCGCCGGAGTTCCTCCGACAGGGGTTCTCCCTCCGGGGACCATCGACGTAAGGTGACTCATCAGAGCAGCGTCCGCTCTGGAGGTCACCAACGCCACGCGCCGCACGGTGACTCTTCTGCAGTACTTGGGCTTTGTTATAAACTTCGCAAAGTCCACTTTGCTCCCCTCACAGGATCTCGAGTTCATCGGCGCAAGGCTGCACACTCCTCAGGCACGAGCGTTCCTACCGCTCGACAGGGCTCAACGGCTCATGGACCTAGCCGACCGTTTTCGCAGCCAGCCCCTGGTCTCCGCCAGGCGCTGCCTGAGACTACTCGGCCATATGGCTTCCACCGTCCATGTGACCCCCAATGCCCGCCTGAATATGCGGCCTGCTCAATGGTGTCTCCGCCAGCAGTGGCGACAAGCCACAGGCGGCCTAGCAGACCTAGTGCGCGTCTCCGATCCGCTGATCTCGTCTCTCCGGTGGTGGCTTCATCGGCCGAACCTGATACTCGGCATGCCTTTCCAGTCACCTCAGCCGGCCCGGGTGCTGACAACAGATGCATCCCTCCTGGGCTGGGGAGCACATTGCCAAGGGGCACGTACTCAGGGCCTCTGGACCACGTGGGAGTCTGCTCAGCAGATCAACTTCCTGGAGCTCAGGGCGATCCGCCTGGCTCTCAAGGCCTTCTCCCACCTGACTTCTCACCAGTCCGTCCTTGTCCAGACGGACAATCAGGTTGCCATGTTCTACGTGAACAAGCAGGGGGGCACGGGCTCCTTCCTCCTCTGCCGGGAGGCACAGAAGCTCTGCTCTTGGGCCGTCAGTCACGGCATTCTCCTCAAGGCAGTTTATCTCCCAGGCCAAGAGAATTACCTGGCGGACAAACTCAGCAGGATCCTCCAGCCGCACGAGTGGCGTCTGGATCCCTTGGTAGTTCAGAAGCTCTTTCTAAAGTGGGGCCTCCCCACGGTGGATCTCTTTGCCAGTCCTCACAACCGGCAACTTCCTCGCTTCTGCTCTCGTCAGCCCCACCCCCTTCGGGTTGCGGCGGACGCGTTTCTACTCTCATGGTCGGGGAGCCTTCTGTACGCTTTCCCTCCCATCCCGCTAGTCTCTCGGACTCTTTTCAAGGTTCTCCGAGACAAAGCCTTCATGATCCTGGTGGCCCCTCGCTGGCCCCGACAGCCGTGGTTTCCGCTCCTGCTGCAATTAGCGGTGGAGGATCCATTCCCTCTGGGGTTACAACCGGATCTCCTCACTCAGGATCAGGGGTCTCTGCTACACCCCAACCTCAGGTCTCTCAACCTAATGGCCTGGCTGCTGAGAGGGTAGTCCTCGCTCCCCTTCTCCTGCCGGCAGAGGTGGAGGAGGTCGTCCTAGCTTCGCGACGACCTTCTACCCGCAAATGCTACGCCCTTAAATGGCGTCGTTTTTCCGTTTGGTGTACCCGACAGTCTCAGGATCCCTTCTCCTGCCCGGTGTCGGTGATCTTGCAGTACTTGCTATACCTCTCTAATCTGGGACTTAAGTCCAACTCCGTCAAAGTTCACCTCAGTGCTCTTTCAGCACATCATGTGCCGGTGGACGGCAGACCTCTCTCCAACGACCCTCTCGTAGCGAGGTTTCTCCGAGGTCTCCTTCTACTTAAACCACCTCTGCGCCCGCCAGCACCTGACTGGGACCTGAATGTGGTTTTACAGCGGATCACCTGTCCGCCTTTTGAACCTATGGCTACCTGTTCTCTCCGTTTTCTTTCTTGGAAAACACTGTTCTTGATAGCCCTCACTTCCGCTAGACGCGTAAGTGAATTGCAGGCCCTCGTGTCTGATCCCCCTTACACTCGGTTCTACAAAAATAGGGTGGTCCTACGGACTCACCCAAAATTTCTTCCAAAAGTGGTCTCCCCCTTTCACATCAATCAGGAGGTGGTACTTCCAACCTTCTTTCCCAGACCACACTCCAGCCGAGCTGAAACGGTCCTCCATACCCTGGACTGTAGAAGGGCTTTGAACTTCTACCTTGACCGTACGCGGGAGCACCGTAAAGCTGCTCAGCTTTTTGTGTCTTTTGACCCCAATAAATTGGGGCTCCCGGTCTCCAAGCGTACTCTGTCCATCTGGGTTGCGGACTGTATCTCTTGGGCTTATGGGGCAGCCGGACTCTCCTTGGAAGGTTGAGTCACGGCTCATTGCGTTCGGGCAAAGGCTACGTCAGTGGCTTACCTCCGCTCTGTTCCGCTGGCAGACATCTGCCGGGCCGCTACTTGGTCTTCGAGCCAGACGTTTGCGGTCCATTACTGTCTCGAGAAGGAGTCCCGCAGGGTCAGTGCTTTCGGACAGGCAGTCCTCCGTAATCTCTTTGAGGTCTGAGCAACTCCTACCCTCCATCCCGGATGTGGGCTACCGGTGGGTAATAATTCAGCGAAGATTCTTTCCTGCTGTGCTGCTGAGCTAGAGGGAGCTCATTTTTGTGCTTAGGGTCTCCGGTAGCCTTGAGCTTGGGAGTCCCATAAGTGAGGACTGACTTCCTGCTTGGTCCTGGAGAAAGCGTAGTTACTCACCTGTAACAGGTGTTCTCCAGGAGCAGCAGGAATCAGTCCTCACAACCCTCCCTCCTCCCCTTGGAGTTGCAATCGTCTGCTTTAGTTTTTTTTATGCTGTCTTTTTTAGCTATGTCATCTGACTGGCTAAGATGGCACCCTTGGGCGGGAAGAGGACCGCGCATGCGCGCTGCAATTCCCAAAGGCTTTCTTTGAAAGCTGGGGAAAATTGCTCCGCGAGGGCTCCGTCGGCGCCGACGTCACCCATAAGTGAGGACTGATTCCTGCTGCTCCTGGAGAACACCTGTTACAGGTGAGTAACTACGCTTTCTGTGAAATCCTGTTAGGGGAGGTCCATATTGCAATATTTCATTTCAATATCATTGATGACATTATCATCCACACAGGGACTTCTCTGCAGTCCCATGCTAGGTTAAGCTGTTGTCCACAGCACCTTTTCTTTTCAACTCCTTCCCTCCATCCTCAGGATGCCTGGTGTTATTAGGTATAGCATGTTCCAATCTATGACATGCTGGGACTCCAGGCATCTCAGCTTGGGAGTCCCCATATGTGAAGACTCATTCCTGCTTGTTCCTGGAGATAGCACAGTTACTTACCTGTAACAGGTGATCTCCGGGAACATGTTCTTGCCTCTCTCTCTCACACACACACACACACACACACACACACATTCATTGAAGTAAACTGAAGCAGCTTTCTAACAACCTTATAACTCTGTTCTATACCTATGTAATAAGCCTATTTCTACATAAAGACCTGTTTCCAAGCCATGCCTGTTTGGTTGTCTTATCTGTGCTGCTTACCCTACAGTCTCTGTGAAATGAAGCCAGGACCAAGCGGAGAGTAGACCGAAAGATTACATATTCAGAAGATTACAGCCATATGGCCTCTACAGTTCATGTCGTGCCATATGCTCGTCTGCACATGCGGACAACTCAATGGACTCTTACCTCCCAGTGGAAACAGGCCTCTGGGACCCTCAAAGACAAGATCAAAATCACAGACATTCTCATGAACTCCCTGCTCTGGTGGTCTACCCCAGGGAAATCTCCTCACAGGGTCACCTTTTCAGATGCCTCCACATCAATGCATCCTGACACCTTCAAACTGGGTTGGGGAGCCCACTCGGACTCTCTCTCCACTCAGAGCCTCTGGACAGAGCAGGAGTCACAGCTCCAAATAAATTTGCTCAAGCTTTGTGCAATCTTCAATGCCCTCAAAGTGTTTCAACAACAACTGCAGGGCCACAGAGTTCTTATCCAGATGGACAATCAGGTAGCTATGTTCTACATGAACAAGCTCTTGGGCCCTCTGCAAGGAGGCTCTCCATCTTTGGTCCTTTGCCATTGCTCATCAGATGCATCTCCAAGCAATATATCTGCCAGGATACCAAAATGTCTTAGCAGACAGATTGAGTCGGATCCTTCTTCAATGTGAGTGGGCTCTCCATCAGGAGACAATCTTCTACATCTTTCAGACCTGGGGAACTCCGGAAATAGACCTTTTTGCCACTCTGCAAAATGCCAAATGACCTCATTTTTGCACCATAAACCCGATGTCCAGTCGCTAGCAGGTCAATGCTTTCCACCTTCACTGGGGTCAGGATTTCCTGTATGCCTTCCCTCCCATACCCCTAATTCCCAAAATGCTTTTCAAGCTTCAAGAGGACAGAGGCCACGTGATCCTCATAGACCCATGCTGACCACATCAACCGTGGTTTCCACTCTTGCTACGTCCCTCATAGACTTGCCCTCTCAGTGTCGGATCAGCCCCCGACCTTCTCTCACAGGAGGAGGGGACGCTACTGCATCTCAACCTGCAGTCTCTACATCTCATGTCTCGGCTGCTGAAAGCATAGTCTTGCAAGGTCTCAACCTTCCTCAGGAAGTAAAGGACATCCTACTACCCTCCAGGAAACTGTCTACCAGACATTCCTATGACTTTAAGTGGTGTAGGTACTCCACCTGGTGTACCCAAAGGGATCTTAACCCCTTCTCAGCTCCGGTAAAGGATCTCCTTCAGTGTCTCCTCCATCTTTCGTCCTCTGGTCTCAAAACAAACTCGGTGAGGGTTCACCTCAGTGCAATTGCAGCTATTCACCATCCCCTGGATGGGCAGCCTGTTTCTTTACAACCGCTTGTGACACGTTTCATGAGAGGGCTCTTATTAACCAAGCCCCCAATCAGGCCACCACCAGTGGCATGGGATCTTAATATCGTCTTAGGTCAGCTCATTAAGCCGCCCTTTGAACCTTTAGCCACAACCTCGCTAAAGTTTCTTTCTTGGAAGGTCATCTTTTTTATTGTATCAGTGAGCTCCAAGCGTTGATGGTTGACCCGCCTTATAGCCACTTCCACCATGATAAGGTAGTCCTTAGGACTCATCCCCATTTCATGTCCAAGGTGGTGCCTCTTTTCCATTTGTCTTCTTCCATAGACCTCATTCCTCTAAGGCAGAGGCAATCCACCACACTCTTGACTGCAAGTGTGCCTTGGTATTCTATCTTCAAAGGACAGCTGAGCACCATAGGAGCTCTCAATTATTCATCTCCTTTGATCCCAGTCACTTGGGGTTGCCAGAATCCAAACATACCCTATCTAAATGGATAGCAGATTGCATCTCATTTGCTTATGCTAAGGCAGGACTATCCCTTGAATATCATGTCACTGTCCATAATGTTCATGCCATGGCTGCCTCTACGGCAAACCTACGGTCTGTAGCCATTGACAAAATCTGCAAAGCAGCCACTTGGTCTTCGGTGCATACCTTTGCTGCATATTACTGCCTGGACAAGGACTCATGTCGGGATGCCATATTTGGTCAGGCTATACTCCAGCATGTCTTTCAGACTTGGGGCAACTCCTACCCTCCTTGCTGGACTTTTTTCGATGCCAGACGTCCATGAAGGATCCATGCCCTCTTGAAGCCTTCTCTGAGGCAAATTTAACGATTCTGGGAACATTTCTCTGGCATCTGGGAGCTAGGAAGTCCCATATGTGAAGACTACATTCCTGCTTGTTCCTGGAGATACCGTAGTTACTCACCTGTAATAGGTGATCTCCGGGAACAGCAGGAATTTAGTCTTCACAACCCACCCTCCTCCCCTAGGAATTGTAGTGTCTCTCTCTCTCTCTCTCCCTCCCTCCTTTTATCTCAGCTACAAACTCAACTGAGGAGAGAGAGTCACAAAGGCAGGAAGGCAGCTGCGCAGTGCGACGCTCCTGCCTGCGCCCTGGAGCTAACAGGCAGGAGTGGCCTTATTGTCCCTTATGAGTAGAGGTGGACCTGTTCCCTATGGATGCTGGGAAGTGTAGTTCACTCTCTTTTCTCTCAGGAATAAAGTGTAGTTGCGACCAAAGATGGTAAGGCTTGCAAGAAATATTTATTTGTATTGGGGAAGTTCTTCCAGCGCATCAAAATTCATATACATAAACGTAAAGGGTGCACTTTTAACACAAGCAGATGTAAAACAGGAACTTAGGACAACTGAAATAGAATTAGCTTTAACTTCAGCTTTCCATCTATTGAGGAGCTTAACTCAACTCTGCCTCGAGTGGTAACTCTTGGACATTGCAGCCTCACAATACCAGCTGTTCCTTTCACAGCGTGGTTCAGAACATAGGTGCAAATAATTAACTCTCACGGCACAGGCAGCAGAAACAGCAACGTTTGTATTTCTTTCATACAATGTGCAAAGCTTCTTTTATACTGCTATTCTTTACAGCATACAGAGCAGTCCATGCTACACGGGTCAATGCCTATGGTAGGTAAATCATTTTCTACCTGCATCAAATCTTCTGAGTGAACAGAACTACTATCTTCATTAAGCTTCTGGTGTTTTCCTGTTTTCCACTCTAGAAACTGCTTAAATTCTTGGAAGAGCAATTCAGCCTGTTTGTTATCAGATTGGCAGTTGTTAGCAAATGTTATGTCCTGCTCCCAGTCCCTAACAGTTCCCGCTTCAGCACTCGGCTTAAACAGTTCAGGGCAATGCACAGGTTTCTTCAACAAAGCACTGAAAATAGGAAGTTGTGCTTTACCTTCTCTATCGTGGCTGGTATCAGAACTGCCTTCTCTCTGCCAGGCTCCTCTCCTCTTTAGTAGCTCAGGAGCTTTCCAGGTGTGGGTTTTTCTGGGCTTTCCAGGTCCAGGCTCTATCCTGTAGAATGAGTTTTCTTTAAAGTGCGCCTGCCTTTGAGGCTTTCTTTTCCAGGGTTCTGTCTTCTCCCAGGACTCTAAAGCATGGCTTCGTCCCTCTCTCATAGGACTCCTTTTAGCAGCACCTTTAGAATTCCTTGCAGACCCTCTCCAAACACTCTCAACTCTTCCAGACTCACTCGTACAGCCAAACTGCTTCCTGGTCTCAGATCCACCCTCCGACGACCTCTTAGAGCCACTCTCCCACCTAGTCCCACACGTATCCTGCTTAGCAGCCTTGTTCAAAGCTTTAAAAAGGGATTCTTTTCCCGGCACACCTTGTCCAACCCCTGGGTGTGTCCAATCAGCATTGACTAACTCCTCCCCTGGGCTGGTGTCTGTGCTCAGCTCAGCAGAGCAGTATGTTTTTTTCCTTCTAGGTTTGAAAATCCTTTGTAAATCCTTTCCCTTCTCAGGATTTTCTTCGATCTTCACCTCTTCTGGAGGGCATTCTTCACCACAGCAGGCACAGTGGGATGCTCCCAAAGGCTTTCCTATTGGACGCTGGGGAGCATTCCTGCATGGGCTCCGTCGTTACCAATGTCACTCATATCTGAAGACTGCATTCCTGCTTGTTCCTGGAGATTAAGATTACTACAGTAGGTCTGTTTGTGATAACAAATGCTATTTGCAAGAAAGCATAGTTACTCACCTGTAAAAGGTGATCTCCGGAAACAGCAGGAATTTAGTCTTCACATATGGGTGACGTTGGTAACGACGGAGCCCATGCAGGAACACTAAATTCCTGATGGAGCCTGCACGTAAATACTCCCCAGCATCTAATAGGAAGCTTTTGGGAGCATCACTCTGTGCATACATGCATGCCTTCCCAGTAATTCTCCTCAGTCTTAGTTTCCTGCAGAGCTCTACAGACGCTTGTCCTGTCACCACAGTTAAAACCTTTTTCTCTGTACCCTTCAGGATGCTTATTTCTTCTATTTTGCCTTCCCACTACTTCGGTACTGTCGCTCGTCAATGCTGATGCCCTTTTTTGGCACTTTCACTAACTTTTATTTTCTCTTTTTTACCTCGCAGTTCCCACAGGTTTTTTCGTCAGTATAGGCCGCCATTGAGTCTTTTGACTTGGTAAAGGCTGTGTTTCCTGACATGAAGAAGCCAGCCAAAAAATGTGTACTAATTGCAACCACACTATTTTGGCCATCGTCAAGCACAATTGGTGCTTACAGTGCTTTGCTTAAGGCCTGACCAAAACCCTGACTCTTGTAATTGTGTCAGCAAATGACAAGGAAATGGTTAAAAAAACTGGGAAAAGCAATGCAAGAGTCTTTTTGGATCTGACTCAGCAGTCTCAGCACAATCTTCTTCGACGTCAACACCCTCTCTGGTTTCCTGTTCTTCGTGCGGTTCCTGTGCTCCATTGGAGCCAAGAGGCCATGCTAAGAAACAGCCAACCACCGATGCCAAATCGGCATCTCAGCCTTTGACGTTGAGGACCAATGCTGATTCATGGGATCGATCCCTTGGACATTGACACCGGAGCTCCCCGGTGGGGATTGGTGGTGTTCATGAGGCAGTGAAGGGTCAAACAGCACATCATGGTGTCTCTATGAAACAGAGGACTTGGCCTCCGATTCCTAGACATTGGAGTTGGAATCGGAAAAGAAGTCAAAATAGTGACGGTCACTGTCGCGTCTCCACTGCCGATCCAATATCGATGGATGATGCCGATGGAACCATAATAGGTCGATGACTGTTCCTCCTGCAGCTGATGGGACTCGGCCGGTTCCAGGATCGTCATGGACCCCGAGAGTCCCGATGGCAGTGGTTCCAGGCTCGGCATTGAGACTTGGGCCATCGAGGGCTTTGAAGTGACGGATTCCAGGCTCGATATCAAGACCAGGGCTCCTGAGGTCCTTGAAGCTACCAGAATGGATGCTGCCAGAAGTGCAGTCCAACTCCTCTTAATGGAAAGCATGCGCTGCTCGAGGGAGATGGAGGATGTTTGGGTGGACTCTGGTCCAACTGGAGAGCACGAACACCCTTAGGCAACGCAAGACACAAAAGGAACAAGTGCGCCAAACAGTGGTTGAAGTAAGTAGCTTTATTAGGAAAAAAAAACAATGCGTTTCGGCAAAAATGCCTTCTTCAGGGGGTACCATCCTGAAATAAAAACATAAATACATAAAATCATATAAAATATCACAAGCATGAAAATAAAAGCTCACAAATAAAATAAATATATTGTCAAACATAACCTATAATTAAAACAATAAAAACTACATAAGAATATGTAAAACTACGTAAGAATATATAAAACAGGAAGGCTGGTAAGAAACTTGCAAACAGAAGGACCAGTTATCAGTATGTGTAAACCAACACAAATACAAAGAGGGATGAGAAGAACAAATAGTGTTGGTATAATCATAGCCCAGGGGCGGCCTAAGGGGTGTGCGGGGCCATGTACGGAGACTCATTGCAGGACCTCATTTGCATAAATATTTGCATAATGTTAACATGTACTAACTTTTAGTAAACATGGCTCTTAATGAGTGTATGGATAAAGAAAGATTACCAGATTTCTACATTACTATACTCCAGTGCCAACCACCAGGCACATTAGGAAGTACTACAAACACTACCCTCTCCGTCCATCCTCCGGCCCTTCTCCAGAGCTCTCCCAATCGGGGATAGAGCGGGCCGGAGCAACGCTCCAGAGACCTCCCCCTGCTCAGCAGCCCAATCGGGGCACGAGGCGCAGTTCAAAAAGCAGCGCCGGTCGGGCGCGCGGCCTCTCCGTCCATCCTCCGGCCCTTCTCCAGAGCTCTCCCAATCGGGGATAGAGCGGGCCGGAGCAACGCTCCAGAGACCTCCCCCTGCTCAGCAGCCCAATCGGGGCACGAGGCACAGTTCAAAAAGCAGCGCCGGTCGGGCGCGCGGCCTCTCTGTCCATCCTCCGGCCCTTCTCCAGAGCTCTCCCAATCGGGGATAGAGCGGGCCGGAGCAATGCTCCAGAGACCTCCCCCTGCTCAGCTGCCCAATCGGGGCACGAGGCACAGTTCAAAAAGCAGCGCCGGTCGGGCGCGCGGCCTCTCCGTCCATCCTCCGGCCCTTCTCCAGAGCTCTCCCAATCGGGGATAGAGCGGGCCGGAGCAACGCTCCAGAGACCTCCCCCTGCTCAGCAGCCCAATCGAGGCACGAGGCACAGTTCAAAAAGCAGCGCCGGTCGGGCACGCCCGCGCCTGGCGGGCCCGCGCCTGAGGGCCTCGCCAGAGGGCACTTTGGCGTGGCCCTTAGGCGGGGAACGTCAAAAACACCAGAAGCAGCCAAACGCAACACAACCCTGGTAAGGGATCTCTCCACCTATCCGAGAACGCAACCACAGGCCCCTCGGTGGTGGCACATCGATAAATCTCAGAACTACCGAAAACAGCAAGTAACCCATCCTAATCGGACCTATATCCGGAACTGCAAGTATCACCAAATACTACTAAACCTCTCTTTCACTCTGCTAAAGTTCTTTACTATTGCTAGTAAGCTAGTCTCAATCAACTGTATCAGCGTATTTATGTTGCCAGTAATTTTTCCCCATTCACTGTGCTACTTTCTAATACTAATGCTGCCAGTAATTATTGCCATTCACTTGTATTACCTTCTACTGTTGCCAGTAATTATTCCCATTCACTGTGTTACCTTCTACTGTTGCCAGTAATTATTCCCATTCACTGTGTCTCCTTCTACTGTTGCCAGTAATTATTCCCATTCACTGTGTTACCTTCTACTGTTGCCAGTAATTATTCCCATGCACTGTGTTACCTTCTAATGCTGCCAGTAATTATTCCCATTCACTGTGATACGTTCTACTGTTGTCAATAATTATACCCTCATTCAACTGTGTTACCTTATTACTATTGCCCTGCTGCTTAGTACTACTGCTGCCAGTCCAGAATGTACAAACTCCTGATATTATTCATCTCTCTCCTTACCCTTGGGCTCCCCAACCTCTCAATTGCGTTCAACCAGGGCACTAACCCCATTCCAATCTTACACCATGGAAGGAGACGGCCAGAACTCCCACACCATACCACAACAAAAACCAACCACACACCCCACTCCCACCTACTTAACATCCCCCTCCAACTCCTCAAAAAGACACAAGCCAAGAAACAACGTCAGCAACGCCTACTGAAATGTGCTTTGATAAACGCCAGATCAGTACGCTCAAAATGGCCTGCAGCCATGGACCTGATACCTCTACACAATCTCGACATCTTGATGATCACCGAGACATGGTTGTCCACTTGCGACAATGTCCTCTTGAATCAGATGCTACCCCCAGGATTTTCCCTATATACATGCCACAGATCCACGCAGAAAGGTGGCGGAACACTCATCCTTGCCAAAACCGACCTTCAATTCAAGTTGCGCAACACCTCCAGCTCAGCTCATCTTGACGCTCTCACCATATCAAATGAACTATGTGCCATCAACCTCATATACCGGGCACCCACTCCATCACCAGATGACCTATCTACAATAATTGAGCTAGCATGTACCACTTCCACCCCGCACTCTCCAAATTGGTTAATCGGCGACTTTAACCTCCCATCTCTTCAAAGTAGCCACTCCACAGCATTCCTTGAGGCCCTAGAGGATCTAGGATACAATCAATGTGTCGACTCTTCCACCCACACTAAGGGAGGCAAGCTGGATCTCATATTCGCACCTCTATCTAACGCCTCGTCATCCCAAGACCTCGCACTATCCGTGACACCAGTGCCGTGGTCCGACCACCATCTCCTTAACTTCCACATACCCATAAGCACTCCCAGTAATAGTCAGATAACTACAAATACTTCCAGAACTCTAGCAACCCGCTTCCGCCCACTCAACAGGAGCGAAGTCCTAGAGAACCTCCAACCTCTTATGACTAACACATCCCTCAGCCTGGATGACCTCATATCTAAATGGGATGAAAACCTCAGAGCTGCATCCTGTCCACCTCACGCCGAAAAGACTACAAAACGACGAGAACATGCACCCTGGTTCTCCATGGACCTACGAACATCTCTACACCATCTACGCAAACTCGAGAGACAATGGCGCCGAACCCACTCCTCTGAAGCACACACTGCTTATAACTCATACTTGCTGACCCACCGTGCGAAGATAACGCAGAAAAGGAAACTCTATCACACTGACATATTAAAACGCTCCATCAACAAACCACATGCCTTGTTCAATATAGTAAAATCCATAACAGGAGAGCCAGTCTCAGCCCACCCCCCAATGCCTCAACCACAGGACTATGCAGACTATTTACAATCGAAGATGGTCAAGACTAACACAGACATAGGCACTAATAATCCCTCCGCACCATCCAAAACATTTCAAGCGACTCCACTATGCAACTTCACCGCAGTATCCACTAAAGAGGTTGCGGACATCGTTGCTTCTGTTAACCCCAGCACAGCACCTAATGACCCCTGTCCAGCCAGCTGGATCAAAGAGCTTCGCCATGACATAAGCAACATCCTGGCCAACATACTGAACCAGTCCTTTATCACTGGATCATTCCCGCAGAGACTCAAAAACACCTCTATCAAGCCCCTACTAAAAAACAGCAAACTAGACCCTTCTAAAGTAGAATCCTTCAGACCAATATCGAGCATCCCCCAGCTTGCCAAGATCATCGAAAAAGCCGCTCAACAACAAATCCAGCAACATATCGACACCGAAGCACCGTTGGACCCAGCCCAACACGGATTCAGGGAAGCACACGGAGTAGACACTGTCCTCACTACCCTGTTCAACGATCTGATCACAGGAATCAACAGCATACAACAAGGCTTTGTCCTCATTTTTCTGGACATATCTGCCGCCTTCGATTCGGTGAGTCATGACATACTTCTACAACGCCTGAAAGAAAAGGGGATCCAAAACACAGCGCTAAAATGGTGTGAATCCTACTTATCCAATAGGTGGCAACAAGTCAAGGCTGGCCAAGCATCCTCCGAACCATTTCTGCAAACACAGGGAGTTCCCCAAGGATCGTCCTTATCATCTCTGATGTTCAACATTTATATGCAGCCGATATGTGACTTAATTCGATCCTTTAACGTAAAATGCCTTGCATACGCTGATGACATCCTCTTTTACATGCCGTTCTTGATAGACCAACCAGTGCTCTCCCCAATAATTAATTGCTTCGAAGCAGTTGCCGATTGGCTATTATCACAAAACTTACGGATCAATCACAGCAAAACAGATGTCCTATTTGTCACGAGGAACCTCAAATTCATACCTCCTTCATCACTACGTGTCAACAATGTAGAGTTGAAGTCCAAATCCACTATCTGTTACCTCGGCATCACCCTGGACCAGCACCTGAATATGACAACGCATATAAAAAACATCACAAAGGCAATATACCATAAGATCAGAACTCTACGTCACCTCCGACACCTACTGGACTTCACAGACTATCGAACAACCTTCCAGGCACTAGTCCTTCCACATGTCGACTTCGCGAACATCATCCTTCATGGCCTCCCACAATCAACTTTAAACCCACTCCGCTTAGCCTTGAATGCAGCCGCAAGAGTCCTCTCCGGATCGTCAAGATCCGACCACATAACGCCCATCATGAAGGAATTGCATTGGCTACCTCTACATGCCAGGCTCCAATACAAATCATTGGTCCTCACTTTCAAAGCCCTAAATAACTACCCCCCTACACCAATCAGCAAGCTAATTCATGGCACCCTGGAAAACAGAAACAGAAGATCTACTGCACGGAACACATTAGCAGTCCCCAAGCTAATGACTAAGTGCACAAAGGCTACCTCCAACAGAGCCTTCTCCTTATTTGCCCCTTTAAGCTGGAATGCACTCCCCCACGAAATCCGTGGAATAAAAAGCCTCATCCTATTCAGAAAGGCCTTAAAATTCCACCTGTTCACAAAATGCTACTCAGAAACCTCCAGCGATAGAAGCACAACCAACAACCTGCAAACTTCCCCCACACACCAGTCGCCCCTGCACGTCAACACCACAGATAATAGGTAGTCCCCCCTCAAACCCTACCAACCTTCACAAAACTAATGCAACACCCATTTACATTAAAGTATTGTACATAGTTCGAGTTAATACGTATTTAATTTCCCTGTTTTCTCTCCCATGTTCAATTCCCTGTTCTTTGTAAACTCAATGTTATTTGTATACATTGCAGTATTCTTGTTCGATGTACACCGCGCTGATTTTAATAGCGCGGTATAGAAGAAAATGTTAAATAAATAAATAAATTTAGAATCCATAGCAAACCCACTGTATCATAACAGCACTACCAGGACTCACAAAGCACCAAACCCTACCTATCAAAAAGGCAACACTGCGAATATTAAACCAATACATCTCAGAGAATATCAATACATCTCCTACTGGGGAAAGAGAACAAGTGGCACTATCAAATAGAAAATACATAAACAGAATACCTTAGCTCGGTTACACATGCAGAACATAGACCGTCCCCAAACAAAGAACAAGGGATCCCAATTTAGAAATATGAAGACAATAATTAAACTGGGAACCCCAAAAGCCAAACTTGGAATGTACAACAACACTGGAGAAATAAAACTATAAATTAAATTCTCCAGGAACAAGCAGGAAGTCAGTCCTCACATATGGGTGACATCGGTGCCAACGGAGCCCTCGTGCGGAGCAAATCCCCAGCTTTCATAGAAAGCCTTTGGTAATTGCATCACGCATGTTTGGTCCCCTTTCCACCCAAGGGTGCCATCATGCTCAGTCTTCTTTTTTCCACGGAGCCCTCTGGACGTATTCCAACTGTCACCGTGGAAAAAGCTTTAAAAAGTTAGAATTTTGTTTTCTTTCCTACCGGATCGACATCGGTTCCCCTTCCAGCCTCTAGCTCGGTACACCAGTATCGAGTCTGGACTGATTTTTTCGTTTTTTGTCCTTCGTGACTAGCGTTCGCGCTCCTTTTTCTTTTTCACTGCCAGCCTGGGTCTTCGACCTCGCAGGGGCCCTATTTCCCCCGATGGCTCTCAGCGGGTTTAAGAAATGTGATTGGTATGCTAAACTAATGTCTCTCATCGATACACATGACTGCTGTCTCTGTTGCCTCGGGCCTGACCAGAACCCGAAGGTCTCTGGCCCATGTAAGAAGATATCCTTGAAGGCCCTGAGAAGCCACCAGCAGCAGCATGATAGGATTTTTCCTAAGTCCGTTCCTTTGCGGGCCCGGACCTCGTCTGAGGCCTCTACGTCTCGGGGGGAACACTTTGAACCCGAGCGTCGTAGGGGTTCCTCGGAGAGAGAGTCTCCCTCGCGGGAACATCGAAGGAAGAAAAAATCCTCGACGGCAGCGTCGCTGAATAGCTCTGAACAGACTTGTCCCTCCCAGATCAGTCACGGAGCCCCAAACGCTGGAGCATCCAGCGAAGCTTCCTCGACGGGAATCGGAGCAGCTGAGGCAGGTAACAACTGTCCTCGTCGAGGACTCCCCTCCGGGGGAACTGGTGTCGGGCCCGACAGCGTCGGGACCCAACCCAGTGGCTACGGAGCTTTTTGAGCTCGGTCTCAGAATGGTGGCCCTGGAGCGCAGTATGTCTGCCTTCATGGAGCAGCAGCGGGTGCTGATTTCCGGTCTGGCCAGTCCTTCTGCCCTGGCCACCAACGTCTAAGTCAACCCCGGAGGCCAAACCGATCCTCGAGACCATGCGTACTCAAATCGATCCTCGGCCGAGGTCCCTCTCGGCTTCCCGCTTGGGGCCAAGGTCATTGCCGCCGGCGCCACAGGCGTCAGAGTGGTTGATGCTGGGGCCCTCGATGCCAGAGCCCATCGATTCCTCCTCGGAGGCATCAGGATGGGAGGAGGAGGAGGAAGAGTCCCAGGACAACTGTCGGCACATGGATGTTCTGTCCGATTCCCTGGTGTCCGAACCTCGGAGAAGGTCCTCCCTGGAGGACACTAGGTTCTTAGACTTCATGAGGGACATGTCAAAAGTTTTGTCATTCCCTGCGGAATCCGAGGAGGATCCTCGAGCCAAAGAGCTCGAGATCCTGCAGTATGACTCTCCCCCTCGGGGGGCCCTTACTGTACCCGTGCCTCCGATCCTGGAACGAATGATGCTCCGCATTTGGGAGACACCGGCATCAGCGCCGGTCATCAGCAAATGGATCGACTCGATGTATCGAGTCCGTAAGAGCCCTGGATTTCAAAAAGCACAGTTGCCGCACAACTCCATGGTTGTGGAATCAGCCATGCGCAGGCTGAAGAGCCAGAAGACGCACTCCTCGGTGCCTCCTGGCAGGGAGGCCCGCAACTTGGATGCCCTCGGCAGAAAGTGCTTCCAGGGTTCAATGCTGACATGTTGGATCTAGGCCTACCAGCTGTACATGGGCATGTACCTGAGGGACCTGGCAAAGGAACTCGCCGGGTTCTCAGCTGGTCTCTTCGAGAGACCTTTGCAGCACTTCAAGAGCCTGTCCACCGGAGTCTGTGAGTGCTCGAAGTTCATGAATCGAACGGCCTACGACGGGTTCGAGTCGGCGGCCTGGGTAGCAGCGGTGGGCATCGGTGCATGCTGCCAAGCATGGCGACTGTCATTGGACCTGGAGCAATAGGTTCAGAACAAGTTGGTCGATGTCCCATGCCAGGGAGAGAACCTCTTTGGCAAACCCTTGATTGACAAAGCTGTGGAAATAGAGTCCAAGCACATGACCAGGACACATCTCTCAAAGAAGACCTCTGCCCCTTCTCTAAAGAAGGGCTCGGGTAAAAAGCCCTTTTACCCGAGGAAGGGTACTGCTTACCGAAGCTACCCCCCATTTCAGGCCTCCCCGGCATCCCAACAGGGGCAGCAGGCCAAGGGACAGAGGCATGGCCCACGTAAGCAGAAAGCCCCCAAACCCCAGGCACCAGCTCCGGCCCCGCCTGGTACGGGATCTTGACTCTCACAGCATGGCCCCTCTCCCCACAGGGGACAGGCGATGCACAGGATGAAGGCTCGCCCTGTATGCCCACAGATGGACAGCCATTACCACTGATGCCTGGGTCCTGCAGATAGCCCTGATGGACTATCTCCTTCATTTGACCCAGGTACCTCCTCCTTATTTTCTAGGAGAGCCCTTCAGGTCTCCCCTTCACCGGGATCACCTTCTGAAGGAGTTAGCAGGTCTTCTCAAGGATCAGGCGGTAGAACTGGTGCCCCACCACCTGCAGGGCAAGGGGTTCTATTCCAGGTACTTTCTGGTACAAAAAAGGACAGGAGGCCTCAGACCCATCCTCGACCTGCGCAACCTAAACAAATTCCTGGTGAGGGAGAAGTTCAAGATGCTCTCACTTGGAATATTGCTGCCTTACCTCCGCCAGGGAGACTGGCTATGCTCTTTAGATCTAAAGCAGGCATGTCCAATTTCGAACAGGTCGTGATCTACTTTCTCCGGCCAAAAGTACCGGTGATCTACCACCATGAAAATTAAGATTCAAATTAAATTTTAACCTAATAAAGTTGGAGGATTCCCCCCCCCCACCACCATTTTTAATGAACCTTCTGTCATTTACTTGGATGTGATCAGCTGTTAAGCAAATTAAGCAAAAACAAAACAGAGAGACGAAGATCCAGTAAGAACTGCGAGGGGAAATGGAAAGTACATTTTTTTCTTAAAGTTTTATTGAGTAATAACTTTCTTTAACTGTCTTAATAACTTTCTTTAACTTTTATTGAATAATTTATGTTAAATTTAGGTTTTGATCCAGGCTGATATTGCACAATCTTTACTATTTCGCTCTTGCTCATTAGTGAGACGTCTGAGTCTGCATTTCATCCACCAGCTTTTTGAAGTTGGGTGAATATTGCGTGAGGGTCAGTCTCAGGGAATCCTGGAGATGTTCATCTGTCATGTTGGAACGTTGTGTACTCTATCATTTTCAGATGGGAAAACACAGATTCACACAAATAAGTTGAACCGAAACAGGAGTGTACAGCTTCACTGCATCTTCTCAAGTTGGGAAATTTGTCTCTAGGCACTAGCTTCCAAAACGATTCCTGCTCAACACAGGTCTTGAGAAAAATTTTATTTTTAAGGGTTAATATTTCGTTTTCAAGAGATGGCTTGTTCAATGAGTAATTTTTACTGATAGTAGCTGCAGTTTCTTTAATGTCCACATCTACTTTGAATGGGTATGACAAGTACTCCACAACTTTTCCAATTTTTTGGAAGTCACAGAATCTATTTTCAAATTTCTGGATAACAGAACAGATTTCTGTCACATACTTCTCGTTCTGAAAAACCAAATTTGGATATTGTCCCAGATAGTCCTGCGTATTAGGAAAATGATCAAAAGTGTTTGCAAGGTCAGTCATCTTTAGCTCAAATTTGCTCTTGTAGGATGAAACTGTACTCATCATCTTGCCAATGCATTTGTTTTTACCTTGTAGTTCAAGGTTCATGTCACTTAGTTCACCTGTAAAGTCAACAAGAAATGCCAGATCACATAACCACTCCTCATCTTCCAACTCTGCTTGGTCATCTCCCCTCTCCTTCAAAAAACTTATTTCATTCAGCAAATCACAAAATCTTTGCAGAAATTTGTGCCTACTTAGCCACCTTACATCTGTGTGCAAAATGATTTCCACTGCCCCTTCATCAAGAGTAAGATTGAAAAGCCATCTTTGAACTGATCTTCCACGAACTGAATTTACAGTTTTGAAAGTGATGTCCATGACAGTCTTTGTATTGAGTCTCTTGCTTGCAAAAACTTGCTGGTGAATGATGCAGTGGTAAGAAAGGAAATCTGGAAGTCGTCATGCTGTCTACAGAGGGCTATGAAACCGTTAACCTCACCTGTCATTGCTCTTGCTTCATCAGTAGTGATGGAAACAAGTCTATGCAATGGAAGATTACACTTTCTCACAAATGGAAAGAACTGAATATTTCCTGACCGGTAGTTCTCCCTTTTAAAGAAATCATTCCATTCCATATGTGACCTTGGCTTCACCATCAACTGTTGCTGAGTAGCCAATTTCAATTTAAGTTCTTTGAGCTTCAGTTTACAAATTTCACTTTTGGGTGGAAAATCAGCATCAAACTTATTGCTAAGCAGAGCCTTATAATGACTTTCCAGATTACCCTTTTTGGGCAAGGATACTGGGGCATTACAAATTAGACAACAACATTTGTCTTTCACCATGATGAAGTAGTAGTCCATTTCCCATTCATCATGAAAGTGGTACTTTTTGCTCTTCTTTGGAACACTCATCTTCGTTATACTGGGGTGGCTGGATGTAAGAAGGCCAAATCTGCTAAGTTAGTATAAACATTGGCTGAATCTGGTCCAAAACTATCACTGTCCCAAAGTATTAAAGATCAACACAAACTGAAGACCTCTGGATGATGTGCAATACAAGGACTGGAGAAGCCAAAACCACACATGCAGTTCTAAAATTAAAAATAAGAATTCATCATACTGTCACCAATAATCAAATACCACCAAACAATCATCAAAAAAACTCAAACACCTTTCCAGCAAAGCAGATAAAATCAAATACCGCCAAACAAGTTCAAATACCACCACACGCGATTTAATAAATTCTGCATACAGTGTAGAATCAACGCAAAGGCAAGGTGAAATAAAATTGCAGTGTACAATCAACGCAAAGGCTAGGCAAAATGAAATTGCAGAGGCAAGCAAAAGTCACAGTGGTTTGAACCATTTCGAAGGCAAGGCATAGGCAAGTTAGAACAAAATTGGAAAAGCCCGCCAAAATCACCAAATTCTTGACACTTTGTTGTGTCTGCCCGAAAACGTTTAATGAAAGCGAACTATAAGGCGACCAACGACCAGCACATGACACAACTAATACGGTAAGTGTATTCAGGTAAAGCCCGGGCGAATGGATATCGCCCAGTATATAACACACTTCTAAGGGGTGTTGGGGCGGGGACAGGAATGGGTAATTCTGAGAGGCAGGAGACCAGGTATGATGCTGGGCCTGTGGCATCTCGTCGCAGGGTGCAGGCAGCAGCCCCCTGGGGTACCCTTAAACTATTGGCACAAAAACAACACGCGCCCCTAGTACGCCCGCAGGCAAGATTCCCGCAGGCAGGGAAAAAAGACAGGCAAAGGATCAGGAGTGGCAGCAAGCCCTCGGCAGACGACCTGCCAGCACGAACTCTCTCCTAGCGACGGGGCGAGCTGCTGGTGAGATGTAGCCAAGTGGGGCTGGCGATCTACCTCTGACTCCTCTGTGATCTACAGATTGATCGCGATCTACCTGTTGGACATGCCTGATCTAAAGGATGCATACACACACATCCTAATACACCCAGACCAAAGACAATATCTGTGCTTTGTGGTGGGAGGCAATCACTACCAGTACAGGTTACTTCCCTTTGGCCTGGCCTCTGTCCCCAAGGTATTCACAAAATGCCTGGCGGTGGTGGCCGCCTGTCTCAGACTTCAAGGGGTCTTTGTCGTCCCCTACCTAGACGACTGGCTCATCAGAGGCACTTTAGCCAGAGAGGTCCATCAGGCCACATCCCGCACCATCCAGGTGCTCCAGCATCTGGGGTTTGTAATCGATTACTCCAAGTCCAGCCTTGTTCCCACTCAACAACTAGAGTTCATTGGAGCAAGACTTGATACCCTTCAGGCAAGGGCCTACCTGCCATCAGACAGGGCAAAGAGTCTTCTGGCCCTGGCACGCCAGGTGAGTTGCAGATCCCAAGTGTCAGCAAGGCACTTTCTGCTCCTCCTCGGGCACAAGGCCTCCACGGTTCATGTGACACCAGATGCCCACCTCCACATGCAAACTGCTCAGTGGTGCCTCAGAGACCAGTGGACACAGACCACAGGTGGCCTCCGAGACAGAGTCACCATAGCCAGACAAATAGTACAGTCCCTGGACTGGTGGCTTCATCCATTCCACTTGGAAGTGGGGATGCCTTTCCAGGCTCCTCGGCACACGAGGATCCTGACCACGGATGCATCTCTGCTGGGCTGGGGAGCCCATTACCAGGGGCTTTGTACTCGGGGTGTGTGATTTCCAAACGAGAGAACACAACAAATCAATTTCCTAGAGCTCCATGCCATCCGCCTAGCTCTGGGAGTGTTCTGGCGCTCTTTGGCTCACGAGCCTGTCTTGGTACAGACAGACAACCAAGTAGCTATGTTCTACTTGAGCAAGCAGGGCGGCACGGGGTCCCGCCTACTGTGTCAGGAAACCCTGGATCTGAGCTCCTTTGCAGTCCGGCATGGCATTCATCTCCAGGAACAAGCAGGAATGAGTCTTCACATATGGGTACGTCGGTACCGATGGAGTCTGCGCAGGAACGCTTCCCAGCGTCCAATCAAGAGCTTTTGGAAGCATCTCAGCACGCCTGCGTGCTGCCTTCCCGCCTTTCCCAACTGCCTCTCCTCAGTTTTCGTTTTTCCGCGGAGCCGGCAGGACATCGTCCTGTCACCGCAGAAAATTCTTGTTTTTATTTTTTAGTTTTCTTGTGGTCGCGGCTGTCTTCCCGACGCCACCGGTACCGCCGGTGTTTTCTTTTCTTTTCTTGAAAAAGATTTTCCTTTTCCACGGGATATTTTTTCTTCATAGTGTCCCACGGTCTCTAAGACCTTTTAGGCCTCTTCTTTTCCTTCATGGAACCACCAGGCACTTTCTCCAAGAAATGTTCACACTGTGGCGGTACAACTTTATTTTTAGACCCCCAAAGTCGGTGTCTAACCTGCTTGGGTCCTGACAACAGTTTGGTGAGAAGAGCTCTTCGACATCGAGGTTCCCTCGATACACGGTTGCCCTCCAACTTCGGGGCACCGTCCCCTTCTTCTTCCACACAGAATCAGGTAACCCACAAACAGTCTGTTAAGACTAGCCAGTCCTCGAGTGGTAGGTCTCATGCACAGCATGAAGACGGCTCCGGCCTTGCCCTCGAGGGCCCACTGGCTTCAAAACCCTGCGGGAGTCTTCGGTCTCCAAAGCGAATAAGGGGTTTCGGGTTGTTCCTGAGGTTCACCCCTCACAGAACATACCTCAGCCGTGTCCACTGGTGGTATCCGCTTCGAGTGGTACCGGTACCCCGGCATCGGCACTGGTGTTGGATGAAACACTCCTCACCAGGGATCGTCATCTGGCATCCTCGGTGCCTTCGGGACCGATGGATACACCCCAGACTGACTTTCCATTATCGGTACCAGCACCGATACTACCACTGCCATCGGTACCCTCCAGACGTGCATCGATAGACTCGCTTCCTTCGATGCCGAGTCTGGAATCGATCTCCAGTCTGAAGGACTGGGTACCGACTCGCCTTGGTACGGGCTCTCGGCGGTACTGAAGACTCGGTTCCGATGATTCGGATCCACAACTCTCGGTTCCTTTGAGGCCGATTGAGTTGCCACTGGTTGACCTTCCTTCACCGGTGTCAGACACGGTACCGAAATCGGTAACGACGACCTCATTACCTTTACGGTCGGTGCCTTCCATGCTTCGCTTATCAGGCTCTCTGCCCTCGATGCCGAGTTTGGAATCAATCTCTAGTCTAGAAGACGCGGTACCAATAGGTTTTGGTACCGACATCGATCGATACCGGTGCTTCAGTACCGTGGATAGTGGCCGGATGGTTTCGGTCACCTCGGTACCAATTAAACTGTCACCGATGACTACTCCGATGTCTTTGTCGGGCTCGACTCCGACATCGGTACCGGTATTGACATCGGTACCGGTATCTACAATAGCATCGTGGCCAACTCCTACCATGCTTTTTTCAACAGGATCACTCCATTCTATACCAAGCTTGGAGTCGATACCTGGCATGGACACTGTGGTAAGGACGGTTGCTGCTCCTGATACCCAGTACCAGCAACCATCCCTTAAGCATTCCACATTGCACTGTGCAGGATCTTCTATTCCTATATATTTGGATACCTCTGTGGGTGCTCAGGCTAGTTCTTTAAATCTAACCTGTCCAAGAGAGATTCCTGTTAGGGATCCCTCTTTTCAGAGTTTCCTCCTGGATATAGCAAGATCTCTTGCCATTCCTATCCCAGGACATGATCCTCCACAAGGCTCTCTTTCTACCAAAGCAAAGGAGAACATAATGCTTCCTTTGCATCATTCCTTGCAGGATCTCCTTCTAGGAATATGGGAAACCCTTTTCAGGGTACCCCCACCTCCCAGGGCAACTGATCTGTTATATCAGGTGCCCCCCTCTCCAGGGTTTCAAAAAACTCAACTTCCTCATCATTCCATAGTAGTGGAATCAGCAATGAGGCGGATAAAGAGTAAGAAAAAGCACTCTTCCTATCCGCCAGGTCGTGAGTCTAAAACACTAGATGACTTTGGTCAAACCTTCCAGACATCTATGCTTTCTGCAAGAATTCTCTCATATATTTTTTATATGAGTCTTTCTCTTGAGGAGGTCACAAAGCAATTGCATCTTTTGTCTCCTTTCCTTTCAGATTCCAGGAGTACAGACTATTCCTCACTGCTTAAGCATATCCAGAATATCTCTTGGTTCCTTTCTCGTGCTTCCCTAGACTCTTTTGAGTCTGTTAGCAGGACGTCTGCTATAGCTATAGGGGCACGACGTAGAGCCTGGCTCCAAGCTTCAGACTTGGACAAATGGGCACAACAAAGGCTGGGACATACTCCTTGCACTGGAGAAAATCTTTTCAACAAGGAGTCTTTACGTCAGGTTACTCAGTTGTCCACTGAGTTACCTGTTCCTAAGGGTTGTTCTACCCCTTCCTCTGTCCCAGTAGGTAGGAAATGTCCTACCAAACTTTCTTCCCACAGGAGAAGAAGGTTTTATTCATCACTTGCCCATCATACAGATGTTCCCCAACAGGGGAAGCATCGTCCTGGTCTGAAGAATCCAACCTCTCACCAGGCTCAGCAAACCCAGCACCTGCAGGGTTTCTGATCATTCATCATCAGATGCTTGTGACTCTTGGGGTTAGAATCTACAATTGCTTCTTCTCAATAAAGGCACTCCACCACTTTATTCCAACCCCTACACATGGATCTCTTTCCAAAAGATATCCATTTTTTCTATATTTCTATGAGCTGTCAGGATGTTCATGCCTATAAGTCACAGGTTTCTCCTCTTTTTCCTGCTAAGGAAAGAGGTCTCACCACTATCAGATGATAGTTCCTGTGCCAGCATGTATTTTTTTCCTTTCTATAGACTTACTACTACGTAAGTCTTCTTCAGCTCCATCCTCTTCACTCTCTTACCAAGTTTTTCCTCTGTAAGAGCGGAATTACTTACTGGGAGGCTTCTCTTCAGCCTCTTTAGTTTTCTCACTTTCCAGTGCGGAGTTTTCCTCTCTGAGTTACCTCCTCTGTTTCAATCTTGCTTTGGGGCAGCTTATCAGACATGTCCAGAGTTTCCTACTCTTGTTCTGTCTGTTCTTTCTGTTTTTGAACAGTAAGATTCTTTCTGCTGTCTTGCTAACAGCTGCCTATGCAGGAGTTTTAATGTTTGGACCACTGGTTCTTATCCACAAACAACCAGATTGTCCTCCACTAACATTCTGTCTAGTCTTAGTAGTGGCTCCAAGTCAGTGCTTCATCTCTCTTGGAGATCATCTCACTACAAGCTTCTAGATTGTCTTCTATTCTGCCATCTTCATTTCCTGAGTTTGGAAGCATAGTGGGCAGAGATACTGGCTCTCTAACAGCCAGTTCTATCTCCTCATTTTCCTGCATCATGCTCTCTGCAATCTACAGAGAAGCTTTCCACTATGGGCCCTTGCTAGAGAGCATGAGGGTTTTTTTCTCCAACAGCTATCCTAGCTGGTTAGAAAAGGCTTTTCAGTCATGTCTCCCATGACGAGAAGGTTCCCCCTTCTTTTACTATCTCCTTTTTTGATATAAAGGACATAGGCCTTCTCCTACGTGAAAGCTCAAGGAGTTGCCAGTTCCCTGCTTTGGTCCATAGTATTCCCAATCGGGGATATGCTCGTCCTTATGGTAAGTACGCATGATACCTTTGCCCTTAAGCAGGTCAACATGGTATCTCATCTCTAGGCGTCTTCTGTCTACTTACCATGCTAGAGTCCTGGAAGACTCGGGACTTGCTGGCTGCACATTGACATTGTCCTTGTTTTTCACGTAACAGTCCTGGTTATTTTGTACTAACCAGCATTCTTGCAGATCTTGACCAGGAGGAATAGATTCTCTATATGTCTTCTCAAGTAGGTTCCACCTCCTTGTTATTAGATGAATCTTTCCTCTCCACATATCCTATGTGATCACTGTGCTGTAGGCATATCTCTGTCTGTTTACTGCAGACACCCATATGTAGGCCTACATATCTATATTTATTTTTTGTGTGTATTTGATGCCCTGCCATATCTCACTATATATATCTATATCTATATATGTATGTATAAAACTTGTTCCATGTAAGACATACGGAAGTATGCTAATCTTTGTTCAATGTAAACCGGCCCTGATCTCTGGAAGGGGCGGTATAGAAGAAACTGTTAAATAAATAAATAAATAAATGTATCTGTTGAGATATTTTTCTTATAGATAGATATGTATCCACATACTTCTCTATCTCACTGTCTGTTCTCATATAGCTATATGATTCTGACGGAGGGGCTTTACCCATACCTATGCTATCCAGCAGGTTTGGGGTTCTACACACACACTCACTCCTGTGGTAGTCAACAATTTTTATACCATAACCTAACGGTTTAGGTATCCCTGACGTTCTCCGTGCTCAATATCTCTCCTAGCTTACCCCAGTTAGGAGAGACATTGTGGATCTTCACTTAATCACAGGCTTTAACGCCTCAGGCATTTGTCCTCTCTTTTTGGGATACAAGGAGTTCCCACACCCTTTCTCCCCACAAGGACTGTGCCTGTTTGTCCAAATCGGTTAGCCTTCTGTTTTTGCTCCTAAGAGTGCCTCACTCTGCCTCCAAAAGAGCTAGGGTTTTTCTCATAAAGCCTTCTGCTGAAGGCCCACCGTTTTTGGACTACCCCAGTCCCCCTACTGGGGTTACCTGTTACCTTTCAAGGTTCTGACCTCCACTAGTTTTCCTACAGGATTCTTACTTCCACTTACAGTGGGGTCCTCTTCAAGGTTCCTCTACTAGTTCCCAGTAGATCCATGAACCTCCATACTTCTGTGCAATCCTGTCAGGGGAGGTCCATATTGCAATATCCTTTGCAATATTATTGATGACCATCATCATCTACACATGGATTCCATTTCTGCAGTCCTATGCTAGGTTACCTGTTTCCACAGCATCCTTCTTTCTTCAACTCCTACCCTCCATCCTCAGGATGCCTTGTGTTCTGGGAGATAGCATGTTCCAGCCTATGACATGCTGGGACTCCAGGCATCTAAGCTTGGGAGTCCCCATATGTGAAGACTCATTCCTGCTTGTTCCTGGAGATAGCACAGTTACTTACCTGTAACAGGTGATCTCTGGGAACAGCAGGCATAAGTCTTCATAACCCTCCCACCTCCCCAGGAGTTGTATCTCTATCTATCTTTCCTTTCCTCTCTCTCTCTCTCTCTCTTTGTCTCAGCTTTAAAACTTAACTGAGGAGAGGCAGTTGGGAAAGGCGGGAAGGCAGCACGCAGGCGTCCTGGGATGCTTCCAAAAGCTCTTGATTGGACGCTGGGAAGCGTTCCCGCGCAGACTCCGTCGGTACCGACGTACCCATATGTGAAGACTTATTCCTGCTGTTCCCAGAGATCACCTGTTACAAGTAAGTAACTGTGCTATCTGCAAGCAGTTTACCTGCCGGGCCAGGACAACTTCTTAGCCGACAGGCTAAGCAGAATTCTCCAGCCCCACGAGTGGCAGCTGGACAAGGGAGAGGAGTCCATTGGCTTTTTCAGACATGGGGACAGCCAATAATAGACTTGTTTGCGAGTCCGGTCAATCATCAGTTGCTCCAATTCTGCTCCAGGCAGCCACACCCGCACAGGGTGGCTGCCGACGCATTTCTCATATTATGGTCTGTGAGCCTCCTGTATGTGTTTCCCCCCCCCCCCCCCCCGACACCTCTGGTGGCCAATACTCTATTCAAGATCCTCCAGGACAAAGCCTCGGTCATCCTGGTAGCCCCCAGGTGGCCGAGACAACCCTGGTTTCCGCTTCTACTTCAGCTAGCGGTGGAGGCACCCAATTCCCTGGGGTCCTCTCCAAATCTCCTGTCCCAGGAGGAGGGCACTCTCCTGCACCCCAGTCTCTGATCCCTCAACCTAATGGCATGGCTGCTGAAAGGGTAGTGCTCGCACCACTCCTCCTTCCAAAGAATATGGAAGAGGTCTTGCTGACCTCAAGGAGGCTGTCAACTAGGCGAACCTATGCCTTCAAATGGCATAGCTTTGTGGCTTGGTGCGAGGAGCAGACTGTAAACCCCTTCTCCTGCCAGGTTGCAGTGGTCTTGCAGTACCTTCTCCACCTTTCAGTTTTGGGCCTTAAGTCCAACTCCGTCAGAGTTCACCTCAGTGCCCTTATAGCAAACCACTTCCCGGTGGAGGGAAAGCCCCTCTCTGCACATCCCCTAGTAACTAGATTCTTGAGAGGCCTACTTCTGCTGAAGCCTCCAATCCGCCCTCCGGCGACCGAATGAGATTTGAATGTGGTTTTAGGGCAGCTTACTCTGCCTCCATTTGAGTTGATGGCAACCTTCCATCTACGCTACTTTTCTTGGAAGGTAGCTTTCTTGGTGGTACTCATGTTGGCTCGGCGAGTGAGTGAGCTTCAAGCCCTTTTGTCCGACAGTCCTTATACAAGGTTCGGTAGGAACCGGGTGGTGCTCCGTGCACACCCCAAGTTCCTTCCGAAAGTAGTCTCTTCGTTCCACCTCAACCAGGAGGTGGTGCTGCCTACCTTCTTTCCCAGGCAACCAGAGACAGTTCTACATACCCTGGACTGTAAGAGGCCGTTGGCCTTCTATATTCAGCGTACGCAGGGCCATAGAAGGGCTTCTCAGCTGTTTGTATCCTATGACCCCAGTAAGCTGGGGATGGCCGTTTCCAAGCGTACGCTGTCCATCTGGGTAGCGGACTGTATTGCCTTGGGTATACAGGGCAGCCGAGCTTCCGTTGGAGGGTCGTATTACAGCCTGCCGGGTCAGGGCCATGGCGGCATCAGTGTCTCATTTCCGCTCTGTTCCGCTGGCAGACATCTTCCGGGCCACCCCCTGGTTTTCGGGTCAGACTTTCGCTACCCATTACTGCCTGGATAGTGAGTCCTGACGGGACAGTGCTTTCGGCCAGGCTGTACTCCATAACCTTTTCGAGGTCTAGGCAACTAATGCCCTCTGACCCTTCTGTGTCAGGCTACCGGAGTGCTACTCTCTCAGTTGGATTCCTATTGTGGCTGCTTGCGGCTCTCATAGAGGGAGCCTATTTTTCAGCGGTGGATTCTCGGTAGCCTATAGCTGGGGAGTCCCATATGTGAGGACTGACTTCCTGCTTGTTCCTGGAGAAAGCATAGTTACTCACCTGTAACAGGTGTTCTCCGGGGACAGCAGGAATCAGTCCTCACAACCCTCCCTCCTCCCCTTGGAGTTGCAGTCCTATTATTATTATTTTTGTTCTTTTTGCCGTCTTTTTAGTTATGTCATTTGACTGAGCAAGATGGCACCTTTGGGCGGGAAGGGGACCATGCATGCGTGATGCAATTCCCAAAGGCTTTCTATGAAAGCCGGGGATTTGTTCCACATCAGGGCTCCGTCAGCGCCAACGTCACCCATATGTGAGGACTGTTTCCTGCTGTCCCCGGAGAACACCTGTTACAGGTGAGTAATTACGCTTTCCCTCTTGTACTAAACAAAATGCAAAGTCATTAACGATGCACATTTCCCAGAGCTGACATATTCCAGTTAATAAATTCAAAATAAAAAATTATTTTTCTACCTTTTATTATTTGTGCATTTTATTTTTCAGTTGCAATTGCTCCAGTCACTTTCTTTTGGTTTCTTCATGTCTTCTGCTAACTCTCCATTATCTGCTATCCATTTGTCCTTTCTTCTCTCTTCTAGTTTTTTTCCCATTTTCTCTCTACATCTGCTTTAACATACTGATCTTTCCCCTTTCGCTCTTTCCACCATTTCTTTTTTTATTACTTTTTCATCCACTCAGATTTTACTCCTCCATCCACAATCCCCACTTACTCTCCCAATACCCAGGCAATTGTAGAGTTTTCTTCCCTCCCACACAAAATATCTTTTCCCCTCTCCATCCTCACTCTCCTAGCACCATCACTTTCTAGTCCTCCCCCAACATCAACTCCCTTCTAGTTCCAGCTGCACCCAGCATCCGCTCTCTTCTAGTCTCATTATTCCACCCCCCCCCCTCATCAGCCCATTTCCAATCCTAGCCCATCATCAGCCATTTCCATTCCTAGCCCTCCCATCAGCCGTTTCTAGTCCTATCCTAGCCCTCCCATTAGCCATTTCCATTCCTTTTCTAACCCCCCATCAGCCCATTTCCAGTCATAGTATCCCCATCAGCTATTTCCAGTCCTATCCTAGCCCCCATCAGTTCATTTCCAGTCCAAGCACCCCCATCAGCCCATTTCCAATCCTAGCCCCCCATCAGCCCATTTCCAGTCCAAGCCCCCCCCCTCAGCCCATTTCCAGTCCTAGCGCTCCCATCATCTATTTCCAGTCCTATCCTAGCCCCCCATCAACCCATTTCTAGTCCTAACTCCCCCATCAGCTATCCCCAGTTCTATATGGTGTGTATATGAGCAGAGGATCATGGGTTTGGTCCCGGTTGTGGATTATGCAGTGCATATGGCAAATTTTGGTGTGGAGGTGTAGCATACTGGTTAGTGCACTGTTCCTATAAGCAGGGCACAGGGGTTTGATTCCTACTTGTCTTTTTAACAAAGAGTACAGGTAAATGGAGCTCACTCTGAGAAGGATATTACCAGTGGTGTGCCCCAGGGATCTGTCCTTGCTCCGATTCTTTTTAACATCTTTTTTAGTGATATAGCGAAAGGGCTGTCGGGTAAGGTTTGCCTCTTTGTGGATGATACCAAAATCTGCAATAGAGTAGACACCCAGGAAGATGTAGATTACATGAGGAGGGATCTAGCTAAGCTTGAATAATGGTCTAGAATTTGGCAGCTGAGATTTAATATTAAAAAATGCAAGGCCATGCATTTGAGCTGCAGCATCCAAAGAGCAATATAATATAGGGGGTGAAGTACTTTTGTCCACTAAAGAAGAGCGGGACCTAGGCATGATTGTTTCTGATGATCTTAAAGTAGCTAAACAGGTAGAAAAGGTGACAGCAAAAGCTAGAAGGATGATTGGGTGCATAGGGAGAGGAATAGCCAACAGAAGAAAGGAGGTGATAGTGCCTCTGTATAAGTCTTTGGTGTGACCTCATTTGGAGTATAGTGTGCAATTCTGCAGACCACACCTTCAAAAGGATATAAACAGGCTGGAGTCTGTACAGAGGGTGGCTACTAAAATGGTTAGTGGTCTTCATTATAAAGCATATGAGGACAGACTTAAAGATATTAATATGTACACCTTAGAGGAAAGGCGGGATAGAGGTGATATGATTGAGACATTTAAATACCTCTGTGGCATAAATGCACAGGAGGGAGAGCCTCTTTCTATTGAAAGTAAGCTCTGCTACAAGGGGACATGGGATGAGGGTGAAAGGGAATAGATTCAGGAGTGATATGCGGAAATATTTCTTTACGGAAAGAGTGGTGGGTCCGTGGAATAGTCTCCCAGTGGAGGTGGTAGAGAAGAGGACAGTATCTAAATTCAAAGAAGCATGGGACAAACACAGAGGATTTCTAAAGGAAAAAAGGGGACTGTTCTAGTGGTTGATATGGAAGGACAGACTAGATAGGCCATGTGGTCTTTTTCTGTCGTCATGTTTCTATCCTAGCCCCCCATCTGTCCATTTACAGTCCAAGCACCCCAAACAGCCCAATTCCAATCCTAGCTCCCCCATCAGATATTTCCAGTCCTATCCAAGCCCCCCATCAGTCCATTTCCAGTCCAAGCCCCCCTTCAGCCTATTTCCAGTCCTATCCTAGCCCCTCCATCAGCCCATTTCCAATTCTTGGCCCTCCATTAGCCCATTTCCGGCCCTAGCCTCCCCATCAGTTATTTTCTGTCCTAGCCCCCCTCTCCTCTGAAGAGCCCCGCGGCTGTCTGACTGCCTTTAGAGGGCTCCCGGAAGGTCCAGGCTCACCTCTGATGTGCTAAGTGTTGGGAAACAGGAAGTTCCCTTTGTCCTGGCGTGCCAGCAGCCTATGTTACAATACAACTGCCGAAGTGAAGAAAAAACGGCGATCTTCACTTCGGCACTGTCAGAGGTGAGATGTGGCCTGCCAGGAGCCCTCTAAAGCCAACCTTGCTGCTGCCGCTGGTACCAATTATGCGAGATGATGTTGGCGCGGGGCCCTGTGCGAACAACATTCTTTCATAATGGCGGGCCGGCCCTGTCATAGCCATATACTGTCATCATGTGGCAGGTGAAGGCCCGTGATCCACATTGTCTGACATAAGCAAGCAAGCCTAACTAGCTTGACCTGTAAATGAAGCTTGTGAAGAGGCCCATAGGAATTGCACATCCCCCAATATGCTGCTGTAGAATTAGAACTCAGTAAAAGTATTGAATTAAGCTTAGACAAGCAGAACGGAAGGAAAAATACAGAATTTATGCTTAAAACTGCTGACAAAGAAGTTACAGAGCCCTGCTTCCTTACACGTACAAACTAGCTGAGTGGCCTTGGAAGTAGGAAAGTAACAAGTTGGTGAACTGGCCATTGTAATTGAGACTAGAAGGGGGGTAAGCAGGTGCTGAGCCCACTGAAAGAACATAATTGGATAATCATATCAGTACCGGGACCAATAGAAGAGGTACGGGAGGTTACCGGGACCAATGAAATGTTTTTCTATACCTAGAATGAAGCTAAAGTCTATAAAAGTTGTTGTATTGCCAGAGAACATCGCTCAGCCATTTTGAAATTGACTTTGCTTGAGACTTGTGCACAAATAAATGATTTGGACCTTCTGAACAGACTCCTGGTATCATTGGTTTGTCTGCGCTCTGCTGCTACATATTCTTGGTGCGTTGGCCGGGAAGTTGTGGAATCAGAGTGTATATAGAGCAGTATACCACGACTTTCCGCCTCTATAGGTTTGGTCCTGCTGGGATCGCGCCCTTCCGACGGGGGCTGCTCTCTGGCGCCGCCGGTCCCTTGCATCGGAGGGAGCTGGTCGGACCTCGGCGGGTGCCGAGCCCGGCTGGAGCCAACACCTCGAACCCGAGTGAGGGGAGTCCGAGGTCCAACTCATGCGCCTGCTTGGGAAGTTTGAGGACCGGATCCGGTGAGTAGAGTTTCGATTTGTTATGTCTAGACAGATAAGAAAGAGCATTGCTGCCATTTGAACTTGGAACTTGGAAATTGGTAAGAGAGCTTGATCACCTCTCAAAGACGGGCCGAGTAACCCCGCATGAGTATTCGCAGGGCGAAACCCCCATCTTCTTGTATTTTGGAAATTGAATAAGACTAGTCAGAATAGATAGAAACGAATGCATTCTGGGATACGTTGCTAGCATGATTGTGTGAATGAAGTGTGAATGAGAGGTCTGGCAGCACGGACCAAGCGAAGGCGGACCCCTGAGTAGCACATTTCCTGACCGGGCGACCGCGTTCAGGTCGCAAAAAGGGGGAAGCGATTGTCGTTTTGTCTTGTTATTTGTTCTCCTTATACGTTTCCAGGGCCGTGAGGACCCCTTACCCACGGTCCGCCCTCCTTTTCCCTTTTGTCTGTTGTTGCGCGCACACATCGAAATGGGAGGGGCGGGGTCTACTAGGAACACTACATTAGAATGTATGATCGCACATTTTAAAGAAGGATATTCTGGAGACTATGGTATTAAAATGACTGCGGCCCGTTTACAGATTTTGTGTACTAGGGAGTGGCCCGATCTAGACCCTACCTGGCCCCTAGAAGGAACCTTTAATGTAGGAACTATTCAGTTAGTGCACCGTAGAGTGCGGATAGCGCACCCCGATCAGTACCCTTATATAGATTCCTGGTTAAGTATTTGTGAATATCCGCCCCCTTGGGCGCAGCGCTGTTATGAAGAACAGTGCAGAATAATGTTAGCAAAGACAGATTATAGTCAGAAATAGAACAGCCTAGAAAGAAAGGGAAGGATAAGAAGTCCAGGAAGAAGCCCATCCTGGTAGATCCTGATTCACCAGAAGTGGTTCCCCGACAGCCTCAAACCCCGTGCCCAGTAAGAGCAGCCCGGCGTCCTGCCCCAGAACCCCCGAGACAGCGGGAACGGGACCCAACCCCTGAGCTATTACCCAGAGAGCAGGTAGATGAGTTCCCTTTAATTGAAGAAGATGATTCTACCGAGACAGAAAAAGGAGAGTCAGATACAGAAACAGAGAAGGAAGAGACTGAAAATTCCCTATGCGATGCTGACAGTGTAAAAGTGGCTGCCAGTACTAGCTTGCCGGTAAAATGTACATCTAAAGTAAAGCACGTAGAGAAGAAGAAAATAACCCCTGATAGGACAGTTACGAAAATATCTCTCAGATCCCAAAAGACATCTACTGCTAAGATGATGCCCTTACGGCAAGTCCTGGGAGTGCCTGTAAGGAATGAAGATAATGAGGTGGTAGCGGGACCCCTAAGCTATGTGTATGTCCCTTTCTCTACAACTGATTTGTTAAATTGGAGGACACATTATGCCTCCTATACCAATAAACCCCAAGAGCTTACAGAATTAGTGAATACTATTATGGAAACCCACCAACCAACATGGGCAGATTGCCGCCAGCTCCTGTCCACTCTATTTACGACAGAGGAGCGGACACGAATTAGAAAAGCAGCTATTGATTGGCTGGCGGATAACCCTGTAGCTCCAGAACAAGGGGTGGAAAGAATAGACAATCGGGAAGCGGCCCAGAGAGAATTCCCGAATGAAGACCCCCGATGGGATCCAAATACAGAAAGAGGATCCAGAGCCCTAGCCCGTTTTCGCCAAGGCTTTCTACAAGGCCTGAAAAGGGGGGGCCAGAAAGCTATGAACCTTTCCAAAGTTGCAGGAGTTATCCAAGGTATAGATGAGAGCCCAGCAGAATTTCATGAAAGATTAACTGAAGCATATAGAATGTATACTCCCTATGATTCCGATGCACCAGGAAGTTTATGTATGGTGAATTCTGCTTTTGTAAATCAGTCTCAACCAGACATTAGACGTAAATTACAAAAACTAGATGGGTTTGCGGGCATGAATACAACTCAGTTATTGGAAGTCGCTCATAAAGTGTATGTGAATCGTGATAATGAAAGGCAGAGAGAATGTGATCGAAAGATGAAGAAGAAAGCTGATTTTTTTGGCTGCGGCCATAGTTGAACAGAAAAGGAGAGGTACCCCTAGTCGACGGAGCAGAGGAAGGGGGCGGGGCCGAAGTGGAAGCCGGCCCCAACTAGGCGTAAACCAATGTGCCTACTGCAGGGAGGAAGGACATTGGAGAGATGCATGCCCGCAACTCGAAGACGCCCAGCAAGATGACGAAAACAATCATCAGTGGAGAGAAGAAAGACGAGGCCGTCCCCGAAACCGCGGAGGAGCCAATCGAGAACAATTCCAGCGAGAAAGAGGAGGAGCCATACAAGCATTGGCTACGACAGCCCATGACGAAGATGACGTGGATTAGGACAGACCGGGCTCCGAGTTTGCTTTAGGTCTCCAGGAGCCTATGGTCGGAATACAAATAGGAGACCAAGTTATGAACTTTATGGTTGATACTGGAGCAGAACATTCAGTAGTAGATAAAAAGATAGCCCCATTTTCTACAAAAGCATTTACCATTGTAGGAGCAACTGGTGCCAAAGCTACAAAATCTTTTCTTCAGAATCGTATATGCAGTCTAGGAGGACAGCAAATAACTCATCAATTCCTTTACATGCCTGAATGTCCAGTGCCACTACTGGGACGAGATATGTTAGCCAAGCTACAAGCCCAAATATCCTTCTCCGAAAGAGGAGAAATGCATATGACAGTAAATTCCCAAGCCAAACCAGCAGGAATAATGCTGCTTACAGTTCCCCGAGAAGAAGAATGGAGATATTACATTGATGATTCTGTCCAAGACACCTATTTTGAACAAACTTTGAAAAGCATTGATGCACCACCTGGAGTATGGGCAGAAGGCAGTCCTCCAGGCCTAGCCAAACATATAGCTCCAGTAATTGTAACCCTTAAGCCTAGTGCTACACCAGTACATGTCAAACAGTACCCTCTCCCAAGAGCTGCAATTGAAGGCATCCATCGCCACTTGCAAGGATTACTAGAACATGGCCTACTAAAAGTATGTCAATCCCCATGGAACACTCCACTTCTGCCAGTAAAAAACCTGGAACAGATGACTACCGCCCAGTGCAAGATCTAAGGAGAGTGAATGAAGCAGTTGAAACCATACATCCAGTTGTACCCAATCCTTACACTCTTCTAGGACTGATACCTGCTGAAGCTACCCACTTTACTGTACTAGATCTAAAAGATGCATTCTTTTGCATAAGATTAGCCCCTGTAAGTCAGATATTGTTTGCATTTGAATGGCAGGACCCCATCTCTGGAAGAGGGGGCCAACTCACTTGGACACGACTACCCCAAGGATTCAAGAATTCGCCTACCATCTTTAGTGCTGCACTGAATCAAGACCTTTCAAGCTATCCAGTGGCCCCGGGGAAGAGAGTGCTTCTCCAATACGTGGACGATCTGCTGGTAGCTGCCGTATCAGAAAGTGAATGCATACAAGCCACTAAAGATCTCTTGCAGTTACTAAATGAAGCTGGATACAAAGGATATTGCCGAATCTGGATTCCCAACTTTGCCCAAATTGCCAAACCACTGTATGAAGCCACAAAAGGAGAAGAAAAGTCGCCACTGGAGTGGGGACCTGAGCAGGATACAGCCTTCAAGACGTTAAAGGAAGAATTAATGTCATCACCAGCCCTTGGACTACCAGATGTTCACAAGCCTACAGACCCCAGAGTTCAGGGAAAGTTGAGCGAATGAATCGTACCCTAAAAGCCCAAATGTCTAAGCTTTGTCAGGAGACACATCTGAAGTGGCCCCAAGTGCTCCCAATAGCTTTACTCAGAATACGCTCAGCTCCTGTGAAGTCAACAGGTTTTTCCCCTTTTGAAGTTCTGTATGGTAAGCCCCCACCAATAGTGCAGGGAATTACAGGAAGTCTAGCCCAAATTGGTTCAGAAATAACCAGGCAAGAACTCCTAGCTCTTAGTTTTGTTCTGCAGACTCTCCATGCGTGGATCCAAGACCAGTTGCCTATCAACTTGACGGAACCTTTGCATCCCTACCAGCCTGGTACCTCTGTGTGGATCAAAGATTGGAAGAAGATACCGTTAGAACCCCATTGGAAGGGACCATACACCGTCATCCTGTCTACCCCAACTGCAGTAAAGGTAGCAGAAATCGATTCCTGGATCCACCACAGCAGAGTCAAGCCCGCAGCTGATCCTGAACCTGAGCAGTGGACAGCAGAACAGCATCCTGATGCACCTTTGCGAGTTACTCTGAGACGGCAACCAGCAGTTTAAACACTCTATCATAGTGCCTTGCAGTAGCCAAGTCTTTCGAAGAGGATTGCTGTTTTCCATACAGCAAGAGTTTGTTTTTAACGAACCTCATGTGTGTAATTTTACACACTACTTTGATGCTACATTGATTGACCATACTTCAAAAGCCAACTGAAATTGCTGAGTTGGTTAATGTGTGATGGACAACTTGAGGATCTTCAATCAACACTCAGCACCCGTTGAATTGCTTTATTAGCGAACGGGACGAAGAAAAGAACGTCGTGGTCAAGATCTGCAAGCTGAGGATTCAGAAGAACTCCAATCAACATGTATCTTTACTTTTGCTTTGCCCTGGTTGCCTGTTTTGGAGGCTTTGAACTGACTCATGCCTTACCTCCATGCACTGCTTGCATTACTTCTACTCGAACTGGACTGAAAGTAACTCAGACTTTGATTTACCATTCTTACTATACCTGCACTGGTAAAGTGACTCGGTGTATTTATAACACCACTGAACTAAATGTTTGCACTAACGGTAAATCTAGAGTATGCTAGAATCCGTATCAGAATCCATCCTATTACACGTTGGAAATACGATGGAAGGATGCAGATGGACCTATAATTAATGCCACACAACCACTTAGAGATACTAGTAGACCTGCTGTTTTGAATTTTGATGCATGTGATGTTATAAACAGAGATAGTCGCTCCAAATGTGGTACCTGGGAAAAAGCATATCGAAATGACCATAAGTATATGTGCCCAGAAGGTGCCACAGGATGGGGAAAGTGTACAGGTAAAAAGGATTCATATAGTACTGCCACAGCAGCAGATTACTATTGCCCAAATTGGGAGTGTGTTTTTTATGCTACATGGAATGATGGTATAGTAGAAGAAAAGATAGATAAACGAGTGGCCACTCTAACTAAGTCAAAAACAGATGACAAATGTAAGAAAGGTGCTTGTAACCCTTTACAATTATGGATATGTAATCCTAATGTATGGAAACAAGGATACAAGTTTGGTTTACGTATCGCCGGTTCCGGATCAGATCCAGGAACCATTGTGTATATAAGATTGAACACCCAAGCCCACAAGTCATCTAAATATCACATCCATAACACCTTCTATGAGGCCATGCATGTAAATAAGTTTGAGATCCCTCATCCTTCTCAGAATTTATTCTTAGAATTAGCTGGAGCAGTAGTATCTAGTCTCAAAATCTCAGATTGTTATTTCTGTGGCGGAACCCAGATGGCTGACCAGTGGCCATGGGAAGCTCAAGAATTAAATTATTCTCTGACTTACAATCAGACTGAATTACACAAGACTACTAGTGAATGGGTGTTAGCGCACTCAGTTGTTGGACGTCTTTGCTATACCAGAACTGGACCTCAGTTCACCCAACAGGTAGGACAGCTGGTCTGTCTTAGCCAGAAATTCTATAATGACACTACCAAAAAGACGTCATGGTGGTCAGGAGTCAAAAACCCTGAACCTCCTAATCCATTAGCCAGATTTCCTGAACTTGCTGATTTATGGACTAATCTTGCCAAAACCCATGCTTGGCAAGCCCCACCTGGCCTGTATTGGATCTGTGGAAACCGAGCGTATGCTCGACTCCCGCCACATTGGGGAGGAGCATGTGTCTTAGGGACCATCAGACCTTCTTTCTTCCTCCTACCCACAGAACATGGAGAACAATTAGGATACCCAGTATACACTACCCACAGACACAAAAGTGCACTGCGACAGAAGAGAGCATCCCTCCAAGTAGACAAGTGGGAAAAGTGGAAGGGTGATGATTGGCCGCCAGAAAGAATCATTGAATATTATGGGCCTGCCACTTGGAATGATGATGGTATGTGGGGCTATCGAACCCCAGTCTATATGATTAATCGTATTATTCGCTTACAAGCAGTAGTTGAAATAATAACCAATGAAACTAGCCAAGCTCTTACACTTTTAGCTAGACAAAGTACTCAGATGCGCACTGCTATATATCAGAATCGCTTAGCACTTGATTATTTGTTAGCAGCTGAAGGAGGAGTATGTGGTAAGCTGAATTTAACCAATTGTTGTTTAAAAATAGATGATAAGGGTCAAGTAGTTGAAGAACTTGCTAAGGATATGCAAAAACATGCTTATGTGCCAGTACAGACTTGGCACTCACTGAAGTTTCCTAACTGGTTTGCTAACCTTTTCTCATGGCTGGGAAGACTTAAAACTTTCCTTATATTAGTACTAATAATTATTGCTGTTATTTTGCTGTTACCATGTATAATCCCCTGTTGTATGTGTTCTATTCATAGTGCTATTGAAAGTACAGTAGAGCGGAAGACCGCAACTAAGATTATGGCCTTATACCAACCAAAACCACCTGCATATAGTCAGAATCCTATGACCATAGTATAACTATTTTGAAGTGATTTAATTCTCACACCTTATTAAGTAATAGGGTGAGATTAATCAAAGGGGGGAATGTGGCAGGTGAAGGCCCGTGATCCACATTGTCTGACATAAGCAAGCAAGCCTAACTAGCTTGACCTGTAAATGAAGCTTGTGAAGAGGCCCATAGGAATTGCACATCCCCCAATATGCTGCTGTAGAATTAGAACTCAGTAAAAGTATTGAATTAAGCTTAGACAAGCAGAACGGATGGAAAAATACAGAAGTTATGCTTAAAACTGCTGACAAAGAAGTTACAGAGCCCTGCTTCCCTACACGTACAAACTAGCTGAGTGGCCTTGGAAGTAGGAAAGTAACAAGTTGGTGAACTGGCCATTGTAATTGAGACTAGAAGGGGGTAAGCAGGTGCTGAGCCCACTGAAAGAACATAATTGGATAATCATATCAGTACCGGGACCAATAGAAGGGGTACGGGAGGTTACCGGGACCAATGAAATGTTTTTCTATACCTAGAATGAAGCTAAAGTCTATAAAAGTTGTTGTATTGCCAGAGAACATCGCTCAGCCATTTTGAAATTGACTTTGCTTGAGACTTGTGCACAAATAAATGATTTGGACCTTCTGAACAGACTCCTGGTATCATTGGTTTGTCTGCGCTCTGCTGCTACAATCATACTGACAATATTCCTAAGTAAAAATGATCACAGCCAATAAAATAATCTCAATAAACTTATGAAAATGTGTGACTATTATTCACGTGAATACCCAGGTATAGACAGAGGAAGATAAAGAAACCAGCGTACTAAAAAACTCACTATATTGTTGCGTTGTAAACCATTTGTTTAAAAAGTGTATAAGCCACTCTTAGCGAATCTGAAACCATAGATAAGAGTACAAAATGTAAATGCCAATCTATCAGGAAATCAAAGAGTGTGAGAAGAAGCATACTTGCCAATGAAAACAAGCACTAAATGACTAGAAACAAAATCGCGGGTTTACCTTTGTTAAAATAGGATGAGTCTTGCGCTAAATCGAGGTCAAAGTTCAAACCAGCATTAAGAAAACAGTTGTAATCAAAACAATAAAACTAAATCTAAAAAGCAGACTTCAACTAAACCATCTTGAAAAAATCTCCATTCATATAAAAAGAACCGACCATTAAGATAACCCATATCTGCGAAGCTTACGTCATAGATTATCTTGCCATGGTTGCCAGAGGGATATCATAGAAAAAAGGGGAAAATTAAACAATGCGAAACTGATTGCTACACGTAAATGTCATGTTCTTATTGCTATATTAAAAAAAAAGAAGCATAACTGCAGCGCTGTTTAAAATATTGGGAACGCAATGTACTTATTAATACACAAAGAAAACTACAAATGTCACACAGCGGCCAGAATCAATACCTGCAGATTACAGGAATTATAAAATGGCGCTGAAAGAAACCAAGGACATCAAAATAAATTTAAAACAAGAGCCAAAAGGGGGAGGGGAGAAGGGGGGGAGGAAGAGAAACCAACACACAAGGAGCGAAGGCGGCATAAATAAGTAACGGCATAAAATTGAAAACCAATAACACAAAGCTATGCCTATAAATATGTTAAAGGAGAACATGACCACTGCATACTCATAATCATATTAATAAATAAACAATAAAAAAGTGAAGTGAACATAATAAATAAGAGCTCTACGAAAGTGGTTCAAGGGAAAGTATAAGAACAAATAAAAAGGACACTAATAAACTTCGAAGAATGTACATAAAGAACTAAAATTGCTATATAAAAATATGTTGGATGGAAAGCAGGGGGTGCAGCCCAAAGTAGGAATGGCTGAAGGGATTAAAAACAGCTAAAGACTACATGGTATTAGGTAGAGATATAAAAAGGATGTAATACAAGGGGGAGCCATGGACTAAAATCTTGATTGTAGAGCGTCAGGGGCAGAAGCTGATAGTGCATACCCCCAAATAAAATAAGCTAACAAGGTGGTAAAACAAAGGATAAAAACACAACTAAATCTGTAAAACAGCCATTCAATACAAAACTATATTAATATTCATAAGAAATGTTGGTTGGAGGACATCCTAAAACAAAGATGTACCTATAAATATGTTAAAGGAGAACACGACCACTACATACTCATATACATATTAATAAACAATAAAAAAGTGAACTCAACATAATAATAAATAGGGACTCTATAAAAGAGGTTCAAGGGAAGATGTAAAACACAAAGGGCACTAATAAAACATATTGCTAAAACAATCTTTGGAGACTGTACATTAAGAACTAAAATTGCTAAATAAGAAAATATGTTAAACGAAAAACAGGAGATTCAGCCCAAAATAAGACCGGCTCAGGAGATCAAAAACAAGTGGAAACTACATATTATGAAGCAGAAATATAAAAAGGATGTAATGCAAGGGAGAGCTACAGACTTAGATCTTGATTGTAGAACGTCAGGGGCAAAAGCTGATTTAAAAATGTGAAAGATGCTTATACTTAACCCCAAATGAAATAAGCTAACGAGGTGATACAAACACTGCTACTAAAATAAAATAAAAATGAAGACCACATCTAAAAAACAGCCATCCAAAAGAGAACAATATTAATATTAAAAATAAATGTTGATTGAAGGACACCCAGAGAAACTTGATTGCAGGTAGGTGCAAAAAAGTGCAGTATTAGAATCAACAGCACTACGATGTACCGAAGCAGGAAAAAGGGAGTGTTGTGGATAGGTGTGCGGGTGGGGTGGAAAAAGGAAAGGTTGAGAAAGAGGGGTTATTCCCCTGCGGTGGTTGCTACTCTTCTCAAGGCGCGGAAAACCTCCACCTCCCTCACGTACGTACGGGTATGGAGAATCTTTGAGGACTGGTGTTCCCGGCGGGGTGTTCAAGCGGCGACCGTATCCGTGCCGGTGGTTTTGAGTTTTCTACAAGATGGTTTTGACAAGGGCCTGGCGGCCAGTTCTCTGAAGGTTCAGCTGGCGGCTCTCTCCTGTTATAGAGGTAAAGTGCTGGGTCGTCCGCTGGGGTCTCATCCGGACGTGCAGCGTTTTCTCAAGGCAGTTTTCCGCTTGCGGCCGTCTCGGAGGGTGGCCGTTCCTTTGTGGGATTTGAATCTCGTGTTGCGTGCCTTGACTCGCAAACCTTTCGAGCCTCTTCGTCGAGCGACGCTTAAGGATCTCACGCTAAAGACGGTTTTTCTTGTTGCTATTTGTTCTGCGCGGCGCATTTCCGAGCTCCAGGCGCTTTCATGCCGGGAACCGTTTTTGTCTTTTACTCTGGATCGCGTGGTCCTTCGGCCCGTTCCTTCCTTTTTGCCCAAAGTGGTTTCGCCCTTTCATTTAAATCAGGCGGTTTTTCTTCCGATTCTGCCTAGCGTTCCTGAGAACCCGGCCGACGAGGAGCTTCACTGCCTCGATGTGCGTCGCGTGCTTCGGCGTTACTTAAAGGTGTCGGCGGAGTTCCGTAAGACTGACCGCTTGTTCGTCCTGTTTGGCGGTGTTCGAAAAGGGGAGGCGGCGGCTAAGGCCTCTATTGCTCGTTGGATCAAGGATGCGATCGCGTCCGCGTATTTGTTGCACCATCGTCCCGTTCCGGAGGGGCTGCGGGCCCACTCCACTAGGGCACAGGCTACGTCCTGGGCGGAGCATTGCCTGGTGCCGCCCGTAGAGATTTGTAAGGCGGCCACTTGGTCCACGTTACATGCCTTCAGTAAGCACTATCGCTTGGATGTGTTGGCCGCTCGGGATTCTTGTTTTGGTTCGGCTGTCCTGCGCGCCGGTTGGCAAGGTCCCGCCTGGTGTTAACTGCTCTGTTACATCCCGAATGTGGAGGACTAAACTGGAGGACCGCTCAGGAAATAGAAATTACACATACCTGGTAATTGTAGTTCCTGGAGGGTCCAGTTTAGTCCTCCTTCCCTCCCGATTATCAGGTTTTCTACTGCGGCGCGCTGTTCCGGACAAATCGGTCTGGGAGCGGCATATTCTTCTCTTTTCTCTTTTCTCTTCGGTCTACTCTTCAGTCTCTCGCCTAGAGCTTTGGGTCTTTTTCTGACTCTTTTTCTCTGGCGGTGTGTCGGTAGCGGCGCTGTGCAGCGTTCTGGCTTCCTCGTTTGGGGAGGGGGTCCATGTTGTTATGAAGGGCATCGTTTTTACATTTTGTTCAGAATTTGTATTTATAACAATCTCATGTGTTGCTTCTTTAAGTCTGCTTTGTTACTAGTTCACTGGGGGCTTCTGGGAGCTCCGTCTGCATACATTATACAGAAAGTTTGTGATTGGTCCAGTCTCCAGGCTGCAGGAGGAGGTGCACTACCCGAATGTGGAGGACTAAACTGGACCCTCCAGGAACTACAATTACCAGGTATGTGTAATTTCTATTTTTTCCCACGTAAAGAAGTTTACAGGAACATAGAATGAGATATATCACCTGTTGTGCCTCACAATTAGAAACATCCTCCAACCATATCCGTTTCTGAGTGACTGGATGCTGAAAAATGTCTTTAGTGCATAAAACATTTTCACAGACCGAGCAGTGGCCGCAGCTTAAGTGTCCATAAACTTTGGGCACCACACGAGGCCTAGCTAAAGCTGAGGTTACCAAAACATTGGCTGGGTTATGATTCTTCTTGTAAGCTATGGTGCATTGAAACTGCAATGATGGCACTGCAGCAAGCACATGCCCTTCTTTAAAAATCTTGGCAATAGCATTAGATAAATGGGAAAAGGTGAGGGCACACACTATCCGATCTTCTGTCTGTCATACAGATTCTTGTAAAAGGGTACTCTGGTCGGCTGTCTTAGCCCTCTGATAAGTTTTAAGAATGCAGTGCTGTGGGTAGCCTCGGTCGGCAAACCGCTGATATATCATCTGTGCCTGGGTATGAAAATCATTGTCTGTTGTACAAAGTCTCCATATCCTGAGGAACTGGCTGATGGGTAAATTGTATTTCAGCGACCTATTATGATGACTGATAAAGTGCAGCAATGAATTTCTATCTGTAGGTTTTTGAAACAGACTCGTAGAAAAGCCACCCGGTGCTTTCTGAATCAAAATATCCAGGTATGGAACTTGATCCCAACTCTGAAAGTGTTGAAACTGGAGGTTCTCATCCACAGAGTTGAGCCATCTTAGAAATTCTAAAAGCTCCATCTCCGTCCCTTCCTGGATCATAAAAATGTAATTTGTATATTTCTTCCACATCTTTACATGATCAACAAATATATGATCAGTGACGTACAAATTGGCAACATCAGGCTCTATCGACGAGCCCATGGCAACCCCCTTGATTTGCTTATAGAAAACATCTCTAAAACAAAAAGAATTATCTGTCATGGCCAAGGTGGCCAATTAAATCAAAAAGAATGTAGAAGTTCTGACAGGTCTAGTTCTGTGCAAAAGTACATTTTCCAAAACTGTTAAAGCAGCAGCTTCTGGGATATTAATGTACAGGGAATTAATATCCAAGATAACGAAAATAAGGTTATTGTGATAACCTTCGAAACGACTCAACAATTGTATAATGTGAGAAGAATCTCTAAGATAAGATGGCGCTTCAGTGATGAAAGGTCTAAGAAATACATCTAAAAACTTAGATACCGGTTCAAAAAGGGAACCAACTGAAGAAATAATAGGCTGACCAGGTGGATTTTCCAAGGATTTATGTATCTTGGGTAGAATGTAAATGGTATGAGTGACTGGGGAGTAACTGTCATAAACTCAAACTCTTTTTGTGTGAAGGAGCCCGCTTCATGCCCAATGTATAGCAGGGTATCTGCCTTACATTTTAACCTCTGTGTAGTGTCCCCATATATTTTCATATAAAAAGCAGTGTCTTGAATCTGACAATATACCTCCTTTATGTAAAGGATCAATCCAAAGCTCTCCCTTTATCGGTCAGTTTAATAACTATATCTAAATTTTTACTAAGGCCTTCTAAGGCATGTTTCTCACATTTACTCAAATTATAATACATAGTGTTTCTTAGCATACAAATCTACTCTCTTTAAAAGAACTTGCTCATATGCTTCAATCAAAGCATTACCTGTATTGGGTGGTGTCCATGCAGAAGTTTGCTTAATAACCGATGGATCTGGGCTAGGACCATCCCTGTCACCAAAAAAATCTCTAATCTTTAATTTGCAGAAAAACTTGTATAAAGCATCGTGTTTACAAGAAGGGACAAAAGAAAGGCCCTTTTGTAAAACTCTAATCTCCTCAGCATTTAATGTATAGTCAGATAAATTAAAAATCCCTTGTTTCTCCCACTCTGTCATTTTTTGGACGTGCCTCCTCTCCCCCTCCCTTAGCCCCTCTGTGGGTAAAATGATCGCTGCAGTTCTTGTACCTGGTGGGGCCGGCTGAAGGTGTAGCCCTGACCACCCCTTACCATAGACAGTTCATGGAAAAATCCTGGTTAGCAGGGGGAGCCAAGGAAAAGAGAGGCGCAGAGGATTTGATTGATTCTTTTAAATGGCTACGGCTACATTTTCTAATTGTCTCTGTACTTAATTCCAGAGATTCATGTCTAACTAAAGGATTTATAGGACGTTCTTGCTTTGAATAATCTGTTTTACGTTTACAAGATTCACCTTCTGAAAGGGGCTTGTTTATTAAGTCAGTAGTAAACAGACCCCAACTTATAATCCTCTTCATCCCTCTTAAATTTCTTAAGCTTTCAGTCTTTCACTACTTTTTTGTAGTCTGATAAATTCCTCCCCCTTCTCCCCTCCCTCCCTCTTTTTGGCTCTTGTTTTAAATTTATTTTGATGTCCTTGGTTTCTTTCAGCACCATTTTATAATTCTTGTAACCTGCAGGTATTGATTCTGGCCCACTATGTGACATTTGTGGTTTTCTTTGCATATTAAGTACATTACCTTCCCAATATGTTAATGAGCAACTGCAGTTATGCTTCTTTTTTTAATATAGCAATAAGAACATTAAACATAGAAACATAGAAATATGATTACAGAAAAAGACCACATAGCCTATCTAATCTGTCCTTCCATATCAACAATAGTCCCCTTTTTTCCTTTAGAGATCCTCTGTGTTTGTCCCATGCTTTTTTGAATTCAGATACTGTCCTCATCTCTACCACCTCCACTGGGAGACTATTCCATGGATCCATCACTCTTTCCGTAAAGAAATATTTCCGCATATCACTCCTGAATCTATCCCCCTTCACCCTCATCACATGTCCCCTCGTAGCAGAACTTGCTTTCAATTGAAAGAGGCTCTCCCCCTGTACATTTATGCCACGGAGGTATTTAAACATCTCAATCATATCACCTCTATCCCACCTTTCCTCTAAGGTATACATATTAAGATTCTTAAGTCTGTCCTCATATGCTTTATAATGAAGACCACTAACCATTTTAGAAGCCACCCTCTGTACTGACTCCATCCTGTTTATATCCTTTTGAAGGTGCAGTCTCCATAATTGCACACTGTACTCCAAATGAGGTCGCACCAAAGACTTATACAGAGGCACTATCACCTCCTTTTTTCTGCTAGCCATTCCTCTCCGTATGCACCCAAGCATCCTTCTAGCTTTTGCCGTCGCCTTTTCTACCTGTTTAGCTACTTTAAGATCATCAGACACAACCACGTCTAGGTCCCGCTCTTCTTTAGTGGACAAAAGTACTTCGCCCCCTATACTATATTGCTCCCTTGGATTGCTGCAGCCCAAAAGCATGGCCTTACATTTTTTAACATTAAATCCCAGCTGCCAAATTCTAGACCATTCTTCAAGCTAGGCTAGATCCCTCCTCATGTTATCTACACCTTCCTGGGTATCTACTCTACTGCAGATTTTGGTATCATCCGCAAAGAGGCAAACCTTACCCGACAGCCCTTCTGCTATATCACTAAAAAAGATGTTAAAAAGAATCGGAGCAAGGACAGATCCCTGGGGCACACCACTGGTAATATCCTTCTCAGAGTGAGCTCCATTTACCTGTACTCTTTGTCGCCTCCAACCCAAGCAATTTCTAACCCAAGCAGTAACTTTAGGGTCCATCCCTAGGGTGCTCAGTTTGTTTATACGTCGCCTGTGAGGAACAATGTCAAAGGCTTTACTGAAATCCAAATACACCACATCAATGGCTCTCTCTCGGTCCAGCTCCCTGGTCACCCAGTCAAAGAAATCAATCAGATTTGTCTGACAAGACCTGCCTCTGGTGAATCCATGCTGCCTCAGATCCTGTAATCTGCTGGACTCCAGAAACCTCACTATTTTCTCTTTCAGCAGCGTTTCCAATAATTTACTCACCACCGAAGTTAAACTAACCGGCCTGTAGTTTTCAACCACATCCTTACTTCCGCTTTTGTGTAAAGGCACCACATGAGCCTCTTTTCAGTCCTTTGGCACCACTCCCGACTTCAACGAGGCATTGAAAAGGTCAGTCAGTGGAGCTGCTAGAACGTCTCCAAGTTCCCTCAGTATTCTAGGGTGTATCACCTCCAGTCCCATCGCTTTGTCTACTTTAATTTGAGCTAGTTTCTCACGAACACAGTCTTCTGAAAATTTTTCAAGATGTCCCTCACTTCTGTTCCTGTTTGTGGGTGTTTTCTGAGGTCCTGCTCCTGGTTCTTCATCTGTGAACACAGAACAGAAATATTTGTTAAGTAATTCTGCTTTATCCTCATCAGCTTCTACATATTCCTCCCCTTCACTCTTGAGTCTGACAATACCACTTTTGCCCTTCCTCTTCTCACTAACATATCTGAAAAATGTTTTATCCCCCCATTTTATTGCATTGGCTATTTCCTCCTCTTTTTGAATCTTTGCTTTCCTGACTACTTTGCTAGCTTTTCTAAGTTTTTCCAAATATAGATGCCTGTCTTCCTCTCTCTGTGATCTCTTGTATTTCATGAAGGCCTCCCTCTTTTTCTTCATCTTTTCAGCTACTTCTTTCGAAAGCCATAGCGGTCTCCTTTTCCTTTTACCTTTATTTACCATTTTAACAAAAAGGTTGGTTGCCCTTAAAATATCCCCCTTCAGTTTTGCCTACTGTTTTTCTACATCCCCCAGCTGTTCCCATCCCACTAACGACTCCCTGAGGTATTGGCCCATCTTGGCAAAGTTAGTCTTCCTAAAATCTAAGACCCTCACCTTTGAATGGATTCTAACAGCCTTAGTCCTAATACTGATCCACACCATCTGGTGATCACTTGTTGCAAAATGATCTCCCACTATAACATCAGAAACACTTTCACCATTGGTAAGCACCAAGTCCAGTATGGCCCCTTCACGTGTGGGGTCTGTTACCAATTGCCTGAATAGTTCTCCCTGTAGAGAATCCAGGATCTCTTCACTTCTAGATGATACTGCAGCAGGAATGTGCCAATCAACATCTGGCATATTGAAATCCCCTATCAGTAGCACTTCCCCTTTCCTAGCAATGCTGCGTATATCTTCAATTAACTCTCTGTCCACCTTTTCCTCTTGTGAGGAAGGTCTGTATATCACGCCAATGCAAATAGATTGCTTTAATAATATTTTTAGTGCCATTCCTCCTCCCCTTCTTCCTACCCTGTCCTTTCTGAATAAAGTATAGCCAGGTATAGTTACATCCCAGTCATGGTTTTCTGTGAACCATGTTTCTGTAACTGCCACTAAATCCAAGTCGGCCACTCCCACCAAAGCTTCAACATCAGGGATCTTATTTCCCATGCTACAGGCATTTATACACACTGCTTTCCATATGTTACACCTGTTACCCATTTCCATAAAGGTATTTAATGTATCACTTACTTGGGAGCTATCACTTACCTAGGGGCTTTCTTCACCCATCCCCAACAAATCTAGTTTAAAGCCCTACTCCTATGACATTTATGTGTAGCGATCAGTTTCGCATCGTTTAATTTTCTCCTTTTTTCTATGATATCCTTGTGGCAACCATGGCAAGATCTATGACATAAACTTCGCAGATATGGGCTATTTTCTCTAGGAACAAGCAGGAAGTCAGTCCTCGCATAGTGGTAATGTCAGCACCGACGGAACCCTCACAGAAGCATCCCCCCAGTTTAGAAAGCCTTTGGAAGATGCCACCACGAATGTGTGGTCCCCTTCCCGCCCAAGGGTGCCATCTTGCTCAGTCTCCTTTTTTACATGGAACCCTTCAGACGTTGTCTGGCTTGTCCGTGGAAAACGTTGATTATTTTTCTCTCCGAGTTTTACACTCTCCTCCGATATTGCACCGGTACTCTTCCCGCTTACCGACCTTGGTGCCTCAGCATCGGGTTTGGTTTAATTTTTGTAGTCTCGTTATTTTCTTTTTCTGGCGTCTTCCCGTCTTAATTCTCCCGCTGGCAGCCTAGAGAGTCTTCAACCTTGCAGGGGTACTTTTTTCCCCCATGGCTGCCAGTAGCTTTAAGAAGTGTGATCAGTGTTCTAAAATCATGTCTTTGACCGACACACATGACTGCTGTCTTCACTGCTTTGGGCCAGACCACGACCTGGCGGCCTGCGGTCTCTGCAAGAGGATGTCCAGCAAGGCCCTCAAGAGCTACCAGCTTCAGCACGATAATTTTTTCCCCTCATCTGAGGCCCTGACATCTCGGGTGGAACTCTTCGAACCCGAGCCTCTTTGTGGGTCCTCAGAAAGGGGGTCTCCCTTGAGGGAACCCAGGAAGAAAAAGAATCCCCTGAAAGTGGTGTCCTTGGATAGTTTTGACCGGCTGGGAGCTCCCTGGGCCCAATCTTGCAGTCCGAGACACTCGTCAGAGAAGGAACGACCTGCGAAGGTCCCTCAGAAGGATCCGACCGTGGATCGGCCTCGGTCCCCAGGCACCATCCTTGTCGAGGATTCCCCTTCAAGGGAGCCGGCATCGGGCCCGAGTCTCTCTGTGCCCATGCCGAATGCTGTGGAGCCTTCTGGTCAGGAGTTCAGAATGGCGGCCCTGGAGCGCAGTTTGTCTGTCTTCATGGACCAGCAGTGTGCGCTGTTATCCGGCACGACCGATTCATCCACCCCAACCACCGGGCCCTCGACGTCCAAGATGTCCCCGGAGGCCAAGCCGATCCTCGGCCAAGGTTGCGCTCTGAATCCTGCTCAAGGGGACCGCGGTCATCCCTGGCAAGTTTACTAGGCACCAGCTGTAGGGCATCTGGACCCCCGAGGCCCGCGGAGCAGCCCTCCTGCAAGTCCTCAACAGACTACTCCAAGTGGGAGACGGAGGACAAGGAGTCCCCCGATACCCGTCGCCACCACGGCGTCCCTTCTGACTCTCCTGTCTCGGAACCTCAGCGGTGGTCCCCACCCGAGGACATGGGCATCCTTGATTTTCTCAAGGACATGTCTAAGGCTCTGGCATTCCCGACTGAGTCGGAGGAGGACCCTCGGGCGGATGAGTTGGAGATACACCACTACGAGGCCCCTCTGCGGGAATCGCTCATGGTGCCCATTCCTCCCATTCTGGAATGGCTCATGCTCCGAATATGGGAGACTCTGGCATCAGTGCCAGTGGTGAGCAAACAGCTTGACTCGATGTATCGAGTCTGCCGAAGTCCAGGCTTCCAGGAGTCACAACTGCCGCATAACTCCATGGTAGTGGAGTCAGCCATGCGTCCGCTGAAAAGCCAAAAGACACACTCCTCGGTGCCCCCTGGCAGAGAGGCCCGCATCTTGGACACCCTCAGCAGAAAGTGCTACCAGGGCTCAATGCTCATCTGCCACATCCAGGCCTACCAGCTGTACATGGGCATGTACCTGAGAGACATGGCGAAGAAACTCGCCGGGTTCTCGGCTGGTCTCTCCAAGGAACCCTTGCAGCGGTTCAAGAACCTGACCAAGGCATCTGTGAGTGCTCCAAATTCATTTCTCGAGTGGCCTATGATGGGTTCGAGTCAGCGGCCCGGGTAGCCGCGGCGGGCATCGGTGCATGTCACCAAGCTTGGCTTCAGTTGTCCAACCTCGAGCAGTGGGTTCAGGACAAATTGGTCAATGTCCCATGCCAAGGAGAGCACCTCTTTGTCAAACCCATGACCAACAAGGCTGCCGAGTTGGAAACTGAGTTCATGACGAGGTCCAGGCTCTCTAAGAAGACCACTGTCCCTCACCGACAGAAGGGCTCCGGTGAAAAGTCCTTTTACCAAAGGAAGGGGGCTGCATTCCAAAACTACCCACCTTATCAGACCTTCTCAGCTCCCAAACAGAATCAGCAGGTCATGGGCATATGGGCATGGTCCACGTAAGCAGAAGGCTTCAAAACCATAGGCACCGGCCCCGGACCAGCCAGAGGGCAGCTTTTGACTCCTTGAGCATAGCCTCTCTATCCCAAGGAGATCAGCAACCCACAGGGGGACGTCTGGCCCTCTATGCCCAGAGGTGGGTGGCCATCACCACCGATTTCTGGGCACTAAAGGTAGTCAGGGAGGGTTACCTCCTCCACCTGACTGACACCTCCCCCTTATTTCCTGGGAGAGCTCCTCAGGTCTCCCCTCCACTGGGACCACCTTCTGAAGCAGTTGGCAGGTTTTCTCGAGGACATTGTTCCACCATCTCAAGGGCAAAGTGTTCTACTCCAGGTACTTCCTCGTACCGAAAAGGACAGTGGGCCTAAGGCCCATCCTCGACCTGCGCAACCTCAACAAATTCCTGCTGAGGGAGAAGTTCAAGATTCTCTCCCTTGCAACATTGCTGTCATACCTCCAGCAGGGATACTGGCTATGCTCCTTAGACCTCAAAGATGCTTATAGCCACATCCTCATCCACCCCAACCACAGGCAGTACCGGCAATTCGTGGTAGGGAGCAGGCCCTTTCAATACAGGGTGCTCCCCTTCGGCCTAGCCTCTGTCCCAAGAGTCTTCACAAAATGCCTGGCAGTCGTGGCCACCTTCCTCCAGCTCCAGGGGGTCTTCGTCTTTCCCTACCTGGATGACTGAGTCATAAAGCAGGCCACTGCATGCACTATCCAGGTTCTGCAACACTTGGGCTTCGTCATAAACTACCCCAAGTCTCACCTTCTCCCGACTCAGTGCCTGGAGTTTATCGGGGCAAAGATGGACACTCTCCATTTGAAGGCCTTCTTGCCCAGGGACCGAGCCAATCGTCTCAGGTCTCTAGCTCGGGACGTACAGTGCCATCTCTCGGTGCCTGCTCAGCTTCTCCTGCGCCTCCTCGGGCACATGGCCTCCATGGTCCACGTCACCCCAGATGCTCGCCTCCACATGAGGATGGCGCAGTGGTGTCTCTGGGACCAGTAGTCACAGGCCACAGGCTGCCTCCGAGACAGTTTCAGTGACCTGCCAGTTGGTGGACTCCCTGATCTGGTGGCATTCACCCCAGCATCTCAAGGCAGGCATGCCCTTTCAGGCCCCAAGCCACTCAAGGGTGGGTGCTCAACACGGACGCCTCCCTGCTCGGCTGGGGGGCCCACTGCAGAGATCTCCATACTCAGGGCAACTGGTTGCCAGGTGAGAGCACCCAGCAGATCAACCTCCTGGAGTTCTGAGCCATACACCTAGCACTGAGGGTCTTTTGTCACCCCCTGTGTCACCAGCTGGTGCTGGTCCAGACGGACAACCAGGTAGCGATGTTCTACGTGAACAAGCAGGGGTGCACAGGGTCTCATACCCTTTGTCAGGAGGCGCTGCTCCTCTGCTTGTACGCAATCCAACAGGATATCCTCCTACGGGAAGTGTACCTGCCAGGTCAGAACAACCTGCTGGTCGACAAACTCAGCAGGGTTCTCCAGCCACACAAGTGGTAGCTACACCCCAGAGTGGCCATTTGGCTTTTCCATCTCTGGGGGAAACCCGTGATGGACCTGTTCGCCGGCCCAGACAACTTTCAGTTGCCCCACTTCTGCTCCGGGCAGGTCCACCCCTCCAAAGTGGCAGCGGACGCATTCCTAGTCTCATGGTTGGAAGGCCTCATGTATGTCTTCTGTCCAACGCCGCTGATCGCCAAGACCCTGTTTAGGACTCTCCACGGCAGGGCCTTGCTCATCCTTATAGCCCCTCGGTGGCCCAGGCAGCCGTGGTTCTTGCTGCTTCTGCAATTGACCGTGGAGGCCCCCATCCCCTTGGGGACCACCCCGGGACTCCTATCTCAGGAGGGGGGCTTTCTTCTGCACCCCCACCTGGGGTCCCTGTCGGTGACAGCATGGCTGCTGAGAGGGTGACTGGCCCCTTTCAACCTTCTGGCTGAGGTGGAGGACATCCTGCTGGCCTCTCGCAAGGCTTCCACTAGGAAGGCTTACGCCCTCAAATGGCGCAGGTTCTCTGTTTGGTGCGCCGAACATGGGGATGATCCTTTCTCCTGCCCAGTGGCTTGGTGTCGCAGTACCTTCTCCACCTCTCTCAGTCCAGGCTCAGATCTAACTCCGTCTGAGTGCACCTGAGTGCCCTGGCGGCACACCATCATCCCGTGAATGGTAAGCCCCTCTCAGTCCAGACGTTGGTGACCCATTTCCTTCGGGGCCTGCTCTTATCGAAGCCCCTGATTCACCCTCCGGCAACCGAATGGCACCTCAACGAAGTGCTTGGCCAGCTCGCTCGTCCACTCTTTGAGCCTCTAGCTACCTGCCACCTTCACTACCTCTCTTGGAAGGTGGCTTTCCTGGTTGCACTCACTTCCGCTCGCAAGCCCTTGTGGAGGTGCCTTATACCAGGTTCTACAAAGACAGAGTGGTGCTTCGCACGCACCGCAAATTCCTGCTAAGGGTAGTGTCGCCCTTCCATCTCAACCAAGAAATGGTACTCCCTACCTTCTTTCCAAGACCTCACTCCAGTAGGGCGGAGACCGTCCTTCATACCTTGGACTGTAAGAGGGCCTTGTCTTTCTATATCCAACGTACTCAGGGCCTCAGCAAAGATTCTCCGCTTTTCATCTCCTGTGACCCCGGTAGGCTGGGGAAGGCGGTGACCAAGCGTACACTGTCCACATGAGCAGGCGAGGCTCCTGCTGGAAGGCCGCATCACGGCACACTGTGTCAGGACCATGGCAGCTTCGGTAGCAAACTTGCGCTCTGTCCTGAAGGTGGACATCTGTCTTCAGTTCATACCTTTGCACCCCATTACTGCCTGGAAAGAGAGTCTCGATGGGACAGCGCCTTCGGCCAGGCTGTGCTCCGTAACCTCTTTGGGGTTTAGGCAGCTCCTACTCTCCTACCCTTCTGTGTTCAGGCTACCGGATTGCTGTTTTCATCAGACACAGGGGTCCTACTGTGGTCCGTGTACATGGACTAATTTGCTACTGCTTTTGGCTCCCCATGAGGGAGCCCTTTTTTTGCTATGGGCTTTCAGAAGCCTGCAGCTGGGGAATCCTGTATGTGAGGACTGACTTCCTGCTTGTTCCCGGAGAAAGCGTAGTTACTCACCTGTAACAGGTGTTCTCCAGGGACAGCAGGAATCAGTCCTCACAACCCTCCCTCCTCCCCTTGGAGTTGCTCTTTTACCATCTTTATTTTTGCTGTATTTTAGCTATGTCATCTGACTGAGCAAAATGGCACCCTTGGGCGGGAAGAGGACCATGCATGCGTGGTGGCATCTCCCAAAGGCTTTCTTTAAAAGCTGGGGGAATGCGTCCACGAGGGCTCCATTGTTGCCGGCATCACCCATATATGAGGACTGATCCCTGCTGTCCCTGGAGAACACCTGTTACAGGTGAGTAACTACACTTTATTGGTCGGTTCCTTTTATATGTATGGAGAATTTTTCAAGATGGTTTAGTTGAAGTCTGCTTTTTAGATTTAGTTTTATTGTTTCGGTTCCATCTGTTTTCTTAATGCGGGTTTGAATTTTGATCCCAATTTGGTGCAAGATTCATCCTATTATAGCACAGGTAAACCCACAGTTTTGTTTCTAGTCATTTGGCGCTTGTTTCATAGGGATTCGCTTTAAGACAAGTGTGTTTCTTCTTACTCTCTTTGTTTGAGTTCTCAGTAGATTGGCATTTACATTTTGTGCTCTTATCTTTGGTTTAGGACTCGCTAAGAGTGGTTTATACTCTTTTTAAATAACGGTTTACAACACAGCAATATAGTGAGTTTTTTAGTACGCTGGGTTTCTTTATCTCCCTCTGTCTATACCTGGTTATTTACGTGAATAATAGTCACAACAGGTTCATAAGTTTATTCACATTATTTTATTGGCTGTGATCATTTTTACTTAGGAATAATTTCAGTATGATGACAGTATATGGCTATGAGTATTCCAACATTATTTGTCCTCCATGTCCCTCTTTGTGTTTGTGTTGGTTTACACATATTCACAATTGGTCCTTCTGTTTGTTAGTTTCGTACCAGCCTTCCTGTTTATATATTCTTATGTAATTTTACACATTCTTATGTAGTGTTTTATTGTTTTAATTATAGGTTATGTTTGACAATATATTTATTTTATTTGTGAGCTTTTATTTTCATGCTTGTGATGTTTTATATGATTTTATGTATTTACATTTTTCTCCAGGAACAAGCGGAAATCTGTCCTCACATATGGGTGATGTCAGTGCTGACGGAGCCCGCGCAGATTAATTCCCCAGCTTTCACAGAAATCCTTTGGGAATGTTACCACTCATGCGTGGTCCCTTCCTGCCCAAGGGTGCCATCTTGCTCAGTCTTCTTTTTTCTGCAGAGCCCAGCAGATGCTTATCCTGTTTCCCCGGAAAGATCCTTTAAAAATTATCCTTAAAAGTTGTTTTATTCCCGGTTTGCATACCGGTTCCTCTTCGTGCCTCAAGCTGGCACCTTCCCTGATGCCGTCCTCGGCTTTTCCCTTCTTTTTGATGAGGCTTGCCTTGACTGGCGTTCGCATCATTTTTCGCTCGAGGGTCATTGACCCCGGCTGAATGTCTCCCACCATGTCCCCCGGTGGGTTCAAAAAGTGTGACTGCTGTGGTCAAATCATGTCTGTGACAGACACCCATGACAGTTCGACCTGTGCTGGGCCATGACTCCACGAACCAACAAGAAAAGGTTGGCGTTGCAAGAGAGACTGTTCCTGTGGACCGATTCCGCCCCAGCTTCCAAGACGCTGAGCCCCAAGCCAACCACATCCAGGGATGCCCAGGCATCTTCAGAGTCCCGCTGCGGTGGCTCCTCCTTAGACACCAGACCCCAGGAAGAAAAAGAAGACATCCTCAAAGCTAGTCAAGGTTCCACCAGTGAAACCTGGTAAAATCTCACAGTGGGACTCGGTCGACTCTGAGCAGCATCCCCCTAAGGTCTCTAAGAAGGAGTCCTCAGCCGGCAGTGACCGTGCGAGGCTCCCCAAGGCCATGGTCTTCATCGAGGATGGACTCGCGAGAGTGCCAATATTGGGCCTGAGTCCCTCGGTGCCCATGCTGAAAGCTACAGAGCCTTCTGTATCAAATCCAGAATGGTGGCCTTGGAGCAGAATATCTCTGCAATCCTGGCCTTGCAGCAGGCAATGATGTCAGGTTCGTCCACAGCATCTGCCCCGACAACCAGGCCCCTGACTGCAGGGGAGTCCCTAGGCGTGAAACCAGGCCCTGAGCACCAACGGCCTTGGATGAGCCCTCGGCACCGATCGAGTTCCTGGTCCTGATCCTTGGGTGTCCAGTTCTCCCTGGCCAGTTTCTGGAAGTCTGACCTGAGACTCACTAGGAGAGCCCAGTTCCTCTGGGCCGGCCTCGAGATCCGAGAGCCCCGAGATTCGGAATCCTTGACACCCTCTGGCTCCGACTTGGAGACCGACTTTGAGGCATCCCCCAAGAATTCTTGACACCGAGACATCCCTTCAGATCCATCTCCTCCGGAACCCCGGTGCCATTCTTCCTCCGAGGACGTGGTATTCCACGACTTTGTCCGGAACTTGGCCCGGGCCCTCTCGGTCCCGACCAAATCAGAAGAGGACCTGCGCACTGAAGAACTGGAAATCCTCCAGTATGAATCCCCGTCAAAGGAGACTCTTACAGTGCCGGTCCAGCCCATCTTTGAGCGACTGCTCCTGCGGATGTGGTCAGCCAATGCCTGCTCCTCAGTGCCAGTGGTCAGCCAACGCCTTGACACCATCTATCGCATCAAGAAGGGCCCTGGCTTCCAAAAATCTCAACTCCCACATAACTCCTTGGTCGTGGAATCCGCGATGCAGAAGCTCAAATGTCAGAAGAACTATTCTTCTGTTCCCTCTGGCATGGAGGCCCGAGCCATTGGCACCCTCATGTGCAAGTGCTTCCAGGCTCCATGTTGGGCTATCTGATTCAGGCCTATGAACTATACATAGGCATGTATCTCAAGAGCCTCATCCAGGAATTGGCAGGTTTCTCTGCAGGCCTTACCGGGGAACCATTCCAGAGGTTCCAGGCCCTTACAGCTGGGACTGCTCCAAGTTCCTGTCCCGCGCCGCCTATGATGGCTTTGAGTCGGCAGCCGGGTAGCAACAGCTGACATCAGTGCCCAGTGCCACGCCTGGTTGCAAACCTCTGACCTTGAGCAATGGGTGCAAGAATAACTGCTAGATGTCCCTTGCACGGGGGAACATTTATTTGGCAAAGCCATGGCTGACAAGGTGCCGAGATTGAGGCCGAGGTTGTGACCAGGTAGAGGCTCTCGAGGAAGACCTCGACCCTTCCCTGAAAGGAACCATCGGGGAAAAGACCATATTTCCTGAGGAAAAAGAGGTCTTTTCAACAGGGTTATTACCAACCTTCTTGGTGCAGCAACAGCAGGGCCCTCAACCCAAGAATCAGGGCCCACAGGCTGAGAAAACCAAAGGCTCAGAAGCCTCAGCTCCCAGCTCCCATCCAACCTGGGGGGGAGCTTTTGACTTCCTGGGCAGGGCCTTCTTCCCCCAGGAGACCCTCCCCAGCCCACAGGCGACTGCCTGGCGCTCTTTGCCCACAGGTAGGGCAGGGGTCACCACGGACCATTGGGTCCTTCAGGTGGTAAAGGAGGGCTATCTCATCTGGTTCCAGCAAACACCATCAGGGTTCTTCCCAGGAGAGCCGGTGCAGCCTCTGCTTCACCAGACCTTGCTCATCTCAGAGCTCGCAAGCCTTCTCAAGGACAAGGCGGTAGATCCTGTACCCAGAAATCTGTGGAGAAAGGGCTTCTACTCCAGGTATTTCCTTGTCCCCAAAAGAACAGGGGCCTCAGGCCCATTCTGGACCTGCGAAACCTGAACAGGTTTCTGGTGAAGGAGACGTTCAAGATGCTCTCCCTTGGAACACTGCTGCCCTACCTCCACCAGGGAGATTGGCTGTGTTCCTTAGACCTGAAGGATGCATATACCCACATCCTGATCCACCCCTCCCACAGGCAATACCTAAGGTTTGTGGTGGGAGGAGAGCACTACCAGTACAGGGTACTTCAATTCAGCCTGGCCTTCTCACCAAGAGTCTATACAAAGTGCCTGGCGGTTGTGGCCACTTACATGCACCTGCAAGGGGCCTTCGTCTTTCCCTACTTGGATGACTGGCTCATCAGAGGCAGAATGGCCCTCGAGGCCAGCCAGGTCACAGGGCGGACAATCCGCCTCCTGCAGCACTTGGAGTTCTCAAATCACACCTCTCTCCAGTCCAAAATCTAGAGTTCATAGGGGCCCAGTTGGACACACTACAGGTCAAAGCCATCCTCTCGAAAGAGAGGACACATCGCCTTGTTCAACTGGCAGGAGAAGTGCAGGCTCACCAGTCGATATTGGCTCTCCTCCTCCTCTAACTATTGGACCACATGGCCTCAATAGTCCACGTAACGCCTCTAGTGTGCTTGTACATGCGGGTAGCCCAGTGGTGCCTTTGCTCTCAATGGACTCAGGCCATAGGCAGGTTGCAGGACAGAGTCAGGGTCACCTGCCAACTGGCAGCCTCCCTCAACTGGTGGCAGTCCCTATGCCACCTCCAAGCAGGATTGCCATTTCAAGTGCCTGCGCCTCAGAGGGTCTTGACCACGGACACCTCTCTCCTGGGTTGGGGGGCGCACTGAGGAGAATTCCGCACTCAAGGCACCTCGTCTCAAGAGGAATCCCTTTTACAGATCAATCTCCTGGAACTCAGAGCCATCTTCCTGGCCCTGTGAATGTTCCGCCACCTGTTGTGCAGTCAACCTGTGTTGATCCAGACGGACAGCCAGGTTGCCATGTTTTATGTAAACAAACAGGGGAGCACAAGCTTGTACACCCTTTGTCAGGAGCCAGTTGCTCTGCTCTCCTTCGCTGTGCTCCACGGAATGCTCCTTTGAGCAGTATACCCCGAGTCAGAACAATTGCTTAGAAGACAAGCTCAGCGGAGTCCTGCGCCCGCACGAATGGCGTCTGAACCCCAAGGTGGCGCAAATACTCTTCCGCCTCTGGGGCAGACCCATGATGGATCTGTTCATCTCCCCAAACAATACACAGCTACCCCACTTCTGCTCACGCCAGCCAAACCCAGGGAGAGTGATGGCAGATGCCTTCCTGATCCTGTGGTCAGAGGGCAACTTTTGTGCCTTTCCATCGACTCCACTAGTGGCCAAGTCCTTCGTCAAGATCCAGAGTAGGCATCAGTGATTCTGATCACCCCCAGATGGCCCTGATAACCCTGGTTCCCTCTGCTGCTCTCCTCATTGGTGGCACTTCCAGTCCCACTGGGTCGGGGCCCGGACCTCCTGTCCCATCTTCTGTCTCTTGCACCCCAACCTGGGGTCACTAACGTCGACAGCGTGGCTGCTGAAAAGGGTAGCCCTGGTCCCTTTCATTCTCCTGAGGGAAATTGAGGAGATCCTACTGGCCTCCTGAAAACCTTCCACCAGACGGGCGTATGCCTTCAAATGGAGAAGATTCTCTGTCTGAGGTGCAGAGAGAGCAGAGAATCCCTTTTCCTGACAAGTGCAACTTGTACTGCAGTACCTACTGCATCTCTTGCACGCCGGTCTGAAGTCAAAGTTGGTGAGGGTACATCTGAGTGCCAAAGCCACGCACCATCACCCTGTAGAGGGAAAACGCCTCTCAGGCTGGTCTCCAGGTTCCTGCAGGGCCTCTTGCTATCAAAGCACCCTCTTCGCTCCCCTGTGGCAGAATGGGACCTGAATGTGGTGCTCTCCCAACTCACCAGACCCACCGTTCGAACCCCTGGCCACTTGCCAATTACGATACCTATCCCGGAAAGTGTTTTTTCTGGTAGCATTCGCATCTGCTTAGAGAGTGAGCAAACTCCAGGTCTTGGTGGTGGATCCACCCTACACACGGTTCTATAAGAACAGGGTGGTCGCACACACCTTAAATTCCTCCCAAAGGTGGAATCCTCTTTCTACCTTAATCAGGAGGTGGTCCTGCCCACCTTCTTCCCACAGCCTTATGCCGGCAGGGAGGAACTCATACTGCAGACGCTAGACTGTAAGCAGGCCCTGTCTTTTTACCTGCAGCGGACACGGGCCCATTGCAGAGCTCCTCAGTTCTTTGTATCGTACGACCCCAGTAGACTGGGGTACCTAGTAATGAAGTGGACTCTATCCATTTGGGTGGCGGACTGCATTGCTCTCACTTATGAGCGAGCAGGCCTCTCCCTTGAGCACCAGATCACTGTACATTGTGTGTGGGCTATGGCCACGTCGGTATCCAACCTCCACTCAGTGCCGGTGACGGAAATCTGCAAGGCCACCACATGGTCTTCAATTCATACATTTGTAAGGCATTACTGCCTGGAGAGCAAGTCCTGTAGGGACAGTGCCTTCGGACAGGCAGTACTCCGTAATATTTTTGGGTTGTAGGCAACTCCTGCCATCCTACCCTTCTGTGTTCAGGCTACCAGAGTGAAGTTGTCGCCGGATGCGAGAGTCTTGCAGAGTCTCTGTAGGGACTCACCTCCTGCAACATATGGCCACCTGTCAGAATTCTGGTGGTACTGTCGTGTTCGGTCCTCGGCAGCCTGGAGCTAGGGAATCCCATGTGAGGACTGACTTCCTGCTTGCTCCTGGGAAAGCATAGTCACTCACCTGTAACAGGTGTTCTCCAGGGACAGCAGGAATCAGTGCTCACAATCCTCCCTCCTCCCCTTAGAGTTGCCTTCCTACATTGTTAAGTCCTTTTTTGCTATGTCATCTGACTGAGCAAGATGGCACCCTTGGGTGTGAAGGGGACCACGCATGTGTGGTAGCATTCCCAAAAGCTTTCTGTGAAAGCTGGGGAATTGCTCCATGTGGGCTCGGTCGGCGCTGATGTCACCCATATGTGAGTACTGATTCCTGCTGTCCTTGGAGAACACCTGTTACAGGTGAGTAACTACACTTTATTTGAGGACGGTACCCCCCTGAAGAAGGGTTTTTTTTCCTAATAAAGCTGCTTAGGTGTGGTGTAATGGTCATGAAACAGGCTTAGGGACCAGGATATCAGGGTTTGAGGCCCACCAGCACTCCTTTTGTTTCTGATGTTATAGTGGGAGTTCATTTTGCATCTAGTGATCACCAGATGGTGCGGTAAAGTATAAGGACTAGTGCTGATAAAATCCATTCAAAAGCGAGGGTCCTAGATTTTAGGAAAACTAACTTTGCAAAGATGAGCCAATATCTCAGAGAGTCGTTAGTGGGATGGGGACATCTGGGGGATGTAGAAAAACAGAGGGCAAAACTGAAAGGGGATATTGTATGGGCAACCAACCTTTTTGTTAAAATGGTAAATTAAGGTAAAAGGAAACCTCTATTATTTTCGAAAGGAGTGAAGGTGAAGAAACAGAGGGTGGCCTTCATGAAATACAAGAGATCACAGAGAGAGGAAGACAGGCATCTATATTTGGAAAAACTTAGAGAAGCTAGCAAAGTAGTCAGGAAAGATTCAGAAAGAGGAGGAAATAGCCAATGCAATAAAATGGGGGGATAAAACATTTTTCAGATATGTTAGAAGAGGAAGGGCAAAAGTGGTATTGCCAGACTCAAGAGTGAAGGGGAAGAATATGTAGAAGCTGATGAGGATAAAGCGGAATTGCTTAACAAATATTTTTGTTCTGTGTTCACAGATGAAGGACAAGAAGCAGGACCTCAGAAAACACCCACAAACAGGAACAGAAGCGAGGGGCATCTTGAATGATTTTCAGAAGACTGTGTTCGTGAGAAGCTAGTTAAACTTAAAGTAGTAAATCGATGGGACCAGATGGGATACATCCGGGAATACTGAGGGAACTTGGGACATTCTAGCAGCTCCACTGACTGACCTTTTCAGTGTCTTGTTGGAGTTGGGTAGTGCCAAAGGACTGGAGAGAGGCATATGTAGTCCCTTTACACAAAAGCGGAAGTAAGAATGTAATTGAAAACTACAAGCTGGTTAGTTTAACCTTGGTGGTGAATAAATTATTGAAAGCGCTGCTGAAAGAAAATTGTGAGGTTTCTGGAGTCCAACAGATTACTGAATCCAAGACAGCATGGATTCACCAGAGGAAGGTCTTGTCAGACAAATCGGATTGATTTCTTTGACTGGATGACCATGGAGTTGGACTGAGGGAGAGTCCTAGATGTGGTGTACTTAGATTTTAGTAAAGCCTTTGACACCATTCCGCATAGGCGACTTATAAACAAACTGAGCACCCTAGGGATAGACTCTAAAGTTACTGCTTAGGTTAGAAACTGGTTGAAGGGAGACGACAAAGGAAACAGGTAAATGGAGCTCACTCTGAGGAGATGGAGGTTATCAGTGATGTGCCCCAGGATGTGATATTGCGGAAGGGCTGTTAGGTAAGGTTTGCCTCTTTGTGGGTGATACCAAAATCTGCAATAGAACAGACACCCAGGAAAGTGTAGATAACAAGAGGAGGGATCTAGCTAAGCTTGAAGAATGATTTAGATTTTGGCAACTGAGATTTAGTGTTAAAAATTGCAAGGTCATGCATTTGGGCTTCAGCAATCCAAGCGAGCAATATAGTATAGGGAGTGATGTACTTCTGTCCACAAAAGAAGAACGGGACCTAGGCGTGATTGTGTCTGATAATCTTAAAGTAGCTAAACAGAAAAGGCAACAGTGAAAGCTAAAAGGATGCTTGGGTGCATAGGGAGAGGAATGGCTAGCAGTTGAAAGGAGGTGTTAGTGCCTCTGTATAGGTCTTTGGTGCGACCTCATTTGGAGTATTGTGTGCAATTTTGGAGACCGCACCTTCAAAAGGATATAAACAGGTTGGAGTCGGTACAAAGGGTGGCTACTAAAATGGTTAATGGTCTTCGTTATAAAGCATATGAGGACAGACTTAAGGATCTTAATATGTATACTTTAGAGGAAAGGCGGGATAGAGGTGATATGATTGAAACATTTAAATACCTCCGTGGCATAAATGCACAAGAGGAGAGCCTCTTTCGATTGAAAGGAAGCTCTGCTACGGGGGGGGGGGGGGGGAGACATGGGATGTGGGTGAAAGGGGATAGACTCAGGAGTAATTTGTGGAAATATTTCTTTATGGAAAGAGTGGTAGATGCGTGGAATAGTCTCCCAGTGGAGGTGGGAATGATGACGACAGTATCTGAATTCAAAAAAGGATGGGAAAAACAAGGAGGATCTCTAAAGGGAAAAAGGGGACTGTTGTAGTGGTTGATATGGAATGGCAGACTAGATAGGCCATGTGGTCTTTTTCTGTTGTTATGTTTCTATGTTTCTAACCACTGTTTAGCGCACTTGTTCCTTTTGTGACCTGTGTTGCCTAAGGGTGTTTATGCTCTCCAGTTAGACCAGAGTCCACCCAGACATCCTTCATCTCCCTTGAGCAGCGCATGCTGTCCATTAAGAGGGGTTGGGCTGCGCTTCTAGTGGCATCTGTGCTGGTGGCTTCAAGGCCCTCAGGAGCCCTAGTCTTGATACTATGCCTGGAATCGGGCATTTCAAAGCCCTTGGCAGCCCAGGTCTCAATGCTGAACTGGAACCACTGCAATTGGGACCCTCGGGATTCATGCCGAGCCTAGAATTGGCCAAGTCCCATCAGTTGTAGGAAGAACATGCATCAACCTTCTACAGTTTCATCGGCATTGTCCATTGAGATTGGATCGGCAGTGGAGACGCGACAGTGGCCATCACTATTTTGTCTAGGAATCGGAGGCCAAGTCCTCGGTTTCACAGAGGCACTTTGATGTGCCATTGGACCCTTCATCACCTCATGAACACCGCCAATCTCCACCAGAGGACATGTCCTTCCAGGACTTTATCTGGGACATGACCAAGGCTCGCTTAGTCTCAGTGGGCACCAAGATGGAACCGAGGGTCGAAGAATTGGAGATTCTGCAGTATCCCTCGACCCCCTAAGAAGGCTGTCACTCTGTCAGTCCATTGTATTTTACAGGACCTCATGCTTTGGATGTGGGAGACCCCTCTCTCGGTTTCCTCGGTCAGTAAGAGATTAGACACTATGTTCAGGGTTCTCGATTCCATTCTATGGTGGTTGAGTCAGCCATTTGCCAGTTCAGTACCAAGAACCACTTTTTGGTTCATCCTGGAAGGGAATCATGTACCCTCGATGCCTTTGGTCGCCGATGTTTCCAAGCATTGATGTTGGCTTTCCATATTTTTACATGCTTTATATGGGCATGTTCCTCAGAGACATTGTAAGAGATCTTGATGAGTTCTCTGCTCCAATTCCTTCAGAGAAGCAGTATGCCTACCGGGCCTTAGTCAAGCATGACCAGGACTGTTCCAAATTCATCACCAGAGCAGCTTTTGACTCTCGAGTCTACCAGCAGAGTTGCAGCGGTGGTCATTGGAGCCAGAAGACTGGCTTGGTTGCAGTCTCAGACCTTGAACAGTGGGCCCAAGACAAGCTAGCAGACATTCCCTGTCAAGGTTAAACCTCTTTGGTAAGGGCTGGAGGGAGAAGGCTGGTGAAATTGAGACGGATGACCTTACCATGAAGCATCTCTCTCATAAAATAGCTGATCCTTCTAGGAAGAAGACCTCTGTAAAGAAACCCTTCTATCCTAAAAAGAAGAAATATTGCCCCTCTTATGCTGCTTACACTCTCTACTATGCTCACCATGGTCAGCAGAAGCCTCAGGCTCCTCACCAACCCAAGAGGGCTAAACCTCCTAAGTCACAACCAGGTCCACAGCCCCAGCCTGGGACTAGCTTTTGACTGCTTCCCTGAGAACATTGCCACTCTTCCCCTGAAGGACCCTCAGCCTTCTCACATTGCGGCAGGCTGGTCCATTTTGCCCACAGGTGACCCCCTCATAACATCAGAATCCTGGGCTCTGCCGTTCATCCTCTCGGGCTACCTGCTCCATTTTGCCTAGTTACTTCCTCCCTTTTTTCCAGGAGAGTATCCTCTAAAACCTCTCTGTTACAGCAGGAGGTTGCCATCTTTCTAAGAAAAGGTGCAATAGAACTTGTTCCATGCACACAGGAAAGGTTAGGGTTTTACTCCCGGCATCTCCTTATTCCCGAAAAAATCAGGGGAGTTCCGTCTTGAATCTCAACAAGTTCCTAGTATGAGAGAAGTTCAAGCTGGTTTCTCTAGGAACTCTACTACCCTATCTTTAGAGGAATGATTGGCTCTGTTCTCTGGATCTAAAGGATGCGTTCACACACATCCTCATTCACCCATTTCACAGGCAGTACCTTCACTTCATGTTTGATGGCAGACATTATCAATACCGAGTCCTGGCGTCCAACCTAATAGTCTTCCTGAAATATTTAATGGTAGTCACAGCCTGTCCTCCGCACCCTAGGCATCGTCATCTTCCCCTGCTTAGAGGACTGGTTCATCAGGGATGAGTCACCACAGATGGTGCATCTGTCCATTCAATGTACCGTCATGTTGTTCAAACATCTTGGATTTGTCATAAACTTTCCAAAGTCACACCTTTCTCCCACTGAGAAACTAGAATTCATAGCTGCTCTTCTCGACACGACTCAGGCTTGAGCTTTCCTGCCCGAAGTCCATCTCACAGAAATGGCAGGCATTAGTTAGTGCAGTCTTCACACCACAGTGCGAGGCATGTTTTGTCTCCTTGGTCACATGGCCTCCATGGTCCATGTAGTTCCCTACGCTTGTCTCCACATGAGCCAAGCACAGTGGACCCTCTCCTCTCAATGGAAACAAATGAAGGGCTGTCTACGAGACAGAGTGATAGTCACCCCTCTTCTGGCATACTCCCTTCAGTAGTGGCTCACTCTCAAAATCTTCTCGTAAGGTTACCTTTTCAAATGCCTCCACCTCAATGGACCCTAATGACCAACACATCCAAACAGGGCTAGGGAGGTAGTCTGGATTGCCTGGACACGCAGGGCCTAAGGTCTCTATAGGAAGCCTCCCATCAGATCAATCTCTTGGAGTTAAGAGCGATAGCCATTGCCCTTCGGGTGTTTCACCATCAGTTATCACATCAATCAATCCTGGTTCAGATGGACAATCAGGTTGCTATGTTTTACATCAACAAGCAGGGAGGCACGAGCTCTCACCTCTTCTTCGAGGAAGCGGTCCGCTTATGGACCTTTGCCCTTGCTCATGGAATGGTTCTCCGAGCCATTTACCTGCTGGGAGATCAGATTGTTCTCGTGGACAGTCTTAGTCGGGTTCTCCAACCTCACGAGAGAATTCTTCATTGGAGAATAGTCTATCCCATCTTCGGACTCTGGGGAATCACGGAGATCAACCTGTTTGCAACCCCGGCCAATGCACAGGTCCCTTGCTTCTACTCCAGGGTGCCGTCTCCACAACATCAAGCTTCAGATACTTTCCTCCTTCATTGGGGAATGGGTCTGTTATATGCTTACCCACCATTCCGCTAATAACCAGAACACTGTTCAAGTTGCAAGCCGACAGAGGTACCATGATCCTGGTAGCCCCTTTCTGGCCCCAAAAACAGTGGTTTCCCCTGCTTCTTTGTCTAGCTCAGCATCTACCTCTCCATTGCAGCATCAGAGGGACTGCTCCATCCCAATATTTGTGCGCTCCGCCTGATAGCTTGGCTGCTGAGAGGATAGTCCTTTAAATGGTGCCGATTTGTGGTTTGGTGCGCTCAGACACCCTCAACCCCTTCAATTGTCCAGTGGAGTCTCTCCTGATGACCTTCTCTACCTCTGTTCTATGGGCCTCAAAACTAATTTCATTCGTGTCCACCTCAACGCCATTTCGGCTTCTCATCAGGGATTGATGAAAACCCCATTTTCTCACATCCATTGGTAGCTGCTTCATGCGGGGTCTCCTCTTGACTAAGCCATTGATCCGTCTCCCGCCTGTTGCCTGGGGTCTTAATGTGGTTCTTGCTCAGCTTCTCAAGCCTCCTTTTGAGCCTCTCAGCACTACTTCCCTCAAGTTTCTAACTTGGAAGGTCTCCTTCCTAGTTGCGCTCACCTTGATTCACCGGGTCAGCAAACTACAGGCCTTAGTTGCACATATTCCTTATACACATTTTCACCATGACAGAGTGGTCCTGAGAACGCATCCGCGTTTCCTTCCAAAGGGTATATCTCCTTTCCATCTCAACCAGTCAGTAATTCTCCCAACCTTTTTTCCCAAGTCACATACATCTCGGACTGAGGCTGCATTTCATACCCTAGATTGAAAATTGGCTTTAGCATACTACCTTGACAGAACCAAGGTACATCGGAAATCCTCACAATATTTATTCCTTTTGACCCTAGTCACCTTGGTCTCCCCGTGACAAAGCACATTCTTTCTCTTTGGGTTGCAGACTGCATATCCTTTGCATATGCACAGGTGGGTCTGACATTAGAGAGTCATGTAGCCGCTCACAATGTCTGGGCCATGGCCACATCCGTAGCCCACTTACTCTCTGTCTCCATAGTGGAGATCTGCCAGGCTGCCACATGGTCCTCAATTCATACCTTTGCAGCCCATTATTGTCTGGGCAAGGACTCTCGTAAGGGCAGTGACTTTGGCCAAGCCATACTCTGGCACCTCTTTGGTACTTAGCTACACCTCCGACCCTCTGTCTATCCAGGTTACCGCCACTGCTGTCTCGATGGGGGTGTGCTGGGGATGTCGAGTCCAATAGATTCCCTGGACTCCCCATCATGTTCTTCAGCAGTTTTTTCTTGTTTGTAATGGGCCCTACTCTTTGCCATTTTCTGGTAGCCTGGAGCTAGGGAGTCCCATATGTAAAGACTGCATTCCTGCTTGTTCCTGGAGATAGCATAGTTACTCACCTGTAACAGGAATCAGTATTCACAACCCACCCTCCTCCCCAAGGAGTTGTAGGGATTCTTTTCTTTTTTTTCTCAGTTATAAACCTCACTGAGGAGAATTATTTGGAAGGTGGGCAGGCATGCACTCATGCGCAGAGGGATGCTCCCAAACGCTTACTATTGGATGCTGGGGAGTGTTCCTGCATGGGCTCCATCAGGGGATGTCACTCATATGTGAAGACTGATTCCTGCTGTTCCTGGAGATCACCTGTTACAGGTGAGTAACTACTCTTTATTAAAGCCCCCCTTAAATTGTGCTAAAGGCCAACTATTGTGGAATCTGCAATTTTTGCAAAATCAGTAAGACCCTACTTAAATTGCAATCAGCTGCTTCCAGCAATTGTGTCCGTCTCGTCTGCTTCTCAGTTTGAACTATTTGAAGTACATTCCACAATTTAGGTAGAGTGGTTCTTATCTTATTTTGCTTAGTTTCTCATGTTGTTTATGGGATTCTCCATTTATATTTTAAGCCCCCCCCCCCTGCCCATTTCAGGGATAGTGTCATCAGTAGTGTACACTATTTACCCCTAGCATCCAATGGAACACAATAGTGTGACAATTGATAAATAGCGCATGCTATTGAGCTATAACGTGTACCATTCTTCAGTAGTGTACCTTTTGATAAATAGTGTGTGCTAATATTTATTTATATTCTCTTATATACCGTGCTATTCTTCATCAGTGTGGTTTACATTGAACAAACTGAAATTACATTGAACAGGGCATTATAACTTGGGATAACTATTTTACAGGGAACATGGGCTATGGAGGGTTAAGTGGCTTGCCCAAGACCACGAGGAGCACCTGTGGGACTAGAAACCCCAGTCCTTCTGGCCCAAGGTTGCTGTCCTCTAGTGGGATTTGAACCCCTGACCTTCTGGCCTGAAGTACCTTGCCCCAACCACTAGGCCACTCCTCCACTCCAGTAGTAATATTGAACAGTAGTATGCATTATTGACGGCATGAGGAAAAAAAATTAAATTTCAGAATTTTTCCTGTTATTTTAGATTAAAAAGATACAGAACATGGGTAATTGCATTTCAAATAAACGTACATCCCTACTTATGACATATTTTAGGATAATAGGGTAATTGTAGTTTTGTTGCTTATGAAAATGTTTTGATTTCTTACATTTGTTTTTTAACAGGTTTTTTATACAGCTTTATCATTTTAGTCAAAGCAGTTTACATTGTAACATAAACTTGGTAATGTATGTTAAACAGGGACATTGATAACTTGGATTCTTCTGTGGCAATGGAGGGTTAAGTGGCGTGCCCAAGGCCACAAGGAGCGCTAGTGGGAATCAAACCCTAGTTTCTTGGTTCCCAAGCCAGTGCTCTAACCACTAGGCTACTCCTCCACTCAGCGTAAATGGTTTATAAAAGGAACACCTTTCATTAACAGAAATGCCAAGGGTGACCCATCCCAAATAGTGAGATCTACCACCTCAATCAGTGAGACTGAAGGCCAAAATGTGATGTTTCAGGTGATATGTTCTGAGTTCAAATCTGGAAAAGGTCTGAGTGTTGTCTTACTTTGCAAGTGAAATTTACTTGAAATTTACATTTGCAGATGCTGCTGATCTCCTCCTGGTCTCACTGCTGTTCTGCTTCAAGTCCCAACCACTAATTAACTACTGTTTTACTGCCACTCAGGGCCCTGGCACTACTTTTTATCTTCAACTAGTAGGGACTGGGAGCCCAGCTAGCCAACTGCTTCCCAGAATTCACTTTCTGCCTTTCTCCTCGCCCCATTCTAGTATCTGCAGCCAACTTCTCCTCCCTTCCTTTTCCCTCTAGGATCTGCCACCTCCTTCTCATCTCTTCCCTCTCCCAAGCATCTGTCTTCTGCTTCTCCCCCCTCAGATTTTTTGAGGGACAGGCACCTATGATACTGATTTTATTTATTTACATTCTTTTATATACCGCGCTATTCTGCATCAGTGCGGTTTACATTGAACAAACTGAAATTCCTTTTCGCCTCTCCGGGCCAGTCCAGGGAAGGTTAGGTTGTCAATCCCCCTCAGCAGCTGAGGACATAAAGACATCAAGTTTTCTTGCTCGGTGAAGCCACTCCCCCTGAAGTCAACTGCCAGTCTTTTTGTCCTCAGCAGCTGAAGAGGATCGATTTAAATCTCTCCCTTAAGTTTTTGCTATTTATTAATTTATTTGTTATTCTTTAAGTTGGCTCTAGCAGAGCTGATTTAGTTATAGTCCTAACGGAGCATTTTAGTTTATTTGCCGGCAGAGAGAATTGGAGCGCGACGGTTTCAGGTAGAGCCTGCCTGTCTTTTTATTCCGTCTCTGACTCCTGTGGCAGATTGAAACTGGGAGCCCCAGTACTTCCTCTGCGTTTGTGATGCCATGCTCTTCCTGCTTCCGCTAGCAGCGGAACAAAACTTTAATGATTCAGCCGTTTCCTGCTTCCGCTAGCAGCGGAACAAAACTTTAACAAACCAGCTGGGTAACTACCGGTGCAGCGTTCGTTTTTTGTTACAGCGGCGTGATTTCAGCGAGAGGCATTGTTTCCTGCTGATTTGAGCCAGTGGTTTTTCTCCGGTCTTAGCGCGGCTCTGATTAATATTGATTTAAATTGGTGAGATAGATCTATGGCAGAAAAGCTTTTATTGGATTCAGAGAAGCCATCTTTGCCCGCGGAAAAAGCGGGAAAGGCGGCCATTTTAGTAGCGCCGGCTGTTTTAACGGCTGAACACCAACGGCCTTCAAAAAGAAAAACTAAGTCTTCTAAAGAGATTTCTCGTCAAGAAAAGCCTGCGCAGCCTCTGCCATCGTCACAGGAAAATGTATTGTCTTTCTTTTCGCCAGAATTTATATTGGCTATGCACAGGGCGTTTTTAATGAGATCTTCTGTGTCTGAGGGAGTCATTAAGGACTCTGCAACATCTCCTATGTGTGTTTTATTGCCAGAAGATCCTGGAGAGGGTCCTTCTTTAGTTAAAGAGGTTACTAAGGATCCTTTGGACCCTTTTGCTTCACAAATCTCTGTCCCTCTGGGTCAAGAAGAGATGGAAGGCCTGTCAGAGGGAGGTTTGGACCTACCTTCTCAAGAGCTGGAAGAGGGTGAAATTGCACCAGGAGAGGATCCTAACATATTTCGTGTTTTTCGTAAGGAAGAACTATCAGCTCTTATTTTGCAGTCATTATCTGCCTTGCACCTATTACCTCCATCAGCTTCTCAGGAACCTTTGGAGGATCCCTTATTGCAGGGGTTTAAAGCGGAACAGCGCTGTTTTCCCATGCACCGGGTGATAAAGCAGATGATTGAATCTGAGTGGGAGTGTCCGGAGGCTACGCTCCGGGGCAGCCGCGCTTTAGCACGCCTTTATCCTATGCCGCAGGAGGAAAAGGAGTTATTGCGTATGCCCAAAGTGGATGCGATAGTTTCGGCAGTAACAAAGAAAATGACTATTCCTGTGGAAGGAGCAGCCGCTCTTAAAGATTTACAGGATAGGAAGCTAGAAATTCTTCTTAAGCAAGCGTTTGATTCTAGCGCTTTAGCTCTGCAAGCGGCTGTTTGTGGAGCTTATGTTTCTAGAGCATCCATTTGGTGGCTTCAAGGAGAAGTATCTGGAGATTCTGCTTCAATGCAGGGAGCGGAAAGTGCGAAATTGGAATCAGCAGCGGCTTATATGGCAGATGCCTTTTACGATCTACTGCGGATTGCCGCAAAGACTATGGCATCACTTGTGGCGGCTAGGCGTTTTTTATGGTTGCGTAACTGGGCAGCAGATGTGTCTTCTAAGTTACGGCTTAGAAAGTTGCCCTATAAAGGAAGGTTGCTTTTCGGAGAAGCGTTAGAAAAGATTATTAAGGATCTTGGTGATTCTAGAGGAGGATGTTTGCCAGAGGATAGACCGAAACCCGAGAGAGGTGCAGTAGCTCTTCGGGGTACCGGTCGAGATTTCAGGAGATTTCGAGGGGCTCGCTTTGCTCCCTATTCTAGAGGCCGGGCGACATTTCGCGGTCAGTCCTTTCGAGGAGCCAGAGGTTTCAATAGATCTTACTTCGCGGCTTCTCAATCCGCAGCTAAGAAACCACAATGAAGGTCTCTTGGTTCAGGCGTTAGTACCTGTAGGGGGACGCCTGCAGGATTTTCTCTCAGCCTGGACCGAGATCACTGCAGACAAGTGGGTGTTAGAGATAATTCAAAAAGGGTATGCGCTGGATTTCGCTTGCAATTTGCTACCCGCTTTCGTTCTGTCTCCCTGTGCGAAGGGACTAAAAGAGAAAGCCGTGTTAGACACGATTTTGCGTCTGTTACAGCTTCGAGCAATAGTCCCTGTCCCCCAAGACCAATACGGTCGCGGTCGATACTCGATTTATTTCGTGGTTCCCAAAAAGGAGGATTCTTTTCGACCAGTTCTCGATCTCAGAGGGGTCAACCGTGCTTTGCGGGTGCCTCATTTTCGCATGGAAACGCTGCGTACAGTGATTCGAGCAGTACGGCCGGGGGAATTCCTCACGTCAATAGATCTTACAGAGGCCTATCTTCACATTCCCATCAGGCCATCTCATCAACAATTTTTACGTTTTGCCCTTCCAATGGGTCACTTCCAGTTTCGGGCGTTGCCCTTCGGTCTAGCCACGGCTTCAAGAACCTTCACAAAGCTCATGGTAGTGGTAGCAGCTGCGCTGCGAAAAGAAGGGATCCGTGTTCATCCATACCTCGACGATTGGCTAATCAGAGCCGATTCCCATCTGGCTTCCGTAGTGGCGACGTCTTGAGTTGTTCAACTTTTGAAACAGCTAGGCTGGGTGATAAATCAAGCAAAGAGTCACTTGCAGCCAGTTCAACAACTGACTTATCTAGGGGCCTACTTCGATATGGCTCAAGGAGCAGTTCTCTTGCCGGAAAACAGAATAGTCAAGATTTTGCAACAAGTGCAAGCATTTTTAAGAATTCAAGCTCCATCGGCTTGGAAGTACTTACAGCTTTTGGGTTCCATGGCGGCTGCCTTGGATCTGGTTCCGTGGGCCAGGACTCACATGCGGCCCTTACAACAGGCGTTACTTTCCCGATGGTCACCGCAGCTGCATCCTCTATCACAGCGCCTGTTTTGTCCGGAAACGGTAAGGGAAAGTCTAGAATGGTGGTTGGACCCGGTACATCTCAGGGCGGGCGTTCCTTTGCAGGAGCCTGCGTGGGTGTTAGTCACCACAGATGCCAGTCTGACAGGCTGGGGAGCGCATTGTCAGTCGCAAATAGCTCAAGGGTTTTGGTCAAAAGAGGAAACATTGTGGTCGATCAATATGCTAGAGCTACGCGCTGCCCGGCTTGCTCTTCAGCACTTCGAGCACCTTCTCACAAAGAAGGCAGTTCGTTTATTCTCCGACAATGCTGTTACAGTGGCATATATCAATCGACAAGGGGGAACAAAGAGTTCCTCTCTTCTAAACGAATGTCAGAAGTTGATGGCTTGGGCAGAGAATCATCTTCTAGCATTGTCGGCTGCTCATGTGGCGGGCAAAGAGAATGTTCAGGCCGATTATCTCAGTCGGTCTGTCCTCGATCCAGGAGAATGGGAGTTGAACGTAGCAGTTTTTCACGAAATAACCTTAAAATGGGGACAACCGGTTATGGATCTAATGGCGACGTTCAACAATGCAAAGTCGAACCGTTTTTTCAGCAGACGCAGGGAATGCATGTCAGAAGGGCTCGATGCTCTAGCTTAGCCTTGGCCGGAGAACATTCTTTTGTATGTTTTCCCTCCTTGGCCAATGGTGAGCCGAGTTGTTCAACGCATAGCGAGGCACTGCGGTTCGGTGATTCTGATTGCGCCGGATTGGCCTCGGTGCCCTTGGTATGCCGATCTAGTTCGGCTTCTAATAGCTCCTCCTTGGCGTCTTCCAGTCCGGGTCAATCTGTTAAATCAGGGACCTGTGCTCATGCCACACGTGGATCGCTTCTTGCTTACAGCTTGGCTCTTGAGAGGTCTCGCTTGACTCGCAAAGGTTATGCAAATTCTGTAGTGGCTACCTTACTTAAATCTAGAAGACCTGGGACATCTCTTGCGTATGTCCGGATATGGCGGATTTTCGAGTCTTGGTGTGAACGGCATGATGTTCTTCCTCGTTCGGCAAACTTGCCTCAATTGCTGTTATTTCTCCAGGAAGGTTTGGATAAGGGGTTGGCACTTAATACCCTTAAGGTTCAGGTGGCCGCACTTGCATGTTTTAGGGGATTAGTCCAAAATTGCAGGCTATCCTTGCATCCGGATGTGCAAAGATTTTCTAGAGCGGCTAAGATTATTCGTCCTCCGCTGCGGCACATTGTTCCTCCGTGGGATTTGAATATTGTTTTGGAGGCGTTGTCGAGTTCGTCATTAGCATCGATTTCCTCCCGATCTCCAAAGGAGTGTTCATGGAAGACGGCTTTTCTGGTAGCCTTGTGTTCAGCATGAAGAATTTCTGATTTACAGGCTTTGTCTTGTCATGAGCCTTATTTGCAATTTCTCCCTGAACGAGTTTTATTACGTACAGTTCCTTCATTTTTACCGAAAGTGCTATCTGTTTTTCATATTAATCAATCAATAGTTTTGCCAACTTTTTCAGATTTATCAAATTCCCCTATTGATAGAGCTCTTCGAAAGTTGGATCTTGGTCGTGTCTTAAAAACGTACCTTAAAATTTCGGAACCGTTTCGTAAAACAGATAGATTGTTTGTGCAGTATGCTGGGCCCAATAAAGGGAAGCCGGCTTCGAAGTCCACAATTGCTCGATGGGTATGTTCTGCTATTGTGGCAGCTTACCAGGCCGGAGGACGCTCTCCTCCTAGTGGTCTGAGAGCGCATTCTACTAGAGCTCAAGCGGCGTCCTGGGCGGAGTTTGCTTTTGTTCCTCCAGTAGATATCTGTAGAGCGGCTACATGGTCTTCGTTGCATACCTTTACAAAGCATTACCGTCTGGATGTTCAGGCCAGGGAAGATGCAAAAGTGGGGACGTCGGCTCTTATTGCTGGACTGGCGGGTCCCTCCCGAGTTTAGGTACTGCTCTGGTATTGCCCTAACCTTCCCTGGACTGGCCCGGAGAGGCGAAAAGGAAAATGAAATTAGTTCTTACCTGCTAATTATCTTTCCTTGAGCATTCTCCGGGCCAGTCCAGGGTCCCACCCTTTAGATGTTTGAATTTTTTGTGGTATTCGTGCAAGGGGGGTGTATTGGGGCTAATGTTTTTTTCTCAAATTAAGTTGAGATTCATGTAAGCACAAGTTATTTGCTTATTTCTTCCTGAAGGACTATAGAACATAATCAGTTTTATTATGAGTTAGCTTTTCGTTTTCAATTCTGTAATAGTTCGTTGCTTTGTCAAAAGAAGACTGGCAGTTGACTTCAGGGGGAGTGGCTTCACCGAGCAAGAAAACTTGATGTCTTTATGTCCTCAGCTGCTGAGGGGGATTGACAACCTAACCTTCCCTGGACTGGCCCGGAGAATGCTCAAGGAAAGATAATTAGCAGGTAAGAACTAATTTCATTTTACATTGAACAGGGCATTATAACTTGGAGATAACTATTTTACAGGGAACATGGGCTATGGAGGGTTAAGTGGCTTGCCCAAGACCACAAGGAGCACCTGTGGGACTAGAAACCCCAGTCCTTCCGGCCCAAGGTTGCTGTCCTCTAGTGGGATTTGAACCCCTGACCTTCCGGCCTGAAGTACCTTGCCCCAACCACTAGGCCACTCCTCCACTCCGCTGATCCCCACTGCTCAACCGTCACCTATGCCAGCACATTATAAGCTGTTCAGAACTCATAGTCTGTTATCAGAGAAGAAGCGGAAAGGTGGAGAGCATCAGCACAGACTTGTTGCTCCAGCCTCAGTTGACTTATCAGGATCTGGGAAACTCTGCTGTCCTCACTGCTTTGGTCTCCCTGTCAAACAATGATCTACTAGAGGAGCCTCCCGCCGTTTCGGCAGGAGGCTTCTCTAGTAGATCATTGTCTGACAGAGGGACATAGATTTTTAGATCTCCAATGTTTTTGCATTGAGCAGGTTGGTGCGGGGTCAAGAGGGAGAACGCAAGATCAATATTTACTTTATAGAGAACAGCGGTGGATTTTTTTATTGGGCACTGTGACACCAGAGGGACTAAACTCTGGAGTTGATTGGGGAGTTTGTGTTTAGTATTTTTTTTGATTGGATGTAGTGAAGAGGGCGGGGTGAGTGTTGGCTTTAAAAGTAATGATGTGGGAGTGACTGTGAGTTTGTCGGTTGGAGCCTGACCGATTTGGTGGAGCCATTCGTTACAGCATGATGAGGTAGGAGGGTTACTGTTCTGGGTGGTTTTTGATGGTTTATTAGGTGGTATTTTCTGGGGTTATAGTAGGAGATAAAAACATACCACAAATGTATTTCAATTTTAGAAGCCTTTTCCCCTGAAGCAGCAATAGCGAAACGCAGGAGGAACATTCCAGCGGGCGTCGGGCTGGGCTTGGTTTTTGTTCAAACCAGGAGTCTTTAACCCAGGAGTCTTTTTGGTCCAGACGTAGTTCTCGGCGTATCCTTAATATTATGACAAATTGATACACTTATGGATATGATTTTTGATGATACATATGTTTATGTTACATTGTGATGCTGTTTTGTGACATTACATTGTGATGTTGTAGCAGCTGATAAGCATGCAATAAGTAATACCTGGAGTCAGTTCAAAGATCCAAGCCAGCTTATTGTGCACAAGGCTCAGACAGGAAAACATCCAAAAAGGACTGAGCCCTGGAGTACAGAAGCAAATTCCTTATATACAATTTTACAGTTTGATACAGGCAAACTTTCTATTGGTCCCAACGCCCCCTGCATCTGTCCAATCGGGGACCCTCTCTGGGCCTAGCACCCTGTTCCCCCTTCTCAGGCTATTCTAACAAAGGCTCATTTTCTAGACATAGATACATTTTTACTGCAAGGTCATTAGGCTCAGAGAATGTGAGAATTGCAGAACACTGGAACATATCTATCATCAGCATGGAAGAATTTAATAAAGGATTCATACAAACTTATCAAAAGCGGTTTAAAGCAGTTTTCTCAGACTTTCACTGACTTTGGTCTTTCTCAGCACTACTATTCTCAAGTGGGGGTGGGGACTCAAGCCTAGCTTACAGGCCTCTCATACGTTTTGCAGGCTATTATAGGCCATAGCCTACCACATTCCCCCCTTTGATTATTCTCACCCGCAAGTGAGAAAGGGTGAGAATTAAATCACATATTATACTTGTGTAAAAGCATCATTTTGGGGTATAGGGTAATATTGCCTCATAGCTAATACTTTTTTGTAGCTGTCTTCCGTTCTACAGTGCTATCAACGGCTGCTGGCTTTACTCGACTGTGATGAATTTAGGGTTCGAGTTCTGCAACTTTAACTACAGTTGGGGTGGATAAGATGACAACATAAGGTCCCTTCCAATGCGGTGCCAACGGTGTCTTTCTCCACTCTTTGATCCACACCGACACTCCAGGCTTGAAGGGATGCAGAGGTTCTGTTAGATTGATGGGCAACTAATCTTGTACCCACGTATGAAGACTCTGCAAAACAGAACTTAAAGCCAATAGTTCTTGTCTAGTAATTTCAGATCCAATCTGTTTCATATCTCCTTTTATTCCTTATACAACAGGCGGGGGTCACCCATACAAAATCTCCAAAGGGGAAACTCCTGAAGACTTAGTAGGGGCTGAGCGTATCCTAAGAAGGGCTATAGGAAGAACCTGGGGCCACTTCAGGTGAGCTTCTTGACAAAGTTTAGATAACTGAGACTTCAGGGTTCTGTTCATACGCTCTACTTTTCCTGAACTTTGGGGTCTGTAAGAAGTATGCAATTTCCACTGCACCTGTAGAGCTCGTGCTAACTGCTGAGTCACCTGAGATACAAATGAGGGCCCATTATCTGACCCTATAGTCAATGGCATCCCGAATCGGGGAATGATCTCATGAAGCAGAATTTTAGTGACTTCTCTGGCTTTCTCAGTTCTAGTGGGGAAAGCTTCTACCCACCCAGAAAAAGTACAAACTAAGACCAACAGGTAATGATATCCATTTGCTCGTGGCATTTCAGTAAAATCCACCTGGACATTACTTATAGGGGTAACTCCTACTGACTGGACTCTTGGGGGTGGATTAGGACCTTGCTTGGCATTGTTCATGGCACATGTTAGACATTGCTGAGCCACTGAGGCAGACAGGGGTCCTAATAATGGAATATAGAAATGAGGTCTGAGGGCTTTTTCCATTGCAGTCTTCCCATAATGTGTGGCTTGATGGAAAGCACGGACAAAGGCTGGACCTAGCACTTCTGGAATTACTGTGGGCCCTGGAAGTGAACTACCCTCTGGAGGTGGCAATATTATTCAGCCCTTTTCTGTTAGGACACCCCCTTCCTTCTTGCAGTAATAGTCCAATTCTCTCGTGGTGTATCGGGGGGCCCATGAGCTAAGGGGTGCAGAGAATAAGGCTGCCTGAACTGAGGTATCTTGAGTCAAAACTTGTCCCATAGTGGCTGCTTCTCGAGCAGTGGCATTGGCAAACCTATTTCCTCGGGTAATTTCTCCATCTCCCGCCTGATGACCTCGGCAGTGCATGACTGCAACTTGCTTAGGGGCCCACACAGCATCTAGCAATGTCAATATCTCGGGGCCATATTTAATGGACTTGCCTCCTGAAGTTATCAACCCTCGTTCTTTGTACAGGGCCCCATGTGCGTGCAAAGTTGTAAAGGCATACTTGGAATCTGTGTACACATTTAGACGGAGCCCTTTTCCTATTATCAGTGCTCTAGTGAGAGCTATCAGTTCAGCTTTCTGTGCTGAGGTCCCTGGGGCCAGAGCTGAGGACTCAACTACCATGTCCAGGGTCACTACTGCATAGCCAGCACAACGATGTCTATTGATGATGAGACTACTTCCATCCACAAAGAAAGTTCGTTCTGGGTTCTCCAAAGGAACATCAGTCAAATCCAGGCGACTTGAGAATACAATGTCCATAATTTCCAGACAGTCATGATCAGGGGGGCCAGGACCAATTGGTAACAACGTAGCAGGATTCAAAGCTTGACTGACTATCAATTGCAATCGTGGATTCTCACACAGCATACTCTGATACTTCAACATTCGCGAATTTGTGAGCCAGAAGTTTCCTTTGTGTTCCATAAGGGTCAAGACGGAGTGTGTCACAATGACCCGAAGATTCTTTCCTAAAGTGAGCTTGTCAGCTTTGCTCACTAGGAGGGCTGTAGCTGCAACAGCTCTCAAACAAGGGTGCCAGCCTCTTGCAACTACATCCAATTGTTTTGATAAATAAGCTACTGGCCATTGCCAAGATCCAAGAGATTGAGTCAACACTCCTAGAGCATTTCCTTGTGACTCATGGACATAAAGGCGAAAAGGCTTCTGGACGTCTGGCAGACCCAGAGCTGGTGATGACATTAGAGCTGCCTTCAAAGATTGGAATGCTGCATCCTGTTCAGGTCCCCATTCCAGTGGAGCTCTCTCTATTCCTTTGGTGGCTTGATACAATGGCTTTGCCAACAGAGCGAAGTTGGGTATCCATATACGACAGTAACCTGCAGCCCCCAAAAAGGCTCTCACTTGCCTCCTGGTGGTTGGAGTGGGAATACTGCATACAGCTTCTTTGTGTTCCGGTCCCAGGTGTCGGATTCCGCTGGACATTTGAAATCTAGATACTTAACTTCAGTTTGACATAACTGTGCCTTGGCCCTTGAGACCTTGTATCCAGCTTCATTCAGAAGGTGCAAGAGATCACTGGTGGCTTGTAAACATTCACTTTCCGAATTGGTGGCTATCAGCAGGTCATCCACATACTGGAGAAGAACCCTTTTCCCTGGGTTCACATAGTAGCTTGAAAGATCCTGATTTAAAGCAGCACTGAAGAGGGTAGGTGAATTCTTAAATCCTTGGGGTAATCGAGTCCAGGTAAGTTGACCCCGCCTTCCTGTTGTAGGATCTTGCCATTCAAAAGCAAACAAAAGTTGACTGGTGGGGGCTAGGCATATGCAGAAGAAGGCATCTTTCAGGTCCAGGACGGTGAAATGAGTAGCCTCAGCGGGGATCAGTCCCAAGAGAGTATAAGGATTTGGTACCACTGGGTGTATAGTCTCAGCTGCATCATTCACTCGCCTCAGATCTTGTACTGGGCGGTAATCCCCCATCCCAGGTTTCTTGACTGGGAGAAGGGGGGTATTCCAGGGTGACTGGCACTCCTTGAGAAGTCCATACTTCAGCAGTTTCATCAGATGGCAGTGGATACCTTCAATGGCTTGTCTAGGAAGAGGATACTGCTTCACATGCACTGGTTCCGCTCCTGGCTTGAGGGTGACAACGATGAGGGCTATGTTCTTCGCTAGGCCAGGTGGATTATCCTCCGCCCATACTTCAGGCGGAGCTGAAAGATTGGTGGATATACAGGAACTAACTGTCTTGGTTGGAGATACACTGTAAAACCGCCACTCTTCTTCTCGGGGGACAGTCAGCACCATCAATCTGGCAGGCCTTGAGTTCACAGTCATTTGCATTTCTCCCCCTTCAGCAAAGGATATCTGCGCCTGGAGCTTTGCAAGCATATCTCGGCCCAAAAGTGGAATAGGGCATTCAGGTTTATACAGGAACTGGTGCGTTATTTTCTGCCCCCCTAGTTCACACATGCGGTTCTGCAGAAAAGGCTTAGTGGCCCTAGCTCCAGTGGCCCCAACAATGGTGACAGATTGAGAGGACAAAGGGGCCACTGGCTTTGCCACCACTGAGTGTTCAGCTCCTGTATCCACCATAAAGTCCATATATTGGTCCCCTATTTTCAGACTGACCATAGGCTCCTGGGGACCCAGGGTGAACTTGGAGCCCGGTCTGGCCTAGTCTTCATCCATGTCATAGCCCTCTGCAACTGCCACTCCCTCAATAGCTTCTTCCTTCTCTTGCTGGAACTGTGCTCGGCTTATCCCTCCACGACTCTGGAATCGACGACCTGTTCTCCTAATACTCCTCCTCCCCTCCAGGGGGTGGAGTCAAGATGCGGGCATTCATTTTTCCAATGTCCTTCTTCTCTGCAATCGGCGCATTGATTTGCACCCAATGGGGGCCCACTATTTCCACGGCCCTTTCCACGTCCTCTGCTCCTTCGGTTAGGAAAACCTCCTCCACGTCGTTCAACTAAAGCGGCAGCAAAAAGATCTGCTTTCTTCTTCATCTTACGTTCACTTTCTCTGTAACGCTCATTTTCACGATTCATAAACACTTTCTGAGCAACTTCCATTAACTGTGCTGTATTCATGCCCGCAAATCCATCCATTTTCTGTAATTTTCGTTTTATATCTCTCTGGGACTGACTGACAAAAGCTGCGTTTACCATACGCAAATTCTCCTGGGCTGCTGGATCGTATGGGGTATATAGTCTTTAGACTTCAGATAATCATTCATAGAAGGCTGCTGGGCTCTCATCTAGTCATTGGAGAACTTCAGATATTTTTCCAATATTCATGGCTTTCTGGCCTCCCTTCTATAGGCTTTGCATGAGGGCTTGGCGGAACCGATTGAGGGCTGTCTGCACTATTTGGATCCCACTTGGGGCCATCAAGGCTGATGGATCTGCATAATATTGTTCATTAGTTCAATCAAATCCTAAGGTTTCTCAGTGTAGGAGGCATAATGCGTCTTTCAGTTCAGTAAATCAGTGGTGGAAAAAGGCACATAAACAAGGCCGGTCGGCCCTACCACAACCTGGCCTTCGGTATTAAGGGTGGGTAGGCCCTGGACCTGGCGCAATGTTATAACGTGACCATCCCTTTTACTGGTAGTTGTACTTCTGAAGGCATATGGCAGTCGGGACGGTTGGGGTTCCACTTCATGTTCTTGGGCGCTGGCTGTGAGTGACCCTGAACTGGCGAATGAATCCCTGCTTGTAGTGTCATCGGTGGACTGTGGCCCACTCGGAGTACTTTGAACTGAACCGGGGCTTCCGGCCGGGGAGGGGAATGCCTCCTCCAGCCGTGGGAGCTGTTGGGAGGACACCCGGGGTAAAACTGCAGGAATGGGTTCTTCCTGGACAGGCTCTGCCTGGGATAGTGACGGAGCCAAGGGGACTGACCTATAGAGGAACTGGGGTGGAAGGGACGGAATGTCTGGGGACTCTGGGGCTGAATAGGCAGGCAGTTTCTTTTCCCCAGGCTTCTGGGCCCCTTGGGTAGTTGCTACAAATATCCTACACTGTTCCTCATAACAACGCTTTAACCAGGAGGGCTTTTTTTTTTTCCCCTTTTTTTTTTCTTTTTCACAATCATTTAACCAGAAGTCTATATAAGGGAACTGGTCAGGATGTTCTTTTCGTGCAATCTGGTGAACTAAGGATATGATACTAACATCAAAGGTACCACCATGGGGTCATGATGAGACCAGTACTGGCCACTCCCTATCACAAAGCATTTCTAATCGGGACGGAGACATTTCTATTCCATAGTCTCCAGCAAATCCCTTGCTAAAATTCCTAGTCATACATTTCAACGAAATTTGCGTGGACTCCGACCCCCCCCCCCCCATGATGACATTTTTTATTTATTTATTACAGTTTCTTATATACCGCGCTATTTAGAATCAGCGCGGTTTACATCATAACAAAACGACCATAACGACAAACTGTCAGGTTTTACATTGAACAGGAGTACAAACTTGGATAACTGGGTTAACTATATACATAAACTATCTACACTGCAGTGTGAGGGCATTTCTAGATTGGGTCATTTCTTGGAGGGGACATACTTGACAACAGACAGAGGGGGCGGGCAGTCAGGCTGCATTTTCCTGTGGACTACGAATTAGAACTAGACAACAATGTTCCTCTGGGTGCACTTATTAAAAAAAACCTTATTATTAAAAAACTTATTATTGCTGTAAACAAAGGGTAGGTAGAAAACATAAGCTTAGATTGGTTGCAATAAGCATAATGGATGCATGTGCTCATTCTAAATAGGAACAATCTAAATAAAGTCCTTAAAATATAAAACTATTATTTTGCAACGTGTTATAACATCAATCCCAATAGAAAGAAATATGGCTTCTAACATGACGGCCACATATCTGTTACATATGACTAGAATAAAAATACTTGGCATGAAACTAACTACCAGCAGTCATCAGCACTAAGCTGAACAATGTCTCTGCAAAGAAATTACTTTAAATCTTACAGTTCAGAAAGCAGATATTCAAAGGACATGAAACTGATACTTTTTTCATAAAGTTGGTGGATATCTGGAATGCATATTCTCCCCTTTTCTTTTTTTTCTTTTTTTTTTATAAACAATAAGTATGTCCTCTGAGGTGCTTGCCACAGTATATAAAATCTCATTTTACTTTTAATTTTGCTCAATAGCATACGCAGTCAAAACCAAATATATATATATATATCAAAAATAAAATTCAAGCACGATTAACTCCTCATTCACTCAGGATTTAAATCATTTTCAAGTCGCGATCTGGTAACTACTGGCTCGGGATGCTTCATAGTCCTGTCAGGGCTCTTAACCTCTACTTCGAAGGTCAAAGGAAAAACAAAAGCAGTTTCCTTAATTTCTCTATCATTTCTGTTTGGACCATAAAAGACAAATAGGGCTGAGATATAACAAGAACAGTTGAGGAGTTCAAAAGGGGTTAATAAGAACTTAACCCTTTCCAGGCTGAGCCCAAAACTGTCAGGATCCAAAATTCTGACTAAATATTCCTACCAAATGATATATAATACATGACCATAGCAGAAGGAACATCACTATTAGAACATATTGAATAAGACAGGTACAATTTTCCTGAAATATGCACAAATTAACCCAGCTGCAGAATGTGGATTAAAAATTGAAAATAAGCCTTCAAAGGGTTAAAGGATACTAAACATTCTTTTCTGCAGACACACCCCTTCTCTCTCTGCTTGCTAGAGACTCAGGCTGTGCTAGAAAAAAAACTGAAACAGCTTAAAAGCTGCGCTTAGAAGAGACTCCTGAGTGGTTGTCTTTTTTTTTTTCAGTACTATTCCTTAATCGGTAAACTGTTTCATGAATTACCCAACAGAATAATCTTACATTATACCAGAGGGGAAACCAGCGGTTTCCACAGATAACAAAAATCAGATACAAACAACAAACGGGGTCCGTACAGACCCAGAAACAGTAAGGGACACAAACACCAGACGCTTCAGGAGTCTGCTCTCGCTTGGTCTGCCATTCCAGACCTCTCACTCACACAGACGAGCATGCTTAGCAGCGTACCCAAGGCCTTACTGACTAACCATACCAAAGGGTTGGTGGCTTCTGCTCTGCGCCCACTTAATTGCGAAGCATACTAGGACCGCCCTTGAGAGGTGATCAGGCTCTCTTTTTTTTTTTACCATACCAAACAGTACTGTACCAAATTCCCAAACCTGACTATCTGAGTAGCAAAGAAAACTTCTACTCACTGGATCCGGTTCCCGATACCAAACCAGTATATGGGTTGGATCCTGGATTCCCCTCGGGTTCGGAGGTGTTGGCCAGCCAGAACCAGCAACCTGCGGAGGCAAGGAGGAGTCCTCTCCAATACAAGAGGACCGGTGGCGCCAGAGGCTCTCCTGCGATCCGTCAGGTGTGGCTCCAGCCGGACCAAACCTTTTGAGGCGAGAAGTCGTGGTATATTCACTTGAATAGAACACCACAAAGCTGTCTCAGGGAAGCAATAATCCAAATTCCAAATCAAACCCTGTACTATGCTTTACTCAAATAGTAACAACCAATATTAATCTTATTACAATAATTTCTTTTAGCAGGCAAAAATGACCTCAGGATGGCTAATATCCCTCATACAGTGACAAGTCACTATAGGGAAATAGCAGACGCTTCACATCACAGGTCAAATAGCCTATACCATCCAACCTAATAAATACAACCAATTTTACAAACTTAATACACCCCAAACAATTCACTCAGGAACCTATATCCAGTAATCTTCACAAACATTCACCACATAAATAACACACACCCATTAAAAGCGTCTAACTTGAATAATCATGGCAGTACATCTGGAGTCATCAGTGCAGTCCCAAAGCTGAAAAAACATAACACAGAATTACTCCCATGTAAATAAAGCCTTTTGGCGAAACGGAAGCTTGCGTCAAGGGCAAGCATGGAGAGTTGAAGTTTTAAGTCTAGAGCCTGAAAGAGAAGTGTTTTTCCTCAAGTTCTGGCTGGTTCATTGAGCTGGCTTTGGGCAGTGTGCTGAAGAGCCGTTGGTTTTGGTCCCGTTGAGGCTGTGTGCTGTTTAAGCTGCTTACTTCAGATAAGTACAGTGTGCTCTTATTTGTGAGCCTATATTTACATGGGAGTAATTCTGTGTTATGTTTTTTCAGCTTTGGGACTGCACTGATGACTCCAGATGTACTGCCATGATTATTCAAGTTAAACGCTTTTAATGGGTGTGTGTTATTTATGTGGTGAATGTTTGTGAAGATTACTGGATATAGGTTCCTGAGTGAATTGTTTGGGGTGTATTAAGTTTGTAAAATTGGTTGTATTTATTAGGTTGGATGGTATAGGCTATTTGACCTGTGATGTGAAGCGTCTGCTATTTCACTATAGTGACTTGTGTGATGGCCAAAATGTCCCCAAGCCCTTAGGAAAGGGAAAAGAGCACACTTTTACCTTAAGGGAGAGAAGCAGCAGGCGGGGATGTGAAACACAAAATGTTTTGGAACAGGAAAAAACTCACCTAGTGAATAGCTGCAGGCCACGCCCCAGCTTAGGAACAAGCTGTAGGGTTAATGAAGACCAGCTGGGGAAGCAGCACGTGATCACTGCTCAGACACGTGCAAAGGGAGTTCCCAGGGGATTACAAAAGGAAAGGAGCAGTAACAGAAGATGAAGAGGACGGAGCACATGCAGCACACAGACACAGAGAGGAGAGAGCTGAGTCAGAGAGTTCAGACAGTGTTGAGGAAAGTCTGAAGCTCAGCTTGCTTCCTGAGGCATACTCTGATGCCGATGCTAATGCTGAGGTTGAGAAGCAGCATTACAGGAAGAAGGGAGTTCCCAGGGGAGGAGCTACTGGAGACTCGGAATGGAGCAGGAATCCTAACGTGCTGGAGGGAGGAAAAAGCTCTCGGGTATCTGAAGTGAGAGGTATTTCCCAGGACAGCCCAGCCTTAGAGGAAACTGCTAGAGTATTCAAAGGAACAAGCCACAAAGCAGGGAGGTTTGCTTTGGAACCTGGAGGCAGGAGATTTCCTTTGGAGGGACCTTTGAATGAGGACAGTTTTACTACAAGCCAAAGGCTTGGTAAAAACCCATCTGATAACAGGAGAACCGTGAGTAACCCTCTGTCTAACAGAAAGTTAAACCAGCTGAAAGCATTAAGCCACTCATGGAGAGAGAAAGAATTGCCAGTATGTGCTAAGCAGCCTAGAGACAGAAAAACCTCTGGTTGGAAGGAAACTCTTAAACTTTTAGAAAGTGCAGAGCCAGGTATTACCAGGAGGAGTTTTAATCCTGATGTACAAGAGCCAGACACTGAAGATATGGAGATAGGAAGTTATCCTTCTGACAGTGAATGTGAATGCCCAATGGAATGTGCTCTATATTATAAGACAAGCGTTTGAGCCCTGGAAAGGGGAAAGCTCAAACAGCTGCCTTTGCTAGTTTAAAGGTGTAAACAGGCTGGACTGTGTTTTAAAAGCCTTGTTTCCTTTTAGAAATGTTCCTGGAATAAAGCCAGAAAGTGCTTGTATGTGAAGAAGTTTTAGCAAGGCAAACTAGCACTTGTGTTAAAGAGGCTAGGAGAAGTAATGAAGCCTTTGTTCATGAAGTCTGGAAGTAACTGAAGTTAATTGTATCAGGAGAAGAAAATCCTTTTTACTTTCTTGTTTTGCGTTGAGCTTTATACAAGCTCTATTTTGGAGAAGCAGTGAAAATCAATAAATTTCCTGTGTTAGCCTTAAAGCCTCTCGGACTTTCATTTTTACATGAGAACACACAACTACAAAATAAAGAGGTGACGCGCCCTATTAGGCGACCGCCTAGGGTGACCATTAGGGTGCGGGTAGATCACACTTGTCACTGTATGAGGGATATTAGCCATCCTGAGGTCATTTTTGCCTGCTAAAAGAAATTATTGTAATAAGATTAATATTGGTTGTTACTATTTGAGTAAAGCATAGTACAGGGTTTGATTTGGATATTCACTTGAATACCATCACACTACTCACACATTCCCGGCCAATGCACCAGAATATGTAGCAGCTGATAAGCATGCAATAATTAATACCAGGAGTCAGTTCAAAGATCCAAGCCAGTTTATTGTGCACAAGGCTCAGACAGGAAAACATCCAAAAAGGACTGAGCCCTGGAGTACAGAAGCAAATTCCTTATATACAATTTTACAGTTTGATACAGGCAAACTTTCTATTGGTCCCAACGCCCCCTGCATCTGTCCAATCGGGGACCCTCTCTGGGCCTAGCACCCTGTTCCCCCTTCTCAGGCTATTCTAACAAAGACTCAGTTTCTAGGCATAGATACATTTTTACTGCAAGGTCATTAGGCTCAGAGAATGTGAGAATTGCAGAACACTAGAACATATCTATCATCAGCAAGGAAGAATTTAATAAAGGATTCATACAAACTTATCAAAAGTGGTTTAAAGCAGTTTTCTCAGATTTTCACTGACTTTGGTCTTTCTCAGCACTACTATTCTCAAGTGGGGGTGGGGACTCAGGCCTAGCTTACAGGCCTCTCATACGTTTTGCAGGCTATTATAGGCCATAGCCTGCCACAATGTTGTTTTGTGACATTACATTTCTGAGGATATGCTTTGAGGGTCTGGTGAACTTTGGGGTTTGTTGGGATTATATATGACTTCTGTGTGTGTTTTTGAGATATGTGTGGAGGTTCAGCAAACCATTGATGTGTCTCACCCTTTATGTGCACCTCAGCTCACCTTGTGTGAACTGTTGGAGGTGTGGAGGGTTCTGAGGTTCGCTGCCCCATATTTTTATACATACATACTGCTCTTTAGAGAATCTTGTTACTACTAAGAGTTAGAAGGTAGAGTTGTTTGTTGTTTTCAGTACTAAGACATCGGTGTCAACTCAGGCATCGACATCGGAATCGATGCCCTTGAAGGGCCACCACCAAAGACTTGGCTTGAGTGGTGACTAGGCCCATTCAGAGCTGTAAGATCACGAGGCTCTGGAGCAGTGACTCTCCTTTGAAGAGGAGTATCTCTGGAAGGAACGGACTCCATTTCAGTCCTCATCGAAGGGCGATGCTGAGTCCACGGTGAAGATCCATGGACATCGCCATCAAAGCCCTCGACATGATTCTGAGGGTGAAGGCTGGGAGCGATTTTCAAAGCTGTCCCAGTGGGAGGAGGTGCCTCCCATGGCCTCAGAGGCCAGTGTGGGACTCCCGAGGCTGTTACCATTGAGAATTCCCCGCCGAAGGAGACGGCATCGACAAAGGATGTGGTGCCGACGCCAGCAGCTGCGGAGCACTCCCTCCTAACAGAGCAGCTGTTGATTTTTGAGCATAGCCTGGCTGCCTTTATGGCACAGGACAAGCCTCGGGAACTGGGAACCTCCAGTTCCTGGAGGCCCGTGATGGCACTGTCCACCACGGGTGCCTCGCTGGTGGAGGTCCAGCTGGTTCTTGAAAAGCATGCCATCATCTCCGGTTACCAGGACCGTCCTCAGTCCTGCTCGGTGCAACAGATCTCCTCTCTTCCCCCCCCCCCCCCAAGTGCATCGGGCTCGGAGTGCAGAGAACCAAGGTCGCCTTTGAATCTGCCACCAGGGCAACAACGTGGTTTCACCTTTTCATCTCAACTAGTCTGTGGTACTTCCCACCTTCTTTCCCAGGCCTCATGCGAACAGGGCAGAGGCCTCTCTCCATACCCTGGATTGTAAGAGGGAGTTGGCTTTCTATCTAAAACGGACAAAAGCCCACCGTCGTTCCTCCCAGCTCTTCGTTTCCTATGACCCGAACAGGCGTGGCAGTTTCTAAATGCACTCTTTCTATCTGGGTGGCTGACTGCATCTAATTTGCCTTTGCCCAGACTGGACTTTCCTTAGAACGCCATGTCACGGTATACAGTGTCCACGCTATAGCAGTCTCTGTGGTTAATCTGCACTTTGTTTCCTTGCTGGAGATCTGTAGTGCTACAACATGGTCTTCTGTCCACACCTTCACAGCCCATTACTGCCTGGATGAGGATTCCCAGCATGACAGCACCTTTGGCCAAGCCATAGTTCGGTTTTTCTGGTTGCTCCATTGGGCGATTTATAGGTTTTTTTGGTAGTCTGTAGCTAGGGAGTCCCATATCTTTCTGCTTGGTCCTGGAAAAAGCATAGTTCCTTAGCGTCCCTCTAGTCCAGTCCCGGAACCATAGAGTTGTCAACCTCCACCAGCAGCTTTGGAGACTGAAAGATTTCATCACTTTGATGTCACCGGTATAAGTAGACAGGAACCGCCCCCTATCACCAGTACTTTCAGTCTCCAAGCAGCTTGGAGGTTCTGAGCCCGGGACTGGGCTCAGGGAGATCAAATAAGCAGAGCTTTGTTTGTTTCTTTGGGGTTGGTTTTTTCCTCTCTTTTGATTTAGTGCTTTTGCTTTATTCTGGGGTGAAAATCTGCTGCTGCTGGAGGGGTCCCAGTTCTGCCTTTCTCTCCTGTTCTCTCTCGGTCCTTCCCTTCCCTCCGAAGGGTTCTTTTAGTGGGAGGCCCAGCTATTTCAAAGTGCAGTGGGCTGAGAGCCTAACTGCCTTACCTCCCTGCTCCCGAACCCGTGCCAGAAGGGTGAGGAGCAGGTTGCAGGAAGAGTCTGCAGCAGCAGAGGACATAATCTGGCAAGAGCTGTGTGCTAAGAGGCTGCAGCAGTAAGTGGGAGCTGAAGCTGGGTGAGAACTGTGCTCCGGAGCTGTATTTCTCTCTGCCCCCCTCCTCCCCCCCTTCTCCTCCGGATCGGGTAAGTGCTGCTGAAATTCTTTTTGGGGAGCAGTGCAGGAGTGATAGTAGAGGTCCTAGGGAGGCTCCCAGTTAAAAAAGAAGGCTTGGGGCCTCAGCGCGTGCTGTCAGTCAGCCCTTTTTTAAGCGGGAAAGCTTGCGGCGGCCATTTTGAAATCGGCATTTCTTTTAAAAGACAGAATTTTCTTCTTTTAATTGAGCAGGCTAGAAGCTTCGTTTTTGCATGGGACCTTCAGAATTCAGCTGATTGGCCTATTGGGAGTAGATTACTGATTTTAAAAGAAAAAAAAAACGGACAGTGACTTCTGTCTCAGGGCAGACAGCCTGTTTTCTCTCTTCAGAGCTGTTTGTTGCTCATAGACAGTAGCATGCCACTTAAAAATCGCTGCTTGGTTTGTGGAGTGAAGCGCAGCGAGCTACTGGACTCAGGGGTATGCCGGGGCTGCTCCCTGGAGCCAGTAGGTATGGAGAAGGCGCTGGGGGGGCCGGCAGGATATCAGCCAGCGGCTGCTTCAGTAGAAGAGGGATCCCGGCCGTCCTCCCTCAGTCTTCCTGAGCCGACGGCAGGGCCGTCCGGGACAACTGATGTGTCTTCGGCTCCTGCGGGAAGTCTGGGTGGGAGCGTTGCGGGGATTCCCTCGGACTTCTTTTCCCTGATGTAGCAGGCGTTTGCCTTGCTACAGCCTGTGTTAGGGACTCAGTCGGGAGTCCAGAGGAGTCGGTAACGGTCGGGGTCGGCAGATCTCCCGGTGGGGGAGATAGGCTCGGCAAAGAAACGTAGGGAGCTCCGACAGGACAGTCTGTCAGGTGATGGGATAGATGACCTCGGAGCGGATATTTATTTATTTAGCTGTATTTATATCCCGCTTTTCACCGGGTCAAAGCGAAGTCACACAAAAAGGGGGAGGGGAATTACGTGTAGGGGTGGGGCCATCACCGGGAGGCTACATTGATGATTTCAACATAAGATATGGGACAGACTTTGGACATGGACAGATTTTGGACATAGACAAATTTTTGGACATGGTTGGGACAGTACAGCTTGAGTTGAGTGGTCATGGTGGGGGGATCAGAGGTTATTTCGCTTTTTGGTGGGAGTCATGTTCAGGTATTCGTGAAACAGGATGGTTTTCAGCTGCTTCCTAAAAGATAGTAAATCGGTGTTATTTCGGAGACAGTTCGGTAGAGAGTTCCATAAGGATGGTGCGTACAGTTCGAAGGCTCGATTGCAGGTTCGTTGCGAGCATTTGGTTCTTTTATGAGGGACGGTGAGGGAGTTGCTAAGGGCCTGTCTGGTGGCTCTGCCGTGAGCTGGATGAGATAGTAGGGTGTGAAGTTGGGAGTTTCGGGTTTGATGTATGGCCTTGTGGGTGAGTAGGATGGCTTTGTATTTAGTCCTTGCTTCGAGGGGGAGTATGTGCAGGTCCTTCAAAATCGGGGTGATGTGGTCGGTCTTCTTTGCTCCTTGTATGATTCTCGCTGTAGTGTTCAATGCTGTTCGGAGGGGGTTCGTCTGTGTGGTTGGAAGTCCATGGTATAATATATTACAATAGTCCAGATGTGGGAGCGTCATGGCTTGCATTACAGTTCGGAAGTCTTGATGTTCAAGGAGGGGTCTGAGACGTTGGACAGTCCTTGCTTTGTGGAATATAGTTCCGGAGGTTTTGGAGATTTGTTGCTTTAAGGTGAGTGCTTGGTCGATGATAATGCCCAGGTACCTTATTTGTGGCTGTATTTGAATGTTTGTGGTGCCAATGTGGAGGTGTGGAGGTGGTGAAAAGTCTGGATCTTTTGTGACTATGAGGGCTTCTGTCTTCTTTATGTTGATGGAGAGGTTGTTTGCTTGTAACCAGTTGGACACCTCTGTGAAGCATGTTGATAGATGGGTGTTTGTTGGGTTCGTGGTTGTAATGGGGGCATAGAGCATGATATCATCTGCGTAAATGTGAAAGCTGATGTTGTGGGTGCGTATGACTGAGCAGAATGGCTGGAGGTAGATGTTGAAAAGCATGGCAGATAGTGTGGATCCTTGGGGGAATCCTTGGTGTTGTTGGAATGGGGGGGATGTCGAGTTGCTGGTGCGGATTAGTTGCTTTCTGTTTGTTAGATATGATTGGAACCATTGAAGTACAGTGTCTTTGATCCCGATTGCTTGTAGTCTGTGTAGGAGGATGTTGTGGGAGATGGTGTCGAAAGCTGCAGATATGTCAAGGAAGATCATGGCATATCCGGAGTGTTTTTCTTGCGTTCCTATGAGGAGAGTGTTCATCAGTGTGGTCATGAGGGTCTCGACTCCATGTAGAGGGCGGAATCCGTGGTGTTGTGGGTCGAGTATGTTGTTAAGATCAAGGTGTTCCTGTAGCTGCTGCTGGACGATCTTCTCGATTATCTTGGCGGTGAAGGGTAGGCTTGCTATGGGTCTATAAGACACTGGGTCTAGAGGGTCCAGGTTTTGTTTTTTTAATGATGGTCGGATGATTGTGGTTTTGAGGGCATCTGGCATGCTTCCTTGGGAGAAGGATTCCCTGACGATGTGGGCTAGTGGTATGCTCAGTTCATTTCGTGTTTTCTTTATCCAGTCAGAGGGGCATGGGTCGAGCGGAGAGGTGGTGGTGTTGAGGTATGCAATAGTGGTTGATATTTCGTCTGGTGAGATTTCTTTGAATGTGGTCCAGTCAGTGTGTAAGTTAGGATGGAGGTCTTTTGTGGTTGTCTCACTGCTCAGCTGCGAGTTCTGTTGGGAGTTCAGAGGGGGTTGTAGTTGTTTGTATTGTCGGGCCAGTAGTTCTGGTGGGATCTTCGGTAGTTGGTCCGAGTTCTGGGGTGTTTTTGTGAGGAGTTTGACAATCCGAAAAAGTTCACGTGGTTTGTTTATGATTGTCATATGGTAAATTTTCTTTGCTTTGTCGGTCTCGTGGTGATATTTATTGAGTTCATTTAAGTAATCTGTTTTGTCATTTTCGTCTTTGGTTTTTCTCCATTTTCTTTCTGATCTTCTGAGTTTTGTTTTTAATTTCCGAAGAGTGGGGGTGAACCATCTGGCTTTTGTGGAAGGGGGTCTGGACGAGACTTTGTTCGCTGATGCTTCGGATGCTGCGGATATCGTGGTATTCCAATTGTGTATTAGCTCGTTGATGTTACTGGAATTTCCTTGTAGATTGGATCTGGAAGTGGCCTCGGAGGAGGATTTAGAGGATGGAGAACTACCGGACGTGGAGCAGAGTAGAGTGGTCCGGGTGTTCCGGCGGGAAGAGTTGCCAGCGTTGATTGCTGAGACTCTAAAGACTTTAAACATGCCCTCCGTGACGCCTGCAGCTGAGGATGTGTTGGAGGATCCGTTGTTGCAGGCGGTTAGGACTTCTCAAAAGGTATTCCCGGTTCATAGGGTGTTTCGAGATATGATTCAGGAGGAATGGGACGCGCCGGAATCGGCGCTCCGAGGGACCAAGACTTTGGCCCGGTTATATCCATTGTCGGAACAGGATAGGGAGATTTTTCGGTCCCCAAAGGTGGATGCTGCTGTGTCGGCGGTCACTAAGAAGACCACCATTCCGATGGAGGGCGCCGCAGCGTTAAAAGATGTGCAGGATAGGAAGCTGGATACCTTGTTGAAACAGGTGTTTGATATGTGCGCTCTCTCGTTGCAAGCCTCCATTGCGGGAGCATGGGTGGCGAGAGCTGGCTTGCGGTGGTCCCAACGTCTGCGGGGGGGGACTACCGGAAGAGCAGGCCGAGGATTTGGCACGGCTGGAATCCGGCACGGCTTACCTATCGGATATTCACTATGATTTGATTCGGGGGCTCGCCAAGAGCATGGCTTCGGTGGTGGCGGCTCGCCGGTATCTGTGGCTCCACAACTGGTCGGCGGACGGTTCTTCCAAGGCGCGGCTTAGTAAATTACCTTTTCGAGGCAAGCTTCTCTTTGGGGAGGATTTAGAGAAGTTGGTCAAGGACTTGGGGGAATCAAAAGGGGGTCGGCTCCCGGAGGATAGGCTGAAGCAGGGCCGGGGGTCGATAGCCTCTAGGGGTGTCCCCAGAGACTCGCGGAGATTCCGATCCTTCCGATTTTCCCAGCCTTCGCGGGGTCGGTATATAGCTCGAGGTCAGTCCTTTCGGGGTTTCCGGGGGGCGGGCAGAGGATTTGGTTCCTTTCAGTCCGCCAACAGTAGAAAACCCCAATGAGATACGGCGGGCCCAGAGGGGGGAGGTGCCCGTGGGAGGAAGGTTGCGGGACTTTTACCCCATCTGGGTCCAATTAACTGCAGATCAGTGGGTGTTGGAGGTCATTCGAGAAGGCTATGCCCTAGAGCTCCAGCGCTCCGTCTCCGACGCCTTTGTCCTCTCCCCGTGCCGAGCCCCAAGGAAGTTCAGGGCGGTCGCCAGCATGCTGCAGCGTCTGCGGCATTTAGGGGCGGTGGTGCCCGTTCCGGCGGCTCAGTGCGGCTCCGGTCGATACTCCATTTATTTTGTGGTTCCGAAAAAAGAGGGTACGTTCCATCCCATATTGGATTTAAAGAGGGTAAATCGCTGTCTTTGGGTTACCCATTTCCGGATGGAGTCCTTGCGTTCAGTCATTGCGGCGGTGTGAAAGGGAGAGTTTCTCACGTCTCTAGACCTGACGGAGGCATATTTGCATATTCCCATACGCCGCGAGCATCATGAGTATCTGCGGTTTGCTCTGCCGATGGGTCATTTTCAATTCTGAGCATTGCCTTTCGGCCTAGCGACGGCGCCTCGCACTTTCACCAAGGTCATCGTAGTGGTGGCGGCGGCACTCCGCAAGGAGGGCATTCTCGTGCATCCTTACTTGGACGATGGGTTGATTCGAGCGAAGTCCTGGGAGGAGAGCGTGGCGGCCACGGCGCGAGTGGTGCAATTGTTGGAGAGTCTCGGCTGGGTGGTCAATTTTGCGAAGAGCAAGCTAGCTCCCTCTCAAGCCCTCGAATATTTGGGGATGCGTTTCGAGACCAGTCGGGGAATGGTGTTTCTCCCGGACAAGAGAGCACGGGAATTGTGGGAGCTCGTGCGGAGATTTCTGGGTTGCAGAGCTCCGACTGCATGGCGCTATTTGCAGTTGTTGGGGACGATGGCGGCCAGCATCGAGGTGGTTCAGTGGGCCAGAGCGCATATGCGGCCGCTGCAGAGCTCTCTTCTAAGGCGCTGGTCTCATCAGAGGGATGCGTTGTCTCAAAGGTTGGTGTGTCCTCCGGAAGTGCGACGGGCACTCCTGTGGTGGTTGCGCCCCGGAAGTCTAGAGGGGGGCATGCCTCTGGAGGCTCCCGTATGGAGGCTGTTGACAGCGGATGCATGCCTCACAGGTTGGGGGGCACACTGCGAAGGAAAGTTTGCCCAAGGCGCGTGGTCAAGGGAAGAGAGTCAATGGTCCATAAACCGATTGGAGATGCGAGCGGTATTTCTGGTGCCTGCAGAGTTTCCAAAAAGACTTGGGTCGGAAGGCGGTTCGAGTGCTGTCCGACTATGCCACGACGGTAGCTTATATCAATCGCCAGGGCGGCACAGGGAGTGCGTCGCTGGAGGAGGAGGCGAGTCGACTCTTGGACTGGGCCGAGCAGAATCTGGCGGCGCTGTCGGCGCAGCACATGGCAGGCGTGGAGAATGTCGAGGCCGATTTTCTGAGCCGCCGCAGAGTAGACCCGGGGGAGTGGAGTCTACACCCGGACGTGTTTGCGTTGATAGTGCGGCGCTGGGGGCTACCGGTAATGGATCTGATGGCACGGTTTGATTCCGCGCAGGTGGAGAGGTTCTTCAGCCAGAGGCGGGAACGAATGGCGGAAGGCCTCGATGCGTTGGCTCAGCGGTGGCCGCTGGAGGGCTTCTCTACGTGTTTCCTCCTTGGGCTCTCATAGGAAAGGTGATTCAACGCATAGAGAAACACAGCAGTCTGGTGGTTCTCATGGCGCCCGATTGGCCCAGAAGACCGTGGTATGCAGATCTGGTTCAGCTTCTGGTGGGCAGTCCGTGGCGGCTTCCTCTGCGGGGGGATCTCTTGCTTCAGGGGCCGTTACGCATGCCGCAGGTGGGTCGATTCTCGCTTACGGCATGGCTCTTGAAAGGGCAAGGTTGACTGCCAAGGGGTACTCGGCGGCAGTAATTTCTACCTTATTGAAGGCGCGGCGCCGCTCTACTTCCTTGGCGTATGTTCGCGTATGGCGTGTTTTTGAGGCATGGTGTGAGGACCGCGGTTTTCAACCTCTGCGGGCTTCGCTGTCTCATATACTGTCTTTTCTTCAGGATGGTGTGGAAAAGGGGTTGGCCGCGAGCACTTTGAGGGTGCAGCTGGCAGCCATAGCCTGTTTCAGGGGTAAGATTCAAGGTCAGCCGATGGGTGACCACGGAGATATTAGGCGTTTTCGTAGAGCGGTGTTACTGTTGAGGCCTCCAAGACGGGATTCCGTTCCTTCTTGGGATCTGAATTTGGTTTTGGACGCGCTACTTCAAGAACCATTCGAGCCTTTGGACAAGGCTTCCTTGAAAGACTTGACGTTGAAGACTCTCTTCCTTGTGGCTATTTGTTCGGCTCGGAGGATTTCGGAGTTGCAGGCGTTGGCGTGTACGGAGCCGTATCTGACCTTTTTCAGGCACAAGGTGGTTTTGCGCACGGTTCCGGCCTTTTTATCGAAGGTGGTTTCCGTGTTTCATGTCAACCAAGTAGTATCGCTTCCGGTGTTCTCGGCGGAACAGAAAGAGCGCTCGGGGGGCCGTTTGCATCTCTTGGATGTTCGGAGAGTGCTCAAGAAATATCTCAGGAGAACGGCCTCCTTTAGGAAGTCAGACAGGCTGTTTATTGTTTTTGCGGGGCCTCGGAAAGGTGAGGCAGCGGCGAAGTCTTCCATCTCGCGGTGGTTGAAGGAGGTGATTGCTTCCGCCTACCTGTTAAAGGGTAAGGTGGTTCCGGAAGGTCTTCGTGCGCATTCCACCAGGGCGCAGGCGGCGTCTTGGGCGGAAGTCAGTTTGGTGCCAGCGGAGGAGATCTGTAGGGCGGCGACATGGTCTTCGCTCCATTCGTTTGCTCGGCACTATAGGCTGGATGTGCAGGCACGGGGGGATGGGCGTTTTGGCCCAGCGGTTCTTCAGGCTGGGCTAGTAGGTCCCTCCCGTTGATGTGTACTGCTCTGTCACGTCCTCTATGGTTCCGGGACTGGATTAGAGGGACGCTAAGGAAGAGTAAATTAGACTTACCTGCTAATTGTCATTCCTTAAGGAACTCTAGTCCAGTCCCGGATCCCTCCCAGGGTCTTTGCATTAGGGGCAGCCTGAAGATTCTTTAGAGCGGTCCAGATGGTCAGTCTACTGGTTTAGCGTAGGAAGGGTGAGAAGAAGCGCAGGGAAGACAGGCGGGGTCCTTCTTTACGCAGCAGTGTCTCTTGAGCTTGGTCGCACAGTTGAGCCGGGCTTGGGGGTTCTCGGTTCACCCATTCTTTTTTTCTGGTAACAATGTTTGGGACTGTATGGGTGCGAGTTCATTTCGACTGTTGGCCGATTATGGCTATTATTTCTTTTCTACTTATTTGTTGCTCTGCTGAGTCTGCTTTGTCAATAGGTACTGGTGATAGGGGGCGGTTCCTGTCTACTTATACCGGTGACATCAAAGTGATGAAATCTTTCAGTCTCCAAAGCTGCTGGTGGAGGTTGACAACTCTATGGTTCCGGGACTGGACTAGAGTTCCTTAAGGAACGACAATTAGCAGGTATGTCTAATTTACTCTTACTCACCTGTAGCAGGTGTACTCCAGGAACAGCAGGAATCAGTCCTTACTCCTTCCTCCTACCCCCTCCCCGTGGAGTTGTTTTTTCTTTTTGGACTTGATTAAGCTATGTTGTCATACTGAGGTAAGATGACTCCTTTCGAGCAGGAAGGCGATCATGCATGCCTGCTGGATATCCCAAAGGCTTTCTGTGAAAGCTGAGGAGAGTTCCTGCACGAGGACTCAGTCGATGCTGTCACCCATATGTGAGAACACCTGCTATAGGTGAGTAACTATGATTTCTCTGTAGACAAGCAGGATAAGTCCTCACATACTGTATGAGTGATAACATCAGTGGAGCCCTGCACAGGAAATCTCTCCCAGCTTCTTTTTGGGAAATGTTTGCAGTGGCTCCATTATGCCTGCCACTGCTGTGTTTTTTCTCCTCGATATTCTTTCATCCATGGAACCCTGAAGACTCGCTGTCCCGCAGTCTGCGATGTTCCATTTTGTTATTCCTTTTTCTGTGATTTGTGACTTTTCTCGCTGTTATTTCACCTGTCATTGTCATTGTCACTTGTTTCCTGCTCCTTAGTCTCCTTTAGTCAGATTTTTCGACAGTTGTCAAGTTTCCTTTATTTTTACTACATTTCCACTATAGAATGCACATAGGTCTCAATTGCCCCTGCTGGATTACATTTTTGTCAAAATCATGTTTTAATTTCATTGCAGCTGTCTTCCAGAAATGTCCCAGAGTAAGCTGTCCAGTGGATTTAAGAAGTGCACCTAGTGTAACAGGACCATGTCTGTGACAAATACCCATAATTGGTATTTGCAGTGCTTGGGGCCTGATCATGAACCACCTTCTTGTCCCTTATGTTATAGATAATAAAAAGATGACTCAAAGATCATGAAGAAAAGTGCAAATGGATTTTTGGCACAGATAAGTCTGATCCACTTGCATCGACATCGGGCCATTGGTACGAATGGTCTCAGGAGCTGCACTGAACTCTGGAGGTGCATCGACATTGAGGAGTCATTGAGTCCATTCAGAGCTGAGCATTGGTAGGGTGTCCAGGGAATGGTTTCCTGAATATTGAACGAAGGCTGAGATATTTATGCACTGTGATTCATCAGAGCTCGCTGGCAGGAGTATTAAGGATCCAGATGAGTCCCAGCCCCTGAAGTGAGGACTGCTCATCCTCCTTGGTAATGAAAGGGCCACGCCAGCCTCCAAGACACCAGGACCAGACTGCCAGTACTCCCTTAAAGATTCTGCAGGCATCAGGTGATCCTTCTGGGGCCCCCTCATGTTTTTCGATAGCAGTCCTCAAGGAGCATCTCCTAGAGGCCTCAAGAAACAGATGAAGGTGTTCTTTGCCCTAAGTGACGCTGCTGCTTTGAAGGAACTGAAGATGGTGCATCGTGGTATCAAATTTATCCTTGAGACTTACGGCCTGCCTGAAGGAGAGGCATCATCATCAGAGCTTCGATGGGCCTTTATCAGTGATTGCCCAGCCTGTGTCCATCTCAAATGCATTGGGGTGATCACTCCCTGGGACATCGGAGATTAGCAGTGCATGGACACTCCTGGAGGAGGTCTAGCTCCCATATAGAGCAGCTGTGCCCTAGGCAGAAGCGCAAATGTCATTTGAGTTCTTCTATGAGTCTATATCTGAGCGCTCCTGGGACTTTGAGTATCACTCCGGCTATTTCTTAGAGAAGAGGTCTCCAGAGTTGCCCTCAGATACCTCACCTTCTCATAAATGAGGTAAGTCGCCACCTAAGGAGCTCTCCTTCCATGATTTTGAGAGGCATATGGCCAAGTCCATACCATGTCAGTTCGAATCAGAGGACGAACCCATGGCAAAAGAATTGGAAATGAGGTGGTGGCAGTGCCCATGCACCACCTTCTTTAGAGGCTGCAGATGAGAATGTGAAAGGCCCCTTCTTTGTGCTTTTAGTCAGCAAGAAGGTCGAAGTTATGTGTAGCATTCAGAAGGCTTCTGTATTTGAGAAGCTCCAGCTTTTGCATTATTCCATGGTTGTTGAATTCGATCTCAAAAGAGTCAAGAGTTCAAAGTCTCAGAAAGTCTCACATAGCTCCCTACTAGCTACTCATAGGCGTGCATTCGTGGAACATCGTGCATATCTGGACGAGTTTACCAACTCTCCCTCCAGAAAAAAACCACACAGTCTCACTTCCTAATGGGCCAAGGGAAGGAGTGTGGAAAAATACATTGTCTGTGTGATATATGATATTTTCAATATGGCACTGAGAACCTCCTCCATGAGACTTGGCACCTGGAGACTCTCATGGCTCTGGGCTTCAGACTTGATGGTACAGGAGAAGCTTGCTGATATGCCATGCCATGAAGAGAATTTCTTTGGATATAAGGTGCAGGAGGCTGCCACTCTCTTCGAGCAGCACAGTGGCATACGTAAGACCCTTTCCAGGCCCACATTTCGCCTGGCCTCATTATCTAGGAGATTCCAGAGTGGAGGACAAAGGAGATTCTTTTAATCTCACAGATGTAAGTATCGTCCTCTCTTCCACTTGATTTAGAGCAAGCAAGTCTCTCACTCCCACTCTAGGCTGTAGAGAGTCCAGGAATCCCAGCCTACATCCCAGCTAAAACGGGATGGGATTTTGACTGGCTCCTAGAGAATATAGCTAATACCCCCCCTCACCCCCCCCCCCCCATCCTAATTCAAGACAACTTTCTTGTCGGGGAGGCTCACATTCTTTGCTGATCGTTGGTCTTTCATAATCTCTGACACTTTGGTTTCCAAAATAGTCCGGGAAGGTACATCCTATTTGATATACCACCAAATTGTCCACCGAGAGGGCCAAAGCTAGCTTCTTAGCACCAAAAGATAATTTTCAGGACTTTCTACCCTTCAACAGGCCAATGTGGTCGAGCTGTTCCACCAAAGCAGGAAAAGCAGGGATTCTACTCTGATACAGAAGAAATCATGCGAAGAGAAATATCATTAGAGAAATACATCATGCTTGGCGAGATAGAAGGTCAGCGCAAAAGAGGAAGGCCAGCAATGAGATGGATCGATACAATAACAACAGCTACGGGTACCAGTCTGTCAACAATGAGCTGCCTGACTCAAGACCGAACACAGTTTAGAATAGCTATCCAGAGGGTCGCCATGAGTCGACTCCGACTCGACAGCACTTAACAACAACAACAACGACAACCAAAGAAAACAGAAGGATTCCTTCCTATCCTAGATCTGAGGAATTTGAACAAGTACTTTGTGAGAAATTCAGAATGGTTTCCCCCAGCACCCTGTTTCCATTTCTTCAAAAAGGGGATTGGCTATGTTCTCTGGACCTAAAGGATATTTACACGCATATTCAGAAACATCCCAGTCACAGGAAATATTTGTGATTCATTGTAAGCAAACACCACTTTTTTTTTTTTTTTTTATTGAAAGGCTTCCATGAAATACAGAGGAACATGAAACGTTAACAGATTACAATATCAAAGAATATCAAGGCCAAAGCCACTAACATGAAACACAGAACTAGCCTACAAAAATGCCTTCTTTTTGTGTTTTTTGGTTCAATATTATGACAATTATAGCACATTCCTCCTACCCCTTCCCAACCCCAATGTCCCCCCACCCCCCCCCCATTCAGCATGATATCATAGCGCCCGACTCCCAACAAACAGCAGCTACCCCTCTCACCCTCCAAGACCCCCCTCCCCCGAGCCCCCCTAATCTAACCCCCTGTCCCTCCCTCCCACCCACAGGACTCAATGTTAGCGTTTAAACGAGGAAACATGCCAGCCAAACAGCGCTCACGAGGGAAAATGCAGTACCCCAAAGAGTCATACTGCGGCCCAGACTATAGCCTCAGGGTCCCAGGCCGTAGTATAGTTGTAAACAATCAGGAGCCATAACGAAGGACAAAGGGCTCCCACACCTGCTCAAAACGCGGCAGACGCATCCTACTAGCAGCCACCCCTCGCTCCATGATATACATATCCCACATCCGTTCCAACCAGGCGGAGAAAGACGGGGGGAGGTCGCTCCTCCAAGCCGATGCGAGAGACAGTTGAGCTGCATTCAGACCATGGCGAAGCAAAGCCAGCTGAAGAGCATGTGCCCCGGGCACAGCTGCCCCAAAAAGAAAAATCCCCAGGTCCCAAGGGATGCTCAACCCAAGCAGTTGTTGCAACCGGGATTGGATGCCCCGCCAAAAAATTCGAATGTGAGGGCACGCCCACCAGATATGCGCCAGGGAGCCCTTTTGTCCGCAGTTTCGCCAACAGAGATCCGTGACCCCCGGATAAATACGGGCTATCCGCGTAGGTGTCATATACCATCGGAACAATATTTTATAGTTAGTTTCGCGGGCATTAACCGCCACCGAACTCCTCCACAGTCGGCCCTCCACCTGTTCCCACTGCTGCTCAGAAAAAAGAAGGCTCAAATCAGAGTTCCAAAGTTCTCTATGCTTAATGAATCTCAATTGCTGCCCCTGCAAGTGGGCATACAAAGTCGCCACCAGTCCTTTAGTGGTAGTACACCCCTCACAGTAACGCTCCAAATCCGTCAACTCTCGGGTCACGTGGGGTCGAACAGTTTTAGATTGAACTCAATGCGCTACTTGCATATATTGAAAGAGGTGACCATCAGGAAGGTCAAAATCCTCCTGCAGTATACGAAATGGTTGTAATTTACCCTCATCGAACTGTTGCCCGACCCGGCTAAGGCCCCTGTGGCCCCACAACCGGAAAACCGGATCAACCATCCCCGGGGGAAATGAGACATTATCCACTATGGGTGCCAAAGGGGTCAGGTCCGTCCCCCGGGGCCGAAAGAATTGGTCCCAGCAGCGGAGGGTATGTAGGATATAGGGATTACTAAGACGTACACCACTCCGTAGTTTTGGACCAAGCCACAGCCGATCCCCCAATCCCGCTCCCCCCGCTAAACTCATTTCCATCTGCACCCACCGCTTGCAGCTATCAGCAATCATCCATTCCACCCCTGCGTGGCTTTGTGCCGCTGCGTAATACCAGTGCAAATTGGGCGCTCCCATACCCCCAAAACGCGTACGGGCATAGAGAGCAGAGCGGGCCAACCGCGGGCGACGGTACCGCCAGATAAACTTTATTAACAAGGTTTGCCAGGTGGCCAGGATGCCCCGCGCTAACGATATGGGGAGAACCTGGAAGAGATACAAGAAGCGGGGGACGACCACCATCTTAACTACCGCAATACGTCCAAACCAGGAAAGTATCAGCCTATTCCAGGTGTCTAAGTCCCGCCGAATCTGACGGAGTAGAGGATCATAGTTAGCCTTGAAAAGAGCCGCCCGCTCCACGGTCAGCTGCACCCCTAAATAGCGTAAGGCACCCGACACCCAGCGAAAGGCATAGGCCACTTTGTGTTCCGCGCAGACCGCCCCGGGAACCCCGACATTTAAAACTTCGGATTTAGTGTAATTGATTTTGAAGTCCGACACCCGGGAGAAAGTTTCAAAGAGTTGCATCGCGACAGGGAGGGACGCAGTGGGGTTTACCAGGGATAGGATAATATCATCCGCAAAGAGCGCAATACGATAGTCCGCAGGACCAATATGAACACCCTGCAAGCCCGGATGTTCACGAAAGCTTTGCGCCAAGGGTTCCATCACAAGCGCGAACAGCAGTGGTGACAGAGGACATCCTTGGCGAGTGCCCCTCTCCAGTAAGAAATTTCACGAGTGCCCCCCATTAACCCGGACGCATGCTTTAGGTTCGTGATATAAACTGTGAACCCAGCGGATGAAGTTGGGACCAAAGCCCATCGTTTTGAGCACACACCAAAGGTAACCCCAACAGACTCGGTCGAAGGCCTTTTCTGCATCAATTCCCACTACTAAGGTTGGCTGTGGATCCTGCTGGGCCACGTGAAAGACCTGCAGCATACGCCGAATATTATCTGCTGCCTGGCGGCCAGGCACAAACCCAACCTGATCAGGGTGCACTAAAGTCGGGAGAAATCGGTTCAATCGCGTGGCCAGCACAGAGGCAAGTATTTTGACGTCCGTGTTCAGCAGGGAAATGGGGCGATAGGAGGCCGCCTCGTGCAAGGGCTTACCTGGCTTAGGGATCATCACTATCAAAGCCTCACGTTGAGATGGGGACAGAGGCACCCCCCTCAAAACCTCATTGAAAAGCACTGCCAACGTTGGCGCTAGTTGTACACGGAATTTCTTATAGTACTCCGCGGGGAAGCCATCGTTACCCGGCGCGCCCCCGGTTTTCAGTCGTCGAATTGCGTATTCCACCTCGTCCACTGTGATTTCAGAATCTAACTGACCCGATCGGGATCAGGCAGGTGTGGCAAGGTGACCGTCTGCAAAAAGTCCTGCACACGTGCCAAGGCAAAAGGTTCGGCTTTATATAACTGCTCCAGGTACTCAGCAAAGATGTCGCGTATCTCCCGAGAGGTCACCCTCTTCTGCCCCCCAGAGTCGCAAAGCTCGCGAACCACTCTCGTGGATTGCTGCTGCCGAAGGCGCAGAGCTAGAAAGCGACCGGTCTTATTCCCATGCTCATAAAAAGTTTGCCGGAGTTTCCAGCGCTTATTATCTATTTCTCTTTGTAAACATGCATCCAAATTAGCCCGGGCAGTCCGCCACTGGCGCAGAGCCCGCCGCGATCCAGTCTGGGCATGCTCTAAATGCAGTCGGGTGGAATCTCCTGCTAATTGACAATATTCTCGTTTCCAAGCTCTCCGCATGCGGGCCGCTTCCGCCAGGAGCTGGCCCCGTGCCTTGGCCTTGAAAGCATCCCAGACCAAGGGTAGCGAAACTTCCCCAGAATCATTAAGCTCAAAAAAAATAGGTTATAAAACGACTATGTTCTTGCACTGTGCATTGCCGTCGTAAAAATCGCACATCAAATCTCCAAAGCCAATGGCGCTCGTTGTACAGGCCTGTCGGGAGAGTAAGCCAGCATGGGGCATGGTCCGACCAGGTTAGAGCCCCATGGCCAGCCTCCACTCCCCCTCATGGGTGTCCCTCCAGACATCTCCCAAGCCTAAGTCCACTAGGAGGCTCTGTAACGCCCTAGCCGGCCCCCCCACCACCCCCCCGGTACGACCAGTAGAATCCAACTGGGGCACCAGATGCGTGTTACAATCCCCGCTGAGAATAATGGGGCCCTTCGCAAAGTCCGCCAGCAAGGTCTTCAACCGCAGAAAAAAGGCTCCCTGGCTGGTATTTGGTGCATAGATGTTAGCTAAAGTTAAGAGATGACCTTCCAGGCGGATATTTGCAAAAATCCACCTTCCCAAGGTATCTCTTTTAACCTCCTCCACTTGAAGAGATAAGCTCTGATGGAATAGAAAGGCCACCCCACGTTTCTTCCGGCCCTGCGTGTCCGAAGCAACCCATACCTCAGTATAGGGGTTACGCCTTAACCATCCCTGCTTGCTAGCCCGGAGGTGTGTCTCTTGTAAGAAGACTATGTCCCCTTTCAGAGCCCGCAGTTCTGAGAACAGCAGTGAGCGCTTTCTTGGGGAGTTAAGACCCTTAATATTCAAAGAAATCAGGCGCAGCATTGGGATTCAAACACCAAGCCTTCTCCGCCTCTTGCCTCTCGCCTCTCCATGGGCCCATGAGATTCCCCCCCCCCCCCCAGCACAGTCCCTCTGATTGTTTGTAAGTGTGTGTCTCCCTTGCCTACATATTCCTGATCCCCATAAAGAGTACTATAACCCCCCCACCTTACCCGAAACCCCCCACCACCCCCTAACTAGGTATGTCACCCACACAACCAGTCCCCCCTCCCTTCCCGTCAATACCACCTGCCTGTTAACGTAGAAACAGGACACGGTAAATTGACCTCAAACTAAACTCTGCCCCAGTCCCCACAAAGCTTAATTACAAGCATAACAGATAGTAACATTTCCCCATCACCCGCCGCCCTCAAGGGTCATTAATCCTGTTGTGCTCCCTTAACAAAACAGTTTCAACAACAAAACATCCACAAGTTACCCGCCACCCCCAAATAATTCTAAGCAGTTGTCCCGGGCCCTTCCAGGCCACTAGCTCATCCAAAGCTGGTGTGAGGAGCAGCGAGGTTAGAGCTAATCAGTCAGCCGTTAGTCATGAAAGTGGGGAACCCTTAGGCAGGGCTCCCCGGGCAACAAAGTAAGCTCTCCATCTCCAGGAAGGATCAAACAGGTTTACCCACCCGGGTCCATTTTGAGTGTTGAGGCTTGGGAGGCAAAGGGTGAGGCAAAGCATTATCTTCAACTAGTCCCGCCTGTCGCAGGGCCCGCCAAGCTTCAGTATGGTCCTTTGCTGAGATCTTTTTGTTGCCCAAAAGAAAGTTCATCCGAAATGGAAAGCACCAAGAATATCGGATCCCTTTGTTGTTCAGGACCGTCGTAATTGGTTTCGTCGAGAGATCCTGGTAGATTGTTACCATTGCGTCATGAAAGCGAATCGTTTTTTTCTCCCGGCCTCAACTAATGAGAAGCTCGGCATCAGTGTAGCGCAAAAATCGCGCAATGATGTCCCAGGGTTGGTTGTTAGGAGGTTTCCCCAGGGTGCGATGGACTCGTTCAATTTCCATTCCGGACGCATGAGCAGCCAGTTCCTCCACCGGGAGCAGTTCCGCTATCAGATTTTTGAGTACCAGCGGGAGGTCCTCGCTGCCCCCCACAGCTTCCGGGATTCCTCGAAAACACACATTATTGCGACGGGAGCAGTTTTCAATGTCATCAATTTTGTAGGTCAGCTCCATCGCTTGCGCATGTTGTCTATCAAGCGCACATTGTAAGTCCACTAGGGCACCATCATGGCTGTCAACGTTTGTCTCAACTTCTTCTACTCATGCACCCAGTTCCTTTATATCGTTCCGAAGTTCTGTAATGTTGTTCATCAGTTCTTCGCGCAGTGAGCGGAATTCGGTGGTCAGGTCCTCAAAACCCCTGCAAAGCTCTCGTTGAAGCGGGGCGTACGAGAGCTGCTTGGGAGGGTCCAGGTCATCTTCACTCACAGTCGCATCACCAGAGCCCGTCGAGGGAGGTCTGGCAGTTGGACTAGTCGAGACACCAGTCTTAGTCTGCAGCCGTTGGGATGAGCGCATCCCCTCCCGGGCCTCAGGGTTTTTTGCCTTAGTAGCCATGTGGAGGGTAAAAACCCCAGCAGGTCAAAGCGAGGCAGTAAGTTATGACAAGAAAGTTGGCAGGTGCTTTAGGCCAGGCAGTCACGGGAGAGAAGAAATTAGGATGTTTAGCCAAAAAAAAGGAAAGAAAAATGTGATTAGAGCCAAGGGATCCCGCTCGTGGCCAGCAGAGGGAGCTCCAGGTTCCTATAAGGCAGCAAAGTCCACACAGTGTTAGGAGAGATGCAGCACAATGTCAGCAATGATACAGATGCCAGGCAGGCAGCGATGAGGAGAGATAGCAGCCTCTATAAGTGCCCTGAGAACGAGGAGGCATTCAATGAGAGTCTTCCAGATCAAATCCCAGGTCTATGCTGAGGAGAGAGGAGCCAGGCAGAGCCGTGGAGACCTAAACTGTAGCAGCTGATAAAGGCTGCAGATGATTGGCTAGGAAGCGCCCATGTGATCCAGGCCTTGCTGAGCACATTGGAACGCAGGAGGAACCATGCGTTCCAAGACCACGCGGTTATGGCCACCGCGATGTCCAGCCCCTCCACGAGCACCCGCGGAGCTTCGCAGCGTTGCTGCACAGGCTCTCTCACCTTTTGCCGCTCAAGCAATGCCCTGGTGCAAGGAGAACAAATCCGTCGGTTCAGCAGCAGCAGCACCGAAGCACTTCGCACCCCCTCCTCTCAGATTTGCAGCCGCGAAGCTCACTCACTGCGGCCAGGTCACTCTCCTCCCAGAGATGGCAGGCAGCAAGGGGTACACTTCGGATTGCAGCGGGCAGCGCGCTCTGCATAAGGGACCCCAAATGCGGATGAGGAGCCGGAGGAGGCTCGGCAGGCAGATGTTTGGCAGCGCGGCCGGCCTGGACAGATGCCGGTACCACAGTTCCGTTCGCGTTGCAGGTCTCCGCGGCTTGCCAGAAGACGCGATTGAAAGCACCCGGTCCCAAGCTACACGGAGCAGGTAAATTTTTTTGGAAAATGCTGACTAAATGCCTATGTTAGCTAAAGAAAGGGGGATAACCAGGACGGAGGAGAACTAGGTTGCGGCCATTCCACAACGGGCTCACGAGCGCCCCCCAGCAAACACCACTTTTAATATCGTGTACTGCCATTTGGCCTCCTGCCCACTTTTCACATATTTACCAAATGTAGTAGGGTTTCCCTATTTGGACAATTATCTGATCAAGAACATAACTCAGGAAGAAGTACAAGAATCTATGTGCATGGCCATCTGGGTGCTGGAGTTACTAGAATTCATCAAAAATTATCCCAAATCAAATTTAAACCCATCACATTAGAGTTTATTGGAGCTCTGCTAGACATGACTCAGGAGAAAGCCTTTCTTCCATAAAACAGACCTAGCCAACTGGTAGTGATCATGGAAGATGTCCAAAAGAGTCAGAACATGTTGAGGATATTGGGCCACATGTCCTCAGCAGTTCATGTCACTCCCTAGAGACAGTCCACTTACAGTTTCAGTAACTTAATATCTGTCACTGTTCTCCTCTGAGACTCCCTGTCCTGGAGGATTGTCCATTCCAGTCTATCCACAAGATTACCTTTCCAAATTCCTCCCTATCAAAAGATACTCAAAACAGGCATTCAAACTAAGCTGGGGAACCCTGGATTTCATACTCAGGGAATGTGGTCCTCCCAGGAGAGTCTCCATCAAATCATTTTCCTGGAACTGAGAGCAATTTTGAATGCCTTAAAGGCTTTCAGGGATTGTTTAGCCAATCAAATTTTCATGATTCAGACAGATAACCAGGTAGGCATGTACTACATCAACAAGGAATGGAGGAGCAGCCTAATGGTTAAGAACACTGGCTTGGGAACCCAGAGACCAGGGTTCAGTTCCCACTTGCACTCCTTGGGCAAGTCACTTAACCCTCCATTGCCTCAGAAAAATCCAAGTTATCAATGTAAATAGCTTTGATTGAAATGATAAAGCTGTATATAAAACCTGTTAAATAAATAAAATAAATACTCTTGTATGGGGAGACAGAATGAGGAATGATGCAGTCTCACATGGGATAATGCTCAGTGAAGACAATATCCTGGCAGAGAGGCTGAGTCGTGTCCTTCATTTTCATGAATGAACCCTGGAAAGGGGAGTTGCTCGAAGTATCTTTTAGGAGTAGCACACTCCTTCTATGGATTTGTTTACCACTCCACAGAACAGGGAAGTGCCTCAGTTCTACTCCAGGGTGAGGATATAGGGCAAAGTAGACTCTGATGCCTTCCTTCTTGATTGGGGGAAAGGTATTCTGTATGTGTGTCCTCCTACACCTGATTATGAAGAGTCTCCTGAAAAACACAGACAACATGGGCCCCATAAGAACATAAGAAGCTAGCAATGTAGTCAGGAAAGCAAAGATTCAAAGAGGAGGAAATAGCCAATGCAGTAAAATGGAGGGGATAAGACATTTTTCAGATATTTTAGTGAGAAGAGGAAGGGCAAAAGTGGTATTGTCAGACTCAAGGGTGAAGGGGAGGAATATTTAGAAACTGAAGAGATTAAAGCGGAATTGCTTAACAAATATTTAGGTTCTGTGTTCATAGACGAAGAACCAGAATCAGGACCTCAGAAAACACCCACAAACAGGAACAGAAGCGAGGGGCATCTTTAACAATTTTCAGAAGACTGTGTTTGTGAAGAACTAGCTAAACTTAAAGTAGACAAAGCAATGGGACCAGATGGGATATACTCGAGAATACTGAGAGAACTTGGGGATGTTCTAGCAGCTCCATTGACCGACATTTTCAAAGCCTCTTTGGAGTCGGGAGTGGTGCCACAGAACTGGAGAGAGGCTCATGTGGTCCCTTTACACAAAAGCGGAAGTAAGGATGTGGTTGAAAACTACAGGCTGGTTAGTCTAATCTCTGTGATGAGTAAATTATTGGAACCGCTGCTGAAAGAGAAAATAGTGAGGTTTCTGGAGTCTAACGGATTACCGGATCCAAGGCAGCATGGATTCACCAGAGACAGGTCTTGTCAGATAAATCTGATTGATTCTCCTTTGACTGGGTGACAGGGAGTTGGTCTGAGGGAGAGCACTAGATGTGGTGTATTTCGATTTCAGCAAGGCCTTTGATGCCGTTCCACACTGGTGACTTATAAAAAAACTGAGCACCCTAGGGATGAACCCTAAAGTTACTGCTTAGGTTAGAAATTGGTTGAGTGGGAGGCAACAAATGATACAGATAAATGGAGCTCACTCTGAGAAGAAGGTTACCAGTGGGGTGTCCCAGGGATCTGTCCTTGGTCCGATTCTTTTTAACATCTTTGTTAGTGATATTGCAGAAGGGCGGTTGGGTAAGGTTTGCCTCTTTGCAGATGATACCAAAATCTGCAATAGAGTCGACACCCAGGAAGATGTAGAAAACATGAGGAGGGATCTTGCTAAGCTTGAAGAATGGTCTAGAATTTGGCAGCTGAGATTTAATGTTAAAAAATGCAAGGTCATGCATTTGGGCTGCAGCAATCCAAGGGAGTGATATGGTATAGGGGGTGAAGTACTTCTGTCCACAAAAGAAGAGCTGGACCTAGGTGTGATTGTGTCTGATGATCTTAAAGTAGCTAAACAGGTAGAAAAGGCGACGGCAAAAGCTAGAAGGATGCTTGGGTGCATAGGGAGAGGAATGGCCGGCAGAAGAAAAGGAGGTGATAGTGCCTGCATATAAGTCTTTGATGCGACCTCATTTGGATTATTGTGTGCAATTCTGGAGACCGCACCTTCAAAAGGATATAAACAGGTAGGAGTCAGTGCAGAGGATCGCTACTAAAATGGTTAGTGGTCTTAGTTGTAAAGCATATGAGGACAGACTTAAGGATCTTAATATGTATACTTTAGAGCAGAGGTACTCAAATCCAGTCCTGGGGGGCCGCAAACCAGTTAGGTTTTCGGGATATCCCTAATGAATATGCATGAGATAGATTCAAATATAATGGAGGCAGTGCATGCAAATATATCTCATGCATATTCATTAGGGATATCCCGAAAACCTGACTGGTTTGCGGCCCTCCAGGACTGGATTTGAGTACCTCTGCTTTAGAGGAATGGCAGGATAGAGATGATATGACTGAGAAATTTAAATACCTCCATGGCATAAATGCACAAGAGGAGAGCCTCTTTCAATTTAAAGCAAGCTCTGCTATGCAGGGACATAGGATGAGGGTGAAAGGGGATAGACACAGGAGTAATATACGGAAATATTTCTTTACGGAAAGAGTGGTAGATACGTGGAATAGTCTCCCAGTGGAGGTGGTAGAGATTAGGACAGTATCTGAATTCAAAAAAGCACGGAACAAACACAGATGATCTCTAAAGGAAAAAAGGGAACTGTTACAGAGGTTGATATGGAAGGGCAGACTAGATAGGCCATCATTTTTCTAAGGAAGAAATGCCATACTAGGTCAGACCAAGGTCCATCAAGCCCAGTATCCTGCTTTCAACAGTGGCCAGTCCAGGTCACAAGTACCTAGCAGTTTCCCAAAAAGACACACAGGTTCCTCTTTAATAATGGTTTATGGACCTTTCCTCCAGGAACTTGTCCAAACCTTTTTTAAACCTAGTTACACTCAGAGCTTTTACTACATCCTCCAGTAACAAATTCCAGAGTTTGATTATGCATTGAGTGAAAAAAATATTTTCTCTTATTAGTCTTAAATGGACTACATTACATGGATACATTGCATGTCCTCTAGTCTTTCTACTTTTTGATGCCATAAAGAATTGATCTACCTTTAACCGTTCCATTCCATTCATTAATTTATAGACCTCTATCATATCTCCCCTCAGCCGCCTCTTTTCCAGGTTAAAAAGCCCTAATCTTCTAAGCTTCTCCTCATAGGGGTATCCTTCTATCCCTTTTACCATTTTGGTGGCTCTTCTCTGTACTTTTTCTAATTCCGCTATATCCTTTTTAAGATACGGTGACCAGAATTGCACACAATATTCAAGGTGCAATCGCACCATGCAACGATAAAGAAGCATTATAATATCCTTTGTTTTATTCTCCATTCCTTTCCTTATAATTCCTAGCATTTTATTTGTCTTCTTGGCCGCCACTGCTGCACACTGGGTGGAGGGATTCAACGTGTTATCCACGATGATGCCTAAATTTTTTTCCTGGGTGGTGATTCCTAATGCGGAACCTTGCATCATGTAACAATAGTTTGCGTTGTTCTTTTCTAGATGCATAACTTTGCACTTGGCCACATTAAATTTCATCTGCCATTGAATGTCCAGTCTTCCAGTTTATCAAGGTCTTCTTGCAATTTTTCACATCCTCTTGGGTTTTAACAACTTTGAATAATTGTGTATCACCTACAAATTTGATTACCTCACTTATTATTCCCATTTCCAGGTCATTAACGAATATGTTAAAAAGCAGCGGACTCAGCACAGATCCCTGGGGTGCTCCACTATTCACCTTTCTTCACTGGGAAAATTGGCCATTCAGTCCTAACCTCTGCTTTCTTTTAACCAGTTCCTGATCCACAATATTACACTGCCTCCTATCCCATGACTTTTCAGTTTTGCCAAGAGTCTCTCATGAGGGACCTTGTCAAAGGCTTTCTGAAAATCCAGATACATTATATCAACCGGCTCACCTTTGTCTACCTGTTTATTCACACCTTCAAAAAAATATAACAGATTAGTAAGACAAGACCTTCCTTGGCTAAAGCCATGTTGGCTTTCTCCCATTAAACCATGACTATCTACATATTCAGTAATTTTGTTCTTTATAATGGTATCTACCATTTTGCCCGGTACTGATGTCAGGCTCACCAGCCTGTAGTTTCCCGGATCACCCCTGGAACCCTTTTAAAAATTGGCATTATCTCCAGGAACAAGCAGGAATGTAGTCTTCACATATTGGTACCGTCGGTACCGATGAAGCCTGCGCGGGAACGCTCCCCAGCGTCCAATAGGAATGCTTTTGGGAGCATCCCTCAGCACATGCGTGCTGCCTTCCCGCCTTTCCAACTGTCCCTCTTCAGTTCTTCGTTTTCCGCGGAGCCGACAGGATCCATACCCTGTCACCACAGAAAATTCCATCTTTAAAATTGTTTTCTTGTGGTCGCATTTGCCGCCGCATGACGCTTACCGGTACCGCCAGTTCTTTTCTTTTAAAAAAAAAAAGTATACTTTGAACTGTTTCTCTTCAGAAATTTTTCTTTTTTGGTGCTAGGCGCCATTTTGGGCACTAGGCCCCATATTCCTAAAACATGGAAAAACCAATTAGTGGTTTTAAAAAATGTACTAAGTGTGGTAGTACCATTTCCGTCACTGACACCCATAATTGGTGTCTTAAATGTTTAGGGCCTGAACATTCTCCATCTGACTGTCTCTCCTGTATGGGCATGACTAAAAGAGGAAGACAGAACCGGGCTGCAAAGCTCGGTACCCTCTTTTCTTCGGATGCCAGATCTATTGCATCGACATCTTCAAGGGCCTCCTCTTCCTCCCATGGATCTCAGGTAACTAAACATAAAAGCCAGTCCTCAAAGGGTAGCTCTCCTGCTAAGCATTGAGAGGCCATTGGCATTGCCCTTGAGGGAACCACACCGGCAAAGCAGCCCCGGCGGGAGGCTTCGGCTTCCAAAGCATCAATGGGGCTCCAGGATGTTCTCGAGGCCTCGACCTTGCAAGAACTACCTGTGCCATGCTCAGGGGTCCTGGCCGTTTTCACCGGTATCGACACCCAGGCATCGACATCATCGATAGACCAGAGGTTCCTCGCTATCGAACGCAGCATTGTAGCTCTTCTCTCAGCTGCGGTACTGTTGGTCCAACGGGCACCGGTATTGATACCGATGCCGGTACCTACACTGGTGCAGACACTGGTACCGGTACCAACAGTACCGGCCCCAGTGGGAGTTCTTTCCACGTCATCTTTGGCTGGAATCGACAGATCGGTACCGGATCAACTCGGTACTGACTTCGATCGATACCAGGACCGTGCTTTGCATGAGCATCGTGGTCAGGAATACTTCGAATCCTCTGATTCCGAAGACTCTGACAGTTCTGATGGTACTAGAGGGTTTCTCCCAGAAGATCCCTCTTCTCCCCAACACAGAATGTCACCTCCAGAGGACATGTCTTTTCAGGATTTTATTCGTGATATAGCCAAGGGCCTTTCAATCACGGTGGCTCCTGAAGAGGAACCCAGAGCAAAGGAATTGGAAGTTCTCCAATATCCTAAAGCTCCAAAGGAGGCAGCCACTCTGCCCATCCATGAAATTCTGCATAACGTGATGCTCAGAATGTGGGAGACACCTCCTGACTACATCTCCTCATTCTAGGAGGCTTGATACTATGTATCGAGTCCTGCCATGTCCCATTCAATGGTGGTGGAGTCAGCCATGCGTAAGATGAAAAGTGCAAAGAGGCATGCATCCAATCTCCCAGGTCGTGAATGCAGGACTCTTGACGCTTTTGGGCGCTGAACATTTCAGGCTTCCATGCTTTCAGCTAGGATCAGTTCATATATACTATATATGGGAATGTTCCTCAAGGAAATTACAGGAGACTTGGAGCTTATGAGCCCATTTCTCTCAGATGACAAGAGACAAGACTTTCTTGCTCTAGTTAAGCATGCTCAAGATGTTTCCAAGTTTGTGAATCGTGCAGCCTTTGACTGCTTTGTATGCATCAGCAGAACCTCTGCTATTGCCATCGGCGCACGACGGATTGCCTGGCTTCAGGCATCAGACTTGGAGACTTGGGTATAGGACAAGTTAGGCAACATTCCTTGCACGGGAGAGAATCTCTTTGGCAAGAACTATCAGGAAAAGGCTAACGAGCTAGATGCTGACAGTACTACTCTAGATAGATTGTCAAAATCTACAGCCACTCCAGCCAAAAAGAAGCCTTATAAAAAAACCCTCTTTCAGCAAAAAGAAGAAATTTTATCCTTCCTATGCCCAGCAGAGTCATACTAAGGGTCAGGTTGCCCAAAAGGAACAAATTAGACAGCAAAAGAAGCCAAAAGGCCCGAGAGCCCAACCAGCTCTGCAGGTTCAGCCCCCTCAAGGGCTTTGACTCCGTCCTAGAGAGCTTAGCCTTCCTGCCTCTGAGGGGTCCTCAACCCCCCAATATCCCAGGCAGGTTATGCCACTTTGCCAACAGATGGCATCAAATAACAGCAGAAGATTGGACTTTGTCCATTGTAGGGGAAGGGTACAAGCTTCATTTTCACAGCATGCCCCCTCCTACAGTTCTAAAGCAATTCAATTCTCAAACCTCCGCAGACAATCTGCTAGATCACGAGGTCTCAACACTTCTTGCCCAAGGGGCAGTAGAGGAGGTACCCATTCTTCAATGGGGTGCAGGGTTCTACTCCCCCTGTTTTCTTATTCCAAAGAAAACAGGAGGACACAGGCCCATTTTAGACCTCAGAGAATTGAACAAATACCTGTTTCGAGAGAAGTTCAAAATTATTTCTCTAGGAGCCCTTCTGCCATACCTTCAAAGCCAGGATTGGCTTTGCTCTCTAGACTTAAAGGATGCATACACTCACATTCTGATCCATCCAGATCACAGGAAATTCTTACAATTCTTTTTCAGAGGAAAACATTTCCAGTACAGGGTTCTTCCCTTTGGTCTGGCTTCAGCACCAAGGGTATTCATGAAATGCATGGCAGTAGTAGCTGCATTTCTGTGAACCCTGGGGATATTCGTCTTCCCTTACTTAGACGACTGGCTCATTCGAGTCCCTACAGTTGCAGAGGCCGGCACTGCACTGTCTCACACAATGCAAATCCTCCAATACTTGGTTGGTAATAAACTTCCCAAAATCCCTACTTGTTCCTTCCCAATGCCTGGAATTCATAGGGCCCTGTCTAGATACCAGACAGGCAAAGGCTTTCCTTCCACAGGCCTGGTGTCTTCGCATAATGCAACTAGCTTCTCAAGCAGGGGGGAAATCCTCCCTAACTGCTCGAGAGCTACTACAGTTGCTGGGACATATGGCATCCACAGTTCATGTAGTCCCTTATGCTCACCTCCACATGCGAGCAGCTCAGTGGATCCTATCCACACAGTGGACACAGGCCACAGGTCATTTATCAGACAAAATAATAAACTCTCAATGACTAATTTTGTCCCTCCAATGGTGGCAATCATTAGAAAATCTGACGGTGGGGTCTCCTTTTCATCAACCCCTCTTTCAGGCCACAGGTGGGTTGGGGAGCACACATGTATCATCTCTCTACCCAGGGCACCTGGACTCCACAGGAGGCTGGTCTACACATAAACCTCCTGGAATTAAGAGCAATCTATTTAGCTCTTTGAGTATTCCACGCCCAGTTCAGCTACAAGACAGTCCTAGTCCAGATGGACAATCGAGTAGCCATGTTCTATGTGAACAAGCAGGGCGGGACAGGCTCTCTGTCATCATGCAACGAAGCTTTACGACTGTGGGCCCTCGCCAGAGAGTATCAAATTCACCTTCTAGTGGTATATCTTCCAGGCATTCAAAACCTTTGGGCAGACAAACTCAGCCGAGTACTGCTGCCTCATGAGTGGTCCCTCCACCTAGAGCAGGTGGCAAAGATATTTCATCTCTGGGGCACTCCAGACATAGACCTCTTTGCAAGTCCACTGAATGCCAAACTTCCCCGGTTCTGTTCCAGGATTCCGGCTCACAATTGTCATGCAAGGGATGCCTTCCTCCTTCACTGGGGTCAGGACTTCCTTTATGCCTTCCCACCCATTCCCCTCATCCCCAAAACACTCTTCAAGCTTCAGAGAGACAGGGGTCGCGTGATTCTCATAGCGCCACGATGGCCACGCCAAGCGTGGTATCCCCTGCTTCTACATCTCTCTCAAGCTGCACCTCTAGAGTTAGGGCATGCTCCAGATCTCCTTTCCCAAGAGGATGGGGCGCTATGGCACCCGAACCCCCAGTCCCTGCATCTCACGGCCTGGTTGCTGAAGGCTTAGACCTCCAGGATTTCAACCTGTCCCAACAGGTAAAGGATATCCTTCAGGTTTCTAGGAAACTTTCCACAAGAAGATCTTATGCCTTCAAGTGGAAACGTTTTACTATATGGTGCTCCAAGAAGGGATTAAACCCCCTTGTCATACCTTTAGAATTGATACTAGAGTATCTCCTTCACTTATCGAATTCTGGTCTAAAGACCAATTCGGTAAGAGTCCATCTTAGTGCAATTGCAGCTTCTTATAAGCCTCTGAATGGGCAACCAAATTCCTCTCATCCACTCATATCCAGATTTATGAGAGGTCTTCTATTAACCAAACCTCCCATTAAGCCACCACCGGTGGCATGGGATCTAAATCTAGTTCTCGGGCAGCTCATGAAGCCGCCTTTTGAGCCTTTAGCCACTACAACCCTTACGTTTTTGACCTGGAAGGTCATCTTCCTAATTGCAATCACCTCTGCACGTCGCATTAGTGAACTGCAAGCTGTAGTGGCTGATCCTCCTTATACTAGATTTCATCATGATAAGGTTGTTCTTAGAACTCATCCACAATTTATGCCAAAGGTGGTTTCGCCTTTTCATTTAAATCAATCAATCTTCCTGTATTTTTTCAGAGGCCTTGCGCCTCTAATGCAGAAAGAAACCTTCATACTTTGGATTGTAAAAGAGCCTTAGCCTTTTACCTACAGAGAACACAGCAACATAGAAAGTCCTTGCAACTTTTTATAGCTTTTGACCCTAGTCATTTGGGACTTCCAGTCTCCAAAAGTACTTTATCTAAATGGATTGCTCAATGCATATCCTTTGTTTATGAGAGTAAGGGTCTTCCTCTTCAAGGCTATGTCACAGCTCATACCGTGAGAGCCATGGCAACTTCCATGGCTAATCTCCACTCTGTGTCTATCAATGACATTTGTCGAGCAGCCACCTGGGCTTTGGAACACACCTTCACAGCCCACTACTGCCTGGATAAAACCTCCCGTTGGGATGCCTTCTTTGGCCAAGCTGTTCTTCAAAATCTCTTTCAGACCTAATTCAACTCCTACCCACCAACCCTGGTGGAATGCCAGAGATCCATGGGAGGAAGGATTCCCACCTTTCTAGAGTGGCACCTTCCTGGGGCTTTCTCCCTGGCATCTTCAGCTAGGGAGTCCCCATATGTGAAGACTACATTCCTGCTTGTTCCTGGAGATAGCGTAGTTACTCACCTGTAACAGGTGATCTCCGGGAACAGCAGGAATTTAGTCTTCACAACCCCCCCCCTCCCCCAGGAGTTGTCTCTCTATCTCTTTGTCTCTTTCTTCTCTCCCTCTATCCTTTCACTCAGCTACAAACTTAACTGAAGATGGACAGTTGGGAAGGCAGCCCGCATGTGCTGAGGGATGCTCCCAAAAGCGTTCCTATTGGACGCTGGGGAGCGTTCCCGCACAGGCTCCGTCGGTACCGACGATACCCATATGTGAAGACTAAATTCCTGCTGTTCCCGGAGATCACCTGTTACAGGTGAGTAACTACTTTATATTGGCCATTCACCAGTCTTCAGGTACTACATATGATTTTAATGATAGTTCACAGATTATTAATAGTAGGGCTGCAATCTCACATTTCAGTTCTTTCAATACCCTCGGGTATGTACCATCCGGTCCAAGTGATTTGCTACTATTTTATCAAATAGTTGTAATATATCTTCCCAGTTTATCAATATTTCTTTCAATTTTTCCAATGGATCACCTTTAAATACAATTTCAGTCATGGGTAACTTCCCTACATCTTCTTCTTCATCAAAGATCGAAGCAAAGAATTCATTCATTCTCCGGGAACAAGCAGGAAGTCAGTCCTCACATATGGCTGATGTCAGCACCGACGGAGCCCTCGCAGAAGCATTCTCCCAGCTTTCAAAGAAAGCCTTTGGGAGATGTCACCAGACATGTATGGTCCCTTTCCCGCCCAAGGATGTCAGTTTGCTCAATCTCCTTTTTTCCACAGAGCCCTTCAGACGTTTGTCTGGCTTGTCCCCGGAAAAGCTGATTTTTCTCTCCGAGTTTCATACTCACCTCTGGTATTGCACCTACTCTTCCCGCCTACTGACCTTGTTGCCTCAGCGTCGAGTTCGGTCTGCTTTTTGTAATCGTTTGTTCTTTTCTTATCCTGGAGTCTTCATGCCTTTTTTCTCCCACTGGCAGCCTGGAGAGTCTTCAACCTCGCAGGGGTACTTTTTTCCCCCGTGGCTATAAGAATTGTGATCGGTGCTCCAAAATTATGTCTTTGACCGACACACACAACTGCTGTCTCTGCTTCCTTGGGCCAGACCACGACCCAGCAGCCTGCGTTCTCTGCAAAAGGATGTCCAGTAAGTTCAAGAGCCACCAGCTACAGCATGATAAGTTTTTCCCCCGAGTCCCTGGTGCCTCCGAAAGCCAAGGCCTCATCTGAGGCCCTGACATCTCGGGTGGAACCTTTTGAACCCGAGCAACCCTTGAAGGCGGCGTCCTTGATGGTTCCGACCAGCCGGGTGCTGCCCGGACCCGGTCCCGCAGTCTGAGACATTTGTCCAAGGCGTTGGAGAAGGAGCGGCCTGCGAAGGTCCCCCTGAAGGATCCGACTGTGGACCGGCCTCGGTCGCCAGACACTATCCTCATCAAGGATTCCCCTTCAGGGGAGCCGGCATCAGGCCCAAGTCCCTCGGTGTCTGCGCCCAAGGCTGTAGAGCCTTCTTGTCTGGAGTCCAGAATGGCGGCCCTGGAGGGCAGATTCTCTGCCTTCAAGGACCAACAGCAGGCGCTGAAGTCCGGCATGACTGGTTCTTCCGCCCTGACCACCGGGCCCTCGACGTCCAAGACATCCCCAGAGGCCAAGTCGATCCTCGAGGTCCTTCAGCTTCGAGTCGATCCTTGGCCGAGGTTGCGATCTGAGTCCCGCTCGATGGGACTCTGGTCATCCCCAGGAAGTTTGATGGGCACCGGCCACAAGGCATCGGGGGCCCCGAGGCCCACAGAGCAGCCCTCCTACTTCGACAAACTACTCTGAGTGGGAGACTGAGGACGAGGAGTCTCCCGATACCCGTCACCACCTGACTCTCCCGTCTTGGTCTCCGCGCCCAAGGATATGGGCTTCCCTGATTTAGTCAAGGACATGTCTAAGGACCTGGCGTTCCTGACTGAGTCAGAGGAGGTCCCTCAGTATGAGGCCCCTTCGCAGGAATCGCTCAAGGTGCCCATCCCTCCCATCCTGGAACAGCTGATGCTCCGAATGTGGAAGACACCAGCATCAGTGCCGGTGGTGAGCAAATGGCTCAGCTCGATGTATTGAATATGCCGGAGCCCGGACTTCCAAACGTCAAGGCTGCTGCATAACTCCATGGTCATACGTCGGCTGAAAAGCCAGAAGATGCACTCCTCGGTGCCCCCCCTGGCAGGGAGGCCCACACCCTGGATGCTCTTGGCAGAAAATGCTACCAGGGCTCAATGCTCATCGGCCGCATCCAGACCTACCAGCTGTATATGAGCATGTACCTGAGAGATCTGGTGAAGGAACTCACTGGGTTCTCAGCTGGTCTCTACAAGGCACCCTTGCAGCAGTTCAAGAATCTGGCCAAAGCAGTCCATGAATGCTCCAAATTCATGTCTCAGGTTCGAGTCAGCGGCTCGAGTAATGGCAGTGGGCATCGGTGCATGAAGCCAAACTTGGCTACAGTCGTCCGACCTCGAGCAGTGGGTTCAGGACAAATTGGTCAATGTCCCCTGCCAAGGAGAGAACCTCTTTGGCAAACCCATGACTGACAAGGCTGCCGAGCTGGAGACCAAGTTCATGACGAGAACCAGGCTCTCCAAAAAGACCGCTGCCCCTACCTGATGGAAGGGCTCAGGTAAAAAGTCCATTTACCTGAGGAAGGGAGCTGCTTACCGAAATTACCCACCTTATCAGTCCTCCCCAGCTCCCCAACAGGGTCAGCAAGCCAAGGGACATGGGCATAGCCCACATAAGAAGAAGGCTCCAAAACCCCATGCACAAGTTCCGGCCAGCCAGGGGGGAGTTTTTGACTCCTTTAGCATAGCCTATCTACCCCAAAGAGATCAGCAGCGCACAGGGGGACGTCTGGCCCTCTATGCCCAGAGGTGGATGTCCATCACCACCGATTCCTGGGCACTTCGGGTATTCAGGGAGGGTTACCTCCTCCACCTGACTCAAAGACCTCCCTCTTATTTCCCGGGAGAGCCTCTCTGGTCTCCCCTCCACCGGGACCTTCTTTTGAAGGAGTTGGCAGGTCTTCTTGAGGACAAAGCAGTGGAACCAGTGCCCCACCATCTCAAGGGCAAGGGGTTCTACTCCAGGTACTTCTTCATGCCAAAAAGGACAGGGGGCCTAAGGCCCGTCCTCGACCTGCACAACCTCAACAAATTCCTGGTGAGGGTGAGGTTCAAGATGCTCTCCCTTGGAACATTGCTGCCATACCTCCAGTAGGGAGACTGGCTATGCTCCTTAGACCTCAAGCTAATACTCACATCCTTATCCACCCCAACCACAGGCAGTACCTGCGGTTTGTAATGGGGGCAGACATTTTCAGTACAGGGTGCTCCCCTTCGGCCTAGCCTCTGCCCCAAGAGTTTTCACAAAGTGCCTGGCGGTCATGGCTGCCTTCATCTGGCTCCAGGGGCTCTTCGTCTTTCCCTACCTGGACGACTGCCTCATAAAGGGAGGCATGGCCTCAGAGGTGCAGCAGGCCACCGCACACACCATCCAGGTTCTGCAACACTTGGGTTTTGTCATAAACTACCCCAATTCTCACCACCTGCCCCAATGTCTGGAGTTCATTGGGGCAAAGATTGACACTCTCCAGTTGAAGGCTTTCTTGCCCAGGGACCAAACCAATTGTCTCAGGAATCTGGCTCGGAATGTACAGTACCGTTCCTCCGTGCCCACTCGGCTTCTCCTGCGCCTCCTTGGGCACATGGCTCCACGGTCCATGTCACCCCCGATGCTTGCCTCCATGAGGGTGGTGCAGTGGTGTCTCTGGGACCAATGGTCTCAGGCCATGGGCCGCCTCCGAGACAGAGTTTCTGTGACCCGCCAATTGGCAGATTCTCTGGTCTAGTGGCAGTCTCCCCAGCATCTTGAGGCAGGCATGTCTTTTCAGGCTCCAGGCCCCTCAAGGATCCTCACCACGGACGCCTCCCTGCTTGGCCGGGAAGCCCACTGCGAAGATCTCCACACTCAGGGCAACTGGTCACCAGATGAAAGCACTCAGCAGATCAACCTCCTGGAGCTCCAGCCATACATCTAGCCCTGAGGGTATTCTGTTACCACCTGCGTCACCAACTGGTGCTTGTCCAGATGGACAACCAAGTGGTGATGTTCTACGTGAACAAACAGGGGGCACGGGGTCTCGTACCCTTTGTCAGGAGGCACTGGTCCTCTGCTCGTACGCAGTCTAACAGGGTATCCTCCTGTGGGCAGTGTACCTGCCAGACCAGAACAACATGCTGGCTAACAGGCTCAGCAGAGTTCTCCAGCCGCACAAGTGGCAGCTGGACTCCAGAGTAGCCAGTCGGCTTTTCCGACTCTGGAGGGAACCCGTGATGGACCTGTTCACCAGCCTAGACAACTTTCAGTTGCCCCGATTCTGCTCCCGGCAGGCCCACCCCTCCAGGGTGGCAACGGACACATTCCTGGTCTCATGGGTGGAAGGCCTCATGTACGCCTTCCCTCCTACGCTGCTGATGGCCAAGACCTTGTTCAGAACCCTCCGCGCCATGGCCTCACTCATCCTGATAGCTCCTCTGTGGCCCAGGCAACCGTGGTTTCTGCTGCTTCTACAGTTGACAGCGGAGACCCCCATCCCCATGGGCACCGCCCCGGAACTCCTATCTCAGGAGGGGGGCTCTCTCCTGCACCCCAAAATGGGGTCCCTGTCGCTGACAGTGTGGCTGCTGAGAGGATGATTCTGCCCCTTTCAATCTTTCGGTTCAGGTGGAAGACATTCTGCTGGCCTCTCGCAAGGCCTCTACTAGGAAGGCTTACACCCTCAAATGGCGCAGCTTCTCTGTTTGGTGCACCGAACCATGGGGCTGACCCTTTCTCAAGCCTGGTGGCTCTGGTGTTATAGTAGGTTCTCCACCTCTCTCAGTCCGGGCTCAAGTCTAACTCCGTCCAAGTGCACCTTAGTGCCCTGGCGGCGTACCACCGTCCAGTGGATGGTAAGCCCCTCTCAGTCCAACCGTTAGTGACCCATTTTCTTTGGGGCCTGCTCTTATCGAAGTCCCCGGTTCACCCACCGGCAACCGAATGGGACCTCAATGTAGCGTTGGGACAGCTCACTTGCCCGGCCGCCCTTTGAACCTCTGGCTCACTCGCCCGCCCTTAGAACCTTCACCTCTCTTGGAAGGTGGCTTTCCTGGTCACGCTTACCTCCGCTCATAGAGTTAGCAAACTTCAGGCCCTTGTGGGGGAGGTACCCTATACCAGGTTCTACAAGAACAGAGTGGCGCGGAAGATAGTGTCGCCCTTCCATCTCAACCAGGAAGTGGTGCTCTCTACCTTCTTTCCAAGACTTCACTCCAGTTGGGCGGAGACGGTCCTCCACACCTTGGACTGTAAAAGGGCTTTGTCCTTCTATATCCAATGCACTCAGGGCCACCACAAAGCCTCTCAGCTTTTCACCTCCTACAACCCCAGTAGGCTGGGGGAGGCAGTGACCAAATGTACGCTGTCCACATGGGTGGCAGACTGTATTGCCCTTGCTTATGAGCAGGCGAGGCTCCTGCTGGAAGGCCGCATCACTGCCCACTGTGTCAGGGCCATGGCGGCTTTGGTAGCAAATTTGTGCTCCGTCCCGATGGTGGACATTTCCCGTGCCGCCACCTGGTCTTCAGTCCATACCTTCGCAGCCCATTACTGCCTGGAAAGAGAGTCCTGACGGGACAGTGCCTTCGGCCAGCTATGCTCCGTAACCTTTTCGGGGTTTAGGCAACTCCTACCCTTTGACCCTTTTGTGTTCAGGCTACCGGAGTGCTGGTTAATCGGACACAGGGGTCCTACTGTGGTCTGTGGATACGGACTAAATTGCTGCTGCTTGCGGCTCCCCATGAGGGAGCCCCTATTTTTGCTTTGGCTCTCGGTAACTGTAGCTGGGGAGTCCCATATGGATGATGTCGGCGCCGATGGAGCCCTCATGCGGAGCAAATCCCCAGCTTTCAGAGAAAGGCTTTGGGAATTGCATCACGCATGTGTGGTCCCCTTCCTGCCCAAGGGTGCCATCTTGCTCAGTCTCCTTTTTTCCGCAGAGCCCTCCGGATGTTGTCTTGGTGTCCCCGTGGAAAAAGTTAAAAAAGTTAAAAATTCTTTCTTTCCCTTATCGGATCGATACTGGTTCCTCTTCCTGCCTTCAGCTCGGTACACCGGTATCGAGTCTGGCTTGATTTTTCAGTTTTTATCCTTCGTGACTGGCATTCGCACCCTTTTTCTTTTTCACTGGCAGTCCGGGTCTTCGACCTCGCAGGTGCCCTTTTTCCCCTGATGGCTGCCAGCGGGTTTAAAAAATGCGATCGGTGTGCAAAACTAATGTCCCTCACCGATACACATGACTGCTGTCTCCAGTGCCTCGGGCCTGACCACAACCCGACGGTCTGTGGCCATGTAGGAATATGTCCTCTAAGGCCCTGAGAAGCTGCCAGCGGCAGCATGATAGGATTTTTCCTGAGTCGGTATCTTTGCAAGCCCGGACCTCGTCTGAGGCCTCTACGTCTCAGGGGGAGCACTCCGAGCCCGAGCATCATAGGAGTTCCTCGGAGAGGGTGTCTCCCTTGTGGGAACACAGAAGGAAGAAGAAATCCTCAAAGGCGGCATTGTTGGATGGCTACGAACGGCCTGGTCCCTTCCTGGACCGGTCACGGAACCCCAAGCGTCGGCCGGGATCCTTGGAGATTGAGCAGCTGGCGAAGATTCCTCGCTGGGAGAGGGAGCAGCCGAGGCAGGTAACAACTGCCCTCATCGAAGACTCCCCTCCGGGGGAACCGGCATCTGACCCGACCCTGTAGCTGCGGAGCCTTCTGGACTCGAGTTCCGAATGGTGGCCTTGGAGCGCTGTATGTCTGCCTTCATGGAGCAGCAGCGAGCGCTGATTGCCGGTCTGACTGGTTCTTCCGCCCCGACCACCGGGCCACCGATGTCTAAGTCGACCCCGGAGGCCAAGCTGATCCTCGAGGCCATGCAGGCTCGAATCGATCTTCAGCCGAGGTCCCTCTCGATCTCCCGTTCAGGACCGAGGTCATCGCCGCCAATCCTCCCGGCATCGGGGCGGTCGATGCCAGGGCCCTCGATGCTGGAGCCCATCATTTCCTCCTCGGAGGCATCGGGATGGGAAACTGAGGAGGAGGAGTCCCTGGACACCTGTTGGCACAAGGACGTCCTGTCCGATTCCCCGGTGTCCGAACCTCGGAGAAGGTCCCCTCCGGAGGACACGAGGTTCTTGGAATTTGTGAGGGATATGTCCAAGGCTTTGGCATTCCCCACGGAGTCTGATGAGGATCCTCGAGCCGATGAGCTTGAGATCCTACAGTATGAGGCCCTTACTGTACCTGGGCCTCCAATCCTAAAACGACTGATGCTCCAAATGTGGGAGACACCGGTGGCACCAGTAAACAGCAAATGGATCGACTCGATGTATCGAGTCCGCCGGAGCCCTGGCTTTCAAAAGTCACAATTGCTGCACAACTCCATGGTTGTTAAATCGGCCATGCGCAGGCTGAAGAGCCAAAAGACGCCCTCAACAAAAAGTGCTTCCAGGGTTCAATGCTGACTTGTCGAATCCAGGCCTCCGGGCTGTACATGAGCATGTACGTGAGGGACCTGGCGAAGGAACTCGCCGGGTTCTTGGCTGGTCTCTCTGAGGGGCCTTTGAGGCGCTTCAAGAGCCTGTCCTCCGCCGTCCGTGAGTGCTCTAAGTTCATGAATCGAGCTGCCTATGACGGGTTCAAGTCGGCAGCCTGGGTAGCTGCGGCGGGCATCTGTGCACGCCGCCAACTATGGCTACAGTCGTCGGACCTCAAGTAATGGGTTCAGGACAAGTTGCTTGATGTCCCATGCCAAGGGGAGAACCTCTTTGTCAAACCCATGACTGACAAGGCTGCGGAAATAGAGTCCAAGTACATGACGAGGACACAGCTCTCAAAGAAAACCTCTGCCCCTTCTCGCAAGAAGGGCTCTGGTAAGAAGCCCTTTTACCCGAGGAAGGGTGCTGCTTACCAAAGCTACCCCCATTTTCAGGCCTCCCCGGCTCCCCAACAGGGGCAGCAGGCCAAGGGACAGGGGCATGGCCTGCATAAGCAGAAAACCCCCAAACCCCAGGCACTGGCTCTGGCCCAGCCTGGTATTGGCTTTTGACTCTCACAGCATGGCCCCTCTCCCCACAGGGGACAGGCAATGCACAGGAGGAAAGTTTGCCCTGTATGCCCATAGGTGGACAGCCATTACCACCAATGCCTGGGTCCTGCAGATAGTCCTTCAGGGCTATCTCCTTCATCTGGCCCAGGTACCCCCTCCTTATTTCCCAGGAGAGCCCCTCAGGTCTCCCCTTCACCGGGACCTTCTTCTGAAGAAATTAACAGGTCTTATCGAGGATCAGGTGGTAGAATCGGTGCCCCACCACCTACAGGGCAAGGGCTTCTATTCCAGGTACTTTCTGGTACTAAAAAGAACAGGAGGCCTCAGACCCATCCTCGACCTGCGCAACTTAAACAAATTCCTGGTAAGGGAGAAATTCAAGATGCTCTCCCTTGGAATATTGCTGCCTATGCTCCTTAGACCTAAAGGATGCGTATACACACATCCTAATATAAACAGAACACAGGCAGTATCTATGCTTTGTGGTGGGAGGTAATCACTTCCAGTACAGGGTACTCCCTTTTGGCCTGGCCTCCGCCCCCAGGGTATTCACAAAGTGTCTGGCGGTGGTGGCTGCTTTTCTCAGACTTCAAGGGGTCTTTGTCTTCCCCTACCTAGATGACTGGCTCATCAGAGGCACTTCAGCCAGAGAGGTCCATCAGGCCACATCTCGCACCATCCAGGTGCTCCAGCACCTGGGCTTTGTAATCAATTACCCTAAGTCCAGCCTTGTTCCCACTCAACAACTAGAGTTCATTAGGGCCAGACTCGATACCCTTCAGGCAAGGGCCTACTTGCCGGCTGACAGAGCAAACGGGCATCTCCAGGAACAAGCAGGAATGTAGTCTTCACATATGGGTATCGTCAGTACCGACGGAGCCTGCGTGGGAACACTCCCCAGCGTCCAATTAGAAAGCTTTTGGGAGCATCCCACAGCGCCTGCGTGCTGCCTTCCTGCCTTTTCCAACTGCCTCTCTCCAGTTCTTTGTTTTCCGCGGAGCCAGCAGGTCATTTTCTGGTCACCACAGAAATTATCCCGTATTTTTCTTTCCTTTTTTGTGGTAGTGTCTGCCTTCCTCAACGCTATACCGGTACTGCCGGTTCTTTCTTTCTTTCTAAAAAAAAAAAAAAAAAAATTCAAATCTTTTATCTGGATTTTCCAGCCTTTTTCTCTCGGGTGCCATGCGCCATTTTGGGCACTAGGCCCAATTTTTCCTCAACATGGAAAAACCCGCTTCGGGTTTTAAAAAGTGTTCTAAGTGTGGTGGTACCATCTCCATCACCGACACTCATGAGTGGTGCCTCAAATGTTTAGGTCCTGACCACTCCATCTTGGAGTGTGTTGCCTGTGGGATGATGTCGAAGAGGGGTCGGCAGAACCGAGCTGCTAAACTTAGCACCCTTTTTCCCTCCGATGCAGCATCTGTGGCATCAACGTCTTCCAGGGCTTCGTCTTCCTCCCATGGATCTCAGGTAACCAAACATAAGTCTGGCCGGTCCTCAAAGGGTAGATCTCCTTCCAAGCATCGAGATGCCTCTGGCGTTGCCCTTGAGGGACTTGTACCAGCAAAATTTCCCCGACGGGAGGCTTCGGCTTCCAAAGCATTATTGGGGCTCCAGGATGTTCTCGAGGCCTCAGCCTCGGCAGAACTACTAGTGCCATGCTCCAGAGATTCCTGGCTATTGAGCGCAGTCTGGCGGCTCTCCTTGTGGCATCGGTGCCTTTGGGACCGCTTCAGACAGTTCAACTGGTATTGACACCGGCACCGATATCGGTACCAGTACCGACAGCATCGACATCGGCGAGTATGCTACCAACACCGAGTCATGCTATCTCCTCTGGTATCGACAGGCCGGTATCGGACCCCTCCAGTACCGACTTCGATCGGTACCGGTATCGTGCTTTACAAGAGCACCCGGACAGAAGATATTTTGAATCCTCCGATGACTCTGAGGACTCTGATAGCTCTGTCGATGACGGAGTACTTCTCTCTGAGGAGCCTTCTTCTCCTAAGCATAGGATGTCTCCTCCAGAGGATATATCCTTTCAGGATTTCATCAGAGAGGTGGCTAGGGGTCTTTCCATCACAGTGGCTCCTGAAACAGAGCCCAGAGCAAAGGAATTGGAGATTTTACAATATCCTAAAGCTCCCAAGGAAGCGGCTACTTTGCCTATTCATGAGATCTTGCATGATTTCATGTTAAGAATGTGGGAAACACCTCTTACAACCTCTCCCCATTCCCGTAGACTGGATACCATGTATCGAGTACCTCCTTGTCCTGGATTTCAAAAAACTTAGTTGCCACACCACTCCATAGTGTTGGAGTCAGCTATGAGAAGGATCAAGAGTGCAAAGAGACATTCATCTAATCCTCCAGGACATGAATGTAGGACTCTTGATGCCTTTGGGCGTCGAACATTCCAGGCCTCTATGCTTTCTGCCAGGATTAGTTCCTACATCTTATACATGGGAATGTTCCTTTAGGATGTTACAGGAGATCTCGAGCTTATGAGCCCTCTCCTTCCTGATGATAAGAGGCAGGATTATCTTACACTTGTCAAACATGCCCAGGATGTTTCCAAGTTTGTTAATCGTGCAGCTTTTGACTGCTTTGCGTGCATAAGCAGAATCTCTGCCATTGCCATAGGTGCTTGCAGGATTGCCTGGCTCCAGGCATCTGACTTAGAACTCTGAGTACAGGATAAACTTGGGAATATCCCTTGTACAGACGAAAATGTCTTTGGCAAGAACTGGCAAGAGAAAGCTAATGAGCTGGATGCTGATAACACCACCTCGGATAGACTATCCAAGGCTACAGCTGATCCTGCAAGGAGAAAATCCTACAAGAAACCATTCTTTTCTAAAAAGAAGAGGTTTTATCCCTCCTATACCCAGCAGGTACATTCTGCAGGTCAGTCCGCCCAGAAGGGACAGCAGCCCCCAAAGCAAAGGAAATCAAAGACTGCTAAGCCTCAACCGGCCCAGTAGTCTCAGCCTCCACAGGGGCTTTGACTCCCATCTAGAGAACCTGGCCTTCCTGGCCCTGAACGGGCCAGAGCCTTCCACCATCCCAGGAAGGTTGTGTCATTTTGCCCCCAGATGGGGGCAGATAACAGCAGAACAATGGACTCTTTCCATTGTAAGAGAGGGGTACAAACTTCATTTCTTCAACATGCCCCCTCCTACAGTGGTAAGACAGTTCAATTCTCAGGCTTCTCTCAACACTCAGTTGAGTCAAGAGGTCAATTTACTTCTTGCCCAGAGGGCAATAGAAGACGTACCCATTTCCCAACAGGGTACAGGGTTTTACTCCCCTTATTTCCTTATTCCAAAGAAAACAGGGGGACACAGACCCATTTTAGACCTCAGAGAACTGATCAAATTCCTGTTCAAAGAGAAATTCAAGTTGATTTCTCTGGGAACTCTGCTGCCATACCTTCAGAGTCAGGATTGGCTTTGTTCTCTAGATCTCAAGGATGCGTACACTCATGTTCTCATCCATCCAACTCACCGAAGATTCCTTTGCTTCCTGTTCCAAGGTAAGTACTACCAATACAGGGTGCTTCCTTTTGGCCTGGCCTCAGCACCAAGGGTGTTTACGAAATACATGGCTGTAGTGGCAGCATTTTTTCGCACTCTAGGAATATTCGTCTTCCCATACTTAGACGACTGGCTCATTCGAGCCCCATCAGAGTCAGAGGCCAGAATTTCCCTATCTTGCACAATGCGTATTCTTCAGTATTTGGGCCTGGTCATAAACATCCCAAAATCCAGCCTAACTCCCACTCAATCTCTAGAGTTTATAGGAGCTTTGCTGGACACCAGAAAAGCAAGGGCCTATCTCCCACAGGCCCGCTGCCTTCGCATTGTGAAGTTAGCCTCCCAGACAGTGTTAAAAACTCATCTCACTGCTTGGGAAATGTTACAACTCCTAGGCCACATGGCATCTACCGTGCACGTGGTTCCTTATGCTCGCTTCCATATGAGGGCAGCCCAATGGACTCTATCCACTCAGTGGACTCAAGCATCAGGCTGCCTATCAGATAAAATAGCAAACACAAGTTCCTTATCGGTCCTACAGTTCAGTCCTCCACCTCTGGGTAGTGCACCTCCTCCTGTAGCATGGAGACTGGACAAGTCAAACTTGTGACATCACCGGGTATATCCTGCTGGTCTTCTCCCATGATCCCCCAGTGTGTCCAGTCTCCATGCAGCAGGAGGACGTAGTGAGCCTAGGTGCTGGGCTCACTTGAGAAGCAGTTTAGGAGCAGTTAGTCAGGATTTGATTTACCTTGATTTTCTTTTTTTCCTTTCTTTAGGTGAAATCCTGTCCATTGTATTCATTTTTATCTTAATTTGATTTCATTTACTTTTACTTTTACTTTATTTATTTTCACCTAGTCTGCCTTAGTGTAAAGGGGGGATCTGTCCCTTTTTAAAGTTCATGCTGCCAGCTAGCCTCTCTGCTTGGGATCCTTCGGTCTCTCTGTGCCCGGTGATGATCTCTCCCCCAGGATTGTACGGGGGAGAGCTCTATGGAACACCTGCATTCTGGCAGTGTGCGTGCGACAGATTCCCTTCGCGGCGGGAGCCTCAGGCCGTTGTAGTTCTTCAGCCGGCGGGCCGGGGCTCGCAGCGTCTGCTACTTCTGGGGGCGCACGGCAGCAGCGTATCTTGACAGCTCTTCACCCCGCGGCTACAGCGGAGTAACTGCTGCATTCTGACACCGCAGGAGTGGCTCTCGAGCCCGAATGGAGGGGCTCGGAGCTCTTGCCGTGGCTGTGGTGTTTGGCGCCAAATGGGCCTGCTTTCGGATTGGCACCATTTTCTCTGCAGGGCTGAGGCCTTGTGGTGGAGAGCAGAGCAGCCCCGCGTTTGAGCAGGTGACGCTGTTCCACGCTGCTACACCCAGATAAGAACTTCCTTTTGCTATTAATTTAATTTTAGTTTTAATTTTCTTTTAATCTCATGTTAGAATGCAATGTGATTGTTTTGGGGTTTGCTTCATGTGGTGTGCTTTTACCTTTGCCTTCATTCTGGCAGTTAGCAACGTCTGTCAGCAGCAGCTTTCCGTACTAGGATTTAGCCATTCAGGTACATCTGCGGCCGCTTAGAACAGCGGTTGAGCAAAGCCACCTCTCCAGTGTTCTAATCTTTGGTGTAACTTTCTGCTGTAAGCCCTTCCAGTTGAATAGAAGTTAACTCTGCGCTTCTCTTCTGCTCTGGAGGGAAAAGCAGGGTGATCCTTGTCTCGCACCTCTAGAGCAGATGAGTGTCTTGGAGTTGTATTAATTTGCCTCCTAAAGGTTAAAGATATCAGAAGATCTTTTACATTTTATGGGGCGGTTCCACCTATGCCTTTGCATTTAGGGATCCTTTGGAGATTCAATGCTATTGATAGCGAGAATGCAACTGTTTTCCAATAACGGCGGGCACGATTGTCCGTGGCCTCCAGAGGGCGGCTAGGGCATTCAATTCTGCCTTTCTGTGACAGAGTGTAGTTATTCTATGTCTAATCTCTGGGAGTTTAAAAGAACATATAAAACAAAACAAAAAAAGGGTTTAGCGCCAAGCATGCAACTATGAGCTGCTGCGCATCCAGACGGTGTGACAAGGATTCAAATCCTTATCTGCTGGATCGTTTTTCGGGGTCCTGTGTTCTACAGGCCATGAAGCCTATTTACTGTTCATGAAGCATATATCCTCTTCGGTGCTCCCATCCATAGTAGGGGTGGGTTAAATACGAAATCACATTCGTTTTTTGGTTTCACGCTAGATGCAACCTCGAACATTTCCGGGCCCAAGGCTGTGGGTGTTCCCCGCCGCCATTTTGTTCGCTTGTAGGAATGCCGGAGGGGGTGCCTGTGTTTCGTAGCTTTCTTTAGCAGGTCCATCCTAGGATCCGAGGCTACCTCCCCGGTTTGTCGGCAGATGGGAGATGCTTTCTGTCATGTAGCGGGGACAGGTCAGTCACATCGGTTTCTAGAGCCTATGCTCTCAGAGCGCAGCTTGCCCACTTGGCGGGAACACTGGCCCTTCTGCGCCATCTGGGGAAAGGCCCCTGCTGGGGATAAGGAGAGGTATTGCTGGATGGCACAGTCTGGGGCTTAGTGTCCCAGGGTCCTGGAAGGTTTGATAGCGGAAGTCAGGCCTCGCTGTCTTTGCTATGACGGTCCCCTAGGTTCAAGCTGTCCTGTGTTTTGGGTGACAGGAGTGGGACACCAGGACATGTGGAGCTATTTGTTGGATAGGCTCGTTGGCTTCAGCATACTTCTTTGGTGCACTCACCCTTGAGTGCATCTGCATGTCCGTGTTCCGTCTGTGGTCTCATGCTCAGGTATTTGGTGCAGCAATGAGAGAGCTCGCTTGGGATATCGTGAGCGGGGTTGTCATGGTGTTGCATGGGGTTACAAATGCAGGACGGGGCCATCCTTATGAGTTAGGGGCTCAGTCCTCAGCTTTCCCTTCTGTGTCCCTGCTGTCCAGGAGGCACCCTCCCAGATCCGCCAGTCCAGTTATTCTCTGCCTCTTCTCGATGGGGGCAGGGGGGCGGGAAGGGCAGGAAGATCACGTCCACTGCACGTTCTACTGTTCTACCTCTGCCTTGGGGTTCTGAGGTCATATATTCCCAATCATTTGTTTGGTTTGGTTCTGCTGTCTGTTGTGCAAGACAAGGTGGTCAACAGTCGGAGGCTGTAGTCTCTTCCCCTTACCCCTGAAGGTGCTCCCAATTTAAGTATTTTGTACCTGCGGAAGTGTATGTTGTTCCAGGCTAGCAGGCGCACCTGTGGGGCCAGAATCCTCAGTTCTTCCGACCCTACTTTGAGGTACGCGTGTGGGGTTCACTCCGTTGGTCGGCTGGCGACTTGCTTCAATCACTAGGCCTTCCCTTTCCTCAAGGCATTGTTGCTTCCCACTGCTTCGTGGGGGCTCGCCGCAGGACCTAGAGTTATGCTCAGCCGGTTCCAGCCAGGGCAGAGTCCTTGGGGGAGGCTCCGATCCTAATGATACAGGGAGTGCTGGGCTCCGTTCGACCAGGTTCCTTCGGGCCCAGCATCCGACGTCTTTTGCTGGCCGGTTTAGGTCTTCGGGTCCTGACGTTGCTCCAAGAAGACCAGTACGCTACACAGTGTTTGTCTCGGAGCAAGCGCGGGATGTCTGTAGGTTCATGTTCAAAGCCGTCCGTTACATGTCCCTCCATTGTGGCGTACTGTTCGGTTGTGTGCCTTGTGGCCCTTATGGAGTTGTATAAAAAAAATAATTAAAAAAAAACAAAACAAAAAAAAAAAAAAACCAAAGAGAAAACCTTCATAATTGTCCCAACTTCTTTCTTATCAGGTTCTGCACCTTTCCTCCGGGAGCTTGGCCGGAGCGTGGTTAGACTCAGCTACATTTTGGAGATCCTTTATGCGCGCGGCGTGTTAGCGTACACAGCACGCCCAGTGTTCTGTCGTCTGACTGGTACGGTGAGCGGTATGTCCACCGGGGCAGGCGTTCGCGGCCACGGTAGCGGATCGAGCGGTGCAAGTGTTGTCGGAGAACTCCGGGATGGTGGCCTACTTCGATCGGTCGGGTGGACAGGGTGGCCCGAGCGAAGGGGCAGCGTGCGCGGTTGAGGCCCCGGCGGCCTGCGTTTTCGGTGGGGACAATGTGGTGGCGGATATCCTTAGCAGAGTCCGAATACTTGCCGGAGTAGGGGGATTGCATCCGGAGGTGTGCGCGCCGCGTGTGCTCGGACGCAGTCAGTCCATATTGGACCTCGTGGCGACCTTTCAGTCTGCAACGACGGGTCGATGTTTAGCAGGTGACATGTGAGGCTGCCGGATAGCATCGACGCATTGGTACAACAGAGGCCGTGGCCCGGTCCTTTCTATGACTTTCAGAAATCATAATGAAAATGGCTGATTAGGTCTGGTTGCTGAGATATATGCTCTTATTTAGTCAGTAGGGGCAATTAACTGTGTATTATGCAACATTTGTGTGAGATTGCATGGTCTCTACTTGCAACCAATGGAAATCTCTGTCCAACACCAGATGATGCAATCAGTGCTTAAATTTGCATCACTTGACAGTAAAAAATTTTAGGGTGTCTTAGTCACAATAAAAAAATAAAAAAATAAAAAAAATAATAGGGACATGATTATTTTATACCGATAGGTCAATCACAGCATATTTGGCGATACATCGTACTTGTGTTATTCATGCAGATAATTTCTGCTATATTTGTGGTGAGATGACTTTTCTATCACAACAATGGAATATGACTGTGGCGGTTAAGAAAGCCTACAACTTATATTTTGGCTGCAGAATAGGAGATCAGGATAAAAGCTGGGCGCCACACATTTGCTGCAATACATGTGCAACAACTCTCAGGCGATGGATGGATGGGAAAAGGCAGTCAATGCCTTTTGCGGTCCCAAATATCTGGAAAGAGCCCACCGATCTCGTCAGTGATTGCGACTTCTGCATGGTTCCTCCAATTCAGAAAGGCATATCCAGGTGACATAAGCGGATAGCCAACTGGTATTGAGTCATGGGCGTGGCTGCCAGAGTCTTTTTCTTTTTTGTCACACCTTGTAAGACTCCTCTTCTTATGAATCAACACTGGACTCTGGGGCGCTTAACACCCTCTTACATGCCCTTGGTGGAACGCGCTTGGATTATTGCAACCCATTGCTTAGCTGCATTCCACATTATCAATTTAAAAGACTCCAACTGGTCCAGGGCATAGCTGTAAAGCTACTTTATGTTGCAAAGGAAATAAGACCATTGGGAAAGGAATAACGAACCCTTCACAAAGAGGTGTGACAAATAGAGTGTTTTGCCGCAGGTGGTTTTCCATTTCGCCCATTTTTGCTTCCTGCCTCTGTCTAGATGGACCTCGGTTCAGTTCTCCCTCGTGGAATCCGCCGGTGCCTGTCTAGTTGGTTTGAGACTTACGCAAGAACACTTGGCTGGTAACCTGTGTTCCTTGGACATTAGGTGAAGGTGCCGTCGCTTTCTGGAAGGTCTCTTCGCTGCCTGTCCCTCCGTGGAGGCGGGTTCTGCAGGAGAGCAGCGGTAGCTAACTCTTGACACCCTGGTGGGGTCGAGAAACAAGGGGGATTTCAAGAGGTTTTTTCAGGCGGGGCTCCGGTGGCCTTATCAGTAGCTCTGTTTCTAGGCCGTCCAGTATGCTTGCGGTGGCGACTGTGTCTTTCTGAAGCACTAGCGCTGCTTAGGGCAGGGCTCTGTGCTGTTTCGCCAGTGAAAAGGGTCCAAGTGGGCTCTCGGTCGTGTCTTCCTGGTTGGCATAACGCCTGTTGACGAGAGGAGCAGGCCGGGATCGGTGCCTGTTCTGTTCGTTTAGGGGCCGAGCCGACTAGAAAGGTCCCTCCCAATGGTTACTGCTCTGGTACATCCCAGAGGTGGAGGACTCAACTGTAGGACCGATAAGGAAATGGAAATTACACTTACCTGGTAATTGATGTTCCTTGAGGGAATACAGTTCAGTCCTCATTCCCGCCCGGGGATGGATATCTCAGACGCGAGGCGTCAGTTATGAGTGTGCTTTCGGATCCTTGAGTCGGCAACGGGCGCTGATTGGCAGGTCATCGCGAGAGCAACCTTTTCTGCCTATGCTCTTCCTTAGTTCTCCTTCCTTCTGGCTCTCTGTCTTCCGCTGTGTGGTGCGCAGGGGGACAGGGGCACGGAGGAGGGTGTTTTCGGCATTTTCTTCTTGGGGCACTGTAGTTTTTAAAGTTGTAGTTTAAGCATAGCATTGTATTTAGTACCTTAACTGGTTGTTTGTTTGCTCCTTTGAGTCTGCTTTGACAGTAGGTCACTGGGGGATCATGGGAGAAGACCAGCAGGATATACCCGGTGATGTCACAAGTTTGACTTGTCCAGTCTCCATGCTGCAGGAAGAGGTGCACTACCCAGAGGTGGAGGACTGAACTGTACTCCCTCAAGGAACATTAATTACCAGGTAAGTGTAATTTCCATTTGCCTTATTTTGTCTCTACAATGGTGGCAGTCGACCCAAAACCTGTTGGTGGGGTCCCCTTTCCAGCAACCCCTACCCCAGGTCACTCTAACAACAGACGCCTCACAAGTGGGTTGGGGAGCTCATCTGCAAGATCTCTCTACCCAAGGCACCTGGACTCCACAGGAGACCCACTTACATATCAATCTCCTAGAACTCAGAGCAATCTTCCTTGCTCTTCGAGTGTTCCATACCCAGCTCAGCTACAAGACAGTCCTAATTTATTTTATTTATTTATTTATTTACATTCTCTTATATACCGCGCTATTCTGCATCAGTGCGGTTTACATTGAACAAACTGAAATTACATTGAACAGGGCATTATAACTTGGAGATAACTATTTTACAGGGAACATGGGCTATGGAGGGTTAAGTGGCTTGCCCAAGACCACAAGGAGCATCTGTGGGACTAGAAACCTCCGTCCTTCCAGCCCAAGGTTGCTGTCCTCTAGTGGGATCTGAACCCCCGACCTTCCGGCCTGAAGTACCTTGCCCCAACCACTAGGCCACTCCTCCACTCCAATTCAGACGGACAATCAAGTAGCTATGTTCTATCTGAACAAGCAGGGAGGAACAGGCTCTCTGTCGCTTTGCAACGAAGCTTTGCGACTATGGGCCCTCGCCAGAGAGCATCAAATTCATCTCCTGGCGGTGTATCTGCCAGGCATTCAAAACTCTTGGGCAGACAGGCTCAGTTGAGTTCTGCTTCCACACGAATGGTCTCTCCATGCAGACCAGGTAGCAAAAAGTTTTCAAATTTGGGGAACTCCGGACATAGACCTCTTTGCAAGTCTGTTGAATGCCAAACTTCCCCGGTTCTGTTCCAAAATTCGCGCTCTGGGTTCTCAGGCCAGGAATGCTTTCCTCCTCCCTTGGGGTCAGGACTTCCCATTCCCCTAAATTCCCAAAACCCTATTCAAGCTTCAGAGAGACAAAGGCCACATGATTCTCATAGCTCCACATTGGCCACGGCAGGTGTGGTACCCTCTGCTCCTGCATCTCTCTCAAGCTCCATCTCTGGAGTTAGGATCTGCTCCAGATCTCCTGTCTCAGGAGGATGGGATGTTGTGGCATCCCATTCCCCACTCTCTGCATCTCAGGGCCTGGTTGCTGAGAGCCTAGACCTTCATGGTCTTAACCTTTCTCAACAAGTAAGGGATGTCCTTTGTGCTTCCAGGAAACCTTCCACAAGACGCTCTTATGCTTTCAAGTGGAAAAGGTTTTCCATATGGTGTTCGCAAAAGGGTCTTCACCCCTCTGCAATACCTCTGGAATCATTACTGGAGTATCTCCTGCATTTATCTAATGCAGGATTTAAGACTAACTCAGTAAGAGTCCATTTAAGTGCTATTTCAGCTTCTTTGAAGCCTTAAAATGGACAACCTATTTCCTCTCATCCTCTCATAGTGAGATTTATGAGGGGCCTTCTTCTAACTAAGCCGCCCATTAAGCCACCTCCAGTGGTGTGGGACCTGAATCTGGTTCTTGGGCAGCTCATGAAGCCGCCTTTTGAACCCTTGGCTACTACCTCCTTGAAATTCCTTTCCTGGAAAGTTATCTTTCTCATTGCAATCACATCAGCACGTCGCATCAGTGAATTGCAAGCATTAGTTGCAGATCCTCCTTACACGAGGTTCCATCATAAGGTAGTCCTTAGGGCTCATCCACACTTTATGCCAAAGGTGGTCTCACCTTTTCATTTAAACCAGGCAGTTTACCTGCCTGTATTTTTTCCAAGGCCTCATGCTTCAAATGCAGAAAGGAATCTTCATACTTTGGACTGTAAAAGAGCACTTGCCTTTTACTTGCAGAGGACACAACAACATAGAAAGTCCTCACAACTCTTTGTTGCTTTCGATCCTTCTCATTTGGGACTTCCAGTCTCCAAGAGAACATTGTCCAACTGGATTGCACAGTGTATTTCTTTTGCCTATCAGAGTAAGAACCTTTCTCTGGAAGGCCATGTCACAGCTCACAATGTGAGAGCCATGGCAGCCTCAATGGCCCATCTACACTCTGTGTCTATTGATGACATCTGTCGAGCAGCTACTTGGGCCTTGGTTCATACCTTCACAGCCCATTACTGCTTAGACAAGGACTCCCGCCGGGATGCCTTGTTTGGTCAGGCTGTTCTCCAACACCTGTTCCATACCTAATCAAATCCTACCTGCCATCCCTGGTTGGATGCCAGAAATCCATGGGGGGAAGTGGAGCCCTTTCACAGGGACACACAACTTCTGGGGTCTCTCCCTGGCATCTAAAGCTAGGGAGTCCCCATATGTGAAGACTACATTCCTGCTTGTTCCTGGAGATAGCATAGTTACTCACCTGTAACAGGTGATCTCCGGGAACAGCAGGAATTTAGTCTTCACAACCCACTCACCTCCCCTAGGAGTTGTATTTCTCTTTTCTTTCCTTTCCCTCTCTCTTTGTTTCAGCTTTAAAACTCAACTGGAGAGAGGCAGTTGGGAAAGGTGGGAAGGCAGCACACAGGCGCTGTGGGATGCTCCCAAAAGCTTTCTAATTGGACGCTGGGGAGCGTTTCCACGCAGGCTCCGTCGGTACCGACGATACCCATATGTGAAGACTGAATTCCTGCTGTTCCCGGAGATCACCTGTTACAGGTGAGTAACTATGCTTTCTGGCTCTGGCACATCAAGTGAGTCGCAGATTCAGAGTGTCAGCAAGACAGTTCCTGCGCCTTCTCAGGCACATGGCATCCACGGTCCCTGTGACACCAGATGCTCGCCTCCACATGCAAAATGCTCAGTGGTGCTTCCGAGACCAGTGGTCACAGGCCACAGGCAGCCTCTGAGAGAGTCACAGTGTCCAGACGACTAATATAGTCCCTAGACTGGTGGCTTCAGCCACTCCACTTGGAAGCGGGAATACCTTTCCAGGCTCCTCGACACATGAGGATCCTGTGGAGCCTATTGCCAGGGACTTTGTACTCAAAGAGTGTGGTCCCCAAACGAGAGAACACAACAAATCAATTTCTTGGAGCTCCAAGCCATCCACCTAACCCTAGGAGTATTCTGGCGGACCCTGGCTCACGAACCTGTCTTGGTATAGACAGACAACCAAGTAGCCATGTTCAATGTGAACAAGCAGGGTGGCACGAGGTCTCGCCTACTATGTCAGGAAACTCTGGATCTGTGCTCCTTGGCAGCCCGGCATGGCATTCATCTATGGGCAGTCTACTTGCCAAGCCAGGACAACTGCTTAGCCGATAGGCTAAGCAGGATTCTCCAGCCCCACGAGTGGCAGCTGGACAGAGGGGTAGTCCATTGGCTTTTTCAGGCCTGGGGACGGCCAGTGATGGAATTGTTTGCAAGTCCAGTCAGTCACCAGTTGCCCCAGTTTTGCTCCATGCAGCCGCACCCGCACAGAGTGGCTGCCGATGCATTTCTGATATCATGGTCTTTAGGCCTCCTGTATGCATTTCCTCCGACGCCTCTGGTGGCCAAGACTCTGTTCAAGATCCTTCAGTACAAGGCCTCGGTCATCCTGGAAGCCTCGAGGTGACCGAGGCAACTCTGGTTTCTGCTTTACTTCAGCTAGTGGTGGAGGCCCCCATTCCCCTGGGGTCCTCTCCAAGTCTCCTGTCCCAGGAGGAGGGCACTGTCCTGCACCCCAACCTCAGCTCCCTCAACCTAATGGCATGACTGCTGAAAGGGTAACACTCACACCACTCCTCTTTCCAAAAAATGTTGAAGAGGTCTTGCTTGCCTCAAGGAGGCTGTCGACTAGATGGACCTATGCCTTGAAATGGCGTAGGTTTGTGACTTGGTGCAAGGAGCAGGGTGTGGATCCTTTCTCTTGCCAGGTTGGGGTGGTTTTACAGTACCTTCTCCACCTTATTTGGGACTTAAGTCCAACTCCGTCAGAGTCCACCTTAGTGCCCTTGCAGCAAACCACTTCCCGGTGGAGGAGAAATCTCTCTCTGCCCATCCCTTGGTCTCTCGGTTCTTGAGAGGCCTTCTTCTGTTGAAATCTCCGGTTCGCCCTCCGGCGACCTAGTGGGATTTGAATGTGGTTTTAGGGCAGCTTACTTGGCCGCCCTTTGAGCCAATGGCGACCTGCCATCTATGCTACCTTTCTTGGAAGGTGGTTTTCTTAGTGGCACTCACATTGGCTCGGCGGGTAAGTGAGCTTCAGGCCCTTGCATCAGACAGGCCTTATACAAGGTTCTATAGGAACTGGATGGTGCTTCGCACGCACCCCAAGTTCCTTCCGAAAGTGTTCTCCTCGTTTCACCTCAACCAGGAGGTGGTGCTGCCTACCTTCTTTCCCAGGCCGCATGCCAGTCGGGCAGAGACAGTACTGCATACCCTGGACTGTAAGAGGGCGTTGGCCTTCTATATTCAGTGTACGCAGGGCCATAGAAGGGCTTCTCAGCTCTTCATGTCCTTCGACCCCAGTAAGCTGGGGTTGGCTGTTTCCAAGTGTACGCTATCCACCTGGGTGGCGGACTGTATCGCCTGGGCATACAGGGCAGCCGAGCTTCCATTGGAGGGTCGTGTCGCAGCCCATCGGGTCAGGGCCATGGCAGCATCAGTGGCTCATTTCTGCTCTGTCCCGCTGGCAGACATCTGCCGGGCCACCACCTGGTCTTCAGGTCAGACTTTGCAACCCATTACTGCCTGGATAGGGAGTCCCGTCGGAACAGTGCTTTCGGCCAGCCTGTACTCCGTAACCTTTTCAAAGTCTTGGCAACTCTTGCCTTCTGACCCTTCTCTGTCAGGCTACCGGAGTGCTACTCTCTCAGTTAGATTCCTATTGTGGCTGCTTGTGGCTCTCGTAGAGGGAGCCTATTTTTTCAGCTGTGGGTACTCGATAGCCTATAGCTGGGGATTCCCGTATGTGAGGACTGACTTCCTGCTTGTTCCCGGAGAAAGCGTAGTCATTCACCTGTAACAGGTGCTCTCTGGGAACAGCAGGAATCAGTCCTCACGACCCTCCCTCCTCCCATTGGAGTTGCAGTCCTATTATTATATTTTGTTCTTTTTGCCGTCTTTTTACTATGTCATTTGACTGAGCAAGATGGCACCCTTGGGCGGGAAGGGGACCGTGCATGCGTGATGCAATTCCAAAAGGCTTTCTCTGAAAGCTGGGGATTTGCTCCGCACGAAGGCTCCGTTGGCGCCGAGGTCACCCATATGTGAGGACTGATTCCTCCTGTCCCCAAAGAACACCTGTTACAAGTGAGTAACTACGCTTTACTCACCTGTAACAGGTATTCTCCGGGGACAGCAGGAATCAGTCCTCTCAACCCTCCCTCTTCCCCTTGGAATTGCTCCTTTACCATCTTTTATTTTTGCCGTCTTTTAGCTATGTCATCTGATTGAGGAAGATGGCACCCTTGGGCAGAAAAGGTACCATGCATGCGTGGTGGCATCTCCAAAAGGCTTTCTTTGAAAGCTGGGGGGATGCTTCTGCGAAGATTCCATTGGTGCCGAAGCCACTCATATGTGAGGACCGATTCCTGCTGTCTCTCCGCTGTGGCCTTGTCCCCTCTTAGTGCCCCTTTTACCCTTCTATCATCCAGTGGTCCAGTTGACTTTCTCACAGTTTTTTTTTGCTACGAATGTATTTGAAAAAGTCTTTATTATGTGTTTTTGCTTCCACAGTAAGTTTCTCAAATTCTCTCTTTGCCTGCCTTATCTCAATGCCTTGCATCTAACTTGCCATTGCATATGTTGTGTCCTGGTTTCGTCATTTGGCTCCTTTTTCCATATGCTGAAAGATGATTTTTTGGCTGCAACAGCCTCTCTGACCTCACTTTTAAACCATGCTCACAGTTTTTTGGACTTCCTTCCACGTTTCGTAAAGCGTGGAATAGAGCTTGTCTGGGCTTCCAAAATAGTATTTTTAAACAACAACCATGCTTGATGTAAATCTTTAACCTTTGCAGCTGCTCCTTTTAGTTTTTTCTTAACTGTTTTCCTCATTTTATCATAGTTTCCCTTTTGAAAGTTAAAAGGCAGTACTGTGGATTTCCTTGCCATCCTTCCTCCATTTATGAAATCAAATGCGATCATGCTATGATCACTATTGCCAAGTAGCCGCAATACGTTTATCTCTTGCACTGCATCTAACTTGCCAGTGCTTATGTTGTTTCCAGTTTTCATCATTTGGCTCCTCTTAGCCCCTTATTGACCCAGGCAACCCTGTTTTCCTTTTTTTCAAACTTTCCAGTAAAGATTCATCCGGGTGATTCATCAACCCTGATTACGCAAGACTGAGAGATGTTGTTGCACCCCAACATTAAGTTCCTAGCTCTCACAGCTTGGATGTTGAGGGGCTAACATAGCTCTCCCCGAACTTGTCAGTTGGACTGACTGATGTCCTCTTGGCTTCTAGAAGATATTCCACTTGGACGTCAGATCATTTTAAAGGGAAGAGGTTTGCTGTCTGATTTGCATTCTCTCCTCTTCTCCCTCTCCTATGGCTCTACATCACTTTGTGTTCTTGATGTTAACTCTCCCTAATCTTTTCACCTCATTTCGACAATTCCATGCCCCTACTTCTCTTTACCCACTCCTTACTGTCCCCATCTCCCCTACCATTTTGTCATCTACCTTATAATCTGCCCTTGAGCTTCACTTTTTTCTTCCTCTCATTCAGCCACCTCCACTTTCACTGAGGGAAGCTCACCCTCTCTTCCATCATGCCTCCTCTCCCCCAGTCTCTCCTGCTCCTTCTCCTTTTCTCATCTGGAGATGTCAACACCAACCCTGGTACCCCTAGACCTTTTTCACACTGTCAAGGCAGATCAATCCTTAACCTCTCAAACTTTGTTCATATCCCTCTTCTTTTTCCCTCTTCTCTCCCTTTTTCATGTGCCTTGTGGAATGCACATTCTGTCTCCAATAAACTTGCCTTAATTCATGACCTCTTCATCTCTAATATTCTGCATCTCCTGGCTCTTACTGAAACTTGACTTCTCCCTGAAGACTGCTTCAGTCGCTGCCCTCTGTCATGGAGGCTACTTTTTTTCCCAAGCACTTTGGCCCATTGGCTATGGTGGTGATGTTGGATCTCTACTCTCTCATTCCTACCAATTTAAGCCACTTCTTGTGCCTCTGTCTTATTTCTTTGCTTTCTTTGAAGTCCATGCCATCTGCCTATTTACTCCACTACTTCTCCAGGTAGCTTTCATTTATCTACCACCCCCCCCCCCCCCAACAAGTCCACCTTACCTTTCTTACCGACTTTGACTCCTGCCTCGCCTCCTTTCTGGATTTATCTTTCCCTTCCCTTACTCTTGGGTATTTTAGCATTTACTTTGATGATTCTTCTGACCCTTATGCCTTAAAGCTCCTTTCCCTGACCTCCTCATTCAACCTCCTGCTGTGCTGTACCATTCCTACACGCAAGTATGGCCACTGCCTTAACTTCATCTTCTCCTCCAACTGCTCATCCTCAAACCTTTCCAACTCAGCTCTTCCCTTATCTGACCACCTGATAACCTTCACTCTTAAACACCCCCCATCTTGGTCTCACCCTGTCTCCACCAACCTCTTCACACTATCGACCCTTCAATTCTTTCCACTGCTGTCATCACTTCTTTCTCCACTATGTCATCTGAGTCTGTTGATCAGGCACTATTTTCCTATAACACTATATTCTCCTCTGTTCTGGATGCACTGGCCCCTCCTATCGGGGCCAGCCCGTCCATTGTGCGAGAATGTTGTTCACACATGGCCCTGCGTGAACTTCATTCGCGCACAATGGACGGCTTCAGAGGTGAGCCGGGGAAGTCGTGCGAGGCCCCGGCTCACCTCTGCACAGCCGCCAGTGTGAAAAGCTCCGTTTCCCCTCACGCAGGCAGCTGTGTTACTATGAAGCGCACGAGTGTCGGAAAATGCCCTTTAACCTTTCCTGGCATTCATTACACTTCACAGTAACAGCCGCCAGCGTGAGGGAAAACGGCACTTTTCACGCTGGCGGCTGTGCAGAGCTGAGCCGTGGCCTCGGGAGGGCTTTCCCGTCTCACCTCTGAAGCAGCTTAGATAGGCATGGGGCTTTTCAGGAGGAGGGTTCTAGGATAGGACAAGAAATGGCCGATGGGGGGATAGGATCGTAAATGGGCTGATGGGGGTGTTTGGACTGGAAATGGGCCAGTGGGGAGCTTGGACTTAAAATGGGCTGATGGGGTGGGGAGCTTGGACTGGAAATGGGCTGATGGGGGCTGGAATAGGACTGGAAATGGCTGGTGGGGGGCTGGAATAGGACTGGAAAAGGCTAATGGGGGGGCTAGGATTGGGGCTTTCCCGGCTCACCTCTGAAGCAGCTTAGATATACACGGGGCTCTTCTGGGGGGGGGGAGTCTAGGATAGGAAAGGAAATGGCCAATAGAGGGCTAGGATTGAAAATGGGCTGATGGGGGAGGCTTGGACTGGAAATGGCTGATGGGGGATCTGGAATAGAACTGGAAATGGCTGATGGGGGGCTGGGACTGGAAATGGGCTGGCAGGGCGACTAGGTTTGGAAATGGCCTGAGGGGGGAGCTTGGACAGGAAATGGGCTGATGGGGGCTGGAATAGGACTCGAAATGGCTGATGGGGGGGCTAGGATTGGAAATGGACTGATGGGGGGCTAGAATAGGACTGGAAATGGCTGATGGGGGCTAGAATTGGGGCTTTCCCGGCTCACCTCTGAATCAGCTTAGATAATGTCGTCAGCACTCCCTGGTGGCCAGTGGCTGTAAGGGTAGGCTGAGCATTTTTATTATTTCAAGGAGGAAAGGGCTCTTTAAGGCCAAGTGCAGGTTGGTCTTTGTAGTCCATCTCCTTGTGTGAACAAATTGTATAAGCCAAATAGAGGGTATTAAGGCTTTTATTTCCCCTTTAATGCAAAGGCTCAGTAAGGCACAGAAATAAAGAAAGTCCTTTCTTTCAGGGTTCCAGCAAACATAAGCAAGAAGAAAAACTGTTACAAGTTTCACAGTTGATTGGAGAGATTAACTGAAAGATTCTCTTACTTCAGAGCAACTTAAATAAGCAAAACAATTCTCTGCCACTTAGCAGAAAACATGAGCATTCTCAAAGCAAAAAGGTCTGTTCAATTCACAGTTCTGCTAATGACTCAAGGCTGCTAGCAATACACAAGGTACAGTCCATTAATTCATCTGGAGGCATGGGAATAGGATTCTCTAGGTCTATTTCCATGGACTCTGGGCCACTGGCCTCTCCCTCTGAATTGGATGTCTCCCTTGCTGCTATACTTTCCCAGACTCTGTCTCTGTTTGCTTGTTTCCAATAGGGCTGAACTAAGGCTCCCAAACGAACATGGCCTGTTCTTCTGCTCTTAGATACTGGTTTGTAAAGCTCTGACTTGTTTCCTTTTCTCCTGCACTGAGCATCTGTTTCAGCAGAGCGTCTAGGAGATAAACTTTCTTTTATAAATGAAGTGGCACCATACCTGGGCTTCCTCCTGTAGCCGGTATAACTGGAGCTTTCTCTCTGAGGCACCTCTCTCTGGAGACAGGCTTTCTCTTGGAACCTTCTGCGCAGTGCTTTACCTTTCTGTAGTTCAGGAAAACCTGGTGAGGCATCCGGATTTCCTTGCTTCTGGGTAAAGGTAGCTCTGCTATCAGAACCTTTCCTTCTTGTACCTCTTAATCCTGATTCAGACTCCTCCGGTGAGCGTGGGCCTCTCTCAAAGCATGGCTTTCTCCTCCCAAGCTCTTTGCCTCTGTGGTCCTCTGCTACCGAGTCTCTCTCCAGACTGACTCTCCTCGAGCTGTCTTTCTTTCTGACTTTCTCTGCTCCTTTTCCAGCACTTACTGTTCCGGGCATTCTGCTTGACCCAGTTATGCTGCTTGGGCTGGAGGTATCACTCCTTCCACCTGAAGTGCTTCTCCTGGCAGTCTCTCTCTGGACTGTCCCTCTCTGGACTGCTTTCCTCCAGACTGCTTCCCTCTGGACCGGTTCCCTCTGAACTGGTTCCTTCTCCTGGCCTGCTTTCCTCTGGACTGGTTCCTCCTGCTGGCCTGCTGTCCTCTGGACCGGTTCCTTCTGCTGGCCTGCTTTCCTCTGGACTGGTTCCTCCTGCTGGCCTGCTTTCCTCTGAACTGCCTTTCTCTTATAAAGGCATTCTACCTTTGAGTTTCCCGGGCTTGTCGTCAGGTGCAGCTGATTAGCTCTTACATAATCCATGGCTGGGTATGTTAACTCAGCCTCAGTAGTTTTGCTCCTGCTCCCTCTAGCTGGGCTGCAAGGTAATTGCATCCTCTGCACACCAACAGCTCTGTGAAAGACAGGGTTTTTTTCTAAGTCTGCACTCTCAGTAGCTTCAACTTCATGACAATAGGCATGGGGCTCTTCGGGAGAAGTGGTCTAGGATAGGAAAGGAAATGGCCAATGGGGGGGCTAGGATTGGAAACAGGCTGATGGGGGGCTTGGACTGAAAATGGACAGATGGGGGCTGGAATAGGGCTAGAAATAGCTTATGGGGGGGCTAGGACTGGAAATGGGCTGATGGGGGGTGCTAGGACTGGAAATGGGCTGATGCGGGAGAATGGGACTAGAAGGGAGCAGATGCTGGGTGGAGCTGGAACTAGAAGGGAGCTGATATTGGGGGAGGACTAGAAGGGGATGGGGCTGGGGGAGTGAGGATGGAGAGGGGAAAAGATATTTTGTGTGAGAGGGAAGAAAAATCTACAATTGGCCAGGTATTAGGAGAGTAAGTGGAAATTGGGGATGGAAGGGTGAAATTTCAGTGGATGAAAAAGAAATAAAAAAAGAAATGGAGGAAAGAGCAATAGAGGAAAATCAGTATGTTAAAGCAGATGTAGAGAGAGAATGGGAAAAAACTAGAAGAGAGAAGAAAGGACAGATGGACAGCAGATAATGGAGAGTTAGCCGAAGACATGAAGAAACCAGAAGAAAGTTACTGGAGCAATTGCAACTGAAAAATAAAATACCCAAACAACAAAAGGAAGAAAAATAATTTTTTATTTTGACTTTATTAACTGGAATATGTCAGCTCTGGGAAATGTGCATTGCTAACGTCTTTGCGTTTTTGTTTAGTACAAGAGGAAATTAATTTATTTTACTTCTCCAGTGTTGTTGTACGTTACAACTTTGGCCTTTGGAGATCCCAGTTTAATTATTGTCTTTTTATTTCTAAATTGAGATTCCTTGTTATTTGGGGATGGTCTATGTTCTGCACGTGTAACCGAGCTAAGGTATTTTGTTTATATGGTTTCCATTTGACAGTGCCACTTGTTCTCTTTCCCCAGTAGAAGATGTATTGGTATTCTCTGAGATGTATTGGTTTAATATTTGCAGTGTTGCTTTTTTGATAGGTAGGGTTTGGTGCTTTGTGTGTCCTGTGATAAGGAAGCTTATCATAGCTCAGGAAGGAGCTATAGAAAAGGTGAAGTGACTCTGAACAAGCAACCTGTCAGTTCTGGTAGAAATAAGAAAACAGAATTTTCCCATAAAAGACTACCAGTCCCAGAATGCACCAGGTTTCCAACAGCCATTAGAGGAGCTGAAGTGGGGAAACGTGTGTTCAATCAGGAGGGCTATGAGGTAATCCCTAAGCACTCATCTCAAAGGGCAGGGCCTGATTCAGCACAGCTGCGCTGTGTTAGGGAGGAGCACTCATCTAAGCAGAATAAAGGTAGAGTTTATTCTACAGAGAATCCTCCTCAGTATCCTGAGAATCAGCTTGAGCTTGATCAGTTTCATCTGAAGGATCATCAGAAGCAGAAGCCAAACCGGACGGTCAGAGAGGGAAAGAAACCTTTTGGAAGAAGGAGGAGAAAAGCCTTTGAGAGGTCTAGAAGAGTCCAGAGCAGTACGTATACTGGGAGGTATTCCAAGGGCCAGCAAACACCATTGGACTGGGGAAAACCAGAGGAATGGTGCTGCAGAGCTAGGAATCTCCAGACGGTACCTGTGAGAGAGACGGCTGCACGTGGAAGGGACCCTAAAACCCGTGCCAGAAGGTATGTGAAGAGAGATCCAGTGTCCAGGGATCTGGATTGGAAGGCTGGACATAAGAACTGGACTACATACTGGCCAGGCTATATAGAGAGGAACTCTAACAGCAATGGAAGCTCAGGCATGAACACTGATCTATGCCCTAGCTATAACCTTGAAGGACAGCAGGGAAACAAGTATTCTCCTGAAAGTGCTCCATTGAGAGATTCATCTATGCCAATCCATGATATTGAACCCATGCTTGTTGAAGAAGGGGGAATGATTGCAGATGAAGAATGTGTTTATATGGACTGCTCTCTGTCTAAACTCCTTTGGTAACTTTCTGTTACAAAGTACAGCAACCATCACAAAGAAATACAAACTTGTTCTTTAATCTACTCAGAAAAGCTCCTGAAGCAGGATTTGACCCACACAGTAGAAAGCAAGCCAGCTAAGGGGTTTCAGCTGGATAACTGCTAGCAATTGAGCCTTACCTAATTGCTTGTGAGCTAGGAGAGAATCACTTCTGAATCTATGTGGGAAGTTATCAGAAGATAACCTTTCTTTGTGGCTTTTCGTTTGTTGTTTGATATATGCTAAGAAAACATTAGCTAATTCCTGACAAGTTTGAATGTTGTTTTCCTGATTTTGATTTTGTTTTTCCAAGTTAAACACTGGAAGCAAGTAACCTGATTTAGGTGCTACCAAGCATATCTGTGTTGGGAGAAATAACCCCATAAATAAATATCTTATTGGCTTTAACACTTGAGCACAACTAAATTATTGTCAGCAGCTGTGTCTGGTGTGAATGAACTGCATTGCCCACAATCCCTTGCAAATCATATAGATATATGCACTTGCCAAGACTGTGAAGATTCTCACCCAGGCAGCCGTCTGACAGTCCTGATAGTGCTGTTATGATACAGAGGGTTTTCTATGGGTTCTAAATGGGCAGTGTTTATAGTACTTCCTAATGTGCCTGGCAGTTGGCACTGGAGTATAATAATATAGAATTCTGGTAGTCTTTCTTTATCCAGACACTCATTAAGAGGCATGTTTACTAAAAGTTAATGCACGTTAACATTATACAAATATTTATGCAAATGAGGCCCCGCAATGAGTCTTTGCAAATGGTCCTGCACCCCCCTTGGGCCGCCCCTGCCTCCCATTCCACGTCCTGGGAGACATACTGTACCTCAACCCTGGCTGTTCTCAACAATCCATTACCTACGTTCCTGGGCTTGTTTAGCTGAGTGCCTTTGGCTTAAATCACGTAGCCTTGCTGACTTCCTACATTTCCAATTCATGCTAACCTCTTTCCAGTCAGCTATAGCACTCGCCAAGCAAGAGCACTATGTCCATCTGACTAACTTTCTTACCTCTGACCCTCGGTGTCAATTTGTTTTGCTCAACTCTCTCCTCAAGGTCCCTCCTCCCCCAATCCCTCCACCACTGTTTGCCCAGACCTTGGCTAGTTCCGTGACAAAGTCCATAAGATTAGCCTTGAATTCTCCACACGGTCACCTCCACCTCACCTTCCCCCTCTTCAATCCCAGATCCTTCCCTCAACCAATGTCACGGTTTCTTCCTTTTCTAAAATCACTGAGGAATAAACTGCAAATCTTCTCTCCTTCTCCAAAGTCACTACCTGCTCCTCTGATCCCATTCCCACTCATCTACTAAGCTCTGTCTCTTCCGCTGTCATCCTTTCCATCTGTCATATCCTTAGCCTATCACTTTCCACTGCAATTGTTCTGTGGCCTTCAAACATAAGAACATAAGATATGCCATACTGGGTCAGACCAAGGTCCATCAAGCCCAGTATTCTGTTTCCAACAGTGGCCAATCTAGGTCATATGTACCTAGCAGTTTCCCCAAGAGACACAAGTTCCACAATGCTTGTACTGGGTCAAGCATTGATATCTTCGGTCACTTCTTAATAATGGTTTATGGACCTTTCCTCCAGGAACTTGTCCAAACCTTTTTTAAACCCAGCTACACTAACAGCCTTTACTACATCCTCCGGTAACAAATTCCAGAGTTTGATTACACGTTGAGTGAAAAAAATATTTTCTTTTATTAGTCTTAAATAGTTTACCCTGTAGCTTCATTGCATGTCCCCTAGTCTTTCTATATTCTGATAAGGTAAACAATCGATCTACGTTTACCCGTTCCACTCCGTTCATTAATTTATAGACTTCTATCATATCTCCCCTCAGCCGTCTCTTTTCCAGGTTAAAGAGCCCTAACCTTTTTAGCCTTTCTTCATAGGAGTATCCTTCCATCCCCTTTACCATTTTGGTGGCTCTTCTCTGTACCTTTTCTAAAATCTCTATATCCTTTTTAAGATACGGCGACCAGAATTGCACACAATATTCAAGGTGCGGTCTCACCATGGAACGATATAGAGGCATTATAATATCTTTTGTTTTATTTTCCATTCCTTTCCTTATCATACCTAGCATTCTATTTGCTCTCTTGGCCGCCGCTGCACACTGGGCCGAGGGTTTTAACATGGTATCCACAATGACGCCTAAATCTTTTTCCTGGGTGGTGGTTCCTAATGTGGAACCTTGAATCGTGTAACCATAGTTTGGGTTGTTCTTCCCTAGGTGCATAACCTTGCACTTGTCCACATTAAATTTCATCTGCCATTTTGATGCCCAGTCTTCCAATTTATCAAGATCCTCTTGCAATTTTTCACAATCCTCTTGGGTTTTAACAACTTTAAATAGTTTTGTGTCATCTGCAAATTTGATAACCTCACTCGTTATTCCACTTTCCAGGTCATAGTAACATATGTGCAACCACAGCATCATTTACTCTCTTCAAAAAGCCTTTACTAGACTCTACCTGTCCTTCCAGTTATTGACCTATCTCTCTCCTACCTTTTGCTTCAAAACTACTTGAACAGGCGGGTCACCACCGCTGTCTTGAGTTTTTCCTCTGAAGCCCTTCTGAATCCACTGTAATCTGGCTTTTGTCCTCTACATTCCACAGAAACCTCTCTTGCCAAAGTCTCCAGCGACTTGTTCCTTGATAAATCCAAGGGCCTCTACTCAATCCTCATTCTTCTTGACCTTTCTGCTGCCTTTGACACTGTTGATCAACACTTTCTCCTCGATTCCCTGTCCTTGCTTGGATTTAGGGCCCCTATTTTGTCCTGGTTTTCTTCTTATCTTTCCTGTTGCACTTTTAGTGTATGTTCTGGTGGATCCTTCTCTACTGGATTACAAATTGGTAGATATTGGTTATTAGACCTCTGGAGCGGTAGTTATAAGATCCTCATCTACTGCCATTCCGCTTTCAATTGGCATATCTCAGGACTCTTTCTTGAAACCTCTTCTTTTCTCATTCTATATTCAGTCCCTTGGTGCACTTATTTCCTCCCATGGTTTTCAGTACCATCTTTATGTTGATGACTCAGATCTACCTCTCTACGCCTGAAATCTCTCCAGGGACAAAGGCCCGGATTTCTCCTGCTTATCTGACATTGCTACCTAGATGTCTCAACAGCATCTAAAATTGAACATGGCCAAAACTGAGCTCCTTATTTTTCCCCCCAAGCCCACATCGCCGCTTCCTCCCTTCTCATTTTTGTTAGTTAACACCACACTCCTCCCTGTTTTCTCATCTTTGACTCTACTTTTTCTCTGCACACATCCAACAAATAGCTAAAACCTATTGATTCTTTCTCTATAACATTGGCAAAATTTGTCCTTTCTTTTCTACACACACTACTAAGACCCTTATCCACTCTCTAGTCACCTCCTGTTTTGACTATTGTAACCTGCTCCTCACTGGTCTCCTGATGAATCATCTCTCCCCCCTTCAATCTGTTCAAAACTCAGCTGCATGGTTTATCTCCCACCAGTGTTGCTGTGCTCATGTAATCCCTCTTAAGTCACTTCACTGGCTTCCTATCCATTTCCACATCCAGTTCAAACTTCTCCTACTGACTTACAAGTGCATCCGTTCTGCAACTCCTCACTGCCTTTCCTCTCGTATCTCACTCGACACCCCTCTTTGGTAACTCCACTCCTTTGGCAGATCCCTTTTTTCTCCAGGAACAAGTAGGAAGTTAGTCCTCACATATGGGTGATGTCAGCAGCGATGGAGCCCTCGCGGGAGCATCTCCCCAGCTTTTAAAGAAAGCCTTTGGGAGATGCCACCACACATGTGCGGTCCCTTTCCCGCCCAAGGGTACCATCTTGCTCAATCTCCTTTTTTTCCGTGGAGCCCTTCAGACATCGTCTGTTTTTCCCCCAGAAAAAGTCGATTTTTTTTTCTTCTCGAGTTCTTAACTCATCTCCGGTATCACACAGGTACTCCTCCCGCCTACCGATCTTGGTGGCTTGGCGTCGAGTTTGGTTCCCTTTAGTGTTTTCATTCTTTTTTGATGCTTTCGCGCCCCTTTTTTCCCGCTGGCAGCTCGAAGGGTCTTTGACCTCGCAGAGGTTCTTTTTTCCCCGATGGCTACCAGTGGTTTCAAAAAGTGTGATCAGTGTGCTAAGCTCATGTCCTTAACCGACACATATGACTGCTGCCTCCGTTGCCTCGGGCCAGAACATGACCCGGCGCTCTGCAGCTTATACAAACGGATGTCTACTAAGGCCCTAAAGAGCAGCCAGTAGCAGCATGATAGATTTTTTCCTGACTCCCTGATATCTCCGAAGGCCAGGGCCTCATCTGAGGCTCCGACATCTCGGGAGGAATTTTCCAAACCCGAGCACCATCATGGGTCCTCAGAGAAGGGGTCTCCCTCCAGGGAACACAGAAGGAAGAAGAAATCCTCGAAGGCGGCATCCTTGGATGGCTCCGACGGACAGGGTTCCTCCTGGGCCCGATCCCGCAGCCTCAGGCGCCTGCCCGAGACTTCGGAGAGGGAATGGCCGTTGAAAGTCCCCCGGAAGGATCCAGCAATGAACCGGCCTCGATCCTCGGAGGCTATCCTAGTCGAGGAGTCTCCCTTGGGGGAGCCAGCATCGGGCCCGAGTTCCTCAGTGCCCGCACTGAAGGCTGCGGAGCCTTCTGGACTCGAGTCCAGGATTGCGTCCTTGGAGTGCAGTTTGTCTGCCTTCTTGGATCAGCAGCAGGCATTGTAGTCCAGCACATCTAGTTCCTCCTCCCCAACCACCGGGCGCTCGACGTCGAAGGCGTCCCCGGAGGCCGAGCCAATCCTCGAGGTTCTGCGGCCTTGAGTTGATCCTTGGCCAAGGTCGCGCTCGGTGTCCCGCTCGTCGGGGCTGCGGTCATCACCGATGTCCTCTCTGGAGGCGGACCAGGCAGCCTTGGGGCCTTCAAGGCCCACAGAGTAGCTCAGCCTCGAGTCTTCCTCAGACTACTCTGAGTGGAAGACAGAGGATGATGAGTCCCTGGACACTCGTCGCCACCGCAACATCCCCTTGGACTACCCAGTCTCGGAACCTCAGAGAAGGTCCCTGCTGGAGGACATGGGATTCTTAGACTTTGTTAAAGACATGTCTAAGGCCCTGGTGTTCCCAACCGAGTCGGAGGAAGTCCCTCAGGCTGATGAGCTTGAGATCCTCCTATATGAGGCTCCCCCTCGGGAATTGCTCACGATGCCCACTCCTCCTATCCTGGAACGGCTCATGTTCCGCATGTGGGAAACACAGGCATTGGTGCCGGTAGTGAGCAAGCAACTGCCGCACAACTGCATGGTGGTGGAGTTGGCCATACGTCGGCTGAAGAGCCAGAAGACGCACTCCTCAGTGCCCCCTGGTAGGGAGGCCAACACTTTGGACACCCTCAGCAGGAAGTGCTACCAGGGCTCAATGCTCATTTGCCGTCCAGGCCTACCAGCTGTACATGGGCATATACCTGAGGGAGGGACCTGGCGAGGGAACTCGCCGGTTTCTCAGCTGGTCTCTCCGAGGAACCCTTGCAGCGCTTCAGGGGCCTCTCCGAGGCTGTCCATGAATGTTCCAAATTTGTGTCTTGAGCGGCCTATGATGGGTTCGAGTCGGCGGCCCAGGTAGTCACAGCAGGCATCGGTGCGCACCACCAGGCTTGGCTCCAGTCGTCCGACCTAGAGAAATGGGTCCAAGACAAGTTGGTCGATGTCCCCTGTCAGGGTGAAAACCTCTTTGGCAAGCCCATGATTGACAAGGCCGCCGAGTTGGAGACCGAGTTCATGACGAGGACCAGCTCTCTAAGAAGACCACTGCCCCTCCCCGAAGGAAGGCCTCGGGTAAAAACCCTTTTACCTGAGGAAGGGAGCTGCTTACTGCAACTACCCACATTTTCAGGCCTTCCCGGCTCCCCAACAAGGGCTGCAGGCCAAGGGACAAGGGCATGGCCCGCGTAAGCAGAAGGCTCCGAAGCCCCGGGCACTGGCTCTGGCCCAGCCAGGGGGGAGTTTTTGACTACTCCAGCATAGCCACTCTACCCCAAACAGGTCACCTACCTACAGGGGGACGACTGACCCTCTATGCCCCGAGGTGGGTAACAATCACCACCGATGCCTGGGCATTGAACGTGGTCAGGAAAGGTTACCTTCCAGGTCTCCCCTTCACCGGGACCACCTTCTGAAGGAACTAGAAGGTCTTCTCGAGGACAATGCGATGGAACCGGTGCCCCACCACCTCCAGGACAAGGGGTTCTACTCCAGATACTTCCTCGTCCCAAAGATGACAGGGGGCCTAAGGCCCATCCTCGACCTGCGCAATCTCAATGAATTCCTGGTGAAGGAGAAATTGAAGATGCTCTCCCTTGGAACATTGCTGCCCTACCTCCAGCAGTGAGACTGGCTATACTCCTTGGACCTCAAGGATGCATACACTCACATCCTAATCCACCCACTCCACAAGCAGTACCTGCGGTTCGTAGTAGGAGGTAGGCACTTTCAGTACAGGGTGCTCCCCTTTGGGCTCGCCTCTGCCCCAAGAGTGTTCACAAAATGCCTGGCAGTCGTGGCCGCTTTTGTCAGGCTTCAGAGAGTCTTCGTATTTCCCTATCTGGATGACTGGCTCGTAAAAGGGGAAACGGCGTCCAAGGTGCAACAGGCAACTGCATGCACCATCCAAGTCCTACAGCACTTGGGCTTCATCATAAACTATAGTAAGTCCCACCTTCTACCGTCACAGTGCCTGGAATTCATAGGAGCAAAGCTCGACACCCGCCAGTAAAGGCTTTCTTACCCATGGACCGGGCAGATCGCCTAAGGTCTCTGGCCCGGGACATACAACATCATCCCGAGGTGTCTGCCCGCCATCTTCTGCACCTCCTCGGGTGCATGGCTTCCACGGTCCACGTCACTCCAGATTCCCATCTCCACATGAGAATGGCACAGTGGTGCCTCTGGGACCAGTGGTCACAGGACACCGGCCACCTCCGAAATGGGGTTCGGGTGACCCGCTGGTTGGCGGACTCCCTGGTCTGGCGACAGTCGTCTTACCATCTGAAGAAGGGTATGCCTTTCCAAAGCCCCGGGCATTGCATGATCCTCACCACGGATGCCTCCCTACTCGGCTGGGAAGCCCATTGCGAAGGACTCCACACCCAGGGCTGCTGGTCACCAGAAGAAAGCAACCATCAAATCAATCTCCTGGAGCTTCGAGCCATTCACCTTGCCCTGAGAGTCTTTGGCCATCACCTCCACCACTGGCCAGTTCTGGTCCAGACGAACAATCAGGTGGCCAGGTTCTGTGTGAATAAGCAGTGGGGCATGGGGTCCCATGCTGTCTGTCAGGAGGCGCTGGCCCTCTGCTCTTACATAACCCAGCAGGGTATCTTCCTCAAAGCAGTGTACCTGCCGGGGCAGGACAACCTCCTGCTCGACAGGCTGAGCAGGGTGCTCCGACCGCACAAGTGGCAACTGGACCCCAAGGTAGCCAGCCGGCTTTTCCGCCTCTGGTGGGATCCCGTGATGGACCTGTTCACCAGTCCAGACAACTTCCAGTTGCCTTGTTTTTGCTCTCGGCAGGTTCACCCCTCCAGAGTGGTGGCGGTGGACGCGTTTTTAGTCCCATGGTCAAGGGGCCTCATGTATGCTTTCCCTCCAACGCCACTGATTGCGAAGACCTTATTCAAGACCCTCCGCGACAGGGCCTCGCTCATCTTGATAGCCCCCCGATGGCCCCGGCAACCATGGTTCCCGCTGCTCCTGCAGTTGGCGGTGGAAGCCCCTATCCCTTTAGGGACTGCCCCGGGGCTTCTATCTCAGGAGGGGAGCGCTCTCCTACACCCCAACCTGGGGTCTCTTTTGTTCACAGCGTGTCTGCTGAGAGGGTAGCCCTGGCCCATCTCCACCTTCCCATTGAGGTGGAGAACATTCTGCTGGCCTCCCGTAAGGCCTCTACGAGGAGGGCATATGCCTTTAAATGGCATAGGTTCTCAGCTTGGTGTGCTGAGCAAAGGGCTGACCTTTACTCCTGCCCGGTGTCTATGGTGTTGCAGTACCTTTTCCACCTTTCTCACTCTGGACTCAGATCTAATTCTGTTAGAGTGCACCTCAGTGCCCTGGCGGCTTACCACCGCCCGGTGGATGGTAGGCCCCTTTCGGCTCAACCTCTGGTAGGCCGTTTCCTATGGGGCCAGCTCTTGTGTAAGCCCCCAGTTCGCCCTCCAGCGACCAAATGGGACCTCAATGTGGTGTTGGGGCAGCTCACCCGTCCACCATTTGAGCCCTTGGCTACTTGCCACCTTCTCTACCTTTCATGGAAGGTAATTTTCCTGGTTGCGCTCACGTCCGCTCGCAGGGTTAGCGAGCTGCAAGACTTGGTGGCTGAAGCTCCCTATACCAGGTTCTATAAGAACAGGGTGGTGCTCCACACGCATCCCAAATTTCTTCCGAAGGTAGTATCCTCATTCCATCTCAATCAGGAGGTGGTACTTCCTACCTTCTTTCTGAGACCTCATGCCAGTCAGGCAGAAACGGTGCTCCACACCCTGGACTGTAGAAGGGCCTTGTTGTCCTATGTCCTACACACTCAAGAACACCGCAAGGCCTCCCATCTCTTCGTATCCTACGACCCCAGAAGGCTGGGGGAAGCAGTGACTAAGCGTATGCTGTCCACGTGGGTAGTGGACTGTATTGCCCTCGCCTATGAGCAGGCAAAGCCCCCACTGGACAGTTGCATCACTGCACATCGTGTCCGGGCCATGGCGGCTTCAGTGGCACATCTGCACTCTGTTCCGATGGCGTACATCTGCCAGGCCGCCACCTGGTCTTCAATCCATACCTTCGCAGCCCATTACTGCATGGAAAGAGAATCCCATTGGGATAGCGTCTTTGCCCAGGCTGTGCTCCGCAATCTTTTCGGGGTCTAGGCAACTCCTACCCTCTGACCCTTTTGTGTTCAGGCTACCAGAGTGCTGATCTCATCGGACACAGGGGGTCATACTGTAGTCTGTACTCCAGACTAAATTGCTGCTGCTTGCAGCTCCCCTTGAGGGGTCCAATTTTTTGCTACGGGTCTCCTGGTAGCCTGAAGCTGGGGAGTCCCATATGTGAGGACTGATTTCCTGCTTGTTCCCAGAGAAAGTGTAGTTACTCACCTGTAACAGGTGTTCTCTGGGGATAGCAGGAATTAGTTCTCACAACCCTCCCTCCTCCCCTTGGAGTTGCTCCTTTACCATTCTTTATTTTGCTGTCTTCAGCTATGTCATTTGACCGAGCAAGATGGCATCCTTGGGCGGGAAGGGGACTGCGCATGCATGGGTGTGGTGGTATCTCCCAAAGGCTTTCTTTGAAAGCTGGGGAGATGCTCCCGCGAGGGCTCCGTTGGTGCTGATGTCACCCATATGTGAGGACTGATTCCTGCTGTCCCCAGAGAACACTTGTTACAGGTGAGTAACTATACTATCTGTGCCCTTCTCTGCCACTGCCAACTCCAGACTTCGTTCATTCCACCTTGCCACTCCATATGCCTGGAACCAACTATCTGAGTCAGTGTTTTGGGCTCCTTCTCTAGCCCTATTCAAATCTAGGCTAAAACACACTTCTTTCAAGCTGCTTTTGGATCCTGATACTCCTCACTCTCTTGTTCTCTACATATGTATATCTTACCATACTCTAGTCCCCAGTTTTGTGATATGTTTTGTTTTGATTAGCTTGTAAGCTCTGGTTACTACTACTGATAATTTATATAGCACTACAAGGATTACACAGCGCTGCATAGATACATGTAAAAGACAGTCAGAGCTTGTCAGAGCTTACTATCTAGTAAAGACAGACAACACAACAGCTGAGGACAAGGATACTTCCAGGGAATGGAAAGGAGAAACACACAGACTAAGCAGATCAGGATCCAAAAGTAGCCACAAAGAAGTGGGTTTTTAGCATGGATTTGAAAAGGGCCAGAGATGGAGCATGATGTACAGACTCAGGTAGTTTGTTCCAGGCATAAGGAGCAGCAAGGTGAAAGGATCAAAGTCTGGAATTGATAGTGGAAGAAAGGGGCACAGACAGAAGCAATCTGCCAGAAATCTGAGTTCATGAGGAGGGTTGTAGGGAGAGACAAGAAAGGAAAGATAGTGAGGAGCAACAGAATGACTGCATTTGTAGAAATTTGAACTGAATATGGAAATGAATTGGGAGCCAATGAAACAATTTGAGAAGAGAGGTTATATGAGCATATCAGAGCTGATGGAAGATTAGTCATGCAGCTGCAACAGATTGAAGGGGAGAGAGATGATTCAGAGGGAGACCAACAAGGATAGGTTACAAAGTTCTAGACAGGAAGTGACTAAAGAATGCATAAGTGTCATAGTAGTGTGTTCAGAAAGGAAGTGACAAATTTTGCTGATGTTATAGAAAAATAAATGAGAGGTTTTAGCTATCAGTTGGGTATGTGAAGAAGGAAAGGGAGGCGTCAAAGATGACCCCAAGGTTGTGAGCCAAGGAAACAGGGAGTAGTAGAGTGTTATCCACCGAGATTGAGAAAGGTGGAAGGGAGGAGGTGGGTTTAGGGAGAAAAATAAGAAGCTCGGTTTTGGCCATGTTCATTTTCAAATGGTGGTGAGACATCCAGGTAGTGATGTCAGGTAGGCAGAGATCCAGACCTGGATTCACAGAGAGAGATCAGGTGTAGATAGGTAGATATGAGAGTCATCAGCATAAAAATGGTATTGAAAACCATGGGAAGATGAATGTACCAAGGGACTGGATATATAGAGAGAAAAGGAATGGGCCCAAGACAGACCTTTGGGATACACCAACTGAGAGTGGCATAACAGTAGAGGAGGATCCACCAGAACAAACACTGAAAATGCAATGGGAGAGATAGGGAGAGACTGGGATAGCACAGAGCCCTTAAAACCAAGCAAAGACAAGGTGTCAAGGAAAAGGTGGTGGTCAACAGTGTCAAAAGCAGCAGTAAGGTCAAGAAGGATGAAGATTGAGTAACGGCCCTTGGATTTTGCCAAGAACAGGTTGCTGGAGACTTTGGAAAGAGCCATTTCAGTAGACTGTAAAGGATGAAAGCCAGATTGCAGTGGATCCAGAAGGGCTTGAGACGAGAGAAAGTCAAGGCAATGGTGATGAACTGCATATTCAAGTAGTTTAGAAATGAAGGGGAGGCAGGAGGAGGGAGATGGGTCAATAATTAGAAGGACAAGCAGGGTCTAGTGAAGGTGTTTTGAGGAGTGGTATGACCACAGCATGCTTGAAGGCTGCAGGGACAGTTTCAGTGGAGGTTGAGAATATGAGAGATGGAAGGGATGATAGTCGAGGAGATAGAGTTTAGGAGACAGATGGGAATAGGAGCAGAGGAGAAGGTAGTGAGTTAGAGGAAGAAATAAGATGTGTTATTTCCTCCTCAGAGATCTTAAAAAGGGAAGAAAGAGTAGCAGAGGTTGAGGGGAAGAGTTGGGAGGGAAGAGGGGATGGAGCTGATCTCGTGGGGAATTGGAGCGTAATCTTGTGGACTTTGCCATGGAAATAGTTGGCCAAGGTTTGGGCAGAAAGGGAAGGATGGTTTGGAGGCGGAAGCACCTTGAGGAGAGAGTTGAGAGTTGTAAAGAGACGACGAGGGTCAGAGGCAAGAGAGTTAGTCAAGTGGACATAGTAGTTTTGTTTAATGAGTGCTATGGCTGACTGGAAAGAGCCAAGTATGAATTTGAAGTGATGGAAGTCAGCAAGGGTGCGGGATTTGAGCCAACTGCGCTCAGCTGAGCAGCCACAGGAATGTAGATAATGGGTGGTCAAAGACAGCCAGGGCTGAGGTACAGTATGCCTCACAGGATGTGGCATGGGTGGAGCAAGAGCATCCAGAGCAGAGAAGAGTGCAGTTTTATAGGAAACTACAGCTTCATCAACAGACTTAGATGACATAATAGAGGAAAGAGGTGATGAGACAGTAGTGGAGAGAACTGATGAGTCGATAGCATGAAGATTTCTAAAGAAGTTGGAGGAAACTGTGCGAGATTGAGGCGGGGAGTGATGAAGAGTGAAGCTTAACAGGTGATGGTCAGATAAGGGAAGAACTGAGGTACAGAAATTAGAGGGTAAGCAATTAGAGAAGATCAAGGGTGCTGGTGAGTGGGGGCAGTAGAGCAAAGCTGGAAGTTGAATGAGGAGGTAAGGGAAAGAAGCTTCAAAGCATGAGAGGTGAGCAGGGACTTTATATTATATCTATATGTACAGTGCTGCATATGCCTTGTAGCGCTATACAAATGATTAGTAGTAATAGTGTGATGGAAAGGCCCTAGATCCTTTCTTTTATCCCACACAAAAGCTGCTTGATTACCTTCTACATTTATCAGAGTCTGTCTTGAAGACCATCTCCGTAAGGGAACACCTAAGTACAATTGGCAGTTCTCACTATAATGTAGAAGGTAAGCCTATTTCTCCAGGACCAAGCAGGAAGTCAGTCCTCACATATGGGTGACGTCGGCGCCGACGGAGCCCTCGCGGAGCAATTTTCCCCAGCTTTCAAAGAAAGCCTTTGGGAATTGCAGCGCGCATGCGCGGTCTCCTTCCCGCCCAAGGGTGCCATCTTAGCCAGTCTTCTTTTTTCCGCGGAGCCCTACAGACGTACCCGTCGTGTCCCCGCTGAAAAAGTTGATTTTCGTGATTTATTTCTCTTTTTTCCTTCGGTTCGACGCCGGTCTTTTTCCTGCCCGGACTCGCGACGCCGTTGCGAGTCCTTCTCTTATTTTTCGGTTTTTCTGATTTTGGTCAGTTTCGTTTTCGGTTTTTTCGCTGGCAGCCCGGTCCTTTGACCTTGCAGGGGCCCTTTTTCCCCCGATGGCTGCCAGTGGTTTCAAGCGGTGTGTTCAGTGTGACAGAAATATGTCACTCACTGACACACACGATAATTGCCTCCGCTGCCTGGGCCCGGATCACGAAGAACTGATCTGTGGGGCCTGTGGCAAAATGTCCTCCAAAGCGTTAAGGAGTCGGCGGCACCAGCGGGAAAGAATCTTCGCTGACCCCGGCCGTACCCGGACCTCGTCGGAGGCCTCGGCATCCAGAGGTTTCAGCTCTGACCACCGCCGAAGCTCCTCCGACAGGGGTTCTCCCTCCGGGGACCATCGACGGAAGGTAAAACCCGCGAGGGCGGCGTCGGTGGACGCTCCTGGCTCCGCGAGGGCCAGGTCGCATAGCCCCGATAGCCGTCCCAGGTCTTTGGAGAAGGAGCACCTCCCGAAGCGACCTCGCCTGGAGTCGGAGTTGCCTGCTCGGGTAAGTCCTGTAGTCCTTCTGGACTCGCCTCCGAGATGTCCGACGTCGGAACCGACGCCGTCGGGGCCCGAGTCGGGGGCTGCTGGGTCACCTGAGGTCGGACTCAGGTTGACGGCCTTGGAGAGCAGACTATCTGCCTTCATGGACCAGCAGCGGGCACTGCTCGCTAGCCTCGCTGGCGCCACTGCCCCGACCGCCGGGACGTCGACGTCTAAGTCGACCCCGGAGACCGAGCCGATCCTCGAGTCCATGCGAACTCGAGTCGATCCTCGGTCGAGGTCACCCTCGGCCTCCCGTTCGGGACCGAGGTCGTCGACGCCGACTCCCTCGGTGTCGGGGCGGCCGACGCCTCAGCCTCCGCCTGCCCGAGCCGACCCCACCGATTCCTCCTCGGAGTCGGCCTGGGAGTCTGAAGAGGAAGAGTCACCTGATTCGTTTCGGACTCGGTGTGTCCCCTCGGACTCACCTGAGTCCGAACCTCGGAAGCAGTCCCCTCCGGAGGATGCCCGGTTCTCGGACTTCGTCAGGGATATGGCCAAGGCTTTGGCCTTCCCTGCGGATCCCGAGGAGGAGCCTCGAGCCGAAGAGCTCGACGCCCTTCAGTACGACTCTCCCACCAGGGAGCACTTTACTGTACCGGTTCCTCCCATGCTGGAACGACTACTCTTCCGCATGTGGGAGAGTCCGGCCTCGTCGCCGGTATTGAGCAAGCGGGTCGATTCCATCTATCGAGTCCGCAAGAGTCCTGGCTTCCAAAAAGCACAGCTGCCACACCATTCCATGGTAGTGGAATCGGCCATGCATAGGCTTAAGATCCAAAATATGCACTCCTCGGTGCCTCCTGGCAGGGAGGCCCGTAACCTGGATGGCCTTGGTAAGAAGTGTTTCCAGGGCTCTATGCTTGCTTGTCGTGTCCAGACCTACCAGCTATACATGGGCATGTATCTCCGAGACCTGGCTAAAGAGATAGCCGGATTCTCCGCTGGACTGTCCGAGGAACCTTTGCGGAGGTTCCTGGCCTTGACAACTGGTATTCGGGAATGCTCCAAATTCATGTCCCGAGCAGCCTATGATGGCTTTGAAGCATCGGCTCGAGTGGCCGCAGCTGGCATCGGTGCCCGCCGACAGGCTTGGCTTCAGTCGTCTGACCTTGAACCCTGGGTGCAGGACAAGTTGGTCGATGTCCCCTGCCGAGGTGAGAACCTCTTTGGCAAGCCCATGGCTGAAAAGGCTGCACAAATCGAGACGGAGACTCTCACCCGGACTAGGCTTTCTAGGAAGACCTCCGCCCCTTCCCAGAAGAAGAAGGGCTCGGGAAAGAAGTCCTTTTACCCGAGAAAGGCGGCTGCCTATAAACACTACCCTCAATATCAGGCCTCCGCAGCTCCCCAACAGGGCCAGCAGGCCAAGGGACGGGGTAACGGTCCATTACTGTCTCGAGAGGGAGTCCCGCAGGGACAGTGCTTTCGGACAGGCAGTCCTCCGAAATCTCTTCGAGGTTTGAGCAACTCCTACCCTCCATCCCGGATGGGGGCTACCGGTGGGTAATAATTCAGTGAAGATTCCTTCCTTCTGTGCCGCTGAGCTAGAGGGAGCTCATTTTTGTGCTTAGGGTCTCCGGTAGCCTTAAGCTTGGGAGTCCCATATGTGAGGACTGATTCCTGCTGCTCCTGGAGAACACCTGTTACAGGTGAGTAACTACGCTCTCTCTACATTCTTTAGTTGTTTGCTTCACGCGGGGCTTGCTTCTTATGAAACCACCTCACAAGCCTCCTGCAGTGTCTTGGGATCTCAACATGGTCTTAACTCAGCTAATGAAAGCTCCTTTTGAGTCGCTAAATATCTGTGGACTGAAGTTTCTGACCTGGAAGGTCTTATTTTTAGTGGCAGTCACCTCCATGTGCACAGTAAGCAAGCTCCAGGCCCTAGTAATAGATCCACCTCATACAAATGTAGAGACTAATTTGATGCTGTACTAAGAGTAGTAGCACCATCCAGTATCCCTACTAAATATGTAAGGCGTTCTGGAAAGTGTCCGATTTTTCACTGTAACAGGGGAAGTTCTTTCTGTCAATCATCTCATACTAAGAGGAGACTCCTGGAAGGGAAAATCCCCCTTCATATATAAACCACTCCCAAAGGCAGAATTCTGTCTTTGGCACACAGCCACTGCATCATGGAGGAGTAAAGTCTCTGCCCTTGAAGGGGGAAGGTGTCTCTGGTACTCAGCCAGTGCACAAGAAAGGAGAAAGGGAGCCTTTTGGAACTAGCCACTCTGACTAACTACCTAGGAGGAGAGAGCAGAGGAGAAGGAGAGATCTGCTGTCAGCACCCTGCCATTTCAAATAGGAAATCAGCTAAGCCTTTGAAAGAGGTTCCAAGAATTGCATCTGTATGTAAGCCTCCAGTTCATCAGAGCCAAGAGCCAGGCAGAGTAGCACTGGAAACCTGCATCTGCAGAAGCCACCAGCTCTCAGGAGGAGAAGGAACCCAAGTGATCATTAGACACCATTGGCACCAGATCAAAGTGTGACATCCAGCACAGTACCAAGAATCTGTGACTGCTTCACACATCGAATCAAGTACTCTAGAGAAAAAGAACTAGATAAAGGAGATAGGAATTTTCACTCAGGAAATCCAAAATAAATGATGAAGATGCATAAGTGGTGGTAAAACAAGATTAAATAATAGACGCGTATAAGTGGTGAAGAAATCAGACTGAGTAATAAGGGAACGGTGAAGAAGAAAGTAATCACTCAGATTAAGGTAAAGAGCAACTGAAAGGAGTATGGTAAAATACCCCACTGAGAGGAGAAAATAAGTAAACTGCTTTGTAACCATTTTTTGGATTGAGGAGAAGTTAGCTGTTGTTTCTCAGTGATCCTAAAGTTGAAATAAACCCTTGGTTCCAAACACAATTTCTGGCTTGGACTCAGTTATTTGAGAAGGGAATGGTACAAACGTGTTAAGTGCCAAGGGCCTCCTTGCTTATGCCAGTCCCTTCTAAAAGAACCCTGATAATATTAATCCATGAGAAAGCTTCATTGGATTGGTGTGTCCCTTGTCTGCCAAGCAGCTGGTGAAGTGACTGTGGTGGATTGTCAGCCTTCCATCTTAATCAATGAATAATCCTTCCAACTTTAATCCCCAAGACTCCATGCTCCAAACGGAAAGTGTATTGCACACCTTGAACTGCAAGAGAATCTTGGCTTCCTTCTTTCTGGAGTGGACTGAAGCCCATACAAAGTCCACCCAACATTTTGTTTCTTTGGATCCCAGTGGTTTGGGGGCTGCCATAAACAAATGTATGCTTTCAATTTGGCTAGCAGATTGCATTTCTTTCACTTATGCCCAGGCTGTTCTCACTGTTTAATTGTTTATATTCCATCTATACAAATTAATTTTAAGCAGATTTCAAAGCAACGTTTGCAGACCCAGAATGGCAATCATTACAAATACAGAATTACAAAAAAATCATTCTTAATGGATAAAACCCAATCATTCTTGAGGTCATGGCATGGCTTATAGGGCCCGATATTCAAAAGGCATTTGTTGTTGTTGTTAAGTGCCGTCGAGTCGGAGTCGACTCATGGCGACCCTCTGGATAGCTATCCTAAACTGTGTTCGGTCTTCAGTCAGGCGGCTCATTGTTGACAGACTGGTACCTGTAGCTGCTGTTATTGTATCGATCCATCTCATTGCTGGCCTTCCTCTTTTTCGTTGGCCTTCTATCTTGCCAAGCATAATGTCTTTCTCTAATGATCTCTCTCTTCGCATGTGTCCAAAGTATGAAAGTCGAAGTCTTGTCATCTGAGCTTCTAAAGAAAGCTTAGGTTTGATCTCCTCTAGTACCGACTGGTTTGTTCTTCGGGCAGTCCATGGTATACACAGTATTCGCCGCCAGCACCATAATTCAAAGGCATCAATTTTCTTCCTGTCTATCTTTTTCACTGTCCAGCTTTCACATCCATATGATGTTATTGAAAATACCATGGCTTGAACAAGTCGAATCTTTGTATGGAGAGAGACATCTCTGCTCTTGAGAATCTTATCTAGGTCTTTCATAGCCATTCTGCCAAGAGCAATGCGTCGTCTGATTTCTTGACTGCTTGTTGCTTCTTTATTGATAGTTGATCCAAGTAGGTTAAAGTTGTTCACAATTTCAATTTCTTCTCCTTCCAACGATGAACCTGTTGATTATGCCAGTTGTCATGATCTTTGTCTTCTTTACATTAAGGTGCAGGCCCATTTTTGTAGCAGCAAAGCGCAGACAAACCAATGATACCAGGAGTCTGTTCAGAAGGTCCAAATCATTTATTTGTGCACAAGTCTCAAGCAAGACAATTTCAAAATGGCTGAGCAAAGTTTGCAAGCATTACAACAACTTTTATAGACTTCTGTTCCATTCTAGGTATAGAAAAACATTTCATTGGTCCCGGTACGCTCCCGTACCTCCCGTAGCCCTTCTATTGGTCCCCGGTACTGATAAGTTTCTCCAATTATGTTCCTTCTGTGGGCTTCTGTAGGCATGACACCTGCCTGCCCCCCTTCTAGTCCCAATTACAATGGTCAGTTCATCAACTTGTTACTTTCACACTTTCAAGGCTATGGGACCATTTGTGCGTGCAGAAGAGCAAGGTTCTGTAACTCATCTGTCAGCACTCCTCAATATTTCTCTGCAAATGTACTCTTTCTTATCAGTAACTTTAAAACACATCTTTTCTGTATTTTTCCATTTCTTAATTCTGCAATTCTGCTTATCTAAGCTAATTCAATATTTCTACTGAGTTCTTTCTTACAATAGCAGCATATTGGGGGATGTGCAATCCTATATGCCTCTCCACAGGCCTCATTTACAGGTCAAGCTAGCCATGCTGGCCTGCCTATGTCAGACACCGTGGGTCACAGGCCTGCACCTGCCACATTCCCCCCTTTGATTAATCTCACCCTATTACTTAATAAGGTGTGAGAATTAAATCACTTTCCAGAAAATTCACATCCTGATTAAAGGATTCTTACTAGTTCCACTAGGGCTAGCTTTGTATAAAGCCATTATTCTAGTTGCGGTCTTCCGCTCTACTGTACTATCAATAGCACTATGAAGGGAACGCATACAACATGGGATTAAACATGGTAAGCAGAGGACAACTGCAACAAGGATTAGTACTAAGATAACGAAAGTCTTAAATCCTCCCAGCCAAGAGAAAAGGTTAGCAAACCAATTAGGAAATTTCAAGGCGTGCCAAGTCTGTACTGGCACATAAGCATGTCTTTGCATATCTTTAGCAATTTCTTCAACTACTTGACCTTTATCATCTATTTTCAAACAGCAATTAGTTAAATTCAGTTTACCACATACTCCTCCTTCAGCTGCTAGCAAATAATCAAGTGCCAAGCGATTTTGGTATATGGCAGTGCGCATCTGAGTACTTTGTCTAGCTAAGAGCGTGAGAGCATGACTAGTTTCATTGGTTATTATTTCAACTACTGCTTGTAAGCGAATAATACGATTAATCATATAAATTGGGGTACGATAACCATACATACCATCATCATTCCAAGTGGCAGGTCCATAATACTCAATAATTCTTTCTGGTGGCCAATCATCACCTTGCCACTTCTCCCACTTGCCTATCTGTAAGGCCTCTCTTTTCTGTCTAGATGCTCCTTTGTGTTTGTGGGTAGTATATACAGGGTATCCTAATTGTTCTCCATGTTCAGTGTTTAACAGGAAGAAAGAAGGTCTGATGGTTCCTAAGACACATGCTCCTCCCCATTGTGGTGGGAGTTGCGCATATGCTCGGTTTCCACAGATCCAATATAGGCCAGGTGGGGCTTGCCAGGCTTGGACTTTGGCAAGATAGTCCATAGACCTGCAAGTTCAGGAAATCTGGCTAATGGGTTAGGAGGTTCAGGATGTCTGATTCCTGACCACCATGCTGTCTTTTTAGTCGTGGCATTATAGTACTTCTGGCTAAGACAGACCAGCTGTCCTACCTTTTGGGTGAACTGGGGTCCAGTTCTGGCAAAGCAAAGACGTCCAACGATTGAGTGCGCTAACACCCATTCACTGGTAGTCTTGTGTAATTCAGTCTGATTGTAAATCATGGAATAATTCAATTCTTGGGCTTCCCAGGGCCATTGGTCTCCCATTTGGGTTCCGCCACAGAAATAACAATCTGTGATCTTAAGACTAGATACTACTGCTCCGGCCAATTCTAGAAACAAATTCTGTGAAGGGTGAGGGATCTCAAACTTATTTACATGCATAGCTTCATAAAAGGTATTATGAATATGATATTTAGATGACTTGTGGGCTTGGGTATTCAATCTAACATACACAATGGTCCCTGGATCTGTTCCTCCTCCTGCAATACGTAAACCAAACTTATATCCTTGTTTCCATGCATGGGGGTTATGTACACGCAAATGTAAGGGGTTACAAGCATCTTTCTGACATTTATCATTTGTGGTTGGCTTGGTTAGAGTAGCCATCCGTTTATCTATTTTCTCATCAGTTATACCAGTGTTCCAGGTAGCATAAAAAACACATTCCCAATACGGGCAATAGTAATCTGCCGCTGTAGCAGTACTATACCCTGGTTCCTTTTTTACCTGTACACTTCCTCCATCCTGTGGCTCCTTCTGGACACATATACTTATGGTCATTTCGATACGCTTTCTCCCATGTACCACAGGTGGACTGACTATCTCTATTAATAGCATTACATGCATCAAAATTCAAAACAGCAGGTTTAGTAATGTCCTTAAGTGGTGGTGTAGCAGCTAATATAGGTCCATCTGCATCCTTCCATCTTATTTCCAACGTGTAATAGATGGATTCTGATGCGGATTATAGCATGCTTTAATTTTGCCATGAGTGCAAACATTTAGTTCAGTGGTGTTATAAATACACCGAGTTATTGTTCCCTTGCAGGTATAGTAAGAATGGTAAAGCAAAGTCTGAGTTACTTTCAGTCCAGTTCTAGTAGAGGTAATACAAGCTGTGCATGGAGGTAGAGCATAAGTCTGTTCAAAAACCTCCAAAGAAGGCAACCAAGGCAAAGCAGAAGCAAAGATACATGTTGATGTTGATTGGAGTTCTTCTGAATCCTCAGCTTGCTGATCTTGATCACGACGGTCTATTATTCTTCGTCCCGTTTGCTAATGAAGCAATTTAACGGGTGCTGAGTGTTGATTGAAGATCCTCAAGGTGTCCAGCACACATTGACCAACTTAGCAATTCAGTTGGCTTGTGAAGTCTGGCTTAGTCAACGTAGTCTCAAAGTAGTGTGTCAAATCACACACAAATTGGGTTCGTTGAAACAAAACTGTTGCTGCATGGAAAACAGCAATCCTCTTCGAAAGACTTGGCTACTGCAAAGCACTTGTGATGAAGTGTCTATGCTGCTGGTTGCCGTCTCAAAGTAACTCGCAAGGGTACATCAGGGTGCTGCTCTGCTGTCCACCGCTCTGGTTCAGGATCGGCGGCGGGCTTGACTCGGCTGTGGTGGATCCAGGCGTCGATCTCGGCTACCTTTACTGCAGTTGGGGTAGACAGGATGACGGTGTACGGTCCCTTCCAATGGGGTTCCAACGGTATCTTCTTCCAATCTTTGATCCACACCGAAGTTCCAGGCTGGTAGGGATGCAAGGGTTCCGTCAAGTTGATAGGCAACTGGTCTTGGATCCACGTATGGAGAGTCTGCAGAACAAAACTAAGAGCTAGGAGTTCTTGTCTGGTTACTTCTGAACCAATCTGGGCTAGATTTCCTTTGACTCCCTGCACTATTGGTGGGGGTTTACCATACAAAACTTCAAAAGGGGAAAATCCTGTTGACTTTACAGGGCTGAGCGTATTCTGAGTAAAGCTATGGGGAGCACTTGGGGCCATTTCAAGTGTGTCTCCTGACAAAGCTTAGACATTTGGGCTTTCAATGTACGATTCATTCGCTCAACTTTCCCTGAACTCTGGGGTCTGTATGCAGTGTGGAGCTTCCACTGTATCTGCAAAGCTTTTGCTAACTGCTGAGTAACTTGAGAGACAAATGAGGGTCCATTGTCTGACCCTATTACTGCTGGGATTCCAAATCTGGGGACAATCTCTCTCATTAAGGCTTTGGTAACTTCTCGGGCTTTCTCAGTTCTGGTTGGGAATGCTTCTACCCACCCAGAGAAAGTACAAACTAATACTAGTAGGTAATGGTATCCATTGGCTTTTGGCATTTCGGTGAAATCAACTTGGAGGTTGTGCATGGGGGTCACACCTCTTGACTGAACTCGGGGTGCTGTAATAAGGCCTTGCTTGGCATTATTCTTGGCACAGATTTGACATTGTCGGGCTACTGAAGCTGATATGGTTGTCATTAGAGGGATGTAGAAATGTGGTCTGAGTGCTTTCTCCATAGCACTCTTTCCATAGTGGGTGGCTTCATGAAAAGCTTTGACAAAGGATGGTCCTAACAGTTCTGGAATTACTATTCTTCCCGGAGGTTGACTGCCTTCTTCTGGTGGCAGCTCAATCCATCCGTCTTTTAATACTCCATTTTCTTTGTCACAATAGTAATCCAATTCTTTGGTGGTATATCGTGGGGTCCATAGATTCAAAGGTACTGGAAACAATGCTGCTTGCATTGGCATAGCTTGTGGGGCAATTTGTCCTGTCATAGCTGCTTGTCGTGCTGAGGCATCTGCGAATCTATTTCCTCGAGCAACTTCTCCTTTTCCTGCTTGATGTCCTCTACAATGCATGACAGCTACACGTGTTGGGGCCCAGACTGCATCAAGTAACATCAATATCTCGGGACCATATTTGACTGATTTTCCTCCGGATGTGATGAGTCCTCTTTCTTTGTAGAGAGCTCCATGGGCATGCAAGGTAGTAAAAGCATATTTGGAATCTGTATATACATTCAGCACAAGTTTTTCTCCTAAACAATGCTCTGGTGAGTGCTATCAATTCGGCTTTCTGGGCTGATGTGCCTGAGGCTAGGGCTGATGATTCAACTACTTCGTGTTGAGTGACGACTGCATATCCGGCACAGCGTCGTCCGTCAAGGATGAGACTGCTCCCATCAACATAATAGATCTGGTCGGGATTGTCTATGGGCACATCTGTTAAGTCGGGTCGGCTGGAGAACACAGTCTCCATGACTTCGATACAGTCATGTTCTGGGAGTTCTTCACTGATGGGTATCAAGGTAGCTGGTTTCAAGGCATGGCTCACATCAAGTTGTATTTTTGGGTTTTCACATAACATGCTCTGGTACTTCAACATTCGGGAATTGGTGAGCCAATAATTTGCTTTCTGTTCCATAAGGGCAAGGACTGCATGTGGCACAGTGACTCGTATGTTCTGTCCTAATGTGAGTTTGTCTGCTTCACTCACTAATAGTGCTGTAGCTGCAACTGCTCTCAAGCAGGGTGGCCATCCTTTGGCCACAGGGTCCAATTGTTTCGATAGGTAGGCTACAGGTCGTTCCCAATTTCCTAATTTCTGAGTCAACATGCCTAAGGCATTTCCCTGTGCTTCATGTACAAACAAGTGGAAAGGTTTGTGGACATCTGGTAGTCCAAGTGCTGGTGATGACATCAGTTCTTCTTTTAACTTCTGGAAGGCTGTATCCTGCTCAAGTCCCCACTCCAGTGGTGACTTCTCTTCTCCTTTTGTGGCTTCATACAGTGGTTTGGCAATTTGGGCAAAGTTGGGTATCCAGATTCGGCAATATCCTGCCGCTCCCAGAAAGGCTCTGACTTGCTTTCTGGTTGTTGGAGTTGGAATTCTGCATACTGCTTCTTTTCTTTCTCTGCCTAATCTTCTGCTTCCTTGGGTAATACGAAAACCCAAGTATTTCACTTCTGTTTGGCATAGTTGTGCTTTGGCTCTGGAAACTTTATATCCAGCTTCATTTAGTAACTGCAAGAGATCTTTGGTGGCTAATATACATTCTCTTTCTGATACGGCAGCTATCAACAGATCATCCACGTACTGGAGAAGTACTCTCTTCCCCGGGGCTACTGGATAGCTTGAAAGGTCTTGATTTAGTGCAGCACTAAAGATGGTAGGTGAATTCTTGAATCCTTGGGGTAATCTTGTCCAGGTGAGTTGGCCCCCTCTTCCAGAGATGGGGTCCTGCCATTCAAATGCAAACAATATTTGGCTTACAGGGGCTAATCTTATGCAAAAGAATGCATCTTTTAAATCCAGTACAGTGAAATGGGTAGCTTCAGCGGGTATCAATCCTAGTAGAGTGTAAGGATTGGGTACAACTGGATGTATAGTTTCAACTGCATCATTTACTCTTCTCAAATCTTGCACTGGGCGATAATCATCTGTCTCAGGTTTCTTTACTGGCAAAAGTGGGGTGTTCCATGGGGATTGACATACTTTCAGTAGGCCATACTCAAGCAATCTCTGTAGGTGGCGATGAATGCCTTCAATTGCGGCTCTTGGGAGAGGGTACTGTTTGACGTGCACTGGTGTAGCGCTAGGCTTGAGGGTTACAATCACTGGTGCTATATGCTTGGCTAGGCCTGGGGGACTGCCTTCTGCCCATACTTCAAGTGGTGCATGAATGTTCTTTAAAGTTTGTTCAAAATAGGTATCTTGAATCGAATCATCAATGTAGTATCTCCACTCTTCTTCTCGGGGTACTGTCAGCAGCATTACTCCTGCTGGTTTGGCTTGAGAATTCACTGTCATTTGCATTTCTCCTTGTTCGGAGAAAGATATTTGGGCTTGAAGCTTGGCTAGCATATCTCGTCCCAGTAGGGGTACTGGACATTCGGGCATGTAAAGGAATTGATGAGTTACTTGCTGTCCTCCTAGACTGCATATTCGGTTTTGTAGAAAAGACTTTGTGGCTTTGGCACCAGTTGCTCCTATAATGGTGACTGCTTTCTTGGTGAATGGGGCTATCTTTTTGTCTATTACTGAATGTTCTGCTCCAGTATCAACCATAAAGTTCATAAATTGGTCTCCTATTTGTATTTCGACCATAGGCTCCTGGAGACCTAAAGCAAACTTGGAGCCCGGTCTGTCCTAATCCACGTCATCCTCATCATGGGCCTGTGTGGCCAATGCTTGGATGGCTCCTCCTCCCCTCTCTCGCTGGAATTGTTCTCGATTGGCTCCTCCTCGGCCTCGGGGACGGCCTCGTCTTTCTTCTCGCCACTGATGATCGTATTCGTCATCTTGCTGGGCGTCTTCGAGTTGCGGGCAAGTATCTCTCCAATGTCCTTCTTCTTTGCAATAGGCGCATTGGTTCACGCCTAGTCTCTGGGTCCGGCCTCCGCCTTGACCCCGCCCTCTTCCTCTGCTCCTTCGATTAGGGACACCTCCCCTTTTCTTTTCAACTATGGCCGCAGCCAAAAAATCAGCTTTCTTCTTCATCTTTCTATCACATTCTCTCTGTCTTTCAGTATCACGATTCACATACACTTTATGAGCGACTTCCAATAACTGTGTTGCATTCATGCCCGCAAACCCTTCTAATTTCTGTAATTTACGTCTAATGTCTGGTTGAGACTGGTTTACAAAAGCAGAATTCACCATGCATAAACTTCCTGGTGCCTCGGGATCATAGGGAGTATACATTCTGTAAGCTTCAGTTAATCTTTCATAATAATCTACTGGGCTCTCATCTATTCCTTGGATAATTCCTGCTACTTTGGAAAGGTTCATAGCTTTTTGGCCTCCTCTTCGCAGGCCTTGTAAAAAGCCTTGGCGAAAACGGGCTAGGGCTGTGGATCCTTCATCTGTATTTGGATCCCATTGGGGGTCTTCATTTGGGAATTCTCTCTGAGCTGCTTCTCTACGATCTATTATATTCTGCCCCTGCGCTGGAGCTGCAGGGTTTTCTGCCATCCATTCAATAGCTGCTTTTCTAATTCTTGCTCGTTCTTCTGTAGTGAATAGGGTGGTCAGGAGCTGACGGCAATCTGGCCAAGTGGGTTGGTGAGTTTCCATAATACTAGTTACTAATTCTGTCAGCTCCTGGGGCTTGCTAGTATAGGAGGCATAATGCGACCTCCAATTTAATAAATCAGTTGTAGAGAAAGGGATATACACATAAGTTAAGGGTCCCGCTACCACTTCATCATTATCATTCTTTACGGGCACCCCGGGACTTGCCTTAAGGGAAACAGTTTGGCTGTCGTCCCAGGCGTCATTTGGGTCTGGGATCTAAGGGTTATTGTCGTTGTCTTTGCAGGAGTCGCTTTCTTTTTCTCAACTGGTTTTGCTTTGGGTTTTTCTTTCACTGGCTTGCTAGTGCTAGCGCTGGCTTTCTCAATTATTTGTACACTGTCCTCTTCTTCTTCTGGGGGATTCCCTCCTTCTTCTTCTAGCTCCGTTTCTGACTCACTTTTTACGTCCTCCGCTTCTCTTCCCGCTAATTCTTTCTCTTTCTCTCCTCCAGGAGGAGGGGGGTCAGGGGTTGGGTCTCGCCTCGGCTCCGGCGGTCTCTGGGGTTCTGGGGCAGGACGCCGCCGGGCTATTCTTACTGGACCTGGGGTTCGGGGCTGCCTGAGGACTACTTCTGGGGAATCAGGATCTGCCAGGATGGGTTTCTTCTTGGCTTTCTTATCCTGCTCTTTCATTCTAGGCTGTTCCTTTTTCTGTCTAGAATCTGTTTTAGCTAACATTATTCTGCACTGTTCCTCATAACAGCGCTGCGCCCAGGAGGGCGGATCTTCACAAATACTTAACCAGGAATCTATATAGGGGTACTGATCTGGGTGCGCTACCCGCACTCTACGGTGTATTGACTGGATAATCTCTACGGTGAACGTTCCCTCTCGGGGCCAGATGGGGTCTAGATCGGGCCACTCCCTAGTACACAAAATCTGCAAACGGGCTGCTGTCATTTTAATACCATAATCTCCTGAATATCCCTCTTTAAAATGTGCGATCATACATTCTAATGGAGTGTTTCTAGTAGACTCCGCCCCTCCCATTTCGATGTGTGCGCGCAACAACAGACAGAAGGGAAAAGGAGGGCGGACCGTGGGTAAGGGGTCCTCACGGCCCTGGAAACGTATAAGGAGTACAAATAACAAGACAAGACGACAATCGCTTCCCCCTTTTCGCGACCTGAACGCGGTCGCCCGGTCAGGAAATGCGCTAATCAGGGGTCCGCCTTCACTTGGTCCGTGCTGCCAGACCTCTCATTCACACTTCGTTCACTCAATCATGCTAGCAACGTATCCCAGAATGCATTCGTTTCTATCTGTTCTGACTAGTCTTTTCCCAATTACAAAAAGGATGAGGGTTTCACCTAGCGAATTCCCATGCCAGGCTACTCAGCTCTTCCTTGAGAGTTGATCATGCTCTCTTACCAATTCCCAATATCTCGAGATTACAAATTCCAATTCCAAGTTCCAATGGCAGTACTGCTCTTTCTATTTCTGTCTAGACCCAAAATCAAAACTATACTCACCGGATCCGGTCCTCAAACTTCCCAAGCAGGCGCATGAGTTGGACCTCGGACTCCCCTCACTCGGGTTCGAGGCGTTGGCTCCGACCGGGCCCGGCACCCGCCGAGGTCCGACCAGCTCCCTCCGATACAAGGGACCGGTGGCGCCAGGGAGCGGCCCTCGTCGGAAGGGCGCGATCCCGGCAGGACCAAGCCTATAGAGGCGGAAAGTCGTGGTATATTGCCCTATATACACTTTGATTCCACAACTTCCCGGCCAATGCACCAAGGAATATGTAGCAGCAAAGCGCAGACAAACCAATGATACCAGGAGTCTGTTCAGAAGGTCCAAATCATTTATTTGTGCACAAGTCTCAAGCAAGGCAATTTCAAAATGGCTGAGCAAAGTTTTCAAGCATTACAACAACTTTTATAGACTTCTGTTCCATTCTAGGTATAGAAAAACATTTCATTGGTCCCGGTACTCTCCCGTACCTCCCGTAGCCCTTCTATTGGTCCCGGTACTGATAAGTTTCTCCAATTATGTTCCTTCTGTGGGCTTCTGTGGGCATGACACCTGCCTGCCCCCCTTCTAGTCCCAATTACAATGGTCAGTTCATCAACTTGTTACTTTCACACTTTCAAGGTTATGGGACCATTTGTGCGTGCAGATGAGCAAGGTTCTGTAACTCATCTGTCAGCACTCCTCAATATTTCTCTGCAAATGTACTTTTTCTTATCAGTAACTTTAAAACACATCTTTTCTGTATTTTTCCATTTCTTAATTCTGCAGTTCTGCTTATCTAAGCTAATTCAATATTTCTACTGAGTTCTTTCTTACAATAGCAGCATATTGGGGGATGTGCAATCCTATATGCCTCTCCACAGGCCTCATTTACAGGTCAAGCTAGCCATGCTGGCCTGCCTATGTCAGACACCGTGGGTCACAGGCCTGCACCTGCCACAGTAACAGGTGTTCTCCAGGAGCAGCAGGAATCAGTCCTCACTACCCTCCCTCCTCCCCTTGGAGTTGCAGTTGTACATAGTTTAATTTTTACATTTTTGTGTGCTGTTCTTAGCTATCTCATTTGACTGAGGTAAGATGGCACCTTTAGGCGGGAAGAGAACCGCGCATGCGTGCCAGCATTCCCAAAGGCTTTCATGGAAAGCTGGGGAAATGCTCCGCTGGGGCTTCATCGGCGCCGATGACACCCATAAGTGAGGACTGATTCCTGCTGCTCCTGGAGAACACCTGTTACAGGTGAGTAACTACTCTTTCTCCAGGACCAAGCATGAAGTCAGCTCTCTTGTCTTCACCATTGTGAAAATGGGAGTAAATGTGGCCATTTTAAATATTAGAGCCATCATTCATTCATTGAGTCAAGTCATGTGAATACTGACATTTGATCACAGGTTTGTCTAATTTTACTGCAATGGGAATGTGGTTCTTCTTTGCAAACTGATTTGAATTGTTTATAAGGATGCCCATAATCATGTCCTGGCAATGTCCCAGTTTTTATAGTATTTCCTACTATTTTCTTTTTTAATTGGTCTTGTTTTATTTGATTCTTTTATGTGTCAAACATGTGTGCATATATAGTCTAAAGTCATTTCACTGGTCACTTTTATTTTTTTAGGAGGTATTGGACATTAAGGGGTTGAATTGTGAGGGTGCCAATTATGTTGGCCACAACTGTAACAGTTCTGAAAAGTGCCGCTATTTCCACTTCAGCAGTTTCTGAAAAGTGCTGAGGCGATCAGGCTTGGACCTTGGCTTGCTTATATTATTGTAACAGTGTACTGCTTGGTCTTCCCTGGAAATTGTTTTGGCACTTGCAGTATGTTCAGAATATGACAGCTAAGATTTCTGGGGCCTTCAAAAGTTCGGTCATGCTTCCGCACTGCTGCAGCAGCTCCACTAGCTCCCAAAAGAATATTGCATTATGGTTAAGATTTTATTGTTTGTTTTTAAGTTGTGGTCTGGATTGGGCCCTGTATATCCACATGAGAAAGTAAGGAGTTTTATACCCACGTGGGCACTGCACTCCCAGTACGTGGATCGGCTGGAACTGATCCTTTGGGAGGAAGTGAGGTTAGTGACCCATTGTTCAAGAGCTTTTTCTGTAAAAACCATTGAATGGTGGAATGATTTACCAGAAGAGTTACATCAGGAGATGAACTTATTGGCATCCAGAAAGAAACTAAAAATAGTTTTGTTTCGGATTGCTTATGCTTTGGATTTTTGATTCAGGGTTGGGAAGGTTGGGGGATAGATACTTTTATTCTTTATTTAATATGATGTTGGTATTATGCTGATTCTGCTAATGCATTATGTAAACAATGTTGTGTAACACTGTTATTATTAATGGTATATAAGAATGTTTATAAATAAATACATATTCTCCAGGACCAAGCAGGAAGTCAGCCCTCACATATGGATGATGTCGACGCCGACGGAGCCCCCATGCGGAGCATTTCCCCAGCTTTCAAAGAAAGCCTTTGGGAATACAGCCACGCATGCGCGGTCCCCTTCCTGCCCAAAGGTGCCATCTTGCTCAGTCTTCTTTTTTCTGCGGAGCCCTACGGACGTATATCCTTGTCACCTGTGGAAAAAGTGGATTTTCCTGCGTTGAGTCGAGTTTTTTTCTTTGGTTCGACGTCGGTTTCCTTTCCCGCCTGGACTCGGTGCACCGGTGCCGAGCCCGGATCTCTTTTTCGTTTTTTGTCCTTAGAGACTGCGTTCGCGCCAATTTTTCTTTTCCCTGGCAGCCCGATTTTTTGATCTTGCAGGGGCGCTTTTTCCCCCGATGGCTGCCAGTGGCTTTAAGAAGTGTGATCGGTGCACGAAACTAATGTCTCTCACCGACACACATGACAGCTGCCTCCGGTGCCTGGTGCCTGACCATGATCCTAAGGTCTGTAGTTCCTGTGGCAAAATGTCCTCGAAGGCATTGAGGAGCCATCAGCATCAGCGTGAGAGGATCTTCTCCGACTCTGCGTCTGACCCCGAGCATCGTTGGGGCTCCTCTGAGAGGGAGTCCCCCTCGAGGGAGCACCGAAGGAAGAAGAAACCCGCGAGGGCGGCATCGGTGGACACTCTTGGCTCCTCGAGGGCCAGGTCGCATAGCCCCAATCGCCGTCCCGGGTCTCCGGAGTCGGAGAGGCCTGCAAAGCATCCTCGTGTAGAGTCGGAGGCCCCGAGTCACGTGAGTACTGTAGTCCTCGTGGACTCTCCTCCAGGGGAGCCCGAGTCAGAGGCTGCTGGGTCTCCTGAGCTTGGACTCAGGTTGACGGCCTTGGAGAGCAGATTGTCTGCCTTCCTGGAACAGCAGCGGGTGCTGATCACCGGTCTCACTGGCACATCTGCCCCGACCACCGGGACATCGACGTCCAAGTCGACCCTGGAGGCCGAGTCGATCCTCCAGACCATGCGAACTCGAGTCGATCCTCGGCCAAGGTCACCCTTTGCCTCCCGTTCGGGACCGAGGTTGTCGATGCCGGTACCCTCGGCGTCGGGGCGGATGGCGTCGGTGCCCGCCCACTCGGAGCTGCTCGATTCCTCCTCGGAGGAATCGGCGTGGGAAACTGAGAAAGAGGAGTCCCCGGACACCTTCCGGACTCGGTGCGTCCCTTCGGACTCACCGGAATTCTAGCCTCGGACAAATTCCCCCCCGGAAGATACCCAGTTCTCGGATTTCATACAGGACATGGCCAAAGCCTTGGCCTTCCCTGCGGACCCCAAGGAGGAGCCTCGAGCCGAGGAGTTCGAGGCCCTGCAGTATGACTCTTCTCCCAAGGCGGCCTTTACTGTACCGGTTCCTCCGATGCTGGAGCGGTTGCCCTTTTGCATGTGGGAGGCGCCGGCCTCGATGCCGGTTCTAAGCAAGAGGGTCGATTCCATCTATCGAGTCCGCAAGAGCCCCGGGTTCCAAAAGGCACAGCTACCGCACCACTCCATGGTTGTGGAATCGGCCATGCATCGCCTGAAGAGTCAGAAGATGCACTCCTCGGTGCCTCCCAGCAGGGAAGCCCGGAACCTGGATGCCCTCGGTAGAAAGTGCTTCCAGGGCTCTATGCTTGCTTGCCGCGTCCAGACCTACCAGCTGTACATGGGCATGTACCTTTGAGATCTGGCAAAGGAGATTGCCGAGTTCTCTGCTTGTCTGTCCGAGGAACTTTTGCAAAGGTTCAAGGCCTTGTCTTCTGATATTCGAGAGTGCTCGAAGTTTATCTCTCGAGCAGCCTATGATGGATTTGAGGCTTCGGCCCGAGTAGCGGGGGCTGGCAGCGGTGCACGCCGCCAGGCCTGGCTACAATCCTCAGACCTCGAGCCATGGGTACAGGACAATTTGGTCGATGTCCCTTGTTGAGGTGAAAACCTATTTGGCAAGCCCATGGTTGAAAAGGCTGCAGAACTCAAGACCAAGACTCTTACCCGGACGAGGCTGTCCAGGAAAACCTCTGCCCCTTCTCAGAAGAAGAAGGGCTTGGGGAAAAAGGCCTTTTACCCGAGGAAGACCACTGCCTACAGAACCTACCCTCACTACCAGGCCTCTGCAGCTCCCCAACCGGGCCAGCAGGCCAAGGGGTAGGGTCATGGGCCCCGTAGGCAGAAGGCCCCCAAGCCTCCTACTCCGGCTCCTTCTCAGCAGGGAGGGAGTTTTTGACTATGCCAGCATAGCCTCTCCTCCACTCCAGGGCACAGGAGGTCGGCTGACCCTGTACGCAGACAGGTGGCCAGCCATCACAGGGGATACTTGGGTGTTAAGCATCATCGAGAGGGGCTATCTGCTCCACTTCACCCAGATACCCCCCTCCTACTTTCCAGGGGAGCCTCCAAGACCCTCTCTGCACAGAAACTTACTCCTTCAGGAGTTGAAAGGTCTGTGGACCAGGTGATGGAACCGGTGCCTCACCACCTGGAAGGGCAAGGCTTCTACTCGAGGTACTTCCTGGTACCAAAGAGAACGGGAGGCCTCAGACCCATCCTAGACCTGAGAAATCTGAACAAGTTTCTGGAGAGGGACAAGTTCAAGATGCTTACCCTTGGAATCTTACTGCCCTACCTCCAGCAGGGAGATTGGCTTTGCTCCTTAGACCTGAAGGATGCTTATACTCACATCCTCATCCATCCAAGTCACAGGCAATACCTCAGATTTTTGGTGGGAGGGAACCACTTCCAGTACAGAGTGCTTCCCTTTGGCCTCACCTCCGCCCCCAGGGTTTTTACAAAATGCCTGGCGGTGGTTGCGGCCTACCTCAGGAACCAGGGGATCTTTGTGTTCCCTTACTTGGACGACTGGCTTATCAGGGGCCAGTCTACACAAGAGGCCAGGCAGGCCACCTTCCAAACCATATCCCTGCTTCAGCGCCTGGGGTTCGTTATAAACTTTCCAAAGTCCACTTTAGTCCCCTCACAGGACGTGGAGTTCATAGGGGCAAGGTTGGATACCATCCATGCAAAGGCCTATTTGCCTGCGGACAGAGCTCGCAGACTGATGAAGTTGGCCGGCCAGTTTCAGACGAACTCTCTGGTCTTTGCCGGACACTTCCTCCGGCTCTTAGGTCACATGGCTTCCACGGTGCATGTCACCCCAAATGCCTGTCTGCACATGAGGCCGGCTCAGTGGTGCCTCAGGGTACAGTGGGTACAGGCCACAGGGAAGTTGTCAGACAGGATAAAGGTGTCCAAACTCTTGGTGGACTCCTTACGCTGGTGGAGCCATCTCCCAAACCTGGTCGGGGGAATTCATTTTCAGGCCTCCCCAGACACTCAGGTACTGACAACCGATGCTTCCCTGCAAGGCTGGGGGGCACATTGCCAGGGGACCTGTACCCAAGGCCTGTGGTCTCCGTGGGAGGCCACCCAGCAGATCAACCTGTTGGAATTGAGAGCCATTCGACTAGCCTTACGGACTTTCTCTCCAGTCCTCTCTCACCAGTCTGTCCTAATTCAGATGGACAACCAGGTGGCTATGTTCTACGTGAACAAGCAAGGAGGCACAGGATCCCGACTCCTGTGCCTGGAAGCACAAGCTCTCTGCTCCTGGGCTATCACTCAAGGCATGACCCTCAAGGCGGTCTACCTCCCAGGCCAGGAAAACTACCTGGCGGACAGGCTAAGCAGACTTCTGCAGCCTCACGAGTGGCAGTTGGATCCTCAGATAGTCCAACAGATCTTTCTGAAGTGGGGACTTCCAACCATGGATCTTCTTGCCAGTCCGCTGAACAGGCAACTATCCAAGTTCTGTTCCAGAAAACCCCATCCTCTCAGGGCAGCGGCAGATGCATTCCTGATCCCTTGGTCAGAGGGCCTGCTGTATGCATTTCCTCCCACACCTCTGGTGGTCCGGACTCTATTCAAAACCCAGCAGGACCAAGCCACGGTGATCCTGATAACCCCCAGGTGGCCCAGGCAGCCGTGGTTCCCCCTTCTTCTGCAGTTGGCAGTGGATGCTGCACTTCCTCTGGGGCTGCAACCCGACCTTTTGACTCAGGATCAGGGGTCCCGCTTGCATCCCAACCTCAAATCCCTCAATTTGATGGCCTGGCTGCTGAAAGGGTAGTCCTTGCTCCCTTGCTCCTACCAAAGGAGGTTGAAGAGGTGGTGTTGGCCTCCCGAAAGCATTCCACTCGGAAGGCCTATGCTCTGAAGTGGCGTAGGTTTTCCACTTGGTGTTCTCAACAGCAGGAGGATCCCTTCTTCTACTCTGTCCCGGTGGTGCTGCAGTACCTGCTCCACTTATCCAACCTGGGACTTCAGTCCAACTCTGTCCGGGTCCACCTCAGTGCCCTCTCTGCTCACCACTCGTCGGTGGATGGACAATCCCTCTCGGGCCACCCTCTGGTGTCTCGCTTCCTCAGAGGCCTGCTTCTGCTCAAGCCTCCTATTCGTCCACCAGCCACTGAGTGGGATCTCAGTGTGGTCTTGCAGCAACTGACTCGCCCACCTTTTGAGCTGATGGCTACCTGCCACTTACGTTTCCTATCCTGGAAAGTGTTGTTTCTCGTGGCACTCACCTCGGCTAGGCGTGTGAGTGAGCTTCAGGCCCTGGTCTCGGATAGGCCGTATACCAGGTTCTATAGGAACAGGGTAGTCTTGAGGACTCATCCTAAGTTCCTTCCAAAGGTAGTGTCCTCCTTCCACCTCAACCAGGAGGTGGTACTTCTGATGTTCTTTCCCAGGCAGCACGCCAGTAGGGCCGAGACTGTCTTGCATAACCTGGATTGTAGAAGGGCGTTGTCCTTTTACCTAGAACGTACGCAGGGGCATAGAAGGGCTTCTCAGCTCTTCATTTCCTTTGACCCTAATAAATTGGGGTTGCCTGTCACTAAGCGTTGTCATGCAGCAGACCCTCTTGAAAGAAAAGAAAATGTTTTAAACGGAGAAAAAGACGTGCACAAGCTGCATTATTCGAAGGAACCAGCTAGAGGGAGCCAGAGCGACTTCAGAGACACTGAGGAGCCACGCCCCGCTGGTCACAAGGTAATGCCAGCCAGCTTCCAATCCTCGAAGGCAGGAGTGCTTCTTAAAGAGAGTGTGGAAGACTGGAGACAGTTGGGCAGAAAGGAGTTCGGCAGGTCGGCAAGGAGGTCGGCAGGAAGGAGAGAGAGAAGAGCAGCAGTGGAGAAGGAGAAGCAGGCCAAGGAGGCAGGTCCAGCAGAAGCAAGGGAAGGATCACTTGCAGCGCAGAGAGAAAGAGGCTAGAATGGAAACCTGATTACTCTACCGCTAGCAAACCACCCCGAGTGGAAAGTGATTTCCCTGGAGCTAATGAAGGACCTGGGAAGGTCTCAGCTCAAACAAGAGTGAGAACTGTTTGTCCAGAGAGGCGAAAGCATTGCTGCAACTGTAGTCTAAAGTCAAATGAGAGACAGCTGGAGAACCTAAGCCGTGCTGCACAGGCAAGCCAGAAGCTAAGCAGGTACAGGCCCAGACCTTCACTTGGAGAAGGGACTCCAACCTCACAAGGCAAACCATACTTTCCTGGAAAAAGATTTCAGAAAGCTGCTGTATGGGAAAGACAGGCAGTAGAAGAAAACCGTTTGTCTGAAGGTTCCTACGATGCAAGGTATGGAAAATGTTTACCTAAGAAGAAAGTTCTGAATGAAAAATGTTTATATAGAGCTGCTATAAAACCTCGGAATAAAGAGGAATCTTTTCAGTATAAAACAGCACATAGCCGACACCCTAGGCTTAGCCCCAAACATTGGGAAGTGATACAGGAGCTGTATAAAAAGCCTGAATATATTTTACCTGAAACCAGGGACACAGATTCAGAGGCTTCAGAAGAGGAGCCAATGCAAGTGGAACTAGCAGGGGATATTTCAGATCCAGAAATGGATTGTACATACTGTGTTACAGGAAGCCTAGAATCCTTGTCAGGCTTGCGAGCTGTGTGACTTGCTGAATTGAACATTCTTGTTTTGTGTAAATAGCACCAGTCCTGTGAAAGTAACAGTTTTTGGTTTAAACCTGAGTTTTTCTTTTCCTCACCTGAAGTAAGGACATTTTGCTTTATAGTTGTATTCCAATCATTTGAACCATTGCGAAGAAGGGAAATAAAAAGCCTTTATTTTCCCACCACTCTGAGCAGTTGTTTTCAGTGAAGATTGGTATCAAGGAAACTACTAGGACCAAAAGTCAATTGGGCCTTTGGAATACTTGCCAATCTCAACTTTATAATTTTTGTGTCTGACCTGCCCTGACCTCTACTAGCCACCAGGGTAGCCCTCACGACAGCGTATGTTGTCCATCTGGGTGGCAGACTGTATCGCCTGGGCTTACAGGGCAGCCGGCCTCTCCCTGGAGGGTCGAGTCACTGCCCACCGGGTCAGGGCGAAAGCCGCATCAGTAGCTCACTTCCACTCTGTTCTGTTGGCAGACATCTGCCGGGCCGCTACTTGGTCTTTAAGCCAGACTTTTGCGGACCACTACTGCCTCGAGAGGGAGTCCCGTAGGGACAGTGCTTTCGGGCAAGTAGTACTCCGTAATCTCTTTGAGGTTTAGGCAACTCCTACCCTCCGGCCCTGGTGTTGGGCTACTGTTCAGGTGTGGTCTCAGAGAAGATTCTCTCACTGTTGCTGAGGCTCTAGTCTAGAGGGAGCTCTATTTTTCAGCCTGGGTTCCTGGTAGCCCAGAGCTAGGGAGTCACCCATATGTGAGGACTGACTTCCTGCTTGGTCCTGGAGAAAGAGTAGTTATTCACCTGTAACAGGTGTTCTCCAGGAGCAGCAGGAATCCGTCCTCACGACCCTCCCTCCTCCCCTTGGAGTTGCAGTTTTATATAGTTCATTTTCTTTTTTTGTGCTGTCTTTTAGCTATGTCATCAGACTGAGCAAGATAGCACCTTTGGGCGGGAAGGGGACCGCACATGCGTGGCTGCATTCCCAAAGGCTTTCTTTGAAAGCTGGGGAAATGCTCTGCATGGGGGCTCCGTCGGCGCCGACGTCACCCATATGTGAGGACTGATTCCTGCTGCTCCTGGAGAACACCTGTTACAGGTGAGTAACTACTCTTTCAGTGGCACACTCCAGATGGAGGCCAATTCTATAACATGCATGCCCAGGCCACAGACATGTCCAAATCAAAAATGGGCCCAATTTCACCCTGATTCCACAGACGTGGATATAGACGCTCTCGCCGTTCCGGCATCGGGGATAGACATTTCTGCCGCGGCACAAGCAAATCACTATGGAGAAACACGGGTCCCGCTGTTATAACAAGACACGGGTATAAGCAGTAAGCAGTATGGACATTCCCATGCTCACTGGATTCTGAAAACGTGGACGTTTTTGATCCTGCCCTTCTCTGCCTCATACCCATGGACGTCTCAAACGTCCACGCCTTCTCTGTTTAAACATGCATCTCCTAAGCTGATCTTCTCACTGAAAGTGTTGTGCTAATGTAAACTACATGTAAATACTGAGGATACATAAATGTTGGTGCAAACTAGACTAGATATACTAGTCTGTTGCATGCCCATAACAGTGCAAGGTGATCTCAGTCAGGGGCGGCCCAAGGGGGGTGCGGGGCCATGTGTGGAGACTTGGTGCGGGACCTCATTTGCATAAGGGACTCATTTGCATAAATATTTGCATAATGTTACCATACACTAACTTTTAGTAAACATGCCTCTTCATGAGTGTATGGATAAAGAAAGACTAAAAGATTTCTACAGTACTATAATCCAGTGCCAACCGCAGGCACATTAGGAACTACTACAAACACTGCCCATTTAGAACCCACAGCAAACCCGCCGTATCATAACAGCACTACCAGGACTCACAAAGCACCATACCCTACCTATCAAAAGGCAACACTGCAAATATTAAACCAATACATTTCAGAGAATAACAATACATGACCTACTGGGGAAAGAGAACAAGTGGCAATGTCAAATAGGAATTACATAAACAGAATACCTCAGCTCAGTTACACATGCAGAACATAGACCATCACCAAACAAGGAATCACAATTTAGAAACAGGAAGACAATAATTAAACTGGGAACCCTAAAAGCCAAACTTGGAATGTACAACAACAATGTAGAAATAAAACTATAAATTAATTTCCTCTTGTACTAAACAAAGCGCAGATGTTAATGATGCACATTTCCCAGAGCTGACATATTCCAGTTAATAAATTCAAAATAAAGAGATATCTTTGTACCTTTTGTGCATTTTTTTTCAGTTGCAATTGTTCCAGCCACTTTCTTCTGCTTTCTTTGTGTCTTCTGCTAACTCTCCATCGTCTGCTGTCCATTTGTCCTTTCTTCTCTCTTCTAGTTTTTTTCCATTCTCTCTCTACATCTGCTTTAACATACTAATCTTTCTCCTTTTGCTCTTTCCTCATTCCTATTTCATCCACTCAAATTTTACCACTCCATCCTCAATCCCCACTTACTCTCCCAATACCCGGCCAATTGTAGATTTTTCTTCCGTCCTACACAAAATATTTTTCCCCTCTCCATTTCACTCTCCCAGCCCCATCCCCATCCCATTCTAATCTCCCCCAACATCAGCTCCCTTCTAGTTCCAGCCCCACCTAGAATCCGCTCCCTTCTAGTCCTCGCATCAGCCCATTTCCAGTCCTAGCCCCCCATCAGCCCATTTCCAGTCCTAGCTCCCCCATCCATTTCCAGTCCTATCCGAGTCCCTTCATCAGCTCATTTCCATTACCAGCCTCCCATCAGCCCATTTCTAGTCCTACCATCAGCCCATGTCAAATCCTAGCTCCCCTCCATTCAGCCCATTTCCAATCCAAGCCCCCCATGAGCCTACTTCCAGTTCTAGTCCCTCCATGAGTCCATTTCAATCCAAGCCCCCACCACAGACCATGTCCAATCTTAGCTCCCCCCCAACACCCAATTGCCAGTCCTATCCTAGCCCCTCCATCAGCCCATTTCCTGTCCTAGCTCCCTCCCCTCACAGCCCATTTCCATTCCAAGCCCCCCTTCCCATCAGCTATTTGCAGTTCAAGCCCCACTCAGCCCATTTCCATTCCAAGCCCCCTCCCCCTCAGCCCATTTCCATTCCAAGCCCCCGTCCCCATCAGCCCATTTCCATTCCAAGCCCCCGTCCCCATCAGCTATTTGCAGTTCAACCCTCCCTCCACTCAGCCCTTTTCCAGTCCTAGCAACCCCCCCAACCCATTACCAGTCCTAGCCCCCCATAGCCTATTACCAGTCCTAAGCCCCCATCAGCCCACTCCCAGTCCTAATCCCATCAGCCCATTTCCAGTTCTAACCCCATCACCCAATTTTCAGTTTAAGCCCCTCCATAGCCCATTACCAGTCCTAACCCCCCCCCATCAGCCCACTCCCCGTCCTAATCCCATCAGCCCATTTCCAGTCTTAGCCCCCATTACCCAATTTTCAGTTTAAGCCCCCCCATAGCCCATTACCAGTCCTAACCCCCCATCAGCCCACTTCCAGTCCTATGCCCCCCAGCCCAGGGAAAATTTAAAATTAAAAAAAAAAAACCTGCGGCCGTGGCAGAATCGAGTGTCCTGCGGGGCCCCCCTTTTATTTATTTTTATTTATTTTACGTTTTTCTATACCGCACTATTCGGCATCAGCGCGGTTTACAAGTAACAAGTTGGTACAATGTGGAATAACCATACATTGAACTAGTTGGTACAATGTGGAATAACCATACATTGAACTTACATAAAACAGGGAATTTAAACATGGATAACGGGTGAACTTTATACATAATATACAAAAGGGGAATTTAAGCATGGATAACAATTGAACTTTATACATTATATACAAGAGGGGATTGCATCATAGCTGAGTTTATGATACAGGCCCTAAAGGGGGGGGCTGGATGAAGTGGAGAGTTATCGTAGGAGACTGGTTAGGCGGCATCGGGTTGAGAGACTGTAGGGTCATGTGATACTGTCTAGGTGATGCTGTCGGAGTTACAAAAGTGTTGTATAAATAGGTGCTGTTTGAGAGCTTTTCTGAACTGGGGGAGGTTGTTTATGGTCCGGATTTCTGTTGGGAGGGAGTTCCAGCATGAGGGGGCAAACAAAGCAAAGGCACGCTTTCTAGTGGATTTGTTGCATTTTGTGATGGCTTTTGGAAGGAGGATGGTATTGCAGGATGTGGCTCTTCTTAATCTGTTGTCTGGTGTAGGTTGAATCAGATCTGTCAGGGTAGTTGCGGTGATACCGTTGACTGCTTTGAAGGTCATGGTTAGGATCTTAAATGTGATCCTGTATTGAACGGGGAGCCAGTGCAGTCTCTTCAGAATGGGGGTGATATGGTCTCTGCGAGACGCTCCATAGAGGGTTCTAGCTGCGGTATTCATCGCCAGCTGCAAGGGGTTTATCGAGCTCTTTGGGAAGCCAAGTAGGATGGAGTTGGCGTAATCGAAGTGGGGCATGATTATGGCCTGGAAGACTGTTCTGAAGTCATTTGGTTCCAGAGTGTTCTTTATGAGGCGTAGTGTCCGTAATTTATGGTAGATTGTCCTGATGGTATTGTCTATATGAGCATGCATGTCCAGGTGCTGATCAAGTGTTACGCCTAAGTATTTGATCGTTGTCTTGGAGATGAGTTCTGCGTTGTTCACCTTGATTGATGAGGGGGGAGTGAATGACTGGTCCCTTCCAATGAATAAGACTTCTGTCTTTTTTAGATTTATTCTGAGCATTTGGTTGTGTAGCCAGTCTGTGACGGCATTGAAGCAAGAGGAGAGCTGGTCAAGGTTTGGATGATCTGTGTCTATTGGGGTGAACATTAGGACATTGTCAACATATACTAGGCAGTTGATGTTAAAGGACCGGATAAGGCTGCAGATGGGCTGCATATAGATATTGAATAATAGGGCTGAGAGTGATGAACCTTGCGGGACGCCTTTCTCTAGTGGGAAAGGGTCTGATAATGAGGAGCCGGACCGGACATGTTGCCATCTGTTACTCAGGTATGAGGCGCACCATGCTAGAGCATTGCCATGGATGCCCTTCTCAGCGAGGCGAGATAGGAGTATCTTGTGGTCCCCCGAGTCAAAGGCGGCTGCGATGTCCAGAAAGATAAGGGCGAAGCCTTTCCTGATGTTATCGAGCCCGATGGTAAGGGAGTTGAATAATGTAGTCAGAAGGGTATCCACACCATGGGACTCTCTGAACCCATGCTGGCAGTAATCAAGGGGAGCGTTGTCTTCGATGTGATGGGTTAGTTGCTGTTGGACTGTTTTTTCCATGATTTTAGCTAGGAGCGGGATGCTCGATATAGGCCTGTAAGAATCCATCTTTGTGGGGTCAAGCTTTTTGTTCTTCAGTAGGGGTCTTATAGAGGTTTGTTTCAGGTCCTGTGGGAATATCCCTGACGTGAAGGATGTTCCTATTAGTTTGGCGAGGAAAGGGCTGAGGTCTGATTTTAGCACTTTTATCCATTGTGCCGGGCACGGGTCGCTTGGAGCCGTGGTGGTGTTAATGTATGTGATGGTATTTTGGATCTCCCTTGCTGTTGGGGGGGAGAAGGAGTTAAGGATGTGGTGGTTGTCTGCTGTCTCATTCAGGGGGGAGGAGACGGGAGGTAGACCTGGGTTCCCATCAGCCCCTGCGGGCTTAACAGAGCCGCGAAAGGGAAACTAGTCTCCCTTCGTGCTCTGAAAGCCGGTGCGACTGCGGAGAGGGAGCTGATGCAGGGAGGGCAGGCTTTGCTGGGCAGGGAGGGCCCCGCGGGACACTTGATTCTGCCGTCGCGGCCGCAGACAGCTTTTTTTTAAATTTTAAAATTTATTTTTAAATCAGAATGTTCTTTGCGCGGGGCCCCCTGAAATGCGGGGCCCTGTGCAAAAAACATTCTCGCTCAATGGACGGGCCGGCTCTGATCTCAGTGCACTCAAAGATATAACAGCAAGTAGAAAGTGATATGTTTGTCATGACATATCTTGCATCAAAACATACATGGCAGTAGAAGAAATCCATAGTTATTCTTTCACTGATTATTTCTTTATTTAGCAACTTTTTATACTACATACTCTACAAGTTGCAGTGGTGTACAATGAACTTATAAGCTAGAAAGGAAGGTTACAATAAACATAATAGGTGATAGATAGCTTGAAAGTTCAGAGTAACAAAACTTAAATAAAGTCCATAGTAGGCGCATTTAAACAATAGCGTAGAAGGTGCTCTTAACAATAGTGTAGTTGTGGTCATACAGCGTATGTTTTCTATGAGGGGATTTTAACTTGGGATTTTTTTAAAGCATACATGGTGTATGGTTAATTTAGTTGAAGTAGTTATATAGTAACCTATTGTGGTAGTGCTGTGGGGGGGTATGGTGGGTCCTTAGCTTTATAGGGTTGTGTTTGTGCCGCTGAGTTAGCTCCATAGTGCTGTAGAAATAGGTGCGTCTTTATTGTCCGGCGGAATTCCATAGTGTCGTTTAGTAACTGTACATCCTTGGGTAACGAGTTCAAAATATGTGGCGTGTAGAGCAAGAAGGCTCGTTTGGAGGTTGTTTGACTGCACCTGGCTTGAATTGCTGTGCGTCTTGTCTTAGTCTCCGGAGGTTTCAAAATTAGGTTTTGGAGAATATGGAAAGATTGATGATGGAGTATTTTGAAGATGGTTATTAAGGTCTTATATCTAATCCGCATGTGTATTGAGAGCTATTGCAAGTTATGTAGTATGGGTTTGATATGATTATGGCATGGTGAATTCGATATTATCCTTGCAGCAGTATTTTGAACCATTTGCAGGGGTTGAATGGTTGCTCTTGGTAGTCCTTGATAGACAATATTACAGTAGTTAAGGATTGGTGTAATGAGTGCCTAGCAGACGTCTCTGAAATCAGAGCGGTCAAGTAATCTTATGTTGCTTTGATAACAACATTTCTGATGTGGTTTTGGAAGGTTAGTCCTTGGTCCAGTGTCACTCCCAGGTATTTGACGTGGTTCTTTACATCCAGGATTATATTTGCTAAGCAGATAGTTGGAGGTGGATTGAATATTGGGTTTCGGGTTATATGGAGAACCACTGTTTTCATCTCTAAAAACTGTCTTTACAATGCTAAATATAGACCCTTACCAACCTCGCACAATATGGTGCTTTTGGGCATGTTTCAGTGCTGCTTGTACTGTTGAATGCTCTTATTTTGAGGGTCTCTTATTATTGAAAGGGATGTGTTTTGGCATTTAGCTATAGAGAACCTTTTGTGATTTTTCTGCCCTATCATACTGGCACCTCGTGATGCTGTGGTCATCCATACAGTCCAGATACTGGCCAGGCATTCATGTCCCCCCTGAATTGCAGATGGGCACACTTGATCCTCTCATGCAACCCTCAAACCACACACACACACACACACACACTCTTTCACCTTCAGTTACAAAAACCATATGTCTGCTCACGCTCCAGGAACTAATCAGCACCCAACCCAACAACAGACCACAAAGACAATGGAACAGTGGCAGTGTCCAAACACCCAACGTTTTCACCAAAGCAAACAACTCCATGACCAAAAGAGCCTTCTGCCATCTGGTACTCCCTTCCTGAAGCACTGAGATCCACCACAGACTTAAAAGACTTCCGAAAAAAGGTGAAAACATTCCTCCTCATAGAACACTTCAATGACTTAACACTACAATCCACTCCCTAAAACACCCGACAAGCCTAAATATCGCCCCCCCCTCAACGCTCTGATCAATTAATGCAGAAATGTTAAAATGTATATAAGTTAAGCTTCCGAGCATGTTCCGCATGCCACCCCTACCTATTCCATGAGTTCTTTGTAAAATTGTTGAGTTCTTCTGTAAATCACTTTGATTTTTTATGGTAAGGCGTTATAAAAAAACTTGTTAAATAAAATAAAATATAAAAAGATGCCCTGAACCTGTACATAACAGCTGATATAACATAAAAGCATGTTGTCCCAGGACTAAAAATATGATCTCCTTTTCTCATCCAAACACAATCCCTTTCTATACTCACTCACATACTATTCGTAAATCAACAGTCCCATTTTTCAGGACACAGGAATTGTTAGGGTCCCCTAGATTAACTCCTTTAGCACAAACAACAAATGTCAGCATGGCCAGAATAATCACTATTGCTCTTAATATTTCTTTCAGGTTAGTTATTAATGCCTCTTTAGCTTACAAGATTCCCACACCTCTGATTTCTATTCTTTATAAATGCATCTTGTGGTGTTTTTGCATACTGCAGTACACCAGTGTAGAATAGACTAGTCACCACCTTTATACAAACACAGCAGAATATTTTCTAAGTTCTGGCCTTATTCCATGTCTCTGGCAGGTATAATGGGCACGTCTGCGGGGACCTCCCAAAACATATACGGGCCTTTCCTGAATATGCTTTATACATCTTCGTAGCAAACCACTCCCCTGTTCTTCCCTTCCCAGACACGTTATGAGATTCCCGTGTTAGCAAGATAAATGTCTGCAAGGACTACAGTATGTACTGGAATATGCCTGTAGATGTTTTCAGGAGATAAACGTCCCCGGCACATGTACAAAGATTTATTCGCTTTCTGGAATGACCTCCAAAGTGTTGCTGAATATTTCTCTCAGTGGGACATCTGACTTGAATGTAGTGGCAGTCACGGAGACATGGTACACAGAAACAATGACTGAGTTATAGTAATCTATTCAGGAAAGGAAGGTTAAGACAAAAAAGAGGAGGAGTGGGTTTTAAAGAAGTTAGGACAAGTCCATAAATCAGTGTTAAAGTGGACTGGGGAAATCCACTGCTTGCCCCTGGGATAAACAGCATGGAATCTGTCTACCTTCTGGGAACCTGAAAGGTAATTGTGACCTGGATTGGCCACCATTGGAAACGGGATGCTGGATTTGATGGACCTTTGGTCTGACCCAGTATGGCATATCTTATGCTCTTATTAGTGGCAATATACAGGGTGGCCCAAAAAAAGTGAGAACATCTCGTAGCATATAAGTTATTTAAAAATTCAAAAAGACAGATGTAAATGATTGACAAATTTAAAAAAAAGATGGCAACCGGAAATTGTCGAAATAAAGACGTTATATAGCTAAAAAAGGTAAATAAGTAAACTATTTAAGCTTTTAATTTACAAGATGTTCTCACTTTTTTGGGCCACACTGTCTATAACAAGTAATGTTAAAGCGAGAGAACTTCAGGGAAGGAGAAGGCACTGTGGGTTAGTCTGGAAAGAGGGAATGGAAAATCTATTTACATTGGTGTGATATGCATACCTCTCTCGCAGGCAGAAGAAATAGGTTATGGATATGTAGAGCAGCCTCCTTGTGGAGGTAGTGTTATTCATTTATTTATTTAACAAGTTTTGACATACCGTTTTTCTACACGTCAAAACAGTTTACATGGAACTCGATGAAATACAATGAACACATTAAATAAAACAATTATGAACATTTACAATGAACAATTTCAACATTTTGGAGAGAACAGAGAACAGTGAACATCTATTAGAAGCTCAATAAGTTAGTGCATAAACATTCCTAAAACTATATACAGTGTGGAGTAGGGGCTGGGGAATGTGGGGGGTGTAGGGTTGTGGGCGGGGGTGGGGGTTATTGTGTTTAGTTGGGTGTGATCATTTTGTTCTGTAGTTGGTAAGTGTTTATTGCTGAAGTATTCCAGGAAGAGACTGGTCTTTAGTTTTTTGCAAAAGTCTGTAGTTGCTTTCATGCTTCATATTGTGGGGAGTAGTGAGTTCCATATATTCAGAGTTCCAGAGGGTGGGGGTGTATAATGTGAATGCTCTTAGTCGTGTGGTTTGCTTGTTTTTGTGAGTGTGCAGTGGGAGACTGAGGAGGTTTTGAGTGCTCCTTCTTGTTCTGTCAGAGTTCGAGGCATGGATTAATGATTGAAGGTGCTCTGAGGATTGTTTGTCTAGGGTCTTGTCGATGATGGTTAGGACTTTGTATTGCATTTTTGCGTTGATTGGCAGCCAGTGGAGGAGTCTGAGGATGGGGGTAATGTGGGTTTATTTATTTAGACAGGTTTGTATACCACTTTATCCTTCAATCAAAGTGGTCACAACACGATTGGGGGATACATTTAACACGAGGGGATATGAGACACATACACTAATACTTACAGGGAACATGGGCAATGGAGGGTTAAGTGGCTTGCCCAAGACCACAGGGAGCACCACAGGGTTTGCCTTGAGGCTTGCAAAATGGTGTGAACTACAGTGTTCTGGGCGAGCTGTAGTGAGAGAAGTGCATACTTAGGTAGGCCTTGGTAAACAGAATTGCAGTAGTCGAATAGAGCTGTGATGGTGGCTTGACAGACTATGCAGAATGTATCAGTTGATAGGAGGGGGCATAGGTATCGGAGAATTTTGAGCTTATAGTATACAGCCTTTGGTGGTGTTTTGAATTTGGACCTCCTGTGATTGACAAATATACAAATAGGAATGGAGTAGATACCACACCATTCACAGATGATGATGTGTCAGAACAGCTTGCAAAAGTGAAAGTGGACAAGGCCATGGGACCAGATGGGATACATCCCAGGATACTGAAAGAGCTCAGAGAGGTTCTTGCAGGGCTGTTAAAGGATGTTGTTAATAGATCTATGGAGACAGAAGAAGTTCCAAAGGACTGGAGAAGAACTGATGTAGTATTTCTTCACAAAAGTGGTAATAAGGAAGAAGTGACAAACTACAGGCCAGTAAGCCTTACCTCAGTGGTGGGAAAAGTAATGGAGGTGCTCCTGAAGGAGCGAATAGTGGACTTTCTCAAAACCAGCAGGTTGCATGATCTGAGGCAGCATAGTTTTACCAAAGGATGATCTTGCCAAACAAATCTGATTGAATTCTTTGATTGGGCGACCAGAGAACTAGATCAAGGGCATGAGATGGATGTTATCTACCTAGATTTCAGCAAAGCCTTTGATACTGTTCCTCATAGGAGGCTTAGCAATAAACTCAACAGCTTGGGGATGGGTCCCAAGGTGGTGAACTGGATCAAAAATTGGTTGACTGACAGACGACAGAAGGTGATGGTAAACGGAACTCACTCGGATGAAAGGAAGGTGATTAGCGGTGTGCCCCAAGGTTTGGTCCTGGGACTGGTACTGTTCAATGTATTTGTGAGTGATATTGCTGAAGGACTGAATGGAAAGGTCTGCCTTTATGCAGATGACACAAAAATTTGAACAGTGTGGACTCCCCTGAGGGAGTGGATAACATGAGAAAAGATCTACAAAAGCTGGAAGAATGGTCTAATGCTTGGCAGTTAAGATTTAATGTGAAGAAATGCAGTGTCATGCACTTGGGAAGCAGAAATCCAAGGGAATTGTATGTCATTGGGGGTGAGAGGTTGGTGTGCATGGACCAGGACAAAGACCTTGGAGTGATTGTTTCTGAGGATCTCAAGGTGGCGAAACAGTGTGACAAGGCGATGACAAAAGTCAGAATGATGCTGGTTTGCATATAGAGTGGAATTACCAGCAGAAAGGATGAGGTACTAATGCCACTGTACAAGTCACTGGTGAGGCCTCATTAGGAATATTGTGTTCAGTTTTGGAGACCATATCTCGCAAAGGATATAAAAAGACTGGAAACGATTGAGAGGAAGGCGACCAAAATGATTTGGAGACTGTGTCAGAAGACTTATGAGAAGAGACTTGAAGACCTAAATATGTACACTCTGGAGGAGAGGAGGGACAGGGGAGATATGGTTCAGACCTTTAAATATTTAAAGAGTATTAATGAACAAACAAATCTCTTCCAAAGACAGGGAAGCTGTAAAACTAGAGGGCATAACATGAAGTTGCAAGGGGATAAACTGAAAGGCAACGTCAGAAAATACTTTTTCACTGAAAGGGTGGTGGATGCTTGGAATGCCTTACTGATGGAAGTGGTGGGGGCATATACAGTGACAGAATTCAAAATGGCATGGGACAGACACAGAGGATCCCTTATAGCAATAGGATAAAATCAAAATAAGCATAACTCTCTCTTATCTCAACAAATAGGCGTGACCTACACTGAGCGGTGGGTACACGCCTAAACAAAGGCATGGGGAGGAGTGACCTGCACAGAGCGGCAGATGCACCTACTCTTACCGCCTTGCTGGGCAGACTAGATGGACCATATTAGTCTTTATCTGCTGTCATATACTATGTTACTATATTACTATAAAAGTTGGTTGCTGGTTGAGTTTGATTCCAAGATATTTTATCTGGGAGTTGACTTGAATATCATTGCTGCCGATTCTGATGGAGGCAGGGGGAGTGAAGTTGGGGTCCTTTGTGACATGGAAAAACTCTGTTTTGTTGAGGTTGATGGATAGATTGTGAAGGTGGAGCCATTGGATTACTTTGGTAAAGCAGCTTGTGAGTGTGGAGTACTCAGAAGCAGAGGTGGAGAAAGAGGTGTAGAGCATTATGTTGTCTACTTTAAACTATTGGAGGATGGCACAGAGTGGTTGAATTTATATGTTGAACAGTAGAGAGGAGAGGGATGATCCCTGCGGCACTCCCTGAGTTAGGGTGAAAGGAGTTGAGACTTGTGTTTGAATTTTTATATATTGGCTTTGGTTGGAGAGATAGGAAAGAAACCATTTGAGGGAAGTGTCATGGACTCCAATATGGTGGAGCTGATTGAGGAAGATCTGGTGGGACATGGTGTCAAATGCGGCAGAGATGTCCACAAAGAGCAGAATGAAGCCTTGCATGATCGTTTCAGTGCCAGTGATGAGTTTATGTTTATGCAATTTCTTGATATACTGTACCACCTAAGCTGAAGGGCATCAGAGCGGTTTACAATCACTACAAGCAGGTACTGGATACATTCCCTCGTCCCCAAAAAGCTCACAATCTACATGCGTACCTGAGGCAACAGAGGGTTAAGTGGTTTGCCCAAGGCCACAAGGAGTGCCTATAGGACTAGAAACCCCAGTCTCTCCGGCCTGAGATTGCTGTCCCCAGGTGGGAATCAAACCCCTGGCCCGAGGTACCTTTACCGGGCAATCTCAGAGGTGGGAGGGACAGCGCTTGGATTGGCGTTGCTGCTTGACACAGCAGTGTGTTGACCGCCTGCAGGAGGATTGTGTTTGTGATTGCCGGGGTCGCTGCTGAGGCGCGTTGGTCTTTGTGCTGTCCGTTTCTGCCTGGTTCGCACCTAAGGGCCGTGCCTAAGGGTCCTCTGGCAAGGATCCGCCAGGCATAGGTGTGCCTGAGCCCACCGTTTTTTAATTTTTAAACTGTTTTTTATTGAATCAACAAAGCACAAACAACAGACCATGTCAAAAGATATAAGCAAACACATACAAATGGTACTGGTCTATTTAAGAGCTATACACACAGTATTTTTCATTTTTCCTCCTCCTCCCTCCCTTCTCCATCCCCCTCCCCCCTTTGCCCTCCCCCCCCCCCCCCCACCAAATATGTCCTTCCTACAAAATAAAGTCAGGGCAGCCCAGTGTATGGTGGCTCTTACACAGCACCGGGTGTCCTAGTCCTATCCCCTTCCATCACATGTAGCAAGGTGACCTGAGGAGTAAGCAACCAATGTTGTCTTAGGACTCTCTCTAAAAGAATGGACATCTCCCCAATAATCTTGTATCTTTGTGCAAGACCATAGTAAGTGTATAAGTGGAGCTCTCTTCACCGCACTTGGGGCAGGCAGGCCAGTTCTCGTAACCCATAGTGCGCAGGCGGCCAGGTGTAAGATAAGCACGCCGAACTACTCAATATTGCATACCCTGAAGAGAAACCATTGCAGTGAAGCGAGGGATTTTACCAATAACTTTCCAAAGCTGCTCCCCCATCAGCGAAGTGTCGAGATTGAAATTCCACATCTCCAGGAACAAGCAGTAATGAGTCTTCACATATGGGTACGTCGGTACCGACGGAGTCTGTGCGGGAATGCTTCCCAGCGTCCAATCAGAAAGCTTTTGAAAGCATCCCAACACGCCTGCGTGCTGCCTTCCCGTCTTCCCAACTGCCTCTCCTCAGTTTTCGTTTTTCCGCGGAGCCGGCAGGACGTCCTCCTGTCACCGCAGAAAATTCTTCTTTTATTTTTTATTTTTCTTGTGGTCGCGACTGCCTTCCCCGACGCCACCAGTACCGCCAGTGTTTCTTTTTTCATTTCTTGTAAAATTTTCCTTTTTAAGGAATGTTTTTCCTCCTCAGTGTCTCTCACGGTTTCTCAGGCCTGTTAGGCCTCTCCTTTTTCCTTCATGGAACCGCCAGCCAGTATCCCCAAGAAATGTACAAACTGTGGCGGTACAAACTTATTTTTAGACACTCACAATTGGTGTCTAACCTGTTTGGGTCCTGACCATTTTCCTCCGGAGCCCTCTGGCAATAGTATTGTGGGAAGAAGTTTTCAACATCGAGTTCCCCTCGACACGCGGTCCCCATCCAACTTCATGGCACCGACCATATCTTCTTCTACACAGGATCAGGTAACCCAAAAACAGTCTGTTAAGATTAGCCAGTCCTTGAGCGGCAGTTCTCATGCACAGCATAGAGATGCCTACGACCTTGCCCTCGAGAAACCACTGACTTTAAAAGGGAGTCTTCGGCCTCCAAAGCCTGTGTGGGGTTTCAGGTTGTTCCTGAGGTTCACCCCTCACAGAACATACCTGAGCCATGCCCGGTGGTGGCATACGCTTCGAGCGGTACCGATACCCCGGCATCGGCAATGGTGTTGGATGAAACATTCCTCACCAAGGATCGTTGTCTGGCGTCCTCGGTACCTACGGGGCCGTTGGATACGCTCCAGACCGACCTTCCAGTATCGGTACCGGTACCGATACTAGTACCGATGTCGGTACCCTCCAGATGTGCATCGATAGACTCGCTTCCTTCGATGCCGAGTCTGGAATCGATCTCTAATCTGGAGGACTGGGTACCGACTCGCCTTGGTCCCAACACCAGACGGTACCGAAGGCTCAGTTCCGATAATTCGGACCCACAACTCTCGGTTTCTTCGATACCGTTAGAGTTGCCACCGGCTGGCCTTCATCCACCGGTATCGGATACGGTACCGAAGTCGGTACCGTTATCCACATTACCATTGCTGTCGGTGCCTTCCATGCTTCTCTCGTCAGGCTCGCTTCCCTCCATACCGAGTTTGGAATCGATCCCTAGCATGGTCGATGTGCTACCGACTGGTGCTGGTCCCGACCTCCCGCAGTACCAGCGACCATCCTATATGGATTCCATACCGCACCATCCAGGATCTTCTATTCCTATAAGCTTGGATAGATCCCTCGGTGCCAATGCTAGTTCTTCATCAGATCTAGCCTATCCAAAGGAAGTTCCCTCTGGGGATCCTTCTTTTTAGATTTTCCTCCTAGATATGGAAAAATTTCTATTCCTGGACAAGGTCCTACACAAGGCAATACAGGATCCCTCTATATTCCTGAGAGAGCAAAGGAAAACATCATGCTACCTTTGCATCATTCCTTGCAGGATCTCCTTCTACGAATGTGGGAAGCTCCTTTAAAGGTACCCCCACTTTCCAGAGCAACTGATCTTCTATATCAGGTGCCCTCTTCTCCAGGATTTCAAAAGACTTAACTTCCTCATCATTCCATTGTTGTAGAATCAGCAATGAGGCGGGTGAAGAGTACTAAAAAGCACTCTTCTTATCCGCCAGGTCGTGAGTCTAAGACTTTAGATGCCTTTGGACGCCAAACCTTCCAGGCATCCATGCTTTCAGCAAGAATTCTCTCATATATTTTTTATATGGGCTTATCTCTTGAGGAGGTCACAAAGAAATTACATCTTTTGACTCCTTTTCTTCAAGAGCCCAAGAGTGCAGACTATTCCTCACTGGTTAGTCATGCTCAAAATATCTCTAGATTTCTTACTCGTGCTTCCCTAGACTCCTTTGAGTCTGTTAGCAGGACCTTTGCTATAGCTATAGGAGCATGACGTAAAGCCTGGCTCCAAGCTTCAGACTTGGACAAATGGGCACAAGTTAGACTGGGAAATACTCCTTGCACTGGAGAAAATCTCTTTAACGGGAGCTGGGAGGCAAGATGGCGGAGATGGTGGTGTGAATCCGTCGACCGGAGGCTGATGCGCTGTAATCTGTTGTGTACAGCGGCTGATTTCTGGTGCCGATATGGGCAGAAGGAAGCGTAAGCAGGCTAGCTTACCTTCGGAGCAAGCCTGTTCCAACAACGCTGCTCAACGGACTTTGCAGATGTGTGGCTTCCGTGGATCGATGGAGCAAGCAGCATCTTCAGCGGGCCCTGAGGCTTCTCAGGACCTGGGCACATCCGGGGTTTTCCTTTCCCCGGAGCAGCGGGCCCCCCCCCGCCTTGTCCCGGAAGCGAAACCCATGGCAGCAGTGAGGCGCCTGCCGGCGTGATAACTAGTACGCCGAGGCAGGCAGCCACGGAGGGTTCCTCTGCCGGCGGGAGCGCTCCGTGTGGACCCCCTGGAGTGATTGTTGGTTCGGGGAGGAGTGCATCTGCCACCCTCCAGGAGATTGTGTCCCCAATTGGTCATTCTGGCGGCGGGGGTTTGGTGAGACCTGCAGTGGTGACTCTTGAGGTGCTGTGGGATGCTATAGCAGCAATGAATTCTTCTCTTCGAACTATTACCAATTCGTTGTCTACAGAGGTTGTAAGTTTAAAGGCTGATTTTCAAGCGGTTGTTCAAGTCCAAAAGGAACAGGAATGTAGTCTGGCACAGCTCCGTTCAGATCTGGAGAAACTTCAGGAACTGAACCTGGCCCACATGAAAAATTCGAGTGTTCAGACTAGGAGGATGGAGTACCTAGAGAACCAGTCCCGGAAGAACAATTTGAGACTGGTGAATTTTCCTAGGTCTCCTGTGATTTCTCCCTTGGAAATGGTGCGAAAGTATTTCCAGGAGGTTTTGAAAATTTCCAGGGAAGACCTTCCTCCGTTGATTAGAGCACAGTATTTGTCAGTGGGTAGGGGGGTTCAGGAAGTTAATGCTGTCTCTATTGGGGCTACGGGAGACCTTACTGGTTTTCTAGAGAGCTCATTAGAGGTTATTACTATGCGTACTACAATGCTTATTACATTGGCACTTGAAACCGATAAAGCATTGATTCTTCGATTGTATTTCCGGAACTTCAGTGAGCAGTTTTTGGGGTCTTCTGTACGTATTTTCCCTGACTTAGCTAGGGGTACCCAGCTGAGGCGAAAAGAATTCCTAAGGTATAAACCTAGGGTTTTATCCCTTGGTGGGACCTTTTTGTTAAAATTTCCTTCTCATTGTTGTGTATCTTATCGTGAACAAATGTATATGTTTTTTGAACCCAATCAACTCCTGGATTTTCTGAATGCTAGAGAGGAACCTGTTGTTGTTGTATCACCCCATACGGCTGACGTTTAAGCCTTGCACTGCCTGTAATATATTTATCCTTTATTTTGGAATTTCCTGATGCCTCTCTATTTTTGGGGGCTGAAGTTGGTATTGTAACATGATAATTTGTTGTTTCCTGTATTAGTATCTTTTGGTTTATTGTTACGTGCCAGTGTTTTCTTTCATTCTTGATGAATGTATAATTAAAAACTTAATAAAAATATAAAAGGAAAATCTCTTTAACAAGGAGTCTTTACTCCAGGTTGCTCAGTTAACAACTGACTGCCCTGTTTCTAGAGGCTGTTCTACGCCTTCTTCTTTCCCAGTTGGTAGGAAATGTCCTGCCAAAATTTCTTCCCCTAGGGGAAGAAGATTTTATCCATCTTCTGCCCATCATACAGATGTTCCCAAACAGGGGATACATCACCCTGGTCTGAAGAATCCACAACCTCAGCAGGGTCAACAAACCCAGCAGTCGCAGGGTTTCCAATAGATCATCATTGCCCCTCTTGGTTGGTGGTTAGAGTAGCAGTCTGCTTCTTTTCATTTGCAGTATCTGCACTAAATTTATTCTAACCTTCCTAGACATTTCTTCATGAGACATCTTTTCTTTAACTTTAAGAGTCTTTATGATGATCATGCCCATACTTAACAGGGTTTTCCTCTTCCTCTTGGAGGAAAGAGACCTAACAACTATTAATAGACAGTTGTTTTCCCTGTACTGGCATGTATCATCTCACCTGTCAGAGACTTCCTCCATAGTCAGTCTCTTTTAACTCTGTCTTGCCTCCCTCTTACTATAACATTTGGTTTGTAAGAGGGACCCTTTTACACTGGTAAGCCTCTATGGTCCTCTACCTGTTCTACCGGGGGATTCTCCCTTCCGGAGTTGTCTCCCCCCTTGTTACCTTAGGGCAGCCCATCAGACAATAGGAAATCCTACCAGGTCTGTTGTTTCATTTTTCCCAATCTAAAAGAGGGATAGGGAAAATAAATTTTCTCTGCTGCCCTGGTACGTTGCTGCAGATACAGCAATTCCTAGTGGTTAAGCCACTGGTTCTATCCACCACACAACCAGTGGACACCTCCACTAGCAATCCTTCTAGCCTCAGTGCTAAGTCCCAAACAAGTCATCAACCTCGTTTGGGAAACCCTCTTATCACAGCCTGGTTGGTTAACTTCTATTCTTCGTCCCCTTGTCCTTGGCAGAATACTTGGTTACCTGCTGGCTTTCCACAGCCAGTTTTCTTCTAACCAACCTGCAGCATGCTCTCTGCAACTCTACAGAGTAGCTTTGCACTATGGGCCCTTGCTAGAGAGCATTAGTATCTTGCCTAGCAGATAACCCCAGATGGTCAAAAGGGGTTCCCCCAGTCATGTTTCCATGACTGATAGGTATTTCCTACCCTTACCATCTCATCTTAAATCTCTTTTGAGACATCAGTCTCAGGCCTTTCATTACGTGAAAACCTAAAGAAGGGCCAATTCCCTGGCTTGGCCCATATCTCCTTTGGTCTTCTCGTCAGAGATAATTTTCTTCAATGGCAGCTACAGGATGCCTAATACCCATCTTGCCCTCATAGGCGGGTCACTAGGGTATCTTCCTCCTGTGGGGTCCTCTATCCATTCTCCATACTGCAGTTCTGAAGAGATCTGGACTTCCTGCCTGCAGGCTGAAGTTATCCTCTTCAATTTTCATGTAGGCCATCCTGGTTATTCAAGAGCTCAAATTCTGAAAAGAATCCAGACTTCTTCTTGTCAGGGAGACCTTTCCTCTGACTCTGCCAGTCATAACTAGGAAACGAGGATTCTCTATGTATCTATTCAAGCAGGTATCAACCTTATTGCTGTCAGATGAATCTTCCTCTCTCATATAGAAACATGTCTCCAGGTTTTGGATGGAGAGCTGTCTATAGAACCTGATCCCCCCTAGGGATATAGGGAGAGAGGAAGATTCATCTGACAGCAAGAAGGTTGATACCTGCTTGAATAGATACATAGAGAATCCTATATATATCTGTGTGTCTTCTGCCCATACATATCTCTTTCTAGATATATGCATATATACCCTATATGTGTATATATTTAAATATATTTATACATCTAGTGAGATATATTTTTAGATAGATCTGTATCCATACTTATCTATCTGTCTGTTAGGTTCAGATATCCTTACATTCCTATATTCCTACATCCGAGCAATCCCGGAACTAACTAAATTCAGGAGAGCATTGAAACACTACCTCTTCCTCAAATGCTACCCTGATGAACACACACCAACTCCACCGCTCGCAATGTAACCCGACCACATGCAACCTCCCTCATGTATTGTATATAAGTATGGATATCATTCTGTTATCATTACAATTGTAAACAGTTAATACTGTTATCCAAGTTAAGCTACCTGTTATATGTATCACGGTGTTAACCCCCGCCGTAAATATCTCATGTTCCATGTAAACCGCACTGATGTTGAAGAGCGCGGTATATAAGCGAATTAAATAAATAAAATAAAATAAATATGATCCTGATAGATGGGCACTACCCCTATCAATGCTGTGCCAGCATACTTAGGGGGCTACACTTATAACCACTTCCTGTGGTAATTAACAAACTTTTTCCTTACCATAACCTTTTAAGGTTAGGTACTCCTGAAGCTCTCCATGTACCTTTTTTCTTTCCTAATTGACCCCATTTAGGAAAGACATTGCAGAGCTTCAATTACTTTAAAGCTTAGCGCTCCTGAGTCTGTCCTTACTTTCTTATCAGATACAAGGGTCTCCATACCCTTTCTCCCCTACATGGACTGATTCCAACCCAGTCCAGTTGGGTCAGACTCATTTTTTCTTTTGGTCCTAGGTTTGTACTGTTTTTGGACCAAAACAGCTTAAGCTTTCTTTAATAGTACCTTCTGCGTCTCCACTGAAGCTCTACCTCTTATACTACCCCAGTTTTTCCCCTGGGGCTATTTCTCACCCTGAAGGGTTCTGACCTCCACTTGTTTTTTTCTACTTTATTACCTCTACTTCTCAGTGAGGTACCCCTTGAGCACATTCACTGGCTCTTCTAACAGATCCATATGTAGCTCAGTGGACTTGTGCAATGCCAACAAGGGAGGCCCGATTACAATATTTTACTACTAAATGCCCTCTATACAGGGTCTTCCCCTTTAGAAGCCCTGTTCTAGCCAGCTGTTCCACAACTCCTTTTCTGTATTCAACTCCTACCCTCCATCCCCAGGATGCCTGAGGTCCTGAGGAATAGCATGGCTCGTTCTAGACTTGCAACATGCTAGGACTCCCTCTGGGCATCTAAGCTTGGGAGTCCCCATATGTGAAGACTCATTCCTGCTTGTTCCTGGAGATAGCACAGTTACTTACCTGTAACAGGTGATCTCTGGGAACAACCCACCCACCTCCCCTAGGAGTTGCTTTTTTCTCTATCTCTATCTTTCCCTTCTTTGCTCTCTCTCTCTCTTTGTCTCAGCTTTCAAACTTAACTGAGGAGAGGCAGTTGGGAAGGCGGGAAGGCAGCACGCAGGCATGTTGGGATGCTTCCAAAAGCTTTCTGATTGGACGCTGGGAAGCGTTCCCGCGCAGACTCCGTCGGTACCGACGTACTGTCAGACGGCTGCCTGGGTGAGAATCTTCACAGTCTTGGCAAGTGCATATATCTATATGATTTGCAAGGGATTGTGGGCAATGCAGTTCATTCACACCAGACACAGCTGCTCACAATAATTAGTTGTGCTTTTGGGTAAAGCCAAAAAGATATTTATTTATGGGGTTATTTCTCCCAACACAGATATGCTTGGTAGCACATAAATCAGGTTACTTGCTTCCAGTGTTTAACTTGGAAAAACAAAATCAAAATCAGGAAAACAACATTCAAACTTGTCAGGCATTAGCTAATGTTTTCTTAGCATATATCAAACAACAAACGAAAAGCCACAAAGAAAGAAAAAAACTGTTCTTTTCAGGTTAACTTCTGATAACTTCCCACATAGATTCTGAAGTGATTCTCTCCTAGCTCACAAGCAATTAGGTAAGGCTCAATTGCTAGCAGTTATCCAGCTGAAACCCCTTAGCTGGCTTGCTTTCTACTGTGTGGATCAAATCCTGCTTCAGGAGCTTTTCTGAGTAGATTAAAGAACAAGTTTGTATTTCTTTGTGATGGTTGCTGTACTTTATAACAGAAAATCACCAAAGGAGTTTGGACAGAGAGCAGTCCATATAAACACATTCTTCATCTGCAATCATTCCCCCTTCTTCAACAAGCATGGGTTCAATATCATGGATTGGCACAGATGAATCTCTCAATGGAGCACTTTCAGGAGAATACTTGTTTCCCTGCTGTCTTTCAAGGTTATAGCTAGGGCATAGATCAGTGTTCATACCTGAGCTTTCATTGCTGTTAGAGTTCCTCTCTATATAGCCTGGCCAGTATGTAGTCCAGTTCTTATGTCCAGCCTTCCAATCCAGATCCCTGGACACTGGATCTCTCTTCACATACCTTCTGGCACGAGTCTTAGGGTCCCTTCCACATGCAGCCGTCTCCTTCACAGGTAGCGTCTGGAGATTCCTAGCTCTGCAGCACCATTCCTCTGGCTTTCCCCAGTCCAATGGTGTATGCTGGCCCTTGGAATGCCTCCCAGTATACGTACTGCTCTGGACTCTTCTAGACCTCTCAAAGGCTTTTCTCTTCCTTCTTCCAAAGGGTTTCTTTCCCTCTCTGTCCGTCCAGTTTGGCTTCTGCTTCTGATGATCCTCCTGATGATGAAGATGATCAAGCTCAAACTGCTTCTCAGGATAATGAGGATGATTCTCTGTAGAATAAACTCTACCTTTATTCTGCTTAGATGAGTGCTCCTCCCTAACACAGCGCAGCTGTGCTGAATCAGGCCCTGCCCTTTGAGATGAGTGCTTAGGGATTACCTCATAGCCCTCCTGATTGAACACACGTTTCCCCACTTCAGCTCCTCTAATGGCTGTTGGAAACCTGGTGCATTCTGGGACTGGTAGTCTTTTATGGGAAAATTCTGTTTTCTTATTTCTACCAGAACTGACAGGTTGCTTGTTCAGAGTCACTTCACCTTTTCTATAGCTCCTTCCTGAGCTATGATAAGCTTCCTTATCACAGTACCCATATGTGAAGACTTATTCCTGCTGTTCCCAGAGATCACCTGTTACAGGTAAGTAACTGTGCTATGTCGGTCAGCTGGTGGCAGGTAGTCATTGCAGCCACAGTCTCAAAAGAGGATTGGACTTGTGAAATCGTTATCCTACCAGATTCTTCACAAAGAAAGAACTCCTCTAAATCAGTACAGAAGTCACTGATTAGGTTGTCTTGGTCTAGACTCTGTATGTAACTGTGTAGTTGGAAATAAGGAAATAGATCACCCTCATTAATCTCAAATTGAGTACACAACTGCGGGAGGGCTAGTGGTTTGCCATTTTCCGCCAGGACTTGTTCTAGGTATAAGACTCTCTGGTGTCGCCACCAACGGAAGCTTACCAAGGATATACCTGGCGTGAAGTCAGCGTTTCCATGAATGGGTAAATAAACTGATAGGGAGATAGAATGCTTTAGTTTAAGACAAATCCAATGCCACGTCTGACCCAGATCAGGGTGCATTGTCGTATAAAGACAGGGAGTTTTTTCATTTGTGCATGTAGCACATACCTTAGTGATAAAGGAGCGACCAATGCCTGCTCACAAGCTAAAGAGGTATATTCTTCTGTGTCAAAGAGCCAGTCTTTTAAGTGGCATAATAAACACGCTAAGTTATACATCCGTATATCGTGGATTCCCATCCCCCTCGGCGCCAAGAATCCCTTACACTTGCAATGCTATGCATCCCCATCTTCCCATCCACAAGAAACGGGTGAGCCTGGATTCTAAGTTATTAAGATCCCTCCATAAGAGTCACACCGGGAGCATTTGAAACATATAAAGCCAGCGTGATAAGAGGGTCATTTTAAAGAGTGCAATTCTATCCCCCAATGAAAGAGGCAGCTCTCGCCATTTCTCAAGGAACTGAGTAGTATGAACAGCCCATCATTTTTTAAATTGCTGGTGCTGCTTTTTGATTGCTCCTGGCGTGGGGGAGCGGGAGGGGCTCACCTACCCGCTCTCTTGCGACGGTGCTGATCAGGAAGGAAGATGGTGATGTTTGCTGAGCCTGCCAGTTTTTTAATTGTTGGTGCTGCTTCCTAATTGGTCCTGGTGTGGGGGAGTGGGAGGAGCTCACCTACCCGCTACCTTGCGGCGGCGCTGATCAAGAAGGAAGATGGTGATGTTTGTTAAGCCCGCAGGTTATTTAATAAAAGAGGGAATGGACAACTTAATTCAGTGTTTAAATCACTCTCCACTCCCCTTACTTCTTCGTCCTCTTCTTTGACCCCAGACCCCACTAGCCTAGCAGATTCATTTTCCAATAAGGTCCTGTCTCTTCTCTCAACCTTTCACTCGTGTCCCCATCTCCTCCACCTCTTTCTCCTGCGGAGCCTTCACTTTCCCATGTCTGGTCGTCTTTCTACCCAATTTCTGCTGCTGATTTGTCCAGGACCCTCTCCTCCTCTCAGAAGACAAACAGTGCTCTGGTCATTTGGTTATTTCCTAACCAGGGCTCCACAGATCAACAAACTATACCTAAGCTCCACGAACAGAACAATGGCTGGAAAAAATCGTATTGCTAAAGCTGTTGCCCCCGTTAAAGCTTCTGCCTCGGTCCAGACAGAGGTCCTAATGCCAGTTGAAGGACCGGTTCCATGAGCAGGGTGCCTACATGCTGAAGCTCTGAGGAAACAAGTGGAGGAACTCAGAGAGGAGGTGGCGAGGCTGAGGAGCATTCAAGACAGTGAGAGGTACATTGATGAGATGCTTCTTGCAGCAACCAAGCTCTCCAGCACAGAAGATGGGTGCCAACAGAATGTCGATGGTTGGACACAAGTCACCAGGGTCTGCAAAATCACCAATCCAACTTCTCCAGCCCTTGAATTGAAGAACCATTATGCAGCCCTGGAGGTGGAGGAGGTGAAAGCATCCCTGGAAAGGGAAGAACCAGAACTCAAGTACCCCAAAGTTGCAGAATCAGTGACCAGAAGGAAACGAAGGGTAGTGGTGGTTGGAGACTCTCTTCTGAGGGGTACTGAGGCGTCCATCTGCCGACCAGATGTGATGTCCAGAGAGGTATGCTGTCTGCCTGGTGCCAAAATCCAAGATGTTACGGAGAGTTTGCCGAGACTCATCAAGCCCACTGACTATTACCCAATGTTGCTAATCCATGTTGGAACAAATGATACTGCCAGGTATACCTCCGAGCATATCAAAAGTGACTTCATGGCTCTGGGACAGAGGGTGAAGCAGTTGAGTGCACAGGTGGTGTTCTCTTCAATCCTCCCTGTTGAGGGTAAAGGCCAAGGCAGAGAGGCTCGCATCCTGGAGATGAATGCATGGCTGTGTGGATGGTGTCATCGAGAGCGTTTTGGTTTCCTAGACCATGGGATGCTGTTCCAAGGGTTGCAGAGCAGAGATGGCATCCATCTGTCCAAGAAAGGTCAACGCATCTTCGGTAGTAGACTGGCTAATCTACTGAAGAGGGCTTTAAACTAGATTCGTTGGGGATGGGTGAAGAAAGCCCCCAGGTAAGTGAAAGCCCCCAGGTAAGTGATACATTAAATACCTTTATGGAAATGGGTAACAGGGGTAACATATGGAAAGCAGTGTGTATTAATGCCCGTAGCATGGGAAATAAGATCCCTGAAGTTGAAGCTTTGGTGGGAGTGGCTGACTTGGATTTAGTGGCAGTTACAGAAACATGGTTCACAGAAAACCATGACTGGGATGTAACTATACCTGGCTATACTTTATTCAGAAAGAACAGGGTAGGAAGAAGGGGAGGAGGAGTGGCACTATATGTAAAAACTACTATTAAAGCTTTGGAATTACAGAGCTTAAAAGGGAGAGAGGAGGCATTGTGGGTTAAACTAGAAAGAGGGAAAGAGAAATCTATTTGCATTGGTGTGATATACAGACCTCCCTCACAAGAGGAAGAGGTGGACAGAGAGTTAATTGAAGACATACGCAGCATTGCTAGGAAAGGGGAAGTGCTACTGATAGGAGATTTCAATATGGCAGATGTTGATTGGCATATTCCTGCTGCAGTATCATCTAGAAGTAAGGAGATCCTGGATTCCCTACAGGGAGAACTATTCAGGCAATTGGTAACAGACCCCACACGTGATGGGGCCATACTGGACTTGGTGCTTACCAATGGTGAAAGTGTTTCTGATGTTGTAGTGGGAGATCATTTTGCATCCAGTGATCACCAGATGGTGTGGTTCAGTATTAGGACTAGGGCTGTTAGAATCCATTCCAAAGTAAGGATCTTAGACTTTAGGAAGACTAACTTTGCGAAGATGGGCCAATACCTCAGGGAGTCGTTAGTGGGATGGGAACAGCTGGGGGATGTAGAAAAACAGTGGGCAAAACTGAAAGGGGGTATTTTAAGGGCAACCAACCTTTTTGTTAAAATAGTAAATAGAGGTAAAAGGAAAAGGAGACCGCTATGGTTTTCGAAAGAAGTAGCTGAAAAGGTGAAGAAAAAGAGGGAGGCCTTCATGAAATACAAGAGATCACAGAGAGAGGAAGACAGGCATCTGTATTTGGAAAAGCTTAGAGAAGCTAGCAAAGTAGTCAAGAAGGCAAAGATTCAAAAGGAGGAGGAAATAGCCAATGCTATAAAATGGGGGGATAAGACATTTTTCAGATATATTAGTGAGAAGAGGAAGGGCAAGAGTGGTATTGTCAGACCAAGGGTGCACGGGAGGAATATGTAGAAGCTGAGAAGGATAAAGCGGAATTGCTTAACAAATATTTTTGTTCTGTGTTCACAGATGAAGAACCAGGAGCAGGACCTCAGAAAACACTCAGGAACAGAAGCAAAGGACATCTTGAACAATTTTCAAAAGACTGTGTTCGTGAGAAATTATCTCATCTTAAAGTAGACAAAGCGATGGGACCGGATGGGATACATCCGAGAATACTGAGGGAACGTGGGGACGTTCTAGCAGCTCCACTGACTGACCTTTTCAATGCCTCACTGGAGTTGGGAGTGGTGCCAAAGGACTGGAGAGAGGCTCATGTGGTGCCTTTACACAAAAGCGGATGTGGTTGAAAACTACAGGCCGGTTAGTTTAACTTCGGTGGTGAGTAAATTATTGGAAACGCTGCTGAAAGAGAAAATAGTGAGGTTTCTAGAGTCCAGCGGATTACAGGATCCGAGGCAGCATGGATTCACCAGAGGCAAGTCTTGTCAGACAAATCTGATTGATTTCTTTGACTGGGTGACCAGGGAGTTGGACCGAGGGAGAGCCCTAGATGTGGTGTATTTAGATTTCAGTAAAGCCTTTGACAATGTTCCTCACAGGCGACTTATAAACAAACTGAGCACCCTAGGGATGGACCCTAAAGTTACTGCTTGGGTTAGAAATTGGTTGGGTGGGAGGCGACAAAGAGTACAAGTAAATGGAGCTCACTCTGAGGAGAAGGATGTTATCAGTGGTGTGCCCCAGGGATTTGTCCTTGGTCCGATTCTTTTTAACATCTTTGTTAGTGATATAGCGGAAGGGCTTTCGGGTAAGGTTTGCCTCTTTGCGGATGATACCAAAATCTGCAATAGAGTAGACACCCAGGAAGGGGTAGATAACATGAGGAGGAATCTAGCTAAGCTTGAAGAATGGTCTAGAATTTGACAGCTGGGATTTAATGTTAAAAAATGTAAGGTCATGCATTTGGGCTGCAGCAATCCAAGGGATCAATATAGTATAGGGGGTGAAGTACTTTTGTCCACTAAAGAAGAGCGGGACCTAGGCGTGGTAGTGTCTGATGATCTTAAAGTAGCTAAACAGGTAGAAAAGGTGACGGCAAAAGCTAGAAGGATGCTTGGGTGCATACGGAGAGGAATGTCTAGCAGAAAAAAGGAGGTGATAATGCCTCTGTATAAGTCTTTGGTGCGACCTCATTTGGAGTATAGTGTGCAATTCTGGAGACCGCACCTTCAAAAGGATGTGAACAGGATGGAGTCGGTGCAGAGGGTGGCTACTAAAATGATTAGTGGTCTTCATTATAAAGCATATGAGGACAGACTGAAGGATCTTAATATGTACACCTTAGAGAAAAGGCGGGATAGAGGTAATATGATTGAGATGTTTAAATACCTCCGTGGCATAAATGTTCAGGGAGAGAGCCTCTTTCAATTGAAAGGAAGTTATTTATTTATTTATTTATTTATTTATTTAGCTGTATTTATATCCCGCTTTTCACTGGGTCAAAGTGGTCAATTGGGAGATACATTTAACACGAGGGGATATGAGACACATACACTAATACTTACAGGGAACATGGGCAATGGAGGGTTAAGTGGCTTGCCCAAGACCACAAGGAGTGCCTATAGGACTAGAAATCCCAGTCCCTCCGGCCTGAGATTGCTGTCCCCAGGTGGGACTTGAACCCCTGGCCCTCCGGCCTGAAGTACCTTGTCCTAACCACTAGACCACTCCTCCTTCTCCTACGAGGGGACATGGGATGAGGGTGAAGGGAGATAGATTCAGGAGTGATATGCGGAAATATTTCTTTACGGAAAGAGTAGTGGATCCGTGGAATAGTCTCCCAGTGGAGGTGGTAGAGATGAGGACAGTAACTGAATTCAAAAAAGCATGGGACAAACACAGGATCTCTAAAGGTAAAAAGGGGACTATTGTAGTTGTTATGGCAGGACAGACTAGATAGGCCATGTGGTCTTTTTCTGTCGTCATATTTCTATGTTTCTATGAACCTTTTCTTGCACTTCTTCCTTCTCTTCTCACTGTGCTTAATGCCTGTCTCTCCACTGGTTCTGTCCCTACCCCATAGAAGTACACGTTAATTCATCCTATCCTTAAGAAACCCTCTCTTGATCCCTCTTCTCACCAATTGGCGCCTGGTCTCCAATCTTCCCTTCCTTTCCAAACTTTTAGAGCGGTTTGTTTTCACACAGCTGTCCTCTCATGTTACAGCCACTAATGCTGTCCATTCACATCAATCTGGCTTTCGCGAGAGTGACAGTACTGAGTCCATCCTTCTTTCCCTTCTCAATGAGTTTCACATAGCCCACAAACGCAGTGACTTTACTTTCGCTGTTTCCCTTGACCTTTCTTCTGCTTTTGATCTCGTTGACCACCACGCTCTTCCTACTCATCTTTCTGACCTTGGTGTATCTGGCACACCTTTGCAATAGTTTTGATCCTTCCTCACCACCCATTCTTTCTCTGTTCGCTCGGCAACCTCGGCCTTCCCCTCTATCTCTCTATCCTGTGGTGTCCCTCAGAGCTCAGTTCTGTCCCCCTTCAATGTTTTTCTAGCCTTGCTTGCCCTATTGATCCAACAGTCTGGTATTTCTGCGTACTACTACACAGACGATATTATTCTCCTTCATCACACTGAGTCCTCTACACCTGATCTTTCCCTGTTAAATTCCTGTCTGACCACCATTCATACCTGGTTGTCCTCTAACTATATTCATGTGAACCCTTTTAAAACAACAGCCACCTGGATCACTTTCAGGGCCCCCTCTCCCTCTTTAGCTCCTATCCTTTCCTCTACCACTATCCTACCAGCCTCCTCATTCCGGTATCTTGGGGTTATCCTGGATTCTTCTCTCTCCTTTGATGAACACATCTCATCCCTTATTTGTCACTCTTTCTATTACCTCCGTCAAATATGCGCAATCCATCCTTTTCTCATTTCCTCCTCCCTGACTACACTCCTCCTTTCTCTTATCATCTCTCGAATTGATTATTGCAATGTCATCCTGGCTGGCCTTCCACAATATCAACTCCATAGACTTCATTTCTTTATCTTTATTGAGTTTTTGATATACCACTCAGGTGGAGCATTAGAGCGGTGTACATAAGATAAAACAGCTACATGAGAGAAAAGGAAAAGAACGCCATTATCGACAGGAGAGCACAAGAAACTAGCAGATAGCAGAAGAAAGAAGATAGGGACAGTACAAAGTAAGACAAGGGGCAGAGGTCGGGAGGGAAACTAGGAGGCAGTAGGCGAGACATTAAAAGCTTTGTGAAAGAGGTGAGTCTTGAGCAGGGATTTGAACTTTACAAAAGATGGTTCTGAACAGAGGGGGGCAGGTAAGGAGTTCCAAAGGGCTGGACCCAGGAAAAAGAAAGTGGAGTGGCGGGTAAGTTTAAGGTGGGCATGGGAGGGAGAAAGAAGAATCAAATGGTTGGTTCTTGCTTCAGAACACAGCAGTGCGCCGCCTCACCCACTCCTCTTACTTCAATCACATTTCTCCACTCCTCATCCTCCTCCACTGGTTACCTATTTGCTCCTGATTCCAGTACAAAATTCTCACATTTATGCATAGGGTCATTCATACCTCTACTCCCCATATTTAGATGACCTTCTTCATTTCCATAATCCACACCCCCTTCTGTGATCTGTTCACATCTATTGTTTAGCTCTCCCCTCTATCTCCAGGGTTCGCCTCGAACACATACGGGATGGTGCCTTCTTCTTTTTGGACCCTGCACTTTGGAACTCTCTCCCTTACGCCCTCCATTCTGAACTGTCTTTTACCAGGTTTAAAGCTGCCCTAAAAACTCACCTCTTCCAGTTAGCCTTTGACTTGCCCGTCCCACCACTATGATTCCCTGACATGCTCAACTTCACCCTGGATTCTTTGTAAGGTCCTCCTTTCTCCCTTTCTCCCCCTCTCTCCTTCTCTCTTCCCACTCTTTTTCCTATCCTTATCTATTCTTTTCCTCCACTGTCCTGTCAGTTGATTGGCATTCTTTTCTTTTTCTTTTCCACTCCTCACTCCTTGTGTGTTGTAAACCATTTTTATGCCTCGGCCCAAGTGGTATATCCAGAAACGAAATAAAGATTAAAGATAAAGATACTTTGGTATGATATACATACCTCCCTCGCAGGTAGAAGAAATAGGTGATGGATATGTAGAGCAGCCTCCTTGTGAAGGTGGTGTAGAGGAGAACTGTATCTGAATATGAATTCAAGAAAGCATAGTACAAGTACTGAGGTTTTCTGAGGGAAAGCAAGGGATTTTAGGGTCCTATATTCGAAAGGCATTTACACGATTTACAGCCCTGTAAACCGTGTAAATGCCACTATCCGGAATATTCATTCCCTGAATATCCCCTCTCTTCTCCCTTACATGCCCCGATGCTAACCGCTTATCATCAGGGTGTGACAGGGGCGTTCCGGGGAGGAGCGGAGGCAGTGATAATCGATAACTGGGCAGCAGCAATATTGTATGCTGCCTGGTTAGTGACTTGTGCCTAAAAGATAGGCAAGGCAAAAGCTCACCTATCTTTAAGCACAGGGGCTAACCAGGTAGCATGCAATATTGCTGCTTCTCGGTTATTGACTGCGGCTGAGAGGCAGTGCGGCAGTTCCGGATATTGAATGCCGGGGCTGCATATGAAGGGGTGTAGCCCTCCTAACTCAATGTCAGGCCCTTAGAACTTAATCGTTCTTATGAATGGGCAGAGTGGATGGACCATATGGTCTTTGTCTACCGTCATTTTCTGTGTCTCAATATTGACCTTGTATTTTATAAAATATGCACATATATTGCAGCTCTGCCCATACTTAATCCCCAGGAATGCCTATATTCAGATTGTGTAAAAGTAGGCACTATTGCGCAGTGCACCTTCTTTATACATAAATATGCCCACATGCAATTTTATAACAGTCATTTTCAGTGTGTAAAACATGCTTCACACTGTAAATGCATTATAAAATAACCCCTGTGTGGCCAAGATTGTTTGGAAAAATATTGGAATATGAATTGATAAGACAGACCAAAATTCTAATTTGGTTGCTTTTAACTTTTTGTCTTTTGTTGCAGATATAAAAACATGTCACTTCTTCTTAGTTATCTGAATACAGGTAAGTGCCTCTCCTTTTATCCATGATATGGAGACTTCTTTTACAGGTTGCATGCTTAATGCAGTATGCCACATCTGGTGGTGATATGGAGGGTAATTCTATATACACCTGTGCTATTAACCCACATTGCCATGTGCGTGTGGGGCTTATGCTATAAAAGAAAGTACATGATACATGTGCCAAATATAGGCACGGTCATTTACACCAATCCTAGACTTGGTGTAAATGCCCATGACTAGATTTGTAAAGAACATGTGTAAGTTATGGTATTTTATAATTTACATGTGTAAATGGAGGCTCTGCCTACATTTAACTCAAGCTGCATCACTGAAACTGAAACCCCCCAAACTGAAAGTATGCGCAATGGACTTATGCATGCGCTTACATAATAATGACTACCTAAAGCACATGTAAGTCCTTTAAAATAGGGAATTAACACATGTAAATAGCATGTAACTCTCCACGCATCTTTTATAAAATTAGCTCCATAGTGTGTATCCTCAGGGTCTATGGGATTCTCTTTTCATGGCATGACTAGTGCTGGCAAGATGTGCTCTCCAGATATAAAGATCTTCTCCCTGGTCTAGCTGGTGGTAACAGTGTTTACTGATTGGACAGAGGGGCTTCTATACCTAGCAAGGCTGGTGGTGATACCAGGTGTTCTCTGAGTATAAGAGTGTGGTAATTGGGCAATGGTTCAAGGCCTAGCCTTTAGTACACTGTCAAAGAGCCAACCAAAATCCCAGCTCAAAAGTAGCAAACTCTATATTAGGGCAAATCAACTTTAAATATATCTGTCTTTCCTAGCAGGCTGACAGCAGAAGTTCAAACACAAAAGCAAGTTAAATTTAAACACAAAAACCCTGTTTCCTGGATAGGCCAGCAGGCAGTAAGTCCGTTTAAGGAAAGGAAAAAAGTTATTTTTTGGCAGCATGTAAAGTCTGTGATGCCTTGCAAACAATCATAGTGTCTCTCCTTAGTAAAGTAAAGGTATTAGACATGTAGTGAATGAATCTACCCTACATTTAAAGTCATTAACTTATTTATATAGTGCCTGGTGCAAGCGCAATCTAGGCGGTGTGCATTAAGGTGCGGTATATATTTCCCTTGTTCCCGAAGGGCTCACAGTCTACATTTTGAACCTGAGACAACGGAGGGTTAAGTGGCTTGCACACGGCCACAAGGAGCACCTGTGGGACCAGAAACCCCAGTCCCTCCAGCTCAAGGTTACTGTATCCACACTCATTTGGAATACAGAGAAGTAGCTCCCATCAGAAATTCCTTATTTTGTTTTTGTATCCTGCACCATGGGCCTCCCAGCATAGCCCAAGGTCTCCAAACTTTGCTTTCCCATAGCTCAACTCCTTCATCACCCTTCCTTTGATTCTAGTATCCACTAACATAGAATGTTCTCCCTTTTTGTCCTGTCACCCCGCCTTCAGTAGATTTTCATAATCATTCCTCACCCCAACCTTCTCCCATTCCTTTGCCCTTCCCTCAGGTCCTTTACTGCTATCCATCCCACAGTATGTGCTACCCAATCTTCTTTTCTCCTCACCCCTAATCCCCTTTCAGTCATCCACAACCTATTCATTCTCACTCCCACGAGCTCTCCCTGGACCTGCTGTACCAAAGAGAGCTCTAAGCCCCCTCCCCTTTTTCATTATTCTTTCACTTTATACATTCATTATAGGGCAATCTTATTATTGTTTAGAGCCTTAACTACAAACCACTGTTTATTCACTCAGGGGGTCATTCCGTTCAGGACGTCCAGGCCCCTGTGTCCCCGATCGGAATAGGACACACAGAGGTAGACGCAATTCTGATCCCACGGGGCACGTTTAGCCCCCGTGGGATCAGAATTGTGACTAGGCCTGTACGTGCAGGCCAGTACCCGATTCCCATCGGCCCGCAAGTACAGGTCCCTGCCCAGCTAACTCAGTCAAGGCTCCTGAATGGAACCGTGGTGCCATGCCATCCGGTTGTCATGGCACCATGGCTCCATTCAGGATCTGCGATCCCTGGCCGCCGCCGACTGTCTCCTTTCCCCACAGCCCGACCCCCGATCTGGCCTCCCATGGCCAGGGTCAGGCTGTGGAGAATCCCCTGCACCCACCTCACCATTCTCCCATGGCCGGAGCTCCTGTCCCCCAACGTCTAGGTGGAATAAGTCCCCCGTCCAGTCTTCCGGCTCTGGATGTGCAGGGCTGACATCAGAATTGGCCCTGTACATCTGGGGCCGCGGACTGCCCAATGCCCGCCCTAACTCTGCCTCTGCACAGCCCCCTTCTCGCCCCTGTCTAGCTTCCATGTACAAACACCTTGTTCATACAGGGAGGTTATCCAGGGATGCAGAGGGGGCTGAATAGTGGGAATGGATGTCCAAAGGGAAGTCCATCCCCGCTATTCACGGCTCAGAATGACCCTGTCAGCCTCTACATATTCACTCATTCCCACTGCCATTCATACCACTTGTTCCCCTTTATCACTCCCTTCTTACTTCTTCTTGAACTGATGCCTTTCCCTATAAATAACATTGTAGACCTTTCTGCCACCCCCAAAATTTGCACCTTGGCCAGCTACAGTATTTACTCCCCTTATCATATTACCAAATGATTAATCCTACACTATGCTGTATCGTTGCATTTCCATGGCTACAGGTACTCTGCATTAATATTCACATAAAATTCTTATATCCAACTAATCCTCCTCAAACCAGTTAAGAAATCAGATAGTACCTTTCTCCATTCATTACCAAACTATTCAATTCCATGCACTCCTACTCCCATATCTCACTCAGCAGTCACTTTTCATGTAGATGGACCATACTGGTCTTTATTAGCCATCATATACAATGTTACTATGTTATGATAAGGAGATCTCATTCTTCATTGTCACCTCTGGGTATTTCTAAAGGAAGTGCCACAATTTCCTCCTTCAGCAGTCTGCATTCCGACCCTTGCTACATCATGGTGGGAACCAGGCATTCTTGTTTATAGTAGGTTCCATAGGGCTCTCTCATTTTTCTTCATGGCTCCCCTTATTTTTGAACATACCCAGATCACACAACTTTGGACTCTACTACCTCACCCTACTCTCAACAGACCAACCCATCAGACCACCAACAACACTTTCACTATCCCCCATGAATGAACTAAGTTCAATCAGCAAACCTGCAACAGAGCATTCGAACTGTACGCACCCTCCCTCTGGAACTCCCTCTCGAGCCAGATCCGAAGCACCAAGGACCTATCCACATTCCAGAAACAGTTAAAAAACATCCTGTTTCATGAATATCTTGGACCTAAAACAGACATCTCTCAATAACTGTTCACCCGAACCCTCTGACCTACCCCCCACCCCCCTCAGCAACCATCTAAGAGACTTCCGTAAAACGTCAATTGTCTAGTACTGTTACTTTCTGTGAAGATCAACTATGTTATCCCCCCTGGTGACGGCCTCCCTCCCTCTCTCTATCAACTTGATTATCGTCCCCCCCTCTTTTTATGTTAAACCACTTTGACCTGGTGAAAAGCGGGATATAAATGCAGTTAAATAAATAAACATATATCATTCTCAGTTCTTTTTTGCAGTAATGCAGAGCTGTGCGTTTTTTAGGTTGGCCCTCTTCTATGTCTTTTGCATCAACAATTCCCCTGCTTCTGTGCTGAAAGGACTTACCACTTTATATTGTATATTTTCTCCATGTCACTCAAGCTATTCTCCTCACGAGTCTTTCCGAACCGGGAGAGTTTATTTTTATGTATTCTTTTACTGCACTTTCTGCCCGAGGAAGGCAAACAGTCTCATGGTGCTTCCTTCTTCAGCCAACATTTTGCCATCTATCACGCCTTCTTATCATGCTCAGAAGCATCTATTAAACATCATTCCAAAAAACATTATCTTTTTTCTACATTTGCGATAACATTTGAAATACATTGAGTTTTAAATCAGTCACAGTGTCTGTTCTGTGTGTTCTATTGTCAAAGTCATAATTTGCATACTTGGAAAGCTAAATATTGTTCACCCCCATGGTCTCAACAGGGAGATCAATTGGCTGAGTTTGTTCTAAGATAGCTCAATGAGACGTGGGTTTCCCCAATGACGTAGGGAATTTGCTTGTTTCTTATTGGTGGTTCTATTGACTGCACATATCAGTGTATAGCTAATCATAATGTATGCAGGCTCTTAATAATATACCTTTGGCGTCTTTTGGCGGTTACATGAATCCTACGGATGTACTACATTTCCCCTGCAGCACTTGATACAGAGTCCTTTGCCGGCTTGAAACATGCACGTTGCGATTTGGGAGCCACCTCGGCAGGATTTGGATATAGTCATTGAACTTGGACAATATATGAGATAAGAGTGAAGTTTTGTGTTTTTAGAATCATATTGATTAAAAAGGATATTCTCCAGGACCAAGCAGGAAGTCAGTCCTCACATATGGGTGACGTCGGCGCCGACGGAGCCCCCATGCGGAGCATTTCCTCAGCTTTCAAAGAAAACCTTTGGGAATGCAGCGCGCATGCGCGGTCCCCTTCCCGCCCAAGGGTGCCATCTTGCTCAGTTTTTCTTTTTCCGCAGAGCCCAACGGACGTGAGTTCGTGTCACCCGGGAAAAGTTGATTTTTTCTGCGATTTTCGCTTTGACTTATCCAGTTCGACGCCGGTTCCCCTTCCCACCTGGGCTCGGTACACCGGTATCGAGTCCGCAGTTTCTTTTTTGTTTTTTGTGCTTCGTGACTAGTGTTCGCTCCTTTTTTATATTTTCACTGGCAGCCCGGTCTTTTGACCTTGCAGGGGCCCTTTTTCCCCCGATGGCTGCCAGCGGGTTCAAAAAATGTGACCGGTGCAAGAAACTTATGTCTCTCACTGACACACATGACTGCTGCCTTCGATGCCTCGGGCCCGACCATGACCCGCTGGTCTGTGGCCCATGCGGAAAAATGTCATCGAAGACACTTCGGAGCCGTCAGCATCAGCGAGAGAATTTTTTCAGAGTCCGCGTCCGGCCGGGCCCGGACTTCGTCAGAGGCCTCGACATCTCGGGAGTCTGACCCCGAGCGCTGTCGTGGTTCCTCTGAGAGGGGGTCTCCCACCCGGGAGCACAAAGGAAGAAGATGCTTGTGAGGGCGGCGTCAGTGGAGGCCCCTGGGTCCTCGAGGGCCAGGTCGCATAGCCCTGATCACCGCCCCGGGCTCTCGGAGTTGGAGAGGCCATCCAAACTACCTCGCATGGAGCTGGAGTCTCCCCGAGTCACATAAGTTCTATTGTCCTCGTGGACTCTCCTCTGGGAGAGCCAATGCCGTCGGGGCCCGAGTCGGGGGCTGCTTGGTCTCCTGAGCTTGGACTCAGGCTGACGGCCTTGGAGAGCAGCTTGGCTGCCTTCATGGATCAGCAGTGGGTGCTGATCACCGGTCTGACTGGTGCATCTGCCCCGACCACCGGGACCTTGACGTTCAAGTCGACCCCGGAGACCGAGCTGATCCTCGAGTTCATGAAGTCTCAAGTCATTCCTCGGTCAAGGTCCTCCTCGACCTCCCGTGCGGGGCCGAGGTCGTCGACACCGGTGCCCTCGGCGTCGGGGCGGGTGGCACCGAGGCCCACACGGCCTGAGCTACTCGACTCATCCTCAGGGGAGTCGGCGTGGGAGACGGAGCACGAGGAGTCTCCTGACACCTTCCGGACTCGGTGCGTCCCATCGGACTCACCGGAGTCTGAACCTCGGAGAAGGTCCCCCCGGAGGATACCTGGTTCTCGGACTTCTTGAGGGACATAGCCAAGGCTTTGGCATTCCCTGTGGATGCCGAGGAGGAGCCTCGAGCCAAGGAGCTTGATGCCCTCCAGTATGATTTTCCTCCAAAAGAAGCGTTTACTCTACCAGTTCCACCGATGCTGGAACGGCTGCTCTTCCATATGTGGATTCCATTTATCGAGTCCGTAAGAGCCCTGGATTCCAAAAGGTGCAGCTATCGCACAATTCCATGGTTGTGGTATCGGCCATGCACCGCCTGAAGTGTCAGAAGATGCACTCCTTGGTGCCCCCCGGCTGGGAGGCCTGGAACCTGGATGCCCTCGGTAGAAAGTGCTTCCAGGGCTCTATGCTATCGTGCCGTGTCCAGACTTACCAGCTATACATGGGCATGTACTTACGGGACCTGGCAAAGGAGATTGCTGGGTTCTCAGCTGGCCTCTCCGAGGAACCTTTTCAGAGATATTCAAGGCCTTGTCTACAGGGATCCGGGAGTGCTCGAAGTTCATCTCTCGAGCAGCCTATGATGGCTTCGATGCTTCGGCCCGGTTAGCTGCGGCCGGCATCGGTGCACGCTGTCAGGCCTGGCTACAGTCATCGGACTGGAGTCATGGGTGCAGGACAAGTTGGTCGATGTCCCGTGCCGAGGTGACAACCTCTTAGGTAAGCCCATGACTGAAAAGGCTGCAGAAATCAAGACTGAGACTCTCACCAGGACAAGGCTGGTCAGGAAGACTTCTGCCCCTTCTCAAAAGAAGAAGGGCTCGGGAAAGAAACCCTTTTTCCCGAGGAAGGGTGCTGCCTACAAAACCTACCCTCAGTATCAGGCCTCTCCAGCCCCCCAACAGGGCCAGCAGGCCAAGGGGCAGGGGCATGGGCCCCGTAGGCAGAAGACCCCCAAGCCGCCAGCTCCGGCTCCTGCACAGCAGGGAGCGGGGTTTTGACTCCCACAGCATAGCCTCTCCTCCGCCGGTGGCTCCACTCAGCACAGGAGGTCGGCTGACCCTGTATGCCTACAGGTGGCCAGCCATCACAGGGGATACCTGTCTACTGAGCATAGTCCAAAAGGCCTACATGCTCCACTTCCACCAGCTACCCCCTCCTACTTTCCAGGGGAGCCTCCCAGACTCCCTCTACACAGAAACCTCCTCCTTCAGGAGTTGACAAGTCTTCTAAGGGAACGGGCAAGGCTTCTACTCCAGGTACTTCCTGGTACCAAAAAGGACAGGAGGCCTCCGGCCTATCCTAGACTTGCGAAACCTAAACAAGTTTCTGGAGAGGGAAAAGTTCAAGATGCTTACCCTTGGGATACAGCTGCCCTACCTCCAGCAGGGAGACTGGCTATGCTCCTTAGACCTAAAGGATGCTTATACTCACATCCTCATTCATCCAGACCACAGGCAGTATCACAGATTTGTGGTGGGAGGAAACCATTTTCAGTACAGGGTACTTCCCTTTGGCCTAACCTCTGCCCTCAGGATTTTCACCAAATGCCTGTCGGTGGCAGCACCTTATCTCAGGAATCAGGGAATTTTTGTCTTCACTTTGTTTGCAGCTTGTCATGCTGTGAGGGCTTGCGTGCATCAGTGATGCTGAGAGCTAAACTATCGGTAGTTTAACTACTGGAAGGGTCTCCCAAGATGGACAGGTCTCAGCTGAGGTGCCAGACCAAGACAAACCACTCATCTGGGCAGCAGCAGAATGGGACAGTGTTGATGGCAGAGGATCACATTTTTGTGACAACGGCAACAACACCAAACTTAAACTGTGCGGAAGAAAGGCCCGGCAATCTACTTCTGTATCTTGCCATGAAAACCCAATGGATAGTTAAGAACATAAGAACATAAGAAATGCCATACTGGGTCAGACCGAGGTCCATCAAGCCCAGTATCCTGTTTCCAACAGTGGCCAATCTAGGTCATACGTACCTAGCAGTTTCCCCAAAAGACACAGGTTCTGCAGTGCTTGTACTAGGTCAAGCAATGATATCCTGGGTCCCTTTTTAATAGTGGTTTATGGACCTTTCCTCCAGGAACTTGTCCAAACCTTGTTTAAACCCAGCTATACTAACAGCCCTTACTACATCCTCCGGTAACAGATTCCAGAGTTTGATTACACGTTGAGTGAAGAAATATTTTCTCTTATTTGTCTTAAATAGTTTACCCCGTAGCTTCATTACATGTCCCCTAGTCCTTCTATATTCTGATAGCGTAAACAATTGATCCACGTTTATCCGTTCCACTCCATTCATTAATTTATAGACCTCTATCATATCTCCCCTCAGCCGTCTCTTTTCCAGGTTAAAGAGCCCTAACCTTTTTAGCCTCTCTTCATAGGAGTAGCCTTCCATCCCCTTCACCAATTTGGTGGTTACAACAAAACAAATTGTGCTATGCTGCTGGAAGATGAGACCCCCAGATCGAAAGGCACTCAACTAGCTACTGGGGAAGAGCTGAAGACTTTTCAGAGTAAAGCCAGCATTTATGATGTGGTTGGATCAAAGCCCTCGAAGTCTGACTGCTGATGTAGCTGCACATGAAATGAGAGTCAGAAGCTGTAAAGATGTCTTACACATTGGGACATGGAACGTACGAAGCATGAACCAAGGGAAGTTGGAGGTGGTCAAGAATGAAATGGAATGTGTACAATTTGATCTGTTGGGTGTCAGCGAACTGAAATGGACTGGCATGGGGCACTTTGCATCAGATGATCACATGGTCTACTATGTTGGAAATGAAAGACAAAGAAGAAATGGTGTTGCATTTATAATAAAGAAGAAACTTGCAAGAACTGTAATGAAATACAATGCAGTCAGCGAACGCTTAATCTCTATTCATCTACGAGGATTGCCTATCAACACAACTATAATTCAAGTATATGCCCCAACAACAGCTGCAGAAGAGAATGAAATTGAAGAGTTCTATGAACAACTACAAGCTGAAATTGACAGAACATGCAAACAGGATATCCTGATAGTCATGGGTGACTGGAACGCAAAAGTTGGCAACAAAGAAGAAGGCAAAGTAGTTGGAAAATATGGACTTGGCAACAGAAATGAAGCTGGAGAAAGACTGATAGAATTCTGCAAGACCAATGATCTATTCATCTCAAACACCTTCTTCCAGCAACACAAGCGGCGACTGTACACATGGACTTCACCCAATGGATTGTATAAAAATCAAATTGACTACATCTGTGGAAGTCAACAATGGAAAAGCTCTGTAACATCAACAAAGACAAAACCTGGAGCTGAATGTGGTACAGATCATCAACTACTAGTATGCAAACTCAAGCTAAAGTTGAAAAAGAGCAAACCACTCATGAATGCAGCAAAATATGACCTTGAGAAAATACCACTGGAATTTAAAGACTGCCTGCAAAATCGATTTGCTGCTTTAGATACAAATGACAGAGCTCCGGAAGAGTTATGGAATGACATCAAGAGGGTTGTGTTGGAAGAAAGCGAGAAGTCTCTACAAAAGGTGAAAAAGCAAAAACAGCCAAAATGGATGACGGAAGAAACTCTGAAAATTGCCCAGAAACGCAGAGAAGCTAAAGCCAGAGGAGAAAGAAAGACAGTCTCAGAACTCAACAGAGATTTCCAACGTGCAGCAAGACAGGACAAGGAAAAGTACTACAATGACACTTGCAAGGAAATAGAAGCAGAAACTATTAGAGGAAGAACAAGATCGGCTTTCCTAGAGCTACGAGAGTTAAAAAAAAAAGTTCCAGCCTCGAAATGGAATGTTACAAGATGCTCAAGGTTCTATGTTGAATGATGCCGAGAAGATCAAGAAAAGGTGGAAGGAATATACAGAGTTTTTATATGATAAAGATCAAGTGGACCAACAGCCGTTTCAACCTGTACCTTATGATCGGGAACCATTGGTGATGAAAGAAGAAGTTGAAGCAGCATTGAAAGCCTTATCAAAGAACAAAGCACCAGGCATTGATAGCATTCCCATAGAAGTATTGCAGCAATCTGATGCAGCTGTTACCGTACTCACAAGGCTCTGCCAAGAAATATGGAAGACAACATTATGGCCAACTGACTGGAAAAGATCTGTGTTTATACCAATACTAAAGAAAGGTGATCCAACTGACTGTGGAAATTATCGCACAATCGCTCTGATCCCACATGCCAGCAAAATTCTACTGAAGATTATTCAAAAGAGACTACAACCATACCTGGAACAAGAACTACCTGAAGTGCAAGCAGGGTTCAGGAAAGGGCGAGGAACGAGAGACATCATTGCAGATGTGAGATGGATCCTTGAAAAGACTAAAGAATACCAAAAGGATATCTATTTGTGCTTTATCGACTATAGCAAGGCTTTTGACTGTGTAAACCATGAGAAACTCTGGGCCACATTAAGAAGCATGGGTATACCAGAACACCTGATCGTTCTCTTGCGCAAGCTGTACATTGATCAAGAAGCAACAGTTCGAACGGAACAAGGAGAAACAGAATGGTTTAAAATAAGCAAAGGTGTAAGACAAGGCTGCATACTTTCCCCCTACCTGTTTAATTTATATGCAGAACAAATCATCAGAGAAGCAGGATTGTATGAAGACAACAGAGGTGTGAAGATTGGTAGAAGACTCATCAACAACCTTCACTATGCTGATGATACCACATTACTGGCTGAAAGTGAAGATGATCTGACACATTTGCTTCTCACAATCAAAGAACATAGTCTCAAAATGGGCCTGCACCTTAATGTAAAGAAGACAAAGATCATGACAACTGGCATAATCAACAGGTTCATCATTGAAGGAGAAGAAATTGAAATTGTGAACAACTTTAACCTACTTGGATCAACTATCAATAAAGAAGCAACAAGCAGTCAAGAAATCAGACGACGCATTGCTCTTGGCAGAATGGCTATGAAAGACCTAGATAAGATTCTCAAGAGCAGAGATGTCTCTTTCCATACAAAGATTCGACTTGTTCAAGCCATGGTATTTTCAATAACATCATATGGATGTGAAAGCTGGACAGTGAAAAAGACAGATAGGAAGAAAATTGATGCCTTTGAATTATGGTGCTGGCGGCGAATACTGTGTATACCATGGACTGCCCGAAGAACAAACCAGTCGGTACTAGAAGAGATCAAACCTAAGCTTTCTTTAGAAGCTCAGATGACAAGACTTCGACTTTCATACTTTGGACACATCATGCGAAGAGAGAGATCATTAGAGAAAGACATTATGCTTGGCAAGATAGAAGGTCAACGCAAAAGAGGAAGGCCAGCAATGAGATGGATCGATACAATAACAGCAGCTACAGGTGCCAGTCTGTCAACAATGAGCCGCCTGACTGAAGACCGAACACAATTTAGGATAGCTATCCAGAGGGTCGCCATGAGTCGACTCCGACTCGACGGCACTTAACAACAACAACCTGGACGACTGGCTCATTAGGGGCCAGTCTCTCCAGGAGGCCCGACAAGCCACTCTTCATACTGTCTCTCTTCTTCAGCATCTGGGCTTTGTCATAAACTACGCAAAGTCCACTTTGCTCCCCTCTCAAAACCTAGAGTTTATAGGGGCAAGATTGGACACCCTTTAGGCAAGGGCTTACTTGCCCGAAGACAGGGCCCACAGACTGATGGACTTGACCAACCCGTTCCAAAACAATTCACATCTTTCCGCCAGGCACCACCTGCGGCTCCTGGGCCACATGGCATCCACTGTACATGTGACTCCGAATGCCCATCTGCACATGTGGGCTGCTCAGTGGTGCCTCAGAGCTCAGTGGACTCAGGCCACAGGTGACTTCCGAGACAGAGTAAAGGTATCCAAACCACTTTTGGACTCCTTACAGTGGTGGCTACATCTCCCAAACCTTCTCAGGGGAGTACCTTTTCAGGCTCCAGCATACACAAGGGTGCTGACGACTGATGCTTCCTTGAAGGGCTGGGGTGGGCATGTGCACTCAAGGCCTGTGGTCTCCTCGAGAGGCCACGCAGCAAATCAATCTTCTGGATCTGCGCGCAATTCGCTTAGCTCTGCAAACATTTTCTCATGCCCTCTCTCACCAGTCTGTCCTAGTTCAGATGGACAATCAAATGGCAATGTTCTACGTGAACAAACAAGGGGGCACAGGATCCAGGCTCCTATGTCAGGAAGCACTGGACCTCTGCTCCTTTGCGGTCAAACAGGGTATGTTTCTCAAAGCCGTTTACCTACCTGGTCAGGAGAATTTCCTGGTAGACAAGCTAAGCAGGATTCTCCAGCCTCACGAATGGTAGTTGAATCCATTGGTGGTCCAGCAGATCTTACTCCGCTGGTGACTTCCATCCATCGATCTCTTTGCAAGTCCAATAAACCGTCAACTGCCCAGGTTCCTCTCCAGACAGCTGCATCCCCTGAGGATGGCAGCAGATGCTTTTCTGATCTCATGGTCTACGGGCGTCCTGTATGCGTTTCCTCCAACACCCGTGGTGGCTCGAACTCTCTTCAAGATTCTCCGGGACAAGGCCTCGGTGATTCTGGTAGCCCCCAGATGGCCAAGACAGCCGTGGTTTCCTCTTCTGCTGCAGTTGGCGGTGGAAACTCCGTTCCCTCTGGATTGCAACACGATCTCCTGTCTCAGGATCAGGGTTCCCTTCTGCACCCCAATCTCAGGTCCCGCAACCTGATGGCCTGGCTGTTGAAAGGGTAGTGCTAGCTCCTTTACTTCTGCCTAAAGAAGTTGAAGAGGTGATATTGGCCTCTGGGAGGCAGTCCACAAGAAAGTCCTATGCCCTCAAGTGGCATCGGTTTACAGTGTGGTGTGCTCAGCACAATGAAGATCCTTTCTCTTGCCTTGTGCCGGTAGTACTGCGGTATTTACTTCACCTTTCAGACTTAGGCCTTAAGTCTAACTCTGTTCGGGTCCACCTCGGTGCTTTGTCAGCGCTCCACTCACCTGTGGAAGCACAGTCTGTCGGTTCAACCCTTGGTGTCCAGATTTCTCAGAGGTCTGCTTCTACTCAAGCCTCCGGTTCGTCCACCGGCGACTGAGTGGGATTTGAACGTGGTCTTGCAACAACTTACTTGCCCACCGTTTGAGCCGATGGCTACTTGCCATTTGCGCTTCCTCTCTTGGAAAGTGCTCTTCTTGATGGCTTTTACATCGGCCACATGTGTGAGTGAGCTACAAGCTCTGGTTTCTGATAGACCTTACACACGGTTCTATAAGAACAGGGTGGTCCTACGGACCCATTCCAAGTTCCTCACTATGGTGGTCTCCTCTTTCCACCTCAATCAGGAGGTGGTTCTTCCGACATTTTTTCCCAGGCCGCATACCAGCCGGGCTGAGACAGTCTTGCATACCCTGGACTGTAAGAGGGCGTTGTCCTTTTACATAGAACGTACGCGAGAGCATCGAAGGGCTGCTCAGCTCTTCGTCTCCTTTGACCCTAATAAGATGGGGTTACCTGTCTCCAAGCGAACGTTGTCCACTTGGGTAGCAGATTGTATCGCCTGGGCGTATAGGGCAGCCGACCTCCCCTTTTAGGGTTGAGTCACGGCCCACTGTGTCAGAGTGAAAGCCGCGTCAGTAGCTCATCTCCGCTCTGTTCCGTTGGCAGACATCTGCCAGGCCGCAACTTGGTCTTCAAGCCAGACCTTTGCAGCCCATTACTGCCTAGAGAGAGAGTCCCGGAGGGACAGTGCTTTCGGACAGGCGGTACTCCGTAATCTCTTTGAGGTTTAGGCAACTCCTACCCTCTGGCCCTTGTACTGGGCTACCGTACGGGGGCGTTCTCAGAGAAAATTCTTCTCACGGATGCTGAGGCTCTTCAGAGTGAGCCATTTTTGTCAGCTTGGGTTCTCGGTAGCCTAGAGCTGGGGAGTCCCATATGTGAGGACTGACTTCCTGCTTGGTCCTGGAGAAAGAGTAGTTACTCACCTGTAGCAGATCTTCCCCAGGAGCAGCAGGAATCCGTCCTCACGACCCTCCCTCCTCCCCTGGAGTTGCAGTCATATACTTCATTTTGATTTTTTGATGTCTTTTAGCTATGTCATCAGACTGAGCAAGATGGCACCCTTGGGCGGGAAGGGGACCGCGCATACGTGCTGCATTCCCAAAGGCTTTCTTTGAAAGCTGGGGAAATGCAATGCACGGGGGCTCCGTTGGCGCCGACATCACCCATATGTGAGGACTGATTCCAGCTGCTCCTGGAGAACACCTGTTACAGGTGAGTAACTACTCTTTATCAGCATTCGAGAGTGAGAAAAGGTTCTTCTCCTGTTGGTATATCCGACAAAAAAGAACACATATAGATTTAAGGGTTTCTGCAATTTTGGGTGATTTTTTCATTCTGATTCTATTGTAATCACTGTGTTTGGGATTTTTTTGACTTAATTGTTTACCAAGGCAAGAGATATGTTTTCTTTGAATCTGAGCAACTGAAAGGTTTTCTTCGGGGAAAGGTGTGATTTTTCCTTTTGTGATCATTTGATTATGTATAATGGGGTTAGTTTATGATTTATTCCAGAGGTATTTTAGAACATAAAAACATAAGAACATAAGATATGCCATACTGGGTCAGACCAAGGTCCATCAAGCTCAGTATCCTGTTTCCAACAGTGGCCAAATCTAGGTCACAAGTACCTAGCAGTTTCTCCAAAAGATACAGGTTCCACGATGCTTGTATTGTGGCAAGCAGTGGATATCCCGGGTCCCCTTTAATAATGGTTTATGGACCTTTCCTCCAGGAACTCGTCCAAACTTTTTTTAAACCCGGCTACACTAACAACTCTTACTACATCCTCCGGTAATGAATTCCAGAGTTTGATTACACATTGAGTGAAAAAATATTTTCTCTTATTAGTCTTAAATAGGTTACCTGTTTGGATGCTCAGTCTTCCAATGTATCAAGGTCCTCTTGCAATTTTTCACAATCCTCATGGGTTTTAACAGCTTTGAATACTTTTGTGTCATCTGCAAATTTGATTACCTCACTTGTTGTTCCCATTTCCAGGTCATTTGTGAATATGTTACAAAGCAGCAGACCCAGCACAGATCCTTGGGGTACTCCACTATTCACCTTTCTCCATTGGAAAAATTGGCCATATAGCCCTACCCTCTCTCTGCTTTCTATCTTTTAACCAGTTCCTGATCCACAATAGTACATCACCTCCTATCCCATGACTTTTTAATTTCGCCAAAAGTCTCTAATGAGGGACCTTGTCAAAGGCTTTCTGAAAATCTAGATACACTATATCACCCGACTCACCTTTGTCTACCTGTTTATTCACACCTTCAAAAAACATAGCAGATTACTAAGGCAAGACCTTCCTTGACTAAAGCCATGTTGACTGTCTCCACTTAAGCCATGACTATCTGTATGTTCAGTAATTTTCTTGTTTGATGGATTCTCCTTGATGTGGACTTGATTATGTATAGTTTTCTATACTTTTTTCTTCTTGTATATTGTTAAAATTTGAAATAAAAAAATAATACTGTAATTTGCATTGTTTTAACATCTATTACCTTGGCTATCCAAGCGTGCCAAATACAATACCTTCGTGTCTTCTCCAATGTGTTAAGCAAAGCTATACAATCCTCAATCTAAATTTTAAGCTTGGCTGAGTAACGTAGCACAAATTTCACCCATTATGGTGCAGAGCTTTGCAAATTGGTGCCATCTTTTTTCTTTGTGTTCGACCGTTGCAGAACACTGCAATCATTAAACAATAAGATTTGTGTTCCATTGTAGCGCACCTCTTTATAAGAACATAACATAAGATATGCCATACTGGGTCAGACTAAGGTCCATCAAGCCCAGTATCCTGTTTCCAACAGTGGCCAATCTGGGTCATAAGTACCTAGCAGTCTCCCCAAAAGACACAGGTTCCTCAATGCTTGTATTGGGTCAGGCAGTGATATCCTGGGTCCTTTTTAATAATGGTTTATGGACCTTTCCTCCAGGAACTTGTCCAAACCTTTTTTAAACCCAGCTACACTAGCAGCTTTTACTACATCCTCCAGTAACGAATTCCAGAGTTTGATTACACGTTGAGTAAAAAATATTTTCTTTTATTAGTCTTAAATAGGTTACCCTGTAGCTTCATTGCATGTCCCCTAGTCTTTTTATAGTCTGACGATGTAAACAATCGATCTACATTTATCTGTTCCACTCCATTCATTAATTTATAGACCTCTATCATATCTCCCCTCAGCCGTCTCTTTTCCAGGTTGAAGAGCCCCAACCTTCTTCGCCTCTCTTCATAGGAGTATCCTTCCATCCCCTTTACCATTTTGGTGGCTCTTTTCTGCACCTTTTCTAATAACGTTATATCCTTTTTAAGATACAGCAACCAGAATTGCACACAATATTCAAGGTGCAGTCATACTATGGAATGATACAGAGGCATTATAATATCCTTTGTTTTATTTTCCATTCCTTTCCTTATAATACCTAGCATTTTAAAAGACATTAACTGCTTTTTTTCTGAAAGACCAGCTGGGAAACCGGCTGGTACTTTGGTAGGTCTCTCTCTCTTTTGCTTCAACAGGTACCTAAGCTCCACCAACTGCACAATGGCTGGGAAAAATCATATCACCAAAGCTGATGCCCCATTACAGCTTCTGCCTCTGTCCAGACAGAGATCCCAAAGCCAGTTGAAAGACCTGTTCCATGTGCAGGATGCCTGCATACTGAAACTCTCAGGAAACGTGGAGGAGCTCATAGAAGAGGTAGCGAGACTGAGGAGCATTCAAGACTGTGAGAGGTACATTGATGAGATGCTTCTTGAAACATCCAAGCTGTCCAGCAGAGAAGAAGATGGGAGCCTACAGAATGACGAAGATTGGACTCGAGTCACCAGGGCCTGCAGAATCACAAATCCAACTCCTCCAGCCCTTCAATTGAAGAATAATCAAGCAGCCCTGGAAGGGGAGAAGATGAAAGCATCCCTGGAAAAGGAAGAACCAGAGCTCGAGCACCCTAAAGTTGCAGAATCAGTGAACACAAGGAAGCGAAGGGTAGAAGTGGTTGGTGACTCTTCTGAGAGGTACTGAGGCATCCATCTGCCAAGCAGACTTGATGTCCAGAAAGGTATGCTGTTTGCCAGGTGCCAAAATCCAAGATGTTATGGAGAGTTTGCCGAGACTCATCAAGCCCACTATCTTTGCAGGAAGCTCTCATCAGTGCCACCTTGTCTGCCCAACTGAGTATTTTTGCAGTTACTGTCCTCAGCCTGGCACTGCCTTCTCTGTATGGCTCTATCCTATGGGTTCTCTTACAGCAAAACTGGCTCTTGGCCTTCTGTTCCTACCTTTTCCGGGAGCCATTGCTTAAATATTTTTGTGAGCTCAGTGTCTTTTACCAATTAGCATTCTAAGATTATTGTGGTGGTTTCTGTTTACCTGGTCCTCTACCTGCTCGTTCAACACCAAGTTTGCACATTGGAGTTCCTTCACCTGTTCACGCCGCTGATTTGTGATATCTTCCTGGCTCGCTTGGTTTTCCACATCAGTGATCCTTTGAACCCATGTGTCTAGTTTTTCCTTTATTGCATCCATTGCTGATTGAAGTTTTATTAAGTGGTCTTCCAGTGCAACTGAAATACCTTTATATATCTCCCCAACTAAGTACCAGTTGCTGTCAGCTAGCTTTTGCCATCAGCCGCCACCATCTTGGCTTCTTGCATTTTGGCCTTTTCTTTATTTTTGCGCTGTTTTATCAATGTCATATTTCACTTGTAACCACTGTCACCGTCCTCCAGTCACACAGGTAATATTCTACACTAATTTGGATCCATTCTGCACTTCTAGCATCTTGGAGCTACTCCTGGGGGAATTCTGCGCAACTGCACAATGCAGAGTTTGTTCAGAATTTTCCAACTGCCCCATCGCTGAGCCACTGAGGCAGGCAGAAGGCGCACAAGTTTTAAGGATGCTCAAGCCTGCCTCAATATTTGCCTCTTCACAGCTGTGAGAACATATCCCTTCACTCCCACAGCTATGCTATTATTCCTACACCTTGTCTATTGACAAATATATATGGTCTCTCTCTTGAGTGTTAAACTGCTGTTTTAATGATTGTCCACTCAAACTAAAACACAGGGTATACACCCACTGTTCTGTTTTTTCATGTAGTGACTTCTTATATATCACTAGAAGGTCTCAGACTCTACAGCAGTGAAACTAGAAAAATTCTAGCACTTCTGCTCATATTGCATCAACGACCTTCAGTAGTGTTAATATGCTGATATTATCTTTTAAACGACATAAATATTCATAACACTACTTGCACTCATTGTACTCAAAAATACACCACAAATGGTCTGTAAAATCCCAGCGCCTCCAAGTGGTACTGCTTCTGCGTTTCACCCAATGTTTCTTCAGGGGTTATTCTAAAAAGACAAACAAATCGAAGCACATCACTACCACTGAAAACTACATATTCTTAGTGTATATCCTATCCATTTAACTAAATAATACCCTATTTCTAAAGTACCTCAAAACGGAGAAATGCTGCCCACGTTGTATACCACCATTCTCGCATGCTATCTCAACTGGATTTCTTCAAACAGACGCTGCGCATGCGGAGTCATGCTCTTGCCCTGTCTTTTAAACCCGACGGTATCAAATATCTGCCACCGAATTTCCTTCCGCTATTGATGGGCATAAAACAAAATCCTATAGTAGTGATTTCCCCCATTCTACCCAAAATGTCATCATATCCTCACTGCCCCATATCCTCTGGTTCCCTTCAAACTCATTGTAGAACTCATTATTTTACTAAACGAGTCCACTATTTAATTAGACACACGCTCGCCACTCAATATTAGCATTCAATCCACTCGGTATGACAGAATTTAAATTAAAAATCCATTTTTGTTCCCGCATCACCAACACTTGTTCCCTAGTCCTACCTAGTGTCCCCACCCTAACCATATCAATACAGAAGCATTTTAAATCCTCATATCTATGACCAACTGTCATACAATGCTGTACAATCGGTGCTTCGGTAAACTCATGTTTCAACCGGCTCCTATGCTCCGCCATTCTGGTCTTAAAAAGCCGACTAGTTTTTCCAACATATGCTAGGTCGCAAGGGCACTGAATAAGATAAACTACATATGTAGAATCACAAGAGGTATAATGCCTTAAGACATAATTTTTCCCATGGTATATAAAACTATCTACTTCCTTCGTGATCGCACAAATGCCACACGCCCCACATTTCCTGTGACCCCGTCGCTCAACAAAAGACTCAGCCATGCTATCTAAAGGTCGCAGCACCGTTGGGCTAAGATATTCTTTCAAATTTCTGCCTCGACGCCAAACACATCTAATCTTATGATGCTCTAACCCCTTCACAGTACTCAATACATTAGCATGTTTACATAGGGTACGTTGTATAACTCTGCTGAAAGGAGAATATTTAGTAACAAGATTAATATCTTCAGACAGAGTCCCCAATTGTTTCTCCCGTGGAGACAGCAATAGAGCTCTGTAATTATTCAGTGCTCTCTTATATGCCTGTGTAACAACTGATGTTGGGTACCCCCGTTCTCTAAAATTACTCGCCAAATGTTTAGACAGTTGTTTGAATTCCTGTCTGTCTGAGCAATTTCTTCTATACCTTAAGAACTGGGAAAACGGAAGACCAGTCTTTAAACGTACCGGATGAGCACTATTAAAGTGTAAAAATGTATTGCGGTCTGTGTGTTTCCGATAAACCGTGGTTGCCTAGGAATCCATTTGTCTCCTCACCCTAACATCCAAATAAGTAATTTCTGTATAATGTGCCTCATATGTAAAGCGGATATTCGGATCGCAGCCATTCAACCACTGAAATTTTTTTTTCCAAAAGTGTTCTAGGGCCCTTCCACAGCAAGAAGATGTCATCAATGTAATGGCACCACAAGGGTATGTTAACCTCATGAGGACCTGACTTTATCCAGCGTTCCTCAAATCTTGCCATATACAAATTGGCTATAGAGGGGGTACACGTGGCCCCCATCACCACTCCTGATGTCTGATGGTAAAGCACCCTCTCAAACACAAAATAATTTTGGAAGATAGTCAGATGTGCCAACTGCATAATAGATGTTACTTCCCTTTACACCAGTATCCCACAATTGGCAGCCTATAATGTAGTAGAATATTATTTACAGCAGAGAGGTGATCTTTCGGATGAGTTAATAGAGTTTATTATGCAGTTGGCACATTACCGTCGGGTTTAAAAGACAGGGCAAGAGCATGACTCCGCATGCGCGGCGTCTGTTTGAAGAAATCCAGTTGAGATAGCATGCGAGAATGGTGGTAGACGACGTGGGCAGCATTTCTCCGTTTTGAGGTACTTTAGAAATAGGGTATTATTTAGTTAAATGGATAGGATATACACTCAGAATATGTAGTTTTCAGTGGTAGTGATGTTCTTCAATTTGTTTGTCTTATTAGAATAACCCCTGAAGAAACATTGGGTGAAACGCAGAAGCAGTACTACTTGGAGGCGTTGGGATTTTACAGACCATTTGTGGTGTATTTTTGAGTACAATGAGTGCAAGTATGGTTATGAATATTTATGTCATTTAAAAGACAATATCAGCATATTAACACTACTGAAGGTCGTTGATGCAATATGAGCAGAAGTGCTAGAATTTTTCTAGTTTCACTTCTGTAGAGTCTGAGACCTTCTAGTGATATATAAGAAGTCACTACATGAAAAACAGAACGGTGGGTGTATACCCTGTGTTTTAGTTTGAGTGGACAATCATTAAAACAGCAATTATTCCTACACCGGCACTCCAATATTTTAAGAAGTTAAACAGAAGTGCTTCCTGTTTCTTGCTAGAGACTGGAAGCGCTTCTGCTTATTTTCTTAAAACATGGCAGTGCCGGCATCAGAAGTATAATGCAGCGGCGAGAGTGAAGGGAAATGCTCCCACAGCTCCATTAAAAAAATGTTGCTACGGATTGGGCAGAGTTAGTTAGTGGCTGAAGGCTGGAGATGAGCTGATTGTGAGTCAGTGGAGCTGGGGGCTGGAGATGGGCTGATGGTGAGTCATAAGAATATAGAAATGCCAATCTGGGTCAGACCAAAGTTCCACTGATCCTATTCTCTTGTTTCCAACAGTGACCAATCCAGGTCACAATAACCTGTCAAGTTCTCAAAAAGGCTGATTGTGAGTCGGAGGTGGCTGGGGGCTGGAGATGGATGTGTGGGGAGAAAGAAAGATGGAAATACGTGCCTACGAAGAAGAAGGAGAGATAAGTGTTGCTCCATGAGGTGGGTGTATGGGCGTGAAGGTAGACCTTAGCGACAGACAGCAGTAGGGATCATGCTAGAAGTTAGAGGTAGAAAGAACAAGGGGGCAGGGAAGGCTTGTGGGTTGGGGGTTGGGAAAAGAATTGTGATTGGAGTGAGAAAGCTAAGGAGGGAAAAGGCAGGGGAAATTTCATGTCTAGAGGAGGAGTTAAACTTTATGATGGGAGAATGCTGCACAAAAAATTACAAATAAACATGAAGAATTTTAAAATACCATGCAGAGAATTTTATTTTTTTTTCTGCAGAATTCCCCAGGTATAAAATTACAGATATTTAGGGGGGATTTACAGGAGCCTTTCTGAGATGTGACTTCCTAGTTCTTCTGCCTTACCAGACGTCTCTGCTTATTATTATATTCACATCCTGTGTTTAGGTAAAAAGAGAGGGGGTTGTATTTTTTTATGAAGAAAGTTATTACGATACAGCAGATAGCTAAGCAACAAATTAAGAGTGTACAGTACTGTTTGATAAAGGTTTTATGAATAATTCTGATGTTTCTGGTGTGTTATAGATTTACCGAGCACCGTGATTACTGGCAAATGCAACTGAGAGATTCAGCAGTAGGGTTAGAATATTTAATTGTGCTAGGGGATTTTAACTGGGAGAAGCCAACAGAAGTACATGAATTAGAATTAGGATTTATGCAGTTTATTCATAGTCCAACCCACAAAGCAGGAAAATTGTTGGATTTTGTATTTTTAGCTAGAGTAAATGAACAGGTTTGATCTATTGAAAATATATATATTTTGTACATAGTTAAGCATGATGTTTTCTCCACATTTATCCCCTCCCTAGTTTGATGTTCACCAATGTTTAATGTACAATGTGAAGTTTAATGTAAACCGCCCCTGATCTCAAGAAGGAGTGGTATAAAAGCGCACTGAAATAAAATAAATAAATAAATATATAGTTTGGGCCCAATTCTTTAACACGAATAGCTATTCGTGCCTTCCCCCGCCGGCATCTAACCTCCCCGCTGGTTGTGCAGGGAAGTTAGATGGGGGCGGGGAAGGGGCAGCTCGGGGTGAAATCTGTGCGGGCGGTTGGCGGTCACTGCCCCTGGATGTACAGGGCTGATTCTAATGTCGGCCCTGTATGTCCAGGACCGGCAACTTGCGCGAAGAAGTTATTCTACCTCCGAGGTGGAATAACTTCCCTGGACATTTCTTTTCTCCAGGACCAAGAAGGAAGTCAGTCCTCACATATGGGTGACATCAACGTCGATGGAGCCCCCATGCGGGTGACATCGACGTCGATGGAGCCCCCATGCAGAGCATTTCCCCAGCTTTCTAAGAAAGCCTTTGGGAACACACCCACGCATGTGCTGTCCCCTTCCTGCCCAAAGGTGCCATCTTGCTCAGTCTTTCTTTTTCCGTGGAGCCCAGTGGACGTCACCCGGAAAAATTTGGATTTTTTTCTGCAATTCTCGCACCTCTTTTTGTCCGGTTCGACGCCGGTTCCCCTTCCCGCCTGGGTTCGGTACGCCGGTATCGACCCGATCTCTATTTTTCTTTTTTTGCCCTTCGTGGCACACGTTTGCGCTCTTTTTTCTTTTCCCTGGAGAGCCGATCCTTTGACCTCGCGGGGCCCTTTTTTCCCTGATGGCCTCTAGTGGTTTTAAGAAGTGTGATCGTTGTAAGAAACTCATGTCTCTTACCGACACACATGACTGCTGCCTGCGCTGCCTCGGGCCTGACCATGATCCCAAGGTCTGTGTCCCATATGGCAAAATGTCCATCAAGGCACTCAGGAGCCGGCAGCAGCAGAAGGAGAGGATTTTCTCGGACTCGGCCTCCGGACGGGCCCGGACCTCGTCAGAGGCCTCGACGTCTCGGGAGTCGGACCCTGAGCTTCGTCGGGGTTCCTCTGAAAGGGGGTCCCCCAGTCGGGAGCATAAGAGGAAGAGAAAGCACCACCTGCCCAATCGGGGCACTTTTTCATCTTTAAAAGAAGGCGCCATCAGCTGAGAAGCCCCTTCACCACCGCGTGCTCTCCCGGGGTGGGATCGAGCATTAGCCGCTTTGAGACGCCTCCAGCTGCACCGCCTGCCCAATCGGGGCACTTTTTCATCTTTAAAAGAAGGCGCCATCAGGCGCACCCACGCCTGGCGGGCCAGCGCCTGAGGGCCTTTTGGCGTGGCCCTTAGGTGTGGACCGCGAAGAACAATCCACCAGGTCCAAACACCAAAGTGCTACACTCATATCACAGCCCAGAAATACCACCGCAGAAGTGAAAACAAACCTTCATCTCATTGCTCGATAGCCCTCACACCTCATCAGCCTGAGCCCTGAACAGCTTGCCTGAACAAAGCAGAATCTAAACCATTCTCCACCAGCAACAGACGCAAGCATCGCAGCAGAAGTCGCAAAGTGTGGTCCGATAGATGCCCTCCAGCGGAAAAGCCTATTCTAAACCACTCTGCTGATTGGAACTAAGGACTTATATTTATGTAAGGTAACCGAGTGGACTCTTCCACATCTACACTCATCGGAACCAGCACCAGACCTCACCTCGGGGTGAAATAGCACAAGCTACAAGCCAAATAATCACATAAATCAATAAATCAATCTCTCACCGCCGCATCTCTCCGGCTCTCCTCCAGCTATCCCGGCAGGGATAGAGAGTGCCTGAGCACTGCACCGCCCCCTCCAGGATCTTCTGCCCAATCAGGGCCTTTGGAACCGGAAATTCAAAGGAGCACTACCCGGGTGCACCCGCGCCTTTGTGAACTTCAATAGTGAGTCAGCCCTCTGCTTACTGTTTTCTCTCACTTATTGAGTATATTCTGATTTCCCTAATTTACCATCACCTTACAAGGTCAGTGCATTTGCTATATTCCACTTGATACTTTGAATACATACTTGACTTTCTGGACTTTCAGAAAGCTTTTGACAAAGTCCCCCATCAGAGACTTTTGGCGAAGCTAAAAAGTCATGGGATAGGAGGCAGTGTACTATTGTGGATCGGGAACTGGTTAAAAGATAGAAAGCAGAGGGTAGGGCTAAATGGCCAATATTCCCAATGGAAAAAGGTGAATAGTGGAGTACCCCAGGGATCTGTACTGGGTCCGCTGCTTTTTGACATATTCATAAATGACTTGGAAAAGGGAATAACTAGTGAGGTTATCAAATTTGCAGATGACACAAAACTGTTTAAAGTTGTTAAAACCCAAGAGGATTGTGGAAAACTGCAGGAGGATCTGGATAAATTGGAAGACTGGGCATCCAAATGGCAGATGAAATTTAATGTGGACAAGTGCAAAGTTATGCACCTAGGAAAGAACAACCCACACTATAGTTACACGATGCAAGGCTCCACATTAGAAACCACCACCCAGGAAAAAGATTTAGGAGTCATCGTGGATAACATGTTAAAACACTCCGCCCAGTGTGCAGCGGCGGCCAAGAAAGCAAATAGAATGCTAGGTATCATAAGGAAAGGGATGGAGAACAAAACAAAGGATATTATAATGCCTCTGTATCGCTCCATGGTACGACCGCACCTTGAATATTGTGTGCAATTCTGGGCACCGTATCTTAAAAAGGACATAGCGTTATTAGAAAAAGTACAGAGAAGAGCCACCAAATTGGTGAAGGGGATGGAAGGCTACTCCTATGAAGAGAGGCTAAGAAGGTTAGGGCTCTTTAGCCTGGAGAAGAGACGGCTGAGGGGAGATATGATAGAGGTCTATAAATTAATGAATGGAGTGGAACGGATAAACGTGGATCAATTGTTTACGCTATCAGAGTATAGAAAGACTAGGGGACATGTAATGAAGCTACAGGGTAAACTATTTAAGACAAATAAGAGGGCAAGAAACCCTTTGGAAGAAAGAAGAGAAAAGCATTTGGGAGGTCTAAAGGAGTCCAGAGCAGTACGTATACTGGAAGGCATTCAAAAGGCCAGCATACACCATTGGACTGGGGAAAGCCAGAGGAATGGTGCTGCAGAGCTAGGAATCTCCAGACGGTACCTGTGAGGGAGACGGCTGCACGTGGAAGGGACCCTAGGACCCGTACCAGAAGGTATGTGAAGAGAGATCCAGTGTCCAGGGATCTGGATTGGAAGGCTGGACATAAGAACTGGACTACATACTGGCCAGGTTATTTAGAGAGGAACTCTAACAGCAATGGAAGCTCAGGTATGAACACTGATCTATGCCCTAGCTATAACCTTGAAAGACAGCAGGGAAACAAGTATTCTCCTGAGAGTGCTACATTGAGAAATTCCTCTGTGCCAATCCATGATATTGAACCCATGATTGTTGAAGAAGGGGAGCGGTCTTAGATACAGGCTGTGAATATATGGATTGCTCTCTGTCTAGACTCCTTTGGTAATTTACTGTTACAAAGTACAAGAACCATCACAAAGAAATACAAACTTGTTCTTTAATCTACTCAGAAAAGCTCCTGAGTAGGATTTTTAGCCACGCAGTAGAAAGCAAGCCAGCTAAGGGGTTTCAGCTGGGTAACTGCTAGCAATTGAGCCTTACCTAATTGCTTGTGAGCTCTGAGGGAATCACTTCTGAGTCTGTGTGAAGATATAAGAAGTTAACCTGAAAAGAACAGTTTTTCCCTTCTTTGTGGGTTTTGCTTGTTGTTTAGAGCACTGCTAAGAAACTATTAGCTAAAGCCTACAGAAAAGACCAGTTTGTTACCAACCAGGTCTTTATTCTTTTGCTTTGATTGCCTGACAAGTTCATCTGTTGTTTTTCTGATTTTGTTTTTCTAAGTTTAACACTGAAAGCAAGTATCCTGTTTTATGTGCTACCAAGCATATCTGTGTTGGGAGAAATAACCCCATAAATAAATATCTTATTGGCTTTACACTCAAGCACAACTAATTATTGTGAGCAGCTGTGTCTGGTGTGAATGGACTGCATTTCCCACAATCCCTTGCAAATCATATTGATATATGCACTTGCCAAGACTGTGAACATTCTCACCCAGGCAGCTGTCTGACAAATGGCGTAGTTTTTCGGATTGCTTTTGCGCAAAGGGATTTACTTGCTAAGGATTACAACTCAAGTCTGAAGAAAAAGGACAGTTCAAGCTTAAAAGCTGAAAGAAAAGATTTTCCCTCAACTGCACTTTGGAGGAGAGGTGGCTGTTCCAGGTAGCTGTTCCAGGAAGAAAAGACCCTGTGCAGAGCTGGATTCATCACTGGCATAAGGTAACAAGTACCTGGGCATGTCTAGTGGTGGATTGGGAGTAAGGCACAGGGGTAATTGAAAAAAAAAAAAAAGAAGCAGAAAAAAACACCTGTTTGGAAGGTGGTGCACTGTGGGGGGTTTTTTGTGTTTTCTTGCAGGGATCAAGATGGATCCAAGGGAACTAGCTGATTGGATGGCAGCCCAGTTTAGCAGGCAACAGGAGCTAGCACAGCAGGCTCAGGACACTGCTATGAAAGCCTTAATGGACCAGCAGAGGCCAGTGCTTGATCTGGTGCAAGCCCTAGTTAAGCTGCAGAACCAAAGTGGACCAGATGCAAGACCAGCAGTAAATACTGGTACACCACATGTGGACAGTGTGGGACTCAATCAGGGAATTGGGGCATTTAGTTTTGGGAAGCTAACTCCAGATGATAATGTTGATGATTTTCTAGAGTCTTTTGAAAGAGTGGCACAAGCATTAGCATGGCCAGAGACCCAGTGGGCAGTAAGGCTGGCAGCCTCATTAACTGGAGAGGCGCTTGCAGCTTATAGAGCAATGCCAGCAGCCCAGGCTTTGAATTATAAGGATGTAAAGGCTGCTATTAGAGATCACCTAGGGTTGTCTATTTCAGAGTATAGGCGAATGTTTAGAGCTACTACATTGAGAGTAGGTGAAACACCCAGGGCTCTGAGTCAGAGAATCAGAGGATTAGCTGTAAAATGGTTGGAGCCTGAGCAAAAGACGGTAGAAATATTATTATTCATTATTATGCTTGAACAATTTATGTCTGCAGTGCCTAAAGATTTGCACACTTTCCTTATACAGCAAAATTGCCAAAATCTTGGAGAGGCAACCATGCTAGCAGAGAGATTCTTGGAAGCCACGCAGGCTTGCCATAGAATGGGTGGCCCTCTGAAGAGTGGTGCTGAGGCAAGCTGTGCTGTATCAGAAAAGAAAATGATTAAAAATGTTTCTGGAAATAAATGTACTGTGCCAAACCAGATGACACAGTGGAGTAGAAAGAAATGTTTCAAGTGTGGAAAATGGGGACATTTAGAAAAGGGATGCCAGACACACACTAGCTTAATGGGTGTGGCTTTAAAACAGCCCAAAGAAGGATTTCTTTTGATGGTTGATGTGCAAGGAATTACCACAAATGCTTTGTTAGACTCTGGGGCAGACCAGAGTATGATGTCAAAAAGGCTTTGGAAGAGGATAGAGGCCCAAGAAGGATTTGTGCCTAGAACCCCTGAAAGCCAAGTTCACATCAGATGCATTCATGGTGCTGCAACATCATATCCCACCTATAGGCTAAAGGTTAAGTGCCTGGGGGAACAAGAGGAAGTCCTGTTAGCAGTGGTGCCTAGGCTACCCTTTGATTTGGTTCTAGGAAGAGACTGGCCAAGATTTAAGCAGGGTCTAGTGGAAGGACTAGGAAAGAAGGAGGGAGAAGGATTAATGGTAATAGCTCCCGGGCCTTTATTTGGAAGTCCTCCGACCCCAGCTAAAAAGATGATTAAGCGTCCAGAAGACCAAGCTACCCCAAAGCAGACATTCGTCTTAAAGTACCATAGGGTCACAGAGAAGGCCCAAGCTCCTAAGCGGGCAACCCCTCAAGCTGCTGGGTTTGACCTGTGCAGTATAGAAAATGTGACTGTACCTAGCCAAGGGAGAGCCCTGGTTGACACTGGTCTCCAAGTGGAAATACCTATTGGATGCTATGGGAGAGTAGCCCCAAGGTCCGGATTAGCCCTTAAATATTTCATCGATGTGGGTGCGGGAGTAATTGATCCCGATTACAGGGGCAATATTAAAGTTCTGTTATTTAATTTTGGACAGAATGATTATCACGTGAAGACAGGAGACAGAATTGCCCAATTGATCTGTGAGAGACTGGGTTTTCCACCTGTGGAGGAGGTCACATCCCTGGAAAATTCTGAGCGTGGAACCAAAGGCTTTGGTTCTACTGACGTCAAAGGGGTTAAAAGCCTAGCTGCCACCTGTGCCCGAGAGAGGGAGGTGAATGAAGAGGAAGATTTGGGACCCCAGGTATCTGATTGTAAAGAAAAATCAGAGCCCCAAATAGGTGAGGACCTGACAGTGGTACAACAGGAAGAAATTAGGAAATTGCTTAAAGAATTCCCAGATGTGTTGACACCCATACCTGGGGAGACACATTTGGTTGCCCATGAAATAATAACTCCACCTTGGAAATTAATTCGTCAAAGGCCATATCGCTTGCCTGAAGCCAAGAGACAGGAAGTGGTGGCACAAGTCCAGGAGATGTTGGACATGGGAGTAATAGAGGAGTCAAAGAGTCCCTGGATAGCCCCATAGTCCTGGTGCCGAAGCCTGATGGATCTTTAAGATTTTGTATTGACTTCCGGCAGGTAAACGCAATATCAGTTTTTGATGCATATCCAATGCTAAGAATTGAAGAGCTGTTGGACCAGCTTGGACAAGCTCAATACTTAACCACCCTTGATATGACAAAAGGATATTGGCAAATCCCTCTAACCAGGGAGTCGAAGCCGAAGACTGCGTTCAGCACCCCCGTTGGCCTTTTCCAGTTCAAGAGGATGCCTTTCGGACTGCATGGAGCAGCATGCCAAAGGTTAGTGGATCAGGTACTTCGACCCCACCAAAATTATGCTTTTGCATATATGGATGATGTCATAATCCATAGTAACACTTGGGCGGAGCATCTAAAGAGGATCAGGGCAGTCTTGTGCTCCATGAAGCAAGCGGGAATCACTTTAAACCCGAAGAAGTGTGCTTTTGCAAATAGGGAGGTAAAATACCTGGGCCACCTAGTGGGAAGAGGAAAAATTAAACCTCTAATGAGTAAGGTAGATAGCATCAGGAATTTTCCCCCTCCAACAACAAAGAAACAACTAAGAAGTTTCTTGGGACTTATTGGATACTACCGCCGATTTATACCGCAATTTGCAGAGAAAAGTGCAATTTTCACGGATATGCTGCGGAAGAATTGTCCAAACCAGCTAAAGTGGACACCTGAAGCTGAAAAAGCATTTTCAGTCCTAAAAGGAAAATTGTGTACAGGACCGGTACTGAAAGGGGTGGACTTCAGGAAACCCTTTCTGGTTCAAACAGATGCATCGGATGTAGGGCTAGGAGCGGTTCTATCCCAATGTCATGAAGGGGAGGAGCATCCTGTGATGTACCTGAGCAGGAAGTTGTCACCGGCTGAACAAAAGTATTCCACAATAGAAAAAGAATGTTTAGCTATTAAGTGGTCAGTGGAGGTGTTAAGGTTTTACCTTACAGGGAGAAAGTTCCAGTTGGTCACAGACCATGCCCCACTTAAGTGGTTGCAGCAAATGAAGAACCACAATGCCAGGTTGACACGCTGGTACATGGCCTTACAGGCATTTGATTTTCAAGTGGAACATCGTGCTGGGAAGTTACACAAGAATGCGGATGCCCTTTCCCGTATTACGGACTGTAGAGAAGAAGTTTCACCAGTTACACCAGTCCGTAATAGCTTAAGCAGGGGGGTATGTGATAAGGAAGCTTATCATAGCTCAGGAAGAAGCTATAGAAAAGGTGAAGTGACTCTGAACAAGCAACCTGTCAGTTCTGGTAGAAATAAGAAAACAGAATTTTCCCATAAAAGACTACCAATCCCAGAATGCACCAGGTTTCCTACAGCCATTAGAGGAGCTGAAGTGGGAAAGCGTGTGTTCAATCAGGAGGGCTATGAGGTAATCCCCAAGCACTCATCTCAAAGGGCAGGGCCTGATTCAGCACAGCTGCGCTGTGCTAGGGTGGAGCACTCATCAAAGCAGAATAAAGGTAGAGTTTATTCTACAGAGAATTATCCTCATCCTCAGGATCTTGATCATCTTGGACAGCTTCATCATCTGGAGGATCATCAGAAGCAGAAGCCAGAGCGGACAGACAGAGAGGGCAAGAAACCCTTTGGAAGAAAGAAGAGAAAAGCATTTGGGAGGTCTAAAGGAGTCCAGAGCAGTACGTATAATGGAAGGCATTCAAAAGGCCAGCATACACCATTGGACTGGGGAAAGCCAGAGGAATGGTGCTGCAGAGCTAGGAATCTCCAGACGGTACCTGTGAGGGAGACGGCTGCACGTGGAAGGGACCCTAGGACCCGTGCCAGAAGGTATGTGAAGAGAGATCCAGTGTCCAGGGATCTGGATTGGAAGGCTGGACATAAGAACTGGACTACATACTGGCCAGGCTATTTAGAGAGGAACTCTAACAGCAATGGAAGCTCAGGTATGAACACTGATCTATGCCCTAGCTATAACCTTGAAAGACAGCAGGGAAACAAGTATTCTTCTGAGAGTGCACATTGAGAAATTCCTCTGTGCCAATCCATGATATTGAACCCATGATTGTTGAAGAAGGGGGAGCGGTCTTAGATACAGGCTGTGAATATATGGATTGCTCTCTGTCTAGACTCCTTTGGTAATTTACTGTTACAAAGTACAAGAACCATCACAAAGAAATACAAACTTGTTCTTTAATCTACTCAGAAAAGCTCCTGAGTAGGATTTTTAGCCACGCAGTAGAAAGCAAGCCAGCTAAGGGGTTTCAGCTGGGTAACTGCTAGCAATTGAGCCTTACCTAATTGCTTGTGAGCTCTGAGGGAATCACTTCTGAGTCTATGTGTGAAGATATAAGAAGTTAACCTGAAAAGAACAGTTTTTCCCTTCTTTGTGGGTTTTGCTTGTTGTTTAGAGCACTGCTAAGAAGATATTAGCTAAAGCCTACAGAAAAGACCAGTTTGTTACCAACCAGGTCTTTATTCTTTTGCTTTGATTGCCTGACAAGTTCAGCTGTTGTTTTCCTAATTTTGTTTTTCTAAGTTTAACACTGAAAGCAAGTATCCTGTTTTATGTGCTACCAAGCATATCTGTGTTGGGAGAAATAACCCCATAAATAAATATCTTATTGGCTTTACACTCAAGCACAACTAATTATTGTGAGCAGCTGTGTCTGGTGTGAATGGACTGCATTTCCCACAATCCCTTGCAAATCATATTGATATATGCACTTGCCAAGACTGTGAACATTCTCACCCAGGCAGCCGTCTGACAATACATGTGGAGGTATTTGGGCATAAGAGCTTGGGTCGTCGTTTCGTTTAAGCTATATGTGTTGTCCGTTTAGATGGTAGGTTTGTACTTGATGTGGTCGGGTACCTGTTTAGCCTTTATCTAAGTTGAGTGCTAGGTTTTCCATTGTATTATAGTGTTTAGTGAATAGATACGTTTTCAATTTTTTACGGAATTCGATGATCTCTGTTAGTGATCGTAGATCCTCTGGTAAAGAATTCCAAATGGTTGGAGCTATGTGAGAAAAGGCTCTATTATTTGTTAATTTGTGTGCTTTTATGAAGTCTTTTGGAATCTTTAGTTTATTTAATTGTCCTTTTCTGTGAGTAGGCTTAGATGGTTCTTTGCATATTAGATTACATAGTGTAGTCGGAGCCATGTCATTTAAGGCTTTGAATGATGTTATTATTGTTTTGTATATTATCCTGCTTTGTATTGGTAACCAGTGAAGGGATGCTAGTATTGGTGTTATGTGTTGGAGTGAGTTTATTTTTAATATAATTCTTGCTGTTGCATTTTGGGCTAGTTGAATTCTTTTAATGTTTTGTTTTGAAATGCCCATTAGTATTAGGTTGGCGAAATCAAAGTGAGGGGTTATGGTAGCCTGTATTATATTAAAATCTGGTATAAATACTAGTGGGCGTAGTTGTTTGAGGATTTTAAGTTTGAAATAAATTTTCTTTATAGTATTTCTAATGTGGGTTTCCATTGTAAGGTGTGTATCTATGATAACACCTAGATATCTTATTTCGTTTTTTATTTTAATTTCTTGGTCTTGTAGTGTTATGTGGGTTGGAGGGATAAATGATTGATTTTTTGTTACAATTAGGACTTCTGTTTTAGCATGGTTTATGTGGAGATTTTGAGTTTTTAGCCAAATTGTGATTTCGTTATAGCAGTCTGATAGGAGTTGTAACGGTAGGTTAGGGATCGTAAATGGAATGTACATCATGATATCATCCGCATAGAGGTGATATTGTACTCCAAATTTCTTAAAGATATTGCAGACCGGTTTTATGTAGATATTGGAAAGTAGGGCTGATAATGCTGAACCTTGTGGTAAACCTATTTCTTGCTTATATGTAGTGGAGGTTTGATTACCTATTCTTACATTTTGCGTTCTGTTATTTAAATAGGAGGTGTACCATTTATGTACTGTAGAGTTTATGCCTATCTGACGTAGGTTGTTGAGCATTATTGAGTACTGTACACTATCAAAAGCTGCTGATATGTCAATGAAAAGGAGAATGAATGCCTGTTTATGATTGTCGATTCCTCTTAGGAGAGTATCGATTAGTACTGTTAGAATTAGTACTGTTAGAATTAGGAGAGTATCGATTAGTACTGTTTCCAGAGTCTATCTAGCAGGCTACCATGATTCATGCTGTCAAAGGCTGAAACAGTGTCTAGAAATTGTCTATTCCTCATATGAGCTTATCAAAAATGGCTAGTACCCAGAAGATCAAGGGTTCAATTCCCACTGGCACTCCTTGTGACTTTGGGCACGTCACTTTACCCTCCATTGCCTCAGAAGAAAAGGCTGGCAATCTACTTCCAGTGATACATTGCTAAAAAACCCCAGAGGTAGCTGGGTTGCTATGAGTCAACACTGACTTGATGGCACTAAAAGAAAAAAAAAAGTCTTGGCACTATGATTTGGTCTGAATCCATATCAATGCTCATCTAGAGGTGAATTTTGGTCAATTTTGAAGTTGGATTTGAACAATTTTTTTCAATTACTTTTGCCAAGAACGGCAGGCTGGAAATTGGCCTATATGAATTAGGGCATGCTTTATCCATGGATTTGTGCTTTAAAATAGGATGGATTAACGCTTGTTTTAGAGCTTGTGGCATTAATTAGTATCACATTAGCAGTGCTAATAACCCTTGCTCAGAGCCTACATAACAACAATGTTAAAAATATCCCCATCATACACAGTTTAACACAAAGCAACCCCCCATCATGGCACCCACACATAGTACATCATCCCAAAACGAACAACCATAGATTAATTCACATAAAATATTCTTCACCCCCTCAGTCAACAAACTCTAAGCTACGCAAAAACCAAGAATCATTATCAACAATATTAATTAATGCCAGGTCAATGAAAAATAAGTTACCTATATTCACAGAAATACTAGACAACCAAAAAACAGATATACTATGTATAACCGAGACATGGCTGTCAGACACAGACAACGTTTACCTAAATCAACTAAGCAACAATAACTATGACACCTTCTACACACATAGAACTCACAAAAAAGGTGGTGGAGTGCTAATAATGTCAAAAAAAGAACTAAAAGCCAAAAAACTAACATCGAACCTACCCATCAACATAGATACCATCATTGTGAAAATTGGCAACATAACAATCTGCCTAATTTACAGACCACCAGACAAACAGTCAGAAAACCTAGACCCATTAATTGACTTTTTAAGTTCCTCCACTGAGCAAAATCCAATTCTAATGCTTGGAGACTAACATCCCCTCCTTACCAGCCTCATATGCCTCCCTCTTCATAGAATCAACAGTAGACATGGATTTTCACCAAATAATAAACACTAGCATGCATGGAAAAGATAGTATCCTTGACATGGTCTTCCTACCAAATGTACTCTACCAACTCTATAACCCCACATCCCTCAATTGCACACCGATCCCATGGTCAGATCATTACCTCATCAACTTTAATATCACAATAAACAACACAACAGTTAAACGAATACCAACTAATGCACCTACCTCAAGATTTAAAAAATACAATGAAGAAGAATTCCTTGACCTCATAATCCCTAATTTATCAACCTCACCACTAAACCTAGATGCAGCAGTAACGAACTGGCACAAAACCATCAATAACGCTGCAGCTAAAAAACAAATAATTAAGAAAAACACGCACTGTAAAATTGGTCAAACCCCCTGGTACAATAAAGATTTAAATCTAATGAAAAAGAATTTAAGAAAAGCCGAATATAAATGGAGGAAAAATAAAAACGCAATTACAAAAGATTCATACCTCACGCTCCTTAACAAGTATAAAGACGCAATAAACAATGCCAAGAAAAATTACCACGCCTCCATCTTAAACAACGCAATAAATAGACCTAGAGAACTTTTCTCAATAGTCCAAAAACTGACAAATAACATTCACAACTCCAGCAACGAAATCACAGACACTGGCAAATTACTACATGAACAAAACAACGTCTCATCCCCTACTACCTAAACCAGCAGATACTTCTCAAATACTTAACACAGACGAATGGTCTGTATTTCAACCCTTAACCAAGGTTGAGCTCAAGTCCATCATCACAAACATTAATACTACAACCTCACTACTTGACCCTTGTCCAGTAACCTGGATAAAGAACTCTCTACCTGTACTCTCTCAGTTCATCCTCCCAATAATAAACCTTTCCCTAAAAAACGGATACCTACCCTCTACACTAAAATACGCACAGATCCGCCCAATCCTAAAAAACACTGCCCTTGACAAATCATCACCTAAATCCTACAGACCCATATCGAGTATTCCGTTTATGGCCAAATTAATTGAAAAAGCCATACAAATTCAAACACAAGAGTACATTGATAGTTCAGCCCCACTTGATGACCAGCAGTACGGGTTTCGCCCCAGACATGGAGTAGAATCACTCCTAACAGTTCTAATCGATACACTAGTGAGGGGAATAGACAAATCAAAACAAGCATTCTTACTCATATTCATTGATGTTTCTGCAGCCTTCGACAGCGTTCACCATTCAACAATGATTAATAAACTTAAACAAATAGGTATAAAATCTACTGTTCTAAAATGGTTTACTTCTTATCTAAGAGACCAAACTCAAATGGTACAAATCGGAAATCTCACATCAAAAACATACAAACAAGAACTAGGCCTCCCACAAGGTTCAGCACTGTCAGCGTTACTATTTAACATATATTTAAAACACATCTGTAAAATCTTTAAAAAATTCAATGTCCACTATCACCTGTATGCGGACGACATTATGATGTATATCCCATTCAAAATTCCAAATATCCCTATACAACTCATTAACGACTGCCTCACTGAAATCAACATCTGGCTAAATGAAAACAATCTGTACATCAATCACTCAAAAACAGAAGCTCTAATAGTAACCAAATGCACAACATTCATTCCCCCCTCACATATTACATTGCAAAATAATGATATCATACTAAAATCTGAAATACGCTACTTAGGTGTTATACTGGACAAACACCTCAGCATGGACACACATGTAAGAAATATAACAAAAAAAATTTACTATAAACTGAAAATATTAAAGCAACTCCGCCCCTAATGCACTTACAGGATTTTCAACGAGTCATACAAGCAATCATAACCCCACATTTTGACTTCGCAAATCAAATCCTACTTGGTGTAACTAAGGAAGCCTTAAAAAAACTTCAATTAGCACAAAACGCAGCAGCAAGGACCATTACGAAGGCCCCACCTTTCCAACACATAACCCCGATTTTAGAATATTTACACTGGCTCCCGATTCAAAGCCGTATAGAATACAAAACTATCTTAACCAGCTACAAAGCCATAATTAAAACAGCACCCCTGTCCATAAATAACCTCATCAAAATAGAACCTACCCATAATCTCCAAAGGAGAGACCAGTTAAATAAATTAACCCCACCAAAAGAATTCATTAGGGCCAATAAATCCACAAACAAGAAAGCCTTCTCCCACGCAGCCCCCATCTTGTGGAACACAATCCCAATAGAATTAAGACAATTACCTGATATAATGGAGTTCAAAAAAAAACTCAAAACACACTTATTTACAAAGCATTATGGATCTATGACCAGCTCATCTCTCACCTCTCAGCTAGATAAAGGATAATCCTACCCCAGGTAATACATTTTTCAACAAAGGAATGAAGTGCTGTAGCCCTAAGACAAAGTGATTAAGAAATATGAAAAACAAAAAACTATGGGGTCTGTTTACTAAACGGCGCACATGTACGGGGCGCACATGAGCGCTCTAAAAGATGTATTTAAGTGCTCTTAAGCGCCCCGTACGAGTGCGCGGCACATTAACGGGTCCCGCAAGCGTGCGCCGACAACGCGCACATTTGCGGGGCGGTAATGTGCGAAAGAGGCGTGCCAAGGCGAAATGAGGGCGGAGGAAGGCCCCCTAGGGGCGGAGAGACGGGGTCAGTGGGCGGAATGTGGGAGGGGAGAGACTCGCCGCACAGGAGCGTGCCCGAATCTGCAAAGAAATTTACCGCCAGTGAAACACTCGCGTTAGAGGTGCTGTGCAGGGAAAAGAAACCGTTTCCGTCAGCAATGTGCAGCACAATAGTGGAAGCCCAAAAACCGTGAGCAGTGTGATCTATGTGCACAGATCAAACGCCGTAATGTCACAGGGCACTAACCACACGGGCGCCGCGCACCTTAGCGCATCTGTCAATCACAGCTTCTGTTCTTCACGACGGAACGCCCACTCCTTATACGGCACCCGCTCGGTACCGCGGACCGCACAACACCGGCCTTTAGTAAACAGACCCCTATGTATATAGTTTAATTCTGTTCAATTGTACATAGTTCACTAATTGTTAATTGTTAACTGTAATTACCTAGCTACAAATTGTTATATGTAAAAACAGCTCGCCCTGTTTATTGTTGTTATATGGAAACCGCACCTGATCAATGGAAGGAGCGGTATATAAAAAATCTGTTAATTAAATTAAATTAATTAAATTAAAATGAGGCCTTGTGTCAGAGATAAATTAACTATTTTGAAAATGATTGAAAGTTCTGTACAGGATTTTTTTAACCAACTGACTGGGCAAGGATCTAGACTAGATGTATTTGTATTAATTTTGGATATTATATTCAAATATTCTAGATTGACCTAATGGAATGTAAGCCAAGTTGTAGTGCAATTCAGATAGGCGTTTGGTGGTAAACTTAGGTCAGTAGTTGTTAGCTTTAGCTTATTCATATAGGACCCAAATCCATTCCAGATAGCGATCCCTTCTGTACATCTGGTCTGAACCGGACGTACAGAGGAGATTGCAATTCTGATCCTGTGGGGCATGTCTAGCCTCGCGGGATCAGAATCGCGAACAGTCATGCACGTGTAGGTCGGGACTGCGATTCAGTCCGGCCTGCATGTGCAGGACTGTCCCTGGCTAGCTCAGTCAAGGCTCCTCAATGGAGCCGTGGCGCCATGGCATCATGTTGCCATGGCACTGCGGCTCCATTGAAGAGCCGCAATGCTGGCTGCCGGGAATTAAAGCTGTTTCCCCGCAGCCCGACCCCCTTCTACGGCCAGGGTCGAGCTGCGGGGAATGTCCTCTGGCATTCTGGGCTTGAGTATGGGTTGGATGTACAAGTTGGACGTCCAACCCTGCTATTTGGTGATCAGAATGACTACCATAATGTCAGGGTTATTATCATTAATGAGATCTAGGATAACTGGTATTTTGTTCCTTATAGATCTTGCATTGGCAGGGGTCATGTGATGAAGGCATCCTGAATGGCTGCCTTTGGGTTGAGATCTGTCTCCTGTCATGGTTAACAGCCATAAAATCCTGCTCCATGCACCTCGGAACTGTGGCTCTAACCCTCTCCTGAGACCCTGAGAAGCTGCAAAGCACTCTGAAAGAGATAAAACCCTCTGGGCCCCTGTGATGCCGTTGAAGACACATGCACAACTAAGAACTGTGAGACAGAGGGCAGAATTATGGAGAAACACAGGCCGTAAAGAACAAAATTACTCAGCATGTAGATAGTCATGGCCTAATGGGAGACAGCCAACATGGCTTTAGACAAGGAAGATCTTGTCTTACTAATCTGTTATGTTTTTTTGAAGGTGTGAATAAACAGGTGGACAAAGATGAGTCGGTTGATATAGTGTATCTGGACTTTCAGAAAGCCTTTGACAAGGTCCCTCATCAGAAACGTTTGGCAAAACTAAAGAGTCATGGTATAGGAGGCAGTGTACTATTGTGGATCAGGAACTGGTTAAAAGATAGAAAGCAGAGGGTAGGGCTAAATGGCCAATTTTCCCAATGGAGAAAGGTGAATAGTGGTGTACCCCAGGGATCTGTGCTGGGTCCGCTGCTTTTTGACATATTCATAAATGACATGGAAAAAGGAATAAGGAGTGAGGTTATCAAATTTGCAGATGACACAAAACTAAAGTTGTTAAAACCCAAGAGGATTGTGTAAAATTGCAAGAGGATCTTGATAAATTGGAAGACTGGGCATGAAAATGGCAGATGAAATTTAATGTGGACAAGTGCAAAGTTATGCACCTAGGGAAGAACAACCCAAACTATGGTTACACGATGCAAAGTTCCACATTAGGAACCAACACCCAGGAAAAAGATTTAGGCGTCATTGTGGATAACATGTTAAAACCCTCGGCCCAGTGTGCAGCGGCGGCCAAGAGAGCAAATAGAATGCTAGGTATCATAAGGAAAGGAATGGAAAATAAAACAAAGGATATTATAATACCTCTGTATCGTTCCATGGTGAGACCGCACCTTGAATATTGGGTGCAATTCTGGTCGCCGTATCTTAAAAAGGATATAGCATTATTAGAAATGGTTCAGAGAAGAGACACCAAAATGGTAAAGGGGATGGAAGGATACTCCTATGAAGAAAGGCTAAAACGTTTGGGGCTCTTTAACCTGAAAAAGAGACGTCTGAGGGGAGATATGATAGAAGTCTATAAATTAATGAACGGAGTGGAACGGGTAAATGTAGATCAATTGTTTATGTTATCAGAATATAGAAAGATTAGGGGACATGCAATGAAGCTACAGGGTAAACTATTTAAGACTAATGAAAGAAAATATTTTTTCACTCAACGTGTAATCAAACTCTGGAATTTGTTACCGGAGGATGTAGTAAAGGCTATTAGTGTAGCTGGGTTTAAAAAAGGTTTGGACAAGTTCCTGGAGGAAAGGTCCATAAACCATTATTAAGAAGGGACCCTGGATATCAATGCTTGACTCAGTACAAGCATTGTGGAACCTGTGTCTTTTGGGGAAACTGCTAGGTACGTATGACCTAGATTGGCCACGGTTGGAAACAGGATACTGGGCTTGATGGACCTTGGTCTGTCCCAGTATGGCATATCTTATGTTCTTATGTTCTGAAAGAGATAAAACCCTCTCCTGAGACCCTGAGAAGCTGCAAAGCCCTCTGAAAGAGATATAACCCTCTCCTGAGACCCTGAGAAGCTGCAAAGCCCTCCGAAAGAGATAAAACCCTCTCCTGAGACCCTGAGAAGCTGCAAAGCACTCTGAAAGAGATAAAACCCTCTGGGCCCCTGTGATGCCGTTGAAGACACATGCACAACTAAGAACTGTGAGACAGAGGGCAGAATTATGGAGAAACACAGGCCACTGGCAGTTACATATGTTTCCCGAAGAAGCAGTGCGGGAGCTTACAAAAGAAATCTAACAGCAGTGCTGGACAAAAAGCTCAGCTGCCTGCAAATCTCCATAGCTGATATCAGAGGCGTGCTGGAGAGCAGGCTTACAGGGATCAGTGGGGTGGAAGTGTGCCTGGAACGGCACCAGGAACGCACCGTGGGCCTGGAGGCCAAAGTAACAGCCCTGGAGAGAACCAATCAAGCCCTGGCAGACAAACCTGATGATCAGGAAAACTGTGGACAGAGGAACACCTGATGGGACTGGCAGAATCTATTAAGGACAATGAGCTGTGGGACATTGTGGAGCAATGGCTGCTAAAACAGCTGGACGTATCACTCCCCAGTGGCTGCATGGTGGTTGAGAGAGTACATCGCCTAGGACTGAGGGGGGAAGAGAGGCAGCACCCGAAGCCTGTTATCGTACAGGTGTTCAACTTTGCAAAAAAACACAAACTAATGGGACTATACCGCAATAAACGTGACCTGGAGTATAAAGGGCAATGCATTCTCCTATTCAATGATTACTCGGCCCGGGTAGTGGAAAGCCACCAGGCTCTGGCCCCCTACTGCTCGGAGCTGGCGCGCAGGGGCGTCTGGTTTGCGCTGCAGTTCCCAGCCTACATGCGAGTCACCTATGACAATAAAACACTACAGTTGGATACGGTCCAAGCTCTAAAAACTTTTGTGAAACTGCTCTCTGGACATTGAGAGGCGTGACAGTGTTTACAGGACTAAAGACTGATTGGTGCCCTGTTGGCAGTTGGTTTGGAGAGTTACACAGCATCATGAAGGAATGATGATAAATATGGGGAATTGACTGGGCACCACAGGTGGAATCTTTTGGGGCCTCAGCATCTGGTGCACTGCATGAGAAGATGGCCACCCCAGAACAGCAAGTGCTACGAACACTTCCTTGACTCTGTACCACATAGAGAATGAGGAGGGCACAGTAGTCCCTCTTGGCACAAGGGCTTTATGGAGGACTGCTGGGGTAGGGTGTGACTGAAGCATGCAGGAAGGAAGCGGAGTGCATCGAGGATGAATGGACAGGTGGGCAAGGAGGGGGAAGGGAGTGAGAGGGGGGAGCTTGAAACAGGCAGGGGGAGGAAGGGATACCCAACCACTGACAAGGGGGATAGCTACCTGAGTAGCTGAAGGTATACCGAAGGTGGAGGGGGAAGGGGGAAGGACCGAGGGCAGGCTGATGGGCAAGGGCTGGGTAGGGGAGGGGGAATGGTGGAAGGGATAGGTTTACCACGCACTCAGGAAGCGGGATCACAAGTGAGGGCATATGCAGGGTGCACTGTGTTCTGGTGGGAAGCATGGCCACCCACACCAAGGGCTGAAAATTCAAAGAAAAATAAAACATGGAATCATTTGAGAATTGGGTAAGCTAAAAATAAGCACTCTCAATGTAGCAGGGATCCACTCCCCTATTAAGAGAACGAAATTATTTACATTTTTAAGGAGAGAAGGAGCAGATGTGGTGATGTTGGAAGAAACCACCTTACGGCAACAGAGCACCACAAGTTGCTGAGGGGATGGGTGGGAGAGCTAGGCTCTGCATCTTTAAACGGGAGACAGACAGGGGTCGCCATACTGATACATAAGCATGTTCCCTTTGTGGTGCATAAAAGCATGGCAGACCCAGAGGGCATATACCAACTAATGGGAGGGGAGCTCCGAGCCAGATGGATCGTCTTCTGCAACTTGTACACACCGAACAGTTATCACAGTGTTTTTACCGAACTGGTAACCAAGATAATAGCATTTGGAGACTGTCAGTGGATAGTGGGGGGCAACTTCAACCTCTCTAGGGACCCTATGGTGGACTGCAAACCCCCATGTGCGTGGCAAGGACAAGCGCTGAATAGAAGGGTACATTACATGATCACTGAACTAGAATTAGTAGACACATGGGGGGTCGTTCCGATCTGCGAATAGCAGGGGTGGAAGTCCGGTTTGGACGTCCAGCCCCTGCTATTCACAGGGAGTGAATTCCCATCACTAGGCTCCACGCACGTACAGCGGCGTTGTGTGGGGAGCTCTGGACGGGGGGCGGGAGGGGGAGGGCCAGAGGAGGAGCATGGGCGGGGTGGAAGCAGACTATGACTCTGTCTGTGGTTGAGGAGCTAGACGGGGGACTTATTCCATCCCGAAGGTGGAATAAGTCCCCCGGATGGAATAAGTCCCCCTGAGGGTGCAGAGCGCAGTGAAAGACCACCCCAACCCAACGACAGTGGGAGGTTCCCCATAGCCTGACCCCAGCCTTGGCAGGCCCGTCCGTGGGGCGGTCAGTGGGGAAGAGCTTCTTTGAACTTCTGCAGGGAATCGGGGCTCCTGCATGGCATCCTGATGCCATAGTGATAGGACGCCACGGCACAAGGGCTCCATGCAGGCACATTGGAAGGGTTGGACAGGGAGGGAGCCGGACATGCAGCGGTTCTGGATTGGGGCATGTCCTGTCCGTCCAGACCCTTTGCACCCAATTCTGTTTCTGTGGGAACATCTAGCTCTGTGGATGCAGAATTGGGTGCAAATCCGGCCCATCCAGATTTTGGATGTTCGGACGGGCTGGATGGGCCCTGATCAGAATGGGGCCCATGGCGAACATTACATCCATAGGGGATTGATTTCACGTTTTTCTCGAACACACAGGGCAGCTACTCTCACCTTGACTATCTTTTGATCTCTGAGGTGCTGTTCACTGGGCTGGAGAAAGCATCTATGGGGGCAATGGATTGTCAGACCGTGCTACAGGATGGTTGGAGCTCCAGGTGGGGGGGAAGCAGGCAGGAAGCGATCTGAAGGGGGCTGGCACATGAACCCCACCCTATACAAGGGCGAAGCATTCCAACAGCATGTAAAGCAGGCATGGCATAGCAGTAGACCCACATACCTTTGGGGCAGTAGCAAAAACCACGAGGCACAGGATGATCATTGAGGCCCCAATTACCATCAGGGCACATCCAGCCCGTCTGGACATCCAAAATCTGGATGAGCCGGATTGGCACCTAATTCTGAACCCGTGGGAGCTATACATTCCCGTGGAATCAGAATCGGGTGCAACAGGCCTGGACGTGCAGGACGTGCCCCAATTCTGTGCCGCTGCACATCCGGCCTGGGTCCCCGTAAACCCACCCAAGGCTCCTGCATGGAGCCTCAATGCCGTGGCATCCCATTGTCATGGCACCGGGACACCAGGTAGGAGCACCGATCAGCTGCAAGCAAGGTCAGCTACCCATTCCCCGCTGCCTGACCACCGATTGGGCCTGTCAAGGCTGGGATCTGGCTGCGGAGCTCACCCTGCACCATTCACCTGGTCAGTGCTGGCCCTGCTGCACTGTCCTCCAACATCAGGGGGACATATTCCACCTCCGAGAGAGAATAAATCCACCGTCTAAAAAGACAACCCCGGACGTACAGGGCTGTGAACGCAATCAGCCCTGTACGTCAGGGTTCAGGGTCTTGCCTCCGCCCTGCCCTCACTCCTCCTCTGGCCCTCCCCTCCTACCCCCGTCCAGTGCCGATGTACATGCGGGGAGCCTGGTGATTGGCATTCACTCCCTGCGAATATCAGGGGTTGGACGTCCAAACTGGACATCTATCCCTGCTATTCGCAGTTCGCAATGACCCCCTGAGTATGCAGCACAAGCCTACAAAAGTGTAGATGGGAAAATCCTCTGCTTATTCAAACAGCTCTATGAGCAACATCAGCAACATATTGGTATAATGAGTGGGGAGAAGAGGGCGCAGATGCTGGCTATGAAGCAAGCCTTGGACTCCCTCCTCACTCAGAGGGCAGAACGGGACATTAAACTATATAAATACCAGCTATATAGATAGGGTAGCAAAGGGGGCCGACTGCTGGCCCACTTGGTGAGCCCCAAGAAAAAGAAGAGTTCCATCACTCTCATAAAAAGGGAAAACGGGCAAACATTTACGGATGAGAAGGCCATCCAATTTCAATTTATAGAATACTATTGCGCTTTAAATGCAACAGGTCTGTGAGATGATGTGAAAGGGGAGACGTTTTTTCATGATCTTGACATCCCCCGATTAGGAGAGGTAGACCATGAGGCTTTGAATGGCCCATTCACAGCAGCAGAGGTGCAGCAAATGGTGAAAGCGCGGAAATTGGCGAAGGCCGTGGGCCCAGATGGGTTAGACATGGAATTCTATAAAATCCTAGCGGGAGACCTGATCCCACTCCCCTTTCCTGTCATACAGTGAAGCGGCGCGAGAGGCGGAGGACCTGGGACCGCACCAACTTCAAGCGACAGTGGTGGTCCTCCTAAAACCAGGAAGGGATGCCACACAAGTAGGTTCCTACAGACCGATCTCCCTACTGTACCAAGATGTCAAACTGAACACTGCAATGTTAGCGGTTGGGCAGGGTGATAGCCAACTTGGTATACCTGTACCTGGATGCTATGTATCCACAAACCTCTGGGCTTTCACGGTGCTCTATGACGGGCAGAGGAAGGAGAGAGACAACCTGATTATTAGCCTAGATGCAGAAAAGGCATTTGACAACATTTCCTGGGAGTATATATTCTGGGTGATGGAGCTGTTTGGGATATGGCGAGCTTTTCTGGAGTGTGTCAAATCACTTTATCACTTGCCCTTGGCACAGATTCTCATCAAAGTGGAGCTCACACAGTCATTCCTGTTGGGCAAGGGCACAAGGCAGGGGTGCCCCCTCTCACCCTTACTATTCATACTCACATTGGAACCCCTGATGAGCAAGGTCCAGCAGAGAAGGGTGTGAGCAGGCATAGTATAGGGACAAGAGACATATAAGATAAATCTTTTCGCAGACGACATGCTCCTTTTTCTTAGTCAGGCCAGCGAGAGCATAGGCCATGTCATGGAAGTGATCGCAAACTTCAGAGCATTCTAGGGCCTGAAAATCAATTGGAGTGAATCGGAGGCTATGGCTGTGTCACGAGTCAGCAGAAGCAAGGGCTGAACAGATTTTCTACTGACATGGGCAACAGACTATCCTAAATACCTAGGGCTGTACTTGTGTGCAGATCTGAGGAAAGTTTATGCGAAGAACATCTGGAACAAGAAATCGCGTGTGAAAGAGCTATGCGAACACTGGAGGGAACTACCCTTGTCCCTCTTGGGCAGAGAGGCTCTCATCAAGATGATGGTCCTGCCCTGCCTCTTCTACCCGCTACAGATACTGCCCTTTTTGGTCAAGAATCAGGACGAACAGGTTTATAAAATCCTGACTCGCTCCTTTCTGTGGCAAGGAAAGGGGGGGCACAGATCAGCTATTTTAAACTGGGGGGAGGGGGGAAGACAAGGAGGGCTTGGGACTCCCAGATCTACGCCTATATAATGTGGTGGCACTAATACGTTGGACCCATGAACTACATGCAGGCGGAGGGAGAGTGCTGTATGCCTCTGGGTCTCATGGAGGATAGCTGCCGCCCGTACACGTTCTTCAGTTTACTACAGGTACCCTGGGAAAGACGCAGGGGGCTGGGGGAGACAGAACTGGTTATTAAACCCACTGGGAAAAGCATGGCGGTGGTGGAGGAAGCTCATGGGAGGGGGCAAGGGCAGGTCACCTTTTGGAACCATGGTGGAAAACCCTGAATTCGCTCCAGGGGTAGGCAGGTCGCTTTTTGACCTTTGGGTATCTAGAGGTTGCTGATACGTGGAACAGCTTATAGAACTGGAAAAACCAGGGTTCCCTACATTTGACCATTTGAAAGAAAAGTGGGAGATCCCGAATAAGCACCTATGGGCATTTCTGCAATGCTGCTACTACATAAACAGCACAGGAGGGGGACCAAGAGGGATTCACAACACTGGATAGGTGTTTCTTGGGAACCACAGATTAACAGAATCGACTCTCCTACAGGATGGGTGCGGGAACTGCGAAAAGCGGACTGGGAGGTGGGGGTAGCAGAAGCCTGGACGAAAGAATTAAGAGAGCGAGTGGACCAACCCCTATTATTTTGATGTTTCCGTGATGCCTTCAAACTAATGCCTAGTGCAGCGCTACAAGAAGCCCAATATAAGATTCTACATAGGGCATACCTCACTGGGCAAAGGGGGCCAAGCATGCGCCTATGGGAGGGATCAAAATGTTTACGCTGTAAAACTCAAACAGACACACTGTTGCATGTCTTTTGGAATGCAACTGTCTGCGCACATATTGGCAGGCAGTGCTGGAACACATTCACCTGGTCATTGGTGCCCAAATAGTGTGGACATACACCATACTCCTGTTGGGGGATGAAACACCACTGACAGAGCAGGGCTTAGGGGTGGAGGAGAGGCAATTCTCCATGATTGCCTTAATGGTTGCCTGAAAAAGTATCTTGGCTCATTGGATTATGCCCTCGGCCCCTGGGGGTAAACACTGGCTTAACTGCACGAGAGAAATGAGGGAGTGCGAATGGAAGGCCACGTCTCCGAAGGTATTGGAGGCTCAGTGCCGGTATGGGGCTCTTTAGGAGACCTTTTCTGCAGGCCTGTGAGAGGGCAAGAGAGGTAGATGGGGGGGAGAGGGGTTAGGAGGGCAACAATATGAAATAAAAAAGGGACACCAGGGAAGCCCCTTCTTTGTACAGGGAACACATGGTCCCAAGTGTCAGGGACATGTTATATTGAGTTGATTTGCTATGGTTATTGATTTATAATATTTCAAACAGCTGTTCTAGGTTTGCAATTTGTATAGTGGTAACCCTGTGACTCTGCAATAAACATAAGAACATAAGATATGCCATACTGGGTCAGACCAAGGTCCATCAAGCCCAGTATCCTGTTTCCAACAGTGGCCAATCTAGGTCATATGTACCTAGCAATTTCCCCAAAAGACACAGGTTCCACAATGCTTGTATTGGGTCAAGCAGTGATATCCTGGGTCCCTTTTAATAATGGTTTATGCCTCCCTACAACAACAAGTAAGCTGGCTGCAGTCAAAAATGGAGGACATGGAGAACAGGGAATGACGTTCAACTAAAAGAATATTTGGAGTCCCACAGGGAGTAGAAGGGGAAGATACCATCACATTTGTGAAGGGACTGTTATCTAAATGCTTTCCGGGCTCCCTCTCCCCCACCCCGTTTGAGATAGAACATGCACATAGAGAGCTGCGAGCCAAACCAGACCCTCCAGTAAGACTGAGGGCACTTATAGTAAAAATGCTCAGATTCCAAGACCGTGAGCACATTATTAGAGTAGCACAGAGATCGAGATTTGTCAATTATAAAGATTGGAAGGTGTTCATATTCCCAGATGTAGCAGCAGAGACAGTGAAACAAAGAAAGGAACTATTAAAAATAAGGGACTCATTAGCACAGAAAAGAGTGTGAATCTCAATTTGGTACCCAGCAAAGCTCACCATGCTGATAAGGGAATCCAGAAAATTCTTCTTCTCACCAGAGGCACTGGAGAAGTTCCTCAAATTAAAGAGAGAAGAAAGTGTGCCAAATCAGAAAGGGAACCAACAGGAATGGCAAAAATTCTAGGTTGAGAGCAATGGAACTGGCTACAGACCAAGATACAAAGAAAGAAGGCACAAACCCCAAAGAGGGACAGGACAAGGGCTCACGGAGACAACAGAGACAAGACCCAGAATTGGCAGAACACCAGGAAGAAGCATGAAAAAATACAATGCTATTACAACTAATACTGAATTGGAGTTAATCTCAACATGCTGAAGTACAAGAACAGGTGTAGCAGAGGAGAACAACTCACGGTGAAGCAAAAAGCACAGAGAAGATCTCTTGTTCGGGAACACGCTTTGGGAGTATGATGAAAAGGAGGTGACACCCCCAACACCCAACTTAAGTACAAAAAGGTCTAAGTGAAGGTAGAGTGGACGGGGAGGTGGGAGAAGGGTAAAATGGAGATGCAGGCCTGAAGAGGGAACTCTAAGGGCAACTGAGGGTGAATGGAAGTCAAAACACACAAAGCATGTGAAGGAGGGTTTGAAGTAGATGACTGTATAAATTATAAACTGGTTAAAGATGTTGTTAAGGTTTTGTTGAATTACTCACAAATACAAAAGGTAAACTCTACAGGGAGGCGGACGGGACATGGACGAGTATGATATGCTGTAATAGGCCCTCATGGCAGGCTATAGGATAGCTTCCCTCAACATCCGGGGTATTAACAGACTAATAAAACAGAAAATGATACTAACGCACCTAAGGTGGATATAACATTATTATAAGAGACACATCTAACCAAGGGAGAACATGAAAAGCTAAAAAATCAAGGGTTTGAACAACTATATTGCTCTCCCTACAACTCTAAGAAAAGGGGAGTAGCAATTCTGGTATATAAGCGGATATCCTTTGTACCTTACGACTTCGGGGGTGGGGGGGAGGGAGCACACTGGGAAGGGTGGTGTGAGTAGCAGGACAAGTCGACCAAAATGAAGTGGCGATCCTAAACCTGTATGATCCAAAAGGGTAAAAAGGGTCCTTTTTTAAGAAAGGATTACAGGAATTCCAGTGGGTTGCAAAAGGTGACTGGATAATCAATGAGGGACAGATCTAACTATCAACCACACAAACATGGGAGGGAGGGGAAGGCTTTAAGGAGGTATATGAAGAAACTAGACTTGGTAGACATATGGCGCAGTGAAAATCACACTAGGAGGGAGTATACGTGTTACACACCACGGACAGATACTTACTTCCATCTAGACTATATTTTGGGAAAAAGGGACCAAATGGGTAGTTTAGAGGGGATAAAAATTCACCTCATCTATATATCAGATCACGGGATGGTGACAGGGACATGGACACCCAAGAGGAAAAGAACCGGGGAGAGCACTCGGACATGGATAGGGAATGTTATTTATTTATTTGCATTTCTTATATACCGCGCTATTTTAATCAGTGCGGTGTACATTTGAAGATAACATTCCACAATGTAGCAGACAACATTGGATACAATACAGAGGGAAGCAATAAGAGAGAAACTCAGACAATCCTGGAGGGAATTTGCCAGAATTAATGATAACGGGGAAGTGCCCGATCATACGTTATGGGATGCAGGGAAAAGCATACATTTATTTAAATTTATTTATTTATTTAATTCTCTTATATACCGCGCTATTCTGCATCAGTGCGGTTTACATTGAACAAACTGAAATTACATTGAACAGGGCATTATAACTTGGAGATAACTATTTTACAGGGAACAAGAGGGGTGTTAATTCAACCAGGAGCCCAAATAAGTGGGAGAAGGAGAAAGAGTGGCAACAGTGGGTGGAGGAACTAGAGACCCTACAAAAAGAACACAGGAAGACAGGGGCAAAATGAACGCGCCAAAAAATTTACCAAACCTGGGCTAAAATCAACACTATAGACACAGACTGAATAGAACACTTGCTAAGAGCCACAAAGAGAAGCTACTTGTAGGGCGGGAATAAAGCTGGAAAGCTTCTGGCGCAGCAACTGCAAAAGAGAAGAGAGGCCCGTACAGTAGCAGAAATTCAGAACTCGGCAGGGTGCAGGGTGGTGACGAATCAGGGGATATGAGCAGAATTTTGGTCTTTTTATGGACAATTGTATAGAGCAGAGGGAGGGGGCACTCAAGTACAAATTTCCGCATATTTGGAAGATATAATACTCCCAAGCCTGGGAAAGGAGGAAGCCGGGGCATTGGGGAGGCCCATCAACCCATGGGAAGTGGCACAAGCAATTAAAAGACTCCCCAGGGGGAAAATAGCTGGAGGAGATGGGTTCCTGGCTGAATACTATCATGTAATGCGAGAGGAGGTAGCCCCAGTTCTTGCTAGACTATTCATGGGCATCTTAGAAGGGAAAAAACTCCCAGAGTCAATGGCACAGGCTAACATCATAGTTATACCAAAGGAAGGACAACTGCCAGATCACTGTGGGAATTATCATCCTATAGCACTCATAAATAGAGATGCAAAATTATTCGCTAAGATCCTGACAGGCAGACTGCATGGCGTTTTGCCTGAATTGATATACCAAGACCAAACCAGGTTCATCAAAGGGCGGTTAATTGCAGTCAACATGAGAAGGGCGATGAACCTGGTCAAGGTAAGAGGGAACCCACACTCTATATTGCATTAGATGCAGAAAAAGCCTTTGACAGGGTAGAGGGGGAATTCCTGTTTGCCGTGATGGAAAAGATGGGGTTGGGCAAGGGGTTCATACAAGGGGATAGGGCATTATACAAAAACCCCTGGGCTCGAGTTATGGTAAATGGACAGCAGTCCGAGCCCTTTAGACTTCAACAAGGGACAAGGCAGGGATGCCCTCTCTCGCCGATATTATTTGCGATAATAATAGAAATTCTGGCAGCTAAGATTCAAGTGCAGCAAAACATATCACCGATAAGAACGGGAGGGTCCCAACATAAAATCCTATTATATGCGGATGACACGTTAATATTTATGGCCCACCCACAAAACTCCCTCCTGGCCCTTTTAGAGGAGCTTGATAACTTCTCAAAAGTCTCTGGCTTTAAAGTGAACTTTACGAAGATGGAGGCCTTGGCACTGGGGCGGGCTCCACAAGGAAGAGATCCCAAACTTCCCTTTTCAATGGGAAAAAGGGGTGATTAAAGTACCTGGGGGTTAGGATCTCAGAGGACCCCAAAGAACTCTATGCACTTAACACAGCCCCCTGACTGCCAAACTGAGCGCAGATTTAGATGCATGGATAGTATTACATTTAAGTTGGTTAGGCCGAGTAGAAGCAATTAAGATGAACGTCATCCCTAAGTTTCTCTTCATCTTCACACAACCGCCCATTCAGATTCCTCAAATTTAAATTTAATAGTCATTCAGGGCCTAGCATCAGCAAAGTACTTTTAGTTTAAATTTAAAACACAGAAGAGAGCTTTCTGGTTAAATTTAGAACCCAGCAGAGAGCTTGTAGTTTAAATTTCATAATAAGTTAGAGCCTAGCAGCAGCAAAGAGCTATCATTTAAATCAAATAAGAATATAGCTTACCTCAGCAGCACAGGACAGGGTATTGTGTAGCAGCCCTCTTTTAATAAGTGTTATTTCCCTCCCTCCCTCCCCACACCCACCCACCCCTGGGATAATTATAGCTTTATAGGTACATACACATTTTAATAGACAGGAGGTGCTCTCAGGTGAAGCTCGTTACCCAAATCAATCATACACTAAGGACCTGAGATTAATTAAGCTTCAGGTGAACAAGGTATATTAAAAGTATTAGGTACAGTTTTATTGGCAACCCTTAGTAAGTAAAGAACTTAAAGATCTAAACAAAAACTTAAAACTAAGATGCAGACAGCAGTCCAGCAGCGAGATGGGGGCTTTCCAGTCTTTTGCATTGAGGTTCACATGTATGATTTTCTCCCAGTTGGTGAGAGGTCTTACGTGTGCACTAGGTGCAAGGAGTTCTTTGCTCTCAGGGAACTAGTCCCTTCTCTAGAGGCTAGAGTAGCAGACTTGGAAAACATAGGCTAGACAGAGAGGTACATAGACGAGACCTACAGGGATATAGTCCTGAAGTCCCACCTCCAGTCTGGCAGCATCCCTGTTGCCATGGATGAGAGAGGTCACGTGACAGGAGAGCATCACCCTGGTGTGGCAGGAAGTGATCCTGTAACTAGGACCTGTCCTCCAGGTGATGTAAAACCCTCTCGCACCAAGGAAGTTTCTCCAGGGCCATGTGCCCATGAGGGAAGGGTTAGGACAGCCGTTATAGTTGGTGATTCGGTCATTAGGCATGTAGATAGCTGGGTGGCTGGTGGACGTGAGGATCGCCTGGTAACATGCCTGCCTGGTGCGAAGGTAGCGGACCTCACGCGCCACCTAGATAAGGTCTTAGATAGTGCTGGGGAGGAGTCTGCTGTCTTGGTACATGTCGGTACCAATGACATAGGAAAATGTGGTAGGGAGGTTCTGGAGGCTAAATTTAGGCTTTTAGGTAGGAAGTTGAAATCCAGAACTTCCAGGGTAGTGTTCTCCAAAATGCTTCCCGTTCCAAGTGCAGGACCCAAAAGGCAGGCAGAGCTCCGGAGTCTCAATGCGTGGATGAGACAATGGTGCAGAGATGAGGGTTTTGGATTTGTTAGGAACTGGGGAACATTCTGGGGAAAGGAGGGGCTCTTCCGAAGGGATGAGCTTCACCTTAACCGGGATGGAACCAGGCTGCTGGCATTAACCTTTAAAAAGGAGATAGAGCAGCTTTTAAACTAGATAATAGGGGAAAGCCGACAGTCGCCCAAGAGCAGATGGTTCGGAAGAATGTATCCTTGAAGGATACTACCAAAAGCAGAGAGGTTCCAAAAAAGAGTAAAGTAGCCCAAATGCCCTCGAGTATGGAACAGAAAGAGCTTAAAGATCCCAAATTACACATGTCTACCAATAGCCAAATTAATATGAATAAAATACAGTCTCTAAAATGCTTGTATGTAAATGCTAGAAGTCTAAAAAATAAGATGGGAGAGTTAGAATATATAGCACTAAATGAGAGGTTAGATATTATTGGAATATCAGAGACATGGTGGAAGGAGGACAACCAATGGGACACTGTGATACCTGGGTACAAACTATATCATAATGATAGAGCTGATCAAATTGGTGGAGGGGTTGCGCTCTATGTTAGAGAGGGCATTGAGTCAGAAAAGATTAAAGTTTTGCAGGAAACAAAATTTGCTGTAGAATCTCTATGGATTGAAATTCCATGTAAGAAGGGGAAGGCGATGGCAGTGGGGGTGTACTATCGACCACCGGGCCAGAATGAACAAATGGATGATGAAATGCTCAAAGAAATCAAGGAAGCTAACAAAAGTTACAGCGCAGTAATAATAATGGGTGATTTCAATTACCCCGGTATCGATTGGGTCAGTGTCACGGCAGGACATGCTAGGGAGATAAAGTTCCTAGATGACATAAATGACTGCTTCTTGGAGCAGCTGGTTCATGAACCGACCAGAGGGGAAGCCATATTAGACCTAGTCATTAGTGGAACACCAGATCTAGTGCAAGAGATAAGGGTGTTGGGGCCACTTGGCAATAGTGATCATAGCATGATCGCCTTTGATTTAATTAGTGGATGAGGGATAGTACAGAAATCCACAGTACTATCTTTTAACTTTCGAAAAAATGATAAAATGAGGAAAATAGTTAAGAAAAAACTAAAAGGAGCAGTTGCAAAGGTTAAAGACTTACATCAAGCTTGGGTGTTGTTGAAAAATACTATCTTGGCAGCCCAGACCAGCTGTTTTCCACGCTTTAAGAAAAGTGGAAGGAAGTCCAAAAAACTGCCAGCATGGTTTAATGGTGAGGTCAGAGAGGCTGTTGTTGCCAAAAAAGCATCTTTCAGGAAATGGAAAAAAGAGCCAAACGACGAAACCTGGAAACAGCACAAGCACTGGCAAGTCAAATGCAAGGCATTGATAAAGCAGGCAAAGGGAGAATTTGAGAAGAAGCTTGCTGTGGAAGCAAAAACGCGAAATAAAGATTTTTTCAAGTACATTGGAAGCAAAAAACCTGTGAGAGATTCAGTTGGTCCATTAGATGATAGAGGAGTTAAAGGGGCACTAAGAGGCGACAAGGCGATAGCGGAGAGACTGAATGAATTCTTTGCTTCGGTCTTTACTGAGGAAGATGTAGGGATGTTACCCATGACTGAAGTGGTATTTAAAGGTGCAGAAGAATTGAAGGAAATATCGATACATCGGGAAGATGTATTACAACTATTAGATAAACTGAAGAGTAGCAAATCACCTGGGCCGGATGGTATACATCCAAGGGTGTTGAAAGAACTGAAATATGAGATTGCAGACCTGCTATTAATAATCTGTGAACTATCATTAAAATCATGTCTGATACCTGAAGATTGGAGGATCGCCAATGTAACACCAATTTTTAAAAAGGGTTCCAGGGGTGATCCGGGAAACTACAGACCGGTGAGCCTCACGTCAGTTCCAGGAAAAATGGTACTGACCATCATAAAGAATAAAATTACTCAGCATGTAGATAGTCATGGCCTAATGGGAGACAGCCAACATGGCTTTAGACAAGGAAGATCTTGTCTTACTAATCTGTTATGTTTTTTTGAAAGTGTGAATAAACAGGTGGACAAAGGTGAGTTGGTTGATATAGTGTATCTGGACTTTCAGAAGGCCTTTGACAAGGTCCCTCATCAGAGACTTTTGGCAAAACTAAAGAGTCAAGGGATAGGAGGCAGTGTACTACTGTGGATCAAGAACTGGTTAAAAGATAGAAAGCAGAGGGTTGGGCTAAATGGCCAATTTTCCCAATGGAGAAAGGTGAATAGTGGTGTACCCCAGGGATCTGTGCTGGGTCCTCTACCCTTCAGGGGACTTTCAGAATATCTTAGTTTGGAGACGGTTTCTCGACGACATCTTTTTCATATGGACTGGATCAGAGGGTCACCTACAGCAATTCTTAGTTAAGTTAAACACGTTTGATGTTAACTTACAGTTTACCCCCAAATATCATAGTCAAACGATTGAATTTCTGGATTTGCAGTTATACATACAGGGTGCTTCTCTGATGAGTACGTTGTACCGGAAGCCCATACAGAAGAATGTACTATTACATTACTCGAGTTTTCACCCCCCTGCTCTTAAGCGGAATTTACCCTTTGGGCAATTCCTGCGTATTCGACGCCTGTGTACTTCAACTGATCAATATCGTCAGCATGCACAAACTTTGAGCCAAAGGTTGTTGGACAAGGGTTATCCAGAGACCCTGGTGAGGATGGCTTTTAAGCGGGCTCTTTATAACCACCCGGTTTGGTGGGAGGGCGCTGATAGTACATCGTGGAGGGGTACTCGGAAGGATGTAATAATTGGGGTGCTTCCGTTTGTACCAAAGGCTCCAGGGATACTCCACATTTTGAAGAAGCATTGGGCAGTACTCTCTTTGCATCCGTGTTTTCAGAAGCCTTTAATGATAGCCTATCGCCGGTCCCGCACTGTGGGTAATTGGATCATGCAGACGTCTGCCCAAAGTGGGTTGGGGCCCGATTACCTTGATAGCACTCGGGGCCATTATGCTTGTGGCCATTGCGATTTTTGTGCCACCACAGTGCAGGGTCTGAGTTGGGAGGATCCCCATACAGGCGTACAATATCGTTCACAGCAAGCTTCTGATTGTTACACGGAGTTTGTGATTTATATACTAGTTTGTCCTTGCTCATTCTTATATGTGGGTAGCACAGTTCGGTCTGTGAGGAAGCGACTGCAAGAACATCGCTCTCGAATTAATCGGCGGCAAGAGGGGGCCCCTGGGGTGCAACATTGTCAACAGTTGGGGCATTACTTTACAGATTTGCGATGGCGAGTATTGGAGGTGGTCCCAGTCCCCTGTTGTGGTGGGGATCGTAGAGCCCGCCTCCATCTGCGGGAACAGTATTGGATCTATCAATTGGCCTCTATGTCACCACGAGGTATGAATGCGGAGATTGGCTGGTGGGGTTTGTCGGTGCAATAAAGTTAGTGAATGGATCTGCACGTTGGGATTCCTCTGACGTCACATTATCACGGCATTTAAATGGAACTTTGTGGGGAGGGGTTCAAAAGCCTGATGAAGAGCTGAACGAAGACGCGGCTTGAAACACTATTAGTGTCGCGAGGACCCCTGATATTCGGCATTGGGAAGGAATGCCTTTTCGGCGTTGGAGCTGTACCCATTTGATTGGATGAGCTGTGGAGAGATTGTTTGTGCTCCAGCCGATTCATCTTCTCCTTCCATTCCTTTGAGGAAGCTAAGTACTTTTTTCTCTACCTTACGTCAGTCGCTGTATGAGAGATGGACTGATTATGAGAGTGGTTTACCAGCATGAACGAGCTTCCTAACTTTTACTGACTTGATATGTGGATTCTGACGGCGACAGGTGTCGTGGAGTCAGGTTTTTAAATAGCCCATGGGTGGCATGCTATAAAATTGATTAAAATGGAGGGCTCACTCCGAGAATGGGATACTTCCCTTTCAAGGTGAGCGATCCGACAAAAATTTATGAGTCATTGGTTGCACATACACTAGTCTTTGAAGCTTTGGGAGCACATGAGTATATCCAGCAATGAAGTAATAGTTCCACAAGGTGCTATGAGTGGAATCAAGATTTGTTTTTGGCATTTAGAACCCATAGCAAACCCGCCGTATCCTAACAGCACTACCAGGACTCACAAAGCACCATACTCTACCAATCAAAAGGCAACACTGCAAATATTAAACCAATACATTTCAGAGAACAACAATACATGACCTACTGGGGAAAGAGAACAAGTGGCAATGTCAAATAGGAATTATATAAACAGAACACCTCAGCTCAGTTACACATGCAGAACATAGACCATCACCAAACAAGTAATCACAATTTAGAAACAGGAAGACAATAATTAAACTGGGAATCCCAAAAGCCAAACTTGGAATGTACAACACTGTAGAAATAAAACTATACATTAATTTGCTCTTGTACTAAACAAAGCGCAGACGTTAATGATGCACATTTACCAGAGCTGACATATTCCAATTAATAAATTCAAAATAAAGAGATATTTTTCTACCTTTTGTGCATTTTTTTCAGCTGCAATTGCTCCAGCCACTTTCTTCTGGTTTCTTCGTGTCTTCTGCTAACTCTCCATCGTCTGCTGTCCATTTGTCCTTTCTTCTCTCCTAGTTTTTTTCCATTCTCTCTCTACATCTGCTTTAACATATTAATCTTTCTCCTTTTGCTCTTTCCTCATTCCTATTTCATCCACTCAAATTTTACCCCTCCATCCTCAATCCCCACTTACTCTCCCAATACCCGGCCAATTGTAGATTTTTTATCCCTCCCACACAAAATATTTTTCCCTTCTCCATTTTACTCTTCCAGCCCCATCCCATTCTAATCCTCCCCCAACATCAGCTCCCTTCTAGTTCCAGCCTCACCCAGCATCCATTCCCTTCTAGTCCCTGCATCAGCCCATTTCCAGTCCTAGCAACCCCCCAACCCAATACCAGTCCTAGCCCCCCATCAACCCACTTACAGTCCTAACCCCCCATCACCCCATTTTCAGTTTAAGCCCCCCCTATAACCCATTACCAGTCCTAACCCCCCATCAGCCCACTTCCAGTCCTAACCCCATCAACCCATTTCCAGTCAGCCCCCCATAGCCCATTGCCAGTCCTAACCCCCCCATCAGCCCACAGCCCATTACCAGTCCTAACCCCATCAGCCCACCTCGTCTTAACCCCCCCAGCCCATTTCCAGTCCTAGCCCCGCTTAGCCCATTTTCTGACATCCCGCATCAGCCCACAGCCCATTACAATTCTTATCCCCCCCCCTATCCCATTTCAAGTTCTAAACCCCCCCTACAGCCCATTACCAGTCCTAACCCCATCAGCCCACCTCCAGTCTTAACCCCCCCAGCCCCTTTCCAGTCCTAGCCCCCCCATAGCCCATTACCAGACAGCCCCCATCAGCCCACAGCCCATTACCAGTCTTAACGCCCCCCCAAAGCCCATTACCAGTTCTAAACCCCCCCAACAGCCCATTACCAGTCCTAACCCCATCAGCCCACCTCCAGTCTTAACCCCCCCAGCCCCTTTCCAGTCCTAGCCCCCCCATAGCCCATTACCAGACAGCCCCATCATCCCACAGCCCATTACCAGTCTTAACCCCCCCAAAGCCCATTACCAGTTCTAACCCCCCCAACAGCCCACAGCCCATTACCACTCCTAACCTCATCAGCTCACCTCCAGCCTTAATCCCCCACCCCATTTCCAGTCCCAGTCCCAGCCCCCCAATAGCCCATTCCCAGTCCTACCCCGACCCCCCCCCCCCCCGGCCTAATGTAAAATTTAATTTTTTTTAAAAAACCTGCTGGCTGCCGCCGCGGGGCCCCCTCTGCTGCCGCGGCAGCATGGACTGACCCGTGGGGGCCCCCTCTGCAATGTCGGTCGATCGGTCGGTCCCTCTCTCCCTCCCTCCGTGCAGGCTGTGAGAGGCGCGAAGGCAGACTGTCTCTCTCGCGTCTCTGTTAAGCCCGCAGGGGCTGATGGGAAATTTCCCATCAGCCCCTGCGGGCTTAACAGAGACGCGAGGGAGACAGTCTCCCTTCGCGTGTCTCACAGCCTGCACGGAGGGAGGCATCGACATTGACATTGCAGAGGGGGCCCCCGCGGGTCAGTCCATGCTGCCGCGGCAGCAGAGGGGGCCCCGCGGCGGCAGCCAGCAGGGTTTTTTTTAATTTTATTTTAAAAAAAAAGCCTATCTTGTTCATTTTTGTGGGCCCTTGCCAGCTGTGGGCCCTACGCCATGGCGTACATGGCGTATACGTAAATCCGGCCCTGGCTGCTTCAGTTTAAAACACTTCTCAGCTGGTCAGCACAGAACTCAATTGCATCATCTACTTCTCTTCAACAGACAGAGCTTTGCAAGTTTTAAACTAAGAGATTTCCTTTCTCTCTTTTCAAAGCTTTCAGCTATCATGAACCTGAGAACTGCTTCCTGAGATTCTTCCTAGTATTTTACTTCTTTCAATCAGCAGTAACACATAGAGCACATTCCATTTCAGAGCAGGTGGAATCAGGGTCATCTTCCTTATAATCCACTTCCATTTCTTCCTCTGCTCTGCCTGATTGTGGAACTTGAATACGTTCAGGTACTTTAAGGTTTATATGCTTTAACAGCTTAAACAGTTTCTCCCATTGAACTGCCTTTCTTTCTCGTGGTAAAACATTAACAGGCTTTGTTTGCTTGGCTTTATCTACAAAACCCTTCTTCCTGTTCTGCGTGCTAGCAGGTATAACTATCTCCTCAGTATCTGAGTCAGAGTTATAAGCATTAACTCTTTCCAACTTTCCTCTCCTACCTTGGAGCTTAACTGTGGGAGTTTCACAGCCGTGACATCTGTTGGAGGTTGCGTCCTCTGAGTCAGAGCTGCTCAAGGAATCACTGCAGGATTTTCTTCCAGCTTTCCTGGGCTTTCTCAGCCTGAAGATTTGTCTTTCTTCAGAAGAAGCTGAGCCTTCCTGTTCTAGCTTTCTTACAGCCAGCCTTTTGCCCTTCTCTCTCCTAGAAGGAAAGTACTTGGCCTGTCCTCTGGCCTTTCCCCAGCTGCTGCTTCTCAAGCTGTTCCCGTGGCTTCCAACACCTCCAAGGCTTCTAACAGTTCTACCGAGTCTATCACTTTCTGTTTGCTTAACCTTAAATGCTGGGCAGTGTGCCTCCCCCTCTGGCTCCACCCACAGGTGTCCCTTATCCTTACTTAGGGTTGCCATGGAGTCTGGGTGTGGCTTCAGCCTAGCTTTGCAAGCGTGGTTTCTTTCACTGGTTTTACTTTTGCACATGTGTTTAGGTGAGCCCATCCCCCTTAAAGAAGCAAAAGTTCCTTTTTCCTCTATTTCCCAGGGCTGTGCTACACTCTCCTTACCACATATCCCCCCCCCCCTTAAGCTATTACGGGCTGGCGCCACAACCCGCGCACAGCTCGTAATACGAGATATGGGTTTTGGATCACTGTTCACTCTTTGGGCTAACTGAGCATTCACCGTATGCTCCTGCCATGCTCTCAATACGTTAATATAGTATATATGTTGCTTCCCCCGTCCAATCTCCAAAGCATATGACACTGGACCTACCTATTTCAAAACCTTGTAAGGCCCTTTCCAGTTATTTTCAAACTTGGAATTAGCTGCGGCCACCATCACCATTACTTTATCCCCGACCTTTAGGAGGCGAGGTCTTGCCCGTCGGTCATAATAAGTCTTTTGCCTGGCCTGACTCTGTTTTAAATTCCCTTCCGCTACTGTGGCCATTTGCTGTAAGTGACCCTTCAAATCCGTCAGGAACTTGGGTTTCTCTTGTTCCTCCTCTGTGGGCCCTATCCACTGTTCCCTCAGGATGTCTAGTACTCCACGCGGAGCACGTCCATACATGAGCTCGTATGGCGACGTGCCTGTAGAGGTTTGTTTCCTTTCTCTACATGCATATAGCACGAAGGGAAGCATTGTATCCCATTCACCCATCCTACCCTCCAGACGTCTCCTCAACAGGTTCTTTAAAGTCTGGTTAAACCTTTCTACCAGGCCGTTGGTTTGTGGATGATAGGCTGCCGTTCGGACATGCTGGATACCGAATGCGTCCCATACCTGGGCCAGGTATCGGGACATGAAGTTAGTTCCCCTATCCGTTAGGACCTCATGAGGGAACCCTACTTCACAGAATAATTTTATTAACTCTATGGCTATAACTCGTGCGGATGTATTTCTTAGCGGGACGGCCCAGGGAAACCGAGTAGCATGGTCCATTATGACCAATATGTACTGGTGGCCCTGGGGTGTTTTTATCAAAGGCCCTACTATATCAACCGCCAGCCTATGTACCGGTTTGGTTATGATTGGCAGTGGGATCAGAGGCACTTCCGGTGGGTGGTTCGCTGAGACCCTTTGGCAGGCCGGACAAGATGCACAGACTCTTGTGGTCTCCCTGTAAACCCCAGGCCAATAAAACCTAGCTAAGATCTGATCTAATGTGCCTTGTATACCTTTGTGCCCCCCCTCCGGGTGATCATGTGCCAATCTCAGGACTACGTTCCTGAAAGAGGAAGGTATTACCAATTGTTTCCTTAGATCACCTGTCCGGGGATCTGAACTCTCCCGGTAAAGCAGGTTACCATCCAAGAGAAACCTAGGCAGAGCCTCAGATCCTTTCCGTGCGAACTCAAATGCTCGCACCAAAGCGGGATCTGCTATTTGCTCGTCTGGAAATGAGGGAAATTTTTTCATTAACTCCTCAGGAACCCAGGGCAACTCCTGTCCAGTCATTAACTCATCCCTATTCCTGGCCCTGGTCCGCCTCTCTCGCCGCTTTTCCGCCTTTCCCTTAGGGACATCTTTGGCCAGGGTTATTAAATCCTCATGAAAGGAGGTCCCCGGTACCGGGTCTTCCTGAGAATCCGCTTCTTCCCCTGAAGGCTTAGGGCCTGCACGGGTAGTTATCATGCCTGCTTTTTCCTGTAGCTCTTCTGTTAAGCCTTTTCTGAACTGGGACCAATCGCGGCCCAGTATAATGTCATGCGGGAGTCTAGGTACTACGGCTACCGCTATTTCTTTCCCGCTACCTAATCCCTTTATTTTGACATTGTGGGAATATCCTGGCGTCCCAGAACACCCACTACACAGGAATATACTTCCCTACTTACATTCCCATTCCCTAACTAACACCAATAATATCCTACCCCAATACCCACCATAAAATACTGACCACCAGTTAATTTATCAATAATCTTTATTGAATTTGCTACATAAGGAATATCCATCATCAATTTCAAACAGGAATTATTATCGGAGCTTTATTCCTTAGGGGTAGGTAAATACTCACACAGCTCTCTCTCCAAAATCATTGAGCTTGTCTGTGCTGAAATACCTACCCTGACAGTTTGCAAGATTCAGACATTTATAGCAAAAAACCACAAACATATTGGCAGCTATTCAAGTTTCTTTTCTACAATTCTAAAGTCATTATATCCCCTTAACCTTTACTCATGCATATGGAACTTTCCACATTCTGCCTCCTACACCAGTTTCCTTCGTTCTGCATACTGCTGTAGTCTGAGATCTTATCTCTGATATTTCCTGTTATCTCTGAGCATCCGCCTTCTTGCCTCTGGTCTGTTTAGCAGGTGTGACAACCATAGAGCATCCTGTTTCTGTATATTATACACACTTTCATCACAATTATAACTGTTCCCAGTATAATAATAATGTGATTACTCGAGGTTATAATCCAACTATAAATGTAATTCACCAGGATAAGATATTTGGCAATATAAGCTGACACCATTCTTCCTTGTTCCTGGCCCAGAGAAAAATCATTCTATGGCACGCCAATATGCAGGCAGTGTATATGTCTCCACATGCATGAGTATACCTTGCAAACCCTCCCTCACAAATTGTAAAAGCATGAAAATTAATAAGTAAAAATTAATAAGTAATAAACCCGTAATAAACCCACATATCTCCCCAGTTTTTTTTTTTTTTTTTATATGCTGGTGGTACTAATGCCATCAGCATAAACCTGCAAACTGTCATAATTTTGACCAAGCACATTATTAGTTTGTACAATCATAGATGCACTCATAGTCTTCGAACAGCATTTCTTAATACATGTAATAATTATACCCATAAAGCAGCAAAACAAGAAAGCAAAAGCTAGTACAGCGATACCTATGATTAATAACTTCTTTAACCATCCTCCCAATCCTGAAAACCAGGAGGATATCGAATTCCACCATCCTGTAAGGTCGCCTAAAGGGGATTTAAAATCTTCTATATTAAGTTCTGAGAGATGTTTAATTTTGTCCATAGCATTCAGAACAAAAGTGGTATGGTTTGCTATAATAGTACAGCATTGAGTAGCGTTAATAAACTGGCATGTTCCACCTTCAGCCGCTAGGAGGAGATCAAGGGCTTGTCTATTTTGAAGTGTCATCTGATTATTTTGTTCCAAAGACTCAGCCAATTTAGTAATGCTATCTGTTATAGCTTTCATTTGAACATGCAGTAAATATTGTAATCTACGAATTGACATGCCTAATTCTGCAGTAGTGGCGGAATTAGCAAATGGTAACCACGCTGTGGAACTTAAAGCATCCAATCTATTTTTAGTCATTGGATACGTAGAGTTAATATACTCATAAGAGGCTTCTAAAGCTTCTCCCTCTGGAGTATTATACCATGGATTGACTAAATTTGCCGTGTCCTCAGACACCTCCCTTCGTCTTCGTTTTGGAGCCTGTTCATGTGATACATTCAAAGGTATCAGAACAGAGAAAGTTTTAATCTTTACTAAGGCACAAGGCAAATTATGCAGGGAAATATTCTGATAAATAACATCACCACATAACCAATAGTGGCCTAAAAGTGCAAAGTGTTGGGAGGAAACGGTCCACTTTTCGTTCATCTTATGCCCAACAAAGAGATTAATCGGTTTATTACTACCGGTTTGAATTGTAATTTCATGTGACCCAGGGGTATAGCAGGATCGAAAAGGACTAACAGAGCCAAATGGAATAATGTATGGTTGATTCACAGTTTCTTTAAGAGGACCTACTACACAACCGAATGACCAATAAGAGTTATTAACAACAAAACGGTTGGAGGAAATATTTTGCCAATTTAAGTTATGAGGAGGGGTCCACGGTGGGATCACCGTACCTTTATTTATATGCCATGAAGTATTCTGTACATTATATGACATATTGCATGTTTCCGCAAAGGCTACACTATTGTTGGTAATTAAACAATAAAAGGGTCGAAAATTATCAGGGACAGGAACTACCAGAAGGTCATGAGAGCTGGTAGTAGCATACCAAGTTTCATTACATCTAACATTGACAAAACAATTTCCCATGAACTTATCATTATTCCAACATCCCATCTTTCCTAGAAATTCATCTAATGGTACAGGTTCCAATATAACAGGGGCTTGAGTAACACTTTGAGGGAGAGGAGTACAAATAATACAGACACATTAGTTAAATCTAAAATTTCAAGCACAGTCTGTTGCCAGAAATTCTGGGCTAGACTCCTCTTAGCGCGGGAAATATTCAAAGGTTTTACATCAACAGAAACGTTATACTGGGGAGTTACCGACTGGAGTATGCGCTTGGAACACAGCCGTGGAATTTCTGCACAGTCAAAACCACCCAAAGGAATCCAATATGTCCAAGCTAAAAGCAGGAAAAACATAGATACTAACACAGTTCCTCCTATTAAAGTCTTTTTGTAACAGCAGATTTCATTCCACCTAACGGTCTCTCTTTGTGGCATGATCGTCTGCAGGTGAGGTGGACAGGGATAAATGGCTCAAATGTGCACGATGTACCCAAGTGTCCTTATTGTCCAGTTGTACCGCCCAAACACTGGTATTGGTTACCACATGAGGACCAGAAAAAACCGGATCATACCAATGCTTTCTCCGTAATTTCTTCCTATACACAGTAGTACCCACAGGAATTACCACCGGAACGGTTTGGTCAGGTTTCTGACAAGACTGGATCCTTAATCGAATGTCTCTCGTGGCTAATTCCAACCCTGAAAGGAAAACATCAAGAGAGGCAGGATGAGAAATAGCAGGGAGAGGAGCTAACAAGGGAAGTCTACATTGCCTGCCAGTAACAATCTCATGTGGAGTTAGGCAAGTCCTTCGTGCAGGGGTATTACGGATCTGAAAAAGAGCAAGAGGTAACGCTGTGAGCCATGAGAAGATTTGACTTATGTGCTCCGTTTCTAATTCATACGGAGGAGGAGCTCCTGGGACTACTAAAGTCTCTTTTTTATTCTCCTTTTGTATTAAACTGCTCGCTACCCATAATCTCAAATGTCTAAGATGTTCCAATTGAGATTTCCCCGTTTTTATGTATAAAACATGTCGTTTTAATAAATGTAATACAGGCATATCTAAAGAACCTGCAATTGGCCAGTTTGGCAAGGCATTATTCCTGGACCATTTGTGCCACTTCTCATGATACTTAATAATAGATTTCTCTAATAAAGGATTATTTTCTATAACAACAGAGAGAGGGGTGGGTTTCTCCCCAGGGAGTGGATCGGGAGTATGGTCTGGAAGTTTCTCACCTACCAATTTCTTCTTAAACCTTAACATCCTAGAACATTTACCATATACTCTATATGAACATAAAAAAAAAAAAAAATAAGAGAAACAATACTTACAAAAATTTTCAAAAGTCCCGGGATTTTAAATATTTACGCGTACATATACTCACCCTTCTTCCTTTTCCGTATCACACTATATCAGTACTATAAAAATAGAACAGAATCAAATTGAAATTTACTGTAAAATACTGTTCCTGATTCCCGGATGGTGATCGCGAATTTCTGGATCTGGACCTGCTCAGATCCCGGCTTTCGGCACCAATCTGTGGGAATATCCTGGCGTCCCAGAACACCCACTACACAGGAATATACTTCCCTACTTACATTCCCATTCCCTAACTAACACCAATAATATCCTACCCCAATACCCACCATAAAATACTGACCACCAGTTAATTTATCAATAATCTTTATTGAATTTGCTACATAAGGAATATCCATCATCAATTTCAAACAGGAATTATTATCGGAGCTTTATTCCTTAGGGGTAGGTAAATACTCACACAGCTCTCTCTCCAAAATCATTGAGCTTGTCTGTGCTGAAATACCTACCCTGACAGTTTGCAAGATTCAGACATTTATAGCAAAAAACCACAAACATATTGGCAGCTATTCAAGTTTCTTTTCTACAATTCTAAAGTCATTATATCCCCTTAACCTTTACTCATGCATATGGAACTTTCCACATTCTGCCTCCTACACCAGTTTCCTTCGTTCTGCATACTGCTGTAGTCTGAGATCTTATCTCTGATATTTCCTGTTATCTCTGAGCATCCGCCTTCTTGCCTCTGGTCTGTTTAGCAGGTGTGACAACCATAGAGCATCCTGTTTCTGTATATTATACACACTTTCATCACAATTATAACTGTTCCCAGTATAATAATAATGTGATTACTCGAGGTTATAATCCAACTATAAATGTAATTCACCAGGATAAGATATTTGGCAATATAAGCTGACACCATTCTTCCTTGTTCCTGGCCCAGAGAAAAATCATTCTATGGCACGCCAATATGCAGGCAGTGTATATGTCTCCACATGCATGAGTATACCTTGCAAACCCTCCCTCACAAATTGTAAAAGCATGAAAATTAATAAGTAATAAACCCGTAATAAACCCACAACATACTGTACAGGATAGGTGGAGGCGGCCCCATGGACACACCGGATCCTAACATGCCCTCTAGAGGATTCCTGTAAGGACTGCTGCTGGGCCTCAATCTTTCTCCAAAGCCCCTGAGAAATCATGGACTGGTCAGCCCCCAAGTCTAATAAAGCTTCTGTGGGGATCCCTTCCACTTCAACTGTTAAGAGGAACCCTTCACCTGTATCTTTGGGACGGGTGGTTACAAAAGCTTTTTTAGTCTTGCAATTTCTCTTAAGATGACCTATTTCCCCACAAGAGAAACATTTCCTCTGCATGTTACACATCCTATCCACGGGTACATTCTTTTCTTTCCTAAGGCTTGCAAATGTTGCCTTCTTTTCTAGCGCCTCCATACCTGCCTTCTTAAAAAACCCCTCTTTCTCGAGGCTTAACTTATTAGCCTCCAGAAAGCGTTCAGCCAGAGCAATGGCTTCCTGGGTGTTTTTGCAGTTTTGTAGCACTAGAAATGTTTGCAACTCCTTAGGTAGAGCCTCTGTAAACTGCTCTAGAATTACAGCATCCAAAATAGATTCTACATCCTTAGTTTCGGGTGTAAGCCATTTACAGACCAAACTCTTTATCCTATGATAGAGAGCTTGGGGTGTTTCACCCACCTTTATCACACATGATCACAGAAGCCTGCGATAGACCGTGGGATTTAATCCCATCCGATCTTTAATAGCGCTTTTTACTTTTTCATAATCTGTGACCAATGTCACGGGCATTGCCCTGTAGGCTGCTAGAGCCTCCCCTGTAAGGGTGGTAGCAAATCTTAATGCCCACTGTTCTCTAGGCCATCTAGCCAGTAGAGCTATTCTTTCAAATGCTTCGATGAAATCATCGACATCGTCCTCTTTGGTAAGGCGCCCACAGGAAAAAGTTCCAGCAGTAGGGCTTTCCCATCCTGGAAAAACACTCTGTGCACCTGGTACTGTCTTTGCAGCTTCGGTCGCTTTCTCCTGTGTTTCAATCCATTTCGCCATCATCTGTAGTAGTGGTTGTTGTTGGGATCGGAGCATGGCTGTCGCCTGTTCTTGGCTCACTGCTGCCATCTCCCTCTGTTTGGCGAATTGATCTGCCACCCAAGCCAGAATATCAGCACTCTCCATCGCTGTGCTGATGCTGTGAAGACAAACAAACACACAAGAAAACACAAAGTGCAGCACTTTTTATGCTCCCCTTTCTCCCTTGGTGAGCACTAAGGTAGCCTCCCCCTTACACCAGAATCCAAGCCTTAACCCCTCTAGCATACGGGTTACCTGGCTCTGGTGCAGGACTTCGCTTTGCCACCATTTTGATACGGACTCCAGCTCCGATGACACTCCGGATCTTCCTTCCGTTCCACCAACTCTTGTTGACACCATCCTTTCTTGGTTTTTTTTCCTTGCTCCAAAAGTATGGAACTTCAAGGTGTACCAAGCTTGACCATAGGAAAAAGAAAAATCCAAAGAACTATGCCACCTGTGGCGGGCGCGCCTCCACCAGGCGGTCGCCTAGTGAAGACGGGCTCCCATCTTGTATCTTTTAGCTTTAAACGTGTAGTTGTGTATAAAAGCAGTCCAAGTGGTTTTAAAGCAACACAGGAATTTTTATTGATTTTTAACTTGGTGCAGTTTAGTAACAGTCCTTTGTAGAAGATTCCAAACTCAGCAACAGAAAACAAGGATATTTTCTCCCAAATAAAGTTCTTTACAAACAGTGTGTTTCAGTGGTATTATTTACAAGTAAATGTCTTTACTTCTTTCATTAGGAAATTTCTCATCTCAGAAACAACAGCTTTATTTGCAGTTAAAGCACACAGCGGAACTCAGTAATTCTGTCGGCTCCCTTTAGCTGCTTCAGTTTAAAACACTTCTCAGCTGGTCAGCACAGAACTCAATTGCATCATCTACTTCTCTTCAACAGACAGAGCTTTGCAAGTTTTAAACTAAGAGATTTCCTTTCTCTCTTTTCAAAGCTTTCAGCTATCATGAACCTGAGAACTGCTTCCTGAGATTCTTCCAAGTATTTTACTTCTTTCAATCAGCAGTAACACATAGAGCACATTCCATTTCAGAGCAGGTGGAATCAGGGTCATCTTCCTTATAATCCACTTCCATTTCTTCCTCTGCTCTGCCTGATTGTGGAACTTGAATACGTTCAGGTACTTTAAGGTTTATATGCTTTAACAGCTTAAACAGTTTCTCCCATTGAACTGCCTTTCTTTCTCTTGGTAAAACATTAACAGGCTTTGTTTGCTTGGCTTTATCTACAAAACCCTTCTTCTTGTTCTGCGTGCTAGCAGGTATAACTATCTCCTCAGTATCTGAGTCAGAGTTATAAGCATTAACCTGTCCCAATTCAGAAAATCTCTAAAAACACACCTCTTCCTTCAATACTTCTCCCAAGGCACTAGCTCCCCACCTCCCCCCTTCCAACCCAAACCATTGACTATGGTTAGTCAAGTAAGGCCTCTAAACTCCATTGCTTGCCCCAGATTAAAATCTCACAATCCCTAACCCATGAAACTCAAAACTTATCCTAATTTGCTGTAAATAGTTGTGAATATTTGTTATTACCTTATCTTATCGTTATCCCCATTGTCCCGGTTTCATTCCCTGTTATCTGTAAACTTGACATATGTTTTATGCTTAAGTACAAGGTTGTTAAAGTGTAAACCGCGCTGATGATGAATAGCGCGGTATATAAAAACTGTTAAATAAATACAATTAATAAATTAATAAATTAACTCTTTCCAACTTTCCTCTCCTACCTTGGAGCTTAACTGTGGGAGTTTCACAGCCGTGACATCTGTTGGAGGTTGCGTCCTCTGAGTCAGAGCTGCTCATTGAATTACTGCAGGATTTTCTTCCAGCTTTCCTGGGCTTTCTCAGCCTGAAGATTTGTCTTTCTTCAGAAGAAGCTGAGCCTTCCTGTTCTAGCTTTCTTACAGCCAGCCTTTTGCCCTTCTCTCTCCTAGAAGGAAAGTACTCAGCCTGTCCTCTGGCCTTTCCCCAGCTGCTGCTTCTCAAGCTGTTCCCGTGGCTTCCAACACCTCCAAGGCTTCTAACAGTTCTACCAAGTCTATCACTTTCTGTTTGCTTAACCTTAAATGCTGGGCAGTGTGCCTCCCCCTCTGGCTCCACCCACAGGTGTCCCTTATCCTTACTTAGGGTTGCCATGGAGTCTGGGTGTGGCTTCAGCCTAGCTCTGCAAGCATGGTTTCTTTCACTGCTTTTACTTTTGCACATGTGTTTAGGTGAGCCCATCCCCCTTAAAGAAGCAAAAGTTCCTTTTCCTCTATTTCCCAGGGCTGTGCTACACTCTCCTTACCACAGTATATTTTGGAGGAAAGGCAGGAGAGAGGAGATATGATAGAGATATTTAAATACCTCTGTGGTATAAATGCACAGGAGGAGAACCTCTTTCAAATGTAAGAAAGCTTTGCAGTGAGGGGGCAAAGGATGAAGGTGAAAGGGGTAGACTCAGGAGTAATATGCAGAAATATTTCTTTACGGAACGAGTGGTGGATGCATGGGAGGCATTCCTAACAGGGGCTAAACATTTCAAACAAAGGTAAGAGTTTGTGGCTTTGTACCTCATCATGAGTTAGTGGGCCTGATTAGCCTGTGAAAGAACTGAGAGCAGCTGAGGCCTGCATAAAAGGCTTCAGAGCCCTGCACTGTTGAGGCATTCCTAACAGGAGCTGTACATTTCAAGCAAAGGTAAGAGTTTGTGGCTTTTTAAATTACTAGCTCTCTGTCTGGGAGCTCTTAAAAGAGTTTTGGTACATTTTTAAAACAAAGTTATATTCTTTTTGGTGCTTTAGTTTAAAAGGGGAAATATTTTGTTTAGTGGAGTAGGTTTAAAACTCTGCTTTAGTATCTTTTTTCAGCTCTTTGAAGCTACCGACACCTCATCAGGTGTTACTTCCCTCCCTACCCCCCCAACTCCCACCCACCCCTAGTGAGCAATCTTGCTTTATAGGGCATCTCCCCAATTAACTACAGACAGGGACTTGGAACAGTACATTTTGAACACACTTAAAGAGATTTAACTGCTTTTTCTATGAAAGGACACCTGGGAAACCAGCTGGTTGATCTCTCTCTTTTGCTTTAACAGATATCTAAGTTCCACGAAATGAACAATGGCTGGGAAAAATCGTATTGCTAAAGCTGTTGCCCCTGTTACAGCTTCTGCCTCTGTCCAGACAGAGGTCCCAATGCCAGTTGCAGGACTGGTTCCATGTGCAGGATGCCTGCATGCTGAAGCTCTCAGGAAACAAGTGGAGGAACTCAGAAAGGAGGTGGCGAGGCTGAGGAGCATTCAGCATAGTGAGACATATATTGATGAGATGCTTCTTGCAACATCCAAGCTCTCCAGCAGAAGAGAAGATGGGTGCCTACAGAATGACGAAGGTTGGACACAAGTCACCAGGACCTGCAAAATCACCAATCCAACTTCTCCAGCCCTTCAGCTGAAGAACCATTATGCAGCCCTAGAAGGAGAGGAGGTGAAAGCATCCCTGGAAAGAGAAGAACCAGAGCTCAAGTGCCCCAAAGCTGCAGAATCAGTGACCACAAGGAAGCGAAGAGTACTGGTGGTTGGTGACTCTCTTCTGAGGGGTACTGAGGCATCCAACTGCCGACCAAACTTGATGTCCAGAGTGGTATGCTGTCTGCCAGGTGCCAAAATCTGAGATGTTACGGAGAGTTTGCCGAGACTCATCAAACCCATTGACTATTACCCAATGTTGCTAATCCATGTCGGCACAAATGATACTACCAGGTATTGCTCTGAGTATATCAAAAGTGACTTCATGGCTCTGGGACAGAGGGTGAAGCAAATACCCTTTTGAGGGTAAAGGCCAAGGCAGAGAAGCTCACATCCTGGAGATGAATGCATGGCTGCGTGGATGATGTCATCGAGAGCGTTTTGGTTCCTGGACTATGGGATGCAGTTCCAAGGGTTGCAGAGCACAGATGGCGTTCATCTGTCCAAGAAAGGTCAACGTGTCTTCAGTAGCCGACTGGCTAATCTACTGAAGATGGCTTTAAACTAGATTTGTTGGGGATAAGTGAAGAAAGCCTCCAGGTAAGTGAAAGCCCCCAAATAAGTGAAACATTAAATACCTTTATGGAAATGGGTAAAAGTGGCAACATATGGAAAGCGGTGTGTATAAATGCCCGTAGCATGGGAAATAAGATCCCAGATGTTGAAGCTTTAATGGGAGAGGCTGATTGGATTTAGTGGCAGTTACAGAAACATGGTTCACAGAAAACCATGACTGGAATGTAACTATACCAGGCTATACTTTATTCATAAAGGACAGGGTAGGAAGAAGGGGACTCTCACTTGGTTTGCAGCTTGTCGTGCTGTGAGGGCTTGCGTGCATCAGTGATGCTGAGAGCTAAACTATCAGTAGTTTAACTACTGGCAGGGTCTCCCAAGATGGACAGGTCTCAGCTGAGATGCCAGACCAAGACAAACCACCCATCTGGGCAGCAGAAGAATGGGACAGTGTTGACGGCGGAGGATCACATTTTTGTGACAACGGCAACAACACCAAACTTAAACTGCGCAGAAGAAAGGCCCGGCAATATACTTCTGTATCTTGCCATGAAAACCCAATGGATAGTTACAACAAAACAAATTGTGCTATGGTGCTGCAAGATGAGACCCCCAGGTCAGAAGGCACTCAACTAGCTACTGGGGAAGAGCTGAAGACTTTTCAGAGTAAAGCCAGCATTTATGATGTGGTTGGATCAAAGCCCTCAGGAAGTCTGACTGCTGATGTAGCTGCACATGAAATGAGAGTCAGAAGCTGTAAAGATGTCTAACACATTGGAACATGGAACGTACGAAGCATGAACCAAGGGAAGTTGGAGGTGGTCAAGAATGAAATGGAACGTGTACAACTTGATCCGTTGGGTGTCAGCAAACTGAAATGGACTGGCATGGGGCACTTTGCATCAGATGATCACATGGTCTACTATGCTGGAAATGAAAGACAAAGAAGAAATGGTGTTGCATTTATAATAAAGAAGAAACTTGCAAGAACTGTAATGAAATACAATGCAGTCAGCGAACGCTTAATCTCTATTCGTCTACAAGGATTGCCTATCAACACAACTGTAATTCAGGTATATGCCCCAACAACAGCTGCTGAAGAGAATGAAATTGAAGAGTTCTATGAACAAGTACAAGCTGAAATTGACAGAACATGCAAACAGGATATCCTGATAGTCATGGGTGACTGGAACGCAAAGGTTGGCAACAAAGAAGAAGGCAAAGTAGTTGGAAAATATGGACTTGGCAACAGAAATGAAGCTGGAGAAAGACTGATAGAATTCTGCAAGACCAATGATCTATTCATCTCAAACACCTTCTTCCAGCAACACAAGCGGCAACTGTACACATGGACTTCACCGAATGGATTATATAAAAATCAAATTGACTACATATGTGGAAGTCAACGATGGAAAAGCTCTGTAACATCAACAAAGACAAAACCTGGAGCTGACTGTGGTACAGATCATCAACTACTAGTATGCAAACTCAAGCTAAAGTTGAAAAAGAGCAAACCACTCATGAATGCAGCAAAATATGACCTTGAGAATATACCACTGGAATTTAAAGACTGCCTGCAAAATCGATTTGCTGCTTTAGATACAAATGAAAGAGCTCCGGAAGAGTTATGGAATGACATCAAGAAGGTTGTGTTGGAAGAAAGCGAGAAGTCTCTACAAAAGGTGAAAAAGCAAAAACGGCCAAAATGGATGATGGAAGAAACTCTGAAAATTGCCCAGAAACGCAGAGAAGCTAAAGCCAGAGGAGAAAGAAAGACAATCGCAGAACTCAACAGAGATTTCCAACGTGCAGCAAGACAGGACAAGGAAAAGTACTACAATGACACTTGCAAGGAAATAGAAGCAGAAACTATTAGAGGAAGAACAAGATCGGCTTTCCTAAAGCTACGAGAGTTAAAGAAAAAGTTCCAGCCTCGAATAGGAATGTTACAAGATGCTCAAGGTTCTATGTTGAATGATGCTGAGAAGATCAAGAAAAGGTGGAAGGAATATACAGAGTTTTATATGATAAAGATTAAGTGGACCAACAGCCATTTCAACCTGTACCTTATGATCGGGAACCATTGGTGATGAAAGAAGAAGAAGAAGCAGCATTGAAAGCCTTATCAAAGAACAAAGCACCAGGCATTGATAGCATTCCCATAGAAGTATTGCAGCAATCTGATGCAGCTGTTACCGTACTCACAAGGCTCTGCCAAGAAATATGGAAGACAACATCATGGCCAACTGACTGGAAAAGATCTGTGTTTATACCAATACTAAAGAAAGGTGATCCAACTGACTGTGGAAATTATCGCACAATCGCTCTGATCCCACATGCCAGCAAGATTCTACTGAAGATTATTCAAAAGAGACTACAACCATACCTGGAACAAGAACTACCTGAAGTGCAAGCAGGGTTCAGGAAAGGGCGAGGAACGAGAGACATCATTGCGGATGTGAGATGGATCCTTGAAAAGACTAAAGAATACCAAAAGGATATCTATTTGTGCTTTATCAACTATAGCAAGGCTTTTGACTGTGTAAACCATGAGAAACTCTGGGCCACATTAAGAAGCATGGGTATACCAGAACACCTGATCGTTCTCTTGCGCAATCTGTACATTTATCAAGAAGCAACAGTTCGAACGGAACAAGGAGAAACAGAAAGGTTTAAAATAAGCAAAGGTGTAAGACAAGGCTGCATACTTTCCCCCTACCTGTTTAATTTATATGCAGAACAAATCATCAGAGAAGCAGGATTGTATGAAGACAACAGAGGTGTAAAGATTGGTGAAAGACTCATCAACAACCTTCGCTATGCTGATGATACCACATTACTGGCTGAAAGTGAAGATGATCTGACACATTTGCTTCTCACAATCAAAGAACATAGTCTCAAAATGGGCCTGCACCTTAATGTAAAGAAGACAAAGATCATGACATCTGGCATAATCAACAGGTTCATCGTTGAAGGAGAAGAAATTGAAATTGTGAACAACTTTAACCTACTTGGATCAACTATCAATAAAGAAGCAACAAGCAGTCAAGAAATCAGACGACGCATTGCTCTTGGCAGAATGGCTGTGAAAGACCTAGATAAGATTCTCAAGAGCAGAGATGTCTCTCTCCATACAAAGATTCGACTTGTTCAAGCCATGGTATTTTCAATAACATCATATGGATGTGAAAGCTGGACAGTGAAAAAGATAGACAGGAAGAAAATTGATGCCTTTGAATTATGGTGCTGGCGGCGAATACTGTGTATACCATGGACTGCCCGAAGAACAAACCAGTCGGTACTAGAGGAGATCAAACCTAAGCTTTCTTTAGAAGCTCAGATGACAAGACTTCGACTTTCATACTTTGGACACATCATGCGAAGAGAGAGATCATTAGAGAAAGACATTATGCTTGGCAAGATAGAAGGTCAACGCAAAAGAGGAAGGCCAGCAATGAGATGGATCGATACAATAACAGCAGCTACGGGTACCAGTCTGTCAACAATGAGCCGCCTGACTGAAGACCGAACACAGTTTAGGATAGCTATCCAGAGGGTCGCCATGAGTCGACTCCGACTCGACGGCACTTAACAACAACAACAGGAAGAAGGGGAGGAGGAGTGGCACTATATGTAAAAAATAATATTAAAGCTTTGGAACTACAGAGCTTAAAAGGGAGAGAGGAGGCACTGTGGGTTAAACTAGAGAGAGGGAAAGAGAAATCTATTTGCATTGGCGTGATATACAGACCTCCCTCACAGGAGGAAGAGGTGGATGGAGAGTGAATTGAAGACATACGCAGCATTGCTAGGAAAGGCGAAGTGATACTGATAGGGGGTTTCAATATGCCAGATGTTGATTGGCACATTCCGGCTGCAGTATCGTCTAGAAGTAAGGAGATCCTGGATTCTCTACAGGGAGAACTATTCAGGCAACTGGTAACAGAACCCACACGTGACTGGGCAATACTGCACTTGGTGCTTACCAATGGTGAAAGTGTTTCTGTGCTAAAGTGGGAGATCATTTTGCATTCAGTGATCACCAGATGGTGTGGTTCAGTATTAGGACGAGAGCTGTTAGAATCCATTCAAAAGCAAGGGTCTTAGACATTAGGAAAATTAACTTTGCCAAGATGGGCCAATTCCTCAGGGAGTCATTAGCGGGATGGGAACAGCTGAGGGATGTAGAAAAACAGTGTGCAAAACTGAAAGGGGATATTTTAAGGGCAACCAACCTTTTTATTAAAATGGTAAATAAAGGTAAAAGGAAAATGAGACCACTATGGTTTTCGAAAGAAGTAGCTGAAAAGGTTAAGAAAAAGAGGGAGGTCTTCATAAACTACAAGAGATCACAGAGAGAGTAAGACAGGCATGTATATTTGGAAAAACTTAGAGACGCTAGCTAAGTAGTCAGAAAAGCAAAGATTCAGAAAGAGGAGGAAATAGCCAATGCAATGAAATGGGGGGATAGGACATTTTTCAGATGTTAGTGAGAAGAGGAAGGGCAAAAGTGGTATTGTCAGAATCAAGGATGAAGGGGAGGAATATGTAGAAGCTGATGAGAATAAAGCAGAATTGCTTAACAAATATTTCTTTTCTGTGTTCACAGATGAAGAATCAGGAGCAGGACCTCAGAAAACACCCACAAACAGGAACCGAAGCGAGGGGCATCTTGAACAATTTTCAGAAGACTGTGTTTGTGACAAACTAGCTAAAGTAAACAAAGCGATGGGACCGGATGGGATACACCCTAGAATACTGAGGGAACTTGGGGACATTCTAGCAGCTCCACTGACTGACCTTTTCAATGCTTCGTTGGAGTCAGGAGTGGTGCTAAAGGACTGGAGAGAGGCTCATGTGGTCCCTTTAAACAAAAGCGGAAGTAAGGATGTGGTTGAAAACTACAGGCCGATTTGTTTAACTTCGGTGGTGAGTAAATTATTGGAAACGCTGCTGAAAGAGAAAATAGGTTTCTGGAGTCCAGCGGATTGCAGGATCTAAGGCAGCATGGATTCACCAGAGGCAGGTCTTGTCAGACAAATCTGATTGATTTCTTTGACTGGGTTACCAGGGAGTTGGACCAAGGGAGAGCCATAGATGTGGTGTATTTAGATTTCAGTAAAGTCTTTGACACCTTTCCTCACAGGCAAATTATAAACAAACAAACACCCTAGGGATGGACTGTGAAGTTACTGCTTGGGTTGGAAATTGGTTGAGTGGGAGGCGACAAAGGGTACAGGTAAATGGAGCTCACTCTTAGGAGAAGGAGGTTACCAGTGATGTGCCCCAGGGATTCTTTTTAACAGTGATATAGCAGAAGGGCTGTTGGGTAAGGTTTGCCTCTTTGTGGATCATACCAAAATCTGCAATAGAGTAGACACCCAGGGAGGTGTAGATAACATGAGGAGGGTTCTAGCTAAGCTTGAAGAATGGTTTAGAATTTGGCAGCTGAGATTTAATGTTAAAAAAATGCAAGGTCATGCATTTGAACTGCAGCAATCCAAGGGAGCGATATAGTATAGGGGGTGAAGTATTTTTGTCCACTAAAGAAGAGCGGGAACTAGGCGTCATTGTGTCTGATGATCTTAAAGTAGCTAAACAGGTAGAAAAGACGACAACAAAAGCTAGTAAGATGCTTGGGTGCATAGGGAGAGGAATGGCTAGCAGAAGAAAGGAGGTGCCTCTGTATAAGTTTTTGGTGTGACCTCATTTGGAGTACTGTGTGCAATTCTGGAGACCTCACCTTCAAAAAGATATAAACAGGTTGGAATCAGTACAGAGGGTGTCTACTAAAATGGTTAGTGGTCTTCATTATAAAGCATATGAGGACAAACATAGAGATCTTAATATGTACACCTTAGAGGAAAGGCGGGATAGAGGTGATATGATTGAGACGTTTAAATACCTCCATGGCATAAATGCACAGGGGGAGAGCCTCTTTCGATTGAAAGCAAGCTCTGCTATGAGGGGACATGGGATGATGGTGAAAGGGATAGATTCAGGAGTGATATGCAGAAATATTTCTTTACGGAAAGAGTGGTGGATCCATGGAATAGTCTCCCAGTGGAGGTGGTAGAGATGAGGAGAGTATCTGTATTCAAAGAAGCATGGGACAAACACAGAGGATCTCTAAAGGAAAAAAGGGGACTGCTGTAGTGGTTGATATGGAAGGACAGACTAGATAGGTCATGTTGTCTTTTTCTGTTGTCATGTTTCTATGTTTCTATGGAATAGTCTCCCAGTGGAAGTAGTAGAGACTGACAGTATCTGAATTCAAAAAAGCATGGGACCAAAACAGATCTCTAAAGGAAAAAAAAAGGACTATAGTAGTTGGTATGGAAGAGCAGACTGGATAGGCCATACAGTATGGTCTTTTTCTGACATCATATTTCTATGTTTCTAAATAAAAATAGTTCTGTGGATGGGGAAAAAATAGTGGAAATCAGGCCTTTATTGAGATCTGCACCTGAAAAGCAGCTTTCAGTGTCTGCTCAGTCCTCCTTTAAAAGCAAGTTAAGCATTTGTGTTTGATGTGTGGAGAGTAATTTTATAAAGTCATGCGTAAGAAGCAGATAATACGCTTTACATTAAGGAACAATGCCTTACACCAAATTTCACAAGTTCATGCATAAAATATAGGATTCTATAATCAACATGAGTAAATGCATACTCCAGCTATGCCATATGCATGCCCACAGTGAAAGTATATGTCATGCATATACTGCTGTAGTCGGTATTTCATAAGAGGTCATTTGCACATAACTGATTAAAATACTGACACCTAAAAATTACCCCTGTGGCGGCCGATTCTGTTTCCTGCATATCCGGCCACAGTGGCGATGCAAAAACCGGGCAAGCGGAAAATAGACTAAATTCTGCCACTGCGATGGCAGAATTGGGGACATGGACAGTCCTGCCGGGCAGCCCATTCTGGTGCGGGGGATGTCTACCGGTTTGCCTGGCCAGCCCTCTCTATGCTCTGGCTGGTGTGCCAGTGCAGCGGCATTCTGTCGCCATGGCATCAGCACATCCAGCTGGGACAGCCAATGGCACAGATGCATTGTGGCCCCGTTTTCCCACCGTCCAACTCTTGGCGGGGGCTCCCACAGCCGGGATTGGGTGGCGGGAGCCCTCCTATGGTGGCACAGTGGTGCAGGGGGGGTCCAGACTGCCATCGGCTCAGAGCCTGGCACTTATTCCACCTTCAGGGTGGAACAAATTGGGCATCCAAGTCGATGCTGGGGGACATACAGAGGCATGACCAGAAATTCTTCTGTACATCTCAGCAGATGAACCATGGACCGCCCCCATTCAACGCACCCCACATAAACGCTGTGTACTTGCGGGAAGGGCTGGACCCAAAATAGCATTCTGGGGCTAAACGGGGATTGGACGTCCAACCCCAGAAGAATAACCCCTTTAATGTTTAATTAATTTGGTTGATTGCCTTTGAGCTTTACATTAAGACAGTGTACAAACAAATATGATGATGTCCTTACTATGATGATACTTTTGTGGTTCAGAGCCTGGTGTAGTTAAGAGGACCAAAATAAGATTTTTTTATTACTCTTCTATGATTCTTGTTTTAGGACATTAAATTGTGATATTATATATTTTGCCACAGTTCATGAAAAATTTGCTGAGACCTTAGCAGAAGGGAACCTGAGCATGGAAAAGAGAACCAATGACGTGCACTGGTTTAGGAAAATAGGTGAGTGATGCTCAGAAAGAACCTTTCCTTCACTGAGGGATATGGGTGAAAGCTCAGCAGTTAGTTTTATAATGAAAACATTTAACTGCTTGAAAGATAATAATGCACATAAAAGCAAATCTGATTAAGGTGAAAGGAAGTTCTGGGTTCGGGATGGGGTGGAAAGTCTTACTACTGCTTGGTTAATTATTTTATTTTCACATGTATTGCATTTATGATGCTTGTATTATTTGTTTTTATGTAAACTGCTTTGGGTGACTCATTGCTGATAAGGTGGTTTATAAGCTTTTAAAATAAATAAATACATGGAGAAAGAAGTCATGCTCTGAGTCTCTGGGGTAAGGGGTAAACTGAGGAGCAACTTCAAGAAATATTTTTTCACAGAAATGGTGATGGATGCATGAACAACCTCCTGGGATGGATATAGTGATGGACTTTCCAAATAGCCAGCTGCTGTTGGGTAGTTCAACAGTCATCACTCCTTCCAGAGTCATGTTCCAGGGAGGCTCCATCCGCAAAGTCACAGCTAGCATAGCTAGCCTAGAGCAATTCCACCTACTGGCCAATTAAGGAGGTTAGCTCAAAAACTCAAATTTGTAGTATTTCAAAGTGGGTTTAAACTCCTGAGAGATACATAGTTGGACACCATAATGATGCAATGAAGGGAGAGTCTTAATTCTTGAGAGAAGTCTCCCCTGATCAACCAATCATCTAAGTAAGGGAAGACGAATATGCCCAAGATGTGTAGGTAGGCAGCGACTACTTCCATGCATTTGGTGAAGATCCTTGGGGCAGAGGCTAGGCTGAAGGCGAGAAACTGGTATTGTAATGGTTCCCCTGTAACATGAAATGCAGATACTGTCTGTGCGAGGGATATATCAGTATATGCATGTACACCTCTTTGAGGTCTAGAGAACAAAGCCAATCTTGTCTCTGGAGGTATGGTAGAAGAGTTCCTAGGGAAATCACCTTTTTTTTCCCATATATTTTTATTAAATGTGGATTACACTGGTAGAGTCAACCGAGTCATACTTATTATACATGCATGATCTCATTGGGTCCAATATTTATTTATTTAATTTATTTACATTCTCTTATATACCGCGCTATTCTGCATCAGTGCGGTTTACATTGAACAAACTGAAATTACATTGAACAGGGCATTATAACTTGGAGATAACTATTTTACAGGGAACATGGGCTATGGAGGGTTAAGTGGCTTGCCCAAGACCACAAGGAGCACCTGTGGGACTAGAAACCCCAGTCCTTCCGGCCCAAGGTTGCTGTCCTCTAGTGGGATTTGAACCCCTGACCTTCTGGCCTGAAGTACCTTGCCCCAACCACTAGGCCACTCCTCAACTAAAAGACAAGGGGATTTAAACAGTCACTTGCATAGGTATAAGTTCATTTTGTCCCTTTACTCCTTGGCACTACTTCAACTTCCCCTTATCCGTCCCACAGGCCCCTTCCCTTTAGTATTCAGACCTTCCCTTCTTGTATGTGTCCCTTTCTGGGAGGCCTGACCTCTGAGGGCTCTGGTCCTAGTGACCCACAACAATCATTCTGGGTCCGGCTGCACCTGTAGAAATTCCACACAGGCCTTAATCATACAAATTTTGTAAGTCAACTACATTATCTACGATTTAACAAACAAAACTATGCTGAATCAGTGTGTGTTGATCTCATCCCTTTCATACGTATTCCCCCACTTCAGAGACACGACTTGAGTGGATTGATCTACCACCTTTTGGATCTTGAGGTAAGGGCCCCATATTTTTTTCCCTAACCAGTCTTTCCCTCTGAGGCGATAGGACAGTTGATCGAACCAAAGAGCTTCCCCTACGTTGTTCCTCCATTCCTCCACCCCGGGCCCTTTTCCTGATCGCAATCTCCTGGCCACTACTTCTTTAGCAGCCAGGAGCAGCTTATGTCTTAACAAGTCTTCTCTACACCTGCTCCCTTGGACCCCCAACAGTACCTCAATTGGGTCAATCAACCCCCCTCTCACCATTATGGCCTCTATCTCTTGCCCTATTTTTTCCCAGAATTGCACTATAACTGGGCACTCACACCACATTTAAAAGAATGATCCCCTTTGCCCACATCCTCTCCAGCAACAGGGGTCTTCTTGCCGGTTGGCTTTAAAAGGTTGTAAGGGGGTAATGTATGCCCTATGAACTAGCTGGTATTGTGTTTGTCTCCAGAACGTCACCCATGTGTATTTGTATATCCCTCCATGTTTCTCTGCCCAAGTATGCCGTCCAGTTCCCGGCCTAACCAAGTGTGCCAACCCGCCAGGTGTTCCGCTTCAATCCAATCTTCCCCTTCAAGCCAGCACCTATATAGTTTCACTAGCAAGTCCTTAAACCCTGCCCCTCTGAATAATACCCCTTCTAATAGGGTGCCTGCTCGACTTAAGTGCACAGCATTTTTTGGGTTGGTCTTGAAGGACTACAAAAGGGGACTGCTACTTCTGGAGAGAGATCTGCAATTATAAGTATTTACTTCTGGGAATTTTTCTAAATCTTGGGGAAAAAGAAACTCTTTAGATTAAAGCTGATTAATCTGTGAACCCCGTGTATTTGTTAAATCAGTCAGGGCCTAGTAGCAGCAAAGAGTTTTCAGTTTAAATTTAAAACACAGCAGAGAGCTTTCTGGTTAAATTTAGAACCCAAAACTCCCTCTATCCAAGCAAGGGCTGTGGGACTCCCCCTGGCGATTGGTCACAGATTACCTTAGAAGCACAGGACAGGGTCCTGTTTAACAGCCAGCTTTTAATAAGTCTTCTTTCCCTCCTTCCCTCCCCAACACCCACTCAACTCTGGGATAATCGTAGCTTTATAGGTGCTTAAAACTCTTAAAGGAAAGGAGGTGATATATTCACTCTCAGGTGCAGCTCTTTATTCTCATCAACAAACATTAAGGACCTGAGATTAATTAAACTTCAGGTGAACAAAGTACATTAAACGTATTAGGTATAGTTTTATTAGTATAAGTAGCCCCAGCAACCCTTACTAATTAAAGAACTTAAATATCTAAAGAACCTTAAAACTAAGATGCAGATAGCAGTGTGGTGAAGAGCGCCCTCTTGAGGAAATGGAGACTGAAGGAAATCCTGAAAAGCAGCAGGATTTACACAGGATTTTCAATCCTAGAAGAAAAAACCCCTCTTCTGTTGAGCTGAGAATGGAGACCAGCCCAGGGGAGGAGTTGAGCAGTGCTGATTGGGCACACCCAGGGGTTGGACGGGGTGTGGCTGGAAAAGAATCCCTTTTTGAAGTGGTGAATGATGCTGCTAAAGAGAGAGAGAAACAGAGACAGAAAAAGAAAAGCCATGAGCAGATGACCTGTGAGCAGAGGGCCTGTGAACAGACAAGCTGTGAGAAGACGTTTGGAACGTTGGGTGAGACCGAGTCAAGCAGTGAGTGCAAGTCCAGGAAGCAGTTTGGATGCACGTCTGAGCCTGGTAGCAACAGAGGACCTGCAAGAATTTTTACAGGTGCTGTGAAAGGAAGTCCTGTGAGAAGTGGACGGAGCCCTGGTTTGGAGTCCTGGGAAAAGGCAGAGCCCTCAAATAGAAAGCCTCCAAGGCAGACACCTGCAAAAGGTAACTCATTCTATGGGAGACAGTTTGGACCGGAGAGACCCAGAAGCACTCACAGCTGGAAAGCTTATGAGCTACCTAAGAGGAGAGGAGCCTGGCAGAGAGAAAGCCGTCCCAATAGGAGTCATGATAGAGAAGGTAAAATTCAATCTCCTATGTTTGGGGCTTTGTTAAAGGATCCCCATTGTTACCCTGATTTATTTAAGCCAAGAGCTGAAGGGGGAAGCATTACTGACCGGGAGAGAAACCCAGTATTTGCTGACAACTGTTTGTCAGGAAATGAACTGGCTGAATTGCTCCTCCAGGAGTTTAAACAGTTCTTAGAGTTGAAAGCAGGCAGACAGCCAAAGCTGAATGAGGACTCTAGTTCTGTGCAGTCAGAAGATTTAATGCAGATAGATTATGCCTTACCTTCTACAAACTCTGACAATTGTAGCATGGACTGTTCAATATGCTGTAAGGAAATAACAGTATAAAGAAGCTTGCTATACCTTGTATGGAAAGAATACAACGTGGTAGTTTCTGCTGTCGTGCTTGGAAACTTGATTGTTTGCACATGAGTTTGAGCTCACACTGTGAAAGGAACAGTGACTGTTATGAGGCTGCAATGTATGTGAGTCACCTCTTGAGGCAGAGCTGAGTTAAGCTCCATAAGAAGGAAAGCTAATCCTATTTTTGGTTGTCTTATATTCCTGAGTTTCTTCTGTTCCTATTTAAAAGCACCATTTATGTTCATGTATCTGAATTTTGATGCGCTGGAGGAATTTCCCCAACACGAATAAACATTCTTGCAAAAGCCTTACCGTCTCTGGCACAACTACATTTATTCCTGAGAGAAGGTAGAACAAACTACATTACCCATCATTCCAAGGGAACAGTTTAACTCCATTCCTCACGGGACAATAGGCCACTCCTGTCCGTTAGCCCTAGGGCGGGGGCAGGAGCGTCGCAGCAGTCCAGCAGCAAGATGGGGGCTTTCCAGTCTTTTGCATTGAGTATCATGTGTATGATTTTCTCCCAGTTGGTGAGGGTCTTATGTGTGCACAAGGTGCAAGGAGCTCTTTGCTCTCAGGGAACGAGTCCGATCTCTGGAGGCTAGACTTGGAAGACATGAGGAAGACAGAGAGGTACATAGACGAGACCTACAGGGATATAGTCCTGAAGTCCCACCTCCAGTCTGGCAGCATCCCTGTTGCCATGGAGGAGAGAGGTAACGTAACAAGGAGAGCATTGCCCTGGTGTGGCAGGAAGTGATCCTATAGCTAGGACCTGTCCTCCAGGTGATGTAAAACCCTCTCACGCTGAGGAAGAGGAGAACATAAGAACATAAGATATGCCATTCTGGGTCAGACCAAGGTCCATCAAGCCCAGTATCCTGTTTCCAACAGTGGCCAATCTAGGTCATAATTACCTAGCAGTCTTCCCAAAAGACACAGGTTCCTCAATGCTTGTATTGAGTCAAGCAGTTATATCCTGGGTCCCTTTTAATAATGGTTTATGGATCTTTCCTCTAGGAAAGTACTGGAAATATGGTATCCTCCCTCTCAGATGCTCCTCAACCTTTCACATTGATAGTGAGCCCCCGCCCCTGTCAGGTCCCAGACTTTAGCAGCCAAGCCCTCTCGAATTAATTGGAACTCCTTCCCCGAGAATGGCCTAAAGTCTCAACAGAGACCAATGGGACAGTAATACGGGCAGCGTCCCTCCTCTCCTCTCCCCTTTACATACCGTGCGGAGGGCCTACAGAAAGGGGTGATTCCGCATTTCCATAGTATTCTTCCTCTTTCCCTGGTCCCCCCCTCCAGCCATTCAAGAATCGATAGGGGGATGAGTTGGCCCCTCTCTATGTCTACCCATACTGTGTCTGCACTATGGAGATAATGCCCCCTTGCGCCTGGAGAACCATTGCCCTGGAATACAACCTTAATAAAGGAAACTGAATTCCTCCCTGCTCTCGGACGTATATAACCTCCTTTTCCCAATGCCGTCCTTCTTCCTCCCCCCCAAATAAATTTCACCATGCGCTTTTCCCATTTCCTAATACTGTCGCTCTAATAGAAATCAGAAGTTGGGAGAGCAGGAAAATAAATTTGGGGATCAGTTTCACCTTCAGAACTGCCACCCACCCCATCCAGCTCAAATGTAGAGCCACCCAATTTTCCAGTCCCCTCCCATCTGTGCTAGCAGTGGAGCATAATGTAGTCGGAAAAGGTCACAAGGGTCTGGAGAGATACGTACCACCAGATATTTAATTTCTCTTTCCGCCCAATGAAAAGGAAGCATTGGGAGCTCTTGGGTTCTAAGCCTCGCAATGGGAGTGCTTCTGTCTTCACAGAATCATCTTAAACCCGGAAGATATTGAGAATTCCTCAATCTCCTCTATCAGGGTGGGTACTGACTCCCTCGGCTGGGTCAGGAAAATCAGGGTGTCATCAGCGTATAGCAGAATTTTATGTGCTTCCCCCACTATCTTGGCTGGGTGGAGCTTTTCATTCTGCCAGACCCGTGCCGCAAAGGCCTCAATAACTATGGCAAATAGCATCAGGGATAGTGGGCACCCTGCATTGCAATCTGAACTCTGTATACCTTTGCCCATTGACCATCATTCTAGCCAGTGGGCCTGCATATAATGCCCGTACCCCGCTTGTGAATCCAGCCCCTAGATTGAGGTGATCCAGCATAGCAAATTGGAAACCCCACTCCACCTGATCAAATGCCTTCTCAACGTCGAGTGCCATGCATCGGGTCTTCTCTCGCCTACCTTTCAGTATGTGAAGGATGCTAATATCTCGACATACATTGTCTGAGATGACTCTCCCCTTAATAACCCTGTTTGAGGGTGTAATATCTGTGGTAATACTCATTCCAGCCAGAGGGCCAGCACTTTAGCAAAGAGCTTAGCATCACAGTTGATCAGAGCAATTGGCCAATAACTGCCGCATTGGTCTCGGGGTTTCCTTTTTTTATGCAGAATAATCAGATTTGCCTTTGCAAATTTTTTAGGGAGCTGGGATCCCCTTAAGACACCCGAAAATATTCTAGCCAGTACCAGGGCCGTTTCCTCCCTCAGGGCATGATAGTATTCCGCAGGGAAGCCGTCCTCTCCTGCTGCCTTACCTTTAGGGAGGGTCTGAATCACTCTAGTCACCTCTTCTACTTGCACAGGGTGACTTAGCGCCTCTGCTTCTTCCTCCCCCAGTCGGGGTAGGCCAGATTCTGCCAGGTACTGAGCCATTCGATCCGGTGGTCTGGCTCCCTCAGTGCTATAGAGGGTTTCATAGAATTACTGAAACGCCTCACAAATTCCCGTATTTGTGTCAATTTGGCCCCTACCGGGCTGAAAAATTTCTGCTACCAAACGGTCTTCCCTGCGCTTCTTCAGTTGCCAGGCCAAGAGTTTCCCTGCCCTGTTTCCCCCCTCCATGTAATTCCTCTTTGTGGCCCTCAACAGATATTCCATATGCTCTGTGTCCAGTGCATTTAATTGCGCTCTGGCACTACAGAGTTTCCTATAGATTTTCACCCCGCCTTTCCTGCTGTGTTCCTCTTGTAATTCCTGTATTAGTTTTATCAGTCTATTATTTTCCTGTTCTTTTTCCCTTTTTTTCTGGGCCCCCATTTGTATCATTGTCTCTCTCATGAATGCTTTCCCTGCATCCCAGAGTGTATCTCCTCCAACTTCTCCGTTATCATTTTGAAGAAGGAACTCCTTCCATGCTAATGTTAACCGGTGTCTAGTCTCTTCCTTCTGCAATAGTGAGATGCTCACCCTCCATATCTTTGATCCTTCTCCCCCTGTCCCTCTCCTAGGGGTCCACCACCCGGTCACCATTCCATGGTCCGAGAGAGTAACCTGGTGAAGAAATACTTTCCCCAGCACCCCCTTTTGGTCCCGTCTTCCCAGGAAAAGGTCTATCCTTGAGTACCCCCTGACTGTGGCGAGAAGCAGATGTATCCTGCGGGGTGCCATTTTCCTCTCTCCGTATGTCCACCAGATCCCAGCGTTTCATACATTGGCGTAACTCCTTCCCTTCCCACCCATAGGTTTTTACAGTGTAGTTTGATGGGGCATCTTTCCCTAGTGTGCAATTAAGGTCCCCTGCTATGACCCAATCTCCCTGGGCCACTTTGGAGAATTTGTGCAAGGTTCCCTGATAAAAGGAACCTTTCGGGCCTTTGGGGGCATAAATGTACAAAAATGAAACTTCATCTTGATCGACCCTGCCCACCACCCATACTGCCCTACTATTCGTGTCTCCTCCCGCCTGCCCCAGAACAAAGGGGACTCTTTTATGAATCAATACAGCTACACCCCGCTTCTTTAAGTTGTACGCAGAGTAATACATATGAGAATATCCATATCCTTTTAACTTTTCATGTTCCTCCGTGGTCAGACGTGTCTCTTGGATAAGGGCGAAGTCCACCCTGGCTTTTGCCAAAGCTGCTAACACTCTTTTCTTTTTCATGAGGCTATGTATCCCTCTGACGTTCAGGGATGCTACAGTAAACCCCTCCACAATGTCAGGTATAGTTCTCCCTTTTTGAACTGACCCAGTATGCTTTTTATTCCCTCCTCCCACCACCCTGCTGATCACACACACCGATTCAGCAACATTCATTAACATCAACAGTACCCCAACATCTTACTACGCCCCACACCCCTCTAGACAACTTTGTCATAATTTGAATCCCTCCACTTTTCTGCATTTTAGACTCACGTATATCTTGTTCAATATTGTGAGCCACTGTGTGCCTCCCCCCGCTCCCCCTCCCCCATTTCCCATTTCCCCAGCCTGGCTTGCGCCCCGTAGAAGTTCTTAAACCCTTATCTTATTAAAGGTGTAAATGCTCAGGCATGGGGTTGTATCCTCTACCACCAACATTTGTCTCATTTCCTAGTGTCTCCCTCCTCACACGTCCTCCCTTTCTATTATTTCCAAATGTCCAAACTTACATCCTGGATCCAGCATAGAAAGTTCATAATGTCTGAGCAATCATGTTGCCGTCACTGTAGGATCCGGTTCATCTGTTCGGGTCCATGAAGAGTGTCTCAGGGGATTCCAATGAGTCCCGGGAAGGCTGGGCCAACGCCTGCCCTTTAGTGCGCGACCCACCTTGATGTTCTGCCTCGGCCCTGGTATGCACTGGACTTCAAGGATTGTCCGGCCCGTTTCCACGGGAGTGATCCGATTGCTCTTTGTTGGCTTTTAGGTACTTCTCCACTGCTTCCGGACTAGCAAAGAATCACTGTATCCCATTAATCATCATTGTGATGTGGGCTGGATATCAGATTGCCACTGAGAATCCTTGCGTGGTCAGATTCTCTTTAAGTTTTAGTAGCTCCTTGCGTCTCCACTGCCAAGTCCGGATATACTGAGACCCACCAATTCCAGTACGTCACGTGGCCCGTCTTTCGGGCCGCTTGAATAATGTTCTTGCAGTCCTGATATTGGAGAGGCTTTACAATAAAGGCTCTAGGCCTCACATTCGCCTCCGGGTGGGGTCTTAGTTCTCTGTGTGCCCTCTCCACCTCAAACACTGTCGGGGAGGGACAGCCCGCGAAACAGTCCACAAAGAAGTCTTTGATAAATTTGATCGGGTCCTGACCCTCTGCCCCTTCGGGAAATCCAAAGATGCATACATTTGGCCGGCACTCATGGTTTTCTACATCTTCATTTTTTCTCTGCATCCAGCCCATCTGTTGCTGAAGGCGGGAAATCTCCTGCTGTAATTGAGCTTGGGTATCTTCGGTGCTACTAATTCGGGCCTCGGCCTCTTCCAGTTGCACACCTATCACTGCAAACTTCACTTCTATTTTGTCCAGAACTTTCTCTACTATTTCTTTTTTTGAGTCCCGGATTTCTTTGAGAATCATGAACAGATCTGCCTCACCGGTGTCTCCTATTTCCTTTCCCCCACTTGCATTGGAGGAGGCGGGCGAGGCTGGATCCTGTGTTGGTCCGGCAGCAACTCCCTGCTTCTTGGCCTTTGCCGCATATAATTCTTTGATGGATTTGGTACTTTTTAATCTAACTGTCTTCGGCAATTTTTTGGTTCCCTTAGGATTTCAAGGACACTAAAATGCTGGTTTTGTATGTCTTGAGGAGGGCGGGCTGGCAGAGTTCTCTTAGGCACATCTGCTCTCCACGGTGATCACACCGGAAGTCTCCTAGGGAAATCATCTTGAATTTTTCTTGGACCATGAACTTGTTTAGGTCTCTGAGATCTGAGATGGGCCTGAAGCCTTCTGTTTTCTTTGGAATGAGGAAATATGGAGAGTAGAAGCCCATCCTTTCCTGAGTGGGAGGAATTCTTTCTATAGCACCCTGGGACAACAGGGTGATCACCTCTTCTTTTAAGAGAGAGCTTTGAAGGGGTTGAGTGGGATAATCCCCTATGAAGGTGGTGTGGGGTAAGTTTTCGAAATGAAGCTGATAACCTCTTTGGACAATTTGCAATGCCCACTGCTCTGATGTTATGAGGTTCCACCTGTGGGCATAATGACAAAGCCTGCCTGCTTTGTAGAGAGGCTGGGGGCTCTCCAGGGCAGATTGGCAATGCTCTTTGACATAAAAGCTCCAGCAGAAGAATGTCCTTTACACTTTAAAACTACAACTTGTGCCGGCAGTAGTACAGCCTGGAGTAAATGATGAATGTGTTCAGCATGCTTAATTGGTTTATTAGCAGAAGTCAAAAATCCCAGAATGTTTCCAAAATCCCACAAAAGTGCAAACACTTCCGCTAATTGTGTACTAGCAAATGGCAAAGAAGCCGATTCCAATACTTCATTAACTGTTGTCACCGCATACCCTACACAAAGTTTGCCAGTTTCATCTCTGGAAGCAGAGCCATCCACAAACAGAGTTACATCTGGGGCTGGTAAAGGTACAGGGGAAAGATCAGGTCTAGCTGGAGAGGATGTCAAAATGGTTTGAAAACAATCATGAGACCCATCATCCTCCACAAGGTCTGTCAATGGAGCTAGACGTGTTGAAGGGTTGCATATTGATGTAGTATATAGTGTAACATGAGGCTGAGAAATTGTTAATTCCAGAGTCAACAAACGTGTGGAGGACAAAGGCTGAGTCTTAGTTAAGTGAAGCAACCTGGAAACTGAATGTGATACATACATATACTTCAAGAGGGCCCTGTAAAACTAGAAAATCAGTCATTTCAATTGCCAATGCCACTGCCACCAAACTACATAGACATGAAGAGTTTCTGAGTCAAATCGCTCTGAGAAATAGCCCACTGGCTGGCGACCAGTCGGGAAAGTCTGCAAAAGCACACAGGTAGCAGAGGAATCAGAAATAGCCACATACAGTTTGAATGGCAGTGAATAATGTGGCAAAGACAAACGTAGGGCATTTTGCAGGGCGGTCTTTATACTCCAAAAGGCTTCCCACTGTGGTAATGTAGGTATAATGAGAACTTCAGATCTTTCCCATTGAGAGCATAAAGTGGAGCAGTGAGGTCTGAAAAATTTGCTAACCATTGTTTATAAAGACTAAGAGACCCAGGAATCTGCACAGTAATGCTGGTGTTGCTGGGAAAGGCAATGAAAGAATAGGTTTCAATCTAGCAGAGGTAATTGCACGACCAGATGGTGTTAGGGCAACATCCAGGAAAGTAACATTTTGAGATACAAATTGTAGTTTTGACAAACTAACTTTCAATCCTAAATCAGCAATATGAGACAACAAAGACAAGGAATCTGACAAAGAAGCCTCATAACTTGGTGAACATAAAAGCAAATCATCAACATACTGAACTAAAGAGGAATTGTCGAGCCTCACATCAAGCAGCACAGTTCTTAGGGCCTGTGCAAAAGACGCAGGACTATCAATGTACCCTTGGCACAAAGTGGTCCAGGTATATTGTTTATTGTCAAATTTGAAAGCAAATAAAAATTGATTTTCTTTACTAATTCTCACTGAAAAGTAAGCAGAACTCATATCCACAACATGAAACAGGTGGTCCCTGGAGGTATCTGTGTCCAGTTATCATGTGGATTAGGTACCAAGGGGAAAACTGGCAAAATCACATTATTTACTGCTTGCAGATCTTGCACAAATCTAAGTTTTACCATCCGCCTTCAGCACAGGAAGAATCGGAGTATTACATGGTGAAGTTGTAGGATAGATGACACCTTGTTTCTGAAGAACTTCAATCACAGGATGAATTCCATTGATGGCAGCTGCTGGTAGCGGGTCCTGCTTGAGTCTGGGAAGCTGGGCTCCATGTTTCACAGTGATCTTCACAGGCAGAATAGAAAGGGATCTGACATTGGAACCTGGCACTGCCCACAGGGTAGAAGGAATTTCTGAAAAAGCAGGATGAATGATGCTGGCATCTGCAGGAGAAGGCACTTCAGAGAGAGAATACAGTTGAAAAAACAACTTTCCATTCATCCAGGACAAAGTAGCACGGTGTGAAGCTAAAAAGTCCTGACCTAAAAGATTTACTGGTAAAGTCTCTCCCATAAGAAAGGTATGAATAATCCCTCATCGCAAGCTTGAATTTTTACCTTTGCAGATTGGAGAGACAGTGTATCCTACTATAAGAAAGATAGTAGGATACACTGTCTCTCCAATCTGCAAAGGTAAAAATTCAAGCTTGCGATGAGGGATTATTCATACCTTCAATGTCTTCACAGTGTACTATCAGTGCTTGTGCTAGCTAAGCGTGATAAATGGCAGGCAAATCTTGTAAACGCAGTGCTGAAGTAGTAGCTCCAGTATCAATAATAAACTTCAAATTAGATTCTTCTAGCTTAGCTTCTAACTCACCCTGAGGGGTTAAGCTTAAATGCAAAAATAATCATGCATCCCATGTATCTCCTCCAAAATCTTCTGAGTTAGAGTAACACTGATATACAGGAGTGAATTCAACTATCGCTGGAGTGAAATCAACTTTCTGGACATCAAGGTTCTGATTCTGGGGACAGTCACGCTGTAATGTCCAATCTCACCACAAGTATAACAAGCACGCATTCCTTTTGACTGTCCATGTCCTCGCTTGGAATTCATATAACCTCCTCTCCCCTGGCTTTACCCCTACCCCTGCCCATGGGTGGCTGCATAGAAGCAATCTGTAAATTGAGCAGTTTAGTCTTTTTTGCTTCTATCTTGATTTGCTCTTCTTGCTGTTCCTTGATAAATTTCAACTCACTGTACTGAGCACCTTCCAGAATTGCATCTGCTGTTCTAGCTGGCCAATCTATTATTGAGGTCTCCAAAGTTTCTTTTATTCTCAGATACAAGCCGTTTACAAAAATATTAGTAAATCCTGAAGGTGTTTGTTCTTCCTCACCAGCATAGTCCTTAAAAGCTAGCATACACCTAATGTGAAAATCTGTAACCTTTTCATCCCTATCCTGCCTTAGAGATGTCAGTCTTGACCAATCCTTTACAGGCTTACATACTACTTTAATAGATACTAACAATTTTTTTCTACTCAAAACCAAACTATATCTTTAAGTCTTCTCTTGAAAATCTGTCACAGGGTCTGTGAGTGGCCATTCCTAGTTATCCTCACGGATTGGATGAGTAACACAATGAAAATAAACTGGATTAAAAAACACAGCTCTAAGCAAATTATCCAGATCTGCCCAAGTGGGATTATAACTATTAATTATTTGAGACCATAAAGACACAAATCTACTAGGGTTATCCCTGTAATTAGGAAATGTTTTAGCCAAATAAAACACTTCCTTAGGGCTCCAATTTGCAGCTACAGTCATAGAACCTGTCAAGCCCACTGGGTACAAATGGAAAGGATAAGTAGGCACAATCTCACTTCCCTCAGCTGCTGATTCAGATTTAACTGTGTTAAAACATAACTTATTCTGCTGGTGCACAGTTTCCTGAATAGATGCTAGAGCATGATATAATCTGTCATGCTCCTCTTTATAAGTTTCATAATGTCTGTCCAAATCTCCATCAATTCTTTCAGTAAGTTCATCAGTAACGCTTAGGTCATAGTGTTGCTATTGCAAAAGAATTATCGTCACTCGTAAGGTCCCTATTACTTGTACAACACTCTCTATTTCTCTGTCCACACGTGCTCTCAATTCTTTGAGCTGGGAGATATTACAAATATCCAAATTACACAATTCTTATCTCCCTAACTTCCATTTCTTTTAAAGTATTTCTTCCCTTAGTTCTGCTGCATGAGTGAACCGTACTCGTTCAGCTGGTGTCTCTTGAGATACCGAAGCAGGAGGAGGAGAAAGAGCCAGGGGCGGTCTGGCTGAAATTGCCAGCACGGTCAAGTTTGCTTCATATGCTGGAGGAACAACAGCTGGGAACCCGTCCTCATTCTCCTCATCCACCCCTCTCTCACACAACTCATTAGTTTTTTACCCTAACATAAACAACTTTTGTTTCAAATCTTGAACTTCATTCCTATGGTTTTGTTTTGTTTTTTCATGTGCCATCCGTTCCCACCATGTAAGCACAATCCATTCATGACTATTGCATGGTTTGCTATTAACCACCACTCATATCTCAGGTAACGAAGCTTATCTACGGAGTAAGTTCCCTCCAGAGGAAACTTCAAATCCTCATTACCTCTAGACATTGAATCCCAATGTGCTGTGGAATTGATGGCTGCATCACCATGCTTCTCACACATACAATAGAAGCATACAATAAGAAGGGCTACCTTTCTTAAACGCTAAAGCCCTAGCTCTGTCATGCCATTCATGCATCTGAGACTGAGCCTGTCTACTTAACAGGTTACCCATCACTGGTAATACTCACAGATCTTCTGACACCTTCTGTTTCCCTTGCCTTGAATGCAGGGACCCGTATATCCGAGTCACAGCACTAACTGAAAGTGTACTCTGCTCCTCCCCTCACCGGTAACAGCACCTGGGCTCCTGGGTTATGGATATCCACACTCAGAGCAATGAGAAGGAAGCAATTACCATTAATAATACAATTCACACACAATTGTATTATATACACAACCAAAGCTTTGGGAGAGAGACTAAAAGCTTGCACCTTCTCTCTCTGACCCCATCTACTTTGGTCCCTGTTTTTATTGGTCAAAATTCCATCTCACAGCATAATTTCCACCTTATGTTTCTACATCAAACATCACGTATATTCATAATGTGCATCTCTATGTCATAGGTCAGACCTTATTAGTATAAGTCATCAGGAGGAGACATACATGTATTCCCAGACATGACTTCTTAAACAATAATTCTAACACAAGCAGTTTTCACAGTGTATGTTTCAAGACTGAAGAGAAAGTTCTTCCCTGCACTTTCTGTATTATAAACAAACCTAGTTTCTCTGTTATATGAAAGTTCAGCATAGTTTTTCAGTAGAGTCTCTCAAGGTCGTTAGATAAGTAATAGGCCCTGGAATGTCTGAGCTACTGAATCTGTGGTGTTAACTCTTTCTGAGAGCTTTCTGTGATATACCATTATTAAGTACCCTTACAGTGTACACAGCCTGTACGGACAAGCTTCCTTTCACTGAACAACAACAACAGAAAGAATATTGCCCCATGGTACTCTAAAGAGCTCAATGAATTGAAAAGAGCACTAAGGAAAATTGAACGAAGATGGAGAAGAACAAAAAATCCGGAAGACCATAATAACTATACAGCAAAGATGCAAGAATACCAGATCCGAATAAATGACTGCAAAAAGGAACACCATACAAACCTAATCATGGCTTCACTGAATAAACCATAAAAGCTATTCAACATAGTACAAACCTTAACCAAAGAAAAAATGGATGAGCACTACAAGCAACTAATTGACTCCCAAGTTATGGCAAACTTCATGGAACTAAAATTTAAGTTCAACTCAAATCAAAAACCAACAAGGACACCAGAAGTGCTTACCTCACAAAACAAATACCCATCAAAGGACAACCTTCCACATGCCTTCCATAAAAGAACTGAAAAGCATCATAGCCTCTCTCAATACTACAACCTCCACTCTGGATCCCTGCCCAATACCTTGGGTTAAATCAACAATAGAACAATTAGCCCCTACTCTACTTACCATAATTAAACTCTCACTGACACAAGGCTTCTTCCCATCCAGTTTCAAGCAAGCCATAATAAGACCAATATTAATAAGCTCTACCCTTGATACCAACGACCCTAACTCATACCGACCCATCTCAAGCCTCCCATTCATGGCAAAGATGATTGAAAAAATGGTCCAGCTTCAATTACAAGACCACTTAGACACTCATGCTCCACTTGACCCCCATCAACATGGGTTCAATCCTAAACACAGTGTAGAAACACTATTCACTTCACTCCTAAACAACATAATCACCAGACTAGACAATGCTAAGCAAGGATTCATAATGGTATTCATTGATATTAAGGCAGCCTTTGACTCCATAAATCATAACATCCTCACCAGACGCCTACAAGAAATTGGTCTACAAGAAACAACTCTCCAGTGGTTCATGTGCTACCTCTCACAGAAAAACATCCAAGGAAAATCTGGAATCACACGCTCAAAACTGATTAGTCAACCACAAGGACTCCCACAAGGCTCAGCACTCTCCACTTTACTATTTACATGCACTTACAACCTCTATGTAAAATAATAACCAAAAACAAGATCAAATACAGTATTTATGCAGATGACATCATGGTCTATACCCCCATCAACGTAGACTGACCTCATCACTCAAGGATAATATCATGCATCGAGGAGATTTATTTATTGCTTTTATATACCGCGCTATTTAAAATCAGTGCAGTTTGCATATAACAGATTTGTGCATAACAGTCACCTGCTGTGCATTTACAGTAAAACGGGAAGATACAACTTGGGCTTCAACTGGAGAAACTATCTACATCTATATACATTTATCTGCAATATTTACATGAGGTGATTGGGAATTACTGATTCAATTCAGTCAAACTGGCTTCAGGAACATAACATCTCAATAAACTACAAGAAATCAGAAGCACTCTTCATGACAAGGAGCTCTGCCTTCACTCCACTGAAAACACTACAAATATTCCACAACGAAATAGCTGTAAATTCAGAAGTCAAATACCTAGAGATATGCCTAGAACAGAACCTGAATTTCCAGACACACATAAACAAAACAAAAACTGCCTATCATAAATTAAGAATAATAAAAAAACCCCACTACTTAACTCCAATAACTTCCACATAGTTTGCCAAGCTATGAAAATGCCCATCCTGGACTACTGTAATATCATCTACCAGGGCCTACCGATACAGACCACCTATCCTCTTCAATTAGTACAAAACATGGCTGCACGAATAATAGCTGGCACAACAAGAACTGACCACGTAACTCCAACCTTGAAACAACTCCACTGGCTGCCCATAACTACCAGGTCCAAATATAAGGCATTACTCACAATCTTTAAAATCACTCATCAATTATCACCTATCCTCCAAGATCTAATAAGCAAAGATCCTGAAAATAGAGCAAAATGGAAACACAATAAAGACCTATTACTAATATCCAAGATTAAAATTAAAACAAGCAACTTGTCACAGAGCCTTTTCAATATATGCACCATCACTCTGGAACTCACTCTCAGAGAACATAAGAACCATCCCTGACATATGGGACTTCAGGAAAGCCATAGAAACATTCCTCTTTACTGAACACTATGGACATGACCCCTGATACCTCCCAGGCTAATAAAACACATACACATAACTCTTCCCCCCCCCCCTTTTTCTTCCCCTACTGTCCCTTTATCCTTCCAAGCACCCTATGTTAATTTAGCATTCAGTTTTTGATGTAAATTTACATAGTAACATAGTAAATGATGGCAGATAAAGACCAGTATGGTCCATCTAGTCTGCCCAGTAAGATGGCAAGAGTAGGTGCACCTGCCGCTCCATGCAGGCCACCCCTCCCCATGTCTTTGTTTTAGGGGTGAACCCACCGCTCCGTGTAGGACACCCCTGTATGTTGAGAAATTAGTTACGTTTATTTTGATTTTATCCTGTTGCTGTAAAGGGATCCACTGTGTCTGTCCCATGCCATTTTGAATTCTGTCACTGTATTTGCCCCAAACACTTCCATCGGGAATGCCAATGTAATTACGTTGTTTTGTTTGACCCTGTTAACATTCCAGTTTAGCTCCCCTGTTCCATGTAACGTTCTGTTTTAATGTTCAATGTAAACCGCTTTGAATACAAGATAGGGTAGTATAAAATACATGTTAAATAAATTAATAAATAAATAAAACTATACCTAATACGTTTAACACTAGAAGCCCCAAAGTGTGTCAATTGACGCAAATGCATCTTCGAAGTTGTATACCAGCACTACTGCTAGAACCATGTCAGTCATGTTCCATGACTTTGTTAGCAAGGTCAAGATGTTCAAATATGTGCATCGAAAATTAATGACAGATGCACCACCTAGCAGGAAAATGCATTTCTCCAGGACCAAGCAGGAAGTCAGTCCTCACATATGGGTGACGTCGGCGCCGACGGAGCCCTCGCGGAGCAATTTCCCCAGCTTTCAAAGAATTGGGAATTGCAGCACGCTTGCGCAGTCCCCTTCCCGCCCAAGGGTGCCATCTTGCCCAGTCTTCTTTTTTCCGCGGAGTCCTACAGACGCTGTTTGTGATCGCCGCAGAAAAAGTTGATTTTTATTTACTATTCTTTTCTCGGTTTGACGCCGGATCCTTTTCCCACCCGGACCCGCTACACCGGTATCGGGTCCGTTCTTTATTTTTCGGTTTTTGTCCTTCGTGACTAGCGTTCGCGCCATTTTTTTCTTTTTCACTGGCAGCCCTGTCTTTTGACCTCACAGGGGCCCTTTTTCCTCCGATGGCTGCCAGCGGGTTTAAAAAGTGTGATCGGTGTAAGAAACTTATGTCTCTTACTGACACACACGACTGCTGCCTCCGCTGCCTCAGACCCGATGATCTGTGGTCCGTGTGGCAAGATGTCCTCAAAAGCGTTGAGGAGTCGGCAGCATCAAAAAGAACGAATCTTCTCTGACTCCGCGTCCGGCCGGGCCCGGACCTCGTCAGAGGCTTCGACGTCCCAGGACTCTGGTCCTGAGCATCGTCGGAGTTCCTCTGAGCGGGGGTCTCCTGCCCGGGAACATCATAGGAAGAAGAAACCCGCGAGGGCGGCGTCGGTGGACGCTCCTGGTTCCTCGAGGGCCAGGTCGCATAGCCCCGATAGCCGTCCCGGGTCCTCGGAGTCGGAGAGGCCTTCGAAACATCCTCGTCTCGAGATGGAGTCTCCTGGACACGTGAGTACTGTAGTCCTCGTGGACTCGCCTCCGAAGGAGCCGACGTCGGGCCCGACACCGTCGGGGCCGAGTCGGGGGCTGCTGGGTCTCCTGAGCTCGGACTCAGGTTGACGGCCTTGGAGAGCAGTTTAGCTGCCTTCATGGACCAGCAGCGGGCATTGATCGCTGGCCTCGCCGGTGCATCTGCCCCGACCACCGGGACGTCGACGTCCAAGTCGACCCCGGAGACCGAGCCGATCCTCGAGTCCATGCGAGCTCGAGTCGATCCTCGGTCACGGTCTCCCTCGGCCTCCCGTTCGGGACAGAGGTTGTCGACACCGACACCCTCGGCGTCGGGGCGGAGGGCATCGGTGCCCGCCCGACCGGAGCCGCTCGATTCCTCCTCCGAGGAATCAGCCTGGGAGACGGAGGACAAAGAGTCACCTGGTACTTTTCGGACTCGGTGCGTCCCATCGGACTCGCCCGAGTCCGAACCTCGGAGACGGTCCCCCCCGGAGGACACCCGGTTCTCAGACTTCGTGCCGGATATGGCCAAGGCCTTGGCATTCCCCACGGATCCCGAGGAGGAGCCGAAGAGCTCGATGCCCTCCAGTATGACTCTCCCCTGAAGGAGGCCTTTACTGTACCGGTTCCTCCAATGCTGGAGCGACTTCTCTTCCGCATGTGGGAGAGCCCGACGTCGGCGCCAGTGTTAAGCAAGCGGGTCGATTCCATTTATCGAGTCCGCAGGAGCCCCGGGTTCCAAAAGGCACAACTACCGCACCATGGTGGTGGAATCGGCCATGCATCGACTCAAGAGTCAGAAGATGCACTCCTCGGTGCCTCCCAGCCGGGAGGCCCGGAACCTGGATGCCCTCGGTAGGAAGTTCTTCCAGGGCTCTATGCTTGCTTGTCGAGTCCAGACCTACCAGCTCTATATGGGCATGTATCTCTGAGACCTGGCAAAAGAAATTGCCGGGTTCTCTGCTGGTCTCTCCGAGGAACCTTTGCAGAGGTTCCAGGCCTTGTCCACTGGTATTCGAGAGTGCTCAAAGTTTATCTCTCGAGCAGCCTACGATGGCTTCGAAGCATCGGCTCGAGTAGCCGGAGCCGGCATCGGTGCCCACCGACAGGCTTGGCTTCAGTCATCCGACCTCGAGCCATGGGTACAGGACAAGTTGGTCGATGTCCCCTGCAGAGGTAAAAACCTCATTGGCAAGCCCATGGCTGAAAAGGCTGCACAGATCGAGACTCTGACCAGGACTCGGCTATCCAGAAAGACCTCTGCCCCTTCTCAGAAGAAGAAGGGCTCGGGGAAAAATCCCTTTTACCCGAGGAAGGCGGCTGCCTATAAACACTACCCTCATTATCAGGCCTCAGCAGCTCCCCAACAGGGTCAGCAGGCCAAGGGACGGGGTAATGGGTCCCGTAGGCAGCAGGCCCCCAAGCCCACAACACCGGCCCCTGCTCAGCAGGGTGGGGGTTTTTGACTCCGTCAGCATAGCCTCTTCCCCTCCGCTGGTTTCTCTCAGCACAGGAGGCCGGCTGGTCCACTTTGCCCACAGGTGGTCAGCCATCACATCCGATTCCTGGGTGCTTCATATAGTTCAAAAAGGCTATCTTCTACACTTTCACCAGGTACCTCCCTCCTACTTTCCAGGGGAGCCACCAAGACTCCCTCTGCACAGGGACTTACTCCTTCAGGAGTTGGCAAGTCTTCTTCAGGAACAGGCTGTGGAACCGGTGCCCCACCACCTGAGAGGTCACGGCTTTTATTCCAGATACTTTCTGATACCAAAAAGAACGGGAGGCCTCAGACCCATCCTGGACTTGCGAAACCTCAACAAGTTCCTTGCAAGGGAAAATTTCAAGATGCTTACCCTTGGAATCCTGCTGCCCTACCTCCAGCAGGGTGACTGGCTATGCTCCTTAGATCTAAAGGCTGCCTATACTCACATCCTTATTCATCCAGACCACAGACAATATCTCAGGTTTGTTGTGGGAGGAAATCATTACCAGTAAAGAGTACTGCCCTTTGGCCTATCCTCCGCCCCCAGGGTGTTCACCAAATGCCTAGCAGTGGTGTTGGCCTATCTAAGACTTCAAGGCCTTTTTGTGTTTCCATACCTGGATGACTGGCTCATCAGAGCCCAGTCTTCCCAAGAGGCCACTCAGGCCACTGATCGCACTGTGACTCTGCTCCAGCACTTGGGATTTGTCATAAACTTCGCAAAGTCCACTTTGCTCCCCTCTCAAAATCTCGAATTCATAGGCGCCAGGTTGAACACACTTCAGGCGCGGGCCTTCCTGCCTCTAGACAGGGCCCACAGGCTCATGGATCTCGCCAGCCTCTTTCACAGCAATTCCCTGGTCTCTGCCAGGCAATTTCTGAGACTGCTCGGCCATATGGCTTCCACGGTCCATGTGACCCCCAATGCCCGCCTGAACATGCGACCTGCTCAGTGGTGCCTTCGCACTCAATGGCATCAGGCCACGGGGAGCCTGGCGGACTCAGTACGGGTATCTGACCTGCTGGTCTCTTCTCTGCGGTGGTGGCTTCATCTGCCAAACCTGGTGCTGGGAGTGGATTTTCAATCTCCTCCGCCTTCTCAGGTGCTGACAACCGATGCTTCTCTCCTGGGTTGGGGAGCACATTGCCAAGGGACATGTACTCAAGGCCTCTGGACTCCTTGGGAGTCTGCTCAGCAGATAAACTTCCTGGAGCTCAGAGCCATTCGCCTAGCTCTGAGATCCTTCTCCCACCTCAGTTCTCACCAGTCTGTGCTGGTCCAGACGGACAATCAAGTTGCAATGTTCTACGTGAACAAACAAGGAGGCACAGGCTCCTTCCTTCTCTGTCAGGAGGCACAAAAACTGTGCTCTTGGGCCGTCCTTCACGGCATCCTCCTCAAAGCTGTCTATCTCCCAGGTCAAGAAAATTACCTGGCAGACAAGCTGAGCAGGATCCTCCAACCTCACGAGTGGAGATTGGATCCATTGGTGGTTCAGCAGATCTTTCTCAAGTGGGGCCTCCCCACCATGGATCTCTTTGCCAGTCCCCTGAACCGGCAGCTTCCCAGATTCTGCTCTCGACAACCGCATTCTCTCAGAGTAGCGGCGGATGCTTTTCTGATTCCATGGTCCACAGGCCTCCTGTATGCCTTTCCTCCCATGCCACTGGTGTCTCGGACGCTCTTCAAAGTTCTCAGAGACAGAGCCTCGATGATCCTAGTGGCTCCCCGGTGGCCGAGACAACCCTGGTTCCCGCTTCTAATGCAGCTGGCAGTGGACACTCCTCTTCCTCTGGGGTTTCAACCCGATCTCGTGTCACAGGATCAGGGGACTCTCCTACACCCCAACCTCCGGTCCCTTCATCTGATGGACTGGCTGCTGAAAGGGTAGCCCTTGCTCCCCTCCTGCTGCCTCAGGAGGTGGAAGAGGTCGTCTTGGCCTCCAGGCGGCCCTCCACCCGGAAGTCCTACGCTCTTAAGTGGCGTCGGTTCACCGTGTGGTGTGCTCAGCAGTCTGAGAATCCCTTCTCCTGCTTGGTGGCAGTGGTCTTGCAATATTTGCTTTACCTCTCCAACCTTGGCCTTAAGTCCAACACTGTCAGAGTTCACCTCAGTGCTCTCTCTGCGCATCACGCACCGGTGTACGGCAGGCCTCTTTCCAACCACCCTTTGGTGGCTCGTTTTCTCCGAGGCCTCCTTCTCCTTAAGCCTCCTTTGCGCCCACCAGCCCCAGAGTGGGATCTGAATGTGGTCTTACAGCGGATTACCTGTCCGCCCTTTGAACTAATGGCTACCTGCCCTCTTCATTTTCTCTCCTGGAAAACATTGTTTTTGGTAGCCCTTACCTCTGCTAGGCGCGTTAGTGAACTGCAGGCCCTAGTGTCTGATCCTCCTTACACTAGGTTCTACAGGAATAGTGTAGTCTTACGGACTCACCCTAAGTTTCTTCCAAAAGTGGTTTCTCCTTTTCATCTCAGCCAGGAGGTGGTTCTTCTGACCTTCTTTCCCAGGCCGCACGCCAGCCAGGCTGAGATGGTCCTGCATACCCTGGACTGTAGGAGGGCCTTGTCCTTCTACCTTGACCGTACGAGAGAGCATCGGAGGGCTGTTCAGCTCTTCGTTTCTTTTGACCCCAATAAGTTGGGGCTCCCTGTCTCCAAGCGTACTTTGTCCATATGGGTTGCTGACTGTATCGCTTGGGCTTATGGGGCGGCCGGCCTCTCGTTGGAGGGTCGAGTCACAGCTCATCGTGTTAGGGCGAAGGCTGCGTCAGTGGCTCATCTCCGCTCTGTTCCATTGGCAGACATCTGCCGGGTCGCTACTTGGTCTTCAAGCCAGACTTTTGCGGCCCATTACTGCCTGGAGAGGGAGTCCCGCAGGGACAGTGCTTTCGGACAGGCAGTCCTCCATAATCTCTTTGAGGTTTAGGCAACTCCTACCCTCCGGCCCTGGTGTTGGGCTACCAGTCGGGGGCGTTTTCAGAGAAGATTCCTTCCTTCTGTGCTACTGAGCTTGAGGGAGCTTATTTTTCCGCTTGAGGTCTCTGGTAGCCTTAGGCTAGGGAGTCCCATATGTGAGGACTGACTTCCTGCTTGGTCCTGGAGAAAGAGTAGTTACTCACCTGTAACAGGTGTTCTCCAGGAGCAGGAGGAATCAGTCCTCACAACCCTCCCTCCTCCCCTTGGAGTTGCAGTCCTCTCATTTCGTTTTTGCTAATTTTTTTGCTGTCTTTTAGCTATGTCATCAGACTGGGCAAAATGGCACCCTTGGGCGGGAAGGGGACCGCGCATGCGCGCTGCAATTCCCAAAGGCTTTCTTTGAAAGCTGGGGAAATTGCTCCGCGAGGGCTCCATCGGCGCCGACATCACCCATATGTGAGGACTGATTCCTGCTGCTCCTGGAGAACACCTGTTACAGGTGAGTAACTACTCTTTATACCTAGAAGCCCCAAAATACTTCAATTGACACACTCAATTGTCTTGGATGCGTCAATTGACGTACTTTGGGGCTTCTAGGTATAAATTCATGTTCCCACTAGGTGGCGCATCTTAATCACTGTTTACAGTTTTACTCCAACATTACAAACAATAAACACGATGACATCATGTAATTTATTTTATTTATTTATTTAAACGGATTTCTATACTGCCTTATCCTACAATCAAGGCGGTCACATACTGCACGTATTTAACAAATAAGTAACTTCACATTAATTCACATCTGTATTTCATGCTAAACGCAGTCGGCGTGATAATGTGTTAATTGATGCACTTTGGGGTTTCTAGGTAAAATTCCTTTTGGGGCTTCTAGTGTTAATGGGCATTGTTCACCTCAAGAATAATTAATCTCAGGTCCTTAATGTATGCCTGATGAGGATAAACAGCTGCACCTGAGAGTGAATATGGCACCTCCTTCCCTTTAAGAGGATTAAGCACCTATAAAGCTACGATTATCCCAGGGGTGGGAGTCGGGGAGGAAGGGAGGGAAAAAATACTTATTAAAAGCTGGCTGCTACACAGTACCCTGTCCTGTGCTTCTACAGTAATCTGTGACCAATTTTCTGGGTGATTCACACAGCCCTTGTTTTGATAGGAGTCTTTCAAAATGCCCCGTTGATCTATCACTTGACTTTAACACCCATTTAAAACAATTTCACAGGGCTCTTGCCCCCTATCTAGAAGGCCTCTTTGTAATGGTCTCTAGAAACTATTTATTTGCTGAAAGAATACTGACCCTGTTTTTCCTTTTATGCTAAGTTATGCTCTGATTTGATTTAAATTAACGTTCTTTGCTGATACTAGGCCCTCACTGAGTATTAAATTCAAACTAGCAGCTCCCTGCTGGGTTCTGAATTTAAACTGAAAGCTCTCTGCTGGGTTTTAAACTTAAATTGAAAGCTACCTGTTGAGTTTTTAATTTAACTAAAAGCTCTTTGCTGATGCTAGGCCCTGACTGATTTAACAAATACATTGGATTCTAATTTACACAGATTATTCTGCTTTAATCTAAAGAATTCCCTTTTCCCCAAAGATTTAGAAAAATTCCCAGAAATAAATACTTACAATTGCAGATCTCTCTCCAGATTTTGTAGTCCTTCAAGCCTCCAAAGAAGAGGCTGCACAAATAAAGGCAAAAAACATAGCTTTCACAAAATTCAGAAGTTCTCAAACAGAGGAACACAGAAAAGAATACAGGATAAAACTAAAAGAGACAAAAAGAGAAATAAGGACAGCAAAATCAAAGGCAGAAGAAAAGATGGCTAAAGATGTGAAGAGTGGCGACAAAACCTTTTCAGATATATTCAGGAGAGGATGAAAATCCAAGGTGGAATTGTAGGACTCAAAAGTGCCGGGAATGGATTTGTGTAAAGTAACATTAAAAAACCAAAATTGCTAAACAAATACTTCTGTTCTGTTTTTACTAAAGAAAATCCTGGAGAAGGATCACCTGTGATTGACTAATATGCAAATAGAATGAAGTAGATACCACACTATTCAAAGAAGATGATGTGTTAGATCAGCTTGCAAAACTGAAAGTGGGCAAGCCATGGGACCGAATGGGATACATCCCAGGATACTGAAAGAGCTCAGAGAGGTTCTTGCAGATCCTTGGAGACAGGAGAATTTCCACAGGACTGGAGAAGGGCGGATGTGATACCTCTTCACAAAAGTGGTAATAGGGAAGAAGTGACAAACTATAGGCCAGTAAACCTTACGTCGGTGGCGGGAAAAGTAATGGAGGTGCTCCTGAAAGAGCATGGACCAGGAGAAGGACCTCAGAGTGATTGATTCTGAGGATCTCAAGGTGGCAAACAGTGTGACAAGGTGGTGGCAAAAGCCAGAAGGATGCTGTGTTGTATAGAGAGGAATTACCAGAAGAGAGGAAGAGGTAATAATGCCACTGTACAAGTCACTGATGAGGCCTCACTTGGAATATTGTGTTTAGTTTTGGAGACCATATCTCACAAAGGATATAAGACTGGAAACGGTTCAGAGGAAGGTTACCAAAATGATTTGGAGCCTGCATCAGAAGACGTATGAGAAGAGATTTGAAGACCTAAATTCCGGCTGGTACTTTGGTAGGTCTCTCTCTCTTTTGCTTTAACAGATACCTAAGCTCCACCAACTAAACAATGGCTGGGAAAAATCATATCGCCAAAACTATTGCCCCCGTTACAGCTTCTGCCTCTGTCCAGACAGAGATCCCAATGCCAGTTGAAGAACCGGTTCCATGTGCAGGATGCCTGCATGATGAAGCATTCAGGAAACAAGTGGAGGAACTCAGAGAGGAGGTGGCGAGGCTGAGGAGTATTCAAGACAGTGAGAAGTACATTGATGAGATGCTTCTTGCAACATCCAAGCTCTCCAGCAGAGGAGAAGATTGGAGCCTACAGAATGTATTTATTTATTTGGTTTTATATACCGCACTATTTTAAATCAGTGCGGTTTACAGTATAACAACTCAATATATAGAACAGGTTTACATAGATCAGGTGAACAGAGCTTAACAATTAGAATAAAAACAGTAGTCTTCCATAGCAAGGCGATCATGGACTACAATACAGCAACTATTTACAATCTGTATGGTATTGGGTAAGGTAAGGAGGCGAGATAATAGTGGGCTATGTTACATGTTCGAAGTGTAGCAGGAAGAGGTGTGTCTTTACTGCCTTTTGAAAGGTGGAGAGGTCAGTGATAAGGCGGATTGAAGCAGGGAGGGAGTTCCAGAGCAGAGGGGCAAATAGAGTGAAGGCTCTGTGCCTGGTAAATTGGGAGCTTTTACTAGCCAGAGTGGGAAGGGCAAGAGTATTTGCCATGTTTGTTCTCCTGATTCTGCTGTCGGGTGTCCAATGTATGAGATCTTCTAAGGAGGTTGCAGAGAGATGGTGAAGGATTTTAAACGTCATAAGAAGGGCTTTGAACTTGAAGCGACTGGTGATAGGAAGTCAATGTAGCTGCATTAGGAGAGGTGTCACATGCTCATGTCTAGAGACTCCCTAGATGGTTCATGTAGCAGTATTCATGGCCATTTGTAATGGGTGGAGTGTATAGGCAGGTAGACCATGTAGAATGATGTTAGCGTAGTCAAAATGAGGAATAATGAGAGCTTGGAAAACAGTACAGAAGTCAGCGGGTTCAAGTAATGGTTGTAGCTGACAAAGGAAACAAATTTTGAGATAAACAGACTTGGTGATATTGTTTATATGTAATTCCATATTCAGGTGCTGGTCCAATGTGATGCCTAGATATCGGACCTCATGTCTATTTTTCAATTCGGCGTCCTTAACCTGTAGGGAAGCTGGTGGTGTGAATGTTGGATCCTTTGAGATGAATAAAACTTCGGTCTTTTATAGTTCACCTTCAGTCAGAGACTGCTTTAAAGCAGTCATTGATTTTAGTGTAGTTAGGGTTGTTTGTGGAGAATGGGGAATAGAGCAGTATGCGGAAGGTTGGAGACAAGTCACCAGGGCTGCAGAATCACCAATCCAATTTCTCCAGCCCTTGAACTGAAGAATCATTATGCAGCCCTAGAAGTGGAGGAAGTGAAAGCATCCATGGAAAAGGAAGAACCAGAGCTCGAGCACCACAAAGTTGCAGAATCAGTGACCACAAGAAAGTGAAAGGTATTGGTGGTTGGTGACTCTCTTCTGAGGGGTACTGAGGCATCCATCAGCCAACCAGCTTGATGTCCAGAGAGGTATGCTGTCTGCCAGGTGCCAAAATCTGAGATGTTATGGAGAGTTTGCCGAGACTCATCAAGCACATTGACTATTACCCATGTCGGCACAAATGATATTGCCAGGTATCCCTCTGAGCATATCAAAAGTGACTTCATGGCTCCAGGACAGAGGGTGAAGCAGATAGGGGCACAGGTGGTGTTCTCTTCCATCCTCCCTGTTGAGGGTAAAGGCCAAGGCAGAGAAACTCGCATCCTGGAGATTAATGCATGGCTGCGTGGATAGTGTCATCGAGAGCGTTTTGGTTTCCTGGACCATAGGATGTTGTTCCAAGGGTTGCAGAGCAGAGATGGCATCCATCTGTCCAAGAAAGGTTGACGTGTCTTCAGTAGCAGACTGGCTAATCTACTGAAGAAGACTTTAAACTAAATTTGATGGGGATGGGTGAAAAAAGCTCCCAGGTAAGTGAAAGCCTCCAGGTAAGTGAAATATTAAATACTTTATGGAAATGGGTAAAGGGGGCACCATATGGAAAGCGGTGTGTATAAATGCCCGTAGCATGGGAAATAAGATCCCAGATGTTGAAGCTTTAATGGGAGAGGCTGACTTGGATTTAGTGGCAGTTACAGAAACATGGTTCACAGAAAACCATAACTGGGATGTAACTATACCAGGCTATACTTTATTCAGAAAGGATAGGGTAGGAAGGAGGAGAGGAGGAGTGGCACTATATGTAAAAAATAATATTAAAGCTTTGGAACTACAGAGCTTAAAAGGGAAAGAGGAGGCACTATGGGTTAAACTAGAAAGAGGGAAAGAGAAATCTATTTGCATTGGCGTGATATACAGACCTCCCTCACAGGAGGAAGAGGTGGACAAAGAGTTAATTGAAGACATACACAGCATTGCTAGGAAAGGGGAAGTGCTACTGATAGGGGATTTCAATATGCCAGATGTTGATTGGCACATTCCTGCTGCAGTATCATCTAGAAATTAGGAGATCCTGGACTCTCTACAGGGAGAACTATTCAGGCAACTGGTAACAGAACCCAGACGTGAAGGGGCCATATTGGACTTGGTGTTTACCAATGGTGAAAGTGTTAGTGGGAGATCATTTTGCATCCAGTGATCACCAGATGGTGCGGTTCAGTATTAGGACTAGGGTTTTTAAAATCCATTCAAAAGCGAGGGTCTTAGACCTTAGGAAAACTAACTTTGCCAAGATGGGCCAATATCTCAGGGAGTCGTTAGTGGGATGGGAACAGCTGGGGGATGTAGAAAAAACAGTGGGCAAAACTGACAGGGGATATTTTAAGGGCAATCAACCTTTTTGTTAAAATGATAAATAAAGGTAAAAGGAAAAGGAGACCACTATGGTTTTCGAAAGAAGTAGCTGAAAAAGTGAAGAAAAAGAGGGAGGCTTTCATGAAATACAAGAGATCACAGAGAGAGGAAGAAAGGCATCTCTAAGTTAGCAAAGTAGTCAGGAAAGCAAAGATTCAAAAACAGGAGGAAATAGCCAATGCAATGAAATGGGGGGATAAGACATTTTTCAGATATGTTAATGAGAAGAGGAAGGGCAAAAGTGGTATTGTTAGACTCAAGGATGAAGTGGGGAATATGTAGAAGCTGACCTCAGAAAACACTGACAAACAGGAACAGAAGAGAGGGCATCTTGAAAAATTTTCAGAAGACTGTGTTCGTGAGAAACTAGCTAAACGTAAAGTAGACAAAGCGATGGGACTGGATGGGATACACCCTAGAATACTGAGGGGGGCGTTCTAGCAGCTCCACTGATTGACCTTTTCAATGCCTCGTTGGAGTCAGAAGTAGTGCCAAAGGACTGGAGAGAGGCACATGTGGTCCCTTTACACAAAAGCGGAAGTAAGGATGTGATTGAAAACTACAGGCCAGTTAGTTTAACTTTGTGGTGAATAAATTATTGGAAGCGCTGCTGAAAGAGAATATAGTGAGGTTTCTGGAGTCCAAAAGATTACTGGATCCGAGGCAGCATGGATTCACAAGAGGCAGGTCTTGTCAGACAGATCTGATTGATTTCTTTGACTGGGTGACCAGGGAGTTGGACCGAGGGAGAGCCCTATTTATTTATTTATTTTATTTGAACACTTTTTTTTAATATCGCTCCTTCCAGCGATCAGGGGCGGTTTACTGTACATGGAACTAGCACACAGTGGTACATGGAACATATTTAACCAATACAATTTAAACAAGGAACTTAGAACAATAACTGTATACATACCAGTGCACACTAATTACAGAGGCATAGTGATGACTGGATTTTCTTAGCAATATACATTGAAATAAGGGAGGGAAATGGGAGGTGTTAGACTTTTGGAGTAGAAGGGGGTTGAGTTATTGGAGGTATTGTTTATTAGGTGAGCATTATAATATTGTGAGAAAAGGTGTGTTTTTATTTCCTTGTGGAAAGTTAGGAGATCTTTGATAGCTCTGATTTAGTCAGGGAGGGCGTTCCAAAGTATAGGGGTTGTGTATCTGAATGCCCTATTACTTGTGTGCTGTTTAGTTTTGCGTATAAGGGTTGGAACTTGCAGAGCCCTAGACGTGGTGTATTTAGAGTTCAGTAAAGCCTTTGACACTGTTCCTCACAGGTAACTTATAAATAAACTGAGCACCCTAGGGTGGACCCTAAAGTTACTTCTTGGGTTAGAAATTGGTTGAGTGGGAGGCAACAAAGGGTACAGGTAAATGGAGCTCACTATGAGGAGAAGGAGGTTACCAGTGATGTGCCCCATGGATCTGTCCTTGGTCCTGTTCTTTTTAACATCTTTGTTAGTGATATATCAGAAGGGCTGTTGGGTAAGGTTTGCCTCTTTGCGGATGATATCAAAATCTGCAATAGAGTAGACACCCAGGAAGGTGTAGATAACATGAGGAGGGATCTAGCTAAGCTTGAAGAATGATCAAGAATTTGGCAGCTGAGATTTAATATTAAAAAAAATGCAAGGTCATGCATTTGGGCTGCAGCAGTCCAAGAGAGTGATATAGTATAGAGGGTAAAGTACTTTTGTCCACTAAAGAAGAACGGGACCTAGGCGTGATTGTGTCTGATGATCTTAAAGTAGCTAAACAGGTAGAAAAGGCGACAGCAAAAGCTAGAAGGATGCTTGGATGCATAGGGAGAGGAATGGCTAGCAGAAGAAAGGAGGTGATAGTGCCTCTGTATAAGTCTTTGGTGCGACCTCATTTGGAGTATTGTGTGCAATTCTGGAGACCCCACCTTCAAAAGGATATAAACAGGCTGGAGTCAGTATAGAGGGTGTCTACTAAAATGGTTAGTGGTCTTCATTATAAAGCATATGAGGATAGACTTAAGGAAATTAATATGTACACCTTAGAGGAAAGGCGGGATAGAGGTGAAATGATTGTGATGTTTAAATACCTCCATGGCATAAATGCAGAGGAGGAGAGCCTCTTTCGACTGAAAGCAAGTTCTAGATTCAGGAGTGATATGTGGAAATATTTCTTTACGGAAAGAGTGGTGGATCCGTGGATTGTCTCCCAGTGGAGGTGGTAGAGATGAGGATAGTATCTGAATTCAAAGAAGCAGGGGACAAACACAGAGGATCTCTAAAGGAAAAAAGGGGACTGTTGTAGTGCTTGATATGGAAGGACAGACTAGATAGGCCATGTGGTCTTTTTCTGTTGTTACGTTTCTATGTTTCTATGTATATATGTATATATGTACACTCTGGAGGAGAGGAGGGACAGGGGAGATAAGTATTTAAAGGAATGAATCATAAGGAGTATTAATGAACAAACAAACTTCTTCCAAAGATGGGAAGCTGTAAAACTGGAGGGTATAGCGTGAAGCTGCAAGGAAGTCAACTGAAAGGCAATGTCAGGAAATACTTTTTCACTGAAAGGGTGGTGGATGCTTGGAACGCCCTCCTGATGGAAGTGGTGGGGACAAATACAGTACGAAACAAAAAAAGCAGAACCTGGACTGACAACAATTATAGGTGAAAAACCTTGTTTATTATGCCCCGATGCGTTTCGGCTACCAGCCTTCTTCAGGGGGTCTTAAAAGGAGCACACCTTAAATCTGTCAAGTAGAACGTTAAAACATGAACCAGACATGTAAGACGCTAAAAGCGTGAAGTGCGTTCTGCCCAGTGCGTTCTGCCCAGCTACACCTTTTAGCGTCTTACATGTCTGGTTCATGTTTTAACGTTCTACTTGACAGATTTAAGGTGTGCTCCTTTTAAGACCCCTGAAGAAGGCTGGTAGCCGAAACGCGTCGGGGCGTAATAAACAAGGTTTTTCACCTATAATTGTTGTCAGTCCAGGTTCTGCTTTTTTTTGTTTCTTATTGGTGTGCAGATCCTTTTGCTCTTTTTGGTACTACTACTACTGGGACAAATATAGTGACAGAATTCAAAATGGCATGGGACAGACACATTGGATCCCTTTATATCAACAGGATAAAATCAAGACAAACATAACTATCTCTTATATCTCAGTAAATAGGGGTGACCTACACGGAGCGGTGGATACACCCCTAAACAAAGACCTACATGGAGCGGTGGATACACCCCTAAACAAAGGCATGGGGAGGGGTGACCTGCACGGAGCGGCAGGTGCACCTACTCTTGCTGCCTTGCTGGGCAGACTAGATGGACCATACTCTTCTTTATCTGCCGTCATATACTTTGTTACTATGTTGAGGTTCATACTGGCTTTGCATGAGGGCACAGGCTACTTAAGGAGGAATGTTTTCAACTAAGTGTTTCTCAGTCTCTATCTGCTGGTGGATGAGCATAACCCACACATCTTGACTGAACTGGAGGGACTCCAGGAAAGGAAATTAGCAGATAAGGTCTAATTTAACCATACTTTCCAGTGTTAGACTCCACTGCATTTTGAAAACGTGCACTGTCACTTTGAAAACTATCCCAGGAAAACTGCGCTTACGTTTAGACTTGTTATTTGCAATGCACAATTGTTCTGGGTTGCATATCTGAATACGTTTAAATTTTCTAAAGTATGCCTGTAGGTGCAAACTCTCTTCAACCTCTATCTCAGGGATGCCTCATCAAACACAAAGTAAATTTAAGTATATACAAGTTGCATGCACGTAAGCTAACTTACAGTATCATGCAGGTCATTTTATAACAAGCAATTTCTGCACATAAAGCACTGCTTTAGCCATGAAAATGCATTTAGGGAATTATCTTCTCTTTAAATAGAACATAAATCTACTTCTACAAAATCAGCTGATTTTGCACAAATTAATAGCAAAGCCATTTGATGAATCAGACTATAAGCGTAAACTGCACTCTTTATCCCCTGTTTGCTTCTGGGCAAAATCCAATTTAGCTGCCACTGACTTAATGAAGTCAGCAGACAATAAAAGCTAGCTTAGAAAGTTTAAAGTTGGGCTAATATAAAGGTAATATTGATAAGTGAATTGCCAACTTTATTTTGTTCAGATATGTAACTGTTGTCTTGTTTAATTTTATTAGCTTGGAATTTAGCAGTGCAGAGTGAAGAATACCCAAGATATATGAGGGACTTCTTCGTAGTCTCATTCAAGGTATTTAACTTTGCTGAAAGCTGAATATTGACTTTCACTTACTGTCTGGACTCGATTGTTTACATACTCTGCTACCGTTGGGTGTAAGAGACACAGGAGGGACTTGGCTCAGACTTGTAGTGACTGCTATTGCAGTGAAAGCATTTTTGGTTCTGTGTAGTCCTTATTGTAATATGCACTTCATGAAAAAACATACCTCGGTACAACAGAAAACTCCTTATAGAAAAGAGTATTGTATAATGTAACTGATGGTTCAGGGAAGCAATTCTTGATGGTCTAATGATTCCGTAATACTGGTATAGGTAGTATAATGGGCTATGGTTAGAAGCACTCAATAGCAAGAGTGACCAAGCCTTCTCTGGCAGCCCAGAATTGTGTTAGTCAAGACCATGATATAACATGCAGATACTCATAAAAGTGTGGTTCTAAAACTGGTCTGAGCAAGTGAATCAGTTCTTCAGTTCTTTTTCAGAGATCATTGACTTTTTATACCTTCTATTTCAATTAGGATTCCCATGGAAAACTAAAGGATGGTTAAGTGTGGCATTTTTTCTCAGCCTTTCTGAGGAAATGATCTATTGATTCATTAACTATGATGTTTTCCTTTTAAGTACTGTAGATACCATAAGACAAGGTCTAGCATGCCCTTAGGGTCTTTGCGGGAAGGGAGGGAGGGGCTCCTCCTTATTCATTGTTCCAGGTCCTCATATTCTAAAATACACATTCAGATAGGAATGAATACTCATCCCAAGAGCTCTGGGTAGCAATTACAGTACTCTCTCAAGCTGCTTCACACACCAACCCAAGGCCCTCCAGTCTGACAACATTCACCCTAGATCATGCTCAGAAAACACATCTTTGTGGGAACACTACCACCAGTGCTCTAAAAATTGGTTCCCTTCTCTCTGGGACATACTGTGTTGCTCAGAGGACTATGTCCCTTCTGTTTCCTAAACCTTTGTGACCCTACTATGTACACTTAAAGCATCTCTATATATAATTTGCTAGGTCACTGTGCATATCACATTGGAAAAAAGCAAAGTTGTCATGGCTTTTGTGGACATGAAGTGATTAGTTTTCATTCCTTTCAGTATCCCTTGGGAATGCGAATTAAGGAAGAAATCCAATAAAATTTATTTTGGTAGTTTACATATTTATTGTGGGTCAGGAGCGATGTTAATGTGTAAACTGTGGGTCGTTACTCTGTTTGTGCTTTAAACAGGTAAAAGGTACATGGGATGTTCCACATGTTGTCTGGTGGTATTCATCTGCTGTGGTATTCATCTGCTGTGAGAAATTTCTGGGTCCTCGGGCATGGATTCTCTGGTGTAAAATTGGGTGGGTGTTACATGTACTGCAAGAGGCATGTACAGTCTCTGGCTAGTAGCTACTGATGTGAACATAATCACAAATGGCCTGGTATTAAAAAAACCCAATATTCATATGCCTTGGCAGTCAGACACAGTACTTAAATATCAATGGGATATTCACCAGCAGTATCCAGATAGGAGCTGCCACTAAATATCTGGGCTGAGTGGTGCTATCCAGATATGGAAATGGAGTTAGTGCAGAGGGTGGCTATTAAAATGATTAGTGGTCTTCATTATAAAGCATATGAGGACAGACTGAAGGATCTTAATATGTACACCTTAGAGGAAAGGCGGGATAGAGGTGATATGATTGAGATGTTTAAATACCTCCGTGGCATAAATGTTCAGGGAGAGAGCCTCTTTCAATTGAAAGCAAGTTTTGCTACGAGGGGACATGGGATGAGGGTGAAGGGAGATAGATTCAGGAGTGATATGCGGAAATATTTCTTTACGGAAAGAGTAGTGGATCTGTGGAATAGTCTCCCAGTGGAGGTGGTAGAGATGAGAACAGTAACTGAATTCAAAAAAAGCATGGGACAAACACAGAGGATCTCTAAAGGTAAAAAGGGGACTGTTTTAGTTGTTGATATGGAAGGACAGACTAGATAAGCCATGTGGTCTTTTTCTGTCATCATATTTCTATGTTTCTATGTACTGGCACATATCTGGTCAGCACGATATTCAGCCAGCACTTACCTGGATTGCAGTTTAGGCCTGCTTTTTACCTGGCTTAAGTTGTCCAGATAGGTGCCAACTGAATATCATGCTGACCGGATAAGTACCACATCCTCGCTCCACCCATGAACTTGCTGTGCCACTGGGTTAAGAAATAAATCTGTTGTTATTGTTAAGTGTCAAGTCAGTGTTGACTCATAAAGACCCTCTGGATAGTTGTCCTAAACTGTATTTGGTCTTCAGTTAGGCAGCTTATTGTTGATAGAGTGGCATGCATAGCTGCTGTTATTGTATCAATCCATCTCTTTGCTGGTCTTCCTCTTTTGCATTGACCTTCCACCATGCCATTTTAGAAGCCCTATATTTATATATTTAACTAGTTTTTTATATCCTTATCCTTCAATCAAAGCAGTTTTCATTAAACCTCAATGTGTACAAAGAATGCTGAACAGTTGGGGAGTGCGAGATGGGTATATGGGACAGGATAACAGATTAACTTATGTACAATGCAGCATATAGGGTATATCGTATGTATAGCTTATGTCTGTGGTGATGAGGGAATCATCATTAGTTCTTGGTTGGAATTGTCAGGTGGGGGTTTCAGAACCTTACCCTGGATGGGAGGCAACGTGGCATTTTCCAGATGGTTTGTGCAAAGGAAAGTTTTCAGTTTCTTTTGGAAGTCTTTGATGTCTGTCTGTCATGGCTTGCATGTCATCTGGTAGGGAGTTCCATAGTGACGGGGCATACAGTGAAAGCACTCTTCCGGATGTAGATTTTTTGGATTTTTGATGTTCATGGGACGTGATGATCTTATTCTTGTTGATGTCTCTCCTGGGACGAGTGCTTGAGTCTCTTGAGATTAAGTCTTGTAAGATGTCGGCCAAGGAGTGATGGATGCTTTTAAAGATGTTTATTGTTGTCTTGAACCTGATGCAAGAATGTATTGGGAGACAATGTAATTGGTTAAGTATGGCGGAGATATGCTCTTGTATAGAGGTTCCGGTGATAATTCGCACTGCTGTGTTTTGTGCTATCTGGAGTGGCATGTTGGCTTGTTTTGGGAGTCCCTAGTAAAGTGAGTTGCAGTAGTCAAGTATGGAGGTGATTACTGCCTGGCATACTGATCAAAAGTGTTTGTGGCTTAGGAATGGTTTTAGTCTCCTGATAACTTTCATTTTATAGTAGGCATTTGCAGAGGTTTTATTTATGTGTGACTGCATGGTGAGTTGTTGGTCCAAGGTGATCCCTTGGTATCGGACCTCATTTTTCACTGGTATGGACCTTTGTAGTATGTCAATTGATTGAGGAGGAGTGAATATGGCATTTCTTGTGATGAAGAGTGCCTCTGTCTTTGTGTAGTTTAGAGATACGTTGTTGTTGCTGAGCCAGATGATCATGTCTTCCATGTATGTGGTTATGGCTGAGATGTTAGGCTGGTGTATCTCAACTGGGGCATATACCATGATATTATTGGCATATAGCTGGTACTGAATTTTGTGCTTTTGATGATTTCACAGATGGGCTGTATGTAGATGTTGAATAAAAGAGAGGAGATTGATGATCTTTGGGGTACTCCATGTTGTAAGGTGAAGGGTGCAGATCTGTTCATTCTGCATTTTACCTGTTGTTGTTGGTTATTGAAGTAGGATTTTAACCATTCATGAGTTAGACATTTGAAAATGGGCGCTTTAGACATGCAAAGCGTGGAGATGTTCCTGCTGCCATTTTAGAAGCCAGGTATATAGATGTCCCCAGCATGAGAATGACCATATAGAATGGGGGCGTGGTAGAGGCTTGGCCTGGGATGAGCAAGAGAGATGCATGTCACAGGTGTGATTTCAGAATGGCATAAGCACGTCTGGCTCTGGTTAATAAGATGTCCATACCTATAGCTGCTCTTAACATGAGTAAAGTGAAAAAAGTGCTCATTTCATGGATGCAGTGCTTCCAGGGGGAAGCACAAAATGTGCTGTCATTGCCATAGTTATTATTTCATGCCCAAAGAAATCTCCATGTAAATACATATTCCAAACATATTATAGGCCCATCACTGCACATATGAGTATCTGAAATGGTAGGCCAGGATGTGCTAGTCTCAGAACATAGTTGCTCCCCTTCTTAAATTCCTCGGCCGGGATGTCCAAGTAACCAGTTCTGTGGACGTCGAATTTGGGGACGTCCACATTTGTGAAATGGCCTATACCCATGCATGTACTTGGCTTTGCTATGTATGGGGGTGAGGTATTCCAGAACTGCCTACCTAGGCGTTGTTTTTTGTGGTGCAGATGAAGTGATTTCAGATGGCACGTACACGTATCTCTCTTCATTGCTGCTACTCCCCCAGGTTTTTGTATGTTCTGCTCTGGACATCCCACATTCTTCGTAGATGCCCTTCTAGAATGCCACTTCATAGATCTATCTAGAGAATTGATTACAGATTGATACATTAGGAACTAGATATGTCTTAGGGTGCAACTTTATCAAGATTTGCCATTCCTTAGATGTTATCCAGCCCTGCGCTGCTGCTGGTTTCCAGATCATACTGCTAGACCAGTCCAGACAAGCGGGTTATGCACCCCTGCCAGCAGATAGGGAGACAGAGAAAAAAACTCCAGAGCAGTGATTGGTCGGGATCTGGGTGACATAGGCATACCCCTAGGGATCCTATTCAGTATTTTCTTTGTCTCAGCAGATGAGGGTGTTCTTCAAGCTTGTTCTACAATTTGTTTTTTTCCTTTTTCACTGTATCTTGAGGCTCCTGGATGCACCCAGAGTACACAAGAGGTGTTACTCTGGGTTTCCCAGCAACTTGATTCCCCAGATAAACTTGTGGAGCTCCTGAGCCTGGCTTCAGTAGAGCTCCCGATTTTCTTTAAGCAGCGCAGCGCTGAGTCTTTGCCATGAGGGCTTAGACATTAGCAGGAGGATCAGGTATCTATTTCTGAGAGAAACTGTAAGTAAACTGTTTTCTTACTTGCCTCAGCTGCCCTGGGTTTATTTCAACTGCATTGGGACCGGCTGTCTCTGACCTGATTCCTTCACTTCCGGTTTCGTCGGGGTCTGTTAAACTGGGTTTTGAAGTTCCTATTTTCTTTCTTCATTTTTATTTCCTGGATGCACCCAGAGCACACAAGAGGTGTTTCTCTGGGTTTCCCAGGCTTCCCTCCTTAATAGCTGTATTTTCTGTAATCAGCAATACAGCAGGGTTTGAGCTCCTGATTTCACTGTCAGTGCAGCTCCCCTTCTCTCCATCCCTCCTCAGAAACACCTTCCAGCCCCTGCCATGAGGGTTTAAGTGGCTGCAGAGGGATCAAACTCTAATTTCCCTACCTTTCAGTCACTGTAATTACCTTACACTGACTTTGAAAGTTTCTCTTCTCCTCCATGGGAACTCAGCTCCTCTGTACCAGCACAGTGAATAACTGACAGTTTCCTTCTCCCCTCCGTTTCTGGTGATTCAGGGTTCATCAGGATTTGAATTTTTAAGTTGCTAGCAGCACTCCTTGCTTCTTCCCCAGCAATTTCGCTGCATTTTTAAGGTTTTTAGAGCATAGGAAACTTTTATTTTGTAGTTTTTCTGTGCCGGCGGCCATTTTGAAAATCGGGAGAGATTTCTCTTCAGTGTTTTTTTTTTTGAGGGAGCAGCTCTGGGCAGCCATTTCAAAACATTTAAACATGCTGTGAAGGCACAGGGGGTTTCAAAATCCCTTTTCTTTGAAGAGTCTTCTGTTTCCCTAAGCCTACCTTGATTTTTGTTTAAAAAAAAAGGTTTAAGCCTCTGCAATGCCTGTTTCTCTGCATAGCTGTATTATATGTAATAATAATAAGGAGTGTTCCTCCTGCATGCTGCATCCAGGAGAATCTTCTTCCTCCATTCCCACTGCGCTGCCAGCTGGGGATATCAGCGCCTTAACTCCTCCCTCCTTAGAGCCCCTGCAGCAGGGTCTACCTGCAGAAAGGACTCAGTCAGCTCCCATTTTACTTCCACAGCCGCTGGAAGCCACAGCAGCTTTGGCTGACAGTGAGTTCCTGACGCTCTTCCACCAGGCATGGCATCTGTGGCATTCGGAGTCTTTTGGTATACCTCCAGCACCCGCCCAGTAGCAGACAAGGATATGGCAGGGTCTCGCAAGTGGTCCCAAAAGTCCTCAGACCTTAAAGCAGTATGTCCTCCCAGGAACGTTGCATGTGGCTTGCGGGACACTACGGATATTCAAGAAGACTTTAAATCTTCTGAGGTGAGCCCTGACTCGTTGGAGAAAGAAGATGGGGAATATTCTCAGTCTGATTCTTCACTGACAGTTCACGAGGACTCTCAAGATATCAGACTTTTTTGGAAAGTGGATTGCCGGCCCTAATCACACAGGTGATGGAGTCGCTACGCCTAGCCGACACGCCTGATCCTCAGAGTTCTCAAACCCTGTTGCAGCCGGATCCCATTTTACAGGGCATTCGTAAGCCTTCCAAAGCTTTTTCCTTACCAGCCGAGTTACAGCAAATGGTATCTCAAGAGTGGGACTCTCCAGAGTCCTCTCTACGTACAGCATGTGGTATTGGTCAGTTATACCCTTGGTCTCCCTCTGACTTGGACCGTTGGCTGCAATGCAGTGTGTGCCTTTGAGTCAGTCCTGACTCCTGGCGACCCAGAAGCTCCTGGGTTTTCTTGGCAGTGTCACCGGAAGTAGATTGCCAGGCCTTTCTTCCGAGGCAATGGAGGGTTAAGTGACTTGCCCAAAGCCACATGGAGTGCTAGTGGGAATTGAACCCTGGTTGCTTGGTTACCAAGCCAGTGTTCTAACCACTAGGCTACTCCTCCACTCCACCGTTGGCTGACATACCCGAACGTTGATGCATTAGTGACCGGGGTCACCAAGCATACCACAATTCCGGTTGAGGGCGGAGCAGCACTCCGCGACCAGCAAGACCTAAAAAGTTGAGAGTCTGCTAAAGACGGGTTTTTCGTCGTCCGCTCTTTCCCTTCAAGCATTGGTGTGCGGAGGTCTAGCAGCACGGGCCTCCCTTCAATGGATTCAGCAGTTTCCAGGTGATCCCGAGTTGGCTCGTTTAGAATCCATCACTGCATTCCTGGCAGAGGCCTTCTATGATCTCCTGCGGCTGTCAGCTCGCTCCGTAGCATCAGTGACAGTAGCTTAGAGATGGCTCTGGCTGCGTCAATGGGCAGCAGATGTTGCTTCATTCAAAGACTCCAGCGTTTAGATGCCATTCATCCAGTTCCACCGTTGGAAAGAGGACTAGGCCATTACTCTGTCTATTTCGTGGTGCCAAAAAAGGACGGCTCCTTTCGTCCTATCTTGGATCTCAAAGGCGTCAATCGCAGTCTGCGGGTACCAGACTTTCGAATGGAGACTCTGCAATCCGTTATTCAAGCGGTACGCAAGGGGGAATTCTAGCTTCCCTCGATCTCGCGGAAGCATTCTTTCACATTCCCATTCGAGAGGGGCATCAGCGATTCCTTCGATTCTCGGTACTCGGTCAACATTTCCAATTTCGTGTGATACCCTTCGGTCTAGCTTCGGCGCCTCGAACCTTCTCCAAGGTAATGGTGGTAGTAGCTGCGGCCTTATGCAGCCGCAGCATCAGAGTTCATCCTTATCTGGACGACTGGCTCATTCTCACAGACTCTCTCGCCGAGGCTTGCAGCACAGTCTCGGTAGTTGTTGCCTTTCTCGAGAACCTCGGCTGGGTAATCAACCGCGACAAGAGTTGTCTTCAGCCGTCCCAGGAGATCGAATTTTTGGGGGCTCGATTCGAAACAGCCTTAGGCCGGGTCTTTTTGTCAATGCCTCGATTCCTCAAGTTAACTTCTCAAGTTCACAGTCTCCTAGCACAGGTCTCGCCTCGAGCATGGGATTATCTTCAAGTCCTGGTATCCATGGCGGCGTCCATAGATCTCGTGCCTTGGGCCAGAGTGCACATGCACTGTCTACAGAAAGCTCTCCTGACACGATGGTCACCAGTTTCGGAAGACTACCACATTCGCCTTCCGCTTCACTCCAGGGTCAGACTAAACCTACGGTGATGGTTCTCCTCCAGAAACCTCCTGAAGGGGGTTCCCTTAGAGACTCCGTGTTGGATCGTTCTAACAACGGATGCCTGTCTGTCCGGTTGGGCCGCGCACTGTCGATCTCACACTGCGCAGCGCACTTGGACAGCACGCGAATCCCGCTGGACAATCAATCGACTAGAGGCACGAGCAGTACGTCTGGCTCTACTGAGATTTCACACTCTTCTGCATGGGAAAGCGGTTCGGATACTATCCGACAACGCGACCACAGTTTCCTACATCAACCGTCAAGGAGGGACCAAGTGCACTGGAGTGTCAAACGAGATGGCTCTTCTTCTTCTTCCTTGGGCAGAGAGAAATCTCCAAGCCCTCTCCGCCCAACACATTGCAGGAACCAGCAATGTGAAGGCGGACTTTCTGAGTCGCAATACCCTCAACCCCGGCGAGTGGGAACTGGCCCCACTAGCCTTCCAGAGGATAGTTCAAAAATGGGGGTCGCCGGCGATAGATCTCATGGTGTCGGCAGCGAATGCCTAAGTTCCGAGTTTCTTCAGCCGTTGGAGATAACGCGGGACTCTCGGCATCGATGCTTTGACTCAGACTTGGCCGTAAAACCAGCTTCTTTATGTTTTTCCACCCTGGTCCATGATCGGCAGGATCCTGCAGCGAATTCGGTCGCAAAGGGGGCCGGTAGTCCTCGTGGCCCCGGATTGGCCAAGAAGACCATGGTATGCCGATCTCATAAGGCTTTCACGGGGGTCGCCATTGCGGCTGGCAGCTCCCTCCAGACTCCTCAGACAGGGACCGATCTTCATGGAAAATACAGCTCCCTACTCGCTTACGGCTTGGCTCTTGCACGCCGCCATTTGACCCGTAAGGGGTATTCGCCTAAGGTGGTGGCTACCCTCCTTAGCGCACGACGGTCTTCAACATCCGCTGCTGCTGCGAGAGTATGGCGCGTCTTCGAGGCTTGGTGTTCACGTCATCACTTGTCCCCGTGGCGTACTTCAATTCCTGATATTCTTGCCTTGTTACAGGACGGTCTTGATAAAGGGTTGGCGCTCGGTTCACTTCGAGTGCACATGTCTGCCTTGACATGTTATCGGGGTCCGGTGCTCGGTTTATCCCTTGCTTCCCACACTGATGTGTCTCGGTTTCTGAAAGGGGTCAAACTGCTTCGTCCTCCGACCCGTCCGGTAGTTCCTCCTTGGGATCTAGCACTAGTTCTCAGGGCGCTCCGAAATCCGCCCTTTGAGCCTTTGAAGGAAGTGTCTCTTCTAGATTTGACGCTCAAAACGGTGTTTTTGGTAGCAATCACGTCGGCTTGAAGAATCGCGGAGCTTCAAGCTCTCTCGTGCAGGGATCCGTATCTTTCTTTCTCTCCTGAGGGGGTAACTCTTCGCACGGTTCCTCCCTTCCTGCCCAAAGTGGTTACTCCTTTTCATGTCAATCAGCCCCTGCTATTGCCTGCCTTCTCTAATGAACAGTGTGCGGGTAGGTGCAAAAGTCTTCCCTTCCTCGACCTCAAGCGAGTTCTCCTTCGCTATTTGAAAGTTACCAATTCCTTTCGCAAGACTGACCATCATTTTGTTCTCCTTTCGGGGCCACGCAAGGGTTTGGCTGCTTCCAAGCCTTCTATCGCTAGGTGACTGCGTCGTGCCATTGAATCGGCTTACATTCTCCAAGGCCAGCCAGTTCCAGAAAGGCTTCAAGCTCATTCCACTCGAGCCCAATCCACGTCATGGGCCAAGAGGTCCCATGTCCTTCCTCTCGATATTTGTCGAGCGGGCACCTGGTCGTCCTTGTCCTCTTTTGTTCAGCACTATCGGTTGGATATACAGGCCCGAGAGGACAATCGTTTCGGAGTTGCGGTGCTGTCGGTGGCTCTATCTGCCCACCTTGAGGGTAATTAGCTTGGGTACTTCCCGCTTGTCTGGACTGGTCTAGCAGTATGATCTGGAAGGAGAAATTTCACTTACCGTTAATTTCCTTTCCTGGAATACTGCTAGACCAGTCCAGAACCCACCCAGCTTGTCAGAGGCACTGGTACTTGTGCAGAGCAGCCGACAGTCATAGGCTCCGCGAGCACATCAGGAGTTTGTTTCCTGGGAATGTGTCAAAGCAGTCATTTCAGGCTTCTTCCCTTGGAAATGATATTTGATCCTCCTCTTCCGTTTTTCGTTCGCGTTGAGGGGTTTTTTAAGGGTTCAAAGTTGCGTTTTGTCCCTGAGATGTTGCCTGTTTGGCTTGTTACATTGTTACTGAATAGGACCCCTAGGGGTATGCCCTATGTCACCCAGAGCCTGACCAATCACAGCTCTGGAGTTTTTTTTCTCTGTCTCCCTATCTGCTGGCAGGGGTGCATAACCCGCTTGTCTGGACTGGTCTAGCAATATTCCAGGAAAGGAAATTAACGGTAAGTGAAATTTCTCCTTAGTAATCACAGTGATCATTTGTTTAAGAGGTTCCCAAGGATTTTCATACAGTATTTCACATCTCTGAGCTGTCACATTATTTCTTGATGATACTGTGATTGAGATAACACAACCATCACTCCCCATTTATCCGCTGGGTGAATAATTAGCAATGTATGTTGAGATAACTGTTGAATAGCTGCTCACTGTATTTTTGAGATATTATTGTAGTGGTTATTGTGAATCACTTCCATAACCCCTAAATCTCTTAAAACCAGTTTCTGAAATGTAATTAATATTGCAACAGTAAACCTGAGTTGGCAATGAGAGGTCGGTTTTACCAAAGACCGATGTGATTACATTATAGTAGTAGTATAAAATAATATAATTGCCAACTTCTGAAAAAAATGATACAATTCTGTCCGCATATTAAAGGAATCATACATTACAGTCAGGGTGAATTTATAAGGCATTCTGCTTTTTTCTTCACTGCCCCATCCTTATAGAATTGTTTACTTCTTACTATCCGCTTGGAACCCTCATTTAAAAAGTTTAAAACTCTACTTAAGACTCGCTTGGTTGGACAGGCATTCGAAATAGGACTGGGCCCAGGAGATGGTTGATGGCTCGGCAAGCACTAACCTTCTTTATTTCTTTATCTGTATAACTCTTTGTGATGAGGCATAGAGGGTATTTACTCACTTGTAACAGGTGTTCCCCATGGACAGCAGGAATAAGTCCTCACATATGGTTGACATTCCCAAAGGAACCCTGTATGGGAATGCTCCCCAGCTTCTATTGGAAGCTTTTGAGAGGCTCCATCACATCTGTGTGCCTTCTTCGCACCTGCTGTCGCAGCACCATCAGTCTGATAATATAGCTACAAGACAGCTCCTCAGGGAGGTGGGAGGGTTGTGAGGACTTATTCCTGCTGTCCATGGAGAACACTTGTTACAGGTGAGTGACTACCCTTTCTCCATGCACAAACAGAAAGTAAGTCCTCACATATAGGACTCCAAAGCTACAGAGGCCACCGAGAAGCTCACCAGGGGCAATATGAACTGTGGAACACGCAAAACCAACTAGGTATAGCAAAGGCAAAACAGCCACATCTGTTCTGCACTCTGCAGCATTTCTTTCTCTAATTAACTCATTAGTCATTGTTCTGATTAGTTTCTTTTTTTTGTTTGTTTGTTAGCCAGGACAGACAGAAGGGCATTAGGGGAACGGAGATGGATTCTAGTCCCCAAAGAGGTGCTGGAGTACAGATTGGCTGAAGTTACTATTGCATCAAGAATGCCCTTCCAGGCAGTAGTGAAATGTGAACATGTGGACTGAAGCCCACGTTGCAGCCCTGCAGATTTCCTCCATGGAGACCGAGCACAAGTTGGTCACCAGCGCAGACATAACTCAGACATTGTGAACCATGACATGAGCATCAAGGCTCAGGCCTCCTTGGGCATAAGCGAAGGAGATGCAGTCTGCTAGCCAAATGGAAAGAGAGCATTTGAAAACTGCAGCCCCCAGCTTGCTGTGATCAAAAGAAACAAAAAGTTGAACGAACTTCCTATGGTCCTTTGTCTGCTCCAAGTAGAAGGCTAAGGTCCGCTTGCAGTCCAACAGGTGCAATGCCGCTTCCCCTTTGTGGGCATGAGGCCTATGAAAAAATGTTTCTTCAGGAACAAGCAGGAAGTCAGTCCTCACATATGGGTGATGTCGGCGCCGACGGAGCCCTCGTGAGGAGCAATTCCCCAGCTTTCCATGTGAAGGGGGGCGGGAAGGGGATCGCACATGCGTGATGCAATCCCAAAGGCTTTCTTTGAAAGCTGGGGAATTGCTCCACACGAGGGCTCCGTCGGCGCCGACGTCACCCATATGTGAGGACTGATTCCTGCTGTCCCTGGAGAATACCTGTTACAGGTGAGTAACTACGCTAAGTAGCACTATGGACTGGTTGAGATGGAAATCTGAAACCACCTTTGGAAGGAATTTAGGATGCATTCAAAGAACCACTCTATTATAGTAGAATCTGGTATATGGTGGATGAACCACCAGAGCCTGAAGCTCACTCATCCAGCGCGCCAAGGTGACAGCCACCAGAAACAAGTCTTCCCGGTCAAGATCATCAGTGGACATGAGTCAAATGGCTCAAAGAGAGCTCTCATGAGCTGCCTTAGCACCACATTGAGGTTCCAAGCCACGGAGGGGGGGGGGGGGGATTGTACGGAAGCTTTGAGAGAAGTAGCCCTCGCATGAAGCGAGTAATCAAAGGCTGTGCTGAGATGGGTTTCCCATCTACCCTGCAATGGTATGCCCCAATCGCACTGAGGTGAACTCAGATGGAGTTGGATTTCAGGCCGGAGTCAGACAGGCATACAAGATTGTTGAGCAGACAAAGGGATACAGGGCTTGGCCCTCATACCAAACCTCTTCCAGACCTTCTCATCCAGACCTTCCTGGAGACCACTAGGAGTTCAGTTATGTTGTCAGGCAAATGGAGCTCTGACAGGACTAGACTCTCAGCATTCATGCTGTGAAGGCCAAGGACCAGACATTGAGATGTAGCATCCTCCCATCTTCCTGCAAAATAAGGTTCAGAGCATGGCCAAGCTGCAGTGGTTCCCACATAGAGAGCTGCAGCAGGAGCAGGAACTAGGGCTGTCTGGGCCAGTACAGCGCAATGAGTATCATCATACCTCTGTCTGTCCCCCGAGTGCAAGAGGAAATCGTCCAATGCCAGGCCACTGTGGGATCCTGCTCTGGAGCAGAACCAATATATCTGGGTATTTCATGGAGTGGCAAACAGGTCTGTTGAGGGAGTGCCCCACTCCCAAAAGATGTGGGTCACTACATCTCTGTTCGGCGCCAATTCATGCGACTGAAGGACTCGACTCAGCCTGTCTCCCTGGCCTCAGAGGGCATATAATAAAAGTTTGTACCTGAGGAGTAACAGTGGGATTTAAACCCTGCTTTTTCCTGTGCCAGGCAGCTGCCCTAACCACTAGACTACTCCTCCACTCCAGAGGAGGCTCACAGGAGTAGATGTGGCCAGGGGTTGATTGAATAGTGAATCATCTAACCAGAGTTTATGCTACACTGGATCTTTGAGCAACAAACTGGAGACACCAGAGAAGAGGGAGGGAGGGAGGGAAAAGCAGAGCTGTATGATGAGAGCACCCAGGAAAACAGCACTTCTCAGGGTCTTTAAATTGATGACTGTTTTTAGTGTGGAGGAGTGGTGACAGAGGCAGTCCCAGCAGAAGTGTGCCACCACTTGCACAATCCTTACTGCAACATTCCTCATCTACTCCTTTACCCTTACCAAGACAGCAAGGCAGCCCAACCTCTACTGCACCAGGGAATGTAGAGAATTCCTATAGCTCACTAAAGCAGTGTTTTTCAACCTTTTTTGTGCAAAGGCACACTTTTTTCATGAAAACAATCACGAGGCACACCACCATTAGAAAATGTTAAAAAAATTTACCTCTGTGCCTATATTGACTATATATAAAGTAATTCTCTTGAATAGGAATCAAACACTCACACCAACCCCCTCCCCTGCTGGTTCACACCAACCCCCCTCCCCTGCTGGTTCACTCACACCACCCCCCCCCCCCTCCACTGCTGGTTCACTCACCCACCCCCCTGTCACTTACTCACCCCTCCTGCTGGGTCACTCACTCACTTACCCCCCCTCCCCTGTTGGTTCACTCACACCATCGCCCCCCCCCCTTTGCTGGTTCACTCACACTCCCCCCCCTTTGCTGGTTCACTCACACTCACCCCCCCCCCATGCTGGTTCACTCACACACACACACACCCCCTCTGCCCAAGCTGCTGCTTCTGCTTTGTACAGAGCAGCGGCTGCACTACACTTACATTGAAAAGTAAAGAGAAACTGTGTCAGGAGCCCTCCGGTCATCGCAGAGCCCGAGGAAGTGATGTCATGGGGGCGGGCTCCTCACAGGCTGTCTTTCCTTTTCAAATTAACTTTATTGCAGCTAAAGTTAATCCCTGCACTAAGTGTGGCATGGGATCTGTTTCACCGAGCAGTGGACTGATGGCTACACCTCTGAGAACCTAATCAGGCAGCAGGAGAGGACACATTCTCAGAGGAAAGAGATGGAAGGACAACAAAAGGTGTTAATGACATGGGAACCTCCTGCCATGGGGCATAAACACCTGCCAATAAACTGTTCAACAGCCAAAATGCTTCGGACATGAAAGCAGCTGTTCTAAACTAATTTAAGGCTGCTGAACACAGAAATCATAATGAAAATGGCTGATTAGGTCTAGTTGCTATTAATTAGTCATTAGGGGCCATTAACTGTGTATTATGCAACATTTGCGTGAGATTGCATAATCCCTACTTTCAACCAATAGAAATATCTGTCCAAAACCAGATGATGCAATCAGTATTTAAATTTGCATCACTTGACAGTATAAATCTTAAGGTGTATTAGTCACAGAAAAATTAAAAATTAATTATTTTGCATTATTTTATGCCGATAGGCCAATCACAGCGTATTCGGCGATGCATCGTACTTGTGTTAATAATGCAGATAATTTCTGCTATATTTGTGGAGAAGTGACTTTTACATCACAAAAACGGAATATGACTGTGGCGGTTAAGAAAGCCTACAACTTATATTTTGGCTGCAGAATAGGAGATCAGGATAAGAGCTGGGTGCCACACATATGCTGCAATACATGTACAACAAATCTCAGGCAGTGGATGAATGGGAAAAGGCAATCAATGCCTTTTGCAGTTCCAATGATCTGGAGAGAGCCCACAGATCACGTCAGCAATTGCTACTTCTGTATGGTTCCTCCAATTCAGAAAGGCCTATCCAGAAAGAGTAAGTGGACCGTGCAATATCCAAACATTCCATCTGCAATACGCCCAGTGCCTCATGGAGAAGGGTTGCCAATTCCCAAAATGTCAGAATCATTATCATTAGAATCAAGTGAGGAAGAGGAAGAAGTTTGTAGTCATGAACCGTCAACCTCACGTGACCCAGAGTTTCTTCTGGCCACTGCTAATGAGCCACACCTCATAATGCAAGGTGAATTGAACGACCTTGTCAGGGATTTGGATCTCCCGAAGAATAAAGCTGAGCTTTTGGGTTCCAGACTACAGCAATGGAATCTTCTGGCTGGTGACATTCAAATTTCTTTTTTCCGGGACCGTCAGAAAGACTTGGTGTCATTCTTTTTCAAAGAAGGTGATCTTGCTGCATGCAACAACGTAAAAGGTTTAATGGCAGCTCTCAATATCAATTACAATGCAGATGATTGGAGGCTCTTCATTGATTCATCCAAAGCAAGTCTTAAAGCTGTATTGCTGCATAATGGCAACTTGCTACCATCAATTCCTATTGCCCATGCAGCTTTTATGAAAGAGACTTATGACAATATGAAACAACTTTTGAAATGTATAAACTATGATCAACATCTATGGTCAATCTGTGGTGACTTCAAAGTGGTCGCCCTCTTGCTTGGTCTTCAGGGTGGATACACCAAGTACTGCTGCTTCCTATGTGAATGGGATAGTCGTGCTAGAGATTGTCATTTCGTCAAAAGGGACTGGCCACTCCATCAGTCACTGGATCCTGGAAGCAAAAATGTTCTGTTTCCAGCACTTGTAGACAGCAACAAGATTTTGATGCCTTCCTTACACATCAAGTTGGGACTAATGAAAAACTTTGTCAAGGCGATGGATAAAACTAAACCTGCTTTCAGGTATCTTAGTGGTAAATTTCCTAGACTGAGTGATGCCAAAGTTAAGGAAGGAGTTTTGTTGGCCCTCAGATTCGTGCACTTCTTCAAGATGACAAATTTCTTCGTTTATTGCGTGGAAAGGAAAAGGCTGCATGGATAGCATTTGAATCAGTGACACAAAATTTTCTTGGAAACAACAAAGCAAATAATTACTAAGAGATTGTTCAAGATCTTCTCAAGGCATACAAAAACCTTGGTTGCAACATGTCCTTAAAGATTCATTCTCTACGCTCATCTAGGTTTTTTCCCACAAAATTGCAGAGCAGTAAATGATGAACATGGAGAACAATTTCACCAAAACATTGCAGCCATGGAAAAGAGGTATCAGGGTAAATGGAGTTCATCAGTGCTTGCAGACTGCTGCTGCACAGTGACAAGGGATATTCCATTGCTTCAGTACAAGAAACAGATCAGGAAGAGTCCTGAAGCCACTGAATGAGAACAAAAATTGCTAGAATGTACTTACAAATGTTCTTACTGAAAGTTCAATTGCAGACATAATTACTCCTCTGTTTCTTCTAAGTACATTTATGAACTTTATTTTATAAAAACATACTTGTTATTGTACAAAGTTTCATTTGTAATAAGATTTTGATTTACATCTAAGGATTTAGGTTCTATTTTCACCATACATAGTGGTAAAATGTACATTCTTCAACATATCATAGAAACAGGAGCTAATTGACCAATTTCACTATCATATTTGAATTCAGCGTATCAAATTCATTAAGAAATAGTACATTTAATTTCTGAAGCAAACAATTTTTGAAAATTTGTAGAACAGTGTATAATGGGCAGAAACCACACAAATGCAAGACCAATGGCATAGAAGTTGAAACGTTAACTCAGAGGGGTACCCTGAGCATGAAGACAGCTTACAGGTTTGACTAGGTGAATTTAATGTTGCCAGATATACAAGGCATGCCATTACCTTACTAGACATCAGCAAGGGACTGCCTGTCGATGATCATGAGAGAGCCACAGAACTCCCTACATGTGGCTTGTTCCATATTTATTTATTTTATTTGGCTGGATTTCTATACCACCTTTCACCGGTCAAAGTAGTGTACATGGAACAGTTAATAGCACAGTGTATAGCACACTGTAACATTTTTTAACTATTTACAGCATGCATTGGTTAAGAAGGGGGGAATAAACTATATACATATTTATAGTTTCAGGGTATAACAGACATAGGGGCAGTTTTCAGATACAATGAACCTGGGATGCAGGGGATCATTGATTCTGCGGGGGCTGGGGGGGTTATGCGATTGGACTGAAATGCTCGGTAAAAAGGTGCGTCTTTAGGTGATTCCTGAAGTTGCTGAGGTCAGTGATGATGTTTCTTAGGAGGTTTGGTTGCGTGTTCCAGATTGATGGCACGCAGAGTTGGAAGGCTCATTCACAGACTTGATGGTTGTGCTTAGTTCTGGCGTGGGGGATGACTAGAGTATTCCTGGTAGAGGCTCGTCTTGATCTCTTGGGTTGTGAGGTTTGAATTAGAGTATGCAGGTGGGTTGGGGGGTTGGAGTGAATGGCTTTGTGGGTTACGAGAGGATTTTGTATTTATACAACTTTGTAGTGGTAGCCAGTGGAGTTGTTTGAGGATGGGCATGATATTGCTCTGTCTTGTTGCTCCCTGGAGGATGTGCACAGTTGTGTGGAGAGCGGTTTGTAAGGGGAGCAGTGTGGACTGTGGGAGGCCCTGATATATTGCATTGCAGTAGTCTAGATGTGGTAGGACTATGGCCTGGAGTGTAGAGCGGAGGTCTGGTGGATCAAGGAGTGATCAGAGGCGTAGCAGGGTTATTGTCTTGAAATATATTGCTCTAGTGATTTTGCTTATATGGTGCTGATCCAGGGTGATTCCAAGGTATGTTATGTCCATCTTGACTTTCACTTAGGTGTTGTTCAGGGTTAGGTCGGCTGGGGGGGGGAGAAGGTATTGTCTTTTGTTATAAAGAGAGCTTCAATTCCATACATTGTCTACTCTCTATTTTGGCTTATTTCAGTCTGTATACATCTGCTATCTGTGGGGCAACCCTGCCTTCCTTTTCGTCTCTCCGGGCCAGTCCAGGAACAAGAGGGCTGTCAATCTTCTCCAGCAACTGAGGACTGAAAACTGAAGTTTTGCAGATCTGGTATCTGGCTCCCCCTGCTGGTCGACCCTCAGTCTTTCAGTCCTCAGTAGCTGGAAGGGACATAATCCTGGCTGGCTTCCGAGAAAACCCTTAAAGTTTGGAGATTTCTTTTTTCTTTTCTTATATTTTACTTTAAGGCAGTGATTATGAGGAAAGAGCCCTAGCAGGGTTCCCCTCCACAAAACTTCAAATGGTTTAATTGTTAAAAAAAAAAAAAAATGGAGCTAGCAAGGCAGAGTCTGTCTTTCTCAACAGCTCTGATTACCGGGGGAGGGGGCAGAGAGGTGCTGGGAGCCCCAGAGACCATCCTGCCGCCCTCGGAGTTAAGTCTACTCTACCACTAGCAGTGGGGGAGAGTAACTTGACAGAAGTAGCAGTTCAGAGCAGATTTTCCTTTGGTTCAGGTATGTTGAAAGCTTTTTAAACCTGTCGGGGCACAACGTGCTTTTCGGTGGTTTTTCTTGTTTGTCAGCGTTTCCACTTTTCGCGCGGCGAGTGATACCGTGCTGGGTCCCTTTTCGGTTTCGCTATTTTTTCCTTTCAGAGAGTTCGTTTTTAGCTGCTTTTGCTTTAGGGTACTTAGTTTTGGGCTTTCTGGTGATAGCGGTCATGGAAAGTACCTCGGAGGGAGGTCCTCAGGGCAGTTTAGATTTGGTGGGAACGGCAGCCATTACAGGTACAGCTCCCGTTCTGTTAGCTGCTCAGGAGAAGCTCGCGAAAAAGAAAGCCAAGTCGAAAAGACAAGGACAGGTGGAGGAAGCTCCTCCACATTCTCTGTCTGAAGTGCACAAGGGCTTAGAATCTGTTTTTTCTGCTGATTTTATTTTGGCACTCCATCAGGCTTATTGTTTAAAGTGGCAGCAGGCTCAAGAGAAGGGTTCTGCCCCTGGGGCCGGGCAAGGCTTAGAGAGTAAGCCTTCTCAGTAGGATCCGGGAGAAGGTTCATCTAGAGTAGCCCACGGAGCGGAGATTAGTGCGGATAAGGCCGATCAGCACATCTCGGGGCCCCAAGGAGTGGAGGAAGGAGAACTCTTGTCAGATTCAGGTATGGAGTGGGCTACCGATTTGGATGAGGCTGAGTTCGGGTCCAGCGAGGATCCCAATATGTTTAGAGTTTTTAGGAAGGAGGAGTTAGGAGCGCTTATCGCCCAGACATTATTGACCTTGAATATTGCTTTGCCAACGGCTCAGGAAGAGCCTTTAGAGGATCCTCTTCTTCAGGGGTTTAAGATGGAGCAAAGGTGTTTCCCTGGGCACAGAGTCATGAAACAGATGGTAGAATCTGAGTGGGAATGTCCGGAGGCTTCTTTGAGAGGAGCATGGGATATCGGCCGGTTGTATCCTTTGCCACAAGAGGAGCAAGAGTTATTGAAAATGCCTAAGGTGGATGCCTTAGTCTCAGCGGTCACTAAGAAAACGACTATTCCTGTGGAGGGCGGTGCGGCCCTGAAAGATCTGCAGGATAGGAAATTGGAAACCTTGTTAAAACAAGCGTTTGAGTCTTGTGCGCTATCGCTGCGAGCGGCTGTGGAGCGTATGTCTCCCGGGCCTCCATTCGTTGGATCCAGGGAGGTTCTCTCTCCCGAATGGAGCAGGACGAAGGCGCAAAGCTAGAGTCAGCGGCAGCTTACCTAGCGGATACCTTCTACGATCTAGTGCGGATTTTGGCGAAGTTCATGGCAGTGGTAATTGCGGCTAGGAGATTTCTTTGGTTGCGGAATTGGGCGGCGGACGCCTCTTCCAAGGCACGGCCCAGTAAGCTTCCGTACAAGGGTTCGCTACTTTTTGGAGCAGCTTTGGAAAAGATTGTAAAGGATCTTGGGGATTCTAAAGGCGGTTGGCTCCCAGAGGACCGGCCAAAATCTCAAAAACCTAGCAACTTGCACAGGGGTGCGTCTCGAGAGGTTCGCATATTCAGAGATAGATTCAGGAGTGATATGCAGAAATATTTCTTTACGGAAAGAGTAGTGGATCCGTGGAATAGTCTCCCAGTGGAGGTGGTAGAGATGAGGACAGTAACTGAATTCAAAAAAGCATGGGACCAACACAGAGGATCTCTAAAAGTAAAAAGTGGACTGTTGTAGTTGTTGATATGGAAGGACAGACTAGATAGGCCATGTGGTCTTTTTCTGTCATCATGTTTCTATGTTTATGTTTATGTTTATGTTTATTGACTTAATATACCGCTAAACGAAAAAAAACATCATAGCGGATTACATAGTTCAAATCATAGAAACCATAAGGCAAAGGAAAAGAAGTTACAATGACGGATAGGAAAGCAAACCAGGCAGATTCATACAACAGGACAGTAGGGAGGAGAGAGAGAGAAGGGAAAGGGAAAGGGGAAGACAAAGTCATGTGAGGGGATCAGGAAGGTCGAAGGCAAGGGCGAAGAGGTGGGTTTTGAGACTGTTCTTAAAGGTAGTATGTTCCTGCCCAAGTCGGATAGAAGAAGGGAGAGAATTCCATAGGGCAGGGGCAAGGAAGAAGAACGCAGAGGAGCGGGTGGATTGGAGGCGAGCGCAGGTGGGTGAGGGAAGATGTAAGCGATTCAGGTGGAGTGAGTGCAAGGAGCGAGCTGGGGTATGGAAATGGACAAGGTCTGCTAGATACTGAGGGGAGTGGGTGTGAAGAGCATGGTGGAGGAGCACCAGGATTTTAAAGTGAATGCGGAATTTAATAGGGAGCCAATGGAGACTGATGAGAAGAGGAGTGATGTGATCGCGCATAGATGAATGAAAGATGAGCCGGGCAGCAGTATTTTGGATGCGTTGGAGACGGTGCAGTTGTATGGCGGGGAGACCGGCTAGGACTGAGTTACAGAAATCGATGCGAGATATAACCAGGGATAGAAGGAGGGTAGAGAAAGCTTGTGTAGAGAGAAAAGGCCTGATAGCACGGATCTGACATAGAAAGTAGAATGAAGTCTTTGAAATGTGAGCGATGTGATCCCGAAAGGTCAGGCTGGGGTCGAAAAGGACCCCCAGATAGCGAAAGGAGGAGATTAAGGGAATGGGTGAACTAGAGAAGGAGGGGGAGACCAGAGGGGGAGCACTATCACGGGAGAACCAGATGGCCAAGGTTTTAGTAAGATTAAGGTGTAGGCAATGAGTGGTAAGCCAGTTGGCTACGGCTGTGAGACACGTGTTCAGAGGGGAGAGATCGAGGGAAAGGGGGGATGTGTGATACAGAAGGAGCAGGTCATCAGCATAGTAAAAGGCAGAAATCCCGTGTTGTTGGACCAGTAAAGAGAGAGGTGTGAGAAAGATGTTAAAAAGAAGAGGAGCTAGAACTGAGCCTTGAGGAACACCACAGAGAAGGGGAGTATGTTCAGAGACAATCAGAGGAGTGGAAGTGGAGAGAACAGAGTAGGACCTGGAGGAGAGAAAAGAGTGGAACCAATGAAGGACTGTGCTACAGAGACCTGCCTCCCGTAGACGGGCTAGAAGAAGGGAGTGGTCAACAAGGTCGAAAGCAGCTGAAAGATTGAGGGAAACCGCCACCGAGAGATCACCGCGGTCGTGGGCAGTGTGAATTTCGTTTAGGAAACCAAGAAGAACAGTTTCGACACTGTGGCCGGGGCGAAAGCCAGACTGACGGGGATGAAGAAAGTGAGTAGAGTCAAGGTGGGAGGAAAGTTGAGAAAAGACGACTTTTTCAAGAATTTTAGATAAGAAGGGGAGGTTAGAGACTGGGCGGTAGTGCGCGGGAATCAAAGGATCGAGTGAGGGCTTTTTAAGGATAGGCCGGACCAGAGCATGTTTCCAAGACTGGGGGAACACACCTGAGGAAAGACTGGAGTTGATCATGGAAAGAAGTGGAGGATAAGGGCTTGGGCAAGCCACTTAACCCTCCATAGCCCATGTTCCCTGTAAAATAGTTATCTCCAAGTTATAATGCCCTGTTCAATGTAATTTCAGTTTGTTCAATGTAAACCGCACTGATGCAGAATAGCGCGGTATATAAGAGAATGTAAATAAATAAATAAATAAAATAAAATAAATAAATAAAGAGGGGGTAAGCAGCCAGGAGGAGGGGATGGGATCCAGAGCACAGGAAGTTTTCTTAGAAGAGGAGATAATTGCAATGAGCTCGGGAGAGGTGAGCGGATGGAATGAGTGCCAGACGTGGGATAGTTGGGGGGAGTGAGGAGGAGAACAAGGAGGAGGACTTGAGATGGGGGGAGGACAGTGAGGCAGAGATTGTCTGAGAGTGGATATCTTAGTACTAAAGTAGGATGCTAGCTCGGAGGGAGCGGGTGAGGGGGCAGGAGGGAGAGGGGTGGTACGGGATTGAAGGGAAGTAAGAGATTGAAGAACGGAATAAAGGTGGCGTGTCTGGTTAGGGGCAGAGGAGATGGTAGTGGAAAAGTAAGCCTGCTTGGCTGTGTGGACATGAGATCTGTAGTGAGAGTGCTCAGACTTGAAGTGAGAAAGAGTGGTGGGGGAGGGAGCTTTACGCCACATGCGTTCAGCCCGGCGAAGCTGTGCACGAAGAAGAAAAAGGCCGGAGTGAAACCACGGCTGTGAGGGACGGCGAGAAAGCGACCGGGGACAAAGAGGGGCAATGCAGTCCAAGGCGGCAGAGAGAGAGGAGGACCAGGTGGAAGCTTGGGAGGAGGGAGAGAGAAGGGAAAAATTAGGCGGAAGGAGATCGGTTGCTGAAGGAAATTGCTGAAGGGTCTCAGGGGTGATACGCCAAGTAAGGGATGTAGGAACGGAGGGAGGGGTGGGAAGGGAGGAGGGAGGGGCCAAGAGGGTACAGGGGGAAGGAAGACAGTGAAAGGTAACGCAATAATGATCGGTCCAGGGTTTCTATGTTTCCCGTTTTGCCCCGTATCAGAGGGGTTGCTTTGCGGCCAGGGGACAGTCTTTTCATGGGGCTCGGGGCTTCAGAAGAGGTTATTTCGGAGCCCAGCAAAATACCGCAAAAAAGCCGCAATGAAGTGAGGTTGGTCCAGGTGGAATTCCCGGTGGGGGGGGGGGCAGCTTCAAGCCTTCCTTTCTGCCCGGGCCACCATAACTTCCGACCAGTGGGTCCTAGAAATTATTCGCGAGGGATACTCTCTCGAATTCGCTTGTCCGCTGGCAGTGGCTTTCGTGGTGTCTCCATGTGGTTCAGTGGAAAAGCAAACAGCGGTAACGGAGACCCTTCGGTGGTTGTTACGTCTTCAGGCGGTTGTTCCGGTTCCTCCAGACCAATTAGGGTTAGGTTGGTACTCAATTTATTTTGTGGTGCCCAAGAAGGAGGGATCGTTTTGGCCTATTTTGGATCTAAAAAACGTAAACCGCTGCTTGAGAGTTCCGCATTTCTGCATGGAGACGCTTCGGTCGGTCATTCGGTCCATTCAACCGACGGAGGTGTTAACGTCCATAGATCTCACGGAGGCTTATCTTCATATCCCAATAAGGCCAGAGCACCAGAGGTTTCTATGCTTTGCGGTGCACATGGGGCATTTCCAGTTCTGAGCCTTACCGTTTGGCCTGGCGACGGCGCCGCGCACCTTCACGAAAGTGATGGTGGTGGTGGCAGCAGCCTTGAGAAGAGAGGGAGTCCTCGTGCATCCCTATCTCGACGACTGGCTAATTCGGGCACCGTCTGTGTCGGAGTCTCTTTCGGCCACGGCGCGGGTGGTGAGACTTCTGGAACAACTGGGTTGGGTAATAAACCAAGCCAAGAGCCAGTTACAGCCGGTCACGCGGCTCCTGTACTTGGGGGCAATCTTCGATACCCAGTTAGGGGCGTTTTTTCTGCCGGAGTGCAGAGTGCAGAAGATTTTGTCACAGGTGAGGAACTTCTTGCATCTCAAAGCGCCAACGGCGTGGCGTTATCTGCAGCTCCTGGGGTCCATGGCGGCGGCCTTGGATCTTGTACCGTGGGCAAGAGCCCACATGCGGCCGTTGCAACAGGCTTTGCTTTCAACATGGTCTCCTCAGGAGCATCCTCTGGACTGCCAGTTGCACAGGTTACACAATGTCACCATAAGTCTTCAGTGGTGGTTGGATCCCGTTCACTTGCGAGTGGGAGTTCCCTTACGACAGCCGGACTGGGTGCTAGTAACTACGGATGCCAGCCTCGTGGGCTGGGGGGCTCATTGTCAGGCGAGTTTTGCTCAAGGAGTTTGGCCACCAGAGGTGAAGGATTGTTCCATAAACCTGTTGGAGCTCAGAGCGGTTTCTTTGGCTCTTCGAGAGTTTCTTCCTCTGGTCGAGGGCAAAGCAGTGCGAGTGTTCTCGGACAATGCGGTAACGGTGTCCTATATCAACCGGCAAGGAGGGACAGGGAGTGCAGTGTTGTTGGAGGAGAGTCAGCAGCTGATGTCCTGGGCGGAAGCGCATCTGGTAGCCCTGTCGGTGGCACATGTGGCATGTCGAGACAATGTGAAAGCAGAATTCCTCAGCCGGCACGTGGTGGATCCCGGAGAATGGGAGTTGAATGCAGCGGTATTTCACGACTTGACCCTAAGGTGGGGTCAGCCGGTTATGGACCTGATGGCCACCTTTGACAATGCCAAAGCACATCGGTTTTTCAGCAGGCGCAGGGAGCGTATGTCGGAGGGTCTCGACGGCCTGACTCAGCCGTGGCCGACCAGGGGGCTTCTTTATGTCTTTCCGCCATGGCCAATGGTCGGCAGAGTCGTTCAGCGGATAGCGCGTCACTGCGGTCGAGTAATTCTCATTGCGCCGGATTGGCCCAGGAGAGCGTGGTATGCAGATCTAGTTCGTCTTCTCATAGACAGTACCTGGAAGCTGCCCTTGCGAGCGAACCTGTTGGTTCAGGGACCCCTGTTCATGCCGGATGTTGATCGCTTCTCTCTTACGGCTTGGCTCTTGAAAGGGACAAGTTAATATGTAGAGGTTATTCGGCTTCGGTCGTGGCCACTATGTTGCAAGTCAGAAGAAGGTCCACGTCTCTGGCTTATGTCCGGGTTTGGCGAGTTTTTGAGTTTTGGTGCGAGGAGCGGAGCCTCCGTCCGCGCGACGCCTTGGTGCCGCAAGTACTGTCCTTCCTGCAGGACGGGCTGGATAAGGGGTTAGCCCTCAGTACCATCAGGGTTCATTTGGTGGCGATATCATGTTTTCGAGGGAGTGTGAAAGGGGCTCGGCTGTCTGCCCATCCGGATGTTCTTCGGTTCCTGAGGGCGATAAGGAACATTCGTCCCCCTCTTCGTAATGTTGTTCCACCTTGGGATTTGAATCTAGTTCTTGAGGCCTTGGCGCGGCTTCCTTTTCATCCGGCTAAGGAAATATTGCTCAGAGAGCTCTCTTGGAAGGTTGCCTTCCTAGTAGCCTTGTGTTCTGCAAGGAGAATTTCGGATCTCCAAGCGCTTTCCTGTAGGGCTCCGTATCTTCAATTTTCGGAAGAAAGGGTTCTCTCGCGGACAGTTCCTTCGTTTCTCCCGAAGGTGGTATCTACTTTCCATATGAATCAGGCTATTTCGCTTCCCACCTTTAGAAAAGTGGAAGGTCTTCCTATTGATGCCGTTCTGGAAAAGTTGTATTTGGGCAAATTGCTCAAGAGATACCTTAGGAGAACTATACCCTTTCGTAGAACAGACAGATTATTTGTGCTGTTTGGAGGGCCTCGAAAAGGGGAGGCAGCGTCCAAGGCATCGATTGCTAGATGGGTAAGGCAAGCAATAGTGGCGGTGTATCAAGCAGTTGGGAAAGCGCCTCCAGAGGGGCTTCGGGCTCATTCTCCTCGTAGCCAGGCGGCATCCTGGGCCGAATATGCTTTGGTTCCGCCTGCTGATATTTGTCGGGCGGCTATTTGGTCGTCGCTTCACACGTTCGCTAAAAATTACAGATTGGATATTGGGGCCAGGAGAGACGCAAATGTGGGGGCTTCGGCCGTCATAGCGGGCCTGGCGGGTCCCTCCCGTGGTTAGGTACTGCTCTGGTACTTCCCTCTTGTTCCTGGACTGGCCCGGAGAGACGAAAAGGAAACAGAAATTAGACCTTACCTGCTAATTGTCTTTCCTGGAGATCTCTCCGGGCCAGTCCAGGACCCACCCATGTCATTTGCTGGATTTCTTAGTTGCGCGGGTGTCTAGGGGAGGTGGACAGCTTCTTATATTGGCCAGTCGGTCTTCAGTACAGTTAGCGTTGCATTTCAGTGCGTTCGGCTCGGGGTGGTCTCTGGGGCTTCCTCGAGGAGGATTTTTGAAGCAATTGAATATAAAAATAAAATAAAATACATACATACATAAGTTCAACATATGTCGGTTGGTCACTGCTTGATAAGTTCGCTATGTTTTCTTTAATGTTTGGATATGTTCTTAAACTGCTTAGACAGGAATAGACTGAGGGTCGACCAGCAGGGGGAGCCAGATACCAGATCTGCAAAACTTCAGTTTTCAGTCCTCAGTTGCTGGAGAAGATTGTCAAATCACCATTCCCGCAGCTTGCCTGGATCATGGATAGGGTAAAGATGTAGGCCTCGTGGCACAATCTGTGGACTCTTGGCACAACATCCGTCATGTCTCCCAGTGCCTGGCCGAGCTGATGTATGGCTGCCCTGGTACCCCACTTCAAGTTACTTTCAACTTTAAGAATGTTTTTCTTTCCTGTTTCCTGATTAGTGCAAAGTTTGTCAGGTCAGTGGCTCTGTGTAAAATGCTAAATGAATTTTGACTCCTGCTCTAGAGATTAACTCCCAAGATTTTTCTTTTGCCATAAGATATTTCATACTGGATCATACCAAGGGTCCATCAAGTCCAGTATCCTGTTTCCAACAGCGGCCAATCCAAGTTACAAGTATGAGAGGAGGGCTAATAAGTCTCTGGCCTTGTAACGAAACAAAAAGCTACAGATACACTTCAGTCCTGGAGGTCCGAATGATCTCTCTGCAGTTTCATTTTACTTGGTACCAAAATAAAACTGAACTGCAGAGAGATCATTCAGAACTCCGGAACTTAAGTGTGCCCGTAGCTTTCTGCTTCATTACAAAGCCAGAGACCAATCAGCCCCTCCTCGTACCTGGCAGGTTCCCAAAAAAGTACACAGATTCCATACTGCTTATCCCGGGGTAAGCAGTGGATTTCCCTTGTCCTCATTAATAATGGTTTTTGGACCTTTCCTCCAGGAACTTGTCCAAACCTTTTTGAAACCCAGCTACACTAACAGCTTTTTCTGCATGTAAAACTGTTGTTGTTATAATGTAAACCGCCCTGAATGGAAGATAGGGCGGTATGGAAGATGGAAGACCTGTTAAATAAATAAATAAAATAAATAACTTTGCACTTGTCCACATTTAGAGCCCGATTCTGAAAGGGGCATGTCTGGGCAGTCCAGACGGGCCCGTTAGGACCTGATTCTGTACTCTGGGAGCAAAACGTTCCCACGGCATACAGAATAGGTATGCCGCTGCATGCCTGTGGGGACTTCCTCCCCGCAGGCTCCCCTGGCTCCCATGGCACCAGCCCTCTTCCTCCTCGCTTCCCGACCCATGGCTGGGCAGCCAGGGCCTGGATCGGGCGACGGGGACCTACCCACATCCAGCCCCAGCCAGAGGGGGGTTTGGCCCTGATCACCCCGTTAGTTCTGCTTATTCCACCTTCGAGGTTCCCCCTGACCCCTCAGGACATACAGGGCCATGACTGGAATCGGCCCACCCCCGCTGCATCCAGACTCCACCCCCCTCCCAGCTCTCCCCGTCCTGTTGTTCTAGTCATGCAGGGAGAATCAGAGGGGGAATTGGGTCAGGACACTGGGACGTGCAGCCCCATAAGCCACGTCTCAGAATCAGGCAGTAAATGTTATCTGCCATTTAGACTCCCCTTTTTTCAATTTATCAAGGTCCTCTTGCAATTTTTCACAGTCCTCTTGTGTTCTAGGGTTTTTTTGGTTTTTTAAAATGAGATTTTGAAAATTACAATTACACTTAATCAGAAAAAAACAAATACAACATTAGAAAATAACATCATACTCATTATACAAAGGATACAAGGTCAAGTCCACATCTAGGCAATAAATACATCAGCTTAAATTCAAACATATCACTGAAAAGGAAAATAGGCATACATTTAAATGCCAAATTAAGGAGATTTCCACTAAACTAATATCCACAGCCCATTCATCCATTCTCTTTATCCCTTAAACTCTGTAACTGAGAGGCATCAAGGAACACATAAGTCTGACTCTGAAAAACAATAACAAATTTACAGCGGAATTTTAAATAAAATCTGGCCCCCAATTGTAACACCCGCTGTTTCAGTTCCAGAAACTGATGTCTCTGGGCTTGGGTCTGGCAGGTGACGTCAGGAAATATATTCAGCTTATATCCACAAAATGCTGTTGTTGTTGTTAAGTGCCATTGAGTCGGTGTCAATTCATGGCAACCTTCTGCATAGTTGTCCTAAACTGCGTTAGGTCTTCAGTCAGGCGGCTCATTGTTGACAGAGAGGCACCCATAGATGCTGTTATTGTATAAGTCCATCTCATGCTGGCCTTCCTCTTTTGTGCTGACCTTCTACCTTGCCAAGCATGATGTCTTTCTTTAATGATCTCTCTCTTCACATAAACATCCTTATGTTGAAAAAATACCTTAAGGATTCAAAATTTTACAGGTTCAGATCCCAGTTTTACCACTAAGGTACTCCGTTTAGAAATTACATCTGCAGAATCTTCTAAAAAAGCCGTTAAATCCTAACTGTTGGACACTGGGGATTCTGAGATCCTCCCCCTGGGATTGACTCCTTAATTCTACCCAGAAGATAAATGTCTGAACGACATCAATAACATCTGAAAACTGAAGAACTTCCAAGAAGTATTTCTTAAGGAGTATCTCAGGTGAGAACAAGCGAGTCAAAGGAAAATTTAGAAACCTGAGATTACAAGCACGTGCCCTATTCTCCGAGGCTTCCAGTCTAATGTAAATTGTCAAAGAATCTTTAAGCGTAAAAACACTAGAAGCAACACAAGACTGGACTTGGGAATGGATTTGCGCAACAGATTTATGCAATGTAAGAACCTATCAACAACAGATAATTTCTCAACCACCCCAATAGTAAATGTACAAAGGGAAGCAACAGTTGCAGACAACCTAACATCAAAATTATTTATCGTCCCCCATAAATCTTTAAGAGTTATATCCCCATCCACAGGAGGGGATAAAGCAATCCCCATATCGACCAGTGAAACCGATTTTGATATAGGGAAAAAGGAAACAGAGTCAATATCCATATCTTCAAATAGTGTAGAGGATAAGGATGGAACTGGAGGCAGCGGTGGTGTCTGGATACAAGAGCTCATAGAGGCTCCCTCCGGGGATAGTGAGCTGGACACCAGGGGAACCAAGTGTCTGTCCATGGGACCAGGAAACCTCTTGTGTTTTAACAACTTTGATTAAAAGTAGTTATGGGTGAAGTCCTGCTATAAAGATTTGCTACAAAGATTTTTCATTTGTCATGTTCTTGTGATACATATTCTGTGAAACCATGTCTAATTATACTATCAGAGACAGAATTTCTGGCACAAGAACATGGTAAAAGAAAAATCTTTGGAGTAAATCTCTATAGCAGGACTTCACTCATATGTATTTTTAATCATTTTCCTAAGAATTCCTTAGTCCCCTGTTGTTCTGTCTTAGCAAATTGTAAGCTCTGTGGAATAAGAACTATTTTTATTTGTACAGCACTGCATATATCTAAATAGTACCATATAAATGATAATTAGTAGTAATAGTCAGTAGATTCACAAGTCAAAAAAATCCAGTTAACATTTTACATAGAACAGGCACACTAGACAAACTTTGGGCCAGTCAGGAAACAGAAGGAACATCATCAATAATACAGAACTGCATGCTAGAGCCAGCACCCATAGAGACTTGATGACTTATTTACAAGATACTTGCCTTGTAACCAGAAGGTCATTGATCTGAGACCAGCCTCTGCTTGTGAGAAAAAAAAACAGGTATTTTTTTTTATTTGACTGAAACCTCTAGTAGCCTTTCAGCTATGTTTTTCATTTGGGCAGGAGTTACAGCTACCTCTTGAATTAACAAAATTGCCCTGAAATGAAAACATATAAAAATGAAACAAAACAAAAAAATGTAAAATCCTGCAAATGAAACAGGAAATGAACCAAAACTGAATTTTTTTTGCCTGCATACCCCCTACCCCTTATATGAACTGTGCTGCTGCTGATTTGGCTAGGGTATACAAATCTTTTCTAGTAATCATTCTGGTTCCTCTTGAATTTGTGTTGCTTTAGATTTTTGATCTGATCTCAAATTTGATCTATTTGTTGTTGGATTTGATTGGTTTTGTTATGAAACTCCCCTTCTTCCATTGGTTTTAAGAGAAGTCTCCAATTGAACAATAGGTTTAATTAACTGCTCCTCCATCGTAGTTGTCATTTCTAACAATAAAACCACTAGATCCGCAGCACAGTTGTTAAGTATGCCATACCATTTTGTTAGAAACAATGGGCAGTATTATCAGCAAATCTTTAGTACAGTGATGGAGTCATTAGTGGTACCTTCTATCACTACAATATATGGCTTGGTTTGAGAACACATTTATCTATCCATCAGCTTGGTATGTACATACGTATAATGAAAACAACCCTCTATTTATTTATTTATTTATTTTATTTAGCTGTATTTATATCCCGCTTTTCACCGGGTCAAAGCGGTCAATTGGGAGATACATTTAACACGAGGGGATATGACACACATACGCTAATACGTACAGGGAACATGGGCAATGGAGGGTTAAATGGCTTGCCCAAGACCACAAGGAGTGCCTATAGGACTAGAAATCCCAGTCCCTCCGGCCTGAGATTGCTGTCCCCAGGTGGGACTTGAACCCCCGGCCCTCCGGCCTGAAGTACCTTGTCCTAACTACTAGGCCACTCCTCCCTTCGAGGAGGAGTGGCCTAGTGGTTAGGACAAGGTACTTCAGGCTCTACCTCTACCTCTACACTGAATACTTTGGCGACTTACCTAATACTCAACCAGATTCCTATCCTGCTAGCTCCTCTCCTTCACACAACCCCCCCCCCCCCCACATAATGCCCCCTGTACATAGTTTTTGTTATAAGTTAGCGTGAAATATCCCGCATGCCACCTTCCCCCTCATTCTTTGTATTATATTAAGTTCATTGTAAGTTCATTGAATTTAGGCTAAAGCAGTATAAAAATCCAGCTAAATAAATAAATAAATAAAATATAATCAGTTGGTATCGATTTTTGCATGATATATTTTTTTATTTGTACTAAGAATGAATACCAGTTAAACAGTTTCATTCTGTTGCCTAATCAATATGTCCCTAACATATGTCATTTACTATGACAATGCATGAACATTTTATAGATTTCTTGGATTTTAAGATACATAAATGTAATGGTCATATCAAGATGGATCTTTATCATAAAACAACTGAGAGGAACAATCTTTTAAGGTTCCATAGCTTTCATCCTCCAGGCTTAAAAATGGGATTACAATATGGTCAGGTTCCTTATCGTTCCTCCAGTTTAGTCCTCCACCTCTGGGTTGTGCACCTCCTCCTGCAGCTTGGAGACTGGGCATGTCAAAGTCGTGACATCATTGGATATAGCCTGCTGGTATCTCCCATCAGCCCCCAGTGTGTCCAGTCTCCATGCAGCAGGAGGACGTAGTGAGCCTAGCTTCTGGGCTCACTTGGGGGGGAACAGATAAGGAGCATTTAGTGTGGCAAATTCTGTTCTGATTTTCGTTTGATTTTTACTTTTAATTTTACTTTTAATTCAGTTACCTTTGGTTAATTGGCAATCAGGGATTAGTTCCCTTTAGTTATTAGGAACACATTTACTTATATTTACAGTAATTTTAAATTTGAGCCTGGCTCTTTAAATTAGTAGCAGCTCTCGCCTTCCCTCCTTGTCAGTTATTTTCACTTGCTGCAGGCATTCGCCGGTGCGGATTTCTCTCCCTTGATGATACGGGAGAGAGCTCCGGGACCCGTACAGCCACACTGAAGCTGTGTGAGACGGAGCCTCTCCGTTGCTGCGGGATTTTAATTTTACTCTGTGGAACTGGCTGAGCGGTCCTCGCCGTGGCTGACAGCCGCATCAGCGCGGCTTGAGGATCGGATGAATTCAAGGCGGTAGGAGCAGGCTGCGTGGCTTTCGGCCCTGCAGGTAAGGCCTTCTGGCTCTGTCAGTCTGCTGAGACCTCCTTTTTGCAGTGGCTGTTGTTCTTGGCGCCAAAATTCATTGGCGAAGGGGTGGCCATTTTCTCTCTAGGTATTTGGACCGCATGGCGAGAGTTGCAGGGAGCTGCCTGTGTGAGGAAGACGACAGGCAGAATAGCTAGATTTTTGGGCCTGGTGTTTCTTTCTTTTGTTTGTAGGGGGTTTTTTTGAGGCTCGGGGGGTTCCTCAGCCTTAAGGGGGCTGTTGTCAGCCCTCTTTATTTTTAAGTTTATTCTTAGTTTTATAGGACAGCAGTTTTGGCATTGATCTCTGATACCACATGTTCTTTCCCTCCTAATCATGTCTCTGAGGAGCATCTGTTAAGTCCCGGGATATTAGGCAAATTGCCAGCTTTTAGGTTCAAGAGCAGAGCCCTAACTTGTAGTTGGAAGGAGGGACAGGCTGGAAGTGTGCCTTTGTGTATTCTATAGTGAAAGTTGCCCAAATGCCTGTGGTTTCACAGGGACAGGTTTAGGAAACCTTAGGATATAAAAAAGTATAATAATGACAGTTAAACTGTCAACGAAGAAGTGCCTGTGCTACGGTCTATGGCCACCAGAGGGCAGCTGGTACACTCAATAGTGCCTTTCTGTGACCGTGTGTATGCAGCCATATCAGATTGATCATTCTCTGCAAGTCAGGGAAGAAATAACCACAGGGCCACCTCATGGGTTCTCAGGGGTTAGTGACTGAACGAGCAACTGTAATGTTCTGCAAATCAAGATTATATGACCAAGATTTAAAGCTCTTAACTTCTGTATCGTTTGTCGGGCTCTGGTGCCCTAAAATCCACTGGATGGCAGCACTGCTCATGAATCACATATACTATTCAGTGCCCCCATCCCTGGGGGGGGGGGGGGTGGTAAAATACAAAATCGTATTACTCATCAGATTCACACAGGCAGCAACCTCTAAGACCTCCATTAGCAAGGTTGTTGGTGTATCCCACTGCTATTTCTCTGACTGCAGGAAGGCCGGGGGGGCGGGGGTGCCTGTGTGTTTCATAGCTCCACTCAGCATGCCCTTCCCAGGAAATTCTCATCTATTTCTAGAGCAGAATTTCATTTCATTTCATTTCTCTGGTTATGGTTAATGCACAGCGTTAAGGGGCTGTGTTCGAAGGCTTGGGTCCCACAGACTTCGGTGGGATTTCAAAAAGAAAAAAGAAACTCTCTTTAGTGAGAGATAGCCTTGTTCATTTTTAGCTAACACTGTTGATTTATTCGGTGGCCTTTTGCGTCCTGAACCCCAAGGTCGGGACACTGTTTGCTTCCAGGGGTTCTACTCTCTATTTCGCTCTTCAGCTCCCTGGCAGACGCAGCAGGCTGGCAGGGGGTATGCAACGCGTCCTGCAATGCTGAGTCCCTCAGGATAAAGAGAGACAGAAAGCTGGGTGCAGTGGGGGCTGGTAGCTTCTTGCAAAGCTATAGGAGCAGTTCGGGTAATTTTAGCTGATCTGCTTTGATTTCATTGGAATTGGCGGAAACTTGGTTTTTGGAGTCCTATACTTTAAAAAACAAAACCATAGCTATGTTGATTTACAAGAATCTCCTTCCGCTATCCATAGAAGGTCCTATAAAGCGTTAAAGTCGGTTTATATGGCAGGGTAATATTTTGGCTTAGCTGCTGTGCTATAGCGCTATTATCCGCTGTAAACATATTCAAGTCAAAAGGAATTATGGTGATAACTCTCTTGGACAGTTGTAACAGGTGCTTGGGTGAGCGCCATGGCCACTCCACAGATGTGGAATGCTCTGCCATAAGCATTATGTCATGAGAGGGGTTTTATAGTTGTGTGGTTTCTTAATGGAAAATATTCCCGTTTAGTTTGGCTTTGCCCAAATTATAAGATTTTACGGTAGATTTGTAATGTCTTAATTTTGTCTATATGTGGTTTCATTTTACATATGGAAAAGGCAGCTCAGCGGAGAGAGGTTGCAAAATAGAACTCTGGCCTTTGAAACTATCTATCTCCCATTCCATTTATCAGAGGTTCTCCAGTACGGAGAGTATCTGCTAGTGTTCAGCGAATGCCTTAATGGGGGCCAGAAGCATGCAGCCAGGCTAGTTCTCTAGCAGCAATAGCAGCAGCTCAGATTCTAGTAGGCATACATCATATGCTGGGCTTACAAGATGGCTTCCACGCTGGTCGGCATCAGCCAAGATGGCTGCCGGTTTAGACTGTGAATGTGGAAACAGCCTGGATGAGGGACCTTGCGTTCTCTGGAAAATGCCCTGCATACATTAAATCATTTAAATTCGATCAGCTACTGGCAGGACACAATGCACTCTCGCATGCTTTTTTGCTTCAGTGGTCTAAAAGTGGAGTCTTTACCAGGTGGTAAAATGGGAACTTGTCTGCAGTTTCTCGGTTTCTTCATTGCTGACTCAATTGCCACTGCCGAATGAGAAAGCTGTATTTCCTAACACCAGGTGCTAGTTGAACTTAAAATATAAAGTCCATCTTTGTGCAGTCAAACGGAATGGGGAGTTACTCTAGCAGGAAGGCCGTGGATTAGTATGCCTGTGATTGGGAGTTCTTTCTACTTCATATTGTTGGCACGGAAAGAGCTTCTCCTAACATATGCTGAAGGAATTTTTGGTTAAGAGATGTCTTTGTGAAAAAAAAAAAAAAAGTATTCAGCTGTCCTGAATTCGCCTGTTCTTGATTGACATTTTGAGGCTAAGCAGGGGCAGGCCTGGGTACTACGTGGGTGGGTACACACCTTGCACTTCCAGGGGGTGTGGACTCACTGTATGGAAGAGAGCCCTAGCAATCTTCTTTAGCGCAAGATAGGATAGTAGATTGTTCACTGAAGCGATCATTGGGGGCAATGCTCTGTCCTTACAAGCTCCCATTTGTGGAGCCTGGGGGAGGGGGCGAGAGCATGCTTCAGGTGGTCGCAGTGTTTACGGCAGTCTACTCGCCTGGAACAGGAAAGGATCAGGGAGTTGAATCGAGTAGAGCCTGATTTGCTTTATGTGGCAAATGTGCATTATGGTTTAATTCGAGCGCTAGCTAATATTATTGGCTTCCTTGGGGTTCACCCGGAGGGCTCTCTGGTGGAGGAATGGGGCGGCTGATGGTTCGTCAAAGTCGAGGCTCAATAAGCTCCCAGTTAAAAGTCTTTGTCTTGTCCTTTCCCTGTGGGCTCTCATAGGGCAAGTAGTTAGCGTATTGAGGCTTTCGGGGAAAGGTACTCTTGGTAGCGCCCGGTTGGACGAGACGGCCGTACTAGGCTGATCTCATTCGCCTACTTGACGGGCATTTCCTAGAAGTTGCCGGTAGCGGACGTTCTGCTGTGGCTAGGTCCACGGTGAATGTCTCAGGTGGATCAGTGCCCGCCTACGGTTTGGCCTTTGAATGGGCGGGGCTGAAGAAGAAGGGTTATTCTGCGGCAGTCTTCGCCACCTTGTTGAGAGCAAGGAGGCAGGCTGCATCTGGTACATAGGTCCGTGCTTAGCGCCTTTTTGAAGGCTGCTGTTCACGGCGGCAAGTCCGGGCGACAAAGGTGTCTGTATCCTTGGTCTGAGTTCTCTGCAGGACAGTGTCTGAAGGAACTAGCGGCTAGTTCCTTAGAGGGTCCAGCTGGCGACTGTTTCCGGCTGTAGAGGTTCTGTGGAGGCAATAGCGCTAGGTGTTCGGATCGATGTGTGGCATTTCCTTAAGTTGGGACCCGACTGCGCTCCTCAAGGAGAGTTTGGGTTCCGCCGTGGGAACCTGATTGGGCCTTAGAGGCGTTAACTAAAGAGCCCTTTGATTCTTTACTCCAGGCATCAGTAAAGGATTTGCTGTTATATACAGTGGCTTTGATAGCTCTTTGTTCGGTGCGACGAGTTTCGGAGTTTCAGGCATTGTCATGTAATGAGCCGTTTTCACCCTTTCTGGATAGATGGTGGTGGTTGCGACCAGTCCCGTCATCCTTCCAAAAGGTGGTATCTGATTTTTCTCCTGAGTCTATTGGTTTCTCTTCCATTTCTCGATTTTTCTGGAAGGGGAGGTTTTTATTCGTAGCTTACGCCGATAGGAAACATAAAATGCAGGGTGCGGTGTTCGTTTCTTTGTTTTTGTGTGTTGGTTGGAGGTCCCCGCGAAGAGGAAGCAGCAGCGAAGGCGGCGATTTCGCACTGGGTTAAGGCGGTGGTTGCCTCAGCATTCTGGTGGTGAGGTTGTACGATTCCGGGGGGCTTTCTGACTCTTGCTACCAGGGCGCAAGCAGCTTCATTGGTGGATCACTGTGTCATTCCACCAGGGGGGATTGGAAGAGCAGCTTCCAGGTTGTCTCTTCATTCCCTCAGTAACCACTGCTGCCTAAATGTTCTGGCAGTAAAGGATGCCTGTTCCAGGTCGACGATGTGGTGAGTTGGCTGGATAGGTCCCTCCCAATGATTACTGCTCTGTTACATCCCAGAGGTGGAGGACTAAACTGGAGGAACAATAAGGAAATAGAAATTACACTTACCTGGTAATTGTCGTTCCTTGAGTGACGACAGTTTAGTGAAGAAGCCTCATATTTGTTCCTTGAGTGACGACAGTTTAGTCCTCATTCCCGCCCAGGGGTGTGATTTCTTCAGAGTTTATTTTCAGGCAGAGTGGAGCATCAATCTCAAGGAGTAGACAGATCCTTTCAGATTCTAGATCACAGTGAGTATCCCTCTCTGTTGTTTCTTCCTTCTCTCTTATTTAAACGAGGGGATGGTATAGGAAACATGTTTGCATAGGGGGGACGTGAATGTAAAGTTAAAAAAAAAAAAAAAGAAAGAAAATATAAGACTGATAAGGTTAAAAAGGTTCCTCAAGTTGAGGAATGGGGAGTTATTTAAAACTATGGTATAGTTACTTATTTGTTGTTCCTTTGAGTTTGCTTTGTCAATAGTACACTAGGGGCTGATGAGAGATACCAGCAGGCTATATCCAGTGATGTCACGACTTTGACATGCCCAGTCTCCAAGCTGCAGGAGGAGGTGCACAACCCAGAGGTGGAGGACTAAACTGTCGTCACTCAAGGAACGACAATTACCAGGTAAGTGTAATTTCTATTTTTTTGTACACACCAGATTTGCCCAACCTCGACAGCCTTCAAACAACAAGCTTCTGAATCACTAGATCCCGTAAGTGAGATAACCAGAGGAGCATTTGGTATGCATCCTCTCTTAACTACAGGGACTAAATCAGTTGCTAACATCATCAGAAAGCATTGGCATATTTTAAGTGTATATGATTGTTTCTGTAATGAGGTGTTGTTTTCTTATACCCGTTGAAGAAAAACCCACAATTTAGTGGTCAAGCCTATGCTTATGCCTTCAGAATCAGCTCCCCTTTAAAGCACATGGCCATTTTAAATGTGGAAAATGTACCTAATGAAGGGTCATTTCAATCCGCGTTTAGCGGGTTTGGACATCTGATCCGGATGTTCAGTCCTGCTAAATGTCCAGTTTGTGCTGGCGGATACAGAGCTTTCCGCATGTATTGCCGATTTGTGCAGGGAGCTCTGTTTGTGGGCAGGAGGGGGAGGGCTGTGGGAGGAGCGATGGCAGATGGTGGGCGGGAACGCAACCCCAGACATAAAGGGCCGATTCTGAGGTCAGTCCTGAACATCTGGGGTCAGCAAGGTAGACGGGGGTCTTATTCCACCTCGGAGGTGGAATAAGTCCCCCTGGATGTTGGGGGACTGCAGAGCCAGGCCAGTTCCAAAAGGTGATGGGGTGCAGGGGGTTCCCTGCACCCCGACCCTGGCCATGGAAGGCTGGACAGGGGTTGGGCTGCAGGGAAAGGACGTTCTTTCATGCGGCCGGTGATCACGGCTCCTGAATGGAGCTGCGGTGTCATGGTGGTGGGACGCCATGGCACTATGGCTCCATTCAGGAGTCTGGATAAGTTAGCCAGGTACAGTAGGTGCCAGATATGCAGCCGATCAGAATTGGGGCCCAGTCTACACATCCAGGCCGGTAGACCAAATTCTGATCCTGCAGGCACATCTAACCCCCATAGGATCAGAATCGGGTGCTACCGCTGCATGCCCAGATTTTGACTGGCTGTACAGCGGCAGGACATCTACAACAGAATTGGCCTCCACGTGAAGGAACTTTGGAAGGGGAGTTATGGATTCATCCACAGTATAGTCAAAGATTTTGTTCTAATTATTTACAAACTGCAAAGGACCTTTGTGGTATATTTACTGTAATTCAGTGTCCCTGTCATCTTATCTATGTGGGATGCACAAAAAGACAATTTAAAATCAGATTGGTAGAGCATTGCCCTAAATTAAATAGTAAATCAATTGCAGCACCCATAGTACAACATCATTGTGACCATAGGTTTTCTCAGTTGCGCTGGTGATTTATTGATCACTTTCTCCCATTATCTAGAAGGGGTAACAGCGAAGCTGTATTAAATAAGAGAGAGCAGGCATGTATTTTTAAACTGCAGTTGGTTCAACCAGAAGGCTTAAATTTGGAAGATGATTGGGCTTTGTTAGTTTAATAATTGATATGGATTAGAGCTTTCTTGTTAGTTTCCAGTCAGGGGACTATAAATAGTAGCACGTTGGATGTGTGTCATCACGCTCTTCAATGATGTTCTCAATACCATAGACAACATCCGACAAGGCGTTGTGCTAATCTTCTTGGATATAGCAGCAGCGTTTGACTCGGTAAATCACGAGATCCTCCTCAGTCGACTGAAAGAAAAAGGCATATGCAACTCAGCACTTGAATGGTGTAAATCATACCTAGATACCAGAATGCAATACGTTAAATCTGCAACAGGAGAATCAAAACTCTTCCATCAAAGACAAGGCGTTCCGCAAGGGTCCTCACTTTCATCCCTCATGTTCAACATCTATATGCAGCCTATCTGCGATATCATCAGGTCTTTCAATGTGAAATGTATGATATACGCTGACGATATCCTACTCTACATGCCATTTTCCACAATGCAAATGGATTTATTGCCTATAACAAACTGCTTCGACGCAGTCTCACAATGGCTCCTGTCACAGAACCTCCGCATTCAGCATAAGAAAACTGAGGTTCTCTTTATCACAAGAGACCCCAACTTCACTCCACCACCACACATAAGTGTCAAGGGAGCTGACCTAGGCACCAAGGAAATAATAAAATACCTCGGAGTCACACTAGACCATAGGCTCGATATGAAATCACACATAAACAATATCGTAAAATCTGTGTACTTCAAAATACGCACGCTTAGACACCTACGTCCCCTACTAGACCACGAAGACTTCAGAACCATCTACCAAGCTCTGATACTACCGCATTTCGACTTTGCCAACTCCATTCTACAAGGACTCCCACAATCCACCGTAAGCTCCTTACAGCTTGCCATGAACACCGCTGCCAGGGTTCTCCTAGGAGCGCCCAAAAATGAACACATCACACCTATCCTCAAACAGCTCCATTGGCTCCCTATACACGGAAGACTTACATTCAAAACCCTCACTCTCACTTTTAAGGCCATAAATGGTTTATCGTCCACATCACTTTCTAAACTCATCCAAACCGTCCCATCAAACAGAAATAGGAGACAGGCAGCATTAAACTCACTAACAACCCCAAAGGCTATAACAACGTGCAGACTATCAACGTCAAACAGAGCTTTCATGTTTAGCGCACCAAAATGCTGGAATTCTCTCCCACCTGATCTCCGCGCCATAACCAACCTAACCCAGTTCAGAAAGGCCCTTAAACTGCACCTTTTCATCAAATACTACCCCACATGAAGCGTAACATAATAGCCCCACCCTAATACAACCCACAAATCCACAGCCTCTCTCCTTTTTCCAAGTATTCCTACTAATTTTATGTAAATAGTTCGAGCATGTTATCTAGTTAATAGATTATATACTCCATGTAAATAGTTCTCCCATGTTATCCAAGTTGATACTCCTGTTATATGTAATACCAAACAGCCTGTTGTTCTGGTTTCTTCATGTTATCTGTAAACCGCGCTGATGTCGAAGAGTGCGGTATATAAGAAGTTGAAATAAATAAATAAAATAAATAAAAAATATGGACGCCACAACTTAAGATTGGAAAAGTCGGTTTGCTATTCTGTGCTGCAAAATTATGAGCATTATCAAAGAAAATAGAAGACATTCATCAACCGTATGATCTAAGTATATTATGTGCTTTGAAGCAGAACTAATATAAAATTTAGCAGTTCCAAACACAGTGCGGAGTCGGCAGTGTGTTTTGTGGTACAGAGTCTAAGGCAGCACGTTTTGTGCTTTAGTGTAAACTATACTTCAAAAACTTTAAATCATAAAAAAAGAAATATCAGAAGGAAGAACTATTAAATAATAAATTAAAAAGAAAAGAAAACATACTAAAGAATTCTCCAGGACCAAGCAGGAAGTCAGTCCTCACATATGGGTGACGTCGGTGCCGACGGAGCCCTCGTGCGGAGCATTTCCCCAGCTTTCAAAGAAAGCCTTTGGGAATGCAGTGTGCATGCGCGGTCCACTTCCCACCCAAGGGTGCCATCTTGCTCAGTCTTCTTTTTTCTGTGGAGCCCGACGGATGTGTGTCTTAGTCACCCGGTTAAAAGTTGATTTTTTTCCTTCGAAGATTTGTGTTTTTTTGCCGGTTCGACGCCGGTTCCCCTTCCCGCCTGGGCACGGTACACTGATATCGAGCCCAGAGCTACTTTTTCGTTTTTTGTCCTTTGAGACTAGCGTTCGCGCTTTTTTTCTTTTTCACTGGCAGCCCGGTCTTTTGACCTTGCAGGGGCCCTTTTTCCCCCAATGGCTGCCAGTGGGTTCAAGAAGTGTGATCGGTGTAAGAAACTGATGTCTCTCACCGACACACACGACTGCTGCCTCCGGTGCCTCGGGCCCGATCATGACCCGATGATCTGTGGCCCGTGCAGCAAAATGTCCTCTAAGGCGCTGAGGAGCCATCAACATCAATGAGAAAGGATCTTCTCTGACTCCGTGTCCGGCCGGGGCCGGACTTCGTCAGAGGCCTTGACGTCTCGGGAGTCTGACCCCGAGCATTGTCGGGGCTCCTCTAAGCGGCGGTCTCCCTCACGGGAACACAAAAGGAAGAAGAAACCCGCGAGGGCGGCGTCTGTGGACTCTCTTGGTCCCTCGAGAGCCAGGTCGCATAGCCCCAACCGCCATCCCGGGTCCTCGGAGTCGGAGAGGCCTGCCAAGATGCCTCGTGTGGAGCCGGAGTCCCCGAGTCACGTGAGTGCTGTTGTCCTCGTGGACTCTCCTCTGGGGGAGCCGACGTCGGGGCCCGAGTCGGGGGCTGCTGAGTCTCCTGAGCTCGGACTCAGGTTGACGGCCTTGGAGGGCAGCTTGGCTGCCTTCATGGAACAGCAGCGGGTGCTGATCGCCGGTCTGACCGGTGCATCTGCCCCGACCACCGGGACCTCGATGTCCAAGTCGACCCTGGAGGCCGAGCCGATCCTCAAGTCAATGCGGTCTCGAGTCGATCCTCGGCCAAGGTCTCCCTCGGCCTCCCTTATGGGGCCGAGGTCATCGACGCCGGTACCCTCAGCGTTGGGGTGGATGGCATCATTGCCCGCCTGGCCGGAGCCGCTCGATTCCTCATCGGAGGAGTTGGAGTGGGAGACGGAGGATGAGGAGTCCCCGGACACTTTCTGGACCCGGTGAGTCCGAGCCTCGGAGAAGGTCCCCCCCGGAGGATATCCGGTTCTCGGACTTCGTGAGGGACATGGCCAAAGCCTTGGCCTTCCCCGCGGATCCCGAGGAGGAGCCTCGAGGTGAGGAGCTCGAGGCCCTCCAGTATGACTCTCCACCGAAGGAGGCCTTTACTGTACCGGTTCCTCCGATGCTGGAACGGCTGCTCTTCCGCATGTGGGAGGCACCAGCCTCAGGGCCGGTTCTCAGCAAATGGCTCGATTCCATTTATCGAGTCCGTAAGAGCCCTGGGTTCCAGAAGGCACAGCTACCGCACCACTCCATGGTTGTGGAATCGGACATGCATCGTTTGAAGAGTCAGAAGATGCACTCCTCGGTGCCCCCCGGCAAGGAGGCCCGGAACCTGGATGCCCTCGGTAGAAAGTGCTTCCAGGGCTCTATGCTGGCTTGCCGTGTCCAGACTTACCAGCTGTACATGGGCATGTACCTCCGAGAACTGGCAAAGGAGATTGCCGGGTTCTCTGCTGGCCTCTCCGAGGAAACTTTGCAGAGGTTCAAGGCTTTGTCATCGGGGATTCGAGAGTGCTTGAAGTTTATATTTCAAGCAGCCTATGATGGCTTCGAGGCTTCAGCCCGAGTAGCAGCAGCCGGCATTGGTGCACGCCGTCAGGCCTGGCTACAGTCATCGGACCTCGAGCCATGGGTCAAGGACAAGTTGGTCGATGTCACTTGCCGGGGTGAGAACCTCTTTGGCAAACCCATGGCTGAAAAGGCTGCAGAAATCAACACTGAGACTCTCACCAGGACAAGGCTGTCCAGGAAGACTTCTGCGCCTTCTCAGAAGAAGAAGAGCTTGGGGAAAAAGCCCTTTTACCCGAGGAAGGCCTCTGCCTACAAATCCTACCCTCAATTCCAGGCCTCTACAGCTCCCCAACAGGGTCAGCAGGCCAAGGGGCAGGGACATGGGCCCCGTAGGCAGAAAACCCCCAAGCCGCCAGCTCCGGCTCCTGCACAGCAGGGAGCGGAGTTTTGATTCCCACTGCATAGCCTCTGCTCCACAGCTGGCTCCACTCAGCACAGGAGGCCGGCTGACACTGTACGCCCACAGATGGTCAGCTATAACAGGGGATACCTGGGTACTGAGCATAGTCCAAAAGGGCTACTTGCTCCACTTCAACCTGTTACCTCCCTCCTATTTTCCAGGGGAGCCTCCAAGACTCCCTCTACACAGGAACCTCTTCCTTCAGGAGTTGGCAAGTCTTCTACAGGAGCAGGCGGTGGAACCGGTGCCTCACCACCTGATAGGACAAGGCTTCTACTCCAGGTACTTTCTAGTACCAAAAAGAACAGGAGGCCTCAGGTCCATCCTAGACTTGCGAAATCTCAACAAGTTCCTGAAGAGGGAAAAGTTCAAAATGCTTACCCTTGGAATACTGCTGCCCTACCTCCAGCAGGGAGATTGGCTATGCTCCTTAGACCTAAAGGATGCTTATACTCACATCCTCATTCATCCAGACCACAGACAATATCTCAGATTTGTAGTGGGAGGAAATCATTTTCAGTACAGAGTACTTCCATTTGGCTTAACCTCCGCACCCAGGGTTTTCACCAAATGCCTGGCGGTGGTGGTGGCGGCCTATCTCAGAAACCAGGGCATCTTTGTCTTTCCATGCCTGGACAACTGGCATGTACATTAACATGTTCCCTTACACCCACATGTTCATTGCATGTACATTGACATGTTCCCTTACACCCACCACGCCCTGTTTCTACCCCTTTTGATACTCAGTACTGCACTCGTAATGTTATGTATTTACTACAACCATGTTAATCTTACCTGTCTGGAAGATGGCAATACGTTCGAGCAAACGGGTCCACATCCGAGCCATTCCTACAAAGTCAAGGAGTTCCACAAGGATCCTCCCTATCATCACTTATGTTTAACATCTATATCTAACCCATCTGTAACATCATTAGATCGTTCAATGTGAGTTGCATGATATACGCCGATGATGTCCTACTGTACCTGCCGATATCCTGGACTGCCCAGACCTTACCCCTCTGACTAAGTGCTTCAACACAATATCCGAATGGCTCCTATCTCAAAATTTGCGCATCCAACACAAGAAAACAGAGGTCCTGTTCATCTCCAGAAATCCAGAGTTTACACCACCCAGCTACTTGAAAGTGAACAACGCCGAGTTGCAAGTAAAATTAGCTATACATTATCTCGGAGTCACACTGGATCAGAACCTCAACATGAAGCAACACATAGCCAACACTGTCAGAGCGATCTACTTCAAGATCAGATCCCTCAGACACTTACGCCCATTACTCGAACAAAGCGACTTCCGCACCATCTATCAAACCCTCATTATTCCTCTTTTGATTATTCTAACGCTATCCTACAAGGACTCCCTCAGGCCACCTTAAACCCCCTACAACTGGCCATGAATAGTGCTGCGCGGATTCTCCTCGGAGCTCCAAGAAGAGAACATATCACACCCCTCCTGAAGCTGGCTCCCCATTCAAGCCAGGATCAGTTTCAAGACCTTAGTGATGACATTCAAGGCCACCAAGGGGCTCTCCTCCTCTTCACTATGTGACATCATCCAATCACCCACACCAAACAGACTTAGGAGATCCGCAGTAGCCAACATGCTAGTGATACCGAGAGACACGACAAAATGCTCCAAAGCAACATCGAGCAGAGCCTTCAGACTATGCGCCCCAAGTCTCTGGAACTCACTACCACCATACATCAGAGCAATCCCCAACTTGAGCCAGTTCAGGAAGGCCTTGAAACACTTTCTCTTTATCAAATACCTCACTGACTCCCCTGAACCCCAGCCACCATTGATTAGGGCGCCCCAAGTATGATCAATACCTAATAATTTCATTTGTACATGTATATAGTTACCCTATTCAATGCACCACATATGTATATAGTTTACCCTGTTTTCCAAGTTACTTGCTCCTGTTCAATGTAACGACCTGACTTTTGTTTATTGTCGGATACTGTTTGTTTTATGTAAACCGCGCTGATCGCAAATAGTGCGGTATATAAGAAATGCAAATAAATAAATAAATAAATAAATTTAATGACCATACCATGTATATAGTTCCCCCAGTTATCTCCATGTTTATTCAACCCTGTTCATTGTAAAAACCAATGTTGCCTGTACATTGTGTTTGTTTTGTTGTTCATATGTACACCGCACTGATTATAAGAGCGCGGTATATAAGAAATGAAAATAAATAAATAAATAAAATCAGGGGTAAGTCTCCACAGGAGGCCAGACAAGCCACTCTTTGCACTGTCTCTCTTCTCCAGCACCTGGGCTTCATCATAAACTTCGCAAAGTCCACTTTGCTCCCCTCACAAGACGCATAGTTCATAGGGGCAAGGTTGGATACCTTACAAGCAATGGCTTATTTGCCCGGGAACAGGGCTCACAGACTGATGGCTCTGGCCCAGCAGTTTCGCAGTGGATCTCTGGTTTCTGCCAGACATTTCCTGAGGCTTTTGGGCCACATGGCATCCACGGTCCATGTAATGCTCATGCGGCCTGCTCAATGGTGCCTCAGAGCTCAGTGGATACAGGCCACAGGAGACTTAAGAGACAGAGTAAGAGTGTCCAAACTACTAGCGGCCTCCCTGTAGTGGTGGCTGCATCTCCCGAACCTGATCAAAGGGGTGTCTTTCTAGGCACCACCACATACACAGGTGCTGATGACTGATGCTTCTCTTCAAGGTTGGGGTGCACGTTGCCAGGGGGCGTGCACTCAGGGCCTCTGGTCCCCTTGGGAGGCCACACAGCAGATCAATCTGTTGGAGTTGCGAGCTATTCGATTAGCTCTACAAACTTTCTCTCATGTCCTCTCTCACCAGTCTGGCTTGATTCAGACGGACAACCAAGTAGCAATGTTCTATGTGAACAAACAAGGAGGCACAGGATCCAGGCTTCTGTGTCAGGAAGCACAGGCCCTGTGCGCCTTTTTCAGTCAAACGGCATGTTTCTCAAGGCAGTTTATCTACCTGGCCAGGAAAATTACCTGGCAGACAGGTTGAACAGGATTCTACAGCCTCACGAGTGGCATTTGAATCCTTTAGTGGTCCAGCAGATCTTCCTAAAATGGGGTCTTCCAACCATCGATCTCTTTGCCTGTCCACTGAACTGTCAGCTGCCCAGGTTCTGTTCCAGACAACCGCATCCTCTGCGAATAGCAGCAGATGCCTTCCTAATCTCTTGGTCTACGGGCCTGCTGTATGCGTTTCCTCCAACGCCTCTAGTGGCCCGAACCCTATTCAAGGTTCTTCGGGACAGGGCCTCGCTGATCCTGGTAGCCCCCAGATGGCCGAGGCAACCGTGGTTTCCACTCCTTCTGCAATTGGCGGTGGACACTCCCCTCCCTCTGGGGGTGCAACCCGATCTCCTGTCCCTCCATTTGATGGCCTGGCTGCTGAAAGGGTAGTTCTAGCCCCCTTACTTCTCCCTAGGGAAGTGGAGGAGGTGGTTTTGGCCTCTAGGAGACAATCCACCCGGAAATCTTATGCCCTCAAGTGGCGTAGTTTCTCCACCTGGTGTGCTCAGCGCCAAGAGGATCCGTTTTCATGCCTGGTACCAGTGGTGCTGCAGTATCTGCTTCACCTGTCTGACCTAGACCTTAAATCCAACTCTGTTCGGGTCCACCTCAGTGCTCTGTCAGCGCACCACTCGCCGCTGGAGGGCCAATCTCTGTCGGTCCACCCCTTAATGGCCCGCTTCCTCAGAGGCCTGCTTTTCCTCAAGCCTCCGATTCGTCCACCAGCCCCTGAGTGGGATTTGAATGTGGTCTTGCAACAACTTACTCGCCCACCGTTTGAGCCGATGGCTACCTGTCATTTACGCTTCCTTTCCTGGAAGGCGTTGTTCTTGGTGGCTCTTACCTCAGCCAGGCGTGTGAGTGAACTACAGGCTCTGGTTTCTGATAGACCATACACATGGTTCTATAGGAACAAGGTGGTCTTACGGACTCATCCTAAGTTCCTTCCAAAGGTTGTCTCCTCCTTCCACCTCAATCAGGAGGTGGTTCTTCCAACCTTCTTTCCAAGGCTGTATGCCAACTGGGCTGAAATGGTCTTGCATACCCTGGACTGTAGGAGGGCATTGTCTTTCTACATTGGCTGTATGCAGGGGCATCGAAGGGCTGTTCAGCTCTTCGTATCTTTTGACCGTAATAACCTGGGGTTACCTGTCTCCAAGCATACCCTGTCCATTTGGGTAGCAGACTGTATCACCTGGGCGTACAGGGCAGCCGGCCTCTCCTTGCAGGGTCGAGCCACGGCCCACAGTGTCAGGGCGAAGGCTGCGTCAGTAGCTCATCTCCGCTCTGTTCCATTGGCAGACATCTGCCGGGCCGCTACTTGGTCTTCAAGCCAGACTTTTGCGGCCCATTACTGCCTCGAGAGGGACTCCCTCAGCGACAGTGCTTTCGGACAGGCGGTACTCCGTAATCTCTTTGAGGTTTAGGCAACTCCTACCCTCTGGCCCTTGTGTTGGGCTACCGTTCGGTGGCATTCTCAGAGAAGATTCATCACGGATGCTGAGGCTCTAGAGGAAGCTTATTTTTCAGCTTTGGGTTCTCGGTAGCCTAGAGCTGGGGAGTCCCATATGTGAGGACTGACTTCCTGCTTGGTCCTGGAGAAAGAGTAGTTACTCACCTGTAACAGGTGTTCTCCAGGAGCAGCAGGAATCAGTCCTCATGATCCTCCCTCCTCCCCTTGGAGTTGCAGTTATATATATTTCATTTTGTTTTTTTGCTGTCTGTTTGCTATGTCATCAGACTGAGCAAGATGGCACCCTTGGGCGGGAAGTGGACCGCGCATGTGCGCTGCATTCCCAAAGGCTTTCTTTGAAAGCTGGGGAAATGCTCCGCACGAGGGCTCCGTCGACGCCGACGCCAACGTCACCCATATGTGAGGACTGATTCCTGCTGCTCCTGGAGAACACCTGTTACAGGTGAGTAACTACTCTAAATCTACTTAAAACACAACAGGAATGTCATAAGGATTTTGAATATATTTAATAAAGTAAAATGGACCAAGGTAAGAATGATGAATGTAAGTAATATGTTCAGGCAAATGTGGTCCAACAAAACATTAATTTGAATGTTGATGAGGGTTTTCAATATTTAGTGATTTATACATGTATGCCTATCTACATGTGTAAATGCTGCTATATACATGTGAGGATGCTTCTCAAATAACCACCACAGTTTCATATTTTATACAAACAAAATTCTGTTCTTAATACCATTTTTTATTACCAAATATACAAAAACATGCACCTCATTAGAATGTATGGGGCATGTTTGCTAAAGAACTGCAAGTAGTGCGGCGCTAACATGGTTCGCATGTGGTTTAACCACAAATACAGGGGACGTGACCTCATAAGGGAGGTAATATGGTGGTAGCTGCATCAATAGCATAGTCATTGCGAATGCACAGTCAGTGTGTACGTGGACTGGGATGACACACTAGGTGCGCCCTGTACTTGGTCTGCTAGCAATGTAATGTTATGGGTGGCAGTAGGCAAAGACAACCAAACCCCAGCAGAGGTAGCAAATAGCAATACATGGTCCTCAACCCCAATAACAGAGCATGTACTAAGTGGGCAGTGAATGAAAGAGAGGGCTGACCTTAAAATAGGCACATCCCAGTATACAGGTCAGAGCTATGGGCCAAAGTACAAGGAGAAGGAGCATGCAAATCAGGAAAACAAACATATAGAAACATGATGGCAGTAAAACACCACATGGCCTATCTAGTCTGGCCTTTCATATCAACTACTATAGTCCACTTTTTTCCTTAAAAGATCTCTGTTGTTACATGCTTTTTTGAATTCCGATACTGTCCTCATAAGAACATAAGAACATAAGATATGCCATACTGGGTCAGACCAAGGTCCATCAAGCCCAGCATTCTGTTTCCAACAGTGGCCAATCTAGGTCATACGTACCTAGCAGTTTCCCCAAGGGACACAGGTTCCACAATGCTTGTACTGGTTCAAGCATTGATATCCTGGGTCCCTTCTTAATAATGGTTTATGGACCTTTCCTCCAGGAACTTGTCCAAACCTTTTTTAAACCCAGCTACACTAACAGCCTTTACTACATCCTCCGGTAACAAATTCCAGAGTTTGATTACACGTTGAGTGAAAAAATATTTTCTTTTATTAGTCTTAAATAGTTTACCCTGTAGCTTCATTGCATGTCCCCTAGTCTTTCCATATTCTGATAAGGTAAACAATCGATCTACGTTTACCCGTTCCACTCCGTTCATTAATTTATAGACTTCTATCATATCTCCCCTCAGCCGTCTCTTCTCCAGGCTAAAGAGCCCCAACCTTTTTAGCCTTTCTTCATAGGAGTAGCCTTCCATCCCCTTTACCATTTTGGTGGCTCTTCTCTGAACCTTTTCTAAAATCGCTATATCCTTTTTAAGATACGGCGACCAGAATTGCACACAATATTCAAGGTGCGGTCTCACCATGGAACGATATAGAGGCATTATAATATCTTTTGTTTTATTTTCCATTCCTTTCCTTATCATACCTAGCATTCTATTTGCTCTCTTGGCCGCCGCTGCACACTGGGCCGAGGGTTTTAACAAAGGTATCCACAATGACGCCTAAATCTTTTTCCTGGGTGGTGGTTCCTAATGTGGAACCTTGCATCGTGTAACCATAGTTTGGGTTGTTCTTCCCTAGGTGCATAACCTTGCACTTCTCCACATTAAATTTCATCTGCCATTTTGATGCCCAGTCTTCCAATTTATCAAGATCCTCTTGCAATTTTCCACAATCCTCCTGGGTTTAACAACTTTAAATAGTTTTGTGTCATCTGCAAATTTGATAACCTCACTTGTTATTCCACTTTCCAGGTCATTTATAAATATGTCAAAAAGCAGCGGACCCAGCACAGATCCCTGGGGTACACCACTATTCACCTTTCTCCATTGGGAAAATTGGCCATTTAGCCCTACCCTCTGCTTTCTATCTTTTAACCAGTTCCTGATCCACAGTAGTACACTGCCTCCTATCCCATGACTCTTTAGTTTTGCCAAAAGTCTCTCATGAGGGACTTTGTCAAAGGCTTTCTGAAAGTCCAGATACACAATATCAACCGACTCACCTTTGTCCCCCTGTTTATTCACTCCTTCAAAAAAACATAACAGATTAGTAAGACAAGATCTTCCTTGTCTAAAGCCATGTTGACTGTCTCCCATTAGGTCGTGACTATCTACATGCTGAGTAATTTTATTCTTTATGATGGTTTCTACCATTTTTCCCGGTACTGATGTCAGGCTCACTGGTCTGTAGTTTCCCGGATCACCCCTCGAACCCTTTTTAAAAATTGGTGTTACATTGGCGATCCTCCAATCCTCAGGTATTAGAGATGATTTTAATGATAGTTCACAGATTACTGATAGCAGGTCTGCAATCTCAAATTTCAGTTCTTTCAACACCCTTGGATGTATACCATCCGGCCCAGGTGATTTGCTACTCTTCAGTTTATCTAATAGTTGTAAGACATCTTCCCGATGTATCGATATTTCCTTCAATTCTTCCACACCTTTAAATACCACTTCAGTCATGGGTAACATCCCTACATCTTCCTCAGTAAAGACCGAAGCAAAGAATTCATTCAGTCTTTCCGCTATCGCCTTGTCGCCTCTTAGTGCTCCTTTAACCCCTTTATCATCTAATGGACCAACTGACTCTCTCACAGGTTTTTTGCTACGAATGTACTTGAAAAGGTCTTTATTTCGCGTTTTTGCTTCCGCAGCAAGCTTCTTCTCAAATTCTCTCTTTGCCTGCCTTATCAATGCCTTGCATTTGACTTGCCAGTGCTTGTGCTGTTTCCAGGTTTCATCGTTTGGCTCTTTTTTCCATTTCCTGAAAGATGCTTTTTTGGCAACAACAGCCTCTCTGACCTCACCTTTAAACCATGCTGGCAGTTTTTTGGACTTCCTTCCACTTTTCTTAAAGCGTGGAATACAGCAGGTCTGGGCTTCCAAGATAGTATTTTTCAACAACACCCAAGCTTGATGTACGTCTTTAACCTTTGCAACTGCTCCTTTTAGTTTTTTCTTAACTGTTTTCCTCATTTTATCATAGTCTCCCTTTCGAAAGTTAAAGGGTAGTACTGTGGATTTCCTTACTATCCCTCCTCCACTAATTAAATCAAAGGTGATCATGCTATGATCACTATTGCCAAGTGGCCCCAACACCCTTATCTCTTGCACTACATCTGGTGTTCCACTAAGGACTAGGTCTAATATTGCTTCCCCTCTGGTTGGTTCATGAACCAGCTGCTCCAAGAAGCAGTCATTTATTTCATCTAGGAACTTTATCTCCCTAGCATGTCCTGTTGTGACACTGACCCAGTCGATGCCGGGGTAATTGAAATCACCCATTATTATTACTGCACTGTAACTTTTGCTAGCTTCCTTGATTTCTTTGAGCATTTCATCATCCATTTGTTCATTCTGGCCAGGCGGACGATAGTACACCCCCACTGCCATCGCCTTCCCCTTTTTATATGGAATTTCAATCCATAGAGATTCTACAGCAAATTTTGTTTCTTGCAAAACTTTAATCCTTTCTGACTCAATGCCCTCTCTAACATAGAGCGCAACCCCTCCACCAATTTGGTCAACTCTATCATTACGATATAGTTTGTACCCAGGTATCACAGTGTCCCACTGGTTGTCCTCCTTCCACCATGTCTCTGATATTCCAATCATATCTAACTTCTCGTTTAGTGCTATATATTCTAACTCTCCCATCTTGTTTTGTAGACTTCTAGCATTTGCATACAAGCATTTTAGAGACTGTATTTTATTCATATTAATTTGGCTATTGGTAGACATGGGTAATTTGGGATCTTTAAGTTCTGTCTGCTCCATACTCGAGGGCATTTGGGCTACTTTACTCTTTTTTGGAACTTCTCTGCTTTTTGTAGTATCCTTCAAGGATACATTCTTCCGAACCATGCGCTCTTGGGCGACTGTCGGCTTTCCCCTATTATCTAGTTTAAAAGCTGCTCTATCTCCTTTTTAAAGGTTAATGCCAGCAGCCTGGTTCCATCCCAGTTAAGGTGAAGCCCATCCCTTCGGAAGAGCCCCTCCTTTCCCCAGAATGTTCCCCAGTTCCTAACAAATTCGAACCCCTCATCTCTGCACCATTGTCTCATCCACGCATTGAGATTCCGGAGCTCTGCCTGCCTTTTGGGTCCTGCGCGTTGAACGGGAAGCATTTCGGAGAACGCTACCCTGGAAGTTCTGGATTTCAACTTCCTACCTAAAAGCCTAAATTTAGCTTCCAGAACCTCCCTACCACATTTTCCTATGTCATTGGTACCGACATGTACCAAGACAGCAGACTCCTCCCCAGCACTATCTAAGACCTTATCTAGGTGGCGTGTGAGGTCCGCTACCTTCGCACCAGGCAGGCATGTTACCAGGCGATCCTCACGTCCACCAGCCACCCAGCTATCTACATGCCTAATGATCGAATCACCAACTATAACTGCTGTCCTAACCCTTCCCTCATGGGCACTTGGCCCTGGAGAAACCTCCTCGGTGCGAGAGGGGTTTACATCACCTGGAGGACAGGTCCTAGTTACAGGATCACTTCCTGCCACACCAGGGTGATGCTCTCCTGTCACGTGACCTCTCTCCTCCATGGCAACAGGGATGCTGCCAGACTGGAGGTGGGACTTCAGGACTATATCCCTGTAGGTCTCGTCTATGTACCTCTCTGTCTGTCTTATGTTTTCCAAGTCTGCTACTCTAGCCTCTAGAGAATGGACTCGTTCCCTGAGAGCAGAGAGCTCCTTGCACCTAGTGCACACGTAAGACCTCTCACCAGCTGGGAGAAAATCATACATGTGACACTCAATGCAAAAGACTGGAAAGCCCACATCCCGCTGCTGGACTGCTGTCTGCATCTTAGTTTTAAGTTTGTGTTTAGATCTTTAAGTTCTTTATGTACTAAAGGGTGCTATGGATATTTATACCACTAAAACTGTACCTAAGAAGTTTAATATACCTTGTTCACCTGAAGCTTAATTAATCTCAGGTCCTTAGTGTATGACTGATTTGGGTAATGAGCTTCACCTGAGAGCACCTCCTGTCTTTTAAGTTGTGCAAGTACCTATAAAGCTGTGATTATCCCAGGGGAGGGTGGGTGTAGGGAGGGAGGGAGGGATATAACACTTATTAAAAAAGGGCTGCTACACAGTACCTTGTCCTGTGCCGCTGAGGTAAGCTATATTCTGATTTGATTTAAATTATAGCTCTTTGCTGCTACTAGGCTCTAACCTATTAAGAAATTTAAACTACAAGCTCTCTGCTGGATTCTAAATTTAACCAGAAAGCTTTCTTCTGTGTTTTAATTTGAAACTAAAAGTACTTTGCTGATGCTAGGCCCTGAGTGACTATGAAATTTAAACTACAGCTGTCTACTGGGTATGAAAGCTAACCAGAAAGTTCTCTTCTGTGTTTTAAATTGAATCTTAAACTGTTGCTACTAGGCCCTGACTGATTTAACAAAAAAATAGTGGGTTCACAGATTAATTAGCTTTAAAAGAAAAAAAATTCCTTTCAGAAAAATTCCCAGAAGTATATACTCACAATTTCAGATTTCTCTCCAGAAGTAACAGCCCCCCTTTCTAGTCCTTCAAGACTCGTTTCTATTACCTCCACTGGGAGACTATTCCAATGCATTTACCACTCTTCCTGTAAAGAAATATTTTTGCATATTACTCCTGAGTCTATCCCCTTTCACCCTCATCCTGTGTCCCCTCGTAGCAGAGTTTGATTTCAATCGAAAGAGGCTCTCCTCTTGTGCATTTATGCCACGGAGGATTTAAATATCTCTATCATATCTCCTCTATCCCACCTTTCCTCTAACGTATATATATTAAGATCTTTAAGTCTGTCCTCATATGCTTTATAACGAAGACCACTAACCATTTTAGTAGCCACCCTCTGCACCGACTCCATCCTGTTTATTTTATTTTATTTATTTATTTTCACATTTTTTATAAACCACCTCTTCCAGAGATCAGGGACAGTTTACAATAAAACCGACATTATATATTAAACATTGTGGGGTTACATCAACCAGGGGGAAAAAAACAGTAGATGGGGGAAATTATTTGCATTTAACTATGTATAAGTTGAACTATAGATAGTGATGGTAATGTTGAAGAAGGATATAGCTAGAGTGGAGGGGGGCTAGGGGTAGGGAGTGATTTGTTTTGGTAAAATGACGTCCCATGTTTTATCCAAGTTCTCTGACCTTGTTCTCTGTAAAACCTAACAGTTTGTTGTTATGGTATGTTGTTATATTGTGAACCGCACTGATTCTGAATAGAGCGGTATATAAGAGCCTGTAATAAATAAATAAATAAATAAAATGGGGGGGGGGGGTTGTTAAGTTGGTTATATAGTGTTATTGCTATTGTCATTACCAAAGTGTTCGATAAATAGGAATGTCTTGATGTGCTTTCTAAATGTTTGGGGGTCTTTAATGGATCTCAGCATGTCAGGAAGGGCATTCTACAGAGTGGGGGCTACATAGGAGAATGCTCTATTGCTGGTGGTTTGCTTAGTCTTACGGTAGTCTTGAGGGAATTTGATGGTGTTCATATAGCATCCTTTTTTGGTTTTAGTTTCTGTTGATGGGAGAATTTGTGTGGATAAGAACAAGGGAGAGATGTTGTTTAGCAGTTTAAAGGGGATCATAAGTATTTTGAACTTTATTCTGCTTGTAACAGGGAGCCAATGTAGCATGTGCAGAATGGGGGTGATATGTTCAGTTAGGGGGGCTTTATAGATGATCCTGGCTGCGACATTTTGAGCTATTTGAAGTTGGTTAATAGTTTTTTTGGGCAATCCTTGGAGAAGACTATTGCAGAAGTCAGTGTGGGGTGTGACTAGGCTTGCACCACCGATCTTAAGTTGTGGGGGCCAAATAATGGTCTGAAGTGTTGTAGTGTTCGTAGCTTATAAAATATGTTTCTTGCATGGGAAGTCATACTGAGTGATAGGTCTAAAGGGACACCTAAGTATTTCACTTCCTTTCTATTAGGTAGGACTGTTTTGCTAATTGGGAGAGTCAGTGGTGGGGTGAGGTTGAGGTATCTTGTAGTGTAAAGGACTTCTGTTTTATTGAAGTTGATCTGTAGGTTCATTGTGCTGAGCCAGGTTTGTGCTTCTTTAATGCAAAGGGGGAGTGCATGTTGGTTGGAGTTGGTGATGTCTATGGGGACATAAACTATGATATCCTACTTTGAATTTTCTGAAGATGTTGAATACAGGTTGGAGAAACAGGTTGAATAAAAGTGAGGATAAGGCAGAACCCTGGGGGATACCCTGTTCTTGCTTGAATCTTGGGGAGGTTTCTTTGTCTATTAGTACTTGTTGTGTGCGGTTTTGTGGGTATGATTTAAACGAGTGGCGCATGGTTCCTGTGATGCCTTTGTGCTCTAGTCTTTTGATGAGTATGTTGTGGTTGACACTGTCAAATGCAGAAGCAATTTCATATCCTTTATATTCTTTTATATCCTTTTGAAGGTGCAGTCTCCAGAATTGCACACAATACTCCAAATGAGGTCGCACCAGAGACATACAGAGGCACTATCACCTCCATTTTTCTTCTGGCCATTCCTCTCCCTATGCACCCAAGCATCCTTCTAGCATTCGCTGTCACCTTTTCTACCTATTTAGCTGCTTTACGATCATCAGAAACAATCACGCCCAGGATCCACTCTACTTTCATGTACTTCAGCCCCTACACTGTACTGCTCCCTTGGATTTTTGCAACCCAAGTGCATGACCCTTCATTTTTTAGGATTACATCTCAGCTGCCAAATTCTTGACCAAGCTTAGCTAGATCCCTCCTCGTGTTATCTACTCCTTCCTGGGTATCTGCTCTATTGCAGATTTTGGTATCATCTGCAAAGAGGCAAATCTTATCCGACAACCCTTCTGCAATATCACTAACAAGATGTTAAAAATAATTGGACCAAGGACAGATCTCTGTGGCACACCACTGGTAACTTCCTTCTCCTCAGAGTGAGCTTCATTTGCCTGTACCCTTTGTCACCTCCCACTCAACCAGTTTCTAACCCAGTCAATCACTTTAGGGTCCATCCCTATGGTGCTCAGTTTGTTTATAAGTCACCTGTGTGGAGTAGTTGCAAAGGCTTTACTGAAATCTAGGGCTCTCCCTTGGGTCAACTCCCAAGTCACCCAGTCAAAGAAATCAATCAGATTTGTCTAACAAGACATGCCTCTGGTAAACCTATGCAACCTCGGATCTTACAATCCATTGGCCTCCAGAAACCTTATTCTCTTTCTTATCAGCGTTCATAGTGACCCTGTTTGTGGGAGATACGGTGCAAATGCAACAATTGAAGGAGTAGGGGACCTCATATGGATGTGGATGGGTATCTGGTCACTACATGGAACGTCCATATGAACGCCTCTTCCTCAGAGTCACCCAGTGCACCTGTTTACCTAGGCTGCAATAGACAGGTTTACCAGAACTCTGGTGTGGGGAGGATGGAACCCCCTCCCTGTCACTTCCCTTATACATCTGGCACAGTACTCTAGCTATTAAGGAATGCTGCACTCATGTGGGTGCCAGAGTCTGAAGATCTGCATGCCCAACAAAATGACCACACAGATGTGGTGGGACACATAGTTGGGGCATGGCTACTCCTCGCTGTTCTCCCTCTGAATCATCCCTCTTTCCATAAATCTGTCCAAAACCCAGCCACATAGCTAATCTTCTGCTAGTATGATTATGCTCACATTACCCCTCTTCTGAAGTCACTTCATTGGCTCCATATTAGTTTCCGCATCCAGTTCAAAGTTCTCCTACTGAACTATAAGTTCATTCATTCTGTGGCTCCTCACTACCTTTCCTCTCTTATCTCTTCCTACACCCCTTCTTGGGAACTCGGCTCTTCTGGCAGATATCTTTTTATTCCAGGACCAAGCAGGAAGTCAGTCCTCACATATGGGTGACGTCGGTGCCGACGGAGCCCCCGTGTGGAGCATTTCCCCAGCTTTCATAGAAAGCCTTTGGGAATGCAGCGCGCATGCGCGGTCCCTTTCCTGCCCAAGGGTGCCATCTTGCTCAGTCTTCTTTTTTCCGCGGAGCCCGACAGATGTATATTCGTTTCACCTGAGGAAGAAGTTGATTTTCTCTGCATTAACCTGTTTTTCTTCGGTTCGACGCCGGTTTCCCTGTCCCACCTGGGCTCGATACGTCGGTTTGCGCCATTTTTTTCTTTTTTCACTGGCAGCCTTGTCTTTTGACCTTGCAGGGGCCCTTTTTCCCCCGATGGCTGCCAGCGGGTTTAAAAAGTGTGATTGGTGTAAGAAACTTATGTCTCTCACCGACACACATGACAGCTGCCTCCGGTGCCTCGGACCCGATCATGACCCGATGATCTGTGGTCCGTGTGGGAAAATGTCCTCTAAGGCGTTACGGAGTCGGCAGCACGAAAAGGAAAGAATCTTCTCTGACTCCAAGTCTGGTAGGGCCCAGACCTCACCAGAGGCCTTGACATCTCGGGACTCCGGCCCCGAGCAGCGTCGAGGCTCCTCTGAAAGGGGGTCTCCATCGCGGGAGCATCGTAAGAAAAAAAACCCGCGAGGGCAGCGTCGGTGGACGCACTTGGCTCCTCGAGGGCCAAGTCGCATAGCCGGGTCTTCGGAGTCAGAGAGGCCTGCAAAACAACCTCGTTTGGAGATGGAGTCCCCACGTCACGTGAGTACTGTAGTCCTCGTGGACTCAACTTCATGGGAGCCGACGTTGGGCCCGGCACTGCCAGGGCCCGAGTCGGGGGCTGCTGAGTCTCCTGAGCTCGGACTCAGGTTGACGGCCTTGGAGAGCAGCTTGGCTGCCTTCATGGAATAGCAGCGGGCACTGATCGCCGGTCTCACCGGTGCATCTTCCCCGACCACCGGGACATCGACGTCCAAGTCGACCCCGGAGGCCGAGCCGAGCCGATCCTTGAGTCCATGCGAGCTCGAGTCGATCCTCGGCCAAGGTCCCCCTCGGCCTCTCGTTCGGGACCGAGGTCGTTGACGCCGGTACCCTCGGCATCGGGGCGGGTGGCATCGATGCCTGCCCGACCGGAGCCACTCGATTCCTCCTCCTCCGAGTCCAGCTGGGAGACGGGGGATGAGGAGTCGCCCGACACCTTTTGGACTCGGTGCGTTCCTTCGGACTCGCCCGAGTCCGAGCCTCGGAGAAGGTCCCCCCCCGGAGGATACCCGGTTCTCGGATTTCATGCGGGACATGGCCAAGGATTTGGCATTCCCCGCGGATCCCGAGGAGGAGCCTTGAGCCGAGGAGCTCGAGGCCCTACAGTATAACTCTCCTCCGAAGGAGGCCTTTACTGTTCCGGTTCCTCCGATGCTGGAACAGTTGCTCTTCCGCATGTGGGAGGCGCCGGCATCGATGCCGGTTTTAAGCAAGCGGGTCGATTCCATCTATCGAGTCCGCAAGAGCCCCGGGTTCCAAAAGGCACAATTACCGCACCCCTCCATGGTTGTGGAAGCGGCCATGCATCGTCTGAAGAATCAGAAGATGCACTCCTTGGTGCCTCCTGGCCGGGAGGCCCGGAACCTGGATGCCCTCGGTAAGAAGTGCTTCCAGGGCTCTATGCTTGCTTGCCGTGTCCAGACCTACCAGCTGTACATGGGCATGTACCTTCGAGACCTGGCAAAGGAGATTGCCGGGTTCTCTGCTGGTCTTTCTGAGGAACCTTTGCAGAGGTTCAATGCTCTGTCCTCGGGTATTCGTGAGTGCTCGAAGTTTATATCTCGAGCAGCCTATGATGGCTTCGAGGCTTCGGCCCGAGTAGCCGTGGCTGGCATCGGTGCACGCCATCAGGCTTGGCTACAGTCATCGGACCTCGAGCCATGGGTGCAGGACAAGTTGGTCGATGTTCCCTGCCGAGGCGAAAACCTCTTTGGCAAACCCATGGCTGACAAGGCTGCAGAATTCGAGACCAAGACTCTTACCCGGACAAGGCTGTCCAGAAAAACCTCTGCCCCTTCTCAGAAGAAGAAGGGCTCGGGAAAAAAGACCTTTTACTCGAGGAAGTCATCTGCCTATAAACAGTACCCTTATTATCAGGCCTCTGTAGCTCCCCAACAGGGTCAGCAGGCCAAGGGTCAGGGTCATTCGCCCCGTAGGCAGAAGGCCCCCAAGCCGCCTACTCTGGCTCCTGCTCAGCAGGGAGGGGGATTTTGACTGCATTGGCATAGCCTCTCCTCCTCAGCTGGCCCCCATCAGCACTGGAGGCAGGCTGGCCCTGTTCGCCCACAGGTGGTCAGCCATCACAAGGGATACCTGGGTTCTAAGTATAGTCCAGAAGGGCTATCTCCTCCACTTCCACCAGGTACCCCACTCCTATTTTCCAGAGGAGCCTCCCAGACTCCCTCTGCACAGGGACTTACTCTTGCAGGAGTTGGCAGATCTTCTGAAGGAACAGGCAGTGGAACCGGTGCCCCACCACCTGAGAGGTCACGGCTTCTATTCCAGGTACTTCCTGGTACCAAAGAGAACAGGAGGCCTCAGACCCATCCTAGACTTGCGAAACCTGAACAAGTTCCTGGAGAGGGAAAAGTTGAAGATGCTTACCCTTGGAATCTTGCTGCCCTATCTCCAGCAGGGAGATTGGCTATGCTCCTTAGATCTAAAGGATGCTTATACTCACATCCTTATTCATCCAGACCACAGACAATATCTCAGATTTGTAGTGGAAGGAAACCATTATCATTACAGAGTACTGCCTTTTGGCCTTACATCCGCCCCCAGGGTCTTCACCGCCTGGCGGTGGTGGCGGCCTACCTCAGGGTTCAAGGCCTCTTTGTCTTTCCATATCTGGACGATTGGCTCATCAGGGGTCAGTCCCCGCAAGAGGCCAATCAAGCCATCCTTCGCACTGTCACTCTGCTTCAGCACCTGGTGTTTGTCATAAACTTTGCAAAGTCCAGTTTGCATCCCTCCCAGAACATGGAGTTCATAGGAGCTCGACTGGACACCTTTCAGGCAAAGGCCTTTCTACCAGTGGACAGGGCCCACAGATTGATGGCTCTAGCCAGGCTATTCCACAGCAATTCTCTGGTCTCCGCCAGACAATTCCTGAGGCACTTAGGCCACATGGCGTCCATGTGACTCCAAATTTATTTATTTTATTACATTCTCTTATATACCGCACTATTCGGCATCAGCGCGGTTCACATCGAACAAAAATCTCAGTACAATCAACATGCATGAGTTTACAGATAACAAGGGAAGGAACTTGGATCAAACGGGGAAACTATATACAGACTATTTACAGATGTGGTATAACTAAATAGTAACATGTTACTAGTAACAGGTGCTAGGAATATATTCACTTGTTATATGGAATCAGCCAAGCATGTTATTGAGGTATCATGGGATTGGGTAATTGGGTGAGGTCACAGAGGTCAATAGGTGTGGATGACTCTATAAGGAACTTGTTGAAGAGAAAGAGAAATGCCCGTCTACACATGAGACCAGCTCAGTGGGGCCTCAGGACTCAGTGGCGCCAGGCCACAGGAAGCCTCACGGACACAGTGAGGGTGTCCAGCCTACTACAGTCTTCTCTGCAATGGTGGCTTCATCTCCCGAATCTAGTACAAGGGGTGCCTTTTCAGGCACCTCCACACTCTCAGGTGCTGACAACCGATGCTTCTCTTCAAGGTTGGGGTGCACATTGCCAAGGGGCATGTACTCAAGGCCTGTGGACTCCTTGGGAGGCCGCACAGCAGATCAATCTCTTAGAATTGAGAGCTATCCGCTTAGCCCTGAGAACTTTCTCTCATCTCATCTCTCACCAGTCCGTCTTGGTTCAGACAGACAATCAAGTGGCTATGTTCTATGTCAACAAACAAGGGGGCACAGGGTCCCACCTTCTCTGTCAGGAAGCGCAGAAACTGTGCTCCTGGGCAGTCGATCATGGCATTCTTCTCAAAGCAGTCTACCTCCCAGGTCAGGAGAATTACCTGGCGGACAGATTGAGCAGGATTTTGCAGCCGCACGAATGGCAGTTGAACCCTTTAGTGGTTCAACAGATCTTTCTGAGATGGGGTCTTCCTACCATAGATCTCTTTGCCAGTCCTCTGAACCGTCAACTTCCCAGGTTCTGTTCCAGACAACCGCATCCTCTCCGAGTAGCAGCGGATGTGTTTCTCATTCCCTGGTCTACAGGCCTCCTATATGCGTTTCCTCCCACGCCTCTAGTGTCCAAGACACTATTCAAGGTGATCCGGGACAAGGCCTCAGTGATTCTGGTGGCCCCCAGGTGGCCAAGGCAACCCTGGTTCCCACTACTGTTGCAACTAGCGGTGGGCACTCCTCTTTTTCTGGGGATGCAACTCGATCTCCTGTCTTAGGAGCAGGGATCTCTCTTGCACCCCAATCTCCAGTCCCTCAATTTGATGGCCTGGCTGCTGAAAGGGTAGTCCTAGCGCCTCTACTACTGCCTAGGGAAGTGGAGGATGTAGTCTTGGCCTCTAGGAAAAGTCTTATGCCCTTAAGTGGCATAGATTCTCTTCCTGGTGTACTCAACGCAACGAGAATCCCTTCTCATGCCTGCTACCAGTGGTGCTGCAGTATTTGCTTCACCTGTCCAACCTAGGCCTTAAATCCAATTCTGTTAGAGTTCATCTTAGTGCTCTTTCAGCGCACCACTCACAGGTGGAGTGTCAGTCTCTCTCCAGTCATCCTTTGGTGGCTCGCTTCCTCAGAGGCCTGCTTTTGCTTAAGCCTCCAGTGCGTCCACCTGCCCCTGAATGGGATTTAAATGTGGCCTTGCAACGGCTTACTTGCCCACCATTTGAACCTATGGCTACTTGCCCTCTGCGTTTTCTGTCCTGGAAAACGCTATTTCTGGTAGCCCTTACCTCAGCTAGTCGAGTGAGTGAGCTTCAGGCCCTAGTCTCAGAAGCACCTTATACTAGGTTCTATAGGAACAGGGTAGTCTTACGGACTCACCCTAAGTTCCTTCCTAAGGCTGTCTCTTCCTTCCACCTCAATCAGGAGGTGGTTCTTCCGACTTTCTTTCCCAGGCCTCATGCTAGCCGGGCTGAGATGGTCTTGCATACCCTGGACTGTAGGAGGGCGTTGGCCTTCTACCTTGACCGTACACGGGAGCACCGGAGGGCGGTTCAGCTCTTCGTCTCTTGTGACCCCAACAAGTTGGGGTTGGCTGTCTCCAAGTGTACTTTGTCCATATGGGTAGCTGACTGCATCGCCTGGGCTTACAGGGTGGCCGGCCTCTCGTTGCAGGGTCGAGTTACGGCTCACTGTGTCATGGCGAAGGCTGCGTCAGTGGCTCACCTCCGCTCTGTTCTGTTGGCAGACATTTGCCGGGCTGCTACTTGGTCTTCAAGCCAGACATTTGCGGCCCACTACTGCCTTGAGAGGGAGTCCTGCAGAGACAGTGCTTTCGGGCAAGCGGAACTCCATAATCTCTTTGGGGTCTAGGCAACTCCTACCCTCCAGCCCTGGTGTTGGGCTACCTGTCGGGGGCGTTATCAGAGAAGATTCTGTTCTTGCATGCTGAGGCTCTAGAGGGAGCTCATTTTTCAGTTTAGGGCCTCTGGTAGCCCTAAGCTAGGGATTCCCATATGTGAGGACTGACTTCCTGCTTGGTCCTGGAGAAAGAGTAGTTACTCACCTGTAACAGGTGCTCTCCAGGAGCAGCAGGAATCAGTCCTCACAACCCTCCTTCCTCCCCTTGGAGTTGCAGTCATATGATTTATTTTTGCTATTTTTGCTGTCTTTTAGCTATGTCATCAGACGAGCAAGATGGCACCCTTGGGCGGGAAGGGGACCGCACATGCGCGCTGCATTCCCAAAGGCTTTCTATGAAAGCTGGGGAAATGCTCCGCATGGGGGTTCCGTCGGCGCCGACGTCACCCATATGTGAGGACTGATTCCTGCTGCTCCTGGAGAACACCTGTTACAGGTGAGTAACTACTCTATCTGTACCCTTCTCTTCCACTGCCAGCTCCAGAATTCATTCATTCCACTTTGCTGCTTTCATATGCCTGGAACAAACTACCCAAGCCAGTACGTCAGGTTCTATCTTTGACTCTATTTAAATCCAGGATAAAACCTCACCTCTTCACAGCTGCTTTTGGATCCTGAACCCAGTGTTCTTTTGTTCTTCATGGACAAGCAGGAGTGAAGTTCTCACATATGGGTGACGTCATCTAATGGAACCCACATGGGAGCGTTCCTCAGCTACCTTTGGAAGCTTTTGGGAGGTTCTACCACATCTGCCTACCCTCTTCACCCCTGCTGTCTTGACACCATCTTGAACTAGTCTTTGCTTTTTTGCGGAGCCAAATAGATACATTTTTGACATATCTCTGCTTGATAATTGATTTTTTTCCTCTCCGGGGATCCTGTGCTTTCTGGATTTCTCAATAATTACCTATCATCACCTTCTCTTTTCCCTTTTATTTTTCCCCTTATGAGTCATTTTACCTTTCTTTTCTTTTCTGCAGAATTGCTGCCCCCTTAGGCATCAGTACACTGGCTGGGCCCCCCTCTTTTAAAAATTGAGCCTTTTGATTTTGCTGCTGCTATCTTTCCAGGCGACATGTCCCAAAAACAGGCCAGTGGATTCACACAAGGACCATATCTACCACAGATACCCATAGTTGGTGCCTTCAGTGCCTGGGACTCAATCATCAGCCCTCTTCTTGAAATTTGTGTTTACAGATGACAAAGAGAGGACCAAGAGTTGACAGAAGTAGTGCGAATCACTTTTTGGCGCTCACAAGTCTGATCTATCGACATCAGCATTAATGGCATCAGTCTCAATGGCATGCATCGGATGCTGGCAGTGCATCGACATCGTGGAGTTCTCAAGCTCACTCACCCATAGTACCGCGGAGTATCAGCCACTGATTGATCTCCACCTGAAGATGAGGAACGATGTCAAAGGGGGATCTCTTTGAGCACCAAGTGAAGACTGGTATATCAGCGTCACAGCCCCTCAAGGCATGGCATTGAGAGCGATGAGGGTCCACGACAATGCCCCTCTAAGCTGCACCGAAGGAAAGAGAGCTCATTTTCAAGAACATAGGAGGGGCAACTACAGCCTACCAAGAGCCAAAGGATTCTTCCTGGAATTCTTTGGCTCAGACACATAGCCCCCCCCTCAATAATCCCCCTCAAGTGGAACATCCATATCCCTATTACTATAACCGAATTTACATCATAATCCAACATAGCCCTCGAACCATATACTACACCTACCCATAAGCATATGACCACCCCATGTCACTGAACAACTACAGCCCTGCAGCCTTCCTCTGCACAGTGCATTATGTACAGTTAAAGTGTCATAAATATCCTATAGTTTACATTGTATAGTTACTTTCTTCAATTGTTCTAGTGTTTACTTGTACAGTTACAGTACAGTCCATCCTTGTACAGTTACATTGTTACAAATGTTCGATAGTTTAATATATAGTTTGCTCTCTTCAAGTGTTCTAATGTTACATTGAACAGTTACTTTGCCTCAAATGTTCAATGTATATTTCAGTCTTTCATTGCATGTAAACCACCGTGACTAGTAGATACAGTGGTATAAAAGAATTGTTAAATAAATAAATAAACCCTTTTCAGATCCTGGCTACATTGGTCACAGTTGATGAGGCCCTGCAACCTTTGGAACTGGCAGCCATGGAGAACATTTCTGAAGGCTCTCGAGGAACAGATCACGGTGCACTTGGCTGAGCAGCACACCGGGGCCTCGACATTGGCTGCATCAGCATCAACATCAACTACCATGCACCTGAACCTTGAGATGCATGCCTTGCCTGCAGAGATGCATTAACATCAGGGCATCAAAGTTCCCAACACCGGTGCCTGTCCAGCTGATTATTACTCTCTAGCATTTCAGGGTTCGATGCACCCTCGAAATCTAGACATGCTTCAGTGCATCATCGCTCTTGAAGAAGCACCTGATCCCCCAGGTCAGGAGAGAGATCCAGGAAGAAACTCAGAAATACTTTGACTTCCTCTCTGAGTCGGATTCAGAAAGCTGGGTAAGCGATGTTGAGTCCGAAAAGTTGTTGAGGGCAGGTTCCCTGAGCTTCTGTCAGATCCTTCTCTACCACACGAATGGCGCAAGCCCCCTCCTGAGGATATGATCTTCCAGAATTTTGTTAGGGACATGTCCAAGGCCATACTCTTTTCTTTAAAGACTGAGGATGAGCGCAGAGCAGAAGAATTGGAGATACTTCAGCACTCCTCAGCCCCTAAGGAGGCAGTGACAGTGCCCATGTGCTGCATCCTACAGAGAGTACAGATGAGAATGTGGGAGAAACACCCCCCCCCCCCCCCGTCACTGTGCCTTCGGTCAGTAGAAGGTTTGATTCCATATGTAGAGTTCAGAAGGCTCCTGGATTCGAGAAGCTTGGCTTCTGCACCATTCCTCAATGGATGAATCCACCCTTAACCCTTTTCGCGTCTACAACAGATTACATAACTTAAGATACAATTAAATAATTTTTTGGAAATATAGAATCCAGTGAACAATTTGGGGGAAAATTTGAAGGTTACCGTATGGCAACAACAGCCATGAAAGGGTTAAGAGATCCAAGAGTTCAAAGACTCGTTCCTCAGTGCCCCCGAGGAGGGAAGTTTGGACACATGGCCTCTTACCAGTTCTACATAGGCATGTTTTTAAAGAACATCATGTGTGACCTCTCTGATCTGTCTCAGTATCTCCCTCCAGAGAAATTGGAACAGCATCATTCCCTAGTGGCTCACGGCAAGAACTGCTTGAGGTTTATGGTCTGGGTGGCCTATGATACCTTTGAAATAGCATCAAGAGCTTCTGCCTTGGGTATTGGCACCCGGAGACTCACCTGGAACAATCAGTGCAGGACAAGCTTGCTGACGTGCCCTGCCAAGGAGAGAATCTTTTCAAAGAAGAGGTCAAAGAGCAAACTGGCTTCATCAAAATCAACATATCACCCTTCATAATCTCTCAAGGTGCACATCTGAGCCAGCTTCCTATCGCAGCAGGTACCAAGGAGGAGGCCAGAAAAAGACCTATTACTCTTGTAGGCATAGGTACTATCCTGGTTCCCAAACCTCCCAACCAAAGCAGACTCCTTGCCCACAATCACAATGAGAAAAGCCTCAGAAAGCCCTGCCTGCTCCTCAGTCAAAGCCAGGGGTGGGGTTTTGACTGGTTCCTTCAGAGCATAGCCACTCTTCCAGTAACTGCAATGGAGTATACTCCGATTGTGGGGAAGGCTCACACTTTTTGCGCAAAGATGGCCTCTCATAACATCAGACACATGGGTTCAACAAAACGTCTAAAGCAGTTACACATTACATTAATTCAGACTACTTCCAAATTGCCCCCCGAGGATGCATCACATTGACCCTCTGCATCAGGAACTGCATCAGAGAGAAATCACCACCCTCTTATCAGATCTCACGATCAAGCTCGTGCCACCAGAGCAAAGAGGGTGAGGAATTTATTCCAAGTATTTCATGATCCCCAAGAAAACAGGGGGATACAATCCTATTCTAGACCTAAGAGATTTGAACATATACTTGGTAAGAGAAAAGTTCAGAATGATTTCTCTAGGCAACCTGCTTCCTTACCTTCAAAAAGAAGATTGGCTATGCTCACTGGGTCTGAAGGATACGTACACTCACATACAGATTCATCCTGCTCACAGGAAGTATCTCACATTCATCCTGGAGGGACAACACTTTCAGTACAGAGTATTACCTTTTGGCCTATCCTCAGCACCCTGTGTTTTCACAAAATGTCTCGCAGTAGTAGCTGCTTATTTATTTAATATCTTTTTTATACCGTCTTTCTACCAGTCAAGATGGTTTACATAAAACTCAGTGCATCAAACAATGAACTCTAAGAGATAGAGTGCACATTACCTGTAACACATAGTTTAACATGGTTTTAATACATTACATATAAACAACAGGTACTAATAACTATTTACATTGCGTTATATGTTTGTTGCTGATGCTCAGGAATTTGTTACCTGATCTGTGTCTGCTCCATAGTGTTCTATGAGCAGAAGTGTTTTTAAGTTTTTACGGAAATCCTTGGTCAGTTGAGTGGATCTTATGTGAGGTGGTAGTGAGTTCCATAAGGAGGGGGCATATAGGGAAAAAGCTCTGCTGCTGGCTTTTTGACTGCTCGAGGGTTTGTCCATGGGGATGGAGATCATGTTGAGCATGGTACTTCTTTTGGGTCTATTGCAGCAGTTGTTTGCTAAAAGTGAAGTGAGGCTGTCCGCGGATTGCTGAGTTAAAATTTTGTGGGTGGTTAGGATAATCTTTTATCTGATCCTACTTGCTTTGGGCAGCCAGTGAAGCTGCTTAAGGAGTGGGGTGATGTGTGATTTTTGAGATTTGGCTAAAATAGCTCTGGGTGTGGTATTTTGCACAAGTTGTAGGGGGTATAGTGTGGTCGTTGGTAGCCCCTGGTATATGGCATTGCAGTAGTCAAGTATTGGTGTGATAACTGCTTGGCAGACTGCGCAGAAATCTAATGGAGAAAGAAGTTTGCGTAGGTTCCTTAGTATGTGGAGTCTGTAAAAGACTGCTTTGGTGATTCGGCTGATTTGCGGCTGGAAAGTGAGCTCTTGGTCGAGTGTGATTCCTAAATAATTTATTTGGGTTTTGACTTCAATTGATATATTGTTCAGTGTGATTGTAGGTGGAAGAAAGAAATTCTTGTTTCATGTAATGTGGAGTTCTTCAGACTTGGTGAAGTTGATTTTGAGGTTGTGAGCTTTGAGCTAAGTATTGAATGCTGCGAAACAGTTGGAGATTTTTGTGTACTCTGGTGAGTTGGTAGAGATTGGAGTGAAAATCATAATATTGTCTGCAACCTGTCAGCAGGAGCTCTTCATGAACTCATATGTACAAACTCCAGCAGCAGACCTAAGAGGCAGAACACAAGAGACACCATACTGATCCCCAGCTCTTATACTAAAGTGAAGAACTCCACCACAAAGAGAGCCCTCTCCTTAGCTGCTCCCACGATCTGAAACACCCTACCTGAAAGAATTAGAACAACAAAAGACTTAAAGGACTTCTGAAAACTTCTCAAGACTTTTCTCTTCACCGACCACTTCACAGACAATATCTAACCATTCTGTCTTACTTCCAAATCCACAGATATCCCCGTTTAGGTTGCTATGTATATAAGTTCTGCCTCCGGGCACCTCCCGCATGCCACCCTTACCTAAATTATACAATGTGTTCTCTGTAATCTGCTTTGATTGTATGATAAAGCGGTATAATAATCCCATTAAATAAATTTTTATTTTTTTTATTTAACAAGTTATTATATACCTCCCCTTCCAGAGATCAGGGGCGGTTTACATAGAACAATTAAAAATGCTCTTTACATTGAACATTATAGCTTATATACAGTTAGCGTATGAAACTATCTTACAGTAAACTATGTACAGTGTTAGCTTTATCATGTACAGTTTTGCAGTGAGCTTTGGTATTCTTCATGAGAAATTGTCTATGTATCTGGGGGTTGGTAATTGATGCCAAAGTTTTTGATGATTTTGCAGCGTGGTTGGATGTATAAATTGAATGAGAGAGAGGAGAGTGAGTATCCTTATGGTACTCCTTGGTTGAGGGAGAAAGGTGCTGAGGTGAAGGTACTGATTCTGTCTTGCTGTATTCAGTCGGTTAAGTAGGGGCAGAACCACTTGAGTGGGGTGCCTTGAATGCCAATATTGTGGAGTCTGTTTAGGAGTAGTTGGTGTGAAACCAAGTTGAATGCAGATGATATATCCAGGAAGATGAGTATGAATCTTTGTGGCATGCTTTCAGTGCCTTTAATGAGAGTGTTGAGGAGGGAAATCATAAGCGTTTCTGTACTGTGTTGAGGTCGAAACCATGTTGGTGAGTGTCTAAAGGACAGTGTTCATCTACATAGTCTTGTAGTTGTTCCTGTAAACCTTTTCGATGATCTTGGCAATAAATGGAATACTGGAGATTGACCTGTATGAAGATGGGGAGGCAGTATCCATGTTTGGTTTCTTAAGAAGAGGAAGGATTGCTTGCGTGGAGGGGGGAGGTATCCTTGAGTTAAGGAGCCATTTATCATGTTGCATATGTAGGGCATGAGGTGCTTTTTCTCCAGTTTGATCCATGAGACAGGGCAGGGATCGAGTGGAGAGGTGATTGTGTTTATGAGAGACAGTACCTTGCCAGTGTGTACTTGGTTGACAGGGCTGATGCTGCTCCAAGAGTGTTCTTGATCAGAGGTGAAAGTTGTTGAAGGAAATTCAAGTGGTGAGTGTAAGATTTAGTCAGGTTACTTTCCTGTAGGTCCTGGGTTCATTTCACTTCACAGAGGCAGTGGGGCTTGTAATAAAACAACCAAACAGGTGTGACTTGGAGAAAGGTTTTTATGTAGAAATAGGCTTAATACATAGGTATTGAACAGAGGTATATAGTGATTGTTACAGAGCTGTTTCAGTGTACATCAATGAATCTGTGTGTGCATGTGCATGTGTGAAGTGTGAGAGAGAGAGGTAGGCCAGAACATGTGTTTAGAGCCTCATGGCAAGGGAGAGAGAGAGAGTGGGGGAGGGGTGAAGGGAATTGATTATCAGAGCCTCCTGTCCTTCATGTCCGATGAATGGTGGAAGAGAGAGAGGTAAGAACATGTGGGTAGTGGAAGAGAGAGAGAGAGCGGGGGAGGGGTGAAGGGAATTGATTATCAGAGCCTCCTGTCCTTCATGTCCGATGAATGGTGGAAGAGAGAGAGGTAAGAACATGTGGGTCAGAGCCTCATGGCCAGGTGTAATGGAAGAGAGAGAGAGAGCGGGGGAGGTGTGAAGGGAATTGATTATCAGAGCCTCCTGTCCTTCATGTCCGATGAATGGTGGAAGAGAGAGAGAGAGAGGAAGTGTTTCTGTCTTTTATAGTGAATTGAATCCTTTCCAGCACGTCCCCTTGAGGTCTGCTAGCCACTCCCTTTAAGGTCTGCCATTCTTGATTTAGCAAGGAGGGGCTTCAGACAGGCCTTGGAGACTGAAATCACCAGGGGGTCAGAGTTAATCTCATCTTGTAAACTGTCCTATTACCTTTGGAGACTGAAGTCACCAGAGTCCAAAGCTGCATGAAATGTATGCTGACATCTCCCACACCTTTTTTATTTTTATTTATTATTTGTGCCTGGAAATGGTGGAAGCAAGCCTGTGGTACCTGTCCCAGCTGCCATTACATGATAGTAGTAGATTTTTAAACACGATCCTTGGTGTTGGACATTGATACACGGATGCAGCAAGGACTGTTCGCTTCATCAATATCTTTGCAGCCTCCTGAAAGCCATGTGCCGGTTCCAAGCTAAGTGATTTCGATTTATCCCCTTTGGCTACTACACATTTTCAGTTGGTGTATGAGGGGAATTATCCCTCGGATCCCTTTTTAGGGTTGAATCCCTAATTTAAATTATAGAGAAAAATGGAACAGCACGCAACGAGAGGGGGTTACCCCTCATGGTGTGAGTTCCAACAAAAAATATTAGATATAGGTGTTTCCCCTTTTTTTGGTTAGGATGTATATTTATGGGAAATATAGTAGGGTTTTAGTAGTTTTATAATTACATGATAGTAGGCAGCTTGTCTAATACCTCCTGTATTAAATACCTTGCTATGTCCAGCAAGTCCCCTGTCCTGCACAGTACTGTCTCTAGTACTGTCTCTAGTGTTCTAGAGATAAACAAGTCTCCTTATGAGTCCAAACCTCGTGTCTTAGGTAGAGCAGCCACTACTGGGGGTGGGAACCCAATATTCTACCTCCGTGCCCGTCTTAGAGAGAGTGAACAGTGCATAAGGTCTGCAGGAATTTTTGAGGAGGCTAAAGCAAAAAGGTACCAGGATGCTATGAGTGAGGATAGGAAGCAATACTAGACTGCAGCTGACTCTGGTATTCAGTGTAATAGGAAATGCCAAATTAGCCAAATTAGCAGGCCAAATTAGCCTGGATGTAGGGGTGGATGCTGGAGAAGTTCAGTGTAACTACCTTAAAATGTTGTGGTTCTGTATGACATGTGCTGCAAGGATATGTACATTTGTTTCATTTTACAACACAGGGTAATTATGATAATGCATAGAAATATTTGTACAGCAGTTAAAATAATAATAGGGTGAATAAAAACATTAAAGACATGATCAGCAGTAGGTGAGTAACCAAATAACAATTCCCACACAGACACATGAGCATCTTGTAGCAAGTGTCCAACAATTTGTTGAATGTGTCCATTCTCATAAGCGATGGTGTGATTCACTTCAGTGGATGTTGTTTTAAGGTGATCAATATAGGCATGGAGTTCTGTAAAGTTAAGTAGTTTATGTAGTGTCTCTTCTCCCATGCCAAGTGGTAAGGGATGCACAGCATATGAGATAAAGTCTGGAATGTCCATAGAATCATTGGTAACCAGCGGTGTGGAATACGTTGTCCCATTAATGGTGAGGGAGACCAGTGGTGTATGACTGCACCAGGTATTGTTTGGTAAATAGTTTGAACTGTACAACAAAGTGTTCTTGGGAAGGCGAATGTCATGCATTCTGGGAGCAATCGAAAAAGAAACATTCTGGGGAAAGAACAGATGAAAACAAAAGTGTCCAGCTCCAAGGTAATAAAAACTGTTTGAGGTAGTCAGGGAATATTAGAGCTTAACAGTCAGGGAGCAAGAGGAGGAATTGTTCCAGCAGGAGGTGTCAGCCTCTTTAAACTGGTGAGGTTGACACTTGAACTGAAATGTACTCTGCTCACACAAACTGGGGTCCCTCAGCTTGAATGAAGTCCAGGTGTCGTCCAGTGGCTGCACCCAGGTGAGATGGTCCACAGGATACATAAGCATATTATCAAACTGCACCCCAATATTCTACAACTACATTGGACAGTTTAGAGGAAGCTTCATTAATAATATGTTGTGAGGTAAAACCATCAGCAGCATGCTGAGCAGTGGATCCCATTTTATTACGGAGCACCTCTATATCAATTATATTAAGGGCACCCAGTGCAGGCCCTGTGCCACCTAAAATTGTATCAATTAATTCACGCTTGTGTCGAAATTGCTTGGCTCGGGGTGTTACTGACTGCATATCAAACCAAGTATTGAGCATTTGTATGTGGTTGGCAACAAACTGAGAGCAATTTGGATATTTGTGAGTAACTAGAAACAATTTGGGAAATAGATGCCAAGTAAGAAAATGGTATTCCACATCATATAAAACATCGTGTGGTGCATCATATTTAATCTGAAAGGGATGTCCTTCCTGAAATGGGTGGATATCAGAAAGGTAGAGTACAGGAGGAGCAGAAGTGGTGGGAGGGGTGGGATGAGGGTGGTAGGTAAACAAGATACATCCAAAAGGAATGAAGTCTCAGTGATGTGCTGTTGATCACTCACAACCCATGTATAAGTTATTTTCCAGGTACCTCTGTCCTGACAGGAAATATTGTACAAAATCAAAGCAGGAGGACCTAGAAAGTAACGTTCTGGGCGTGCCCTCAATTCTTGTGTCCTTTCTAGAAAAGTGGAAACTGGTGGCTCCCACTGTACTTGAGTGATGTTTAATGAATAGAGCACTGGCTTGTCCTGTACCGAACAGAAACTCAGGATGACCAGATCCTTTCCTTGCGGGAAAGGTGGGGGTATTTCTTGGTAGCGATACACTCCACCTGTGGAATTAGCCCAGCCAATCGTGCATATTCGGATGATAGTTCCTGTAATGAGACTTGAGTAGAAGAGAGCAGATACAAGAACAACAGGAAACCGAGACATAATAAAAGCAAACTTGTTTCACTCTACTAGGGAGTAAACTAATGCTCCCCACTTATACTATGTAACAACAAAACAAAAAAAAAATAATTTTTACTACTTATTTACATAACTATTAAACACGTCAACTATACAGCAGAAGTAAATAGTTACCGTCCTCAAGCGACTTTTGTTCAGAAAGCAGCTGTCCGTGCTGTCTTCAGGTGGTGTCTGAAAACAAAGACTGATAAAACACGTATTACCCATATGGTTTTAACTGGGTGATGTGTTTCCAGTACTGCTGGTTGTCAGGCATTAGGATTTGGTATAGGCTTGGGCCTAAGGTATCAGTAATTAAGTATGGTCCCTCCCACTGTGCAGTTCCAAAGGGGAGGTTTGGTATAGGTCTCATCTCTGCAAGACACTAGTGACAGGGCTTCCTTCATGTATTCATGAAATATTGCATGCATATTGTTTATTCAGCCACTGAAAGGCTGTTTTGTACTGGCACTCAAGGGCCAGGGGCAGACTCCAAAACCCATTGGATATGTCTAAAACAGAGAAAAATTTACATTTGGGATTCAGTTTAGAGATCATTTCAGGGTATGAGGCTACCATGGGCACTACAGATTTTGAAACTTGATTCAGGGCACGGAAGTCCATAGTGAGCCTGAAGGAACCCCCCCAGTTTAACTATCAGCCAGGCTGGTGAATTGCATGTGGAAGAAATAGGTCTAATCAGACCCCTCTCCTCCAGTATCTTCACAATTTTAGTCACTAGTTCTATAGCCTGATGAGGTACTGGGTATTGCTTCTGTGGTGGAGGATCCTCACCTTCCAGCAGTATTTCTGTGTGCATTTTCCCACAATCTAACTTGTCTTGAGCCCAGATTGGAATATCAGCCACTTCTGAGGGAATTACACACAGATCATACTGCTGAGCTGCCTTAGTGCACTGAGTTGCTAACTGCATAGGAATGACTTCATGCACTAACGTTTTAGAAGCACTTGAAGTTCCTGAATACTGCCACAATTTAAGATTAGCCATATCCACCACCAAATTTAACTGGTTGAGAACATCAATTCCAATTATTTCTTTTGGTGTGTTCACTATAGTGGAGGCAGTGGTTTCCAACATTTCCTTATTTTGTTCACTGTGCACAGGGATACCCCATTTAACTGGGATAGCCACACATTTGGAAGCTGTGTCATTAATTCCTTGAATTTCATAAATTTCCATATTTTTCTGATCTGCAGTGGGAGAAGCTCTGTTAGTAAAACTAATTCCAGCCCCTGTGTCAATCAAAGCTAGTTTATTCTGACCCCCTATTCTGCTGATAACATTGGGGCGTGCACAAGAGTCCAGTATCAAGGGTGTTACAAGCCTTAAATTGTGTCCTGGGCCTGTATCCATTTCATCATCCAGAGGCTCTGGAATTGAGTCCTCTGCTGAGATAAAGGAGGCAGGCTGGGCTATGAAGGCTTGAGACATTTTGATATCTGAACCCAGAAGGTCAGGACATCCCTATGCACTAGCCTTATGTTTGTCCTGAGCTGCTTGTAAATCCTGTTTTAATTTATCTAGTTCTATCTGCAGTATGCAGTATGTTTGTCTTGTTCCCATTTAGTTTTCTCCTTTTCTAGCCCATCTCTCTGTGCTTTGAGCTCCTGAAAAGGAATGTAACCTGAGGAGTTTCTAAAAGTACCTCTGCCATGTGCTCTCCAAGGTGTGTGTCCTCTGTCTGTGTTTCTTGTGTACTGAGAGGATTCCTTGGCTTGCCACTTCCGTGCTTCTGATACTGTAATGACCTGCGAGGGCTGGGTCTTCCAAACAGACCCAATTCTGAGCATTAAAGTATCAAAAGGGGTTGCTTCAGGGTCTTCAGAAAATAACAGAAGGTGTTTTGTAATCTCAGGGGATAGCAATTCTAATAAAAATTCCTTATGCATGCTCTCCCCATAATCTTCTGCCTTGGGCCAGGACTCCTGCTCATTAAGAACTGCTTTTAAAATCCAGGCTCTATATGCAAACTGTTCCAGTGTATCATTTGGTAAAGGTGAAATAATTTTAAATACTTGCATTGGGGAACAGTGAAATAGTTTCTCAGTACCCCTTTTAACCAACTGGTATGGGTGAGTGAGAGAGCCAACTCTATAATAGTGTGGCCCAGAGCCAAATGCATAAGTCTATCAAAGTCTGATTGTTTTCTTCTGTATTTCCCTAGACCCCAGTGAATCAGAATATCAATCGCCCATTTAACCCACTGATTTACATTAAGAGGCATAGTGCCAATTTTCTCAACTATTTTTTCTATATCTCTATCTTTTAAATTTTCCTGCCACATTACTTTAACTGGTGCTTTGAGTTCAGTACTGGGTGCCATGTCTAAGTCATCTGAATTATCCTCCTGGCAGAGATCCTGATTATTGCTGGGTTCTGGCTGAGATAAACTATCATGAATTTCTTCATGTGATTCATCTGTATTCTTCCCATTTCTAAGTCCAACTATGCATACTTTAGTATTCTTTTGTTTGTCAATAGCTGGTATGCATGGCTTATAGGGTGTGTCATAAGCATAGGGGGCTGAGGGAGTAGTGGGTGTTGGCTTTTGTCTTCCAGAGGCCAATTGATCCTTAATGTGCCTCAATTCAAGTTTAAGTGCTTCTAATTGCTCACTAACAGTTATAAAAGAATTTGTGGCTTGTATCACTTGAGTTCTTTGTATAGAGATGCAAATTTGTGCCTCCTCAAGGTCTTTGGTCAATTGGGTACACTGAGAAGTCAGTTCAGTATTGTCCTTTTTCATGCTAATGAGCCCCCTGTACATGCCTTGGATAAAAAGGCATTTTCTTTTATTTGTTTTCTTTTTGAATTCTTGATCATGGTTTAACATTTGTCTTTGAATATTATACCATGATGACTCAGGGAATTCACCTACAAAGGGACCCCCTTTCCTCTTACAGTATGAAATTACCATTTCTTTAAGTTCTTTAAAATCAAAGGCTTCCATATCTGATACTGCAGAAAGGCTGTAGTTGGACTATCTCAAATGTGTAACCTTAAAAGGAGGAATGCTCACTTTTATGAAGAAGTGAGACTTAGAATTATAGTTTGTGATAAGGAAGCTTATCATAGCTCAGGAAGGGGCTATAGAAAAGGTGAAGTGTCTCTGAACAAGCAACCTGTCAGTGCTGGTAGAAATGAGAAAACAGAATTTTGCCATAAAAAGACTACCAGTCCCAGAATGCACCAGGTTTCCAACAGCCATGAGAGGAGCTGAAGTGGGAAAACGTGTGTTCAATCAGGAGGGCTATGAGGTAATCCCTAAGCACTCATCTCAAAGGGCAGGGCCTGATTCAGCACAGCTGCGCTGTGTTAGGGAGGAGCACTCATCTAAGCAGAATAAGAGTAGAGTTTATTCTACAGATGACCATCTTCATGATCACCTTGGATATCCAGAGAATTGTCTTCAGTATCCTGAGAATCAGCTTGAGTTTGATCATCAGTTTCATCTGAAGGATCATCAGAAGCAGAAGCCAAACCGGACGGACAGAGAGGGAAAGAAACCCTTTGGAAGAAGGAAGAGAAAAGCCTTTGAGAGGTCTAGAAGAGTCCTAAGCAGTACGTATACTGGGAGGTATTCCAAGGGCCAGCATACACCATTGGACTGGGGAAAGCCAGAGGAATGGTGCTGCAGAGCTAGGAATCACCAGAGGCTACCTGTGAGGGAGACGGCTGCAAGTGGAAGGGACCCTAAGACCTGTGCCAGAAGGTATGTGAAGAGAGATCCAGTGTCCAGGGATCTGGATTGGAAGGCTGGACATAAGAACTGGACTACATACTGGCCAGGCTATATAGAGAGGAACTCTAGCAGCAATGGAAGCTCAGGTATGAACACTGATCTATGCCCTAGCTATTACCTTGAAAGACAGCAGGGAAACAAGTATTCTCCTGAAAATGCTCCATTGAGAGATTCATCTGTGCCAATCCATGATATTGAACCCATGCTTGTTGAACAAGGGGGAATAATAGCAGATGAGGATCCTATTTATATGGATTGCTCTCTATCTAAACTCTGTTGGTAACTTTCTGTTATAAAGTACAGCAACCATCACAAAGAAATACAAATTTGTTCTTTAATCTACTCAGAAAAGCTCCTGAAGCAGGATTTGACCCACACAGTGGAAGGCAAGCCAGCTAAGGGGTTTCAGCTGGTAACTGTTAGCAATTAAGCCTTACCTAATTGCTTGTGAGCTAGGAGAGAATCACTTCTGTATCTATGTGGGAAGTAATCAGAAGTTAACCTAAAAAGAACAGTTTGTTTCTTGCTTTGTGACTTTTCATTTGTTGTTTTCCTGATTTTAACTTTGTTTTTCCAAGTTAACACTGAAAGCAAGTAACCTAATTTATGTGCTACCAAGCATATCTGTGTTGGGAGAAATAACCCCATAAATAAATATCTTATTGGCTTTACCCAAGAGCACAACTAAATTATTGTCAGCAGCTGTGTCTGGTGTGAATGAACTACATTGCCCACAATACCTTGCAAATCATATAGAAATATGCACTTGCCAAGAGTGTGAAGATTCTCACCCAGGCAGCCGTCTGACAAGTTGGAATGGTATAAATTTTATGGGTGTTCAGTAAAGAGTACTGGCATACAGACCACGCCTTAAAATTATACCTGAATAAAAAGTGCTTATCACCTTTTTAACAGGGTGGAAGTTTAGGGTGAAGTTATAGTAAGAAGGGTGTTAGGAGATTAACAGAATTGTTGTATCAATTGCAGCCAGCTTTAAGCCTGCTCTCACTAAGATAGTTACTGACAGGAGACAGAGAAATAAAAGTTAAAAGGGACAGGAGGTAATAGCTTTATCAGGAAAGATGTATATTGTATTCAATGAGGGACTGTTTACCTGTGTACCACTTCCAAACTAAATCTGGACTATCTCTCTGTCTTTTCTTAGCAGCTCAAATAATATAGCAAGCCTATATATCAAAATAAGACAATTACAAGCCACTCTGTGTGATGTCTTTAAAATTCTAGATGCTTACAGAGCCTTTTGACAATAAAAATCTCACCTTGTCTAACCCACAAAACAAATTTATCACTGGAACTGTTCACTAAATAGTGTCTAAGTGTCATCCAGTCTGTCAATTGTAAATGGTCACAAGGACTTTTGATTCTGTCTGAAATCTACTTAATGTATTATACAAAATTGTTATTTACCCAACTGGAGGTCTGCTGTGAAATCCGAGAGACGAGCCCCCATAAAGATGTAAGATTTAGTCAGGTTACTTTCCTGTAGGTCCTGGGTTCATTTCACTTCACAGAGGCAGTGGGGCTTGTAATAAAACAACCAAACAGGTGTGACTTGGAGAAAGGTTTTTATGTAGAAATAGGCTTAATACATAGGTATTGAACAGAGGTATATAGTGATTGTTACAGAGCTGTTTCAGTGTGCATCAATGAATCTGTGTGTGCATGTGCATGTGTGAAGTGTGAGAGAGAGAGATAGGCCAGAACATGTGTTTAGAGCCTCATGGCAAGGGAGAGAGAGAGAGTGGGGGAGGGGTGAAGGGAATTGATTATCAGAGCCTCCTGTCCTTCATGTCCGATGAATGGTGGAAGAAAGAGAGGTAAGAACATGTGGGTAGTGGAAGAGAGAGAGAGAGCGGGGGAGGGGTGAAGGGAATTGATTATCAGAGCCTCCTGTCCTTCATGTCCGATGAATGGTGGAAGAGAGAGAGGTAAGAACATGTGGGTCAGAGCCTCATGGCCAGGTGTAATGGAAGAGAGAGAGAGAGCGGGGGAGGTGTGAAGGGAATTGATTATCAGAGCCTCCTGTCCTTCATGTCCGATGAATGGTGGAAGAGAGAGAGAGAGGAAGTGTTTCTGTCTTTTATAGTGAATTGAATCCTTTCCAGCACGTCCCCTTGAGGTCTGCTAGCCACTCCCTTTAAGGTCTGCCATTCTTGATTTAGCAAGGAGGGGCTTCAGACAGGCCTTGGAGACTGAAATCACCAGGGGGTCAGAGTTAATCTCATCTTGTAAACTGTCCTATTACCTTTGGAGACTGAAGTCACCAGAGTCCAAAGCTGCATGAAATGTATGCTGACAGTGAGTTGGTCAGGTTTCCAGAGTTAGCTTGCAGATGTTGAGCTATCAATTGTTGGGGTTATTAGGGGCTTGGTGTGGTGGGATACTGAGAGATTTTTGATGTGTGAACATAAGAACATAAGAAATGCCATACTGGGTCAGACCGAGGTCCATCAAGCCCAGTATCCTGTTTCCAACAGTGGCCAATCTAGGTCATACGTACCTAGCAGTTTCCCCAAAAGACACAGGTTCTGCAGTGCTTGTACTAGGCCAAGCATTGATATCCTGGGTCCCTTTTTAATAGTGGTTTATGGACCTTTCCTCCAGGAACTTGTCCAAACCTTTTTTAAACCCAGCTATACTAACAGCCCTTACTACATCCTCCGGTAACAGATTCCAGAGTTTGATTACACGTTGAGTGAAGAAATATTTTCTCCTATTTGTCTTAAATAGTTTACCCTGTAGCTTCATTACATGTCCCCTAGTCCTTCTATATTCTGATATCGTAAACAATTTATCCACGTTTATCCGTTCCACTCCATTCATTAATTTATACACCTCTATCATATCTCCCCTCAGCCGTCTCTTTTCTAGGTTAAAGAGCCCTAACCTTTTTAGCCTCTCTTCATAGGAGTAGCCTTCCATCCCCTTCACCAATTTGGTGGCTCTTCTCTGTACTTTTTCTAATAACTCTATGTCCTTTTTAAGATACGGTGACCAGAATTGCACACAATATTCAAGGTGCGGTCGTACCATGGAGCGATACAGAGGCATTATAATATCCTTTGTTTTATTCTCCATCCCTTTCCTTATGATACCTAGCATTCTATTTGCTTTCTTGGCCGCCGCTGCACACTGGGCGGAGGGTTTTAACATGTTATCCACGATGACTCCTAAATCTTTTTCCTGGGTGGTGGTTTCTAATGTGGAGCCTTGCATCGTGTAACTATAGTGTAGGTTGTTCTTTCCTAGGTGCATAACTTTGCACTTGTCCACATTAAATTTCATCTGCCATTTGGATGCCCAGTCTTCCAATTTATCCAGATCCTCCTGCAGTTTTCCACAATCCTCTTGGGTTTTAACAACTTTAAACAGTTTTGTGTCATCTGCAAATTTGATAACCTCACTAGTTATTCCCTTTTCCAGGTCATTTATGAATATGTCAAAAAGCAGCGGACCCAGTACAGATCCCTGGGGTACTCCGCTATTCACCTTTTTCCATTGGGAATATTGGCCATTTAGCCCTACCCTCTGCTTTCTATCTTTTAACCAGTTCCCGATCCACAATAGTACACTGCCTCCTATCCCATGACTTTTTAGCTTCGCCAAAAGTCTCTGATGGGGGACCTTGTCAAAAGCTTTTTGAAAGTCCAGATACACTATATCAACCGACTCACCTTTGTCTACCTGTTTATGCACACCTTCAAAAAAACAGATCAGATTAGTAAGACAAGATCTTCCTTGTCTAAAGCCATGTTGGCTGTCTCCCATTAGGCCATGACTATCTACATGCTGTGTAATTTTGTTCTTTATGATGGTTTCTACCATTTTCCCTGGTACTGACGTCAGGCTCACCGGTCTGTAATTTCCCGGGTCACCCCTGGAACCCTTTTTAAAAATTGGTGTTACGTTGGCGACCCTCCAATCTTCAGGTATTACAGATGATTTTAATGAAAGTTCACAGATTACCAATAACAGGTCTGCAATCTCATATTTCAGTTCTTTCAACACTCTGGGATGTATACCATCCGGTCCAGGTGATTTGCTACTATTCAGTTTATCAAATAGTTGTAATATATCTTCCCGGTGTAGCGATATTTCTCTCAATTCCTCTGCAGTATCACCTTTAAATACCACTTCAGTCTTGGGTAACATCCCTACATCTTCCTCATTAAAGACCGAAGCAAAGAATTCATTCAGTCTCTCTGCTATAGCCTTGTCTCCTCTTACTGCCCCTTTTACCCCTCTATCATCTAATGGTCCAATTGACTCTCTCACAGGCCTTTTGCTACGAATGTACTTGAAAAAGTCTTTATTTCGTGTTTTTGCTTCCGTAGCAAGTTTCTTCTCAAATTCCCGCTTTGCCTGCCTTATCAATGCTTTGCATTTAACTTGCCAGTGCTTGTGCTGTTTCCAGTTTTCATCATTTGGCTCTTTTTTCCATTTCCTGAAGGTTGCTCTTTTGGCAGCAACAGCCTCTCTGACCTCACCTTTAAACCATGCTGGCAGTTTTTTGGACTTTCTTCCACTTTTCTTAATGCGTGGAATACAGCTGGTCTGGGCTTCGAGGATAGTATTTTTAAATAACACCCAAGCTTGCTGTAAGTCTTTAACCTTTGGAACCGCTCCTTTTAGTTTTTTCCGAACTATATTCCTCATTCTATCATAGTCTCCCTTTTGAAAGTTAAAAGGTAGTACTGTGGATTCCTTTACTATCTGTCCTCCACTGATTAAATCAAACATGATCATACTATGATCACTATTGCCAAGTGGTCCCAACACCCTTATTTCTTGCACCAGATCTGGCGTTCCACTAAGGACTAGGTCCAGTATGGCTTCCCCTCTGGTCGGTTCATGAATCAGCTGCTCCAAGAAGCAGTCATTTATTTCATCTAGAAACTTTATCTCTTTAGCTTGTCCTGCTGTGACACGGTCCCAGTCGATACCGGGGTAATTGAAATCACCCATTATTACTACTCTGTTGTGGCTTTTGTTAGCTTCCTTGATTTCTTTGAGCATTTCATCATCCATTTGTTCATTCTGGCCAGGTGGTCGATGGTATACTCCCACTGCCATCACCTTCCCCTTCATAAATGGAATTTCAATCCATAGAGATTCTACAGCAAATTTTGTTCCCTGCAAAACTTTAATCCTTTCTGACTCAATGCCCTCTCTAACATAGAGCGCAACCCCTCCACCAATTTGTTCAGCTCTATCATTACGATATAGTTTGTATCCAGGTATCACAGTGTCCCACTGGTTATCCTCCTTCCACCATGTCTCTGAGAGTGCAATCATATCTAACCTCTCATTTAGTGCTATATATTCTAATTCTCCCATCTTATTGTTTAGACTTCTAGCATTGGCATACAAGCATTTTAGAGACTGTATTTTATTAATATTAATCTGGCTATTGGTAGGCATGGGTAATTGGGAATCCTTATGCTCTGTCTGCTCCTTACTCAAGGGCATTTGGGCTACTATACTCCCTTTTGGAACCTCACTGCTTTTGGTAGTATCCTTCAAGGATACCTTTGTCCGAACCATGCGCTCCTGGGTGACTGTCGGCTTTCCCCTATTTTCTAGTTTAAAAGCTTCTCTATCTCTTTTTTAAAGGTTAATGCCAGCAGTCTGGTCCCATCCTGATTAAGGTGAAGCCCATCCCTTCGGAAGAGCTCCCCCTTTCCCCAGAATGTTCCCCAGTTCCTAACAAATCCAAAACCCTCATCCTTGCACCATTGTCTCATCCACGCATTGAGACTCCGGAGCTCTGCCTGTCTTTTGGGTCCTGCACATGGAACAGGAAGCATTTCGGAGAACGCTATCCTGGAAGTTCTGGATTTCAACTTCCTACCTAAAAGCTTAAATTTAGCCTCCAGAACTTCCCTACCACATTTTCCTATGTCATTGGTACCAACATGTACCAAGACAGCAGACTCCCCCCCAGCACTATCTACGATCCTATCTAGGCGGTGCGTGAGATCTGCTACCTTCGCACCAGGCAGGCATGTTACCAGGCGATTCTCACGTCCACCAGCCACCCAGCTATCTACATTCCTAATGATTGAATCACCAACTATAACAGCTGTCCTGACCCTCCCCTCATGGGGACATGGCCCTGGAGAAACGTCCTCGGTGCGAGAGGGTTTTACATCACCTGGAGGACAGGTCCTAGTTACAGGATCACTTCCTGCCACACCAGGGTGATGCTCTCCTGTCACGTGACCTCTCTCCTCCATGGCAACAGGGATGCTGCCAGACTGGAGGTGGGACTTCAGGACTATATCCCTGTAGGTCTCGTCCATGTACTTCTCTGTCTTTCTTATGTCTTCCAGGTCTGCTACTCTAGCCTCTAGAGAATGGACTCGTTCCCTGAGAGCAAAGAGCTCCCTGCACTTAGTGCATATGTAGGACCTCTCACCAACTGGGAGAAAATCATACATGTGACACTCAATGCAAAAGACTGGAGAACCCCCATCTCGTTGCTGGACCTCTGTCTGCATCTTAGTTTAAAGCTTGTGTTTAGGTCTTTTAAATTCGGTATATAATAAGGATTGGTGTAGATGCTTATACTAATAAAAGTGTATCTAATACCCCTAATACACCCTGTGTACCTGAAGCTTAATTAATCTCAGGTCCTCTGTGTATGACTGATTTGGATTAAGAGCTGCACCTGAGAGCAGCCCCTTTCCTCTAAGATGTGCAAGTACCTATAAAACTACAATTACCCCAGGGGTGGGTGGGTGCTGGGGAGGGAGGGAGGGAGATAAGTCCTATTAAAGAGGGCAGTTACATGGTACCCTGTCCTGAACCCTCAGCTGGGGGATGGGGGTACCACACAAAGCCCAGTTAGTTGAGAGAGGCAAGGTAAGTACAGCTGAGAAGGCTGAACTAGCACACCACTAAGACAAACAATAAATAATTAAACAAACAAACAGTTAGACAAACAGTAAATAATTAAATAAACAGCTTTCTGAGTTAGCTATGTCAAACAACTCCCTTGGCTTGTTGATGGAGGTCTTGATGATGTTTGTGAAATATTGTTGCTTAGTCTTGTATGTGAGCCACAGTATTTATTTAGCTCCTGTATATACAATACCTGCATGTTGATGTCAGGAGAAGTTCTCCATTTGTGTTCAAGTTGGCGTAATTTAACTTTCTGGTATTTTAGGTTTTTGGAGTACCAGGAAGATGCTTTAAAACGTTTACATTTGTTGACTGTAGGTTGAGCTTTGGCTGCTGCTGCAATATGGGTGTTCCACTTAGCTATAAAGGATTTGATGTTGTCTTCTGTGAAGTGTGGTGCCAGCCTACAGGGGTTATGCAGCTGATGAAGTCCTTGCTGTCAAATTGGCAGAACTGGTGAGCATTGTTGGAAGTTTAAGCTGGTTGTTTTGGTTTTTTTTGTTAGGTGAGGGCGAAGGTTATTTGGTGATGATTGGACCAGGGGACTGGCACTATGGAGACGAAGGCTTTCATGGCACTGGCACAGCTTGTTATGGAGGTTGGAGTGAAAATGAAGTCCAAGGTGCCCCTTTTGATGTGGGTGGGGTTTGTGACGATTTGTGCGAATTGGAGGAATTCATTGCTTCTAGAAATCTTGAAGCTTGCTGTTTGAGTAGAGAGGCTAGGTTGAAGTCTCCAAGTAGTATGTCTGTATGTTGGCTGCTGGTGTGGTTGTATACTGTGTCAAGGATGCTGGAGAGGTCATCTGGGCTAGAGGAGGGTGCTCTGTATATGAGACTGATTGTGTATTGTTTGTTTGAGATGGTAATTATCTCCAAGTTGCGCGCAGAGGTGATATTTATGTTGTTGAATTTTAGTAGCTTGTTGGTGAGGATGCAGACACCTCCTCTTTGACCTGTTCTATGAGAGCAGTTGTGGATGTTGTGGATGGATGTATTTAGTTGGTTAAAGGGTTCCAAGGGTTGCAGAGCAGAGATGGCATCCATCTGTCCAAGAAAGGTCAATGCATCTTCGGTAGTAGACTGGCTAATCTACTGAAGAGGGCTTTAAATTAGATTTGTTGGGGATGGGTGAAGAAAGCCCCCAGGTAGGTGATACATTAAATACCTTTATGGAAATAGATAACAGGGGTAACATATGGAAAGCAGTGTGTATAAATGCCCGTAGCATGGGAAATAAGATCCCTGATGTTGAAGCTTTGGTGGGAGTGGCTGACTTGGATTTTGTGGCAGTTACAGAAACATGGTTCACAGAAAACCATGATTGGGATGTAACTATACCTGGCTATACTTTATTCAGAAAGGACAGGGTAGCAAGAAGGGGAGGAGGAGTGGCACTATATGTAAAAACTACTATTAAAGCTTTGGAATTACAGAGCTTAAAAGGGAGAGAGGAGGCATTGTGGGTTAAACTAGAAAGAGGGAAAGAGAAATCTATTTGCATTGGTGTGATATACAGACCTCCCTCACAAGAGGAAGAGGTGGACAGAGAGTTAATTGAAGACATACGCAGCATTGCTAGGAAAGGGGAAGTGCTACTGTTAGGAGATTTCAATATGCCAGATGTTGATTGGCACATTCCTGCTGCAGTATCATCTAGAAGTAAGGAGATCCTGGATTCTCTACAGGGAGAACTATTCAAGCAATTGGCAACAGACCCCACACGTGAAGGGGCCATACTGGACTTGGTGCTTACCAATGGTGAAAGTGTTTCTGATGTTGTAGTGGGAGATCATTTTGCATCCAGTGATCACCAGATGGTGTGGTTCAGTATTAGGACTAGGGCTGTTAGAATCCATTCAAAGGTGAGGATCTTAGACTTTAGGAAGACTAACTTTGCGAAGATGGGCCAATACCTCAGGGAGTCGTTAGTGGGATGGGAACAGCTGGGGAATGTGGAAAAACAGTGGGCAAACCTGAAAAGGGATATTTTAAGGGCAACCAACCCTTTTGTTAAAATGGTAAATAAAGGTAAAAGGAAAAGGAGATCACTATGGTTTTCGAAAGAAGTAGCTGAAAAAGTGAAGAAAAAGAGGGAGGCCTTCATGAAATACAAGAGATCACAGAGAGAGGAAGACAGGCATCTGTATTTGGAAAAACTTAGAGAAGCTAGCAAAGTAGTCAAGAAGGCAAAGATTCAAAAGGAGGAGGAAATAGCCAATACAATAAAATGGGGGGATAAGACATTTTTCAGATATATTAGTGAGACGAGGAAGGGAAAAAGTGGTATTGTCAGACTCAAGGGTGCAGGGGAGGAATATGTAGAAGCTGATAAGGATAAAGCGAAATTGCTTAACAAATATTTTTGTTCTGTGTTCACAGATGAAGAACCAGGAGCAGAACCTCAGAAAACACCCACAAATAGGAACAGAAGCGAGGGACATCTTGAACAATTTTCAGAAGACTCTGTTCGTGAGAAACTACCTCAACTTAAAGTAGACAAAGCGATGGGACCGGATGGGATACACCCTAGAATACTGAGGGAACTTAGGGACGTTCTAGCAACTCCAGTGACTGACCTTTTCAATGCCTCGTTGGGGTCGGGAGTGGTGCCAAAGGACTGGAGAGAGGCTCATGTGGTGCCTTTACACAAAAGCGGAAGTAAGGGTGTGGTTGAAAACTACAGGCCGTTTAGTTTAACTTCGGTGGTGAGTAAGTTATTGGAAACGCTGCTGAAAGAGAAAATAGTGAGGTTTCTGGAGTCCAGCAGATTACAGGATCCGAAGCAGCATGCATTCACCAGAGGCAGGTCTCGTCAGACAAATCTGATTGATTTCTTTGACTGGGTGACCAGGGAGTTGGACCGAGTGAGAGCTCTAGATGTGGTGTATTTAGATTTCAGTAAAGCCTTTGACACTGTTCCACACAGGCGACTTATAAACAAACTGAGCACCCTAGGGATGGACCCTAAAGTTACTGCTTGGGTTAGAAATTGGTTGGATGGGAGGCGACAAAGAATACAAGTAAATGGAGCTCACTCTGAGGAGAAGGATGTTACCAGTGGTGTGCCCCAGGGATCTGTCCTTGGTCCGATTCTTTTTAACATCTTTGTTAGTGATATAGCGGAAGGGCTGTCGGGTAAGGTTTGCCTCTTTGCGGATGATACCAAAATCTGCAATAGAGTAGACACCCAGGAAGGTGTAGATAACAGGAGGAGGGATCTAGCTAAGCTTGAAGAATGATCTAGAATTTGGCAGCTGGGATTTAATGTTAAAAAATGTAAGGTCATGCATTTGGGCTGCAGCAATCCAAGGGAGCAATATAGTATAGGGGGTGAAGTACTTTTGTCCACTAAAGAAGAGCGGGACCTAGGCGTGGTTGTGTCTGATGATCTTAAAGTAGCTAAACAGGTAGAAAAGGCGACGGCAAAAGGCAATGGCAAAAGCTAGAAGGATGCTTGGGTGCATACGGAGAGGAATGGCTAGCAGAAAAAAGGAGGTGATAATGCCTTTCTACAAGTCTTTGGTGCGACCTCATTTGGAGTATAGTGTGCAATTCTGGAGACCGCACCTTCAAAAGGATGTGAACAGGATGGAGTCGGTGCAGAGGGTGGCTACTAAAATGATTAGTGGTCTTCATTATAAAGCATATGAGGACAGACTGAAGGATCTTAATATGTACACCTTAGAGGAAAGGCGGGATAGAGGTGATATGATTGAGATGTTTAAATACCTCCGTGGCATAAATGTTCAGGGAGAGAGCCTCTTTCAATTGAAAGGAAGTTCTGCTATGAGGGGACATGGGATGAGGGTGAAGGGAGATAGATTCAGGAGTGATATGCGGAAATATTTCTTTACGGAAAGAGTAGTGGATCCATGGAATAATCTCCCAGTGGAGGTGGTAGAGATGAGGACAGTAACTGAATTCAAAAAAGCATGGGACAAACACAGAGGATCTCTAAAGGTAAAAAGGGGACTGTTGTAGTTGTTGATATGGAAGGACAGACTAGATAGGCCATGTGGTCTTTTTTTGTCATCATATTTCTATGTTTCTATGTTTCTAAGAGTACATTGTCTGTATCTGTAAACCAGGTTTCTCTCAGACATAATATGTCAAAGTTGTCTTCAATGATCTCCTTTATTAGATATACTTTGTTTGTATAGGATCTGATATTGATCAGCACGCATCTGATTGTGCTTGCATGTCCACTGTGTTTTGCTTGACTGAGGTTATGTGTTATGGTGCCTTGTGTGGAGATTTTGATGAGCTTACAGGGTTGGCTTGTCTTGGTGGTAGCCAGGAGGACCAAGAACTTTGGGTGCTTGAGGTGTCTGGTGTGGTAGATGATTGGGATAGAGGCAGAGTGGAGGAGGGCAGAGGAACTGCCGGTAAGTATGGTGGTGATAAGTCCAATTAGGGCTAGGCATCATCCGTGAAGGTGCATGATTGCTGGGTTGGAGTGGGTGTACTCTGCTGCAGAAGGTTTGTGGGTTTCTGGGTGTGTAAATGGGCTTTATTTGTTGTATTATTGAGGTAGTCTCAGAAGCATTGTTGCACTGGGGAGCAATATATTGGTGTGCGTGTTTGTCATTGGTGGAGAAATATGTATTTACGGTTGGAGGCTGTGATGGTCTTTTAGAGGGTGTCAGGGGATGCGGTGTTGGCAGTTGTTATATCGGTGCAGTTATCCTTCTTCAGTTGTCGGTGTTGTTTTGCTGGGGGTCTGTTTCAGAGTGCAGAGAGGATTTTGTACAGCTTGGAGCAGCGAGCTGTCCTGTTTCTGGTCGTTCTTGTTATGATCCTCACCAAAGGGCCATGTCAAAGGGCCCTTTGGCGAGGCCCTCAGGCACGGGCATGTTTTGGTATGCCGGTGATTTAAAGTCCCTGCTGCTGGTGCACGCTTTGGCCTGTTTGGCCTGGTCAGAGGGGAGCGGAGAGGAACTCACCTGGCCCGCTCTCCCTCGATGATGCCAATCAGGTGAAGCAGAGGCAAGAGGCCAGTTTCCTGCACGACGGTGATTTAAAGTCCCTGCTGCTGGTGTATGCTTTGGCCTAATTGGAGTGGAGTGGGGAGGAGCTCACCTGATCTGCTCTCCTTCGATGATGCTGATCAGGTGAAGTGGAGGGCAAGAGGTTGGTTTCCTGCACGCCTGTGATTTAAAATCCCTACAGCTGGTGTACGCCTCGGCCTGATTGGCCTGGTCAGAGGGGAGCAGGGAGGAGCTCACCTGGTCAGCTCTCCCTCGATGATGCCGATTGGGCGAAGTGGAGGGCAAGAGGAGGGCTTTCCTTTGGATACTGGGAGTTCTCCAGGACCAAGCAGGAAGTCAGTCCTCACATATGGGGTGACATCAGCGCCGACGGAGCCCCCATGCGGAGCATTTCCCCAGCTTTCAAAGAAAGCCTTTGGGAATGCAGCATGCATGCGCGGTCCCCTTCCCGCCCAAGGGTGCCATCTTGCTCAGTCTTCTTTTTTCCGTGGAGCCCGGACATGTCTCATTCTTACCCGTGAAAAAAGTTGATTTTCTGCGTGGATCCGTGTTTTTCCTCGGTTCGACGCCGGTTCCCTTTCCCGCCTGGGCCCAGTACACCAGTATCGAGCCCGGACTTCATTTTTCGGTTTTTGTCCTTTGTGACTAGCGTTCGCGCCATTTTTCTATTTTTCACTGCCTCGGCCCGGATCACGAAGAACTGATCTGTGGGGCCTGCAGCAAGATGTCCTCCAAAGCGTTAAGGAGTCGGCGGCATCAGCGGGAACGTATCTTCGCTGATCCCACCCGTACCCGGACCTCGTCGGAGGCCTCGGCGTCTAGAGGTTCCAGCTCTGACCGTCGCCGGAGTTCCTCCGACAGGGGTTCTCCCTCCGGGGACCATCATCGGAAGGTGAAACCCGCGAGGGCGGCGTCGGTGGACGCTCCTGGTTCCGCGAGGGCCAGGTCGCATAGCCCCGATAGCCGTCCCGGGTCTTTGGAGAAGGAGCATCTGCCGAAGCGACCTCGTCTGGAGTCGGAGTTGCCTGCTCGGGTAAGTCCTGTAGTCCTCCTGGACTCGCCTCCGAGGGGTCCGACGTCGGGCCCGACGCCGTCGGGGCCCGAGTCGGGGGCTGCTGGGTCACCTGAGGTCGGACTCAGGTTGACGGCCTTGGAGAGCAGACTCTCTGCCTTCATGGACCAGCAGCGGGCACTGATCGCTAGCCTCGCTGGCGCTTCTGCCCCGACCGCCGGGACGTCGACGTCTAAGTCGACCCCGGAGACCGAGCCGATCCTCGAGTCCATGCGGGCTCGAGTCGATCCTCGGTTTAGGTCACCCTCGGCCTCCCGTTCGGGACCGAGGTCGTCGACGCCGACTCCCTCGGCGTCGGGGCGGCCGACGCCTCCGCCCGACCGGGCTGACCCCACCGATTCCTCCTCGGAGTCGGCCTGGGAGTCTGAAGAGGAAGAGTCACCTGATTCATTTCGGACTCGGTGTGTCCCCTCGGACTCGCCCGAGTCCGAACCTCGGAAACAGTCCCCTCCGGAGGACGCCCGGTTCTCAGACTTCATCAGGGATATGGCCAAGGCTTTGGCCTTCCCTGCGGATCCCGAGGAGGAGCCCCAAGCCGAAGAGCTCGATGCCCTCCAGTACGACTCTCCCGCCAGGGAGCACTTTACTGTACCGGTTCCTCCCATGCTGGAACGACTACTCTTCCGCATGTGGGAGAGTCCGGCATCGTCGCCGGTATTAAGCAAGCGGGTCGATTCCATTTATCGAGTCCGCAAGAGCCCTGGCTTCCAAAAAGCACAGCTACCGCACCATTCCATGGTGGTGGAATCGGCCATGCATAGGCTTAAGAGCCAGAAGATGCACTCCTCGGTGCCTCCTGGCATGGAGGCCCGCAACCTGGATGGCCTAGGTAAGAAGTGTTTCCAGGGCTCTATGCTTGCTTGTCGTGTCCAGACCTACCAGCTCTACATGGGCATGTATCTCAGAGACCTGGCTAAAGAGATAGCCGGATTCTCCGCTGGGCTGTCCGAGGAACCTTTGCGGAGGTTCCTAGCCTTGACAACTGGTATTCGGGAATGCTCCAAATTCATGTCTCGAGCAGCCTATGATGGCTTTGAAGCATCGGCCCGGGTGGCCGCAGCCGGCATCGGTGCCCGCCGACAGGCTTGGCTTCAGTCGTCTGACCTTGAACCCTGGGTGCAGGACAAGTTGGTCGATGTCCCCTGCCGAGGTGAGAACCTCTTTGGCAAGCCCATGGCTGAAAAGGCTGCACAAATCAAGACGGAGACTCTCACCAGAACTAGGCTTTCTAGGAAGACCTCCGCCCCTTCCCAGAAGAAGAAGGGCTCGGGAAAGAAGACCTTTTACCCGAGAAAGGCGGCTGCCTATAAACACTACCCTCAATATCAGGCCTCCGCAGCTCCCCAACAGGGTCAGCAGGCCAAGGGACGGGGTAACGGGTCCCGTAGGCAGCAAACCCCCAAGCCTGCACCACCGGCCCCTGCTCAGCAGGGTGGGGGTTTTTGACTTCATCAGCATAGCCTCTCCCCCTCAGCAGGTTCCTCCCAGCACAGGAGGCCGGCTGGTTCATTTTGCCCACAGGTGGTCCAACGTCACCTCAGATGCCTGGGTGCTTCAGGTGGTGAGAGAAGGCTATCTTCTCCACTTCCACCAGGTCCCTCTCTCCTATTTCCCGGGAGAACCTCCACGACTCCCTCTGCACAGGGACTTACTCCTTCAGGAGTTAGCAAGTCTTCTTCAGGAACAGGCTGTGGAACCGGTGCCCCACCACCTGAGGGGTCAAGGCTTCTATTCCAGGTATTTCCTAATACCAAAAAGAACAGGAGGCCTCAGACCCATCCTGGACTTGCGCAACCTCAACAAGTTCCTCGTCAGGGAGAAGTTCAAGATGCTTACCCTTGGAATCCTTCTGCCCTACCTCTAGCAGGGAGATTGGCTATGCTCCTTGGATCTAAAGGATGCCTACACGCACATCCTCATCCACCCAAGCCACCGCCAATACCTAAGGTTTGTGGTGGCAGGAAATCATTACCAGTACAGAGTACTGCCCTTTGGCCTATCCTCCGCACCACGAGTCTTCACAAAATGTCTCGCGGTGGTGGCGGCTTATCTCCGGCTTCACGGCCTCTATGTCTTTCCGTACCTAGACGACTGGCTCATCAGAGCATCGTCCTCTCCAGAAGTCACAAAAGCCACATACCGCACTGTGACTCTTCTGCAGTACTTGGGCTTTGTCATAAACTTCGCAAAGTCCACTTTGCTCCCCTCGCAAGATCTCGAGTTCATCGGCGCAAGATTGCACACTCTTCAGGCACGAGCTTTCCTGCCTCTCGACAGGGCTCAACGGCTCATGGACCTAGCCGGCCGCTTTCGCAGCCAGTCCCTGGTCTCCGCCAGGCGCTTCCTGAGACTACTCGGCCATATGGCTTCCACCGTCCACGTGACCCCCAATGCCCGCCTGAATATGCGGCCTGCCCAGTGGTGCCTTCGCAAGCAGTGGCAACAGGCCACGGGCGGCCTAGCCGACTTAGTGCGCATCTCCGCCCCGCTGACCTCTTCCCTACAGTGGTGGCTTCATCGGCCGAACCTGGTGCTCGGAATGCCTTTTCAGTCTCCTCCGCCGGCTCAAGTGCTGACGACCGATGCTTCTCTCCTGGGATGGGGAGCGCATTGCCAAGGGGCATGTACCCAAGGTCTCTGGACCACGTGGGAGTCTGCGCAGCAGATCAACTTCCTGGAGCTCAGAGCAATCCGTCTGGCTCTCAAGGCTTTCTCCCACCTGACTTCTCACCAGTCCGTCCTTGTCCAGACGGACAATCAAGTTGCCATGTTCTACGTGAACAAACAGGGAGGCACGGGCTCCTTCCTTCTCTGTCGAGAAGCACAGAGGCTCTGCTCTTGGGCCGTCAGCCACGGCATTCTTCTCAAGGCCGTTTATCTCCCAGGCCAAGAAAATTGCCTGGCGGACAAACTCAGCAGAATCCTCCAGCCGCACGAGTGGCGACTGGATCCCCTGGTGGTTCAGAAACTTTTTCTGAAGTGGGGTCTCCCCACGATGGATCTCTTTGCCAGTCCTCTCAACCGGCAACTTCCTCGCTTCTGCTGTCGGCAGCCGCATCCCCTTCGAGTAGCGGCGGATGCTTTTCTGCTCTCATGGTCGAAAGGCCTTCTGTATGCTTTTCCTCCCATACCGCTAGTCTCCCGAACTCTTTTCAAGGTTCTCCGAGACAAAGCTTCCATGATCCTGATAGCTCCTCGCTGGCCCAGACAGCCGTGGTTTCCACTCCTGCTGCAATTAGCGGTGGAGGATCCGTTCCCTCTGGGGTTTCAACCAGATCTCCTAACACAGGATCAGGGGTCCCTGCTACACCCCAACCTCAGATCTCTACATCTGATGGCCTGGCTGCTGAAAGGGTAGTCCTTGCTCCCCTTCTATTGCCGGCAGAGGTGGAAGAGGTCGTCCTAGCTTCCCGGCGACCTTCTACCCGCAAATGCTACGCCCTTAAATGGCGTCGCTTTTCCGCTTGGTGTGCCCAGCAGTCTCAGGATCCCTTCTCCTGCTCGGTGTCGGTGATCTTGCAGTACTTGCTCTACCTCTCTAATCTGGGACTTAAGTCCAACTCCGTCAAAGTTCACCTCAGTGCTCTCTCAGCACATCATGTGCCGGTGGACGGCAGACCTCTTTCCGGCGACCCTCTCGTGGCGAGGTTTCTCCGAGGTCTCCTTCTACTTAAACCACCTCTGCGCCCGCCAGCACCTGACTGGGATCTGAATGTGGTTTTACAGCGGATCACCTGTCCGCCTTTTGAACCTATGGCTACCTGTTCCCTACGTTTTCTTTCTTGGAAAACCTTATTTCTGATAGCCCTCACTTCCGCTAGACGCGTAAGTGAATTGCAGGCCCTCGTGTCTGATCCCCCTTACACTCGGTTCTACAAAAATAGGGTAGTCCTACGGACTCACCCAAAATTTCTTCCAAAAGTGGTCTCCCCTTTTCACATCAATCAGGAGGTGGTACTTCCGACCTTCTTTCCCAGGCCACACTCCAGCCGAGCTGAGATGGTCCTGCATACCCTGGACTGTAGAAGGGCCTTGAACTTCTACCTTGACCGTACGCGGGAGCACCGTAAAGCTGCTCAGCTTTTTGTATCTTTTGACCCCAATAAATTGGGGCTCCCGGTCTCCAAGCGTACTCTGTCCATCTGGGTTGCTGACTGTATCGCTTGGGCTTATGGGGCAGCCGGACTCTCCTTAGAAAGTCGAGTCACGGCTCATTGTGTTCGGGCGAAGGCTACGTCAGTGGCTTACCTCCGCTCTGTTCCATTGGCAGACATCTGCCGGGCCGCTACTTGGTCTTCGAGCCAGACTTTTGCGGTCCATTACTGCCTCGAGAGGGAGTCCCGCAGGGACAGTGCTTTCGGACAGGCAGTCCTCCGAAATCTCTTCGAGGTTTGAGCAACTCCTACCCTCCATCCCGGATGGGGGCTACCGGTGGGTAATAATTCAGCGAAGATTCCTTCCTTCTGTACTGCTGAGCTAGAGGGAGCTCATTTTGTGCTTAGGGTCTCCGGTAGCCTTAAGCTTGGGAGTCCCATATGTGAGGACTGCCTTCCTGCTTGGTCCTGGAGAAAGCGTAGTTACTCACCTGTAACAGGTGTTCTCCAGGAGCAGCAGGAATCAGTCCTCACAACCCTCCCTCCTCCCCTGGGAGTTGCAATTATCTGCTTTAGTTTTTTTTTTGCACATTTTTATGCTGTCTTTTAGCTATGTCATCTGACTGGCTAAGATGGCACCCTTGGGCGGGAAGGGGACCGCGCATGCGCGCTGCAATTCCCAAAGGCTTTCTTTGAAAGCTGGGGAAAATTGCTCCGCGAGGGCTCCGTCGGCGCCGACGTCACCCATATGTGAGGACTGATTCCTGCTGCTCCTGGAGAACACCTGTTACAGGTGAGTAACTACGCTGACCTGGCAAAGGAGATTGCCGGGTTCTCTGCTGGTCTTTCTGAGGAACCTTTGCAGAGGTTCAAGGCCCTGTCATCGGGGATCCGGGAGTGCTCGAAGTTTATCTCGAGCAGCCTATGATGGCTTCGAGGCTTCGGCCCGAGTAGCCGCGGCCGACATCGGTGCACGCCGTCAGGCTTGGCTACAGTCATAGGACCTCGAGCCATGGGTTCAGGACAAGTTGGTCGATGTCCCCTGCCGAGGTGAAAACCTCTTTGGCAAGCCCATGGCTGAAAAGGCTGCAGAACCCGAGTCCGAGACTCTCACCCGGACAAGGCTGTCCATGAAAACCTCTGCCCCTTCTCAGAAGAAGAAGGGCTCAGGGACAAAGACCTTTTATCCGAGGAAGTCATCTGCCTACAAATCCTACCCTCATTTTCAGGCCTCCATAGCTCCCCAACAGGGTCAGCAAGCCAAGGGGCAGGGGCATGGGCCCCGTAGGCAAAAAACCCCCAAGCCACCAGCTCTGGCTCCTGCAAAGCAGAGAGCGGGGTTTTGACTCCAGTGGCATAGCCTCTCCTCCTCAGCTGGCCCCTCTCAGCACAGGAGGCCGGCTGACCCTGTATGCCCACAGGTGGTCAGCCGTCACAAGGGATACCTGGGTGCTAAGCATAGTCCAGAGGGGCTATCTCCTCCACTTCCACCAAGTACCCCCCTCCTACTTTCCAGGGGAGCCTCCAAGACTCCCTCTGCACTGAAACCTACTCCTGCAGGAGTTAGCAGGTCTTCTAAAGGAGCAGGCGGTGGAACCGGTGCCCCACCACCTGAGAGGTCAAGGCTTCTATTCCAGGTACATTCTAGTACCCAAAAGGACAGGAGGCCTCAGGCCCATCCTTGACATGCGAAATCTCAAGTTCCTGGAGAGGGAGAAGTTCAAGATGCTTGGAATACTGGCGGTGGTGGCGGCCTACCTCAGGGTTCAAGGCCTCTTTGTCTTTCCATACCTGGACAACTGGCTCATCAGGGGTCAGTCTCCACAGGAGACCAATCAAGCCACCCTCCGCACTCTCTCTTCTCCAGCATCTGGGGTTTGTCATAAATTTCGCAAAGTCCACTTTGCATCCCTCACAGAACATAGAGTTCATAGGAGCAAGACTGGACACCCTTCAGGCAAAGGTCTTCTTACCCATGGACAGGGCCCACAGACTGATGGATCTGGCCGGACAATTCCACAGCAATTCTCTGGTCTCCGCTAGACAATTCCTGAGGCTCTTAGGCCACATGGCATCCATGGTCCATGTAACTCCAAATGCCCGTCTACACATGAGGCCAGCTCAGTGGGGCCTCAGAACTCAGTGGCTGCAGGCCACAGGAAACCTGACAGACAAAGTGAGGGTGTCCAAGCTACTAGCATCTTCTCTGCGGTGGTGGCTTCATCTTCCGAATCTGGTGCAAGGAGTGCCTTTTCAGGCACCTCCACACTCACAAGTGCTGACAACCGATGCTTCTCTTCAAGGTTGGGGTGCGCATTGCCAGGGAGCATGCACTCAGGGCCTGTGGTCTCCTTGGGAGGCCACACAGCAGATCAATCTCTTGGAGCTGAGAGCTATCTGCTTAGACCTGCGGACTTTCTCTCATGTCCTCTCTCACCAGTCCGTCTTAGTTCAGACGGACAATCAAGTTGCTTTGTTCTATGTGAACAAACAGGGGGGCACAGGGTCCCGACCTCTCTGTCAGGAAGCACAGGTCCTGGGCTCCTGGGCAGTCAATTATGGCATAGTTCTCAAGGCGGTCTATCTCCCTGGACAGGAGAATTACCTGGCAGACAGATTGAGCAGGATCCTACAGCCACACGAATAGCAGTTGAATCCTCTGGTGGTTCAACAAATCTTCCTAAGATGGGGTCTTCCAACCATAGATCTCTGTGCCAGTCCACTGAACCATCAACTGCCCAGGTTCTGCTCCAGACAACCGCATCCTCTCAGAGTAGCAGCGGATGCGTTTCTCATTCTGTGGTCTACAGGCCTCCTATATGCGTTTCCTCCCACGCCTCTAGTGCCCAAGACATTGTTCAAAGTGCTCCGGGACAAGGCCTCGGTGATACTGGTGGCACCCAGATGGCCAAGGCAACCATGGTTCCCACTTCTTTTGCAACTAGCGGTGGACACTCCTCTTCCTCTGGGGATGCAACCCGATCTCCTGTCTCAGGAGCAGGGATCTCTCTTACACCCCAACCTCCAGTCCCTCAATCTGATGGCCTGGCTGCTGAAAGGGTAGTTCTAGCCCCCTTACTGCATAGGGAAGTGGAGGACGTGGTCTTGGCCTCTAGGAGGCAGTCCACCCGTAAATCTTATGCCCTCAAGTGGCGTAGGTTCTCCACCTGTTGTGCTCAACACAAGGAGGATCCTTTCTCATGCCTGGTACCAGTGGTGCTGCAATATTTGCTTCACCTGTCCAACCTAGGCCTTAAAACCAACTCTGTTTGGGTCCATCTCAGTGCTCTCTCAGCGCCCCACTCACCGGTGGAGGGTCAGTCTCTCTCAAGCCATCCTTTGGTGGCTCACTTCCTCAGAGGCCTACTTTTGCTTAAGCCTCTGGTTCGTCCACCTGCCCCTGAGTGGGATTTGAATGTGATCTTGCAACAGCTTACTTGCCCACCATTTGAGCCTATGGCTAATTGTCCTTTGTGTTTTCTCTCCTGGAAAGCGTTGTTTTTGGTAGCTCTTACCTCAGCAAGGCGAGTGAGCGAGCTTCAAGCCCTAGTGTCAGATGCACCATACACTAGGTTCTATAGGAACAGAGTAGTCTTACAGACTCACCCTAAGTTCCTTCCGAAGGTTGTCTCCTCCTTCCACCTCAATCAGGAGGTGGTACTTCCTACTTTCTTTCCCAGGCCGCATGCCAGCCGGGCTGAGATGGTCTTGCATACCCTGGACTGTAGGAGGGTGTTGTCCTTCTACCTTGACCGTACACAGGGACACCGAAGGGCTGTTCAACTCTTTGTCTCTTTTGACCCTAATAAACTGGGGTTGCCTGTCTCCAAGCGTACTTTGTCCATTTGGGTAGCAGACTATATCGCCTGGGCTTACAGGGCAGCCGGCCTCTCCTTGCAGGGTCGAGTCACGGCCCACCGTGTCAGGGCGAAGGCTGCGTCCGTGGCTCATCTCCACTCTGTTCCGTTGGCAGACATCTGCAGGGCCGCTACTTGGTCTTCAAGCCAGACATTTGCGGCCCACTACTGCCTCGCGAGGGAGTCCCGCAGGGACAGTGCTTTCGGACAGGCGGTACTCCGTAATCTCTTTGAGGTATAGGCAACTCCTACCCTTCGGCCCTGGTGTTGGGCTGCCGTTTGGGGGCGTTCTCAGAGAAGATTCTTTTCGCACATGCTGAGGCTCTAGAGGGAGCTCATTTTTTCAGCTTTGGTTCCCCGGTAGCCTTAAGCTGAGGAGTCCCATATGTGAGGACTGACTTCCTGCTTGGTCCTGGAGAAAGAGTAGTTACTCATATGCAACAGGTGTTCTCCAGGAGCAGCAGGAATCAGTCCTCACAACCCTCCCTCCTCCCCTTGGAGTTTCAGTCATATGATTTCTTTTGTTTTTTGCTTTTAGCTATATCATCAGACTGAGCAAGATGGCACCCTTGGGCGGGAAGGGGACTGCACATGCGTGCTGCATTCCCAAAGGCTTTCTTTGAAAGCTGGGGAAATGCTCTACATGGGGGCTCCGTCGGCGCCGACATCACCCCATATGTGAGGACTGATTCCTGCTGCTCCTGGAGAACACCTGTTACAGGTGAGTAACTACTCTTGCTTGTCTTCCCCTACTTGAATGATTGGCGTATCAAGAGTATCACTCAGGAATGGGTTCAAGAATCAACACGGTTGACAATTTGGGTGTTGGAACTACTAGGGTTTCTTATAAATTACCCCAAATCCCACCTTCAACCCACCCAACAGTTGACATATATAGGAGCCCTGCTCGATTACGACTCAGGCAAGAGCCTTCCTCCTGCATGACAGACTTCAGAGTGACAGCACTAGTGCAGGAGTCTCAATTAATTCAAAAGGTAATAGCTCACATGATGCTAACTGTACTAGGCCACATGGCCTCTGCCATGTATGTCACACCCTTGGCATGCCTCCATATGAGGCAGGCTCAGTGGACTATGAGGGCTCAGTGGACCCAAGCCACATGTCGACTCAGGGATCATCTGTATGTCATCAATCCTCTTGTTCAGTCACTGCAATGGTGGACAATCCAACACAGTTTGCTCAGAGGTTTCCCCTTCCAAATTGTTCCAGCTCAGAAAGTTTTGACGACAGATGCATCCAAACTGGGTTGGGGAGGTCATCATGATGGGTTTCATACTCAGGGTGATTGGTCCATCCAAAAAAGTCTCCACCAGATCAACTTCTTGGAATTAAGAGCTGTAGCAAATGCTCTAAAGGCTTTCTGAGATTGTCTGGGCAATCAGATTGTTGTGATTCAGGATTATTGCAGTGTTCTACATCAAAAAGCAGGGAGAAACGGGCTCGTACATCCTGTGTTGGGAGGCTGTCAGGTTGTAGAAGTTTGCTATTGAATATGGGATGAACTTGAAAGCCACATACCTAGCAGGCAAACAAAATACTCTGGCAGACAGACTGAGATGAATCCTCTAGCCACATGAATAGATGCTGGTCAGGGAGGGAGCGGCATGTATCTTTCGGGAGTAGGGCGCCCCCTCGATAAATCTTTCTGCCACTCTGCAGAATGCCTAGGTGGATCAGTTCTGTTCCAGGGTAAGATCACACAGCAGACTAGCCCTGGATGCTTTCCTCCTATGTTGGGGGGGGTGGTCTTCTGTATGCATATCCTCCAATCCTTCTCATTGCAAAGACCCTCCTGATGATTAAAACAGACAGAGGCATGATGATTCTTATTGCTCCCTAATGGTCCTGTCAGCCTTAATTTCCTCTCCTGTTACAGTTCTCCAGTCAGGAGCCTCTCTGACTGGCCCATGCACTAGATCTGATTTCACAGGAAGACAGGATGATATTGCACCCCAACATCCAGTCCTTGACCCTCACAGCGTGGATGTTGAGAGGCTCGGGTTTTGTGAACTCAACTTGCCCACTGTCGTAACCAATGTCCTTTTGGCCTCCAGGAGGACCTCAACGAGAAAATCTTATTCCTGTAAATGGAGGAGGTTTGCTGTCTGGTATGAGGACCAGGTCCTAGATCTTTTCATCTGTCCCACACAAAAACTGCTCAAGTATCTTCTACACCTCTCTGAGTCTGGATTTAAGTCCAACTCATTCAAGGTCCACCTCAGTGCAATTGGAGCTTATCATTGAGGTGTAGAAGGGAAGTCCATCTCAGTATAGCCTTTAATTGTTCTACTACTTCTACCAATCATTTGTATAGCGCTACAAGGTATACGCAGCACTGTACAGACACATGTAAAAGTCAGTCCCTGCTCATCAGAGCTTGCAATCTAGTCAAGACAGACAACACAACAGCTGAGGACAAGGAATGGTAAGGAAACACATAGGAGACTAAGTGGATCAGGACCCAAAAGCAGCCTCGACGAGATGAGTTTTCAGCCTGGATTTGAAAAGGGCCAGAGATGAAGTCTGATGAACAAACTCGGATAGTTTGTCCTAGGCATGAGGAGCAGCAAGGTGAAAGGATCAAAGTCTGGAGTTGGCAGTAAAAGAGAAAGGCACAGATAGAAGCAATCTGCCAGAAGAGCGGAGTTCCTGAGGAGGGGTGTAGGGAGAAATAAGGGAGGAAAGATAGTGAGAAGCAGCAGAAAGAGTACACTAATACAGCAGGTCAGTAGGAGTAGCTGTTCGCTTCATGTGGGGGTTGCTTCTCTTGAAGCCTTCCTATAAACCTCCCGCACTGTCTTGGGACCTCAATATAGTTCTTTCACAGTTCATGAAAGCTCCTTTTGAGCCACTCGATTCCTGCCCTCTGAAGTTCTTGACCTAGAACAGGGGTCGGCAACCCGCGGCTCCGGAGCCGCATGCGGCTCTTTCTCGCCTTTGCCGCGGCTCCGGAGCACACTGCCCGCTCTAAACGTCGCGTTATGGGCTCCCTCCATGTCAGCTCCCTCCCTTCTTCTGCAGCCGCGGTTCCCTGTCTCTTAGGGAACCGCGGCTGTGCTTTTAAAATCATCTCGGAGCCCTTCCTGTCTTGACGGGCTCCGTGCAGCATTGTCCCGCCTCTAAAGGAAGTTTGGAGGCGGGACAATGCTGCACGGAGCCCGTCAAGACAGGAAGGGCTCCGAGATGATTTTAAAAGCACAGCCGCGGTTCCGTAAGAGGCAGGGAGCCGCGGCTGCAGAAGAAGGGAGGGAGCTGACATGGAGGGAGGGAGCAGATATGAATGGATGGAGGGAGGGGGGCTGACATGGAGGGATGGAGGGGGCTGACATGGAGGGAGGGGGGCTGACATGGAGGGATGGATCGAGGGGGGCTGACATGGAGGGATGGAGGGTGCTGACATGGAGGGAGGGAGCAGATATGAATGGATGGAGGGAGGGGGGCTGACATGGAGGGAGGGAGCTGATATGAATGGATGGAGGGAGGGAGGGAGGGAGGGGGGCTGACATGGAGGGATGGAGGGGGCTGACATGGAGGGAGGGGGGCTGACATGGAGGGAGGAAGCAGATATGAATGGATGGAGGGAGGGGGGCTGACATGGAGGGATGGAGGGGGCTGACATGGAGGGAGGGGGCTGACATGAAGGGAGGGAGCTGATATGAATGGATGGAGGGAGGGGGCTGACATGGAGGGATGGAGGGGGCTGACATGGAGGGAGGGAGCAGATATGAATGGATGGAGGGAGGGGGGCTGACATGGAGGGATGGAGGGGGCTGACATGGAGGGAGGGAGCTGATATGAATGGATGGAGGGAGGGAGGGAGGGGGGCTGACATGGAGGGATGGAGGGGGCTGACATGGAGGGAGGGAGCAGATATGAATGGATGGAGGGAGGGGGGCTGACATGAAGGGAGGGAGCTGATATGAATGGATGGAGGGAGGGGGGCTGACATGGAGGGATGGAGGGGGCTGACATGGAGGGAGGGGGGCTGACATGGAGGGAGGGAGCAGATATGAATGGATGGAGGGAGGGGGGGCTGACATGGAGGGATGGAGGGGGCTGACATGGAGGGAGGGGGGCTGACATGGAGGGATGGAGGGGGCTGACATGGAGGGAGGGAGCAGATATGAATGAATGGAGGGAGGGGGGCTGACATGGAGGGGGCTGACATGGAGGGAGGGGGGCTGACATGGAGGGATGGATCGAGGGGGGCTGACATGGAGGGATGGAGGGGGCTGACATGGAGGGAGGGAGCAGATATGAATGGATGGAGGGAGGGGGGCTGACATGGAGGGATGGAGGGGGCTGACATGGAGGGAGGGAGCTGATATGAATGGATGGAGGGAGGGAGGGAGGGGGGCTGACATGGAGGGATGGAGGGGGCTGACATGAAGGGAGGGGGGCTGACATGGAGGGAGGGAGCAGATATGAATGGATGGAGGGGGCTGACATGGAGGGAGGGAGCTTGTATGGATGGATGGATGGAGGGAGGGGGGCTGACATGGAGGGAGGGAGCTGATATGCATGGAGGGAGGGGGGCTGACATGGAGGGATGGAGGGGGCTGACATGGAGGGAGGGGGGCTGACATGGAGGGGGCTGACATGGAGGGATTGGGGAGGCGGGCTGACATGGAGGGAGGGAGCTGATATGGATGGAGGGAGGGAGGGAGGGGGCTGACATGGAGGGATGGAGCACTGGTAATGGGGTTGAGGGGACGAGCACTGGAAATGAGCTGATTAGGGGAGGCTAGGACTGGTAATGAGGTGATGGGGGGTAGGACTGGTATTGGGCTGATTAGGGGAGGCTAGCACTGGTAATGGGGTTGAGGGGGGATTAGCACTGGAAGCGAGCTGATTGGGGGGCTTTGACTGGGCATGGGCTGATTGTGGGGAGGGGAGGATAGAGCTGCTGGCCCTGGAAGATAACTGGGGGCTAAGGCTACAAATGGGCTGATATGAGGGGATGGGAGAATGGAACTGGATCTGAGAGGGGCTGCCATGGTATTTGTACTAGAAGGGACTGGTCAGTGGGGAAGGAGGGGGACTGGAAGGAAATGGACACCAGTGGCAATCATGGGAATGCAAGTTGACATTGGAAGGTACTGGGAGTGAGGACTGGAAAGGGGCTGATATTGGGGAGGGTTACTGGGACTGGAAATAGGCTGATGGAAAGAAGTGAAGAAAACGAAAGAAGAGATAAGAACTGGCAGATGGACCATAGACCACAGAAAGACAGCTAAGAGAAGACAGGAAAGCAGAAGCCTCAGATCGGGACCAGCATGATCAAAGAATAAATTGGTCAGACAACAAAGGTAGAAAAAATAATTTTATTTCATATTAGTGATTTGACTACAAAATCATCATAATTTTGAAATCAAATATTGTTACTTGTTGTTGTGATATTTTCTGGCGTATTTTTTTTGGTGTGCGAAGGAAGAGGGGTAGTCTTATACGGCGAGTATAGGCCAAACACCTATATTTTAACAGGAAAAGTAGGGGGTCGTATATAGCATTAAGGTAAGAAACAATATATGCAGTGTTAGATTTGTTTTAAATGTCGCAATGGTTTTGCGGCTCCCAGTTTTTTTTTTCCCTTCGGAAACGGGTCCAAGTGGCTCTTTATGTCTTAAAGGTTGCAGACCCCTGACCTAGAAGGTATTGTTTTTGATGGTGATCACTTCTGCATGCAGAGTGATCAAGCTTCAGGCTCTCATAGTTCATCAACATTACACCAAATTCCATCATAATAGCATTGTCCTCTGTGCGCATCCTAAATTTCTTCCAAAAGTGGTATCAGATTTCCATCTTAATCAGTCAGTTGTTCTACCAATATTTTTCCCAAGGCCTCATGCCTACAAAGGAAAAGCTGCATTGCACATATTGGACTGCAAACAAGCTTTAGCCTTCTACGTGGAGCAGAAAAAAGCCCATAGAAAGTTCATCCAGCTTTTTGTTTCTTTTGACCCCAGCAAGCTAGGGGCTGCCGGTCTCTTTCAATTTGGCTAGCAAACTGCATCTCTTTTGCTTATGCTCAGGCAGGCCTGAGCCTTGATGATCATGCCACAGTTCACAATGTCTTCGACATGGTTGCGTCAGTGGCCAACTTACACTCAGTTTCCATGGAAGAGTTCTACAGGGCTACAACGTGGTCTTCTGTCCACACTTTAACATCTCACTATTAGCTAGATGAGCATACCCGATGCAATAACAACTTTGGGTAATTTGTACTTCGGAATTTGTTTGGGGATTAAAATCCAACTCCATCCCACCTAGGCTCATTCTATTTTGTTCAGACTCTCCCTCCCCTCCAAAAAAAGAGATAAAAGAGAACCATTTTTATTGTACATAGTTCTTGAGTTGCTAAGGCCTATTGACATAAAGCAGACAAGTCATTGCCCCTGTTGTGCTGGTCTGCATCCTCATCGGATTTCAGGTAGCCTGTAGCTAGGGAGTCCCATACGTGGACAGCAGCAATAAGTCCTCACAATCTCCCACCTCCCCTGGGAGTTGTATTCTACTATAGCTATAGTAACAGACTAGTTCAAGATGGCGCCGCGGTGACAGACCGGAAGAGAGCATATAGGTGCGGTAGAACCTACAAAAAGCTTCCAATAGTAGTTGGGGAGCATTCCCACATGGGCTCCATCGGATGACATCATCCATACATGAGGACTTATTTCTTCTGTTCATGGAGAACACCTGCTACAGGTGAGTAACTACCTTTTTACCACCTGTGCACTTTTACCATTCCTCTAGATTTGCCCTAGTCCCCAGCTGTGCAGTTTGTCTTGATTAGATTGAAAGCTCTGATGAGCAGAGACTATCTCTTACGTGTATAGTGTGATGGGGCCCGTGGTTAGAGCCCTTTTAGCCCTGTATAGGCGGTTGCCTAGGGTCTATAAGACAAGTAACTGCTCCGGCTTTATAAATAAAAGAGTCTTTCAGAGCAAATTGAATGAAAATAAAGTGGGATTTTATTCCCGTCCCGCTCGGACTGTCAAGAAGAACAGAAACTTCAAAACGTAAGCGAAGTAACAAAAATAGTGGCAAACATATATTCTTTGTTACATGCACAAAGTTCTCTTTTGCATTTACTCAAATATCAAGGCTGCATTTATAACACATGCTGCAATCCATGGAATGGGCTCTGGAAGATTGCTACCATCTTCCCATACCATGCTTTCTCCAGCACTTCCCAAACTCCCTGTGTCAGACTCCTCTTGTGAACAATGTTCAGACACAGCGTCTTGTGACAATTCGTTATGGTAATCAATGGAGGCTCTTCTCCCTTCGGGTCTATACCTCCCTCTGTAGTAGCTTCTGCCTGGGCTTTCCTCCCAGAACATCAGCTCTGAAACATCTTGCTTCGTGCGGTTATAGTCAGGACCACGCCCTTGGCACTTATAAGTTTTAAACTTCTCCCTGTAAGCATAAGGAGGTTTCTTTCTCTCTGCAGGGATTGCCTTAGTACTTGGCTCCCTATATCTTTTGGGTCTAGCCTCCCAGGCTGGTTGTGCAGAAGTATAATTGGTCCTAGCTTTACAACTATTCCTTATACTGCAGATGTGCTTGGAGTTCCCATCCCCCGACACTTTCTTCTTACACTGACCTGTGCTTAGAGCTGGCACATACCGGTCTCTTGTGTAGTGGGACCCTCCTGGCTTCCCTTCAAGGCTATCTCTGGTAGCAGGTTTTCTCCTAGTACAGCTTGCCTTGAACCTCTCTTCCTGAGTGCTGGAGCCAGATTCACTTCCTGGTTCTCCGTGAGAAAAGTTTCCTCCCAGCACTCCCCTGGGGTTTCTGCTCAGCTGATGAGAGCCACACCTCCTGCCACTCTCTCCCTGGCTTTTGCCTTGCTCGAGAGTTGTAACGTGCCTTTCTCTCTCTCTGCCTTCATCTGCATCTGCTGGTGCAACTGCATCTGCTGCTCCCTCTGCAACTCTTCCTGCCACACCTCTTGCTGCCACAACTCTTCTCTGACTGGAACCCTGTCTTAAGTAATCCCTAGCCCTACACGTGACCTGGGGATTTTCAATCAGGTGTTCCTGATGAGTTTTCTGTTTGTTACGCAGTAACCATTTCCTTTGCTCAACTGAATCAGAGTGCCTAGTGCTCTTTTCCAATGCTGAATCTGAGGTAAGTCTTTCTTTTTCTCCAGGACCAAGCAGGAAGTCAGTCCTCACTTATGGGTGACGTCGGCGCCGACGGAGCCCTCGCGGAGCAATTTTCCCCAGCTTTCAAAGAAAGCCTTTGGGAATTGCAGCGCGCATGCGCGGTCCTCTTCCCGCCCAAGGGTGCCATCTTAGCCAGTCTTCTTTTTTCCGCGGAGCCCTACAGACGTCCCCGTCTTGTCCCCGCGAAAAAGTCGATATTTCTTCATTATTTTATTCTTTTTCCTTCGGTTCGACGCCGGTCTTTTTCCCGCCCGGACTCGCGACGCCGGTCACGAGTCCTCTTCCTTTTTTCGGTTTTTCTGACTTAGTCAGCTTTCGTTTTCGCTTTTCCCTGGCAGCCCGGTCCTTTGACCTCGCAGGGGCCCTTTTTCCCCCGATGGCTGCCAGTGGTTTTAAGCGGTGTGGTCAGTGTGACCGAAATATGTCACTAACTGACACACACGACTTTTGCCTCCGCTGCCTGGGCCCAGATCATGAGGAACTGATCTGTGGGCCCTGCGGCAAAATGTCCTCCAAAGCGTTGAGAAGTCGGCGGCATCAGCGTGATAGGATCTTCGCTGACCCCAGCCGTACCCGGACCTCGTCGGAGGCCTCCGCGTCCAAAGGCTCCAGCTCGGACCGTCGCCGGAGTTCCTCCGACAGGGGTTCTCCCTCCGGGGACCATCGTCGGCAGGTGAAACCCGCGAGGGCGGCGTCGGTGGACGCTCCTGGTTCCGCGAGGGCCAGGTCGCATAGCCCCGACAGCCGCCCCGGGTCCTTGGAGAAGGAGCACCTCATGAAGCGACCTCGCCTGGAGTCGGAGATGCCTGCTCGGGTAAGTCCTGTGGTCCTTCTGGACTCACCTCCGCGACAGCCGACGTCGGGCCCGACGCCGTCGGGGCCCGAGTCGGGGGCTGCTGGGTCACCTGAGCTCGGACTCAGGTTGACGGCCTTGGAGAGCAGACTGTCTGCCTTCATGGACCAGCAGCGGGCACTGCTCGCTGGCCTCGCTGGCGCCACTGCCCCGACCGCCGGGACGTCGACGTCCAAGTCGACCCCGGAGACCGAGCCGATCCTCGAGTCGATGCGAACTCGAGTCGATCCTCGGTCGAGGTCACCCTCGGCCTCCCGTTCGGGACCGAGGTTGCCGACGCCGACTCCCTCGGCGTCGGGGCGGCAGGCGCCGCGCCCTGCCCGGGCCAACCCCACCGAGTCCTCGTCGGAGTCGGTCTGGGAGTCTGAAGAGGAAGAGTCGCCTGATTCTTTCCGGACTCGGTGTGTCCCCTCGGACTCACCGGGGTCCGAGCCTCGGAAGCAGTCCCCCCCGGAGGATGCCCGGTTCTCGGACTTCGTCAGGGATATGGCCAAGGCTTTGGCCTTCCCTGCGGACCCCGAGGAGGAGCCTCGAGCCGAAGAGCTCGACGCCCTCCAGTATGACTCTCCCGCAAGGGAACACTTTACTGTACCGGTTCCTCCTATGCTGGAACGACTACTCTTCCGCATGTGGGAGAGTCCGGCCTCCTCGCCGGTCCTGAGCAGGCGGGTCGATTCTATCTATCGGGTCCGCAAGAGCCCTGGCTTTCAAAAGGCACAGCTACCACACCATTCCATGGTAGTGGAATCGGCCATGCACCGTCTTAAGAGCCAGAAGATGCACTCCTCGGTGCCTCCTGGCAGGGAGGCCCGTAACCTGGATGGCCTTGGTAAGAAGTGTTTCCAGGGCTCTATGCTCGCATGTCGTGTCCAGACTTACCAGCTATACATGGGCATGTATCTCTGAGATCTGGCTAAAGAGCTAGCCGGATTCTCCGCTGGTTTGTCCGAGGAACCCTTGCGGAGGTTCCTGGCCTTGTCCACTGGCATTCGGGAATGCTCAAAGTTCATGTCCCGAGCAGCCTATGATGGCTTTGAAGCATCGGCTCGAGTGGCCGCAGCTGGCATCGGTGCCCGCCGACAGGCTTGGCTTCAGTCGTCAGACCTTGAGCCCTGGGTGCAGGACAAGTTGGTCGATGTCCCCTGCCGAGGCGAAAACCTCTTTGGCAAGCCCATGGCTGAAAAGGCTGCACAAATTGAGACTGAGACTCTCACCAGGACCAGGCTTTCTAGGAAGACCTCTGCCCCTTCCCAGAAAAAGAAGGGCTCGGGGAAAAAGTCCTTTTACCCGAGAAAGGCGGCTGCCTACAAACAATACCCCCATTATCAGGCCCCTGCAGCTCCCCAACAGGGCCAGCAGGCCAAGGGACGGGGTAACGGGTCCCGTAGGCAGCAAGCCCCCAAGCCTGCACCACCAGGCCCTGCTCAGCAGGGTGGGGGTTTTTGACTCACTAAGCATAGCCTCTCCCCCCCCCGCTGGTTCCTCCCAGCACCGGAGGCCGGCTGGTTCACTTCGCCCACAGGTGGTCCAGCATCACCGCAGATGCCTGGGTGCTTCAAGTCGTGCGAGAAGGCTATCTTCTCCACTTCCACCAGGTCCCTCCCTCCTATTTTCCGGGAGAACCTCCACGACCCCCTCTGCACAGGGAATTACTCCTTCAGGAGTTAGCAGGTCTTCTGCAGGAAGAGGCGGTGGAACCGGTGCCACACCACCTGAGAGGTCAAGGCTTTTATTCCAGGTATTTTCTAATACCAAAGAGAACAGGGGGCCTCAGACCCATCCTGGACTTGCGCAACCTCAACAAGTTCCTTGTGCGGGAGAAGTTCAAAATGCTTACCCTTGGAATCCTTCTGCCCTACCTCCAGCAGGGAGGTTGGCTATGCTCCTTGGATCTAAAGGATGCCTACACGCACATCCTCATCCACCCAAGCCACCGCCAATACCTAAGGTTTGTGGTGGCAGGAAATCATTACCAGTACAGAGTACTGCCCTTTGGCCTGTCCTCCGCACCACGAGTCTTCACAAAATGTCTCGCGGTGGTGGCGGCCCATCTCCGGCTTCACGGCCTATATGTCTTTCCGTACCTCGACGACTGGCTCATCAGAGCGGCGTCCGCTCCGGAGGTCACCAGCGCCACGCACCGCACGGTGACTCTTCTGCAGCACTTGGGCTTTGTTATAAATTTCGCAAAGTCCACTTTGCTCCCCTCACAGGATCTCGAGTTCATCGGCGCAAGGCTCCACACTCCTCAGGCACGAGCGTACCTACCGCTCGACAGGGCTCAACGGCTCATGGACCTAGCCGACCGTTTTCGCAGCCAGCCCCTGGTCTCCGCCAGGCGCTTCCTGAGACTGCTCGGCCATATGGCTTCCACCGTCCATGTGACCCCCAATGCCCGCCTGAATATGCGGCCTGCTCAATGGTGTCTCCGCCAGCAGTGGCGACAAGCCACAGGCGGCCTAGCAGACCTAGTGCGCGTCTCCGAGCCGCTGATCTCGTCTCTCCGGTGGTGGCTTCGGCAGCCGAACCTGATATTCGGAATGCCTTTCCAGTCACCTCAGCCGACCCGGGTGCTGACCACGGATGCATCCCTCCTGGGCTGGGGAGCACATTGCCAAGGGGCACGTACTCAGGGCCTCTGGACAAGGTGGGAGGCTGCTCAGCAGATCAACTTCCTGGAGCTCAGGGCGATCCGCCTGGCTCTCAAGGCTTTCTCCCACCTGACTTCCCACCAGTCCGTCCTTGTCCAGACGGACAATCAAGTTGCCATGTTCTACGTGAACAAGCAGGGGGGCACGGGCTCCTTCCTCCTCTGCCGGGAGGCACAGAAGCTCTGCTCTTGGGCCGTCAGTCACGGCATTCTCCTCAAGGCAGTTTATCTCCCGGGCCAAGAGAATTGCCTGGCGGACAAACTCAGCAGGGTCCTCCAGCCGCACGAGTGGCGTCTGGATCCCTTGGTAGTTCAGAAGCTCTTCCTAAAGTGGGGCCTCCCCACGGTGGATCTCTTTGCCAGTCCTCACAACCGGCAGCTTCCTCGCTTCTGCTCTCGTCGGCCACACCCCCTTCGGGTTGCGGCGGACGCTTTTCTAATTTCATGGTCGGGGAGCCTTCTGTACGCTTTCCCTCCCATCCCGCTAGTCTCTCGGACTCTTTTCAAGGTTCTCCGAGACAAAGCCTTCATGATCCTGGTGGCCCCTCGCTGGCCCAGACAGCCGTGGTTTCCGCTCCTTCTGCAATTAGCAGTGGAGGATCCATTCCCTCTGGGGGTACAACCGGATCTCCTCACTCAGGATCAGGGGTCTCTACTACACCCCAACCTCAGGTCTCTCAACCTCATGGCCTGGCTGCTGAGAGGGTAGTCCTTGCTCCCCTTCTCCTGCCGGCAGAGGTGGAGGAGGTCGTCTTGGCTTCGCGACGGCCTTCTACCCGCAAATGCTACGCCCTTAAATGGCGTCGCTTTGCCGTCTGGTGTACCCAACAGTCTCAGGATCCCTTCTCCTGCCCGGTGTCGGTGATCTTGCAGTACTTGCTACACCTCTCTAATCTGGGACTTAAGTCCAACTCCGTCAGAGTTCACCTCAGTGCTCTTTCGGCACATCATGTGCCGGTGGACGGTAGACCTCTCTCTAGCGACCCTCTCGTAGCGAGGTTTCTCCGAGGTCTCCTTCTACTTAAACCACCTCTACGCCCGCCAGCGCCTGACTGGGACCTGAATGTGGTTTTGCAGCGGATCACCTGTCCGCCTTTTGAACCTATGGCTACCTGTTCTCTCCGTTTTCTGTCTTGGAAAACACTGTTCTTGATAGCCCTCACTTCCGCTAGACGCGTAATTGAATTGCAGGCCCTCGTGTCTGATCCCCCTTACACTCGGTTCTACAAAAATAGGGTAGTCCTACGGACTCACCCAAAATTTCTTCCAAAAGTGGTCTCCCCTTTTCACATCAATCAGGAGGTGGTACTTCCAACCTTCTTTCCCAGACCACACTCCAGCCGAGCTGAAACGGTCCTCCATACCCTGGACTGTAGAAGGGCATTGAACTTCTACCTTGACCGTACGCGGGAGCACCGTAAAGCTGCTCAGCTTTTTGTGTCTTTTGACCCCAATAAATTGGGGCTCCCGGTCTCCAAGCGTACTCTGTCCATCTGGGTTGCGGACTGTATCTCTTGGGCTTATGGGGCAGCCGGACTCTCCTTAGAAAGTCGAGTCACGGCTCATTGCGTTCGGGCAAAGGCTACGTCAGTGGCTTACCTCCGCTCTGTTCCACTGGCAGACATCTGCCGGGCCGCTACTTGGTCTTCGAGCCAGACTTTTGCGGTCCATTACTGTCTCGAGAGGGAGTCCCGCAGGGACAGTGCTTTCGGACAGGCAGTCCTCCGTAATCTCTTTGAGGTCTGAGCAACTCCTACCCTCCATCCCGGATGTGGGCTACCGGTGGGTGATAATTCAGCGAAGATTCTTTCCTTCTGTGCTGCTGAGCTAGAGGGAGCTCATTTTTGTGCTTGGGGTCTCCGGTAGCCTTGAGCTTGGGAGTCCCATAAGTGAGGACTGACTTCCTGCTTGGTCCTGGAGAAAGCGTAGTTACTCACCTGTAACAGGTGTTCTCCAGGAGCAGCAGGAATCAGTCCTCACTACCCTCCCTCCTCCCCTTGGAGTTGCAATCGTCTGCTTATGTTCTTTTTGCAAATTTTTTTATGCTGTCTTTTTTAGCTATGTCATCTGACTGGCTAAGATGGCACCCTTGGGCGGGAAGAGGACCGCGCATGCGCGCTGCAATTCCCAAAGGCTTTCTTTGAAAGCTGGGGAAAATTGCTCCGCGAGGGCTCCGTCGGCGCCGACGTCACCCATAAGTGAGGACTGATTCCTGCTGCTCCTGGAGAACACCTGTTACAGGTGAGTAACTACGCTTTCCTGCCCTTCCATGAGCTGTGTACCCCTTGCTGCATCACATATCCCCCCTCTTAAGATATTCCGGGATGGTGAACGTTCGTGCTCCCAGCCCGGAATACGAGACAGGGCGTCTGCATTAGAATGTAGCTTTCCTGCCCTATGGTGTATAGTAAAATTGAAAGCCTGCAACGCCAGGTGCCAACGGGTGAGGCGAGGGTTGTGGTTCCTCATGGTACCCAGCCACTTCAATGGTGCATGGTCAGTAATCAGGATGAAATGTCTGCCTGTAAGGTAAAATCGAAGTGCCTCAATGGCCCACTTAATGGCCAAACATTCCTTTTCGATGGTTGAGTAGTTGCCCTCAGCCCTGGACAACTTCCTACTCAAGTAGAGAACGGGGTGCTCAGTACCTTCAAACTCCTGGGACAGGACAGCTCCCAGCCCCGATTCCGAGGCATCCGTTTGAAGGATAAATGTACGATTAAAATCCACCCCATATAAAACTGGCGCCTTGCATAACTTCCCCTTTAGAAGTATGAAAGCGTCCTCCGCTGCTTGTGTCCACTGTAAATTATTAGGTGCGTTCTTTCTTAACATATTCGTTAATACTGTACTTTCTTCCACAAACCTGGGTATGAAACGCCTATAATACCCGATTAACCCTAGGAAACTTCTAAGTTGTTTCTTAGTTAGCGGACGCCGAAAATTCTGCACACTTTCTACTTTATCATGTAGGGGTCGGACCATACCATTTCCTACCAAGTGTCCTAGATACTTAACTTCGGTTCCGCCAAATAGGCATTTTCCGGGATTTAGAGTTAGTCCAGCACTCCGCAAAGCCTTTAATACGGCCTCTACACGTGGAAGGTGTTGTGCCCAGGTGGAGCTGTGGATGACTATATCATCCATATATGCCACCGCGTAGCTGTGGTGCGGCCGTAGGACCTGGTCTACCAACCTTTGGCATGTTGCCGCGGCGCCGTGTAGACTGAATGGCATACGTTTAAACTGGAATAAACCCAGCGGTGTGCTGAACGCTGTCTTGGGCCTGGAAGCACGGGTCAACGGTATCTGCCAATAACCCTTGGTAAGGTCGAGTGTGGTCAGATACCATGCCTGCCCCAGTCTATCCAACAACTCTTCGATCCTTGGCATAGGGTAGGCATCGAAGAGTGATATGGCATTGACCTGCCTAAAGTCAATGCAGAAACGAAGACTGCCGTCCGGTTTCGGTACTAGAACTACCGGACTACACCAGGGACTCTTAGACTCTTCAATGACGCCTAACTGTAGCATCTCCTGAACTTGTGAAACAATCTCGCTCTTGCGAGCTTCCGGTAAACGATAAGGTCGCAGCCGCACAATTTTCCCAGGGGGTGTGAGAATTTCATGTGCGACCAGGTTGGTTTCTCCCGGGACGGGCGTAAGGACGTCCCTAAACCGTGTCAGCAACTGGTCTAACTGGCCTCGTTGCTGCAAGGACAATTCTATGCCAATCTTCGGTGCAGAGATTGTTTTACAGTCTGCAATTTGGGGACCTAAATCCTCCTCTAATTTGGTCTTTGCAGTGGCAGTAAGACCTTGTACTTCCCTCTGTCCGGTGGAGCCAAACCCTTGGCCTCCCCGGGTGGTAGGGACCAGGTGGGTCACCTCTTCCACCTCCGGCGACCCAAATCGCTCACATATAATCTGTGCCACGCGGTCTCCTATTTTAACCTCAAAGTCCTGCTCCCCAAAGTTGAAAAGCAGTACTTTGACCTCTCCCCTGTAATCGGGGTCCACAACCCCCGCTCCGACATCGATAAAGTGCTTCGATGCCAAACCAGATCGGGGAGCGATCCGCCCGTAGCACCCTGCTGGCAACTGGATTTGCAGGCCTGTATTAATTATAGCCTTCCCTTTCTTAGGTACTACCCCCTCCACTGCACTAAAAAGATCAAAGCCAGCCGCATCGGCGGTTGCTTTCTGGGGAATCTGTGCGTCTGGGGACATTTTACAGACCTTTAACATAAAGCCCTTTTTACCAGGTGTCACTACCTCCCTCGGGGCCTTTTGGACAAGTGCTTTCTTTGGGGTTTTTGCAAATAAAGGCTGGGGAATCACATTTACCAGGGCCTCCCCTTCATCATTACTCTTTCCCATGGTCTGGCCTTCTTCCTTTACTTCCTCAGGGTGCCCCTGGGGTTCCTTTTCCTTAACCAGACCTTTCTTTAGGCCTTCACCAAACGGGGGCCAATCCCGGCCTAACACCAAATCGAAGGGTAGCTTGGGAACTACCGCTACCAAGGTCTTTCTCCGAACCCCCAATCCTTGTATCCTCATCCAGTACAGCGGATAACCGGCGGAAGATCCATGGATGCACCTTATATTGGCTACTCCTTCGGCATGACTCGGGGGAAAACCCCTCTGGGCCTGTATGGTTTCCCAAAAACGGTGAGAGACCATACTTTGGTCGGCCCCCGAGTCAAGCAAGGCCTTAGCTGGGACTCCCTGTACCTCCACATCTACACGGAAACCTGCAGCTGTGTGGTGATCATGGCTAGTGACAAGTGCTGTACGAGACATACATTCTCTCTTCAAGTGCCCACTTCTCCCACACTTAAAGCACTTTAACATTTTGTTACCTTCCCCTTTCTTATACATGGGTTCCTTTGAACTCACTATGTTCCTTGGAGAAACATTGGTACTTTTTACAGAGTTGGCTAACCCTAATCTGCTGCCAGCGCTGGCTTCTTTCATTATTTCAGCCTCAAAGAACCTTTCGGTTAGGTGCGCTGCTTCAGCAGAGGTTCTACAATTCTGTAAGGTCAGAAATGTTCTAACCTCTTCCGGCACTGCCTCAAAGAATTGCTCTAATACAATTAGGTCAATTACCTCTTCAATCGGTTTACCCTCGGGTTTAAGCCACTTTAAAACCAGCCCATGCACTCTGTGATATAGTGCCTTTGGGGTTTCATCGGGTTGAATCCGGGTAGACCGGAGCATGCGTCTATACATGGTAGGGGTTAAGCCCAACCTATCACGCACAGCTCTCTTAACCTCCTGATAATCAGCTGCTAGAGCTGCAGGCATGGCCCTGTAGGCTGCCTGAGCCTCGCCGGTTAGTGCTGAGGCCAGCCTAACGGCCCATTGCTCTTCTGGCCACTTAGCATTAAGAGCTATCTTTTCAAAAGTTTGCACAAAATCATCAAAATTGTCATTAGCATGCATTTGTCCCAGTGTCCATATCCCACAACTCTGTGGGCCTACCCCACAGATAGGTACAGCTGCTGGCGACTCTTCTTTCTTAGGCTCCTTCAGGAGAGTATGCACCAAGTCAGTCAGGGGCTTCTGTTGATCCATCAGGGCAGCGATGGCCTGCTCCTGGTTCTTTCGAGCTAGCTCTCCCTGCTTCTCAAACTGCATGCTCATCCATCTTAGGACCTCCTGTGCATCCATCGTCGTCATCTCTTTTCCTGGAATAAATCAGAAACACGAACACCAAGTGTGGCACAATAATAACAAGGAAAGAAAAATTTCTTCCTCCCAAGCCTTTTCCTTCTCACCAGAGATCCTCCCAACCTGTGCCCAAATACCCGTTACCTGAGCAAGGTGGAGGTTCTTATTTTGAGAAGGTGCTTGCCGTCGCACTCTTGGAACCTGGATCCTCCTCCGGGCGCGCCAACTTCGCTCTTCCCGCGTTGTCACTCCGCCCCGTAGTTCCTTGTCTCCTTGCCTGGATCCGATAAAACTACGCCAACTTGTGATGGGGCCCGTGGTTAGAGCCCTTTTAGCCCTGTATAGGCGGTTGCCTAGGGTCTATAAGACAAGTAACTGCTCCGGCTTTATAAATAAAAGAGTCTTTCAGAGCAAATTGAATGAAAATAAAGTGGGATTTTATTCCCCGTCCCGCTCGGACTGTCAAGAAGAACAGAAACTTCAAAACGTAAGCGAAGTAACAAAAATAGTGGCAAACATATATTCTTTGTTACATGCACAAAGTTCTCTTTTGCATTTACTCAAATATCAAGGCTGCATTTATAACACATGCTGCAATCCATGGGAATGGGCTCTGGAAGATTGCTACCATCTTCCCATACCATGCTTTCTCCAGCACTTCCCAAACTCCCTGTGTCAGACTCCTCTTGTGAACAATGTTCAGACACAGCGTCTTGTGACAATTCGCTATGGTAATCAATGGAGGCTCTTCTCCCTTCGGGTCTATACCTCCCTCTGTAGTAGCTTCTGCCTGGGCTTTCCTCCCAGAACATCAGCTCTGAAACATCTTGCTTCGTGCGGTTATAGTCAGGACCACGCCCTTGGCACTTATAAGTTTTAAACTTCTCCCTGTAAGCATAAGGAGGTTTCTTTCTCTCTGCAGGGATTGCCTTAGTACTTGGCTCCCTATATCTTTTGGGTCTAGCCTCCCAGGCTGGTTGTGCAGAAGTATAATTGGTCCTAGCTTTACAACTATTCCTTATACTGCAGATGTGCTTGGAGTTCCCATCCCCCGACACTTTCTTCTTACACTGACCTGTGCTTAGAGCTGGCACATACCGGTCTCTTGTGTAGTGGGACCCTCCTGGCTTCCCTTCAAGGCTATCTCTGGTAGCAGGTTTTCTCCTAGTACAGCTTGCCTTGAACCTCTCTTCCTGAGTGCTGGAGCCAGATTCACTTCCTGGTTCTCCGTGAGAAAAGTTTCCTCCCAGCACTCCCCTGGGGTTTCTGCTCAGCTGATGAGAGCCACACCTCCTGCCACTCTCTCCCTGGCTTTTGCCTTGCTCGAGAGTTGTAACGTGCCTTTCTCTCTCTCTGCCTTCATCTGCATCTGCTGGTGCAACTGCATCTGCTGCTCCCTCTGCAACTCTTCCTGCCACACCTCTTGCTGCCACAACTCTTCTCTGACTGGAACCCTGTCTTAAGTAATCCCTAGCCCTACACGTGACCTGGGGATTTTCAATCAGGTGTTCCTGATGAGTTTTCTGTTTGTTACGCAGTAACCATTTCCTTTGCTCAACTGAATCAGAGTGCCTAGTGCTCTTTTCCAATGCTGAATCTGAGGTAAGTCTTTCTTTTTCCTGCCCTTCCATGAGCTGTGTACCCCTTGCTGCATCACAATAGATACAACACTGCGTATCTCTTGTAGCATTATACAAATGATCAGAAGTAGTAGTAGTAGGCAGCCACCCAGCCACATGGGGCCCACACTGTCCAGATGCAGCCCCTTGGCACCTCTGTGTGTTAACCTCTGCCACGGATCCCACCATACAGAGGGCTCTGAGGACACACCACAGCATGCCTATACACCTCCCCCCCTCCCTCATGGAGAAGGGCAACGCTGATCAGTTCCCAGCTGGAGCACTTCAGCTTTCAGGGAACTGAAGTCTCACAGATGACTGGGAGCCCATAACAGATCCCCAGGTTTGTGGAGCACCTCATCCCCTGGGCAGTGGGACCAGAGTAGGGGACACTGATCAGGGAGCCCCAACCAGGCCTGCCCATATTCAGTAGTGGAAAGGGAAGTATCTTCTCAGATCCAGTAGGCCAAAGTCATCTCATCATATGGTCAGGGTGAAAGACTATCTGCCCACATGAAGAGAGTCCATGGCACTGGCATGGGTCCCCAGGTGAATGTATGCACCACAAATAGCCACCCATGTAGGGATATGGTGATCTGGGTACCAACAAAAAAGCACAGGACCACGTGCTAGATACAAACCCAGTCAATCCGTGGATAGCAAAGGAAGGATTGTTCTTTATTGATAAATAAAAAGCCTATGGCCCTAGGCTTTTTATTTATCAATAAAGAACAATCCTTCCTTTGCTATCCACGGATTGACTGGGTTTGGGATATGGTGATCTGACAGCACAGTTTGGTCCCAAATTTTCCTTCTGTCAGTGGATGGGCCACAACATTTGCATGCACCCCTTTCCCCCTACACTGAAATCTTCAGCTTCCTTCACTGGCAATATTAGCTGTTTTACTGAGAAAAGGCCATATCTCCCAACTCATCTGCAGCTGAGCAAACCAGCAGCCCTTCCACAGCTATCCATATTGAAACATGACCTGCCTACTGTCAAGACAGCCATTACTGTGTATGTACAGTGCCTTGTGAAAGTATTCATCCCCTCGGTTTTTGTCCTCTTTTGTCGCATTACAACCTGGAATGAAAGTGAAGGTTCATTTGGATGTTAGGTAATGGGTCTAACAATATAGTCCAAATTGGTGTAGTGGAATGACAATAAAATACCTTGTATATATAAAAATACAAGTAAAAACTGAAAAGTTGTGAGTGTATATGTATTCATCCCACTATGAAACCCCTAAATAAGATCTGGTCCAACCAATTAACCTCAGAAGTCATATAAATGGTTGATTAGGGGCCACCTGTGTGCAATCAGTGTCACCTGATCTGTCACATGATGCCTGTATAAAAATACCTGTTCGGAAAGGCCCTTGACTCTGCAACACCACTAAGCAAGCAACATGAAGACCAAGGAGCACTCCAAACAAGTAAAAGACAACGTTGTGGAGAAGTAGAGATCAGGGTTGCATTATAAGAAAATATCCCAAATTTTGAATATCCCACGGAGCACCATTAAATCCATTATAACAAAATAGAAAGAATATGGTACCACTACAAACCTGACCAGAGAAGGCCGCCCACCAAAACTCACAGGCCGGGCAAGGAGGGCATTAATCAGAGATGCTACAAAGACACCAAGGATAACACTGAAGCAGCTGCAAAGATCCACAGCGGAGATGGGAGTATCTGTCCATAGGACCACTTTAAGCCATAGACTCCACAGAACGGTGCTTTATGGGACAGTGGCCAGAAAAAAAGCCACTGCTTATAGAAAGAATTAGAAAACACATTTGGAGTTTGCTCAAAAGCATGTGGCGTACCCCCCAAACACATGGAAGAAGGTTCTCTGGTCAGATGAGCCAAAAACTGAACTTTTTGGCCATTATGGGAAACGCCATGTGTAGCACAAACCCAACACTTCCCATCACCCCAAGAACACCATTCCCACAGTGAATCATGGTGGTAGCAGCATCATGCTGTGGGGATGATTTCATCGGCAGGGACAAGAAAACTGGTCAGGATTGAAGGAACAATGGATGGCACTAAATACAGGGCAATTCTTGAGGAAAACCTGTTTCAGTCTGCTAGAGATTTGAGACTGGGACGAAGATTCGCCTTTCAGCAGGACAATGACCCTAAACATACTGCTAAAGCTACACTGGAGTGGTTTAAAGGGAAACAGTTAAATTCCTTGGAATGGCCTAGTCAAAGCCCAGACCTCAATCCAATTAAGAATCTGTGGCATGACGTGAAGATTGCTGTACACCAATGCAGCCCATCTAACTTGAAGGAGTTGGAGCAGTTTTGCCTTGAGGAATGGGTGAAAATCCCAGTGGCTAGATGTGCTAAGCTAATAGAGACATATCCCAAGAGATTTGCAGCTGTAATTGCAAGCAAAAGATGGCTCTACAAAGTATTGACTTGGGGGGGGGGGGGATACCAATGCACACTCCTGATTTCTGATTTTATTATGTCTTAATTATTGTTGGTGTCACAATAAAGGATATAATGCACCTTCAAAGTGGTAGGTATGTTGTGTAAATCACATGGTGCTAACCCCCAAATCTCCATTTTAATTCCAGGTTGTAATGTGACAAAACAGGACAAACACTGAGGGGATGAATACTTTCAAAAGGCACTGTAGAGGTGTTGCCAACTCTCCCAGTTGATACACTATTGTGCTGCAGGCTCTTTTGTCGCTGTTAGGCTGTGATGCTCCGCTGCCATGCTGCCTCTCCAATACATGTGCCCTAGGCAAGTGCCTAGTTCACGTGGCCTGTGTTATCCTGTGTTGTAATAACTGATTTATGTATGGGATTTGCAGCCAGAATGCACATTAGAGATGCACTAGCAAGGTGGATGCAGCTACTGCCTGGTCAGCAGCTAGCAGTAGTTATGCCTGTGGTTTGTTCCTCTAGTATGCAGCCAGGACGGTCATGCCAGGAGTGTGTGGCTACTTCTGCCCAACTATACCCTAATCCCACCTATTCACGTGCTGTTTAGGTAGCATGGTGCTTTTAGCATGGGAGCCTTCCAACCGCACGCTCCTGGCTACCATGGGCCAAAAACGCATATTAGCCCCATGCTAAACTCTGCATGCCTGACTACCATGCTTTAGTAAACATGCCCAATGTGTTGAAACATGAACCTCCCTATAATGTATGGCATATAATAACATGCACCTCTATGCAATGTATGCCGTTCTGTAATATGCACCTGCTTGTAATGTATGCCTTGTGACAGCAAAAATAGAAAGACACACCAGGTTAGACCACATCAAAATAGAAGTGGGAACCAAGAGACTGGGGTTTGATTCCCACTACACTCCTTGTGACCTTGGGCAAGTCACTTAATCCTCCATTGACTCAGAAAAATCCAAGTTATCAATATCCCCGTTTAACATACATTACCAAATTAAGTTACAATGTAAGCTTTGACTGAAATGATAAAGCGGTATAAAAAAAAAACGTGTTAAATAAATAAATAAATTGAAAAAGTGATCAAACTTGATGCCCAAACAAATATAACTTTCAAGCAAAACCCTTGTAAGAATCAAAATCTGAATCAGCTTTAGTGTTGTAAAGATGTATTTCTTTTGTATTGCAATACATTGCTTTAATAATGTTGACTAATCTCCATGTTGCTTTCTCTGTGTCAGTTGTCCCAGTTTTGTCCTGTGGACCCCTTGATTCTGGTTGCTCAGAAGACTTGTTTGCTTATGGCTTCTGCGGTGGATCTGGAGATGGCTAGAAAAGCTTCTGCATCCTCTAAACAGGTATGTAGACTCTTATCAACTCTTGTTAACTGAAAGATCCTCCATTAATGCTGCATTTTATAATGCAACATCAAATAGACAGCCAGGCTCAGTCATAACACCCCTTTTTCTCTTCTTACTACAGTCAGCCAAGTTTGGTCTTATGAAATCTTTGGTTATGATTAGTTCATCTCTTATAAAAGTAGCTTCCATATCGTCTAGCAACAGGATAAAATCAAAATAAACGGAACCATCTAATTTCTCAACGAATATGGGTGTCCTACATGGAGCGGTGGGTTCACCCCTAAACAAAGACATTTAATTTAATTTACCGTATTTTTCGGACCATAAGACGCACTTTTTCTTCACCAAAAAGTGGGAGGAAAAGTGCCTGCGTCTTATGGTGCGAATAGAAGAAGTTTTCGCTTTAAAGAGCAAGTTTGTCCCTCACGCTGTGCCGTACGGCGTGCTCTTTCCTTCTGGGGCTGCCCTGCGCCGCAGCTAGAAGAGAGGCGACGGAGAGCGTGAGTGCAGCAGGGGACTTGGCGATATGAGCCGGGGTTGGCTGCAGTTAATGAGCCGCACTGTACCGGGACAGTTTGATGCTGCGGACGCTGAGGACAGGTAAAATCCCGGTTCTCTCTCAGCACATCTATGTCAAACTCTAAGCGTAGGCTACCTTAACCATTTCCACTCGGTTTACTTTTCTGTCGTTCCAGATGGGAACAACTTTTAAAAAGAAACTGTTTGGGTGCTGAGTGTAGAAAGAATTTTGGTTCAAAATATTTTTTTTCCTATTTTTCTACCCCAAAAAACCAGGTGCGTCTTATGGTCCGGTGCGTCTTATGGTCCGACAAATACGGTAATTAGCGAGTTTTTATATACCGCACCTTCCATTGATCAGTTGCGGTTTACATGGAACAACAGTAAACAGGCAAAGCTGCTTTTACAGATAACATTGTGAAACTACAAAGAAATGCAATTTTACAATTAATAGTTTGTTAACTATATACAAAGAACCAAATATTAACTATGTACAGGTATGTATGTTTTTGAGATCGTCGGTTTGGGGTTTTCTCATTTATTCCAGTTCAAAGATGGGATATGTCAGCTGGTGAAGCTATCCTTTTTCCTGTTGAATAGGTGAGTTCGACAAGGATTCGTAGTATGTTGAGAATAAGTGAGTTTTGAGTATTTTCCTGAACTCCATGATTTGAGGTAAGGATCTTAATTCCGATGGAGTGTTGTTCCAAATTATAGGAGCAGCATGAGAGAATGCTTTCTTGTTTGTTGATTTTTTGGCCTTTATAAATTCCTTTGGTGTTATAAGTTTGTTTAGTTGGTCTCGCCTTTGGAGATAATGATTGGGTTCTTTGTTAATAAGGTTCTTTAGAGTAAGAGGTGCTGTGTTGTTCAAGACTTTGTAAGTAGGCATGGGGAGAGGTGGCCTGCACAGAGTGGCAGGTGCACCTACACCTGCCATCTTACTGGGCAGACTAGATGGACCATACTGGTCTTTATCTGTTGTCATTTGCTATGTTGCTATGTCCTGCTAGACAAGTCCAGACAAGTGGGTTGTATTCACCTACCAGCAGACTGGTGGAGACAAAGAACCAATGAAAAGGCCAGGTTTCAGTGACATCACTCCTATTTCTCTTCAGTATTTCTTTGTCTCCAGCAGATGGTGGATGGATTTTCTACACTCTGAAGAAAATCTGAATAATTAATAGGAAAAGAGTAATTTAAATGTTTGTGAAAGACCACCTTGAGGGTGACTCTCTCACTTGAGTGCAACATGGGATTCGCAATAGAATGAGAATTTTTTGGTAGCCAGAGGAGGAGGGAAAATTAGTTCAGCTCCAGACTTACCCTGATAAGAGCCTGTTGAGCAGTCAGAAAATTGGAAGAGATCAGCAGCCACATACAACCTCAATGTCCCTCTCTCTTCCTCTGTCCTCTTTCCCCTACCCCGCTCTCCCTGAAGACTGAAGACATCTATTAAGCCTATTAAGCCTATTAAGAAAACATAAGAAAGAAAGAAATAGCATCTGGGGTGTAGCACTGAACATGGCATGGTTTGCCCTGCCTGAGGCTCCTAGAGAGTGAGTACCAAGGCTTGACTTTGTCATTGTCCTTGTTGGGGGCACTCGCACTCGTCCGTTTTGGGGAATAAGTTGGGGTGAACTGCGGTGATCATTGACATCATTCTTCCCTCTTCCCTTATCTGACCATCACTTGCTAAGCTTCATTCTTCATCACCCCCCCCCCCCACCTCAGTCTCCTCCAACCTCTTTAGAAATCTTCATGCTATTGACCCACTGGCTCTCTCCATCACTGTCTCAGCATCTCTTTCCTCCACTATGTCCTCTCTGTCTTTTGATGAGGCAGTAGCTTCCTATAACCCTGTATTCTTCTCTGCTCTGGATGTTCTTTCCCCGCCCATGCCATGTCTTGTGAGGCATACTACACCTCAGTCCTAGCTGTCTTCCACTACCCGCTATCTACGTTCCTGTGCCTACTGAGTAGAGCGCACTTGGCTCAAATTCTGCACCCTTGTGGACTTTCTACACTTCAAATTCATGCTTGCCTCCTTCCAATCAGCCATAGCACGTGCCAAACAAGACTACTATGTCCATCTGACTCTCTCTCACCTCTGACCTCACCGTCTCTTTAAAATTCTCAACGCTCTCCTCAAGGCGCCTCCGCCTCTGACCCCTCCTTCCCTTTCTGCCCAAACCTTGGCTGACTATTTCCATGACAAAGTCCACAAGATCACACTCCAATTCCCCACAAGGTCAGCTCCATCACCTTCACCCCCAATTTTTCCCCTCAACCTCTGCTACTCTTTCTTCCTTTTCTGTGATCTCTGAGGAGGAAACCACACACCTTCTTTCCTCCTCCAAACTCACTACCTGCTCTTCTGATCCTATTCCCACCTGTCTCCTAAGCTCCATCTCCTCCACTATAATCCCTTCTATCTCTCATATTTTCAACTTATCGCTCTTCACTGCAACAGTTCCTGCAGCCTTTAAGCATGCTGTGGTCACACCTCTCTTAAGAAGCCCTCACTTGACCCTACTTGTCCTTCTAGCTATTGACCCATCTCCCTCCTCTCCATCTCTAAACTACATGAATGTGCGGTTCACCGCCATTGCCTTGACTTTCTCTCCTCTGAAGCCCCTCTGAATCCTCTACAATCTGGCTTTCATCCTTCACATTCTACAAAAATGGCTCTTGCCAAAGTCTCCAGTGACCTGTTCCTGGCAAAATCCAAGGGCCTTTACTCAATCCTCATCCTTCTTGACCTTTCTGCTGCTTTTGACACTGTTGACCACAACCTTCTCCTTGATATCCTTGAATTTACACTCTATAACCCCTAATCAATCGTCTACCTTCCTCCAAGCTATGAATGCCCTCCACTTCACTCAAATCCTAAATCATCCCACACATTCCAAAGGAAGCATCCTTGATTTAATATTTATTCCACAACAAGCTCCATTCGCAGAACAAATCCTTCACACTATTCAACCTATTCCTTGGTCTGATCATGCTCTCATACTCTTTTCCTTCCCCTACTCTACTCACAAAGCTCAACCTCCTACCCACCCTCAACACACTCGTAAATTTAGACAATTCAATGCGGCCATCTTCCTAGAGCAAAGGATCCCTTCCCTCGACCTACTAAAGGATATGGGACTTAATCAAGAGTCTCACATCTCCAAATGGAACAAAATCCTATCTGCAGCCTCTCTCCTCCCACCTAAAGAATTCCCTCAAAAGCACCGCAATAGAGCACCCTGGTTCTCTACAAAACTAAGAAATCTCAAAAGAGAACTTAGGCGTTTGGAACGTATCTGGAGACGCTCACATAATCCCAATGCACATTCTGCCTACATAAATAAACTCCAAACCTACTGCTCTGAAACCCTCAACCATAAAAGGGAATATAATGAAAACATAATCCAACGATCTCTCAATAAACCTAGGGAACCTTTCTCCATAGCGAAATCCTTAATAAATGAACCTTCACCGCAGGACCAACCCCCGAAAATATCTGCACAAACCTCTAAATTCCTCCCACCCTCCTCAATCAATAACTCCTACTTTACTCCTGACTACAGCACCCAACCACCTGAACCTACCCTCCTAACCTTTTGGAACGAATTCGATCCCATCACACTAGAAAATGTCTCCAATGTTATAAAAGACCTGAATACCTCCACTTCTGCCCTTGATCCCTGTCCTGCCCCTTGGATCAAGTCTACTAGAGGTTCCCTCAGCCCCTACATCCTATCTATTATACAAACCTCCCTCCAGACTGGTTTTGTTCCACCTCCTCTTAAGCGCACCACTATCCGGCCAATACTAAAAGGAACAAAACTTGACCCCACTTCCCCTACCTCCTACAGACCTATTTCTAGCATCCCTTTTCTTGCCAAAATAGCCAAGAAACTAGTTCAAACCCAACTTCAAAACTATATTGGTGAGCACTCTCCCCTCGACCTATTCCAACATGGTTTTAAAAAAACCATGGTGTTGAAACCCTCCTTACCTCCCTACTAGACTCCCTGTACTTGCACACCCAGAATCCTACCCAAGGATGCCTACTCATATTCCTTGACCTATCTGCCGCTTTTGACTCCCTTCCTCACCATCAACTCTTATGCAGGCTCTACGAAACAGGGCTCAGAGGCACAACCCTAAACTGGTTCCGATCCTACTTAGATGACAGAACCCAACAGGTTCGTATTGGCAATGATACCTCTCTCCCATTTACACTAAAACAAGGTGTCCCCCAAGGATCTAGCCTCTCTGCTCTCCCTTTCAATATTTTCCTTCAACCTGTTTGCAACATCTTTCAGAGCTTTGGCATTCAGTACCAATTATATGCGGATGACATGATGTGCTTCACCCTATTTAATCTCTCCAACCCCGACTTTACTAAACTAAGTGATTGCTTAATTACACTAAAATCATGGCTATCTCAACATAACCTTCTAATTAATCAAGCTAAGACTGAAGTTCTACAGGTGTTCTCCGCTACCTCATACACCCCTCCTCCAACCATCACTATTGGAGATCTCACCCTTACTATAAAAAACCAGGTGAAGTATCTTGGCATTATCCTTGATCAGAACCTCCCCTTCACTAATCAAATAAAGAGAACCACTAATACAATATATGCAAAGCTACGTACCCTCCGGAATCTCAAACCCCTTATAAGCCCCACTTCTTTTCGTTCTGTCTGTCAAGCCCTCACAACCCCCTCTCTTGATTACTGCAACCTAATCTATCATGGCCTTCCCAAGAACGCTATACAACCGCTCCAACTTGCCCAGAATACGATTGCGCGACTCATAACCAACATTCCCAGGCGATCACACATCACACCAGTCCTATATGACCTCCACTGGCTCCCCATCTACTGCAGGATTAAGTTCAAAGTGCTTACCCTTATACATAAAATCATCTCCAACGAATCAGCTCCATGCCTTTCCCCTCTCATTCCCTTCTCTTCTAACTCTAGAACCCGCCGTTCTATTACCAAAAACCTCATCTCTATCCCAACAACCATAAGATATTGCAAACAATTTACCAGTAACAGGGCCTTTTCCCTCTATGCTCCTACCCTATGGAACTCCCTTCCCCATGAGCTGCGGAACTCTAGAACTCACCTAGAGTTCCGAAAGAACTTAAAAACCCTCTTTTTTCAGGAACATTTTTTGCTTCCACCTTAGTTCCTAACCTTCATCTGCTTCCCCCCAGCTCCTACCCCTTCTAAACCTTCCTACTGACAATCGATATCTCGGTAAATACCTTTGTAAATAGTTGTTTATTCTTATAATTAGTTCTCATTGTTATCTTATATATTTGTTACTTTGTTCTATGTAAACAGTGGAAACACTCTATTTTAAATGTTTTATGTAAACCGTCTTGATTTGTAGAAAGACGGTATATAAAATCGGTTAAATAAAATTAATAAATAAATAAATATCCTGTCCTCGCTTGGTTTTAAGGGCTCTGGGCTATCCTGGTTCTCTTCTTATCTCTCCCATCACTCTTTCAGTGTTTGTTCTGGTGGATACTCCTCTACTGCTATCAGTTGGTGTACCACAAGGATCTGTCTTAGAGTCACTCCTTTTCTCTCTCTAGACCCAGTCCCTTGGTGCACTCATTTCTTCCCATGTCTTTCAGTACCATCTTTATACTGATTATTCCCAAATCTACCTCTCTACACCTGAAATCTCTGTGGCAATCCAGGACAGGATCTCTGCTTGCCTTTCCGACATTGCTGCTTGGATGTCTCACTGCCACTTGAAGTTGAATATGGCCAAGACTGAGCTTCTTATTTTTTCCCTTAAATCCTCCTCTCCCCTTCTCATTCTCTGTGGATAACTCTCTACTCTCTCTGTCTCCTTACTCACAACCTTGGAGTTGTCTTTGAGTTCTCTCTGTCCTTCTCCACACACATCCAACTGATATTTTATTATCATTATTTCTCTCTCTCTCTCTCTCTATCTATCTATCTATATATCTCCAGGAACAAGCAGGAATGAGTCTTCACATATGGGTACGTCGGTACCGACGGAGCCTGCGCGGGAACGCTCCCCAGCATCCAAAAAGAAAGCCTTTGGGAGCATCCCACACGCATGCGCACTGCCTTCCCGCCTAAACACTTCCCTCTCATCAGTTTTCCGTTTTCCATGGAGCCGGCAGGACGTATTCCTGTCACCGCAGAAAATTCTTCTTTTTATTCTTACTTTTTTGTGGTCGCGTCTGCCTTCCCTCGACGCCACCAGTACCGCCGGTGCTTTTCTTTTGTTTTTTTTCTAAATAATTTCTTCTTTTCGACAGAAATTTTTTCCTGTTAGTGTCTGACAGTTTCTAGGCCACTAGGCCTCCATTTTTCCGCTATGGAAAAGCCAGCCACTACCCTTAAGAAATGCTCTAAGTGTGGCGGTACAAATATTCTTTTAGACACCCATACTTGGTGTCTAAAATGTTTGGGTCCTGACCATTGCTCACTGGAGTGTCTTTCCTGCTGGAGTTCAAACAGAAGAAATCTTCAGAATCGAGCACAGCTCGATACCCGGTTCACATCGCACTCGATGTCACCAGCTAGAATATCTCCACAGAATCAGGTAACCAAACAAAAGTCTGTAAAGACTAGCCATTCCTCGAGTGGTAGATCTCCTTTCCAGTATCGAGATTGCTCCGGCTTTGCCCTCGAGGACATTTTGGCAATAAAGCCCCAGCGGGAGTCTTCGGGCTCCAAAGCATTAACGGGGCTTCAGGTCGTTCCCGGGGTTCTCACCTCGGTGAACATACCTGGGCCATGCTCGGTGGTTGTGGCCGCTTCGAGCAATACCGACACCCTGGCATCGGCTACGGTGATGGATGAAACACTCCTCACCGATGAACGTAGTCTAGCGCTCTCGGTTACTTCGGTACCATTAGAGTGGCTGCAGACCGTTCCTCCAGTATCGGTATCGCCTTCGGTACCGGTACCGGTATCGACATCGGCATCGGTGTCGGTACCGTCCATGCTTGCTTCGACAGACTCGATTCCTTCGATGCCGAGCCTGGAATCGATCCCTAGCATGGAAATTAGGGAATTCCATGGAGTGGAAACCCTCCTTACCACTCTCTTCTGCAAAATAATCACTGGCATTGACGACATCCGTCAAGGATTTGCACTCATCTTTCTGGACATCGCTGCAGCTTTTGATTCAGTAAATCATGAGCTTCTACTAGGACGACTGATTGACAAAGGCATTAATGGAAGAGCGCTTGAATGGTGCAGATCCTACCTGTCCGAAAGATGGCAGCATGTTCGATCTGGAGGGATGAAGTCTGAACCTTTCCACCAAAGCCAAGGAGTCCCTCAAGGATCCTCCCTTTCTGCGCTCCTGTTCAATATTTACATGCAGCCAATTTGTAATATCATCCGGTCTTTCAATGTTGATTGCATGTTATACGCAGACGATGTCCTGCTTTACATTCCCTTCTCTACCGAGCATCTGGACCTCTCCCCACTGACGAGTTGCTTCAATGCAATATCTGACTGGCTCCTGTCTCAAAACCTCAGAATACAACATAAGAAAACAGAAGTACTCTTCATTACAAGGAATCCCAATTTTACCCCCCCACAATATCTTAAAGTAAAAGAAGCGGAGTTGCAATCTAAACCCTCAATACGATATTTGGGAGTCACCCTTGATCAACACCTGGACATGAAGGCCCACATACGAAACACAGTCAGATCAGTTTACTACAAGATCCGCTCACTTAGACATTTACGTTCCATGCTTGATCCAACTGATTTCCGGACAATTTTCCAGGCGTTGGTTATACCTCATTTCGACTATGCCAACGTCATACTGCAAGGCCTTCCCCAATCTACATTAAACCCGCTTCAGTTAGCCATGAACGCAGCAGCAAGAGTCATCCACGGAGCCTCCATGAACGACCACGTGATGCCACTGCTGATACAGTTGCATTGGCTACCCATTCAAGCTAGAATAGTTTTCAAGACCCTGATAATCACTTTTAAAGCTGTTAATAATCTTACATCCGCATCCTTAGCCTCCCTCATCCATATCACATCTCCAAATAGAGCAAGAAGATCCACGGCTATAAACTCCCTAAAAATCCCGAAGGAACTTACTGTTTGCACTAAATCGACAGCCAACAGAGCCTTCAGTCTCAGTGCCCCTAAATGCTGGAATGCACTACCCCCTGATATCCGGGCTATTAAGAGCCTAACACAGTTTAGGAAAGCCCTAAAATGCCACCTCTTCAACAAGTACCTTATAGAACCCAATGGCATCACCTAGAGCTCAATATCATCCACTAATACCAGTCCCAGATAAATTTATGGTACTTCAACATCACACCAAGTTTGATACTCAATCCTATAGTGGGCTGGTGATTTCCTATGAAACCTCTGTGCATATGATTCCATGTAGTATGTCTTGTATATAGTTACCCCGGTTATCCAAGTTATTTATGCCCTGTTACCTGTAAACTCATATGTGTTGAATGTACTGAGCATTTTGTTCCATGTGAACCGCGCTGATGATGAATAGTGCGGTATATAAGAGACTGTAAATAAATAAATAAAATAAAATGATTCGGTACCGACTCGTCTCGGTACCAACTTCGGGTGGTACCGAAGACATCGATTTAGGGAAAATCCGATGCTTCATCCTTTCAAGTCTTCCAATACCGATGACTGGGATGAGCCCATCGATGCCAAGGCTGAATCTTCAACAAGTCTAGCCTTTACCCCTTATTTTAGAGGGTCCTCCTCAGGGGAGATTTCTTTTCAAGCTTTTCTGCTTGATATGGCGAGGTTACTTGCCATTTCTATACCTGGTGAAGAATCCTTACCAGGGGATTCAGAGACCCTGCAATCCCCCTGGTTGCCAAAGGAGCTAATCATGCTTCCTTTGCATCAGATCTTACAAGATCTACTTTTAAAGATGTGGGAAACTCCTTTAACGGTATCACCACATTCTGAGACACTTGAAATTAGGTACAAAGTGCCACCTTCTCCAGGTTTTCAAAAGACTCAACTTCCTCATCATTCTATTGTTGTAGAATCAGCAATGAGGCATATTAAGAGTGCAAAGAAGCACTCCTCTTATCCGCCAGATCGTGAGTCTAGGACTTTAGATGCCTTTTGACGTCGATGCTTCCAGGCATCCATGCTTTCAGCAAGAATTATCTCATATATTTTCTATATGGGATTGTCTCTTGAAGAGGTCACAAAGAGCTTAAAGCTTTTGAACCCTTTCCTTCAAGAGCATAAGAGAGCAGACTACTTTTTACTAGTCAATCATGCTCAAAATATCTCTAGGTTCCTTAATCGTGCTTCCCTAGACTGTTTTGAGTCTATTAGCAGAACTTCTGCTATAGCCATAGGAGCACGACGCCTGGCCTGGCTCCAAGCTTCAGACTTGGACAGATGGGTACAAGAAAGGCTGGGAAATATTCCTTGTACTGGTGAAAATCTCTTTAACAAGGATGCTTTATTTCAAGCTACTCAGTTAAACACTGATGCTCTTACTGTCAGAGGATTGTCAAAACTTTCCTCTATCCCAGCCAATAAAAACTCTCCTAAAAAGCTTTATCCCCCTAGGGGAAAAAAGTTTTATCCATGTCCTACCCATCATGCAGATGTTTCCAAAGACAGGCAACATCAAACCAGGCTAAGAAAATCAAGACCTCAACAGCCTCAGCAAGCCCAGCAGTCGCAGGGTTTCTGATATTTCTATTCTCTGTTTTTCTGTGTGAGATTTAGAACCTCTGAGCCTACTTCTTTTTAACAGAAGCATCTAAGGTTCATCTCATCCATGCTGAGATACCAGTCATACATTGACTCAGTCCTCGACTCTGGGCATGAATCTCTTACTACAAGGGAAATCCATCTTTTTAGCTCCAAGAGCTATTAAGGACCATCATACCTAGAGATAGCAGGTTTCTCCTTTTAAAAGAAAGGGAGAACTAACAACTAACAACAAGGTGAGCTATACCCTTCACCTTGACAGTTTTTTCTGTACGAGGATATCTTATGCTTTTAACCGCAAGGGGACCTTACCTCTTCAAAGACTTACCAAATTGTAAGTCCTCTCAACTCTGTATTACTTTCTATCCCTCTTAGTCCAGACTTTCAGTCTCTAAGAGTACTACTAATCAACTGGAGGGCTTATTCTCTAAGCCCATAGGATTTTTCTTCAATACCTACTCCAGTGGGTAGTTTCCATACAGAGTTTTCTTCCCCTTTGTGGTTCATCTTCTTCTCTATGTATCTCAGATACTTCTTTAAGGCAGCTTATCAGACAGAAATTGAGTATTACCACTCCAGATTTTGTCTGTCGGTCCTCTCCAACCTATAGGACCTACTTTTTCTGCTGCTTTAATAACAGATAACTCCAAGAGAGGTTACACTTTATTGTTGCAGGCATCAGGCCTGTCTACTATTCTTAGCCATCTTCATCTCTTTTTAGCTCCAACAGAATAGATTAGGTTGCACACTGGCAATTAAACAGCCACATCTAACCAACCTACAACATGCTCTCTATAAGGAAGCTCTGCAACTATGGGCCTTGCCAGAGAGCCTAAGAGCTACTCCTAGCAGGTAGCTTCCAGATGGTTAAAAGGGCTTCAGCTGGTAGACTCTGCCCAGTCATGCGCCTACATGACTGCTTTGTTCCTACTCTTACCATCTTCCTTAAAATTTTTCTTTTAAGGAAAACTAACCAGGGCTTAGACCACGCAAAGGCGTAAAAAAATTACACAATTCCCTGGGTTGTTCCACATTTCACTGGAACTCCTATAACAGGGATGCATTCTTTTCACTGCAGTCGGTCCTTAATTACTACTTTCCTTCTAATTCCCTATACTTCATTGTAGCTTATAATGAATAAAAAAGATGCATGATACTCATATTGCCCTCATGGAGGGGCAAACATGGTATCTCCTTATATTGCGTCTTTTTCTCCAGCTACTACCTGAAGTTATAGAAGGATCCAGACTTGCTGTCTTAAGACTAAGGATCTCCTCTGTACTCCTTCACGTAGGTCTCCAGATCTGGTTATTCAGGACCTAGATCTTTTAAAGAAATCTAGTCCTCTCCTTGTAAGTGAAGAACATAATACCAGTTTTGACGAAACTTTCCCTATAGTTCTTCCATTTTTAACCAAGCAGAGATTCTCCATCAATATTCTCAAGTAGGTCTTAATCCTTCTTGTTATTGAGTCAATCTCTATACAATATCTGACTTTGAAAGATTTGTTACTGTCCATATTAATGCTGTCCCAGCATATCATAAAACTTAATGGACAACCAATTTCTCTGGTAAATTGGGAAATACCTTCTTACCGTAACCTTTTCGGTTACGTCACATCTGAAGCTCTTCATGTAAAGTCATTATCATAAGTGACATCACTTATGAAAGATTTTTACTGATCTTCAAGAAGTTGGAGGCTCAACGCCCAATACAAATAACTGTTTTTCTTTTGGATAAAAGGGGTCTTAAAGACCTACCCCCTTTTTTCTGTAAGGGGTATTTCTACCTTTTCATCCAAACCAGTCAGATTTATCTCCACTCTTGCCTAGGGCCTTATTCTGCTCCAAGGACAAAGAGTTCAAACTTGGACTTTACAGAAGCTTTACCTAATTCTCTAAAGTCCAACCCCATTAAACTTCCCCACTTCTTATTCTGGGGTTAGTTCTAGCCATCAAGAATTCTTATCTCTTCCTGTATTGCAAAATTTATTTTTCCTCTACTTCACAGTGAGGGAATTTCTTTGAGGATAATATACTGGCTCTCAATTACAGACCCATATTGGCCTCAACAAATGCTTTTGCAATATTTTGAGTAAGATCCACATTAGAAAATTGGGATTCAATTTTTTCTAACAGTTATGATCTACACAAGGGCTCCCCTCTGGATACCTTGTTTAGTCAAGCTGTTCCACAGCACCCTTTTTTCTTTTCTAATTCAACTCCTACCCTCCATCCCTTAGATGCCTGGGGTTCTAAAGGATAAGCATTGCCCATCCATCGGATTTGCAACATGCTGGGGCCTCCTCCAGGCATCTTAGCTTGGGAGTCCCCATATGTGAAGACTCATTCCTGCTTGTTCCTGGAGATAGCACAGTTACTTACCTGTAACAGGTGATCTCTGGGAACAGCAGGAATAAGTCTTCACAACCCACCCACCTCCCCTAGGAGTTGCTCTCTTTTTCTCTCTCTCTCTTTCTGATTTGTCTACTTCCCTCCTTCGGTCTCAGCTACAAACCCAACTGATGAGAGGGAAGTGTTTAGGCGGGAAGGCAGCGCGCATGATTGTGGGATGCTCCCAAAGGCTTTCTTTTTGGACGCTGGGGAGTGTTCCCGCGCAGGCTCCGTCAGTACCGACATACCCATATGTGAAGACTTATTCCTGCTGTTCCCAGAGATCACCTGTTACAGGTAAGTAACTGTGCTATACACATATACATACATACTGCTTTGTCTTCGAAATCAGAGCAATTTACAAATAACTTTTGAACTACTGCGCAATGCAGTTTACATGGAACAAGAAACACTTACATATAACAATTGTAGTTAACAATGACAATAAATAATGTAACTATTTACATGTTCATGTATTCTTTAGTGGACAAAAGTACTTCACCCCCTATACTATATTGCTCCCTTGGATTGCTGCAGCCCAAATGAATGACCTTACATTTTTTAACATTAAATCCCAGCTGCCAAATTCTAGGCCATTCTTCAAGCTTAGCTAGATCCCTCCTCATGTTATCTACCCCTTCCTGGTTGTCTTACTCTATTGCAGATTTTGGTATCATCCGCAAAGAGGCAAACCTTACCTGAAAGCTCTTCCGCTATATCACTAACAAAGATGTTAAAAAGAATCGGACCAAGGACAGATCTCTGGGGCACACCACTGATAACATCCTTCTCCTCAGAGTGAGCTCCATTTACTTGTACTCTTTGTCGCCTCCCACCCAACCAATTTCTAACCCAAGCAGTAACTTTAGGGTCCATCCCTAGGATGCTCAGTTTGTTTATAAGTTGCCTGTGAGGAACAGTGTCAAAGGCTTTACTGAAATCTAAATACACCACATCTAGGGCTCTCCCTCGGTCCAACTTCCTGGTCACCTAGTCAAAGAAATCAATCAGATTTGTCTGACAAGACCTGCCTCTGGTGAATCCATGCTGCCTTGGATCCTGTAATCCGCTGGACTCCAGAAACCCCACTATTTTCTCTTTCAGCAGCATTTCCAATAATTTACTCACCGCCGAAGTTAAACTAACAGGCCTGTAGTTTTCAACCACATCCTTACTTCCGCTTTTGTGTAAAGGCACCACATGAGCCTCTCTCCAGTCCTTTGGCACCACTCCCGACTCCAACGAGGCATTGAAAAGGTCTTGAGCAGCAGTTGAGCAGATCTTCAGCAAGCCGATGGAGGAGAAGGCCGCAGAAATTGAGACCGAGTTCATTACCAGAACCCGTCTCTCCTGAAAAGCTTCCACCCTGCCTTGGAAGAAGCAACCGGCCAAGAAGCCCTTCTTCCCGAGAAAAGGTCTCCAGTATCGGGGCTATCGCCATATCCAGCTACTCCCACGCTGACCACTCCAGCGCAGGGGAAATCTGGCCAGGGGCATCATAAGCCAAAGGGACCGAAGGCCCAAATGCCGGCTCCCCCACAACCCACTCAGGGGTTTTGACGCCATAGGCATAGCCCCTCGCCCTCCGGCGACGCAGCAGCCAGTGGGGGGACGTCTGTCCTGCTTCGCCCCATTGTGGGCTTCCGTCACCTCAGAAACTTTGGTCCTCCAAGTCGTCCGGGACGGCTACCACCTTCACTTCGACAGGCTTCCACTTCCTTTCTCCCCGGTGGAGCCTCCTCGACTCCCCGCACACCAGCTTCTGCTGCAGTGAGAATTGCACTCTCTCCTCACCCAACAGGCAGTCAAGAAGGTCCCTCCCCACATTCAAGGTTGGGGCTTCTATTCCTGGTACTTGTCCCGAAAAAGACAGGGGGTCTGCGGCCCATCCTCAGCCTCCACAGGCTAAACAAGTTCCTGGTGCGGGAGAAATTCAAGATGTTATCTCTTGGTGTTCTGCTGCTCTTCCTCCGGCAGAGCAACTGGCTATGCTCCTTGTATCTAAAGGATGCTTACGCCCACATCTTAATCCACCCCATAACACAGGCAGTATCTGTGTTTCAGGATGCAGGGAGACCACTTCCAGTACAGGGTGCTCCCCTTCGGTCTTGTGTCCGCCCCACGGGTCTTCACAAAGTGCCTTGTCGTGGTCACCACTTATCTTTGGCGCCAGGGCATGCCGGTCTTTCCCTACTTCGACGACTGGCTCGTTACAGGCTCCTCGGTCAAGGAGGCTCGGTGAGCAATGTCACGTGCTGTCTTCCTCTTGGAGAGCTTGGGGTTCTTGGTCAACTACCCGAAGTCTCACCTTGAGCCGGTGCAGGTTCTTGAGTTCATCGGGGCGCGCCTCGATACTCAGCAGGCAATCACCTTCTTGCTGGTGGATCGCTTCACCCGCCTTCAAGCTCTGGCGGCTCACATCCAAAGCACTCACCAGGTTACCACTCGGACCATGCTACGTCTCCTGGGCCACATGGCCTGGACTGTACATGTGGTTCCTCACACCTGCCTGCACATGTGGACGGCTCAGTGGTATCTCAGTGCCCAATGGAGCCAGTCCCTCGGACACCTCAGGGACCCCGTCAGGGTTCTTCCTGACTTCCGCTTGTCCCTGAGCTGGTGGCAAAACCCCCGCAACCTCCTGCAAGGATTGCCCTTTCAGGCCCTGCAGCACGATGCGGTGCTGACAACAGACGCTTTCCTGTTAGGGTGGGGAGCCCATTGCAGATTACTCTGCATGCAGGGGCAATGGTCACCCGAGGAGTCTCAGCAGAAGATAAACCTGCTCGAACTCCGGGCCATTCAGTGGGCCCTTAGGGCCTTCGAGGAACAACTCAGCGGGAGGTCGGTTCTAGTGCAGACCGACTACCATGTAGTGATGTTCTACATCAACAAGGAGGGAGGCAAGGGATCGTGCTCTCTCTGCCGGGAAGTGGTCCTCATCTGCTCTTTTTCTGTCCGGCAGAGGATGTCCCACAGGGCAACGTACATCCCGTGCCAGGAGAATGGCCTGGCGGATAGACTCAGCAGAATCCTTCGCACCCACGAATGGTGGCTGGATCCCAGAGTAGCAGACTGGCTGTTTCTCCACTGGGGGATCCGGCGATAGACCTCTTCGCCAGTCCCCAGAACGCGCAGTTCCCCCACTTTTGCAGGCCAGTGCCGCACCCGAGTAGGGAGGGTCCCAATGCATTTCTCCTGGACTGGTCCTCCAGCCTTCACTATGCATTCCCTTCTTTCCCCCTCATTGCAAGGACTCTGTTCAAGGCTCAGCAGGATGGGGCATGATTGATTCTCGTGGCCCCCTCCTGGCCTCGGCAGCCTTGGTTCCCGCTCCGGCTGTTGACGGAGCCTCCATTTCCCCTGGGCTCTGCTAATGCAGGAGGGTCGGGTGCTGCACCCAAACCTAACCTCCCTATCCCTCACGGCCTGGCGGCTGACAGGATCTCCCTAGCCCCTCTGGCCCTTCCAGAGCAGGTCAAGGAAGTCCTCCTCGCCTCGAGGAAGGACTTCACTAGGCGAGCTTACGCCTTTAAGTGGAAACACTTCTCCGTCCGGTGCTCGGAGCACCAAATCAACCCCTTCTCATGCCCCGTTCGGTGGGTTCTCCAGTTCCTCCTCCATCTCTCAAGGGAAGGGCTGAAGTCAAACTCTGTCAGGGTTCATTTGAGCGCCATCTTGGCTAATCATCTCCCCATCGAGGGAAAACCCCTCTCGGGGCAGCCGTTAGTCTGCCGCTTCATGCAGGGTCTTTTGCTGTTCAAGCCGCCCATCTGTCCTCCTCCAGCAGAATGGGACTTGAATGTGGTACTCAAGCAGCTCACCTGTCCACCCTTCGAGCCAATGGCAACATGTTCATTCTGGCACCTGTCCTGGGAGGAGGCCTTCCTGGTGGCACAGACCCCACCCTAAATTCCTGCCTAAGGTCGTTTCGTACTTCCATCTCAACCAAGAGATAGTGCTGCCGACCTTCTTCCCGAGGCCCCACGCCGACCAGGCGTTCGATTGCTCTCCACACCCTTGACTGCAAATGGGCCTTCGCCTTTTATTTGCAGCGTACCCAGACTCATCACAGGTCTGACTGACTTTTCATGACCTATGATCCCAATAGACCGGGACAAGCAGTCACCAAGTGCACCCACTCGGTTTGGGTAGCGGATTGCATCGCTTTTGCCCATGCGAAGGTGGGCGTCCCACTGGATCATCAAGTCACTGCACACGGGGTCCAAGCCAAGGCGGCCTCGGTGGCCTCACTGCACTCCGTGCCCCTGATGGACATCTGCCAGGCAGCGACCTGGTCTTCCACGATACCTTCGCTGCTCACTACTGCCTGGAGAGGGAGTCCCGCCGGAACACCGCCTTTGGCCAGGCTGTACCCCATAACCTGTTCGGGGTATAAGCAACTCCTGCCCTCCGACCCTTCTTCACGGCTACCGAGGGCTTCATCCCAAGGACCCGAGAACTCAGACTCCTTCAGGCTTTGGCTTCTATTCATGGCCTCGCGGAGACGTTTTTGGTTACAGGTCCGGTAGCCTATAGCTAGGGAGTCCCATAAGTGAGCATTGACTTCCTGCTTTTTCCTGGAGAAAGCATAGTTACTCACCTGTAACAGGTGTTCTCCAGGGACTGCAGGAACCAGTCCTCACTACCCACCCACCTCCCCTGATAAGTTGCTGAATTTTTCTCCTTCCCTTGCCATCTGCTTGGTAGGGCTTGAGCTAAGGGACCTGACTGAGCAAGATGGCACCCTTGAGCGGGAAGAGGACCACGCATGCGTGGCAGCAATCCCAAAGGCTTTCTTTGAAAGCTGGGAAATTGCTCCGCACGGGCTCCGGCGGTGCCAATGTCACCCATAAGTGAGGACTGATTCCTGCTGTCCCAATATGAATCAAGGATCCCCTCTCCCCACATCCCTGCCAACATGTATCCGAATAAAAGGCCTTTCTCCAGGACCAAGCAGGAAGTCAGTCCTCACATATGGGTGACGTCGGCACCGACGGAGCCCTCGCAGAGCAATTTCCCCAGCTTTCAAAGAAAGCCTTTGGGAATTGCAGCGCGCATGCGCGGTCCCCTTCCCGCCCAAGGGTGCCATCTTGCTCAGTCTTCTTTTTTCCGCAGAGCCCTACAGACGCTGTTTGTGATCGCCGCAGAAAAAGTTGATTTTATTTACTATTCTTTTCTCGGTTCGACGCCAGATCCTTTTCCCACCCGGACCCGATATGCCGGTATTGAGTCCGTTCTTTATTTTTTCGTTTTTTGTCCTTCGTGACTAGCGTTCGCGCCATTTTTTCTTTTTTCACTGGCAGCCCTGTTTTTTGACCTCGCAGGGGCCCTTTTTCCTCCGATGGCTGCCAGCGGGTTTAAAAAGTGTGATCGGTGTAAGAAACATATGTCTCTTACCGACACACACGACTGCTGCCTCCACTGCCTCGGACCCGATCATGACCCGATGATCTGTGGTCCGTGTGGCAAAATGTCCTCAAAAGCGTTGAGGAGTCGGCAGCATCAAAAAGAACGAATCTTCTCTGACTCCGGGTCCGGCTGGGCCCGGACCTCGTCAGAGGCTTCGACGTCCCGGGACTCCGGTCCTGAGAATCGTCGGAGTTCCTCATAGGAAGAAGAAACCCGCGAGGGCGGTGTCGGTGGACGCTCCTGGTTCCTCGAGGGCCAGGTCGCATAGCCCCGATAGCCGTCCCGGGTCCTCGGAGTCGGAGAGGCCTTCGAAACATCCTCGTCTCGAGATGGAGTCTCCTGGACACGTGAGTACTGTAGTCCTCGTGGACTCGCCTCTGAAGGAGCCGACGGGTCGGGCCCGAGTCGGGGGCTGCTGGGTCTGCTGAGCTCGGACTCAGGTTGACAGCCTTGGAGAGCAGTTTCGCTGCCTTCATGGACCAGCAGCAGGCATTGATCGCTGGTCTCGCCGGTGCATCTGCCCCGACCACCGGGACGTCGACCTCCAAGTCGACCCCGGAGACCGAGCCGATCCTCAAGTCCATGCGAGCTCGAGTCGATCCTCGGTCACGGTCTCCCTCGGCCTCCCGTTCGGGACCGAGGTCATTGACGCCAGCCTCGGCGTCGGGGCGGAGGGCATCGGTGCCCGCCTGACCGGAGCCGCTCGATTCCTCCTCTGAGGAGTCGGGCTGGGAGACGGAGGATGAAGAGTCCCCAGGTACTTTTCGGACTCGGTGCGTCCCATCGGACTCGCCCGAGTCCGAACCTCGGAGACGGTCCCCCCAGAGGACACCCGGTTCTCGGACTTCGTGCGGGATATGGCCAAGGTCCTGGCATTCCCCACGGATCCCGAGGAGGAGCCTCGAGCCGAAGAGCTCGATGCCCTCCAGTATGACTCTCCCCCGAAGGAGGCCTTTACTGTACCGGTTCCTCCGATGCTGGAGCGACTTCTCTTCCGCATGTGGGAGAGCCCGGCATCGGCACCGGTGTTAAGCAAGCGGGTCGATTCCATTTATCGAGTCCGCAACAACCACGGGTTCCAAAAGGCACAACTACCGCACCATTCCATGGTGGTGGAATCGGCCATGCATCGACTCAAGAGTCAGAAGATGCACGCCTTGGTGCCTCCCGGCCGGGAGGCCCGGAACCTGGATGCCCTCGGTAGGAAGTGCTTCCAGGGCTCTATGCTTGCTTGTCGAGTCCAGACCTACCAGCTCTACATGGGCATGTATCTCCGGGACCTGGCAAAGGAAATTGCCGGGTTCTCTGCTGGTCTCTCCGAGGAACCTTTGCAGAGGTTCCAGGCCTTGTCCACTGGTATTCGGGAGTGCTCGAAGTTTATCTCTCGAGCAGCCTACGATGGCTTCGAAGCATCGGCTCGAGTAGCCGGAGCCGGCATCGGTGCCCGCCGACAGGCTTGGCTTCAGTCATCTTACCTCGAGCCATGGGTACAGGACAAGTTGGTCGATGTCCCCTGCAGAGGTGAAAACCTCTTTGGCAAGCCCATGGCTGAAAAGGCTGCTCAGATCGAGACCGAGACTCTAACCAGGACTCGGCTGTCCATAAAAACCTCTGCCCCTTCTCAGAAGAAGAAGGGCTCGGGGAAAAAGCCCTTTTACCCGAGGAAGTCGGCTGCCTATAAACACTACCCTCATTATCAGACCTCAGCAGCTCCCCAACAGGGTCAGCAAGCCAAGGGACGGGGCCCCTGCTCATCAGGGTGGGGGTTTTTGACTCCGTCAGCATAGCCTCTTCCCCTCAGCTGGTTTCTCTCAGCACAGGAGGCCGGCTGGTCCACTTTGCCCACAGGTGGTTAGCCATCACCTCAGATACCTGGGTGCTTCGTATAGTTCAAAAAGGCTATCTTCTACACTTTCACCAGGTACCTCCCTCCTACTTTCCAGGGGAGTCTCCCAGACTCCCTCTGCACAGAGACTTACTCCTTCAGGAGTTAGCAAGTCTTCTTCAGGAGCAGGCTGTGGAACCGGTGCCCCACCACCTGAGAGGTCACGGCTTTTATTCCAGGTACTTTCTGATACCAAAAAGAACAGGAGGCCTCAGCCCCATCCTGGACTTGCGAAACCTCAACAAGTTCCTGGCAAGGGAAACGTTCAAGATGCTTACCCTTGGAATCTTGCTGCCCTACCTCCAGCAGGGAGACTGGCTATGCTCCTTGGATCTAAAGGATGCGTATACTCACATCCTTATTCATCCGGACCACAGACAATATCTCAGGTTTGTTGTGGGAGGAAATCATTACCAGTACAGAGTACTGCCCTTTGGCCTATCCTCCGCCCCCAGGGTGTTCACCAAATGCCTAGCAGTGGTGGCGGCCTATCTGAGACTTCAAGGCCTTTTTGTGTTTCCATACCTGGACGACTGGCTAATCAGAGCCCAGTCTTCCCAAGAGGCCACTCATCGCACTGTGACTCTACTCCAGCACTTGGGATTTGTCATAAACTTCGCATAGTCCACTTTGCTCCCCTCTCAAAATCTCGAATTCATAAGCGCCAGGTTGGACACTCTTCAGGCGCGGGCCTTCCTGCCTCTGGACAGGGCCCACAGGCTCATGGATCTCACCAGCCACTTTCACAGCAATTCCCTGGTCTCGGCCAGGCAATTTCTGAGACTGCTCGGCCATATGGCTTCCACGGTCCATGTGACCCCCAATGCCCGCCTGAACATGCGACCTGCTCAGTGGTGCCTTCGCACTCAATGGCATCAGGCCACGGGGAGCCTGGCGGACTCAGTACAGATATCCGACCTGCTGGTCTCTTCTCTGCGGTGGTGGCTTCATCTGCCAAACCTATTGCTAGGAGTGGATTTTCAATCTCCTCCGCCTTCTCAGGTGCTAACATCTGATGCTTCTCTCCTGGGTTGGGGAGCACATTGACAAGGGTCATGTACTCAAGGCCTATGGACTCCTTGGGAGTCTGCTCAGCAGATAAACTTCCTGGAGCTCAGAGCCATCCGCCTAGCTCTGAGAGCCTTCTCCCACCTCACTTCTCACCAGTCTGTGCTGGTTCAGACGGACAATCAAGTTGCAATGTTCTACGTGAGCAAGCAAGGAGGCACAGGCTCCTTCCTTCTCTGTCAGGAGGCACAAAAACTGTGCTCTTGGGCCGTCAGCCACAGCATCCTCCTCAAAGCTGTCTATCTCCCAGGTCAGGAAAATTACCTGGCAGACAAGCTGAGCAGGATTCTCCAACCACACGAGTGGAGATTGGATCCGTTGGTGGTTCAATGGATCTTTCTCAAGTGGGGCCTCCCCACCATGGATCTCTTTGCCAGTCCTCTGAACCGGCAACTTCCCAGATTCTGCTCTCGACAACCGCATCCTCTCAGAGTAGCGGCGGATGCTTTTCTGATTCCATGGTCCACGGGCCTCTTGTATGCCTTTCCTCCCATGCCACTGGTGTCTCGGACGCTCTTCAAAGAGACAGAGCCTCGATGATCCTAGTGGCTCCTCGGTGGCAGAGACAGCCCTGGTTCCCGCTTCTGATGCAGCTGGCGGTGGACACTCAACTTCCTCTGGGGTTTCAACCCGATCTCCTGTCACAGGATCAGGGGATTCTCCTACACCCCAACCTCCGGTCCCTTCATCTGATGGCCTGGCTGCTGAAAAGGTAGTCCTTGCTCCCCTCCTGCTACCTTGGGAAGTGGAAGAGGTCGTCTTGGCCTCCAGGCGGCCCTCCACCCGGACATCCTACGCTCTTAAGTGGCGTCGGTTCTCCGTGTGGTGTGCTCAGCAGTCTGAGGATCCCTTCTCCTGCTTGGTGGCAGTGGTCTTGCAATATTTGCTTTACCTCTCCAATCTGGGCCTTAAGTCCAACTCTGTCAGGGTCCACCTCAGTGCTCTCTCTGCGCATCACGCACCGGTGGATGGCAGGCCTCTTTCCAACCACCCTTTGGTGGCTCGTTTTCTCAGAGGCCTCCTTCTCCTTAAGCCTCCTTTGCGTCCACCAGCCCCTGAATGGGATCTGAATGTGGTCTTGCAGCGGATTACCTGTCCGCCCTTTGAACCTATGGCTACCTACCCTCTTCGTTTTCTTTCCTGGAAAACCTTGTTTTTGGTAGCCCTTACCTCTGCTAGGCGCGTTAATGAACTGCAGGCCCTAGTGTCTGATCCTCCTTACACTAAGTTCTACAGGAATAGGGTAGTCTTATGGACTCACCCTAAGTTTCTTCCAAAAGTGGTTTCTCCTTTTCATCTCAACCAGGAGGTGGTTCTTCCGACCTTCTTTCCCAGGCCGCACACCAGCCGGGCTGAAGTGGTCCTGCATACCCTGGACTGTAGGAGGGCCTTGTCCTTCTACCTTGACCGTACGCGGGAGCATAGGTGGGCTGTTCAGCTCTTCGTTTCTTTTGACCCCAATAACTTGGGGCTACCTGTCTCCAAGCGTACTTTGTCCATATGGGTTGCTGACTGTATCGCTTGGTCTTATGGGGCAGCCGGCCTCTCGTTGGAGGGTCGTGTCACGGCTCATCGTGTAAGGGCGAAGGCTGCGTCAGTGGCTCATCTCCGCTCTGTTCCGTTGGCAGACATCTGCCGGGCCGCTACTTGGTCTTCAAGCCAGACTTTTGCGGCCCATTACTGCCTGGAGACGGAGTCCCGCAGGGACAGTGATTTCGGTCAGGCAGTCTTCCATAATCTCTTTGAGGTTTAGGCAACTCCTACCCTCCGGCCCTGGTGTTGGGCTACCGGTCGGGGGCGTTTTCAGAGAAGATTCCTTCCTTCTGTGCGAATGGGCTAGAGCAGGGGTCTCAAACTCAAATTGCTTTGAGGGCCAAATGAGGACTTGTAAAGTAACCCGGGGGCCGCATAAGACGCTGGGCCTCATTTGCATAAGGGGCCTCATTTGCATAACTATTTGCATAATGTTAGCATACACTAACTTTTAGTAAACATGCCTCTTTAATGAGTATGGATAAAGAAAGACTAAAAGATTTAGAAACAGGAAGACAATAATTAAACTGGGAACCCCAAAAGCCAAACTTGGAATGTACAACAACACTGTAGAAATAAAACTATAAATTAATTTCCTCTTGTACTAAACAAAGCGCAAACATTAATGATGCACATTTCCCAGAGCTGACATATTCCAGTTAATAAATTCAAAATAAAGAGATATTTTTCTACCTTTTGTGCATTTTTTTCAGTTGCAATTGTTCCAGCCACTTTCTTCTGGTTTCTTCATGTCTTCTGCTAACTCTCCATCGTCTGCTGTCCATTTGCCCTTTCTTCTCTCCTAGTTTTTTTTCCATTCTCTCTCTACATCTGCTTTAACATACTAATCTTTCTCCTTTTTCTCTTTCCTCATTCCTATTTCATCCACTCAAATTTTACCCCTCCATCCTCAATCCCCACTTACTCTCCCAATACCTGGCCAATTGTAGATTTGTCTTCTCTCCCAGACAAAATATTTTTCCCCTCTCCATTTCACTTTCCCAGCTCCATCCCATTCTAATCCTCCCCAACATCAGCTCCCTTCTAGTTCCAGCCCCACCCAGCATCCGCTCCCTTCTAGTCCCTGCATCAGTCCATTTCCAGTCCTATCCTAGCCTCACCATCAGCCCATTTCCAATCCTAGCCCCCCATCAGCCCATTTCCAATCCTAGCTCCCTCCCCTCACAGCCCATTTCCATTCCAAGCCCCCCTCCCCATCATCCATTTGCAGTTCAAGCCCCCCTTCCACTCAGCCCATTTCCAGTCCTAGCAACCCCCCCAGCCCATTACCAGTCCTAGACCCCCCATAGGCCATTACCAGTCGTAACCTCCCCATAGCCCATTACCAGTCCTAACCTCCCCATAGCGCACTTCCAGTTTTACCCCCCATCACCCCATTTTCAGTCTTCCCCCCCCCATAGCCCATTACCAGTCCTAGTCCCCCCATAGCCCACTTGCAGTCTTATCCCCCATCACCCCATTTTCAGTCTTACCTCCCCTCATAGGCCATTACCAGTCCTAACCCCCCAATCAGCCCACCTGCAGTCCTAACCCCCATCTGCCCATTTCCAGTCCTAGCCCCCACCATAGCCCATTTCCATTCATAACCCCCCTTCCAATAGCCCTTTTCCAGTCATAACCCCCCCTGCCAATAGCCCATTTCCAGTCATAACCCCCCCTGCCAATAGCCCATTTCCAGTCCTACACCCCCCCCCCCCCCGGTAAATAAAAAAACCACCAGGCTTCTGCTGCTGCAGCAGAAAATCAGCTGTCCCGCGGCCCCTTCCCCTCTGCACGGAGAGCCCTGAGTGTGCTTCATCAGCGGCGTGCTTTTTAAGCCGCGAAGAGAGTATTTCCCTCTCACGCGGCTTAAGCCTATTCACTTTTCAAGCCTCGCGAGAGGGGAATACTCTCTTCGCGACTTGAAAAGCACCTGCTGATGGAGCACACTCAGGGATCTCCGGGCAGAGAGGAAGGGGCCGCGGCCGCAGGACAACTGATTTTGCTGCTTGAGCAGCAGAAACCAGTTTTTTAAAAAAAAAATTGACAGTCGATTCTGCCGCTGCCACGGCGGCAACGGCAGCAGCAGAAGCAAGGCTTTTTTGTTTCCCTCCGTCGCGGGCCGCACAACGTTCTCTCGCGGGCCGCGTGTTTGAGACCCCTGGGCTAGAGGGATCTCATTTTTCCGCTTGAGGTCTCCGATAGCCTTAAGCTAGGGAGTCCCATATGTGAGGACTGACTTCCTGCTTGGTCCTGGAGAAAGAGTAGTTACTCACCTGTAACAGGTGTTCTCCAGGAGCAGCAGGAATCAGTCCTCACAACCCTCCCTCCTCCCCTTGGAGTTGCAGTCCTCTCATTTCGTTTTTCCTAATTTTTTGCTGTCTTTTAGCTATGTCATCAGACTGAGCAAGATGGCACCCTTGGGCGGGAAGGGGACCGCGCATGCGTGCTGCAATTCCCAAAGGCTTTCTTTGAAAGCTGGGGAAATTTCTCCGCGAGGGCTCCGTCGGCGCCGACGTCACCCATATGTGAGGACTGATTCCTGCTGCTCCTGGAGACCACCTGTTACAGGTGAGTAACTACTCTTTATGACATGCAGCCTACTAGGAGTGAGATACATTTGGAATAACAACTTATACTGTGTATCCATATGGGTTAAACAAATTGACATCTGCTTAGTATTTTCCCATATTTGCTCCCATTGCTTTTGTGACCATCGCCTATACAAATTGTGGGCCCATTTGTCCTGATACCCATGGGTCACTGTAACCCTCTTTGGAGGATCTGATAAACTACCTCCTGTCCCTTCTGAGGTTTAATAAAAAACACCTCCAAGGGGTGGCGAGGCTGCAGATATCGTCCCTGATGTTAACAAAAAGTGTTCTATCTGGAACAGTGGGGGGGGGGGGGGTTGTGGTACTGCTCTTACATATTTTCAGTATCTCATTCCTCATTAGGTAACCCTTTTCCCCCATGTAATCAATCACACGTTCCATCGCATTCAGTCTCATCCATTTAAATCATTCTGGGACCATCTGGTAGGGTGGGAACAGGTCCCCCGGGTCATATATGCCAGTCGAGAGCTTTAACCTCCAGCTTTGTCCAGCTTTAACTTCCCTGTGATCTTTCCCCACACCTCCAACTGCACCCACTATGGGATGTTGTCTCACCCCCTCTATTCTTCGCAGAGAGGTCGAAAAAGGCACCGCTCCTAAATATAGCAATCCTAGACTCACCTCCTTTGGAATCCAATGCTGGCATGGGTGTGCCACCCACCAGTAGTATATTGACCGCACCTGCACAGCCCAGTAGTAGAATTTGAAATTTGGTAGTGACAGCCCCCTCCCTCCTTCTGTGTCATCATTAAGAGCAAACTTACCCATGCCCGTTTCCCATACCACAGAAAGTTTGCTAGTGCCCTATTTAAATCTCTGAAATAAGAATCTGGGATTCTGCATAGCAACATCAAAAATAGATATATGAACCGCAGGAGTATACTTATTTTCACAACATTAATTCTATAAGAACATAAGATATACCATACTGGGTCAGACCAAGGTCCATCAAGCCCAGTATTCTGTTTCCAACAGTGGCCAATCTAGGTCATATGTACCTAGCAGTTTCCCCAAGGGACACAGGTTCCACAATGCTTGTATTGGTTCAAGCATTGATATCCTGGGTCCCTTCTTAATAATGGTTTATGGACCTGGTAGATTGCGACCTGTGACACAGAGGCATCCTATGCATCAGGAGATATCTCTGCATAATGCCTTCTCTGCCTTGGCGAATGAGGATGCCCAATCCAAAGAAACTGAAGGGCCCTTAAATGAGACAGACAGTGCCCAATCTCCTGCTAAAGGACCAAATATGAAGAAAACCTCACCAAACAGCAAACTACTACTACTTGGTGATTCCATCATAAGTGACACCAATTTGGGAACACAGTTCAAAGGAGAGAAGACAGTCAAGTGCCTCCCAAGCTCTTCAGCCAGCAGGAATACAAACCGCATTGTTGAACTACTTAGCGCAGAAAGTGAACACGCCAAACTTGATGTTGTTATCCACTGGGGCACAAATGACCTGGCTAGAAACAGTGCCTCTACAGTCCAAAAGGACTTCCAATCTCTGGGAGAGAAACTCAAGCCCATTGTTAACACTGTTGCATTCTCAGAGGTTCTACCTGTGCTTGGTAAGCGGGCAAAAAGGCTGCATCGCATTAACAGCTTTAATACATGGCTCCAGACCTGGTGCAAACAAGGAGGATTCAGATTTATTGGCGACTGGGGTAACAGATGGAACAACAAGAGACTATACTGTGCTGATGGACTACATCTCTCTGTCGCAGGGAAAAGAATCCTAAGTGAAAAATTCAAGCAATATGTGGATATGCATTTAAACTAGAAAAAGGGATTGACGGATGTAGAAGGTCAAGCTCTGGACGTCATCCCCTGCAAAATCAGATTAAAATCAGAAACAGCCACACTTTTAAACCATACATCAAAAACAAGTGGGAAGATGTAGGCAGAACAAAATCAATGCTAAATACACACAAGCCAGGTAAATGCTGGAAAGCAATGAGTACTAATGCTCGAAGCTTAGCCAACAAAGTTCCGGACCTGGAAGCCCTAATGGTGGAAATGGATTTGGACATTGTGGCCATTACAGAAACATGGCTAAATGAATCGCATGATTGGGATATAGCCATACCTGGCTATAATCTATTCAGAAGAGACAGAGGAAATGGAAGAGGAGGAGGAGTAGCTTTGTATGTCAAAAGCGATATTAAAGCTACTGAAATGCAGGGGGGCATGGGGAAAAGAAGAAGTGCTCTGGATTGTGTTGGAAAGAGGAGATGGCACTGTCATCCATACTGCTGTAGTCTACAGACCTCCGACACAAATTGGAGATAGGTAACGAATTAATTATAGATACTGCCAAGATAGCCACAAAGGGGGAAGCGATCATATTGGGTGATTTTAATCTACCAGATGTGGATTGGATTACTCCTTCTGCAAATCTGGAAAGAAGCAAAAAAATCGTGGATGCTCTCCAAGATGTGTTACTTAGACAAATGGTGATGGAACCAACCAGGGAAAGCTCAACGCTGGATTTAGTGCTCACCAACGGTGATAGTGTGTCGAATGTCTGCTTGAGTGACCCTGTGAGCAGCAGCGTTCATCACACAGTGTGGTTTGAGATAAAAGCCATGGTACAGGCCAATCATAGCAAGCTCAAAGTCCTAAACTTCAAAAACACCGACGTCAATAAAATGGCCGAGTACCTAAAGGAGGAGCTGACAGGGTGGAAGGTGATAAGGGAAGTGGAATTGCTATGGGCTAAACTAAAGGTGGCAATAAAAGGGGCAACAAATAAATATGTAACAAAAGTAAACGAAAACAAGAGGAGAAGAAAACCTATTTGGTTTTCCAAAGAGGTGGCTGCTCAAATAAAGGCAAAAAACACAGCTTTCGCAAAATTCAAAAGCTCGCAAACAGAGGAACACAGAAATGAATACAGGATCAAACTCAAAGAGACAAAGAGAGAAATAAGGATAGCAAAATCAAAGGCAGAGGAAAACATGGCTAAAGATGTTAAGTGTGGCGATAAAACCTTCTTCAGGTATATTCGGGAAAGGAAGAAGGTCAGAGGTGGAATTGCAGGACTCAGAAGTGCTGCAAACAGACTTGTGGAAAGTGACATTGAAAAAGGGAAATTGCTAAACAAATACTTCTGCTCTGTTCTTACTAAAGAAAGTCCTGGAGAAGGACCACCTGTGACTCCCAAATATAAAAATGGGAATGAAGTAGATATCACGCCATTCACAGAAGATGATGTGTTAGAACAACTTGCGAAACTGAAAGTGGACAAGGCCATGGGACTAGATAGGATATATCCCAGGATACTGAAAGAGCTCAGAGAGGTTCTTGCAGGGCCGTTAAAGGATGTTTTCAACAGATCCTTGGAAACAGGAGAGGTTCCTCAGGACTGGAGAATGGCTGATGTCATACCTCTACACAAAAGTGGTGACAGGGAAGAAGTATCAAACTACAGGCCCGTGAGCCTTACCTCGGTGGCAGGAAAAGTAATGGAGGCACTCCTGAAAGAGCGAATAGTGAACTTTCTCAAAACCAACAAGTTGCAAGACCCGAGGCAACATGGTTTTACCGAAGGACGATCTTGCCAAACAAATCTGATTGAGTTCTTTGAGCGGGTGACCAGGGAGCTAGATCAGGGGCATGCGATGGATGTCATCTACCTGGATTTCAGCAAAGCCTTTGATACTGTTCCTCATAGGAGGCTTATCAATAAACTCAGTAGCTTGGGGATGGATCCTAAGATGGTAAATTGGATGAGAAATTGGTTGACTGACAGACGACAGAGGGTGATGGTAAATGGAGCTCACTCGAATGAAGGGAAGGTGATTAGCGGGGTGCCCCAGGTGTCGGTCCTGGGCCCCGCACTGTTCAATGTATTTGTGAGTGATATTGCTGAAGGACTGAATGGAAAAGTCTGTCTTTTTGCAGATGACATGAAAATTTGCAAGAGTGGACTCCCCCGAGGAAAGATCTACAAAAGCTGGAAGAATGGTCTAATGCTTAGCAATTAAGATTTAATGCAAAGAAGTGCAGAGTCATGCACTTGGGTATCAGAAATCCAAGGGAAATGTATGCAAAAGGGGGCGAGAGGTTGGTGTGCACAGATCAGGAGAAAGACCTTGGTGTGATTATTTCTGAAGATCTCAAGGTGGCAAAACAGTGCGACAAGGCGGTGGCAAAAGCCAGGAGGATGTTGGGTTGCATACAAAGAGGGATTACCAGCAGAAGGGAAGAGGTACTTATGCCACTGTACAAGTCACTGGTGAGGCCTCACTTGCAATACTGTGTTCAGTTTTGGAGACCATATCTTGCAAAAATGTAAAAAGACTGGAAACTGTTCAGAGGAAAGCGACCAAAATGATTTGGAGCCTGTGTCAGAAGCCTTATGATTAGAGACTTGAAGACCTAAACATGTACACTTTGGAGGAGAGGAGGGACAGGGGAGATATGATTCAGACCTTTAAATACTTAAAGGGAAATAATGAACAAACAAACTTCTTCCAAAGACGGGGAAGCTGTAAAACTAGAGGGCATAACAGGAAGCTGCAAGGTGGTAAATTGAAAGGCAATGCCAGGAAATACTTTTTCACAGAAAGGGTGGTGGATGTTTGGAATGCCCTCCCGATGGAAGTGGTGGGGGCAAACACGGTGACGGATTTCAAAATGGCATGGGACAGACACAGTGGATCCCTTTACAGCAACAGGATAAAATCAAAGTAAACTGAACCATCTAATTTCTCAACAAATAGGGGTGTCCTGCATGGAGTGGTGGGTTCACCCCTAAACAGGGACGTGGGGAGGGGTGGCCTGCACGGAGCGGCAGGTGCACTTACTCTTGCCATCGTGCTGGGCAGACTAGATGGACCATGCTGGTCTTTATCTGCCGTCATTTACTATGTTACTATCTCTTCCATGAGTAAGCTCTCCATTCCCTCCGAAACAGCCTGCGCTTATACTCCCTCTAATTGTCTAATTTCGGTCTCTAGCTAAGCACTATGCCTCCTTCTTCCCTTTTTCCTACGAGACCCCATGGCTATCAGAACCCCTCGTATCACCACCTTCAAAGCATCCCATAGGACCATCAGGGATATCCCCTCCCGGTCATTATTCTGGAGGTAATCTTCAATTGGCGTGCTCTACTTCAATATCTCCTTCATCCTTCACAATTAGGGAAAGGTTTAACCTCCAGGTCTTCTTTACCTTATTTCCCCCCACCCCCCTATATCCAACCAGAGATGTATGGGAGCATGTTCTGACCAGATAATGCTACCAAAAGCACACTTAGTCACTCGGGGGCATAGGAGTAGTCCCAACAAGAAAAAACCTATCCTGGAGTAGAAGGCATGGGCTGCTGAGTAACATGTGTATTTATTTATTTATTTGACTTGTTTTTTTTATACCACTTTTCACCAGGGCAAAGCAGTGTACATGACAACAAGTTGTTATACATAGAACTATGGAACTTATTTACAGAGTAGTTATGCTATCAATATTACATAGAACAATGAAACATCTGCCACCCGCCAATCTGATTGGCATTGGGGAGGCGAGCAGGAAGAGCAGCCCCTCCCTGATTGCCTCCTTAAGGCCCGATCCGGCCCACTGCACTCCAGCAGCATAAAAGCAGTGCCAGAAGGTGCACAAGGACTCCTTCTGCCACCTGCCATCCTGATCGGCATTGGCAAGCGAGAAAAGCAGCCCCTCCCCGATCGCCTCCTCAAGGCCCGATCCTGCCCACCGCACTCCAGCAGCATAAAAGCAGTGCCAGAAGGTGCACATGGACTCCTTCTGCCACCCGCCTCCTGATCGGCATCAGGGAGGCGAGCAGGAAGAGCAGCCCCTCCCCGATTGCCTCCTTAAGGCCTGATCTGGCCCACCACACTCCAGCAGCATAAAAGCAGTGCTGGAAGGCAGGCCTGCACCTGAGGGCATTGCCAAAGGACTCTTTGGCGTGGTCCTTAGATGTGGACCTGAAGCGGGAACAAAAACCCCTGCTAAGCGTGCAGCTCAACCAGCACAGCACCCCAAGCACCTTTCTGCACAATGTTGAAAACGGGTCGGATAAGAAGACACAGCAAATCACAAGACCAACAAGAAAACTCTACACAATCAGACACAACATCCCTGAACCACGGATCGAACCAACATCAGAAGGTAAAAAGGAAACCACTCCAAGTAACAGCAGGACTCTCACAAACTACTGTAGCTATTACAAGCTACCACAAGGGACTCCAAACATGCTCCCAATCTATGCCACCACATATGCCCAACTGGCAATCCTTGCTTTATGCCTCACCACAGAGACACTAGCCCTTATATACACTTTCACTCCCACATGCAGACCATCTTGCCTCCACAATACCAGCCACACTATAAGGCAGAGGAACCTAAACAATCTAATCCACATCCCAACAAACAGCCTACAATCTCCCACACATACAACACACCCAACAATTCCCAGTCCTATAAATGTGCACTTATCAATGCACGCTCTATCAGGATCAAGCTCCCAATAATCCATGAGTATATCACCAACAATAATCTAGACATCCAGTGTATCACAGAAACATGGCTCACCAAAACAGACACTGTGCTGCTAAAACAGCTGAAACCACACAACTACTCAATGTTCTACTGCCAGCGTGCTCATAGGAGAGATGGAGGAGTAATGATATTGGCAAAATCACACCTCAAATTCAATCAATTAGGTACCAGTAGCACAGACGGAATAGACCACATTTCAATATCAAACATGCACCTAACTGCCTCATCTACAGATCCCCTTCCACTTTATCCAAAGACTTCCCAAAGATACTGGAAATCGTATTCAAACACTCACACCCAAACAAGGACCTAATACTTCTGGGAGATTTCAACCTCCCCTCAACCATGCCACATCCTTCCTAGACGCCATGTCTGCAATGTATTTCATTCAAATAGTACAAACCTCCAACGCACAATAAAGGAAACATGTTGGACCTTATCTTTATAAACTCAAATCCCATCCATATCACCCCCCCCCCCTACTCCCAACTACCCTGCTCATTCCATGGTCTGACCACATGATTATAAACTCTCTCACTCTCTCACTCTCCAACCTCAACCACCCACACCTACCAGAACCAAGTCAACAAACAATACAAAACCTTTGACAGAAAAGCCTTCATTGAGGAAGTACTCCCCCTCCTGGACAACTCAACTTCAGACATCGACACCCTTATATCGAATTGGAATCAGGTAATCGGAAAACCAACCACCAAAACAACAAACCAACGACACTCCAACAGACAACAAAAGACACAATGGTTCTCTAAAGAACTCAGAGAACTCAAGAGGCAGCTCTGAAAAACAACGGAGAAAGACAACGTCAACAGAGGACAAAAACTCCTATATGCTTCCACTAATCAAATACCATCAGGAAACTGACAACTGCAAGAGAACTTTCCATACAAAAATCATAAACAAATCACTCAACCAACCAAAACAGCTCTTCCATATAGTAAAGAATCTAAGCCAACCCTCATACACAACCACTTTGGAAACCCTCCCTGATCCTCAAACTTTTGCAGTGCACTACCAAAAGAACACCACGTATCAGCCTCCACCACAGACCCCATCCTCAATCAACATCTGCAACCCCTGGTCTACATTCAGTTCAATTAGCAAAGAAAACATAGAATTCACAATCACCACATTAAACTCAACCATGTCATCACTTGATCCATGAATCCAGAATAGCTCTATTTTATCAAACATAACACAACATCTACAGGACCAACATGTACATAGTTAATTAGAAAATTGTTTTTATTTAATTGTATATAGTTACCTATTCTCATTCAACTGTATATAGTTACCTGTTTAATGTAAATGAATATGTACTGTCTTTGTACAATTCAAAGTTGTGTTCTCTGTAAATCACATTTGATCTATTGGAAAATGTGGTATAAAAATTTCCAATAAATAAATAAATGCCCAATGAGCTGGATAAGAACATAAGATATGCCATACTGAGTCAGACCAAGGTCCATCAAGCCCAGTATCCTGTTTCCAACAGTGGCCAAGCTAGGTCATAAGTACCTAGCAGTTTCCCCAAAAGACACAGATTCCTCAATGCTTGTATCGGGTCAAGCAGTGATATCCTGGGTCCCCTTTAATAATGGTTTATGGACCTTTCCTCCAGGAACTTGTCCAAACCTTTTTTAAACCCAGCTACACTAACAGCTTTTACTACATCCTCCGATAACAAATTCCAGAGTTTGATTACACGTTGAGTGAAAAAATATTTTTCTCTTATTAGTCTTAAATAGTTTACCCTGTAGCTTCATTGCATGTCCCCTAGTCTTTTTATATTCTGATAACGTAAACAATCGATCTACGTTTACCCGTTCCATTCCATTCATTAATTTATAGACCTCTATCATATCTCCCCTCAGCCATCTCTTTTCCAGGTTGAAGAGCCCTAACCTTTTTAGCCTCTCTTCATAGGAGTATCCTTCCATCCCCTTTACCATTTTGGTGGCTCTTCTCTGTACCTTTTCTAATAACACTATATCCTTTTTAAGATACGGCGACCAGAATTGCACACAATATTCAAGGTGCGGTCGCAACATGGAACGATACAGAGGCATTATTATATCCTTTGTTTTATTTTCCATTCCTTTCCATATGATACCTAGCATTCTATTTGCTCTCTTGGCCGTTGTTGCACACTGGGCAGAGGGTTTTAACATGCTATCCACAATGACGCCTAAATCTTTTTCCTGGGTGGTGGTTCCTAATGTGGAACCTTGCATCGTGTAACCATAGTTTGTGTTGTTCTTCCCTAGGTGCATAACTTTGCACTTGTCCACATTAAATTTCATCTGCCATTTTGATGCCCAGTCTTCCAATTTATCAAGATCCTCTTGCAATTTACCACAATCCTCATGGGTTTTTAACAACTTTAAATAGTTTTGTGTCATCTGCAAATTTGATAACCTCACTCGTTATTCCCTTTTCCAGGTCATTTATGAATATGTCAAAAAGCAGTGGACCCAGCACAGATCCCTGGGGTACACCACTATTCACCTTTCTCCATTGGGAAAATGACAATTCTGCATGATTGAATGTCACCTCTGCATGAATTAGGCCGCAGCTACACGACCTCTGACCAGTCAAACGCCAATGATAGAAAGCACCGAAGAACTTTAGCAGGCCACAAAGTGCAAGGCAAATTTCACCGCATCAACCCTGACTCCTTGTCCTCCAAGAACGCATGTAACTCCCCTGGATCATCAAAAGTCTTAGTCTGGTTATGCAGCATGACTCATACGCGCAGGGTAGAGCAGCCCAAATCGTGCCTACAGCTGCAACAAACGTGGACGTAGCACCAAAAAGCTCTTTCTCCGATCCACCATTGCCTTCGCAAAGTCAGGGAAGAATAGGAGTTTGTGCTCCTGATATTCCAAAGTAGAAAGTGCTCTAGCTGCTTCCATTATTTGCAAAACTTGCTGAAAACGAAGAACTTTCAAGATGATTGGGCGTGGGCGCTTGCCTGCAATCACGGACTGAGTAGGCATTCAATGGGTGCGCTCAGTCTCAAACGGCATGGTGGATTTTAATTTCAACACACCCGGAATCATTGACTGTTGTTCCTTCGAGCACGATTGCTACTGTCTTCCAACTCTCTTTGCAGCGAGCGTATCAACAATGCCTGTCTCTCGACGGCCTTGAGCCGCTCACCATGCGTTGCCACCACATTCTCCAAGCGCACCGTGATTGACTCCAAAGAAACCTTCAAGGCGCTGATATCTTCCTGCATTGTGCACAGCGAGTCATCATTAGATTTGACCAAATCTTTAACATCACAAATCTCAGCCAAACGTTCCTGCAAGGCCTCAGGACAATCTCAGATGACCGCCATCTTGTGAGATGAGAGAGGTTCCGTTTTGGTTCTCTTTGCGCTAGCGTTTTGAGATATTTGGTAATCCAGCCACGTCGGTTTGGGGCCAGACATGTCCAAAATCAAATGATATCAAAGTAGGTAGGAACTATTTAGTTAAAGACTGCAGAAATCAGGATTCTTGACCATTTCTCCTTGTTGAGGTATAGATTGGGTAAGTCTTGTGAGTATGGGGCTGTGTTCTTGTTTGGTTGATTTGATCCCGGTGACCGGGGCATGGATCAAGGGGAGAGGCTGTGGTATTGAGTGATGTAACTCTGGTTTTTGATGTTGTCCTTGCAGATGGAGTCAAAAGTGAGCCACAGGGTGGTGGTAGGTGGTTGGTTAGTGGGGGTGGTAGGAGGTTGGGCTGTTGATGGAGTCATTTGAAGTGGCTTGCTAGTTGCCACAGGCTTATGTTAAGGTCCGTGAGGGCACTGGAGGGGCGTTTTGTTAATTGCTTGATGATATCAAATAGTTCTCTTGGTCTTTTTAGGGAAGTACTGATTAATTTTGTGTGGTAGGTATGCTTGGTGTTATCAGTTTCCTTGCAGTTGTTGTCTATCAATTCCATGTAGATGTCTCTGCTAGCTTTGAGGGTGAATTTGCGCCATTTTCATTCTAGTCCTCCGAGTTGTATTTCGAGTTTTCTGAGGTTGGAGGTGTAACGGGGGGGGGGGGGGGGGGGGGGGGGGGGGAGGGGGGGTGTCTTCTGTTGATTGGCTGTTGTAGGAGTTGTTGTAGATATCGTGGCTTTTTCAATAATGGAGATCCACTAGGTTATGAAGAGTGTTGTAGTCCTTTTTCTTGGTTTCTAATTGAGGTAGTATGACATTGAGGAAGGTTTCTTTGTGAAACCACTTGAATCTTCTGTTTGCTTGTGAATGGATGGTGCTTTTTCTAAGGATGTTGATGGGTAAGGAGAATGTAATCAGGTTGTGGTCTGACCAGGGCATAGGATGGGATTGTATTGTGTGTGGGGTGCTTATGTGTATTGTTTGGGTGCTGGTGAAGATGAGGTCTAGTGTATTGCCTTTGTTGTTTGTGGGCGATTGGACGATCTATGTGAGGACGATGGCTGGCATGGCTTCTAGGAAGGCTGTGGCATGTCCAGGTTGTGCTGATGGGAGGTTGAAGTTCCCTAGGATAAGGAGGTCTTTGGCTGATTTGGTGATCTCTGGGATTTTTCTTACTAGGTTAAAAAGATTGGCTGTGCAGGTGGTTGGGGTTCTGTAGGCTAGGCAAATTGATACCGGTAACTGTTTATTTGTAATGGTGAGGATGTCAATTTCTTCAGTGCTCTCAGTCGAGAGATAGCGGAAATGGGAATAATGAGTGAAGTGATCAAATTTGCAAATGCACAAAATTATTCAAAGTTGTTAAAACACAAGAGGATTGTGAAAAATTGCAAGAGGACCTTGATAAATTGTAAGACTGGGCATCCAAATGGCAGATGAAATTTAATGTGGACAAGTGCAAAGTTATGCACTTAGGGAAGAACAACCCACTAGATTACACGATGCAAGGTTCCTCATTAGGAACCATTGCCCAGGAAAAGGATTTAGGCATCATTGTGGATAATATGTTGAAACCCTCTGCCCAGTGAGCTGTGGCAGTCAAGAAAGCAAACAGAATACTAGGAATCATAAGGAAAGGAATGGAAAATAAAACAAAAGATATTATAATGCCTCTGCATCGTTCCATGATGCAACTGCACCTTGAATATTGTGTGCAGTTCTGGTCATAAGAACATAAGATATGCCATACTGGGTCAGACCAAGGTCCATCAAGCCCAGTATTCTGTTTCCAACAGTGGCCAATCTAGGTCATACGTACCTAGCAGTTTCCTCAAGGGACACAGGTTCCACAATGCTTGTATTGGTTCAAGCATTGATATCCTGGGTCCCTTCTTAATAATGGTTTATGGACCTTTCCTCCAGGAACTTGTCCAAACCTTTTTTAAACCCAGCTACACTAACAGCCTTTACTACATCCTCCGGTAACAAATTCCAGAGTTTGATTACACGTTGAGTGAAAAAATATTTTCTTTTATTAGTCTTAAATAGTTTACCCTGTAGCTTCATTGCATGTCCCCTAGTCTTTCTATATTCTGATAAGGTAAACAATCGATCTACGTTTACCCGTTCCACTCCATTCATTAATTTATAGACTTCTATCATATCTCCCCTCAGCCGTCTCTTTTCCAGGTTAAAGAGCCCTAACCTTTTTAGCCTTTCTTCATAGGAGTATCCTTCCATCCCCTTTACCATTTTGGTGGCTCTTCTCTGAACCTTTTCTAAAATCGCTATATCCTTTTTAAGATACGGCGACCAGAATTGCACACAATCTTCAAGGTGCGGTCTCACCATGGAACGATATAGAGGCATTATAATATCTTTTGTTTTATTTTCCATTCCTTTCCTTATCATACCTAGCATTCTATTTGCTCTCTTGGCTGCCACTGCACACTGGGCCGAGGGTTTTAACATGGTATCCACAATGACGCCTAAATCTTTTTCCTGGGTGGTGGTTCCTAATGTGGAACCTTGCATCATGTAACCATAGTTTGGGTTGTTCTTCCCTAGGTGCATAACCTTGCACTTGTCCACATTAAATTTCATCTGCCATTTTGATGCCCAGTCTTCCAATTTATCAAGATCCTCTTGCAATTTTCCACAATCCTCTTGGGTTTTAACAACTTTAAATAGTTTTGTGTCATCTGCAAATTTGACAACCTCACTCGTTATTCCACTTTCCAGGTCATTTATGAATATGTCAAAAAGCAGCGGACCCAGCACAGATCCCTGGGGTACACCACTATTCACCTTTCTCCATTGGGAAAATTGTCCATTTAGCCCTACCCTCTGCTTTCTATCTTTTAACCAGTTCCTGATCCACAATAGTACACTGCCTCCTATCCCATGACTCTTTAGTTTTGCCAAAAGTCTCTGATGTGGGACCTTGTCAAAGGCTTTCTGAAAGTCCAGATACACAATATCAACTGACTCACCTTTGTCCACCAGATTATTCACTCCTTCAAAAAAACATAACAGATTAGTAAGACAAGATCTTCCTTGTCTAAAGCCATGTTGGCTGTCTCCCATTAGGTCATGACTATCTACATGCTGAGTAATTTTATTCTTTATGATGGTTTCTACCATTTTTCCCGGTACTGATGTCAGGCTCACTGGTCTGTAGTTTCCCGGATCACCCCTGGAACCCTTTTTAAAAATTGGTGTTACATTGGCGATCCTCCAATCTTCAGGTATTAGAGATGATTTTAATGATAGTTCACAGATTACTAATAGCAGGTCTGCAATCTCATATTTCAGTTCTTTCAACACCCTTGGATGTATACCATCCGGCCCAGGTGATTTGCTACTCTTCAGTTTATCTAATAGTTGTAATACATCTTCCCGATGTATCAATATTTCCTTCAATTCTTCCGCACCTTTAAATACCACTTCAGTCATGGATAACATCCCTACATCTTCCTCAGTAAAGACTGAAGCAAAGAATTCATTCAATCTCTCCGCTATCGCCTTGTCGCCTCTTAGTGCTCGTTTAACCCCTTTATCATCTAATGGACCAACTGACTCTCTCTCAGGTTTTTTGCTACGAATGTACTTGAAAAGGTCTTTACTTTGCGTTTTTGCTTCCACAGCAAGCTTCTTCTCAAATTCTCCCTTTGCCTGCCTTATCAATGCCTTGCATTTGACTTGCCAGTGCTTGTGCTGTTTCCAGGTTTCGTCGTTTGGCTGTGTTTTTTCCATTTCCTGAAAGATGCTTTTTGGCAACAACAGCCTCTCTGACCTCACCTTTAAACCATGCTGGCAGTTTTTTGCACTTCCTTCCACTTTTCTTAAAGTGTGGAATACAGCTGGTCTGGGCTTCCAAGATAGTATTTTTCAACAACAGCCAAGCCTGATGTACGTCTTTAACCTTTGCAACTGCTCCTTTTAGTTTTTTCTTAACTGTTTTCCTCATTTTATCATAGTCTCCCTTTCGAAAGTTAAAAGGTAGTACTGTGGATTTCCTTAATATCCCTCCTCCACTAATTAAATCAAAGGCGATCATGCTGTGATCACTATTGCCAAGTGGCCCCAACAACCTTATCTCTTGCACTAGATCTGGTGTTCCACTAAGGACTAGGTCTAATATGGCTTCCCCTCTGGTCGGTTCATGAACCAGCTGCTCGAAGAAGCAGTCATTTATTTCATCTAGGAACTTTATCTCCCTAGCATGTCCTGACGTGACACTGACCCATTCGATACCGGGGTAGTTGAAATCACCCATTATTATTACTGCACTGTAACTTTTGTTAGCTTCCTTGATTTCTTTGAGCATTTCATCATCCATTTGGTCATTCTGGCAAGGTGCTCGATAGTACACCCCCACTGCCATTGCCTTCCCCCTTTTACATGGAATTTCAATCCATATAGATTCTACAGCAGATTGTTTCCTGCAAAACTTTAATCCTTTCTGACTCAATGCCCTCTCTAACATAGAGAGCAACCCCTCCACCAATTTGATCAGCTCTATCATTACGATATAGTTTGTACCCAGGTATCACAGTGTCCCACTGGTTGTCCTGCTTCCACCATATCTCTGATATTCCAATCATATCTAACTTTTCATTTAGTGCTATATATTCTAACTCTCCCATCTTATTTTTTAGACTTCTAGCATTTGCATACAAGCATTTTAGAGAATGTATTTTACTCATATTAATTTGGCTATTGTTAGACATGGGTAATTTGGGATCTTTAAGCTCAGTCCGTTCCATACTTGAGGGCATTTGGGCTACTTTACTCTTTTGTGGAACCTCTCTGCTTTTGGTAGTATCCTTCAAAGATACATTCTTCTGAACCATCCGCTCTTGGGCGACTGTCGGCTTTCCCCTAATATCTAGTTTAAAAGCTGCTCTATCTCCTTTTTAAAGGTTAATGCCAGCAGCCTGGTTCCATCCCGGTTAAGGTGAAGCCCATCCCTTCAGAAGAGCCCCTCCTTTCCCCAGAATGTTCCCCAGTTCCTAACAAATCCAAAACCCTCATCTCTGCACCATTGTCTCATCCATGCATTGAGACTCCAGAGCTCTGCCTGCCTTTTGGGTCCTGCGCGTGGAACAGGAAGCATTTCGGAGAACGCTACCCTGGAAGTTCTGGATTTCAACTTCCTACCTAAAAGCCTAAATTTAGCCTCCAGAACCTCCCTACCAATTTTCCTATGTCATTGGTACCGACATGTACCAAGACAGCAGACTCCTCCCCAGCACTATCTAAGACCTTATCTAGGTGGCGCGTGAGGTCCATATCTTAAAAAGGATATAGTAGAACTAGAAAAGGTACAGAGAAGAGCCACCAAAATGGTAAATGGTGATGGAAGGATAGCCCTTTGAGGAAAGGCTTAAAAAGTTAGGTCTCTTCATCTTTGCAAAAAAGACGGCTGAGGGGAGATGTTATAGAGGTCTATAAAATAATGAATGGAGTTGAACGGTAAACATAGATCAGTTGTTTACTGCTTCAAAAAGTAGAAAGACTAGGGGATACGCAATGAAGCTACAGTATAGCCCATTTAAGAATAATAGCAGAAAATAATTTTTTCACTCAATGAGTACTCAAACTCTGGAATTCGTTACCGGAGCATGTAGTAAAAACTGTTACTGTAGCTGGGTTTAGGTTTGGGCAAGTTCCTGTAGGAAAATATCTGTGCCATTATACATTCATTCAACATTTACTACCACATCTATGCCGAATGACGTTCTACTCTATGCTCCTTTCTCCATAGACAGCCCCGACTTTTCGTCCATTACAGAATGCTTCAATGCTGTCTCGGACTGGCTCACTTCCCACATTCTGATGGTCAACAGTAAAAAGTCAGAAGTCTTATTCATAACTAACGACCAAGCTTTCACCCCACCAACCTCCCTCAGGCTAAAAGATGTCGTACTCACGGCTAAGCATTACCTTGGAGTCATCTTGGACCTACATCTAAACTGGGAAGCCCACATACAAACCGTCACCAAGGCTGTCTATCATAAACTAAGAACCCTCCGACATCTACGCCCGCTCCTCGAACCCTCGGACTTTCACTCAGTATGCCAGGCCCTTATCTTTCCTCACTTGGACTATGCCAGCATAATCTACCATGACCTACCAAAGAACGCTCTTCAGCCACTACAACTAGACATGAATACAGCCGCCTGAACACTCCTGTCTGCTTCAAGATTCGAACACATTACGCCTCTGTTGATCCAGCAACATTGGCTCCCCCATAGCAAGCTGACTGGTATACAAAGCCCTGTTACTCACTTTCAAGTTTTTGCACAGAATATCCACCACCTCCCTCACAAACCGCATACAGCATGCCCCTGAAAACAGAACCAGAAGATCGTACATGGTGAACTCACTCGTCACCCCCTCAGCGATAAGGACATACACCTAGTCAACTAAAAATCACGCCATTTCTCTGTATGCACCAACCCACTGGAATGCCCTAACTCCAGCAATCTGTGCCATCACAGACCTTACAGCCTTTAGGAAGGCCCTAAAGACATATTTATTTCAACTAGCCTATGGCCAGCCACCCTGAACAAAGCCTATGTACAGATCACCTCTAGTCCCCCTACCTGCATATTCCAAGTTCATCTCCCTGTATTCACATCTAATTTAGATTACATGTTACTTACTGTTACTTATTTTTATTTTAGTTCAATGTAAACTGTTCTATACAAATTTTTCCTTGTAGACTGTTTTATTGTTCTTGTTTTATGTAAACCGCACTGATTTCAAAAAGCGCGGTATATAAAAGCAAATAAATAAATAAAATTCCATTATTAAAGAGGACCAGGGAAATCCACGGCTTAATCCAGATAAGCAATGATAATATCAAAAAAGTCATTGATCAATGTGCCGGTGGGTGTCCTAAACATCACAGTCTACACGCCACTTGCCTATACCCATGATTTTCTTTTGTCGGGATCGACCTGCCTGAGAGGAAGAGATGAAAACCCTCCCCTCAATGCAGACAGAACCCTTTTTATCAAGTGAATGAATTCACATATATACGTGGAAATAGTGTAATCACACTTATCTTAAATGAAGGCGATGTTTATCCTCAAAAGCTGCCAGGGTATAAATGTACACACACGACATGCATGTTTCGGGCCCCTCAAGAGCCCTGTATCAAGTGTTCCCCGTTAGCACTTCAGCAAGCCTAGTCAATCGCCATCTATCCTGGCAGATCGATCCCGACAAAAGAAAATCATGGGTATAGGCAAGTGGCGTGTAGACTGTGATGTTTAGGACACCCACCGGCACATTGATCAATGACTTTTTTGATATTATCATTGCATATTGCAGTCATTTGATTTTTGGAGGTTGATTTGAGCAGGTACTCCAGATAAGCAGCATGAAATCTATGTATGTTTTTGGGAGATGCCATGTACTTGTGACCTGGATTGGCCACTGTTGGAAATAGGATACTGAGCTTGATGGACTCTTGATTTGACCCAGTTTGGCATGTCTTATGTTATTAGAGTGATGTTTTAAATAGTGCTGTATAATGTCATGTTATGTGATTGTTATTTTTATGCTATGTGTTTTTATGCTATAAGTGTTTTAGATATGCTGGTTATAAATAGAAATAAATTAACCCGACTCTTAGGCAATTTAATTAAAAACACTTACACCTCAGCAGTGTAGTGGCTTGAAAGAGTATTAATGGCGTTCCTGCTTCTTTGAGCTTCTGAAGATTACAGGCTAAAAGCAGTGGTTGACAACCTTGTCCTGGTATATATACCCCCTAGCTAGTCAAGTTTATAAATGTGTATGAGACAGAATTGTATGTGCTTCCTCCATTACATGCAAATCTCCCTCATGCTTATTACTACTACTACTACTTATCATTTGTATAGCGCGAGAAGACATATATAGCGCTATACATAAACACATGGGAGACAGTCCCTGCTCAACAGAGCTTATAATCTATGCAAGACAAACATAGAGAGGGGACTAGAGATGGTCTTGACACACAAAAAAAGCCTTTCCGCAAACAGAAAAATCCCCTTCTGCAAACAGCTACAAAAAAATAAACCAGTATCTTAAGCAGCAGAAAAATTGATATGTAACAAAAACAACCCCCTTTTTAAAGAGCTCTCAGACAGAGAACTTATAGTAAAGGATGTAGCATCAGAGGAAAAGAGACTGAGGGAAGAGGATGGGTCAGGCTGATTTTTGGTCATAATCCGTCTCTGGCCATGTTCTCATTTGTTGGGCTCTTACAAAGAAGGATTGAATTAAAACAAGTTGATGTATTATAATATTAATATTTTAAAATTCTATAGGGTATAGAGTCACCAGTGGAATGATACAACTCCTTTGCTGGCTGGATTTCCCCAGTATTGTATACGATGATTAAGGATAGTTATTTTTTAATGCTGCCTTTGACGTTATTAATAACTAATTGCTTTTATTTCTCTGTTTCTGTTGCTAAAATTAGCTGAATCTCTTCACCCATGCCTTGGAGCATATTCAGTTGTGCAAGGAGATCTGGAAACTTCTCAAGTGCTCAGGTAGGAATTCAGGGATTCCCACCCGCAGATTCTTTTCTATTTTTTTTTCTTTTTGCTCAGTAGCTTCTAACTGAATTGGAATCAGCCTCTGTTAATGTACAGTTACCTGGGCATTTCCTTTATTTTTATATCCCTCTCCTAAATCAGATAGTTATCGGCCAGCAACCCGTAATCCAAGTTTTTCTCCAGAACCAGAGGGGATTCTGTGAATTCTTATTTGTCAGAATTGTTTAATTTAGTTATTTTCAGTCCTAGTTTGTGAGCCTAAGTAAATACTAAGTAGGAGGTACAGGAAATTTCTTTGTTCTCCTTTGGTTAATGTTGTGCTTTTATTATTTCACTGGAATTTATTTACATATTTAATTGCATGATTTATTTTTTTGTAATAGGTGAAGATTTAACAAATGAATAAATAAAACATGTCTTGCCACCAAGTAACAGTGTCAAGCAGTGGCTGAGATTTTTCCTTTCATCCCAGCGGCTGTGAGCACTACCTCTGCAACATCCCCAACCCTGACCGACTCAGGGAACAGAGACCCGGTTTGGGAATCACAGGGCTCAGCACTTACTACTATTTCAGGCCATCCCCGGATTTCTCTTTTTTTTTAATATTTTAATTTTAAATGACGTACACAACAAAAGCAAATCTTCATAACAGACATTATATAAAATGCATACAACTTTTGAAAAAAAGAATAGCTGAGAACAAGCTTGAGCAATATTCCCCCAAGACTTACAGAGTTAAACAATCTCTAAGCAAGTCAAAGCATATATCTTGTTCTCCCTAATCCTTGTTTTTCAATATCATCACCCCTTCCACATTCCTCACACAATATCTCACTCACCATTCTATTACCAATATGCACTCCGCTAATATGTATTCCTTCTCATCCTGCTGGACCAGTTAAGACAAATGGGTTATGTTTCCCAACCAGCAAATGGAGGCAGTATATAACAAGCTTTGGTGATCTCATCACCTGAATAAATGGTCTTGCAATTCTGGAACTTGCCAGCATTTTCTGTCTCCAGAAGATGGTTGCAGTGTGCTCTGATGCAGTAGTATGAAACTAGGCCTAGTTCCCTGGAGCCAGGCTAAGACCAGGCTATGTCCAACGCAAGCTCAGGTTCAGCTGGTGGGGGTCACCTCAGGCTCTTTTCGCAGTAGATCTGGATTACCTCAGACCAGTTATCCTTGAGGTTATTCAGAAGGGCTATGCCCTGGGACTTGCAGAGTCTATCTATGATGCTTTCATGGTATCGCTCTGTGGGTCTCAAGCCAAGAGAGAAGCTGTTGAAGAAACTCTTTACCAATTGATACAGCTACATATGGTCATGTCCATTCTTGCAGAGGAACAAGGTCAGGCTGCTACTCAATCTATTTCATGGCCCCGAAAAAAAGAGGGTCCTTTGGGTCAATTTTGGATGTGAAGGGAGTAAATGCAAAGCTGAGGTCAGTCATTGCAGTGGTGAGAGGGAGAATTCTCACTTCCCTGGATCATTCCGAGTTGTACTTCCATATTCCTATTCAGGCTCTTCAACAAAAGTATCTGTACTTCTGCATCCTAGGCTGGCATTAGTAGTTTCAAACCTCCCCCCCACACACACACACAGGCTTGGGTTAGCCACAGTACCAACGACTTTCTCAAATGTCATTGGGGTGGTGGCTGCCTTCCTGCATAAGGAATGCATCAGTATTCATCCTTATCTGAATATTCGGCTTTTCCAATGGTCTCAGAGGAGGGCACAGGTTCAGCCACCAGCAGTACTGCAGTGCCAGGAAAATCGGGGCTGGGTTGTCAACTACACAAAGAGCAGCTTGGTTCCTTCCCATGGTCTAGAGTACCAGGAAGCATGAAGCTCAGAAGGGTGTTTCTGGTCCAGACAGGGTGGTAAAGCTATAATCGCAACTCAAGGCCATTTGCTTTTAACCAGTATCAAGGGTCTGAGATTACCTGCAGCTCCTGGGATTGATGGTAGCAACACTGGCGTTTGCCCCATGGGAGAGAGCTCATATGCATCTGCTCCAAAGATCCCTTCTGTCCCATTGGTCACTATGCTCCCACCAGAATGATCAGCATCTCCCGCTCCCAGTGAAGATGAAAGGGGCTCTGGCTTGGTGGGAAGTTTGGGCTCACTTGCTGAAGAGGATGCCACTGAAGATGTTGAGTGGGTAGTCATAACCACTGATGCCTGCTTTCCTAGGTTGTGAAGCCCATTGTCTAGGACAGTTCATGCAAGGGCATTAGCTAAGGAAGGGATCAGCCTGGTCCATTAACAGACTGAAAGCAAGAGTGCCTAACTCTGAATAGGTCCAGAACATCCTTGAGGGAAGAGCAGTCCAATGCCATGGTGGTGGCATATGTCAACAAGTAGGAGGGCACTCAAAGTGAGGCTGAGACATTAGAGATTGCCGCCCACTGCAGCTGGGTGGAGATTCATTTGACAGCTCTCTTGGCAACTCCTAAGAATGTATAAGCAAATTTCCCTAGTCAGAACCTTCTCGACCTGGGGGAGTAGGAGCTGAGCTCTCAAATGTTCAGTCTTATTTTACAACTCTGAGGCCCTCCGGTATTTGATTTAATTGTGACACATCGAAATGCCAAGGCAGTCTGCTTCTTCATTCACAGGACAAACCTTCAGACAGTAGAGCTTGATGCTTTGATCCTGCAGTGACTCTTGGAAGACCTGCTATATGCCTTCCTCACGACTGCTGGTAAGTTGTGTATTGTGCAGATTTTAGACTCATACAGTTTGGGTCAACATTATTGGCACCCTTGCAGTTCAACCCCTTAATGTACAATATCTCCTAAATAAAAGTAGCCAACGAAATGGCTTTGGACTATACATACATGCATATTTGACACATAAAACAATCAAATAAAACAAGACCAATTAAAAAAGGAAATAGTAGAAAATAGTATAAAAACTGGGGCATTGCCTGGACATGATTATTGGCACCCTTATAAACAATTCAAATCAGATTGAAAAGAAGAAACCCCATTCCCATTGCAGCAAAATTAGATGCACCTTTGATCAATTGTCGGTACTCACATCAACCAATTTCAGTTAATTAGATTTCGGTAAATTAGTTTTATTTTATTTTTGTTTAGTTCAAGTATTGTAGTGCTTCGTGCCTGAGCCCATGGAGGTGTACTGTGCTAGGGATCCTTTTATCTACCCGGGTACAGATTGAGGGCATTCCTGGGGAGTGTCCCCAGCCCTTCCCACCATGCCGGCCAGACCACAGTGCCTGGTATAGGATGGTATCAAGGGAGGTGAACCCCACTTAAGCATTCCTTGTGTTATACAGCTCAGAACTTATTCAGAGCACAATGACTTGATGCAGACCTGTGGAAAAAAGCCTAACTAGATATGCCATTGTTGCTGGGCAGATTTCAGAGTGCTGTTGTGCCTGGTCAGGTGATGTAAGTGACAGCAGGACTTTCTCCTGAGAAGGGTCAGATAAAAAGTCTGATACAGAAATAAATGAAAAATAAGTGGGAAAAAAGTGCTGCATATAGGTTTGTAGCAGTTACAGTTTTCTTCTGTGGAAAACAGGAAGTACCTGCATTCAAGAAATGTATGTAGCTAGAAAGATAGTCACAGTCAGTGGATAGGAGATAAATGAAATCCTTCCATATGTCTATGGTCAGTGAGTAACCTGACATGATCATCCCTTGTCTCTTAGCCCAGATTATGTACCTATTAAAATTGTAATATTGCTTGTAAAGGAAGCTGTACTCCCTTATAGCCATTTGTAGTACTTAGAATAAAAACGTAAACTTTACTCAGAGAAAGTGTCAGTTTGATTGGATCAGTGCAAGGTCCATTTCATATCTTTAAGGTACAACACAGCAGCACAATCTAAAAATTCTCAAGATATGCGATCCCTGATGGGGTGTGATCCCAGAGGCATGTAGCAAGGTCGCTATCACCGAGCCTGAATATCCTTTCTTCTTCAACCTCGCCCTTTCAAGAGCCATGCTGTAAGCGAGAATTGATCCACCTGGGGCATAAGAAGCGGCCCCTGCGTCAAGAGGTCCTTCCAAACCGGAAGCCACCCCATTCAATCCGCCAGTATCCGAATCGGGTCAGCATACCACGGGCACCTCGGCCAGTCCAGTGCCACCAGAATTATTAAGTCATTGGAGCAGGGCCTGCAGGATGAGATGAGGCAGGAGTCCCTCCCAATTGCAAAAGACCATAGAGGTGGGGGGCAACATGTTACCTTCAATAGATCTGGCCCCTGGGTCCCTGCACAATGCCGGACCATCCAACCCTCAAGCCCAGGGAGCAATAGGGCTCCCGGGGGAGTTCTCACCGGAGTTTGCATTACTTTTGCATAAGGCATTTTGCTTACATCAACAGGGCTTGGCAAGCGGCTCCTCAGCCCCAGAACACAAGCTTAAGAGGGTGTTGGATGCAAAAGAGCATAATTCAGGAGCAGTGGCATCTAAGCAGGCTAGAGGCTTAGAAGAGTGGCAGCAATTGTCATTGTCAGAGGGGCTGGATAGGGAAGACTGACACAGAGCTAGATCTACTGGCACTCATCTTTATGCTTATGCTTATGTTTATGCAATTTCTTGATATACCGCCCAGGCCAAAGGGCATCAAAGCGGTTTACAATCACTACAAACAGGTACTGATACAATCCCTCATCCCCAAAGGGCTCACAATCTATGTGCACCTTGGAGTCCCTCAAGGCCCTGAATATGCCTGCTAACCTCCCGGCAGAGGAAGAGGCGCTATAGGATCCGCTGTTCCAGGCAGTGTGGAAATCACAGGTGGTCTTCCCAGTACATGGAGTAGTAGGACAGATGATCCAGGATGAGTGGGATCTGCCAGAGGCCGGTCTTAAAGGGGTGCAATCCATGACGCGCCTATACCCGCTGCTGGAGCAAGAACAAGAGCTCCTTCAATTGCCCAAAGTGGACGCACCTGGCATGTATCTGCGTAGGGCACGTCTTTGAATTGTGGTGTGGGGAGAGGCAGGTGCGCCCTTCCACAGCCTCTGTCCTGAACATCTTGGCATTCTTGTAATCCAGTTTTGATAAGGGTCCAGCCGTCAGTTTCTTGAGGGTGCAACTGGCAGCGATTTCCAGTTACCATGGGAAAGTCCACAGGGTGCCGTTGGGTACACACCCATGTGTGCTGAGCTTTCTAGGGGCAGTGACCCACCTCTGTCTGCCGAAGAGGGCGGTGGTACCACCTTGGGATCTCAGTCTGGTGCTTTCGGCACTGTCTGGGCAACCCTTTGAGCCATTGAGTAAAGCTTCCCTTAAGGATTTGACTCTGAAAATGGTATTCCTGGTGGCGATTTGCTCAGTACGCAGGATTTCAGAGCTTCGGACCCTGTCATGCCAGGAGCCATTCCTTTCTTTCTCCAAGAAGAAAGTGGGCCTGTGCCAGATCCTTTAATTTTTGCCCAAGGTGGTGTCAGCATTTCATGTAAATCAGGCTATTTCCTTACCGGCTCTGGCGAGCCTGGATGTGGGCGAGAGTGGATGTGGGCGAGAGCGGATATGGGCCCCGCCACTCCACAGCTGTGCCACCTGGATGGTAAAAGAGTCCTGCTAAGGTATGTAGAAAAGGCATCATCTTTTCAGAGATTGGACCGTCTGTTGGTTCTGTTTGGCGGGCTGCACAAAAGTGAGGTGGCAGCTAAGGCCTCCATTTCCAGAAGGATCAGGGAGGCAATCACATCGGCATACATCTTGAAGGGTAAAGCAGTGCCTGTGGGGTTGCAGGCGCATTCCACGAGGGCTCAGGCAGCCTTGTGGGCAGAGTATAGTTTAGTTCCGCCAGTGGAGATCTGTAGGGTGGCATACTTTCTCTGAACGTTTTCGCCTGGATGTCCAGGCAGGCGGGGGATGCTCGTTTCGGATCGGCAGTGCTTCAGGTTGGTTGTGTGGGTCCCTCCCATTAGTTTAACTGCTCTGATACATCCCAGAGGTGCGGGACTGGACCGGAGGGATGATAAGGAAAGAGAAATTAGACTTACCTGCTAATTGTTGTTCCTTGAGAAACTCCAGTCCAGTCCCGAACCCTCCCTAAGTGCTTTCTGTGATAATCTGTGCACACCCCGATCCTGAAGCTGGTTCCCTTGGTGGAGGAAGTAGCCAGGGGGAGCTGGGGAGGGGAGTGTAATCAGTGTTTGGGGGGTAAACCAGAAGAGCTGTTGGTTGCTCGCTCCCCGCTGGTTGGAGTTGCTCAGGAACAGGTAGGCCTCCTCATCCTGGAGGGGGGGGGGGAGGGGGTATCCTTCCCAGGGGATGGAGGGGGTACTAGTTTATTTAGATGTAGAAGTGTTTGTTGCATGTTTAACTACTTACTTGTTGCTCCTCTGAATCTGCTTTGTGAACAGGTACTGGGGCTGTTAGGAGGTGCCAGCTGCATATGTACACTACTGTCATCATAAAGATGACATGCTCAGTCTCCAAGCTGCTGGAAGAGGTATACTACCCAAAGGTGCGGGACTGGACTGGAGTTCCTCAAGGAACAACAATTAGCAGGCAAGTCTAATTTATTTATTTATTTTATTTATTTACATTCTCTTATATACCGCGCTATTTTCCATCAGTGCGGTTTACATGGAACCAATTACATACACATTTCAACCCATTTGATTTGTGTTTACAATTAACAGGTACCAGAACTTGGATAGAAACAAGGGTAACTATTTACATCTGTACAATGCGAACTGACTGAACCATTTGTATTGACTTAGCTAGCTAGCTGATGAAGTATTTGTGGTGTTGTCATCCGGGAAATGCACGAGGAAGAGGTAATGTTTCAAAGCTTTCCTAAAGTGGGTTAGATTGGTGATTGCCCGGATACTGTGTGGAAGGGTGTTCCAGCATTTCAGTGCGGCGAGCTTAAAAGCCCTGTTCGCTGTTGTCTGGCAGCACGTGGTCATTGCTTTTGGGACTACTAGTTTATTGTTGTGCTACACAAATTCAGTAATGGTCTTCTCGCTCAGAGCCAAATCCAGTACTCCTAAAGTCCAACACTCTGAATCAAATGTGGAAAGTGATAAAAATCACACTACTTCAACAATCTATTCTGTGATACTCCGTGATATTCATAAATAAAACTACCCGTAGTGGTTGTTAACAGGTCTCAGATCAGGGGCTGTAAAAGCAATAGCTTATAGTTTAGAACTTTGAAATAAGCCCTGTTCGCATCACCGACCTTTTACCACCACCACCTACGGGATATGTGTTTAAATAAATACTTAAATAATTAAAGATTCGCTTAGCTTGTTAGCGTCTAGTGTAAGGCTGTATCCCCAACGCCATCAGCTGTGCTTAGTTTGCGTTTCACCGGCAACGGTTTCTTCAGGGGGTCGCCTCAGCCATGCTAAAACAGAAAGCGATTATAGAAGTTTATTGGGTTCTCACTTCCAAAATAATAATCATAACTGAGAATAAAACTTTCCGACTATCCACAAATATTGATAAGATGTTATTTCTGTTTCTTACCGCACTAGAACCAAACTCATCTCCACCAGCGTGTTCAATCTTTCCGACAAGTCTTTGTAACTAGTCTATAGATGGTGAAGACGCCGCGCATGCGGAACTGCTATTTATGGTGGAGTACGGGTGCTTTAAATGCGAATTGATTAGAGACAATGTTCCCATTCGATTCTGCTGTTTAGTCCTCGGGGAATTACTGAATCCAATCGCTAGATCCAACGTTGTTCTAGTATAATCCTCCTATGCTCACAAGGGCATAATATGCCATAAACTACAAAAGTAGATTTACAGGTGGTGAAATGTCATAATTTATAGGTCTTATCATGGTATGTGAAAGCCGTCAATTCTGTTGTAATAGGACAGATATTACACTGTCCACATTTATTATGGCCAGTCGCAACAAGTCCACCTGCTTGTAAAAGGGGTGGTAATAAGGTTTCTATGTCGTTGCCAGACACATCTAACAGTCTTATCCTCCAACCCAGGTACACTGGCCAACACATTGGCATGGCCCCCTCTATAGCGAATTTTTATTTGCACTATTTTGAGCAACAATATTTAGAGATATCACCCTATAAGGAACATCTTAAATTATGGAGAAGATACATCGATGATATCTTCGTGATATGGCAGGGACCAGTTGAAAGCTTATTAGCATTTTTGGATTGGATTGCTACTCGAAATATGCACATAAAATTTACGTCTAACTATCATCATCGCAGCATTACATTCCTGGATGTATTGGTAACAAAACAAACTAACACATGGCATACTACTGTGTTTCGTAAAGACACGGATCGAAATACATTTTTGCACTACACTAGTGCCCATCCACCCCAGCTACGAGATGGCCTCCCTATATCACAGTTCATGCGCTATCGGCGCAATTGCACTGAAACTCTGGATTTTAAATATCAGTCAAAACAGTTGAAACAGAATTTTGCTGCAAGGGGATACCCAAGTATGGTCATTAATAAGCTTATAAACGGGCTCTCTATTGTCACCGACATCTATTGCTGCATCCATGTCAATCATCGGATTCTAATCAGTTTTCTGACACTAATATCAATTTCATTACACGGTACTCCCCTATGGCAACACAATTGAAGAAAATCATCAAGCGCCATGCCAATGTGTTGGCCAGTGTACCTGGGTTGGAGGATAAGACTGTTAGATGTGTCTGGCAACGAAATAGAAACCTTAAAGAAATATTAAGTCCTACCATATTACCACCCCTTTTACAAGCAGGTGGACTTGTTGCGACTGGCCATAATAAATGTGGACAGTGTAATATCTGTCCTATTACAACAGAATTGATGGCTTTCACATACCATGATAAGACCTATAAATTACGACATTTCACCACCTGTAAATCTACTTTTGTAGTTTATGGCATATTATGCCCTTGTGAGCTTCTTTATGTTGGAAAGACCATCAGAACCCTGCAAGTAAGAATGAATGAACACAAGAGTAGAATTAAATGTAAAACTCGGGAAGCACCACTGGTTGACCATTGTCTGACATTACAACATTCTTTTGATAACCTCAGATGTTTTTGTATTGATCATGTCCCATGGAGAGCCCAGGATTCATCACAAGCACAGAGGTTGATTATACTAGAACAACGTTGGATCTATCGATTGGATTCAGTAATTCCCCGAGGATTAAACAGCAGAATCGAATGGGAATATTGTCTCTAATCAATTCGCATTTAAAGCACCCGTACTCCACCATAAATAGCAGTTCTGCATGCGCAGCGTCTTCACCACCTATAGACTAGTTACAAAGACTTGTCGGAAAGATTGAACATGCTGGTGGAGATGAGTTTGGTTCTAGTGCGGTAAGAAACAGAAATAACATCTTATCAATATTTGTGGATAGTCGGAAAGTTTTATTCTCAGTTATGATTACTATTTTGGAAGTGAGAACCCAATAAACATCTATAATCGCTTTCTGTTTTAGCATGGCTGAGGCGACCCCCTGAAGAAACCGTCGCCGGTGAAACGCAAACTAAGCGCGGCTGATGGCGTTGGGGATACAGCCTTACACTAGACGCTAACAAGCTAAGCGAATCTTTATTTAAGTATGGTGAAAGGTCGGTGATGCGAACAGGGCTTATTTCAAAGTTCTAAGCTATAAGCTATTGCTTTTACAGCCCCTGATCTGAGACCTGTTAACAACCACTACGGGTAGTTTTATTTATGAATATCACGGAGTATCACAGAATAGATTGTTGAAGTAGTGTGATTTTTATCACTTTCCACATTTGATTCAGAGTGTTGGACTTTAGGAGTACTAATAGTTTATTGGCTGCTAGAGATCTTCTAGATCTGTTAGGGGGGATTATCTGTATGAGGTCGGTTAAGGAAGATGGGGCGAGCCTGTTTATGATCTTGAAGGTCATTATTAAGGTTTTGAATGTGATCCTACCTTTTATGGGGAGCCAGTGGAGTTGTTTCAGGATGGGTGTCATGTGTTCCCACATGGAAGCGCCTTGGAGAACACGTGCTGCTGAGTTCATTGCCAACTGTAAAGGATGCAGAGTAGATTGCGGGAGGCCATGGAGGATGGCATTTGCATAGTCAAGATGTGGTATGATCAAGGCTTGATACACTGTCCGGAACTCGTCCGGTTCCAGTAGGGAGCGTAAATGTCTGAGGGATCGGATTTTATGGTATACGGCTCTTTCTACATTGCTTATATGAATTTCTCTTTTTCTGATCATGGAACTGTCAGGAACCTCCCAGAATGTGGTGGGAAGAGAAAAATTACTCCAATAAGTCTTTGAAGGATAGTGCGAACTGTTGGAAAAACAGCATGTACAGCATCCAAAGAGCTTAAGGCTGACCTGGAACAATCTAGAGTGGTGGTTTCAGCCTGCACCATATGCCACACACTAAGCAAAGAAAGACTTCATAGGCAAAGGCTAAGGAGGAACCCACTGCTCAAAGACAGACATAAAAAGGCACGCCTGATCTTTGTCAACGTCCACCTTAAGAAACTACAATCCTTCTGGGAAAATGTTCTGTGGACAGATGAAACCAAACTTAACATAGTATATGATGGCCGATAAAGACCAGTATGGTCCATCTAGTCTGCCCAGCAAAGTGGCAATAGATGCACCTGCTGCTCCGTGCAGGTCACCCCTCCCTATGCTTTTGTGTAGGAGTGTACCCACTGCTCCATGCAGGTCACCCCTGTTTATATTTATAATCTTTATTTGCATTTATAATAACACTCAGGTATTCACATGAATGAAAAACAAAATATGGGAACTCTACAACAACCAATTATGTTGATACATATATAATAGGAAATAAAATAAATAAGACATCCCATCCCAAACATTAGTCCACATTACAATGAAGGGGCTATAGGAAATTAAGCTTTGACCCTGATTTACAATATTTTCTCGAGAGCAAACAGGGCCTAAGAGAAAGAAAAAAACTGTAATTGGCAGTAGGAGACTTACGCGTCGGCCGTAATGGGACCAACCTCCACCCTGGGCTCTTCCTTTACACTTATAAATAAAGACCTCACTCAATTCCGCAAGGTAATCAAGCACCACATTTTCCTTCTCCACTTTGCACAAGCATCCAATCCGCTTCCGATCATCCGCACTCCAAAACTCACAAACTCTCAATCTCCACTCTCAATTTCCACATAAGCAATTTTACCACAAGTTCTCCGCTGTTTTGCCTTAGCCCTTCTTAAGAATACTAAATAATCTAAAATGTTTGTACAGTTGTATATAGTTTACCCTGTTGTTCCAAGTTCAAATCTCCTGTTATAATGTAAGCACACAATTGTCCTCTGAATGTGCAACCTTGTTATATGTAAACCGCACTGAAAACAAATAGTGCGGTATATAAAAGATGTTAAATAAATAAATAAATAAAATCTAGAAGCTGCTTAGGTTCAAAAAACGAGAAATTCTTCCCTTGATAGGAAATATAACATCTAGACGGATATTTTAACACAAAAGTAGCACCCAAGGAGATGGTCCTGGCACGAAAGGCCTGAAAATCCTTCCTCCTTAATTGGGTTGCACAAGATAAATCAGGAAATATACGTACATTTGAACCAAGAAACTTCTCATTAATATTTTTTTAAAAAAGACCGAAGAATCAATGCTTTGTCGGCCTCCAGAGCCAGAGTCACAAGCATAGTAGTTCTTTCTATAATCACGTCCATGTAACTTTCCAGGAATCCTGTCAGGTCCCCAATTCCGCTCACTGAAGCCTCCAGAATTTTCCCCCGTGCTTCAAAAGAGTTGACCGACAAATATTTATTTATTTATTTATTTAACTGTATTTATATCCCGCTTTTCACCGGGTCAAAGCGGTGGGACATATAACAAAGGGGGGGGGGGGGAATCAATGGTGGGGGGGGGCCCCATCACCGGGGGTTCAACATTGATGATTTTGGGATGGACATAGAGACTGACAGGGTAGCATAGTTACTGGTCTGGAGCTTTTGAGAAAAATAGGGGGGTTCCTATTCAGAGATGTTCTTGGAATAGGACGGTTTTTAGCTGCTTTTTGAATGATGGGAGATCACCGTTTTCTCCAGGACCAAGCAGGAAGTCAGTCCTCACATATGGGTGACGTCGGCGCCGACGGAGCCCTCGCGGAGCAATTTTCCCCAGCTTTCAAAGAAAGCCTTTGGGAATTGCAGCGCGCATGCGCGGTCCCCTTCCCGCCCAAGGGTGCCATCTTAGCCAGTCTTCTTTTTTCCGCGGAGCCTGTCAGACGGCTGCCTAGGGTGAGAACTTACACAATCTTGACGATGCATATATTCATATGATTCTTGCAAGGTATTGTGGGTATTGTAGTTCATTCACTCCCAAACACAGCTGATGACAATAATTTGAGTTGTGAAACCAAGTGGTAAGATCAATAAAGTACTTCTTTTATTGATGGGGTTTAATTCACCCAGCACATGTATGCTTGATAGCACTATAAATGAGGTTACTTGCTTGCAGTGTTTAAAAATGGATAACAAAAAGTCACAAAGTAAACCAGAAACAACCTTCAGCTTGTCAGGCAATTAGCTAATGTTTTCTTAGCAAATAATTACCAAATACAAAGGCACAAAGTAAAGAATAAACTTTGCTGGTTAGGTTAACTTCTGCTTATTTTTCCACGCCGATCTCAGCAGTGATTCTCCCTTGCTCACACACACAATCAGGTGCAGCCCTAATTACTATCAATGGACCAGCTGAAAGCCTTTAGCTGGCTGGCTGCTACTGTGTGAACCCAAATCCTGCTTTAAGAGCTGTTTGCAGTGGAAATAAAGAACAAAGTTAGGTTTCTTTGTGATGGCTGATGTGTTTGCTCATAGAAAACTAGCAATAGCATTTAGATAAAGAACAGTCCATGTAAATAGTTTCATCTGCTGTATTTCCCCCTGCATCAACAATCATAGGGTCAATATCATACATTGGCACAGATGAGTCTTTCATTAAGGCACTATCATGAGAATGCTTATTCCCTTGCTGCCATTCTCTATTATAGATAGGGTCTGGATCAGTGTTCATACCTGAGCCTCTCCTGCTATCATTATTCCTCTCTGTATAGCCTGGCCAATATGTAATCCAATTCTGATGTCCAGCCTTCCAATCTTGATCCCTGGACGCTGGATCTTCTCTCACATACCTTCTGGCCTTGGTCTGAAAGTCCCTTCCACATGCAGTCTTCTCTCTTCCAGGTAGCCACTGGTGATTCCTATCTCTGCCACTCCATTCCTCTGGCTGAATCCAGTCCAATGGACTCTGCTGGCTTTTGGAATACCTCCCAGTATGAGTACTGCCTTGGAATCTCCCAGACCTTCCAATGGCCTTTCTTCTCTTCCTTCCAGAGAGTTTCCTTCTCTCTCTATCTGCTTGGCTTGGCTTCTGTTTCTCCAGGTGATACTGGTGCTTGTAGCCGTTGCTGTCTCTGTATCTCTTCCTCCCTCTGTAGCTTTTGCTGAAGCTCTCCCTGAAGCTGTTCTTGAAACTGTTGCTGAAACTGTTTCCTGAAGAATAAGCTCTATTCTTATTCTTTCCTAATGTGTGCTGCTCCCTAACACAGCGCAGCTGTGTTGAATCAGGCCCTGCCCTTTGAGATGAGTGCTTAGGGATTACCTCATAGCTCTCTTGATTGCACACACATTCTCTCACTTCAGCCCCTCTCATGGCTGCTGGAAACCTGGTGCATTCTGGGACTGGTAGTCTTTTATGTGAAAACTCTGTTTTCTTGCTTCTACCAGAACTGACAGGTTGCTTGTTCAGAGTCACATCATCTTTTCTATAGCTCCTACCTGAGCTATGATAAGCTTCCTTATCACAAGCCCTACAGACGTGGTCTTCTTGTCCCCGCTGAAAAAGCTGATTTTTCGTGATTTATTTCTCTTTTTTCTTCGGTTCGACGCCGGTCTCTTTCCCGCCCGGACTCGCGACGCCGTTGCGAGTCCTTCTCTTATTTTTCGGTTTTTCTGATTTTCTGTCAGTTTCGTTTTCGGTTTTTTCACTGGCAGCCCGGTCCTTTGACCTTGCAGGGGCCCTTTTTCCCCCGATGGCTGCCAGTGGTTTCAAGAGGTGTGTTCAGTGTGACAGGAATATGTCACTCACTGACACACACGATAATTGCCTCCGCTGCCTTGGCCCGGATCACGAGGAACTGATCTGTGGGGCCTGCAGCAAGATGTCCTCCAAAGCGTTAAGGAGTCGGCGGCATCAGCGGGAACGAATCTTCGCTGATCCCACCCGTACCCGGACCTCGTCGGAGGCCTCGGCGTCCAGAGGCTCCAGCTCTGACCATCGCCGGAGTTCCTCCGACAGGGGTTCTCCCTCCGGGGACCATCATCGGAAGGTAAAACCCGTGAGGGCGGCGTCGGTGGACGCTCCTGGTTCTGCGAGGGCCAGGTCGCATAGCCCCGATAGCTGTCCCGGGTCTTTGGAGAAGGAACCTCACCCGAAGCGACCTCGTCTGGAATCGGAGATGCCTGCTCGGGTAAGTCCTGTAGTCCTCCTGGACTCGCCTCCGAGGGGTCCGACGTCGGGCCCGACGACGTCGGGGCCCGAGTCGGGGGCTGCTGGGTCACCTGAGGTCGGACTCAGGTTGACGGCCTTGGAGAGCAGACTGTCTGCCTTCATGGACCAGCAGCGGGCACTGATCGCTAGCCTCGCTGGCGCCTCTGCCCTGACCGCCGGGACGTCGACGTCTAAGTCGACCCCGGAGACCGAGCCGATCCTCGAGTCCATGCGGGCTCGGGTCGATCCTCGGTCGAGGTCACCTTCGGCCTCCCGTTCGGGACCGAGGTCGTCGACGCCGACGCCAACAGGGCCAGCAGGCCAAGGGACGGGGTAACGGATCCCGTAGGCAGCAAGCCCCCAAGCCTGCACCACCGGCCCCTGCACAGCAGGGTGGGGGTTTTTGACTTCATCAGCATAGCCTCTCCCCCTCAGCTGGTTCCTCCCAGCACAGGAGGCCGGCTGGTTCATTTTGCCCACAGGTGGTCCAACATCACATCAGATGCCTGGGTGCTTCATGTTGTGAAAGAAGGCTATCTTCTCCACTTCCATCAAGTCCCTCCCTCCTATTTCCCGGGAGAGCCTCCACGACTCCCTCTGCACAGGGACTTACTCCTTCAGGAGTTAGCAAGTCTTCTTCAGGAACAGGCTGTGGAACCGGTGCCCCACCACCTGAGGGGTCAAGGCTTCTATTCCAGGTATTTCCTAATACCAAAAAGAACGGGAGGCCTCAGACCCATCCTGGACTTGCGCAACCTCAACAAGTTCCTCGTCAGGGAAAAGTTCAAGATGCTTACCCTTGGAATCCTTCTGCCCTACCTCCAGCAGGGAGATTGGCTATGCTCCTTGGATCTAAAGGATGCCTACACGCACATCCTCATACACCCAAGCCACCGCCAATACCTAAGGTTTGTGGTGGCAGGAAATCATTACCAGTACCGAGTACTGCCCTTTGGCCTATCCTCCGCACCACGAGTCTTCACAAAATGTCTCGCGGTGGTGGCGGCTTATCTCCGGCTTCAGGGCCTCTATGTCTTTCCGTACCTGGACGACTGGCTCATCAGAGCATCGTCCTCTCCAGAAGTCAAAAAAGCCACACACCGCACTGTGACTCTTCTGCAGTACTTGGGCTTTGTCATAAACTTCGCAAGGTCCACTTTGCTCCCCTCGCAAGATCTCGAGTTCATCGGCACAAGATTGCACACTCTTCAGGCACGAGCTTTCCTGCCTCTCGACAGGGCTCAACGGCTCATGGACCTAGCCGGCCGTTTTCGCAGCCAGTCCCTGGTCTCAGCCAGGCGCTTCCTGAGACTACTCGGCCATATGGCTTCCACCGTCCACGTGACCCCCAATGCCCGCCTGAATATGCGACCTGCTCAGTGGTGCCTTCGCAAGCAGTGGCAACAGGCCACGGGCGGCCTAGCCGACTTAGTGCGCATCTCCGGCCCGCTGGCCTCTTCTCTACAGTGGTGGCTTCACCGTCCAAACCTGGTGCTGGGAATGCCTTTTCAGTCTCCTCCGCCGGCTCAAGTGCTGACGACCGATGCTTCTCTCCTAGGATGGGGAGCGCATTGCCAAGGGGCATGTACTCAAGGTCTCTGGACCACGTGGGACTCTGCGCAGCAGATCAACTTCCTGGAGCTCAGAGCAATCCGTCTGGCTCTCAAGGCTTTCTCCCACCTGACTTCTCACCAGTCCGTCCTTGTCCAGACGGACAATCAAGTTGCCATGTTCTACGTGAACAAACAGGGAGGCACGGGCTCCCTCCTTCTCTGTCGAGAAGCACAGAGGCTCTGCTCTTGGGCCGTCAGTCACGGCATTCTTCTCAAGGCAGTTTATATCCCAGGCCAAGAAAATTGCCTGGCGGACAAACTCAGCAGAATCCTCCAGCCGCACGAGTGGCGCCTGGATCCCTTGGTAGTTCAGAAACTTTTTCTGAAGTGGGGCCTCCCCACGATGGATCTCTTTGCCAGTCCTCTCAAACCGGCAACTTCCTCGCTTCTGCTCTCGGCAGCCGCATCCCCTTCGAGTAGCGGCGGATGCTTTTCTGCTCTCATGGTCGGAAAGCCTTCTGTATGCCTTTCCTCCCATACCGCTAGTCTCTCGAACTCTTTTCAAGGTTCTCCGAGACAAAGCTTCCATGATCCTGATAGCTCCTCGCTGGCCCAGACAGCCATGGTTTCCACTCCTGCTGCAATTAGCGATGGAGGATCCGTTCCCTCTGGGGTTTCAACCAGATCTCCTAACACAGGATCAGGGGTCCCTGCTACACCCCAACCTCAGATCTCTCAATCTAATGGCCTGGCTGCTGAAAGGGTAGTCCTTGCTCCCCTTCTACTGCCGGCAGAGGTGGAGGAGGTCGTCCTAGCTTCCTGACGACCTTCTACCCGCAAATGCTACGCCCTTAAATGGCGTTGCTTTTCCGCTTGGTGTGCCCAGCAGTCTCAGGATCCCTTCTCCTGCTCGGTGTCGGTGATCTTGCAATACTTGCTCTACCTCTCAAACCTGGGACTTAAGTCCAACTCCGTCAAAGTTCACCTCAGTGCTCTTTCGGCACATCATGTGCCGGTGGACGGCAGACCTCTTTCCAGCGACCCTCTCGTGGCGAGGTTTCTCCGAGGTCTCCTTCTACTTAAACCACCTCTGCGCCCGCCAGCGCCTGACTGGGATCTGAATGTGGTTTTACAGCGGATCACCTGTCCGCCTTTTGAACCTATGGCTACCTGTCCTCTCCGTTTTCTTTCTTGGAAAACCTTATTCCTGATAGCCCTCACTTCCGCTAGACGCGTAAGTGAATTGCAGGCCCTCGTGTCTGATCCCCCTTACACTCGGTTCTACAAAAATCGGGTAGTCCTACGGACTCACCCTAAATTTCTTCCAAAAGTGGTCTCCCCTTTTCACATCAATCAGGAGGTGGTACTTCCGACCTTCTTTCCCAGGCCACACTCCAGCCGAGCTGAAATGGTCCTGCATACCCTGGACTGTAGAAGGGCATTGAACTTCTACCTTGACCGTACGCGAGAGCACCGTAAAGCTGCTCAGCTTTTTGTGTCTTTTGACCCCAATAAATTGGGGCTCCCTGTCTCCAAGCGTACTCTGTCCATCTGGGTTGCTGACTGTATCGCTTGGGCTTATGGGGCAGCCGGACTCTCGTTAGAAAGTCGAGTCACGGCTCATTGTGTTCGGGCGAAGGCTACGTCAGTGGCTTACCTCCGCTCTGTTCCATTGGCAGACATCTGCCGGGCCGCTACTTGGTCTTCGAGCCAGACTTTTGCGGTCCATTACTGCCTCGAGAGGGAGTCCCGCAGGGACAGTGCTTTCGGACAGGCAGTCCTCCGAAATCTCTTCGAGGTTTGAGCAACTCCTACCCTCCATCCCGGATGGGGGCTACCGGTGGGTAATAATTCAGTGAAGATTCCTTCCTTCTGTACCGCTGAGCTAGAGGGAGCTCATTTTTGTGCTTAGGGTCTCCGGTAGCCTTAAGCTTGGGAGTCCCATATGTGAGGACTGACTTCCTGCTTGGTCCTGGAGAAAGCGTAGTTACTCACCTGTAACAGGTGTTCTCCAGGAGCAGCAGGAATCAGTCCTCACCACCCTCCCTCCTCCCCTTGGAGTTGCAATTATCTGCTTTAGTTTTTTTGCAAATTTTTATGCTGTCTTTTAGCTATGTCATCTGACTGGCTAAGATGGCACCCTTGGGCGGGAAGGGGACCGCGCATGCGCGCTGCAATTCCCAAAGGCTTTCTTTGAAAGCTGGGGAAAATTGCTCCGCGAGGGCTCCATCGGCGCCGACGTCACCCATATGTGAGGACTGATTCCTGCTGCTCCTGGAGAACACCTGTTACAGGTGAGTAACTACGCTGTTCCTGATGTGGTTTGGTAGAGAGTTCCAGAGGGATGGGGCATAGAGTTCAAAGGCTCTGTTGCAGGTCCGTTGTGTTGCCTTGGTCCTTTTGTGGGGGACTGCAATGGAGCTGTTGGAGGATTGTCTGGTCGTTCTGCTGTGGGTTGGTCGAGGTAGTAGGGAGCAGAGTGGGGTGCCTTGTGTTTGGTGGATGGTTTTGTGGGTGAGTAGAAGAGCTTTGTATTTGATTCTTGCTTCGATGGGGAGAATATGGAGGTCCCTCAGAATTGGGGTGATGTGGTCCCTTTTCTTTGCATTGTGAATTATTCTCGCCGTGGTGTTTAGGGCAATTCGGAGAGGATTGGTTTGTGTGGCAGGTAGGCCATGGTAGATTATGTTGCAGTAGTCTAGATGAGGGAGTGTCAGAGCTTGCATTACTGTCCTGAAGTCCTGTGGTTCGAGGAGAGGTCGGAGACGTTGTACCGTTTTTGCCTTGTGGAATACTGTTTGAGTGGTCTTGTTGATTTGCTGCTTAAGGGTTAGGGCTTGGTCAATGATAATGCCGAGATATCTTATGTGTGGTTGTATTTGGATTTGCATGGTTCCCATGGTGATGTGAGTGGGTGGTTTGAAGTCTGGGTCTTTTGTCACTTGTGACGCTGCAGCATTGCCAGAAGCCATGGAAACAGATGGTGACCCGGTGGAAGGTCCGGGTACTGCAGGTAAATGCAAGATTTTCCCTTCTCAGCACAAGATGCACATGGCTAATCAGCTAACACAGCTCACCTCGGGGGAGGGGAGAAGCAGAGTTGCTGATTGGGCACACCCTAGCTGGAGGCGGGTTCCCCAGAGCAGAGGCAGCTTGTTAAACAGGAAGAAGGAAGACAGAAAGAGAACAGGAATGAGAACGAGACACAGAAACCGAGGAGGAGGAAGGAAATACAGGAAACAGAAGAAGCAGATGTGTGCTTTAGAGATGGAGCAGAGCAAAGACAAAGGAAGCAACTTGGAAGGCAGGAAGTAGCCTTGGATGCCAGAACCTTTGACTTTGAAGGTGAAACGCTCCCCAGCTGCAATTCCAGGAGAACGCTTGCCAAGCCAAGAAGCAGGTACCAGGGAGACTCAGTGCATGGAAGAACCTTCTGGGAGCAAGAGAAGGGTGAGGCACTGAGAGACCCAGGGATAAAGCCTATGCTTTTGGAACAGAGAGCTGACCCGTGGAAAGAATGGCAGAATGCTAAAGAACTTTCAGGCATTCCTCAACACAAGGTACAGGGTGTCTTTAATTCTGATAACAGCTTTTATGAGAAGCCAGACTGTGTGAATGCTTATTTTAAAACCCAGGGCAAACCCAGGTTTTATGAGGGCAGTTGGCTGCAACCAGAAGCTCATTCAGATAAACCCTGCTTTTCTCCTCCAACTGCTGACAGAGTTAGCAAGCAAGCTAGCTATAAGGACGTAGCAGATATATTTGCTAGAGATATATGCCAGAAGGCTTTAGGAGGTCCTAAGTTTGAATTGCTGTCTAAAAATCCTTCACCTGCAAATGAACTGACTTACCCAGTACTTGCTGACAGAGACAAGTGGGGGAGGGGTAACGCCAGTGCACTGAATGAGCAGAATAAGAGAGACGGCATTGTTTGTTTGCCTGAAGAAAAACCCACAAGCTATCACTCACCCCAGGAAGGAGTTAATTCCCCGCCTAGCCCATATAGTAAGCAGGCTGAAGCACTCCTGAAAGAGTTTAAAGATTTCCTAGAGAAACGAACTATTCCTGGACAGAAAGTAGCTGAGTCAGTACAGAGCCCAGAAGCACAAGTGCCATTGGTTCTTCCCTTACCAATGGTGGATTTGAATCAGCCAATGGACTGCTCAACCTGTCTCATAGACAAAGAATAGTCAAGCAAAGCTTGTGTGGTCATTCGTTATAATATGCCGAAATGCATGCTGTTTAAGTTCCTTACCTGAAGAGCTTATGAAGAGATAAGAATAAGCTGAAGCATAACTTAGTTACAGTGCATGAACTTTATTGTTTTGCTCTTTGTTTAAGTGATTTCAAAGTAAAGCTCACATGACAGGAATGTGAACTCCTGTGTTGAAGCACAGTTTTGAACACAGTGTTGGAAAAAGCCTGTTTTCCTTTTGTTCTTGTTTTGGCTACAAAATATATTCCTTTACGCCTGTTCCATTCCACCACGGAGCGGGAGAAATAAATCCTTATGTAAAAAAATATTCTTTATACCTGCCTTGTCATTCGACCTTCACAACTACAACTTAACCTCAAGGCACACCCCTCCCCAAACCCTCAAGGTTAGGGAGCGGGTGCTGGCTATAAAGTGGCGTAGTATTAAGGATTCGGCACAGGCGCAAAAGGAGCCACAGCAGGAGCGGCAGAAGAACTTCTTCCACTGGACCCCGGCCGAAGAGCTGACGAGCCCAGCAGAGCAAGAAGGACTGCAAAAGGCTACAGGAGCCAATCCTGACGTGCTCGGAATACACCTCTGCCAGGTAAAGGGTATCCACCCCGGGTTGTGAAGGATACCAGGGCGAGGGTGTCCCCTAGTGGTAATTGGGGAAAGCAAGAAAAAAAATTTTTTTTTAGGAAACATAGAGAAGTTAGTGTTGGGATACCGCATTTGGGTCTGTGTTCTCTTTCCATTACAGGAGCCCCAAGATGGCGATGGATCCTAAAGAGATTTTCACCTGGATGGCGAAGCAGCTAGAGCGCCAGGCTGACCTCGCATTGGAAGCACAGCAGAGGGCCACTGCAAGCTTAAAAGAGCAGCAGCAACCCCTACTGACTCTGTTGGAGGAGTGCTTGCAGGAGAGAAAGCGAGTGAGTGGGAGGCTCTGAGCCCTGGTTATTGGGGGTAAATGCTCAACTGAAATTTTGAGCACCTCCCCAAAATATTTCTGCACCATTTCCAAGGGAGACAAGAGTGGAGACCTTGGAAAGTTTAACAGATATAGATTATTCCGACGGGCAAGATTTTCAAGGTGCTCAGTTTTCCTTGTCAGTACAGCCCTTTCTTTCATCAGAGCTACATGGTCCTCCTGAAGGTGCCTAAGATCTTCCTTAACCTGTAATAAAGAACCCGCTTGCAACTCCTGGTTCTTGGAAGCTTCCAACTTCACAACAGATATCTCAGTACCCACAACAGTAGACAGGGTAGTGGTCAAAGCAGAGATGGCATCCCACAGCACATCCAATGTAATCACTGCTGGCTTCTCTAACACCCGACTCATAGGAATCAGCCTTCCTCCAGGCTCTGACAGCCGCGGAACCACCGCACGAGGGGACGGTTCATCTGCGCCGCCTCCCTCTGGCTGACTCTCCCCTCCGGAGAACAGGGCAGACCCTTGCAGCACTTGCACCTCGCCACCGGGCTGCGGAATGCTCACCCGAAGCCCCGGCGACGAAAGAAAACCAACGCCGTCAGAAGAAAGAACACTTCCGAGTTGTGCCGGGGGCGCCCGCTGATCCAGAGACAGACTCACTCCTGATGCACCCAGCACGGATAGTGGCTCTTCTGCCGTGCTGGCAAAGACGCCAGAGCAGAGCCTAGCCGGTGCTGTGCAGAAGCTTTGCCTGCTAGTGCACCCGGCAGGTTCTCCACGTTTGCACAAGACTTGCAAGTAAGGAGCAGCGGTGCAATGTAGGCAGCTTTCCCCAACTCTGCGGTCCCGCTCCGGAGGAGGAGGGCGGCAAACGTCACCCCGGAAGGCCAGGAGGGTGGTTTGTTGACCCGGCAGCAAAGGTAAGGAGAGGAGTTGGAAGATTTGGGGAGCAAGTTTTTTGGCGTGAAAAAAAAAATCAGTGGGCCCGGCCGCGTGGCGCTGGTGCGGGCCGTCGACGGAAACATTTTTCAGGCATTTAGGGGAGGTTGATGCCGGGTCGCGAAGCTCAGGGGGAGTGTTCCTGGCTGCCGGCTTGCCTTGTTCTTTCAGATAGACCTCTTACTGAGTAGCCTGCTAAAAAAAAAAAAAAAGGAAGAGAGAAAACAGAAGTCGGGAGAAGCTGACAAAAGCAGGGGGGTTTTTGGTTTCTCTGCTGTCGGCTCACAGGATTTTGCAGGGCCGCTGCTCAGCACGAGGGAGAAGCAGCTTACGGCTGCCGGTTCAGAGCGCGGCTGCTATGCCTTCTAAGCCTCATTGTATAGTATGTGGGGCCAAGAAGGGCACAGCTTCGTGGGGGTGTGAAGCCTGTTTGAGGGAAGCCTCGGCCACAGAGCTTGCCAGGGAGAATAAGGAGCAAGTACTGGGGTTTCAGGCGGAAGGTCCGCTCTCGCAGGCAACAGAGGTGGCCCGAGTAGAGCCGGTAGCGGGGCCGTCCTCGGCCTCAGACCTTCCTCCCCCTCAAGGGGAGTTGCCCAAAGAGTTGTCCTCCATTTTCTCACAGGAGCTTTTCTTGCTGTTGCAGCAGTCTCTATTGGGCAGTGTTCAGCAGCAAAAGGGCACCTCGGGAGGAGGAAGTGACGTCACCGGAGCCGATGGCGGCTTGAAGGAGCTGCTCCAGCACTGACCCAGCCATCGGAGGGAATGCACAGCCCCCCGAAGGTAGAAAACGGACGCCCCGGGTGTGGGAAGCTGTCGGGAGGTGGCAGAGGCCGGCAGAAAGCCGGCGGCGGCAAAACATAGCGGCGGTGAGCCGTGATCGCAGGAGTGAAGGGCAGCCGCGTGCAGCAGAAAATGGCGCCCGGAGAGACGGCGTGCTCTGTGTGAGAGGCAGGAAAGGGGCAGTGAGGAGCTGGAGCCATGCACCCTCAACAACTGAAAGACTATCAGGCTGAACAGCAGTGGAGGTACTGTAGTGTTGGAGGTGAGAAGGAGCTGAGGAGTATGATCTTCGGGCATTGAGAAGGCAGCAAGAATTGTATGCCTGCAGAGCTGAGACCAGAGGGGAGAGCTGTGAGGCTGGAGAGACCCCTGGAGGGGCAGTGAGAGGACCTGGTGCCCACAAGAGGCAGGCAGGGGAAGAGTGTGCATAAGTGGAGTGAGAAAGGACAGTAATATTTCAAATACCGTGCATGTGAGCCTGTGAAAAAGGGAGATAAATTCATTGCCAGGTGGAGAATTTGGCTCAGGGATGACTACCAGAAGAAAAGCAGCCGACCTCAGAGAATATGTGTACTCTGGATCGCAAGGAGGGAAGAGCGACTCGGGGCAGATGGAGAACAAAAAGCTCCAAGATGGGCCTGGTGAGCAGGGGAGAGAAGTAGAGATGGAGAATGTAAAAGCCCCTGGAATGGAAGCCGCGCAAAACGTCACCAGAGCGGAGCTAAGAGACTGGTTTCTTGAAATCAAAAAAGAAGTGCAGTCTGTGAAAAGTGAGTTGAATGAACTGTTGGGGCCTCTGAAGGAAGAGCTTGGAGAACTGGTGTGTAGAATGGGAGACCACGAGAACCGTTTGCAGGAGATTGAACAGCAACAGGCGGAAGAGGCACAGAGGGGTGCAAAGTTGGGATCGCAATACGAGGCCTTGCTGTATAAGTTGGAGGATTTGGAAAATCGATCCCGCCGCAATAACTTGAGAATCCGTGGAGTTCCAGAGGAGAAAGAATTTCAAGATACAGAAAAAGTGGCCAAGTCTGTATGTTTTGAGGTGCTACGGAAAGGTGGAGAGGAGGTGGCAGCGGTGGACTTACAATTTGAGAGAGCACACAGAGCATTGGAGCCACCAGTTGGTAACAGGCCCAGGGATATTATAGTTTGCCAGGCACGTTATAAAATCAAGGAGCAGATTGTTAACAAAGTGAGGAGGGGCGGAGCCCTCATCTGGCAGGGGTATCCAGTGAATATATTTGAGGACCTTTCAGCGGGTACGTTGCAGAGAAGGAGGGCAATGCAACCAGTTACACAACAATGGCGGAGAGTGGAAATTTCTGAAGGACCAAGCAGGAAGTCAGTCCTCACATATGGGTGACGTCGGCGCCGACGGAGCCCTCGCGGAGCAATTTCCCCAGCTTTCAAAGAAAGCCTTTGGGAATTGCAGCGCACATGCGCGGTCCCCTTCCCGCCCAAGGGTGCCATCTTGCTCAGTCTTCTTTTTTCCACGGAGCCCTACAGACGCTGTTTGTGATTGCCGCAGAAAAAGTTGATTTTATTTCTTATTCTTTCTCGGTTCGACGCCGGATCCTTTTCCCGCCTGGACCCGCTACGCCGGTATCGGGTCCGTTCTTTATTTTTCGGTTTTTTTGTCCTTCGTGGCAAGCGTTCGCGCCATTTATTATTTTTCACTGGCAGCCCTGTCTTTTGACCTCGCAGGGGCCCTTTTTCCCTCGATGGCTGCCAGCAGGTTTAAAAAGTGTGATCGGTGTAAGAAACTTATGTCTCTTACCGACACACACGACTGCTGCCTCCGCTGCCTCGGACCCGATCATGACCCGATGATCTGTGGTCCGTGTAGCAAGATGTCTTCAAAAGCGTTGAGGACTCGGCAGCATCAACGGGAACGAATCTTCTCTGACTCCGCGTCTGGCCGGGCCCGGACCTCGTCAGAGGCTTCGACATCCCGGGACTCCGGTCCTGAGCATCATCGGAGTTCCTCTGAGCGGGGGTCTCCTGCCCGGGAACATCATAGGAAGAAAAAACCCGCGAGGGCGGCATCAGTGGACGCTCCTGGTTCCTCGAGGGCCAGGTCGCATAGCCCCGATAGCCGTCCCGGGTCCTCGGAGTCGGAGAGGCCTTAGAAACATCCTCGTCTCGAAATGGAGTCGCCTGGACACGTGAGTACTGTAGTCCTCGTGGACTCGCCTCTGAAGGAGCCGCCGTCGGGGCCCAAGTCGGGGCTGCTGGGTCTCCTGAGCTTGGACTCAGGTTGACGGCCTTGGAGAGAAGTTTGGCTGCCTTCATGGACCAGCAGCGGGCATTGATCGCTGGCCTCGCCAATGCTTCTGCCCCGGCCACCGGGACATCGACGTCCAAGTCGACCCCGGAGACCGAGCCGATCCTCGAGTCCATGCGAGCTCGAGTCGATCCTCGGTCGCGGTCTCCCTCGGCCTCCCATTCGGGACCGAGGTCGTCGACGCCGACACCCTCGGCATTGGGGCGGAGGGCATTAGTGCCCGCCCGACCGGAGCCGCTCGATTCCTCCTCCGAGGAGTCAGACTGGGAAACGGAGGACGAAGAGTCACCTGGTACTTTTCGGACTCGGTGTGTCCCATCGGACTCACCTGAGTCCGAACCTCGGAGACGGTCCCCCCCGGAGGACACCCGGTTCTCGGACTTCGTGCGGGATATGGCCAAGACCTTGGCATTCCCCGCGGATCCCGAGGAGGAGCCTCGAGCCAAAGAGCTCGATGCCCTCTAGTATGACTCTCCCCCGAAGGAGGCCTTTACTGTACCGGTTCCTCCGATGCTGGAACGACTTCTCTTCCGCATGTGGGAGAGCCCGGCGTCGGCGCCGGTGTTAAGCAAGTGGGTCAATTCCATTTATCGAGTCCACAAGAGCCCCGGGTTCCAAAAGACACAACTACCGCACCATTCCATGGTGGTGGAATCGGCCATGCATCGACTCAAGAGTCAGAAGATGCACTCCTCGGTGCCTCCCGGCCGGGAGGCCCGGAACCTGGATGCCCTCGGTAGAAAGTGCTTCCAGGGCTCTATGCTTGCTTGTCGAGTCCAGACCTACCAGCTCTATATGGGCATGTATCTCCGAGATCTGGCAAAAGAAATTGCCGGGTTCTCTGCTGGTCTCTCCGAGGAATCTTTGCAGAGGTTCCAAGCCTTGTCCACTGGAATACGAGAGTGCTCGAAGTTTATCTCTCAAGCAGCCTACGATGGCTTCGAAGCATCGGCTCGAGTAGCCGGGGCCGGCATCGGTGCCCGCCGACAGGCTTGGCTTCAGTCATCCGACCTTGAGCCATGGGTACAGGACAAGTTGGTCGATGTCCCCTGCAGAGGTGAAAACCTCTTTGGCAAACCCATGGCTGAAAAGGCTGCACAGATCGAGACCGAGACTCTGACCAGAACTAGGCTGTCCAGAAAAACCTCTGCCCCTTCTCAGAAGAAGAAGGGCTCGGGGAAAAAGCCCTTTTACCCGAGGAAGGCGGCTGCCTATAAACACTACCCTCAGTATCAGGACTCAGCAGCTCCCCAAAAGGGTCAGCAGGCCAAGGGACGGGGTAATGGGTCCCGTAGGCAGCAGGCCCCCAAGCCCACAACACCGGCCCCTGCTCAGCAGAGTGGGGGTTTTTGACTCCATCAGCATAGCCTCTTCCCCTCAGCTGGTTTCTCTCAGCACAGGAGGCCGGCTGGTCCACTTTGCCCACAGGTGGTCAGCCATCACCTCAGATACCTGGGTGCTTCATATAGTTCAGAAAGGCTATCTTCTACACTTTCACCAGGTACCTCCTTCCTACTTTCCAGGGGAGCCTCCAAGACTCCCTCTGCACAGGGACTTACTCCTTCAGGAGTTAGCAAGTCTTCTTCAGGAACAGGCTGTGGAACCGGTGCCCCACCACCTGAGAGGTCACGGCTTTTATTCCAGGTACTTTCTGATACCAAAAAGAACAGGAGGCCTCAGACCCATCCTGGACTTGTGAAACCTCAACAAGTTCCTGGCAAGGGAAAAGTTCAAGATGCTTACCCTTGGAATCCTGCTGCCCTACCTCCAGCAGGGAGACTGGCTATGCTCCTTAGATCTCAAGGATGCCTATACTCACATCCTTATTCATCCAAACCACAGACAATATCTCCGGTTTGTTGTGGGAGGAAATCATTACCAGTACAGAGTACTGCCCTTTGGCCTATCCTCCGCCCCCAGGGTGTTCACCAAATGCCTAACAGTGGTGGCGGCCTATCTAAGACTTCAAGGCCTTTTTGTGTTTCCATACCTGGACGACTGGCTCATCAGGGCCCAGTCTTCCCAAGAGGCCACTCAGGCCACTCATCGCACTGTGTCTCTGCTCCAGCACTTGGGCTTTGTCATAAACTTCGCAAAGTCCACTTAGCTCCCCTCTCAAGATCTCAAATTCATCAGCGCAAGGTTAAGCACACTTCAGGCGCGGGCCTTCCTGCCTCTAGACAGAGCACACAGGCTCATGGATCTCGCCAGCCACTTTTACAGCAATTCCCTGGTCTCTGCCAGGCAATTTCTGAGACTGCTCGGCCATATGGCTTCCACGGTCCATGTGACCCCCAATGCCCGCCTGAACATGCGACCTGCTCAGTGGTGCCTTCGCACTCAATGGCATCAGGCCACGGGGAGCCTGGCGGACTCAGTACAGGTCTCCGACCTGCTGGTCTCTTCTGTGCGGTGGTGGCTTCTTCTGCCAAACCTGCTACTGGGAGTGGATTTTCAATCTCCTCCGCCTTCTCAGGTACTAACAACTGATGCTTCTCTCCTGGGTGGGGGAGCACATTGCCAAGGGACATGTGCTCAAGGCCTCTGGACTCCTTGGGAGTCTGTGCAGCAGATAAACTTCCTGGAGCTCAGAGCCATCCGCCTAGCTCTGAGAGCCTTCTCCCACCTCACTTCTCACCAGTCTGTGCTGGTCCAGACGGACAATCAAGTTGCAGTGTTCTACGTGAACAAACAAGGAGGCACAGGCTCCTTCCTTCTCTGTCAGGAGTCACGAAGACTGTGCTCTTGGGCCGTCCACCACGGCATCCTCCTCAAAGCGGTCTGTCTCCCAGGTCAGGAAAATTACCTGGCAGACAAGCTAAGCAGGATCCTCCAACCACACGAGTGGAGATTGGATCCATTGGTGGTTCAGCGGATCTTTCTCAAGTGGGGACTCCCCACCATGGATCTGTTTGGCAGTCCTCTGAACCGGCAACTTCCCATATTCTGCTCTCGACAGCCGCATCCTCTCAGAGCAGCGGCGGATGCTTTTCTGATTCCATGGTCCACAGGCCTCTTGTATGCCTTTCCTCCCATGCCGCTGGTGTCTTGAACACTCTTCAAAGTTCTCAGAGACAAAGCCTCGCTGATCCTAGTGGCTCCCCGGTGGCTGAGACAACCTTGGTTCCCGCTTCTAATGCAGCTGGCGGTGGATACTCCTCTTCCTCTGGGGTTTCAGCCCGATCTCCTGACACAGAATCAAGGGTCTCTCCTACACCCCAACCTCCGGTCCCTTCATCTGATGGCCTGGCTGCTGAAAGGGTAGTCCTTGCTCCCCTCCAGCTGCCTCGGGAGGTGGAAGAGTTTGTCTTGGCCTCGAGGAGGCCTTCCACCCGGAAGTCCTACGCTCTTAAGTGGCGTCGGTTCTCCATTTGGTGTGGTCAGCAGTCTGAGAATCCCTTCTCCTGCTTGGTAGCAGTGGTCTTGCAATACTTGCTTTACCTCTCCAATCTGGGCCTTAAGTCCAACTCTGTCAGAGTCCACCTCAGTGCTCTCTCTGCACATCACGCACTGGTGGATGGCAGGCCTCTTTCCCACCACCCTTTGGTGGCTCGTTTTCTCTGAGGCCTTCTTCTCCTTAAGCCTCCTTTACGCCCACCAGCCCCTGAATGGGATCTGAATGTGGTCTTGCAGCGGATTAACTGTCCACCTTTTGAGCCTATGGCTACCTGCCCTCTTCGTTTTCTTTCCTGGAAAACTTTGTTTTTGGTAGCCCTTACTTCTGCTAGGCGCGTTAGTGAACTGCAGGCCCTAGTGTCTGATCCTCCTTACACTAGGTTCTACAGGAATAGGGTCATCTTACGTACTCACCCTAAGTTTCTTCCAAAAGTGGTTTCTACTTTTCATCTCAACCAGGAGGTGGTTCTTCCGACCTTCTTTCCCAGGCCGCACACCTGCCGGGCTGAAATGGTCCTGCATACCCTGGACTGTAGGAGGGCCTTATCCTTCTACCTTGACCTTACGCGAGAGCATAGAAGGGCTGTTCAGCTATTCGCTTCTTTTGACCCCAATAAGTTGGGGCTACCTGTCTCCAAGCGTACTTTTTCCATATGGGTTGCTGACTGTATCGCTTGGGCTTATGGGGTGGCCGGCCTCTCGTTGGAGGGTCGAGTTGTAGTAGCTGATAAGAATGCAATAAATAATACCCGGAGTCAGGCAAAGATTCAAGCCGGTTTAATGTGCACAGGCTCAGATTGCAGTAGCATTCAAAATGGTCTGAGCACAGAGCTCAGAAAAATGACAGTTTATATACTTTTCTTCTCCAGTGTAATACAGGCAAAACTCCTCATTGGCCACAGTGGCCCACTTACTCTCATCCAATAGATATCTCTGACCGGGCCCAGGACTCGCTCCACCTGCTTGGGTCTTACTAGCCACGGGTCAGCAATTAGACATAACACTAAACATAATACTTCTGCTAAAGTATACAGTATAGTCACGGCTCATCGTGTTAGGGTGAAAGCTGCGTCAGTGGCTCATCTCCGCTCTGTTCTGTTGGCAGACATCTGCTGGGCCGCTACTTGGTCTTCAAGCCAGACTTTTGCGGTCCATTACTGCCTAGAGAGGGAGTCCCGCAGGGACAGTGCTTTCGGACAGGCAGTCCTCCATAATCTCTTTGAGGTTTAGGCAACTCCTACCCTCCGGCCCTGGTGTTGGGCTACCGGTCGGGGGCGTTTTTCAGAGAAGATTCCTTCCTTCTGTGCTTCTGAGCTAGAGGGAGCTCATTTTTCCACTTGAGGCCTCCGGTAGCCTTAAGCTTGGGAGTCCCATATGTGAGGACTGACTTCCTGCTTGGTCCTGGAGAAAGAGTAGTTACTCACCTGTAACAGGTGTTCTCCAGGAGCAGCAGGAATCAGTCCTCACAAACCTCCCTCCTCCCCTTGGAGTTGCAGTCCTATCATTTCGTTTTTGCTAATTTTTTTGCTATCTTTTAGCTATGTCATCAGACTGAGCAAGATGGCACCCTTGGGCGGGAAGGGGACCGCGCATGCGCCCTGCAGTTCCCAAAGGCTTTCTTTGAAAGCTGGGGAAATTGCTCCGCGAGGGCTCCGTCGGCGCCGAAGTCACCCATATGTGAGGACTGATTCCTGCTGCTCCTGGAGAACACCTGTTACAGGTGAGTAACTACTCTTAAATACCGGTGGCTGCACCCTTTTGGATTATCATTTACCATTAACGGGCGGACATGGCGGACACAGTCGCCAGAGGAGGCGATGAAGGTCCTACGAGAGGTGGACTTACGACCCCAGGAGACATCCCGGGGGGTAGGCCCATCTACAGGACGAGGGCAGGAGCAGCGTGGAGATATCCCAGAGCGAAGGAATAAGCGGACAGCAGGGCAAGGTGAAGTGCTGCGAGAGGATCGATTGAGGGAGGAAACCTGAAGAAGCTTGAGGACTGAGAGCATGTTGGTTGAGCATTGAGGGGAGGGGGGTCGTGTTTGGTTTAAGAATATTTGTTTAAGTGATATAATTGTAATATGCATGGTAGTGTGGGGGAAGGAAGGTGGGGTGGTGGGGTGCGTGAGAGGAGGGGAGGGGATGTTGGAGGGTGTAGAGAAAGGAATATAGTAGGTGGTAGGGGAAGGTGGAGGGAGGGCAGCACAAGGGGGAGCGGATGGGGGAGGGGCAAATAGGGGGAGAGGTTAGGAGGAGTGAAGAGGAGGGGAGGTGGGGTGGGGAGGGGGCATGAGAGAGCGAGTGGGTGGAAGAGGGTGGGGGGAGAGAAGGACGGAGCAGGGGAAAGGGGGGGAAGGGCAAGTGCAAGCATATGGCTGGGGAAGGGGGGGCGCACTACTCCTAGGTTGTCCTCTGGAATTGACGGAGGATGAGGGGGGGAGGGGGAGGGGAGGGCAGGTGAGAGGACAGCAGGACTTGGGGAGGCTACTTGGAGCAGGTAGCAAGCGGGGGGGACGGGGCAAGGGGGAGGGTGGGTGGGGGGAGAGGGAAGGCGGGGGGGTGGAAGGAAGGGAGGGGAGGACTAGGGGAGTGGTAGTGAGCAGAGGAGAAAGTTAATGGTTATGACATTGAATGTAAAGGGGTTGCGTACGAGACAGAAAAGGCAATTGGTGGAGATGGAAGGTAGAAGAATGGGTGCGGATATTATGTGCATACAAGAAACACACTTGCGGGTGGGGCAGGAGTATTTGTTGGAATCTAGACAATACCCCAAGGTGGTCCTGGCGGGTCAAAGAATTAATACTAGGAAAGGGGGGGGTCGGTATCTTGGTGGTAGGGGAATATCATAATATGGTGAAGGATATCCGACGGGGGAAAGGAGGCAGGTGGGTGGGGGTGCTATTGCAAATTGACCGGGAAGAGGTGTGGGTGATAAGTCTATATGGTCCAAATGAGAAGCAGGGGGAGGCGTTTGAGCAAGTTTTGAAGGAATTGGAGGGATTTGGGGATGTTCCCATAATCTTGGGGGGAGATTTTAATTTGACATGTAATCCCCGAATCGATACTAGTGGGGGGCAGGGGGGAGGGGGCTGTGGGGATAGACGAAGCTTGCATAAACTGCGGGAAAGATTGGGTTTAGTAGATATCTGGCGGAGCTGGCATACAGGGGAACGGAAGTATACATTCTACTCTCCAGTACATGGCTCTTATAGCAGGTTAGACATGATTTGGGGGGGTGGAACTTGGCTGGAGAGAGTAAAGGAAGTGGAGCAGGGCTCAATAACCTGGTCAGATCATGCTACAGTGAGCGTACACTTTGACATGGGTAGAGTGGATGAAAGTCTCAAATTCTGGAAACTTAATGACTCCTTGCTGGAGGAGGAACAGCACGTGGGGAAGCTTAAGGATAGTATACAGGAATACCTCCGGTTTAATGATACGGGGGAGGTGCCTATGGGGGTAGTGTGGGATGGTTTAAAGGCGGTAGTCCGGGGACAGCTAGTGAGTTTGGGGGCGCTGGTAAAGAGGGAAAAAGGGGCAGTGGAAAAGGATTTACTGAGACAGTTGAGATGTTTGGAGGGTATGCATCAGAAAGTGTCGGATCCCCATACTCTTGCGGAACTTACTAAGGTACGAGCGGAGTTGAGCAAACTGCGGGCCCAAGAGATTGCGTTCCAGCTAACAGTACTAAAGCAGGCTCATTTTGAAGGGGGAAATCGGGTGGGGAGGTTGCTGGCAAGCCGCCTTAAGGGGAGGAGGCAGGCAACGTATGTAGAAGGCATACGTAATACTAAAGGGGAATGGGTACATAATTCTAAGGGAATCCGGGGGGTATTTAGGGAGTTCTATGAGAAATTATATGGAAGCGAACTATGGGCGGGAGAGCAGGAGATTGATGAGTTTTTGGAGGAATGTGGCCTACCGCAAGTGACTGGGGAGGAAAGGGAGCGGTTAGGACGGGAGATACAGGAGGAGGAGGTCAGGAGGGCTATTGCTACTTTGAAACTTGGGAAGGCGCCGGGATTGGATGGGTACATGGTGAAGTTTTATAAGGTAATGTCGGAACAAATCACGCCAGTTTTTACCAGGGTCGCGAATAGGGTTTTGCAAGGGGAGGGACTCCCGCGGACAATGGCGGAGGCTGGTATCACGGTCCTACCGAAACCAGGTAAAGACAAGGGGGTATGTGGATCTTATCGGCCCATATCCTTAATAAACTTAGATGCCAAAATTCTGGCAAAGGTGCTGGCGAATAGGATCCAGGACGTGGTGCCACAACTGATACACCCTGATCAGACGGGGTTTGTAAAGGGACGACGGGAGTGACAATGTGCGAAAGATTCTGAATGTTATGTGGCACCTCCAGAGAACTAAGGAATCGGCGGTGCTGGTCACTGTGGATGCGGAAAAAGCTTTTGATCGGGTGGAGTGGCCTTTTATGTTTAAGGTGTTGGAGAAAATGGGATTCGGAGGGCAGTATATTGGCTGGATAAGAGCTCTTTATCAGGGACCACGAGCTAGAGTTCGAGTAAATGGAGGGTATTCAGAGAGTTTCGAGCTTCATAGGAGTACTAGGCAGGGATGTCCACTGTCACCTTTACTGTTTGCATTGGCTATTGAGCCGCTGGCGGCCTTCATTAGGCGTACGGGGGATATCAAGGGAGTAATGCTCCGAGGGCGGGGAGAAAAGATAGGCCTTTTTGCGGACGACGTGATCTTTACTTTGGCACAGCCGCTTACAACACTACCAGTGCTGATGAAGGTTATTCAGAGGTACAGCCGGTTAGCGGGCTATAAAATGAATCAGGGGAAAACGGAACTGCTGGGATTTAACTTAGAACCCCGGGTGGAAGAAAGTTTGCGACACCATTTTAAGTTTCGGTGGGTGGCAGGGGGTTTCCGATATTTGGGGATCCAGTTGGGGACCCCTTTATGTCAGCTTCAGCACTGGAATTATCGGGGACTGGTAGAGCAAATCCGGCAGGATTTATCACGCTGGAGGGGGTTATATTTGTCATGGATGGGCCGTATCGCAGTGGTGAAAATGAATGTTCTCCCAAGGTTACTGTTTATATATATGTCATTACCTTGTAGGTTGGTAAGAAAGGAAATAGATCAGATGCAACAAATGCTTTTGCAATTTATTTGGGATGGAAAGCGCCCGAAAGTAGCTCGGGCTACTATGTACCGACCGAAGGAGGAGGGGAGGTTGGGGGTCCCATCGTTGCACCGATATTATGCGGCGGCGCAACTTCGGACATTGTTTGCGTGGAAGGAGGGGGTGGAGCGCCCAAGGTGGGTGGGGATGGAGGGGGAGGAGGGAGCAGGGGCTGGCGCCTGGATCTGGGATCCCAGGGTGGGACGGCGGGGGAAGGGGGAGGAGAATCCATATAGAGAGCTTACGAGACAAGTGTGGGTGAAATGGAGGGGGTATCTATTAGGGGTGAAGATGTACTCTAGGGAAACTCATATTCAGACGGTAATGGAGGATAAGATGGGGGAGGCGGCGGGGGTTTATAAGGGGTGGGGGAGAAAGGGTTGTGGAAACTTGGCCAAATGGTGGAGACTGGGGGGAGGGTCAGGGGATTTGAGGGGCTGCAACAGCAATATGGCTTGAGGGAGCAAGATCGATTTGCGTATATAGGTCTATGGTATTGGCTTCAACGGCGGGAGGTGAAACAAGATCTGTTGGCCAAACCTACACCATTTGAGGAGATGATGGGGAGTAATGGATTGCCTAATCGGATAATATCAAAGCTTTATAAACTCTTGGGGGAATTTAAGCAGGGGGATATACGGGGCCAGCTGCAGTGGGAGGAGGAGTTGGGAGGGCAGTGGGACTCAGAGAGGTGGGAAAGGATCTATATTCAGACTCATAAATTGGCCCCGGGGACAGCTATGCTGGAAAACACCTATAAGTTAAGGCTGAGAATGTATTGGACCCCGGTGTGGCTTCATGCTCTATACCCAGACAGCCCGGACCTTTGTTGGAAGGGGTGTGGGGTCCGGGGGGATCTTTTGCATATGGTCTGGAGTTGTCCTATTGTACGGGAGTATTGGATAGGGGTGGAGCGGCTTACGGGAGATATTACGAGGGTGCAGGAGCCTTTCACTCCCAGTATGGTGATATTAAATGAGGGGGTGGAGGGGGGGGGGAAGGGGGTGATTTAAGCCGATTACAGGGGTACTGTGTAATTGCAGGCCGGATGAGCCTTCTCCGTTGGTGGAAGAAAACGGGTGTTCCCCCATTAGCAGAGGTGGTGGGGAGAATGTAGCAGCTTAGGAGCTTCTGTGCTATAGAAGCACATCGGAAACATGATATTAAAAGGTACAACAGGGTGTGGGAGTGGTATGAGCAGTGGAGGGTAGGAGGGGTAGCACAGTGGTATGCGCAGGTAGAGAGGGAGGGGTCAGTACGGCGGTAAAGGCGGGGACTAAAACATTTACCCCTTCAACCCACTTGTATAGGACTGAGATTGCTGATACAGTTTGCATCTGTTGTTTATATCTACATCTGAAATCTGTGGTGAGCTTTCTTTTGGGATTGCATTGTATGTATGGGTTACCAAGATCTCGGTGTGGAGTTAAGGCTTTATGCCTGCTACGCTTAAAGGATTTTTGTTTTCTATTGCGGGAAGGGTGGTAGGGTGGGAGTTTTCTACAGGGAGGGTGGGGGAAGGGGGGGGTTATGTGGGAATATATATTGTTTTTCTATGCCTGTGTTTATAACTCGGTAGAGTACCAGTACGGAAGGTGGACGATATTAGGTTAATGTGGGCGGGAGGACCTCAGGAGATGGGAGGGGCCTCCGTATGTGCACCTTTAGGTGGTGTGGACATTGCTTAACCGTATACGTGGTGGAAAATGGGGTACGCACCGCGAGAGGGGTTCTCTCCAATCTGTTAATGAAGTATGGAATGTATAATGGTTTATACTTGGGGGGGTTATGGTTATATATTATGTGTTGTGTATTTTGACGTGTGCCAATAAAAATTTAAATTTAAAAAAAAAAAAAAAAAGGGCACCTCGGACGCTGGCGGTCTGAAGAAGCCCGCGTCGTCTCTGTCCTCTGGTGCACACCCACAAGGGGTCAAGTGACCGCGCACCAAGGCGGATGCAGGTGAGCATTCCGTGGTCTCGGAAGGTCCACTGTCGGACGATGAGGGTCACAGTATGGATCTAGAGGAGGAGCTAGAGGAAGGTGAGCTCTCAGAAAGAGAGGATCAGGCAAGAGTTGTGCGAGTCTTCAGAAGGGAGGAACTTCCGGCACTCATCGTAGAGTCGCTAAAAGTGTTGAACATGCCGGTTCCGGGAGCAACGGAGGATGAGTCATTGGAGGATCTGCTGTTGCAGGTGTTCAGAAAGAATCAAAGAGCTTTCCCGGTGCACAGAGTGTTTCAGGAAATGATCCAGGAGGACTGGAACGTTCCTGAAGCTCCGCTGAAAGGATCCAGGATAATGGGCCGCCTGTATCCGTTGTTGGATCAGGATAGGGAGGTCTTTAGGTCACCTAAGGTGGATGCTGCCGTCTCGGCGGTGACTTGTGATGAGGAGAGCCCTGCTGAACCGATGGAAATAGGAAAAGATAGTGAATATACCTTTAAGGAAAGAGACATTCCTGAAATTCACAGGTTCCAGACTGCAGTCAAAGAAAGAAAGCACAGAGTTGATAGAGCCAGTTTGCCACACCCAAGCTCTGCTGACGTAAGTGCAAGCTTAGGGGGTAATGGCAAACACCTGTGCAGAGACAGAGAAAGGCTAGCTAAGAAGCAGCCTTATAAACCCTGCTCAGAAGGGGAGAAGGGGGTTCAGGATCAGGTTGCGGTTCAAACTGTTTGTGTTCCAGTTCCAGTCCAGAATCATGGGCAGGTTCAGAGAGTTCAGCGTGTTTCAGCTGTTCCAGGAGTTCAGAGAGAGGAACTCAGAGGAGGAAACATCAGGGGAAGGAGAAGGACGTGGAAGGAGCCTGAGAGCCAAGACACCACATGTGCTTTGCTTAGAGAAAGAAAGCGGGGAAGTCTTCTACCTCAGGTCTCAGACCGAAGGTTTCAAGCTGCTCAAAGGTGGGTGAACAAGGCTATAGCTAGAAGTAACCAGAACCTAGCCTAGAGCAAAGAACCATGGCTGAACAGCGGAGAGGAACCAAGGCAATTGAACCAGGGAGAGATATCCCATACTAGAGGTACAGACATTCCTTACCGGGGAAACCAGTGCTGGAGGGAGGTCCAGGGATTTCCCCAGAGCATTCACCGAGGAGCAGATTGTGGGAGTCCAGAGCCAGACGTATATGCTTTAGAATAAGAGGATATGCAAGTGGACTGTGCGGAGCAAAACTCCATATCAGGTGAATTGCCAATGGATTGTACATTATGCCAGACAGAAGCTATGAAAGTCTGTTGATAAGAAATGCTTGATAAAGAAAGGTCTTGAGAAGCAGTGTGAATGAACCTAGTTTTGTTTTACTAAGAAATACCTACTAACTCAAGAGAACGTTGCCAGCTTCTACATTGTTGTGTTTAAAGGAGCAGAAGGTAAATGAGGACATTTAACTTTGCTTAAACAGAGAAGCTGTATTTTGTTTTGCTGATTACCTTATGAAAACAACTGCACATGTTTTAAAAGCTTATGAAGCTTATGTATAATTTCTGAAGTATTGCTTGGAGAAGAATATCCTGACGTTGCGAGTTTGAACCTTAGTGCTTTTTGGGGAAAAATAAACTTTTGTCTTTGCCTTTAACCCTTGGCTTACACGACTATCCTTGAACGAGGAAAAACTACAAGTCCCAGAATGCCTCCCTGCGGACAAGAATAGTGTTTAATTCCTTTATTAGAGGACTAAAATTGGCAGCCCTATGCCTTTAGGCCCTCGGCCGGGGTCACGACAGACTAAAAAGACTACCATACCCGTGGAGGGTAATGCGGCCCTCAAGGATACTCAGGATAGGAAGTTGGATGTGTTGTTAAGACAGGTCTTTGACATAAATGCTCTGTCACTCCAGGCGGCTATCTGCGGGGGGGTGAGTAGCTAAGGTGAACAGGAGAGTGAAGTGTCCGCAGAAGCGGCCAGATTAGAGTCAGGCGCAGCCTATTTAGCGGATATCCACTACGATCTTATGCGTGGGTTGTCAAAAAGCATGGCCTCGGGGATAGCAGCGTGACATTACTTGTGGCTGCGCAATTGGGCGGCGGATACCTCCTCTAAGGCGAGATTAAGTAAACTTCCCTTGAAAGGGCGTTTGTTGTTTGGGGAAGATTTGGAGAAACTGGTAAAGGACCTAGGGGAGTCTAAAGGCGGCAAATTGCCAGAGGACAAGCCTAGGACAGGTCGAGCGATCTGGTGGGCAGGGGGCAGCAGCGGGATTTTCAGCGGTTCAGGTCCCAGAGATTCAATTCGGGCCAGCGGGGACGGTTCTCGAACAGGATCTAGGGCTTCCTGGGGTTTTGGGGAGCAGGAAGGGGGTATGGCCTGTCTTCCTCCTCTACCCTCAGTTCCAAAAAAACGCAATGAGATGAGGGGGACCCAGGGCCCCTCGCTGCCCGTCGGGGGGCGGTTGCAGAATTTTTATTCTGCCTGGGTCCAGGTCACGTCAGATCAGTGGGTTCTAGAAGTCATCCGGGAGGGCTACGCGCTGGAGCTGTTGAGGCCAGTGCGAGAGGCCTTTGTACAGTCCCCCGGCAAATCAGCCGCCAAGTGCGCAGCCATTCGGGGGACGGTACGAAAGTTGCTAGACCTCCAGGCGATAGTTCCGGTTTCTCCAGACCAATGTGGCTCCGGTCGATACTCCATTTATTTTCTCGTTCCAAAGAAGGAAGGAGGCGTCCAGCCGATTCTAGATCTCAAAGGCGTGAATCGTTGTCTTCGAGTGTCCCACTTTCACATGGAAACGTTGCGATCCGACATAGTGGCGGTGCAAAGAGGAGAATTTCTCACTTCTCTGGATTTGTCAGAGGCTTACCTCCATAAAGAGCAAACCACTCATGAATGCAGCAAAATATGACCTTGAGAATATACCACTGGAATTTAAAGACTGCCTGCAAAATCGATTTGCTGCTTTAGATACAAATGACAGAGCTCCGGAAGAGTTATGGAATGACATCAAGAAGGTTGTGTTGGAAGAAAGCGAGATGTCTCTACAGATGGTGAAAAAGCAAAAACGGACAAAATGGATGATGGAAGAAACTCTGAAAATTGCCCAGAAACGCAGAGAAGCTAAAGCCAGAGGAGAAAGAAAGACAATCGCAGAACTCAGAGATTTCCAATGTGCAGCAAGACAGGACAAGGAAAAGTACTACAATGACACTTGCAAGGAAATAGAAGCAGAAACTATTAGAGGAAGAACAAGATCGGCTTTCCTAAAGCTACGAGAGTTAAAGAAAAAGTTCCAGCCTCGAATTGGAATGTTACAAGATGCTCAAGGTTCTATGTTGAATGATGCTGAGAAGATCAAGAAAAGGTGGAAGGAATATACAGAGTTTTTATATGATAAAGATCAAGTGGACCAACAGCCGTTTCAACCTATACCTTATGATCGGGAACCATTGGTGATGAAAGAAGAAGTTGAAGCAGCATTGAAAACCTTATCAAAGAACAAAGCACCAGGCATTGATAGCATTCCTATAGAAGTATTGCAGCAATCTGATGCAGCTGTTACCATACTTACAAGGCTCTGCCAAGAAATATGGAAGACAACGTCATGGCCTACTGACTGGAAAAGATCTGTGTTTATACCAATACTAAAGAAAGGTGATCCAACTGACTGTGGAAATTATCGAACAATCGCTCTGATCCCACATGCCAGCAAGATTCTACTGAAGATTATTCAAAAGAGACTACAAGCATACCTGGAACAAGAACTACCTGAAGTGCAAGCAGGGTTCAGGAAAGGGCGAGGAACGAGAGACATCATTGCGGATGTGAGATGGATCCTTGAAAAGACTAAAGAATACCAAAAGGATATCTATTTGTGCTTTATCGACTATAGCAAGGCTTTTGACTGTGTAAACCATGAGAAACTCTGGGCCACATTAAGAAGCATGGGTATACCAGAACACCTGATCGTTCTCTTGCGCAATCTGTACATTGATCAAGAAGCAACAGTTCGAACGGAACAAGGAGAAACAGAATAGTTTAAAATAAGCAAAGGTGTTAGACAAGGCTGCATACTTTCCCCCTACCTGTTTAATTTATATGCAGAACAAATCATCAGAGAGGCAGGATTGTATGAAGACAACAGAGGTGTGAAGATTGGTGGAAGACTCATCAACAACCTTCGCTATGCTGATGATACTACATTAGTGGCTGAAAGTGAAGATGATCTGAAACATTTGCTTCTCACAATCAAAGAACATAGTCTCAAAATGGTCCTGCCCCTTAATGTAAAGAAGACAAAGATCATGACAACTGGCATAATCAACAGGTTCATCGTTGAAGGAGAAGAAATTGAAATTGTGAATAACTTTAACCTACTTGGATCAACCTTCAATAAAGAAGCAACAAGCAGTCAAGAAATCAAACGACGCATTGCTCTTGGCAGAATTTTATTTTATTTTATTTATTTAACATCTTTTATATACCGCGCTATTGTCATCAGCTCGGTTTACATAGAACAAAAATATGCATACATAGAACTGAAAATGCATTTTACAAGTAACAGGGATTTGTAAACTTGGGAATAACAAGGTAAAACTATGTAAAACTAGCTAACTATTTACAGAAGATTCAAGTACGTTAGTCAGATCTGGATGTATCAATTGGGATAAATGGTATGGTCGGGAAGTATCTGTAAAATGCTTTCTTGTGCAAAAAATTAGATTGGGAAATAGCTTAGGAAGAGATGATGTTTGAGGCTTTTTCTGAATTGCGTTAGGCTGTTGATAATTCTCAGTTCTAGTGGGAGGGCATTCCAGGCAATTGGGGCATGGATACTGAAGGCTCTTTTAGTTGTTTCATTAGTATATCTGACTGTTTGTTTAGGGATTATTAGTGTATTTATTGCATTTGACCTTCTAGATCTATTAGGGGCCTGTGGGTGTAAAAGGTTGGTAATGGTTTCTGGTGCTTGGTTGTTTATGGTTTTGAATGTAGTGATTAATATCTTGTAGTGGATTCGTGCTTTGGTTGGTAGCCAGTGGAGTCTCTTTAGGATTGGGGTTATGTGGTCCGTCTTTGATACTCCTTCGAGTACTCTGGCAGCAGTGTTCATCGCCAGTTGGAGAGGATTTAATGTTGCTTGAGGGAGTCCATATAGAATTGCATTTGAAAAGTCAATGTGAGGCATTATCAGGGCTTGGTAGATGGTTCTGAAATCTGAGGGTTCCAGTAGTGGTCGCAGGTGGCGTAAAGTGCGTATCTTATGATATATTAGTTTTGTTATGTTTTTTATATGGGCTTTCATATTGAGGCGCTGGTCAAGGGTTATACCTAGGTAACGTAGTGTAGGTTTTACTGTTAATTCCTTATCATTTATCTTTAAGGAGGTAGGGGGTGTGAAGTTTTGATTCCTTGTTATAAACATCACATCAGTCTTGCTATGGTTGATTCTTAGATTTTGGGAGAAGAGCCATTCTTCTACTGCTTCGAAGCATGTTATCAATGGTGTATAATCGGGTTGATTGATGGAGAATGGCATGTATAGTAGTATGTCATCTGCATATGCTAAACAGGTGACATTAAAGGAACGAATAAGGTCACAAATGGGTTGCATGTATATGTTAAACAGTAACGCTGACAGAGAAGAACCTTGCGGTACCCCCTGATCCTGAAGGAATGGTTCAGAAGTAGTTTCGTCGATTCGTACTTGTTGCCAACGGTTCGTTAGATAGGATGTACACCAGTCTAGTGCGGCCCCAATTATTCCTTTTTCCTTAAGACGGTTAATAAGTATTTGATGGTTTACTGAGTCGAATGCAGCTGAGATATCCATGAATATAAGTATGAATCCTTGGTGAATGTTATCCATTCCTGTGATTAGAGTGTTGAATAGTGTGATGAGGAGAGTCTCAACTCCGTGAGCTTCTCTAAAGCCGTGTTGTGCAGGGTCAAGTGGGGCTTCAGAGTCTATGTGTTGTTGTATTTGCCTTTGGACTACTTTCTCAATTATCTTCGCTAGGAGTGGGATACTGGATATTGGCCTGTAGGATTCTACTTTTAGAGGGTCTAATTTGTTGTTTTTTAGTAATGGTCTAATTGAGGTTTGTTTGAGGCTTTGAGGAAAGGTTCCAGTTGAGAAAGATTGCTCGAGGATATTCTGTATAAAGAAGCTTACTTCATGTTTGAGATTTTTTATCCAGGCTGCAGGGCAAGGATCGCTTGCGGCGGTGGTGGCATTTATTGATGCGATAGTATTTTCAATTTCTTTGATTGATAGTGTGTTAAATTTAGTTAGTGTGGTTGACTGTGAATAATTATCATTCTTTGTTGGTCCAGAGGTACAAATGTTGGAGGTTTTAGTCATCTTTGACTTTAGGTATATAGCATATTCTTGAGGGTGTATTTCGTGTATTTGTTGAGGTGTCGGTTCCTTTGCCATTGTTCTTACGATGTTGAAGAGATCATGATGTTTATTTAAAGATTTCTTTAGTAGGTTAGTATGGTATTGTTTCCTTCGATCTGCTATTTCTTGACGGTGCTTTTCTAAGTATTTGCAGTACTCTATGTATGCTTCATTAGAGCGTGATCTTCTCCAATATTTCTCGAGTTTCCGAAGATGCAGGAGGGATGTTCTTAGCTCCTTGGAATACCAAGCTACATGTGTCCGTTGGTTGGTCTTTTTCGCTATGTTTGATGGTTGCGAGTTGAATCTGAGAGCTTGCTCCCATGTGTTGACTAGATTGTCCAAGTCGAGTTTAGACGCTTGTAGTGTTGGGAGAAGATTATTAAGTATTTCCTCTTTGCTAAAGGGGCGAAACCTCCTAGATGTCGGTTTATCATGAGTAGGTTTGGGGTTAGTTGGATTGGAAGAGTTGGGAATTTTGAATACAATTAGACTGTGGTCAGACCATGGTACTGGTATTATGGATAGGTCATAATTATGGTTGGTGTCTGATATAGCTTGAGGGACGAATATCAGATCAAGGATGTTTCCCAGATTGTGAGTGGGGTCATCGACTATTTGGTTGTAACCAAGGTTATCAATTGCTTCTATAAATGCTGTGGTTTGCGAGTCCTGAAGGGAGGGAAGGTTGAAATCTCCCAGTATCCAATTATATAGTTTTGGCTTTTCTGTGTTGCAGGCAAGGTCAACTATCGATGGCAGATCATCAGCTGAAGATGTTGGAGCTCTATAAACTAGGCTGATTGAGTGAACATTGTTTGATATATTTAGTACATTTAGGTGTGCTGAACTAATACTGTTGTTCATTTGAAACTGTAGTTGGAAAGTCTCGGCTGTTGGTAGAATGGCTATGAAAGACCTAGATAAGATTCTCAAGAGCAGAGATGTCTCTCTCCATACAAAGATTTGACTTGTTCAAGCCATGGTATTTTCAATAACATCATGTGGATGTGAAAGCTGGACAGTGAAAAAGACAGACAGGAAGAAAATTGATGCCTTTGAATTATGGTGCTGGCGGCGAATACTGTGTATACCATGGACTGCCCGAAGAACAAACCAGTCGGTACTAGAGGAGATCAAACCTAAGCTTTCTTTAGAAGCTCAGATGACAAGACTTCGACTTTCATACTTTGGACACATCATGCGAAGAGAGAGATCATTAGAGAAAGACATCATGCTTGGCAAGATAGAAGGTCAACGCAAAAGAGGAAGGTCAGCAATGAGATGGATCGATTCAATAACAGCAGCTACGGGTACCAGTCTGTCAACAATGAGCCGCCTGACTGAAGACCGAACACAATTTAGGATAGCTATCCAGAGGGTCGCCATGAGTCGACTCCGACTCGACGGCAACAACACCACCTCCATATCCCGATACGGCAGGAGCATCACAAATTTCTCAGGTTCGCGGTCCCGTGCGGTCATTTTCAGTTCCAAGCATTGCCCTTTGGGCTGGCGCCGGCGCCGCGGACGTTCACCAAGGTCATGGTGGTGGTGGCGGCAGCACTGAGAAAGGAAGGGATTCTGGTGCATCCTTATCTGGATGATTGGTTGATCCGGCGAAGTCGAAAACCGAAAGCGATCCGGCTACAACCCGGGTGGTATCGTTCCTGGAAAGTCTCGGCTGGATAGTCAATGTGTCCAAGAGTCAGCTGGTCCCTTCTCAGACTCTGGCTTACCTGGGGGCTCGGTTTGACACATGAGTGGGGAAGGTGTTTCTAACGGCAGAGAGGGCGCAGGGGCTGCGGAAGTTGGTCAGGCGGTTCCTGCAGTACAGGGCGCTCTCAGCTTGGCACTACCTCCAGTTGTTGGGTACCATGGCGGCATCAATAGAAACGGTACCATGGGCCAGAGCACACATGAGGCCCCTGCAAAGAGCGCTGCTTTGTTGCTGGTCACATCAGCAGGATTCGCTGTCCAGAAGGCTGCCCTGTCTGGAGGAGGTTTGTCTGGCTCTACAATGGTGGTTGATTCCCACGTCGTTGGAGCGCGGGGGGGAGCTGGAATCTCCGGCCTGGGTATCCTTTATGACAGACGCCAGTCTCTGGGGATGGGGAGCGCATTGTCAGGGCAGGTTCACGCAAGGACAATGGAGCCCTCAAGAGCAAGCATGGTCAATCAACAGGTTGGAGTTAAGGGCAGTGACTATGGCACTGCAGGAGTTTCAGACATTCCTTGGCGGCAAGGCGGTACGAGTGTTTTCCGACAACGCTACAGCGGTAGCCTATGTCAACAGACAAGGGGGGACCAGCAGCATGCCTCTGGAGAGCGAAGCCGAAGCCCTAGCCCTGTTCTTCAGGGCTGAAGCGAACCTGCTAGATCTGTCGGCAGCACATGTTGCAGGAGTGGACAATGTGGAGGCCGACTTTCTCAGTCGAGTACGTGTGGATCCAGGAGAATGGGTCCTACATCCCGAGGTGTTCGACATGTTGGTGTGCAGATGGGGCGCACCGGTCATGGATCTCATGGTGACCTTCGCCTCGGCAAAAGCCAGCCGTTTCTTCAGCAGGCGAAGAGAAAGGATGTCGGAAGGCTTGGACGCTTTGATTCAGGAATGGCCGGTGGATCAGCTACTGTATGTCTTTCCTCCATGGGCCCTGATAGGCAGAGTGGTGCAACGTGTCGAACATTACAGTGGACAGGTAATTCTGATAGCTCCAGATTGGCCTCGCCGTCCCTGGTACGGGGACCTGGTGAGGTTGTTGGTAGTGAGACCCTGGCGGCTTCCTCCTCGAGCCGATCTGTTGACTCAGGGACCTCTCTTCATGCCACACGTGGATCAATTCTCACTTACGGCTTGGCTCTTGAAAGGGCACGGCTAAGAGCCAAGGGGTTTTCGGCGGCGGTCATTGCTACTTTGTTGAAGGCCAGGAAGAGTTCAACTTCGCTGGCTTACGTTCGTATCTGGAGGATTTTTGAAGCTTGGTGCGTAGACCGGGGATGCAAAGCCTTGAAGGCCTCTCTCCCTCAGATCTTAGACTTCCTGCAGGACGGTTTTGACAAAGGGCTAGCGGCAGCGTCATTGAGGGTACACGTCGCAGCTTTGGCGTATTACAGAGGCAGGTTAGGGGGTCAAACGCTCGGTAGTCAGAGGGACGTTAAACTTTTTTTTAAGAGCGGTGTCGCTTGTGAGACCCCCATGTCGACAGATCGTTCCTACGTGGAATCTGCCGTTTGTTCTAGATGCGCTGGAACGCGAGCCTTTTGAGCCCCTAGCGAGGGCGTCGCTTAAGGACCTCACTCTGAAAGCGGTGTTCCTCGTTGCCATCTCTTCGGCCAGGAGAATTTCAGAGCTGCAAGCTCTGTCCTGTCGGGAACCTTATCTTTCCTTTTTGGCGGCTAAGGTGGTCCTGAGGCCAGTGCCGGCTTTCCTTCCCAAGGTGGTTTCGGCCTTTCATATGAATCAGGAAATTGTCTTACCGGTGTTTGCAGTAGGCGCAGGGAGTTCAGGCTCAAAAAAGTTACATCTATTAGATGTTAGGAGGACCCTAAAGAAGTATCTTTGTCGGACGGCCAGCTTTCGCAAGTCGGATAGACATTTTGTTCTTTTTGGGTGCCCATGAAAGGGAGAAGCGGCGTCAAAGGCTTCCATTTCGAGATGGATTAGGGAAACTATTGTGTCGGCTTATGTTTTAAAAGGTAAGCTGGTACCGGAAGGGCTCAGAGCTCATTCCACTAGGGCGCAAGCGGCGTCCTGGGCGGAGGTTCGGCTAGCATCCCCAGTGGAGATTTGCAAGGCGGCAACCTGGTCGTCGTTGAACTCTTTTGTGAAGCACTATCGTCTGGATGTGCAAATGGCGGAAGAGACCTATTTTGGATCGGCAGTACTTGAGGCTGGTCTTCCAGGTCCATCCCATTCTTGATACTTTCACTGCTCTGGTACAGACCCAGAGGTCCGGGACTAGACTGGTTACACGATCAGGAAGGTGAAATTAGACTTACCTGCTAATTGTTGTTGCTGGAGTGTAGCCAGTCTAGTCCCGTATTCCCCCCCCAATATTCTTAGGCGAATGCGGGCCTGAAGTTTCCAGCTACGTCACAGGTAAGAGCTGTTTGCCTTTCGGGGGCCAGTATCCGCAGGGAGAGGGATGGTCTCCACAAAAAGGTTTTCCTTAACGGGACTCTTTCTCTCTTTTCGCTTGAGAGAGTGGCCTGTTTAAGTTTGAAGTCATAGTTCTATTTCTTTCTGAATTCAGAAGGGTTCAGCGTTAGTTCATAGTGAGACAGTTCTTATGTTTATTTCTTACTTGTTCCTCCAGTGAGTCTGCTTTGTCAATAGGTTACTGGTGACAGGAGGCAGTTCCCAGGAGGATATAGCAGTGACATCACAAAAAGGGGGAGTTTTCTCAGTCTCCAAGCTGCTGGATGAGATAGGGAACCCAGAGGTCCGGGACTAGACTGGCTACACTCCAGGAACAACAATTAGCAGGTAAGTCTAATTTCACCTTACTTTTTCTCCACCCCATCTCAACAGAGCAGTTATTGCCAGCACAGGAACACGGAGCTAACTGCAGAGCAGCCGCCGACAGTCAACTTCCTGCCGCCATCTTGCCCCCGACAGGTCACCCCTATTTATTGAGATATAAGAAATAGTTATGTTTATTTTGATTTTCTACTGTTGCTATAAAGGCATCCACTGTGTCTGTCCCATGCCATTTTGAATTCTGTCACTGTATTTGCCCCCACCACTTCCATAAGGAGGGTGTTCCAAACATCCACTACCCTTTCAGTGGAAAAGTATTTCCTGACGTTGCCTTTCAATTTACCCCCTTGCAGCTTTATCTTATGCCCTCTAGATTTACAGCTTCCCCATCTTTGGAAGAGGTTTGTTTGTTCACTAATACTCTAAGTATTTAAAGGTCTGTATCATATATCCCTGTCCAGGGGAGGCTCAAGGCAATCTGCTGCCTGAGGCGAAGGATGAGATGTCGCCCCCCCCCCCCCACCACCGTAGAGGGGGGGCAGGGCTTTTTCAGAGCTCCAGTCAGGGACTGAACCAAACCAAAAAGCCGATTAGACTATATGGAGGAAATGCAAGATGTTTGCACACCAAGGAACTAAAAGAGAGCAAGAACAAACAGCATAGTTTATAAAACTAAATTAGAACTCATTTTTATTTTATTATAAACTGCGTTATGGTTCTTGCTTTTTCTTTTTCAACATATATTTTGCATCCACAGTAGGTACAGAGCGAACCAGGACATTCACCCACAGAACTCAATAAAGCGATGGGACCGGATGGCATACACCCTAGAATAATGGGGGACGTTCTAGCAGCTCCACTGACTGACCTTTTCAATGGCTCGTTGGAATCGGGAGTGGTGCCAAAGGACTGAAGAGAGGCTCATGTGGTCCCTTTACACAAAAGTGGAAGTAAGGATGTGGTTGAAACCTACAGGCTGGTTAGTTTAACTTCAGTGGTGAGTAAATTATTGGAAACGCTGCTGAAAGAGAAAATAGTGAGGTTTCTGGAGTCCAACGGATTACAGGATCCAGGCAGCATGGATTCACCAGAGGCAGGTCTTCTCAGACAAATCTGATTGATTTCTTTGACTGGGTGACCAGGGAGTTGGACTGAGGGAGAGCCCTGGATGTGGTGTATTTAGATTTCAGTAAAGCCTTTGACACTCTTCCTCACAGGCAACTTATAAACAAACTGAGCACCCTAGGGATGGACCCTAAAGTTACTGCTTGGGGTAGAAAGTGGTTGAATGGGAGGCGACAAAGGGAACAGGTAAATGGAGCTCTCTCTGAGGAGAAGGAAGTTACCAGTGGTGTGCCCCAGGGATCTGTCCTTGGTCCGATTCTTTTTAACATCTTTGTTAGTGATATAGCGGAAGGGCTGTCGGGTAAGGTTTCCCTCTTTGCAGATGATACCAAAATCTGCAATAGAGTAGACACCCAGGAAGGTGTAGATAACATGAGGAGGGATCTAGCTAAGCTTGAAGAATGGTCTAGAATTTGGCAGCTGGGATTTAATGTTAAAAAATGCAAGGTCATTCATTTGGGCTGCAGCAATCCAAGGGAGCAATATAGTATAGGGGGTGAAGTACTTTTGTCTATTAAAGAAGAGCGTGACCTCGGTGTGGTTGTGTCTAATGATCTTAAAGTAGCTAAAGAGGTAGAAAAGGCGACAGCAAAAGCTAAAAGGATGCTTGGGTGCATAGGGAGAGGAATGGCTAGCAGAAAAAAGGAGGTGATTGTGCCTCTGTATAAGTCTTTGGTGCGACTTCATTTGTGTGCAATTCTGGAGACCGCACCTTCAAAAGGATATAAACAGGATGGAGTCAGTACTACTAAAATGGTTAGCGGTCTTCATTATAAAGCATATGAGGACAGACTTAAGAATCTTAATATGTACACCTTAGAGGAAAGGAAGAATAGGCAGATTGAGACGTTTAAATACCTCCGTGGCATAAATGCACAGGGGGAGAGCCTCTTTCGATTGAAAGCAAGTTCTGCTATGAGGGGACATTGGATGAGGGTGAAAGGGGATTTATTTATTTAACAGCTTTTATATACCGCACTTTTATCATCAGCGCGGTTTACATTTTAACAACTTTGTACTTAATCATAAAACATATGTCAAGTTTACAAGTAACAGGATATGAAAAACATGGATAACTGGGGTTAAAATAAAATAAATAACAGATATTCACAACTATTTATAATAGATTCTCAAGTGTTTTGCGTTCTAAAGGTTGGGGTCTATGAGGTTTTGCCCTGGAATAGGTAGTGAATTTTCAGGATCTTATTCAACTAGCCATGATCATTGGTTTGTGTTGGAGGGGTACATTGTGAGAAGTGTTGTATGAAGAGGTGTGTTTTTAGAGATTTTCTGAATTGAGATAGGTCTTGTTGTGATCTAATGCTAGGTGGCAGCGCATTCCAGCATCTGGGGGCGAAGGATGAGAATGCTCTTGAAGTAGTTGTCTGGGTGAGTTTTGTGAGGTCTTTTGGGACCATTAGCATGTTATCTGTTATGGATCGTCTAGATCTGGTGTTCTGTGCGTGATGCAGGAGGTCTGACAACGAGGATGGAGATATTTGATGGAAAGCTTTGAAGGTCAAAACGAGGGCTATGTATAGAATCCTGCATGATATTGGGAGCCAGTGAAGTTCAAATAGGATGGGAGTAATATGTTGACTCCTTGAGACTTGTCGCAGGGCACCCTCTGTAGAGGGGTAGTAGACCCGGGAGGGGCCCAGACACAAGAAAGGTTAGGGTTGAGGTTGGCCTATGCTGCAAGGGTCAAGGGTGGTTATTCCTTGTGGCTTCCTTGTAACCAACGCTCAAAGAACGAATGCACAGAGTGGAGGGAAAGTTAAAGGCTTTATTTCCCTTTCTTGCACAAAACGGTTCAAAAGGATTGGCTATGGTAACAACTGAAATGTCCTTACTTCAGGATAGGGAAAAATAAAAGCAAGCAATAAAGTAAAGGCTGTTATCTTCACAGAACATTTGTACAAAAACAATAAACTTCCTTCACTTAGTTATCTGATACATTGGGGATATATTCAACACTCCCCGAGGCACAATATGTACAATCCATTGCATTATCTGATTCTTCCCCCTCTGATCCTACTTGCATGGACTCAACCTCAGAAGCCTCTGAATCTGTAGCATCAGGGTAAACGTAATCGGGTTTCTTATATACTTGTTGCACTATGTCCCAATGCCTAGCATTTAGCTTTGGGCGTCGGTCTCCAGGAGTTTTGCAGTACAACGGTCCCTCTCTGATTAGAGGTTCAAAAGCAGATTCATAAAAAGATTTCCCACTCAAAGTTCTCTTCTTAGACAAACTTCTTTCATAATCTTGCTTACAAGAATGTTTAGGGTAACAGTAATCCTCTTCCCACTGTCTTCCCCATACTTTAGGCTTCTGAAGGTAATTATCAGTAATAAGAGTTTTACCTTTGAGGCTTCTCTTCCTTCTTTCTAGTAAGGCTTGAGGCCTACCTTGGTTTGGCTTCAGCGCAGCAGTGCTCAGGCTCTCCTGTGGTCTTTCCTTAGACTTCAGACCATAGTGGTAAGGATGTTTTCTTTCCTCCAAACATTTCCCACCTCTGAAAATGGACGAACCTCTTTATTCCACGGCTGCTGTGCGGACCTTCTGCCAGGTACTCCCTTGCGGTCCCAGTACTTCTCTTGGCTTTTTCTCTGTTCCTTATTCCACTCCAACTCTGGTTGAAGTCCCTGCTGGGCTTTCTGCTCAGGACTCTGCTTCTTTCTGCTCTTGCCAGTGTATTTGCCTTCCTCTTGGCCTCCTCTACTCTGGCTCTGGCTGCTGCTTCTACTTTGGCTGCTGCTTTGGTCCTTCTCCTCCTCTCTCTCTAAGTCAGACCTGCCTCTGTTCAAAAAAAAGCTGTCTGGGCTTGCGTCCCGCCCAGAGGGGCGTGGTTTCTCGGTCTCTCTCTCGACTCTCCTGCTCCCTCTAGATGGATCCTCCCAATATTGCAGGTTGTGCTTGACTTTTTCTGGTTTTAAAACTTTTTCTCTCTTCAAGAGGGTCCGCTGCATCACAGACTCCATATAGGGCCCTGGCAGCTGTATTCATGGCCAGTTGAAGTGGATTCAGCGTGCTCTTGGGTAGGCCGTGTAGTACGATATTTGCGTAGTCGAAGTGAGGAGTGACTAATGCCTGGAAAGTTGTGCGGAAGTAGCATGGTTCAAGCATAGGTCTGGGAGTGTCCTGATCTTATGGTAGATGGCTTTTACAGTATTTTTTATATGTTCTTTGAATTCAAGCCGCTGGTCAAGTATGACACCCAGGTAACGTATTGAGGTTGTGAGTGGTAGATCGGCATCTCTTGTTCTTAGAGTTGGTGGAGGAGAGAAGTCTTTGTTCCTTGTGACGATCAGGACCTCTGTTTTTTTTTAATTAATTCGGAGATTTTGTGTAAGAAGCCAGTCTGAGATTGAATTGAAGCAGGTGATTAATGTAGTGTAGTCTGGTTTTAGTACGTTGATTGGAGTGAATAGAAGCACATCATCCGCGTAGATGAGACATGATATTCCGAATGAGCGGGAGATGTTGCAGATGGGCTGCATATATATGTTAAATAGAAGAGCTGAGAGGGAGGAACCCTGCGGTACTCCTTGCTTCTGGTGGAAAGGCTGAGATGTAGTATTACCAATCCGTACCTGTTGCCAGCGGTCTTCCAGGTAAGATTTGCACCAATTCCATGCCATTCCTTGAATCCCTTTTTCGTAGAGACGGGCAAGCAGTTGATCATGGTCAACAGAGTCAAATGCTGCTGCTATGTCTAGGAAGATCATTGCAACTCCATTCCTGATGTTATCTGTTGTATTAATAAGCGTGTTCATTAGGGATGTTAGAAGAGTGTCGACTCCGTGGGCTTCTCTGAAGCCATGCTGGTTTGGATCTAATGGGGCTTCGGAATCAATATGTTGTTGGATTTGTCTCAATATAACTTTTTCTAGAATCTTGGCTAATAAAGGAATACTTGAAATTGGGTGGTAGGAGTCTTCCTTTTTTGGATCAAGTTTATTGTTTTTAAGAAGGGGGCGGATGGAGGTCTGTTTGAGGGCTGTTGGAAATATCCCCGTGCTAAGGGACTGGTCAGCTAAGGCTGATATGTATGGGCTGAGCTCTGTTCTCAGTGATTTGATCCAGTGGGCAGGACATGGATCGTTAGGGGCGGTGGTGGCTTTGATGGATGTTATAATTTCTTCGATTGTCTTAGGAGTTGGGGATGAAAAATTATTGAGTATGAATTGGACGTTGGAGGGTTGTGTGGTTACACTTGTGGTTGAAGTTGTGATCTTGATCGCCTTGGATTGGATGTAGTCAGCATACAGTTGTGGATGTATATGTTCCTGTTGTGGTGAAGGGGGCTCATTAGTTAGGGATTTTACTAATTGGAAGAGGTCTTTCGGTTTGTTAAGAGAGTGGCTAAGGAGCCTTGCATGATGTTCTTTTCTCTTATCCCAGGTTAGCTGACGGTGGGATTTCAAGTGAGCTAAGTAAATGGATTGGTCGGAAGGATTTAGGGAGTGTCTCCATTTCTTCTCTAGTCTCCTCAGTTGCTGTAAGGAGGTTCGTAACTCAGATGAGAACCATGGCGCATTCTTTTTCTTAGAAATAGAAGATTTGGTAAAGGTTTGAACATCTGTGATGGTAGGCTGAGCTGATAGTCTGAGGGCGCTGTTCCAGTTTGATACAGTCTCATCGATGTTGTCTGGTATTGTAGAGAGTTTTGGGATGGTTTGGGAGGTGATTGTGTCTATGTTGAATGGTTTGAATCATGCTGGTTTTGAAGGTGGATAAACATCTGGTGATTTGCTTAGAGATTCTACAGAAGGTATGACGAATGTAATAAGGTTATGATCGGACCAGGGGACGGGGGTTGATAGGGGCTCGGGTTGATTTGGTAGTTCCAAGGATGATGATGGGGCGAAGATGAGATCAAGGAAATTTCCTTGTTTATGGGTAGGGAGTTTTACAATTTGACCATAGTGTAAGTTGGTCATGGCATCAAGGAAGGAGTTGGATACTGATGGCAGTGTGGAAGCGAGGTTAAAGTCTCCGAGGATCCAGTTAGGTTTGTGGATATCTATCGGGTTGATGGCAAGATCAATTATGTTAGAGAGATCGTCAGCTGGAGCATTTGGGGCTCGGTAGATGAGGTTTATGGTATGACATTATTGGAGATGGATAGAGAATTTGTATGGTTTGTGGCATTGGTAGAGATGACATGGTATTTCAAATCGGTTCTTGCTATTATGCAGACTCCTCCTCCTTTTCTGTTTTCTCTGTTACAGGTGTAGATGGAGTAATTAGGTGGGGTAAGTTGGTTCAATAGGACGTTATCAGTATTAGAAAATCATGTTTCTGTGACCAGAAGGATGTCCAGTGTAAGGTTTGATATTAGGTCAATGATGGCAGGCCATTTGTTGCGGGCTGAGCGTGCATTAATGAGCGCACACTTGAGATTCTGTGGGGTGGTTCTTAGATTAGATCTCTTATTGTTTGTTGTCTCAAGAGGTACATAAAGGAGGTAGGTGTGTCTATTGTGGTGTGTACTTTGTGGGTATTGATTGTGATTTTGGTGGGGTTTCCTATTCCTGGTGTGGTGTATAGGGATAGGGTTGGTATCAGATGTTAGGGCAAAGGAGGTGTGTAATATGCTAGAAAGGATGGACAGGAGCAGGAGGGCAAGAGTAATGGTGGCCATGATGTAAACCTAAGATGGTGGGTAGAGTGCAAATACTTTGTGGAGGAGTGGCCTAGTGGTTGGGGCAAGGTACTTCAGGCCGGAAGGTCGGGGGTTCAAATCCCACTAGAGGACAGCAACCTTGGGCCGGAAGGACTGGGGTTTCTAGTCCCACAGGTGCTCCTTGTGGTCTTGGGCAAGCCACTTAACCCTCCATAGCCCATGTTCCCTGTAAAATAGTTATCTCCAAGTTATAATGCCCTGTTCAATGTAATTTCAGTTTGTTCAATGTAAACCGCACTGATGCCGAATAGCGCGGTATATAAGAGAATGTAAATAAATAAATAAAATAAATAGTAGTGCAGAGTAGGTAGTACAGGTATCTTTGGTAATTCAAACTTACATAAAAGTAGATAAAATGAGCCTTTTCACAGCAATCCCAGCTAGGAGAAACTTTGCAATATAATTGAAGGTACAATCTGTTATCTACAGGGAGGATACTTTATAGCATTTCTAGTTACACAATATTAACTAGGAGATACTTTGTAGTGTAGTTGAAGGTACAATATGTTGTGTACAGGGAGGATACTTTATAGCAGTTCTAGTTACATAGTATTAACAGATTAACTTACAGGTATAACATTCTTCTCAAGGGTCCCTGTTGCTTTTCAGTTATAATGTATGGTCTCAGCTGGGGTGCACGGGTGGTAGAGTTGAGCAGGTGTGGTGGCTAGAGGGTAGTCGATAACGACGGTCCACGCCTAAGGGCCACGCCAAAGGGCCCTCTGGCAAGGCCCTCAGGCGCGGGCCCGACAGGCGCGGGCCTGCCTGAGAGCGGGTTGCTTGTGATGAGCTGCTGCTGCTCCTCCCACAGCCCCGATTGGGCTGGAGCAACTGAGCAGGGCAGCTGGCTGGAGCAAGGACGGTGCTCTACCCCGATTCAGGGGGAGTTGAAGATGGCAATGTTCCCGCCGATCGCGGGCTGCTTCATGTTCCCGCCGATCGCGGGCTGCTTGTGATGAGCTGCTGCTGCTCCTCCCACAGCCCCGATTGGGCTGGAGCAACTGAGCAGGGCAGCTGGCTGGAGCAAGGACGGTGCTCTACCCTGATTCAGGGGGAGTTGAAGATGGCAATGTTCCCGCCGATCGCGGGCTGCTTGTGATGAGCTGCTGCTGCTCCTCCCACAGCCCCGATTGGGCTGGAGCAACTGAGCAGGGCAGCTGGCTGGAGCAAGGACGGTGCTCTACCCCGATTCAGGGGGAGTTGAAGATGGCGATGTTCCCGCCGATCGCGGGCTGCTTGTGATGAGCTGCTGCTGCTCCTCCCACAGCCCCGATTATTTATTTATTTATTTATTTATTACAGTTGCTTATATACCGCACTATTCGGTATCAGCGCGGTTTATAATATAACAAACGACCAAGACAACAATCTGTTTGGTTTTACAAGGAACAGGAGTACCAACTTGGCTAACAGGGTTGAACTATATACATGAGATAATAATTACATCAGCAGGGTTAAACTAAATACATGAGTTAATAAATTGCAACAACAGGGTTGGACTATATACATTAAATAATAATTACAAGATCTATATGAAATACAGTGATCACTTTAAGACGGTATGCGCCTGATCTGCAGGAAGGAGGCTGGGAATATAAGAACACTAGGGATGGGTGTTTTCTTAGGTGGGTTTATTTAGATTTGGTTGCTGGCTGGGTAGAATTGGAGGAAGAGGTGAAATTTGATTGCTTGTGATGAGCTGCTGCTGCTCCTCCCACAGCCCTGATTGGGCTGGAGCAACTGAGCAGGGCAGCTGGCTGGAGCAAGGACGGTGCTCTACCCCGATTCAGGGGGAGTTGAAGATGGCGATGTTCCTGCCGATCGCGGGCTGCTTGTGATGAGCTGCTGCTGCTCCTCCCACAGCCCCGATTGGGCTGGAGCAACTGAGCAGGGCAGCTGGCTGGAGCAAGGACGGTGCTCTACCCCGATTCAGGGGGAGTTGAAGATGACGATGTTCCCGCCGATCGCGGGCTGCTTGTGATAGATAGATTCAGGAGTGATATGTGGAAATATTTCTTTATGGAAAGAGTGTTGGATCCGTGGAGTAGTCTCCCAGTGGAGGTGGTAGAGATGAGGACAGTATCTGAATTCAAAAAAGCATGGACAAACACAGAGGATCTCTAAAGGAAAAAAGGGGACTGTTGTAGTTGTTGATATGGAAGGACAGACTAGATAGGCCATGTGGTCTTTTTCTGTCATGATTTTTCTCTGTTTCTATGTTTCTGATATCTTTTTAAAAAATTTGATTCTGATCATCTCATTAACAACAACAAATATTCTCCAGTACCAGGCATATTGTGAACTAATACAAAACCCTACAACAAAGAGCAAATCTACCATATCATACCATATCAGCACCAACTTCCAAAACTCACATAAGGAGCCCATCTAAAAAAAGATCATTGTAAATACTACAGTGGGCCCTGGAACATCTATTTGAAAAGCTGAACAAGTCAAATTACTACAGTACAGTATAGATCTTTATATACAAACTCCATGTTAACAGAACACCTGGGCTCAGTCACACACTCAGAACACAGACTCTCACCAAGTACAGAATAAGTAACCACAATCTAAAGTAAAAATAAAAATATGCAGACAAAATTTAAACTGAAACCCCAAGAAGCCAGACTCTGCATGCAGTGCAACATGAGATAAATAAGAGATGCAGTTCCCCCATACTGTGTAAAATATAAAGATAGCACAAATTCCAATCACTAAAATTAAATAAAATTATTTTTTCAACCTTTGTCGTCTGACCATTTTATTCTCTGATCATGCTTGTCCCGATCTGCTTTCCTGTCTTCTCTTAGCTCTCTTTCTGTGATCTATAGTCCATCTGCCATTTCTTATCTCTTCTTTTGTTTTTTTCACTTCCTTCCATCAGCCCATTTCCAGATCCAGTAACCCTCCCCAGTATCAGCCCCCTTTCCAGTCCTCCCCTTCCAGTACCTTCCAATGTCAACCGCCTTGTATTCCCACGACTGCCACTGGTGTCCATTCTCTTCCAGTCCCCCTCCTTCCCCACTATCTAGCCCCTTCTATTCCAAATACTATCCCAGGTATCAGCTCACGTCCACTCTCAGTGCCGCCACCCCCCCCCCATCAGCTCCCTTCCAGTCACCCTACCCCCTGTCCATTCCCCTTCCAGTGCCATCCACACATGTCTGCTCCCTTCCAGCCTCCTCCCCATTACCCAGCCACCTACCACTCCCATCCCATCCCCCTTCAGCACATCCCAGGTGTCAGCTCCATCCCAGCCCCCTCCTTCCCCCGCCATATCAGCTCCTTTCCAGCCCCCTCCTTCCCCCGGGTCAGCTCCCTTCCTGCCCCACCCTTCCCCTGGCAGACCCTCTCAGTATCTGCTCCCTTCCAGACCTATTCTCCCATCCATCTGCATCAGCCCATTTCTAGCCTTAGCCCATAGTTTTCTTCCAGGGACAGCAGCATTGTCCTCCCCTTCCCCATTAGCCCATTTCCAGTCCTATCCCCCTTCGCCCATTTCCAGTCCTATCCCCCTTATCAGCCCACTCCAGTCCTAGCCCCCCTATCAGCCCAATACCAGTCCTAACCCCCCCAATGTCTTCCAGTCCTAGCCCCCCAGTAAGTCCATTTCCAGTCCTAACCTCCCAATCAGACCATTTCCTGTCCTAGCCCCCTTAATCAGACCATTTCCAGGCCTATTTCCACGAATCAGCCCATTACCAGTCCTAGCCCCCTCCCGATCAGCCCATTTCCATTCTTAACCCCCCATCAGCCCATTTCCAGTTCTAACCCCCTGATAGCCCATTAGCAATCCTAGCCCCCCTCTCCAGATCAGCCTATTTCCATTTCAAAACCCCCCCCCCCCCATCAGCCCATTTCCAGTCCTAGCCCTAGCCCTCCCCCCACCAGCCCATTACTATTTCCAGGGCACTTCAGGAACTGGAGGCCTGGAACGTATTAAAGGAATCATGAAGTCAGAGGACTACTAAGGTATTTTGGAGTGAAATGTGCTACCTTTTGTCTGAAAGCTAGGTCTGGGTCGAAGGTCATGGGTCCTACAGCAGGACAGTGACTCAAAAGATACATCTAAAAGTATAAAAGAATGGTTCAAAAGGAACAAATGGACTGTTTTAAACTGGCCAGCAATGTGTACTGATCTTAATTCAATCGAGAACCTTTGGAAAGAACTGAAATCTGCCACTAGTAAAAGTAATCCTAGAAACATTAATGAGCTGGAACAAACTGCAGTTGAAGAGTGGGAGAAACTACCAGAAGACAGATGTATGGAACTTATAGATGGCTACAAGAAATGTTTGGAGGCTGTCATCACTGCCAAGGATTATGCAAACAAATATTAGTGAAGGGTGCCATAAATCCTGACCAGGTCATATTTTGTTTTTTTTTCTCAGAAATTACTACATCCAAGATGTCCAGAAATTTTTTTTTTGTTGTATACCCTTGAACGTACTATTAAAATATTATGATGAGATACAGTTGGAATATTTCCAATTATTTCTCAAGATATTGAACACAAGATACCTAAAATGCAAGGGTGCAAATAATGTTGACCACAACTGTACAGGGTTGGTCATTCTGGTGGCCCTGGACTGGCCTTGGTATGCTTACCTGCTATGGCTCCTCATAGGTTCCCTGCTCCTTCTTTCTCAGGATCATGACCTGCTGTGCGAGGGGCCTCTTCTGATGGAGGATCTACTCCCTTCTTGCTTATGGCCTGGTCATTGAGAGGCGTAAGTTAGTCTGTAAAAGATACTTAAGGCAGTGTCTTTCTCATTAAGGCTCGTAGGTCATCGACTCCCTTTGCCAATGCTCAGGGCTAGCGAATTTTTGAGTCTTGGTGTTCTTCCAATTCTTTTGTGGCATGGAAATCCGACATGGCCTGCATCCTGACCATTTTTCAAGCAGAACTTGATGGCAGCCTCACACTAAATTCTCTGAAGGTGCAGGTTTTGGCTATAACCTGTTATAGGGGGTGTTTTCTCCAGATACAAGTAGGGGGTTTCTCCAGGACCAAGCAGGAAATCAGTCCTCACATATGGGTGTCATCGGCGCCGATGAAGCCCCAGCGGAGCTTTTCACCAGCTTTCTATGAAAGCCTTTGGGAATGCAGGAACGCGCATGCGCGGTTCCCTTCCCGCCTAAAGGTGCCATCTTACCTCAGTCTCTTTTTTTCCGTGAAGCCCATCAGACGTGTGTCCTGTCCTCCCGGTTAAAACTAGATTTTTTTTTGGCGATTATCGCTATTTTTTCTTCCGGTTCGACACCGGTTCCCCTCCCGCCGGGTTCGGTACGCCGGTATCGAGCCCGATTCTTCTTTTTCGCTTTTTGCCCTTCGTGGCTGGCATTCGCACCCTTTTTTCACTTTTTCCCTGGAAGGCCGGTCTTTTGACTTCGTGGGGACTCTTTTTTCCCCGATGGCTTCCAGTGGTTTTAAAAAGTGTGATCGGTGTAAGAAATTAATGTCTCTCACCGACACACACGACTGCTGCCTTCGGTGCCTAGGCCCGGATCACGACCCAAAGTCGTGCGGGCCCTGTGGGAAGATGTCTTCCAAGGCACTCCGAAGTCGACAGCAACAAAAAGAAAGGCTTTTCTCGGACTCAGCCTCCGGCCGGGCCCGGACCTCGTCTGAGGCCTCGACATCTCGGGATTCCGATCCCGAGCGCCGTCGAAGCTCCTCGGACAGGGGGTCCCCCGACCGGGAACGCAAGAGGAAGAAGCGGCTCGCGAGGGCGTCGTCAGAGGAGGTCCTTGGCTCCTCGAGGGCCAGGTCTAAGACCCCAAACCGTCGCCCTAGGCCCGTGGAACACGAGAAGCCTGCAAAGGTTCCTCGCGTGGAACCGGAGTCTGCTGGACACGTAAGCCCCGTAGTCCTCGAGGACTCTCCTCCCAGGGAGCCGACGTCGATCCCGGCACCGCCGGGGCCCGAGTCGGTGGCTGCTGCGTCTCCCAAGCTGAGTCTCAGGATGACAGCCTTGGAGAGCAGACTGTCTGCCTTCATGGAGCAGCTGCGGGCACTGATGGCCAGCCTGTCTGGCGCATCTGCCCCGACCACTGGGACATCGACTTCGAAGTCGACCCCGGAGACCGAGCCGATACTCGAGTCCATCGTGGCTCGGAGTCGACCTCGGTCGCGGTCTCCCTCGACCTCCCGTTTGGGACCGAGGGCGTCGACGCCGGTGCCTCTGGCATCGGGGCGGGTGCTCCAGGGCCCCTCGGGGTCAGACCCTGACTCCTCCTCGGATGAGTCAGCTTGGGAGACGGAGGACGAGGAGTCTCCTGATACCTTCAAGACTCGGTGCGTCCCATCGGCTCACCGCAGTCTGAGCCCCGGAGTAGATACCCCCCGGAGGATACTCGGTTCTCGGAGTTTGTCCGGGATATGGCCACCGCCTTGGCTATTCCAGCGGATCCCGAGGAGGAGCCTCGAGCTGAGGAGCTTGAGGCTCTACAGTATGACTCTCCTCCGAAGGAGGCCTTTACTGTCCCGGTTCCTCCGATGCTGGAACGGCTCCTCTTCCGTATGTGGGAGGCACCGGCCTTGGCGCCGGTTCTCAGCAAGCGACTCGACTCGATCTATCGACTCCGAAAGAGCCCTGGCTTTCAAAAGGCACAGCTACCACACCATTCTATGGTTGTGGAATCGGCCATGCATCGTCTGAAGAGCCAGAAGATGCACTCCACAGTGCACCCTTGCAGGGAGGCTCGAAACCTCGATGCCGTCAGTAGAAAGTGCTTCCAGGGCTCGATGCTTGCTTGCCGTGTCCAGTCGTACCAGCTGTACATGGGCATGTACTTGCAGGATCTGGCCAAGGAGTTGGCCAGGTTCTCTGCTGGACTCTCCGGGGAACCCTTGCAGAGATTTAAGTCCTTCTCCTCAGGGATTCGGGACTGCTCGAAGTTCATGTCCCGCGCCACCTACGATGGTTTCGAGGCTTTGGCTCGAGTTGCGGCAGCCGGCATCGCGGCTCGACGCCAGGCATGGCTGCAGTCATCGGACCTCGAGCCATGGGTTCAGGACAAGTTGCTCGATGTCCCTTGCCGAGATGAAAACCTTTTTTGGCAAGCCCATGACCGAGAAGGCCGCTCAGCTCGAAACTGAGCACCTCACACGGACAAGGCTGTCTAGGAAGACCTCTGCCCCTTCTCATAAAAAGAAGGGATCGGGTAAAAAGCCATTTTACCCGAGGAAGGGCACTGCCTACAAACAGTACCCGCAATATCAGGCTGCCCAAGCTGCCCCCCAGGGTCAGCAAGCCAAGGGGCCCTGTAGGCAGAGGACCCCCAAGCCTCCGGCCCCTGCTAACACTCAGCAGGGTGGGGGGTTTTGACTCCTTGAGCGTAGCATCTCCTCCACTGCTCTCCCAACCCTGCACAGGAGGTCGCCTCGCCCTTTTTGCCCACCAGTGGCCCCTTATCACCGGGGACAGTTGGGTGTTGGACATAGTCTGCAGGGGCTATGCACTGCATTTTCACCAACTGCCTCCCCCTTACTTTCCAGGGGAGCCTCCAAGGCCTGCCCTGCACACAGACCTTCTCCTTCAAGAGCTTCAAGGTCTGTTGGTGGACAGGGCGGTGGAGCCTGTGCCTCCCCACTTGCAAGGCCACGGATTCTACTCCAGGCATTTCCTGGTGCCCAAAAGAACCGGTGGCCTTCGACCCATTCTGGACCTCAGGAACCTCAACAAGTTCCTAGAGAAAGAAAAGTTCAAGATGCTTACTCTTGGAACACTTCTGCCCTACCTCCAGCAGGGAGATTGTCTATGCTCCTTAGATCTAAAGGATGCGTACACTCACATCCTCATTCATCCAGACCACAGAAAGTACCTCAGGTTCATTGTGGGAGGAAACCATTATCAGTACAGAGTGCTGCCTTTCGGCCTCACCTCAGCTCCCAGGGTCTTTACCAAATGCCTGGCAGTGGTAGCGGCCTACCTGAAAAATCAGGGAATCTTTGTCTTCCCCTATCTGGACGACTGGCTCATCAGTGGTCAGACGTGCCAGGAGGCCAGACAAGCCACCCTCAGGACTATTGCTCTTCTTCAAGGCCTGGGATTTGTCATAAATTTCGCAAAGTCCACTTTGCTCCCCTCCCAAAACTTGGAGTTCATAGGGGCAAGGCTGGACTCTGTCCTGGCAAAGGCATTCTTGCCAGCAGACAGGGCCCAAAGACTGATGGACTGAGCAAATCAGTTTCTCAGGGGGTCGGTGGTCTGCCTGAGGCTGCTTGGCCACATGGCTTCGACAGTACATGTGACCCCCATTGCCAGGCCCCATATGAGGCCTGCACAGTGGTGCCTTCGGACTCAGTGGTCACAAGCCACAGGCAGCCTCAGAGACAGGATAAGGGTGTCCAGACAATTTCTGAACTCCCTCAACTGGTGGCTGCACCAACCCAATCTTCTAAAGGGGGTACCTTTTCAGATTCCTGGATACACAGTGATACTGACCACAGATGCCTCCCTGCAGGGCTGGGGAGCTCATTGTCTAGGCAAGTGCACCCAGGGCCTGTGGTCTCCTTGGGAAACTGCACAGCAGATCAATCTCCTCGAACTCAGAGCTATTCGATTAGCACTCAAAGCTTTCTCTCCTACCCTGGCTCATCAATCTGTCCTGGTTCAGACAGACAACCAGGTTGCCATGTTTTATGTGAACAAACAGGGCGGGACTGGGTCCAGAATCCTTTGTCGGGAGGCTCAGGACCTTTGCTCATTTGCCCTCAAGCACAACATGATCCTCAAGGCTGTATACCTTCCAGGCCAGGACAACTACCTGGCCGACAGATTAAGCAGGATTCTGAAGCCCCATGAGTGGCATCTTCATCCTTCAGTAGTTCAGAAGATCTTCCTAAAATGGGGTCTCCCTTTGGTAGATCTCTTTGCCAGCCCAATGAACAAGCAACTACCAAAGTTCTGCTCCAGGCAACCGCATCCTCTGCGAATAGCAGCAGATGCTTTTCTGATTCCATGGTCTCAGGGCCTCCTGTATGCATTTCCTCCCACAACCTTGGTGGCCCGAACTCTCTTCAAAATTCTTCAGGACAAGGCTTCGGTCCTGCTGGTGGCTCCCAGGTGGCCTAGACAGCCTTGGTTTCCTCTTCTGCTTCAACTGGCGGTGAATCCCCCACTGCCTTTGGGGTTGCACCCCGACCTTCTCTCACAGGAGCAGGGTTCCCTTCTGCACCCCAATCTCAAAGCTCTCAATTTGATGGCCTGGAGGCTGCAAGAGTAGTCTTGGCTCCCTGGGGCCTGCCTCAGGAAGTTGAGGAGGTTGTCCTAGCCTCTAGGAAACAGTCCACTAGGAAAACCTATGCTCTCAAATGGAAAAGGGTTTCTGTGTGGTGTCAGCTACGTACAGAGGATCCTTTCTCCTGTACTGTGCCAGTGGTGCTTCAGTACTTACTGCACTTATCAAATCATGGACTTAAATCCAATTCTGTTCGGGTCCACCTCTCAGGTCTAGCAGCTCACCACTCACTGGTGGAGGGACATTCTCTGTCGGGTCACCCCTTGGTGTCCCGCTTTCTCAGGGGCTTACTTTTGCTCAAGCCTCCTCTCTGTCCTCCTGCCCCTGAGTGGGAGCTGAATGTGGTTTTGCAGCAGCTGATCGCCCACCTTTTGAGCCGATGGCTACTTGTCCACTGCGCTTCCTCTCCTGGAAGACACTCTTCCTGATAGCCCTTACCTCGGCTAGGCGAGTGAGTGAGCTTCAGGCCCTGGTCTGTGATAGGCTTTACACCAGGTTTTATAGGAACAGGGTAGTCCTTAGGACTCATCCAAAGTTCCTCCCAAAGGTTGTCTCCTCTTTCCACCTCAATCAGGAGGTGGTTCTTCCAACATTCTTCCCTAGGCCTCATGCAAGCCAGGCTGAAGCAGTCCTGCATACCCTGGACTGTAGGAGGGCCTTATCCTTCTACCTTGACCGTACGCAGGGGCATAGAAGGGCTACTCAGCTCTTCGTATCCTTTGACCCCAATAAGTTGGGGTTGGCTGTGTCCAAGCGTACCTTGTCCATCTGGGTGGCTGACTGTATCACCTGGGCTTAGAAGGCGGCTGACCTTCCTTTGGAGGGTAGGGTCACGGCCCATCGTGTCAGGGCAATGGCTGCCTCAGTGGTTCATCTCCGCTCTGTGCCCTTGGTAGACATCTGCAGGGCTGCAACTTGGTCTTCAAGCCAGACTTTTGCAGCCCATTACTGTCTGGAGAGGGAGTCCCGTAGGGACAGTGCTTTTGGCCAAGGCAGTACTCCGGAATCTCTTTGAGGTTTAGGCAACTCCTGCCCTCTGTTGGGCTACCGGTGGAGGTTGTGTCCTTGAAAAGCCTTTCTTTGCTGCTGAGACTAGAGGGAGTACTCTTGTTCAGCCTGGGTTCCTCGGTAGCCCAGAGCTAGGGAGTCCCATATGTGAGGACTGACTTCCTGCTTGGTTCTGGATAAAGAGTAGTTACTCACCCGTAACAGGTGTTCTCCAGGAGCAGCAGGAATCAGTCCTCACAACCCTCCCTCCTCCCCTTGGAGTTGCAGTTGTACATAGTTTATTTTTTCATTTTTATGTGCTGTTCTTAGCTATGTCATTTGACTGAGGTAAGATGGCACCTTTAGGCGGGAAGAGAACCACACATGCATGCCTGCATTCCCAAAGGCTTTCATGGAAAGCTGGGGAAATGCTCCGCTGGGGCTTCATCGGCGCCGATGACACCCATATGTGAGGACTGATTCCTGCTGCTCCTGGAGAACACTTGTTACAGGTGAGTCGGGGCAGATGCGCCAGACAGGCTGGCCATCAGTGCCCGCTGCTGCTCCATGAAGGCAGAAAGTCTGCTCTCCAAGGCTGTCATCCTGAGACTCAGCTCGGGAGATGCAGCAGCCACCGACTCGGACCCCGGCGGCGGCTCCCTGGGAGGAGAGTCCTCGAGGACTACAGGGCTTACGAGTCCAGCAGACTCTGGTTCCACGCGAGGAACATTTGCAGGCTTCTCGTGTTCCACGGGCCCGGGGCGACGGTCGGGGGTCTTAGACCTGGCCCTCAAGGAGCCAGGGACCTCCTCCTCCGATGCCCTCGCGAGCCGCTTCTTCCTCTTGCGTTCCCGGTTGGGGGACTCCCTGTTCAAGGAGCTTCGACGGCGCTCGGGATCGGAATGATGTTACTAATGAATAGTTTACTATATATATTATGTATGATACAGTGACAATGTTATTGGATAAGGAGTATGCCTAATAAAAGAAAATTGACATAAAAGATAGAAAGCAGAGAGTAGGCTTAAATGACCAATTTTCCCAGTGGAGAAAGGTGAATTGTGGAGTACCCCAGGGATCTCTGCTGGCTCTGCTGCTTTTTAACATATTCATAAATAACCTAGAAATGGGAATAATGAGTGAGATAATCAAATTTGCAGATGATACAAAATTATTCAAAATTGTTAAAATCCATGAGGATTGTGAAAAATTGCAAGAGGACCTTGGTAAATTGGAAGACTGGGCATTCAAATGGCAGATGAAATTTAATGTGGACAAGTGCAAAGTTATGCAAAGAAAGAACAACCCAAACTATGGTTACACGATGCAAGGTTCCCCATTAGGAACCATCACCCAAGAAAACGATTTAGGCGTCATCATGGATAACATGTTCAGGCCCGTACCTAGCCCTGTGCGAGCGGTGCGGCCGCATAGGGCACAAAGGCTTAAGGGGCGCATTATAGCTATCTGCTGTTGCCACTTATTCTTCTCTCAGCGGCGGCAGGCAATGGAAGACAGCTAAAATGCGCCCCTTAAGCCTTCTCGCCGACATGCTAAGCAGATCTGTCGCTCCCTGCTCTTGCTCTTGCAGGGAGGGACAGATCTGCTTAGCATGCCGGTGACTTGCACATCGGGCGCTCCTCTTCTCTCCTGCCGAGGGGGGGGGGGGCGCGCGCCCGATGTGCAAGTCGCACAGGCATGATTTACACTCAGTACGGCCCTGAACATGTTGAAACTCTCCGCCCAGTGTGCAGCGGCGGCCAAGAGAACAAATAGAATGCTAGGTATCATAAGGAGAGGAATGGAGAATAAAAGAAAGTATATTATAATGCCTCTGTATCGTTCCATGGTGCGACCACACCTTGAATATTGTGTGCAATTCTGGTCGCTGTATCTTAAAAAGGATATAGCATTATTAGAAAAGGTTCAGAGAAGAGCTACTAAAATGGTAAAGGATATGGAAGGATACCCCTATGAAGAGAGGCTAAAAAGGTTATGGCTCTTCAACTTGGAAAAGAAACGGCTGAGGGGAGATATGACAGAAATCTATAAATTAATGAATGGGGTGGAATGTGTAAATGTAGATCGATTGTTTACACCATCAAAATATAGAAAGACTAGGGGACATGCAATTAAGCTAGAGGGTAATAATCTATTTAAGACTAATAAGAGAAAATATATTTTCACTCAATGTGTAATCAAACTCTGGAATTCATTACCGGAGGAGTCAATAAAAGCTGTTAGTGTAGCCAGGTTTAAAAAAGGTTTGGACAAGTTCCTGGAGGAAAGGTCCATAAACCATTATTAAAGGGAACCCGGGATATCCACTGCTTGCCCCAATACCAGCATTGTGGAATCTCTGTCTTTTGCGGAAACTGTTAGGTACTTGTGACCTAGCTTGACCACTGTTGGAAACAGGATACTTGGCTTAATGGACTTTGGTCTGACCCAGGATGGCATATCTTATGTTTTTATGTTCTATGTCCCTTGGGGGGAGGGTGCAGAAGAGGGGAGGGTTGAAAATGGATTGTCCATCTGAACCCCAGAACTCACCCTAAATATACAGGGGACCTCAAATAAGGGACTTTGTAGCCAGGGATCCATAGTGTAGTAGAGAGGAACAGTGCCCTTCTGCTGTTTGTTGGATATTGGACACAGACTGCTGGATGCTAAACAACCAGAGGGCCTAACCAAGCGAGGGACGAACTGGAGGACTCCAGGACCTGGACACTCAACATTTGGTTTTAGAAGTGGGATTTGGAAACCGCCTGTGGCTGGAGGACAACAGATTGGCAGAGTGAAGACTCACCATGTGTAAGGTAAAGGGTACCTGGGCACATGAGAGGGGAGTCTGTTGGGCCAGTCTGAAAAACATTGGGTTGCATTGAAAGAATCGCACTTGGTTGTCCTTTTCTTCTGTTTTCAGGAATGGATCCAGGTGAGGTCTTCAAATGGCTGGTGGAGCAGCAGAAAGTTCAGCAGGAAGCACTGGATCTTCTCTTCACCCAAGCCCTGAAGCAAAGGTGTATACAGCAGCAACCCGTCCTTCAAGTTCTAGAGGCAGACATGGAGATCCAGCGCTTGGCTGATGGTGAAAAACCAGCCAGTGGCGCATCAGGATGCAGAGGTGGGCCGCTCCCAACAGACTATAGAGCAAACCTCAGCAGAGTGGACCAAGGGACTAAGCCTTACTAAGTTGGGACCGGGACGACCCAGAGGCTTTTCTAATAACCTTTGAGAAGGTAGCCACAGTAGTTAGATGGCTATTGGTCCAGTGGGCCATTTGGTTGGCCCCTTATTTATCTTGAGAAACCCAAGCAGCCTATTGGGCATTAGGCGCTGTCAAGGCCCTGGACTATGCACACATCAAGGTGGATACAGGACAGGTTGGGGTTTTCCCTGGAACAATATCAGAGAAAATTTCAAACCAGGGAATTTAAGAAGGGGGAACGCCCCAGGGCCGTGTCGCATGTCCTGCTAGATTGCACCACACACTGACTGCAGGGATATAGTAAGACTGATTATCATGGAACAATTTTTGACTTTCTTGCCTCCCCTGTGATTGCCTGGGTGACACGTCAGGGCCCAAAGTCCATGAAAATAGACACAGTTTTGGCCGAGCAGTATTTGGAGGCTGAGGAAAGTTGGCAAGGGAAACAGGAAGAAGTCGCCTCTAGAAAAGCCTTATCGATAGAGGACCCAAAAGGCCCACAAACCAAAATATGCCAGGAGGAGAAAGGGAGCCCTAAGGGGGGGGGGGGGGGGGAAGGGAGAATGAGGTCCTGAGATTTGGGGAAAGTCCGCTGGAACCCCGTGAATAGTACACCCCACCCAAATAATAGGATCCCTCTTAGGTGTTTTTTCTTGTGGGGAGGAGGGACATTTTAAAAAGGACTGCCCCCACATGGACTGCTCCTTTTCGGGGATGGGGATAGGTCTTCCCACTATAGAGAGGAAGATGGATCAAGTGTTGAGAAGAGGGGTATAGATGTGGGGAGCAGACCTTATAGCTCTACTGGATACAGGGAGCAACCAATCCCTGGTATCTAGACCCCTTGCTGAGAGGCTGGACATTGGGAACTTGATAGGGATTTTTTGAGGCACAGTGAATGTTTGGTGTGTGCACGGCAACATAGTGAGAGAGCCCACCTACGAAGTTGGGGTAACTTGGCAGGGCAGAACCCAACCCCTAAAGGTAGCAGTAGTCCAGCGGCTGCTGTATCCCCTGATACTGGGGAGAGACTGGGAGGGGATGGAGGCAGTGTTGGCTCCCAAGGAGGGGTGGGTGTCCACTAGGGTGAACGATTATCCTGCTGAGGAGGAAGAGAGTTTCCGGCTAGGGGATATATTTCCTTTTGTGGACCAAGAGATAATTGTGGAATCGGGAAAGAGTAGGAAGGCTAAAAATGTAAAAAGACTAGGAAAATGGAAAGGATTGGTTCCCCCTGGGCAGGTCAAAATGGTTGAAAAGGAGGTTATGCAGAAGTTCCACCAGTTTGATAAAGAGCAGAAAAACAACCCCTCCCTAAAAGTATACTGGAAAAAATCCGAGGGCATCTGGGGGAAGAGGGGGAAGGACGCAAGACTCTGGTTATTGAAAGCTAAATAATATCTTATATCGAGTTACAGAGGGGGACCCTTGGGAGGAGCATAAACAAGTGATGATTCCCAAAATTTTCAGAAGGACACTATTAACCCTGGCCAATGCGCATCCCTTGGCGGGCCATTTGGGGGAAACCGGGACCGCAGACAGGATTACTGCCCAATTCTTCTGGCCAGGCCTTTACCAAAATGTGCGGGCCTATTGCCAGGTCATGTCTGGAGTGTCAAAAGGTGCCTTAGAAGGTCCCCAAAATTTCTCTGTTCATCCCATTGCCCGCAATGGTGCAGCCATTAGATCGAGTAGCAGTGGATATTATTGGGCCCTTGGAGAAGAGTCCCAAGGTTTACCAATATATCCTAGTGATGGTTGACTATGCCACTAAGTACCTCTGGGACATTTCCCTGAGGAAAACAAATGCGCGAGGGATAGCTTGGGAATTGACGACAATTTTTTGTCAGGTAGGGTTCCCCTGGGAGGTTTTAACCAACCGGGGAACCAATTTTTTGTCCCATAATTTAGAAGTATTTAAGCTCTTTGGGATTAAACATTTAAAGACAGCCACGTACCATCCCCAGATGGAGGGTCTGGTAGAGAGGTTCAATCAGACCTTGATCTACATGATAAAAAAAATGCCTAGGGAAGGACATCTGGGAATGGAATATGCTCATCCCCTATGTCCTATTTGCTTATAGGGAGGTATCCTCCTTAGGATTCTTCCCACTCGAGCTGATGTTCGGCCGCCAGCCCTGGGGTCTGTTAGAGGTAATAAAGGAGACCTGGGTAGATGAGGAACAAGCAGTCACCTCAGTTCCTGAATACCTGCAGGAGCTAAAAAAGAAACTGTTGGGATTTTGGGAGGCCACAAGAGATAACCTAAGGAGGGTCCAAGCCCACCTGAAGGTGTATTATGACCACGGTGCCAGAGAGAGGGAATTTCAACCCCAGGACTGAGTACTAGAGTGTCAGTATCCACCTCGGCCAACATATTGTTGGCCCAATGGAGGGGTCCATTTCTGGTAAGGAGGTGCTAGGGCCAGTCACATATGAGGCGGACCAAGGTTACAGTAAATACCAGGTCTACTGTATCAATCTGCTAAAGCCTTGGGTAGGCCGAGATGGGCTAACCAGTGAGACGGTTGCCGAAAAAGGAGAAGATTTAAACCCTGATGTAGGGACGGTACAGGACACCCACCCCCTGAAAATAGGTGAGCCCCTGACTCCCCAGCAGAAAGTGCAGTTAAACCGTGATAAACCAATTTCAAGATGTGTTTTCCCCTGTTCTGGGACGCACTCACCTAGGTGTCCATTGAATTGAAACTATCCCCAAGAAAGTAATCCAGCAGAAGGTCTAGCAACTTCAGGAGGCAAAAGAGGAGGTAGATGGGGAAGTGGCAGAAATGCTGTGACTGAAGATAATTGAGGAATCCTCTAGTTAGTAGGCTAGTCCCATAGTCCTTGTCCCAAAACCAGTTGGGTCCACGAGATTTTGTGTGGATTTCAGGGGGATTAATGTCATTTCCCAGTTTGATGCCTATCCCATGCCGAGAGTGGATGAAATAGTGAAACAACTGGAAGGGGCCCAGTTCCTATCCATTAAGGGATATTGGTAAATCCCACTAGAGAAGAAGTCTAAAGAAAATTCTCCAGGACCAAGCAGGAAGTCAGTCCTCACATATGGGTGTCATCGGCGTCAATGAAGCCCCAGCGGAGCATTTCCCCAGCTTTCTATGAAAGCCTTTGGGAATGCAGGCACGCATGCGCGGTTCCCTTCCCGCCTAAAGGTGCCATCTTACCTCAGTCTCTTTTTTTCCGAGAAGCCCACCGGACGTGTGTCCTGTCATCCCGGATAAAAGTTGATTTTTTTCGGCGATCCTCGCTGTTTTTTCTCCTGGTTCGACGCCGGTTTCCCCTCCCGCCGGGTTCGGTACACCGATATCGAGCCCGATTCTTCTTTTTTGGTTTTTGCCTTTCGTGGCTGGCGTTCGCACCCTTTTTTGCTTTTTCCCTGGAAGGCCGGTCCTTTGACCTCGCGGGGACTCTTTTTTCCCCGATGGCTTCCAGCGGTTTCAAGAAGTATGATCGGTGTAAGAAATTAATGTCTCTCACCGACACACACGACTGCTGCCTCCAGTGCCTCGGTCCTGATCACGACCATAAGTCGTGTGGGCCATGTGGGAAGGTGTCTTCCAAGGCACTCCGAAGTCACCAGCAGCAGAAAGAAAGGCTTTTCTCGGACAGCCTCCGGCCGGGCCCGGACCTCATCTGAGGCCTCGACATCTCGGGATTCGGATCCCGAGCGCCGTCGGAGCTCTTCGGACAGGGGGTCCCCAGACCGGGAACACAAAAGGAAGAAGCGGCTCACGAGGGCATCGTCGGAGGAGGTCCCTGGCTCCTCGAGGGCCAGGTCTAAGAGCCCCGATCGTCGTCCCGGGCCCGTGGACCAAGAGAAGCCTGCCAAAGTTCCCCGCGTGGAGCCGGAGTCTGCTGGACACGTAAGCCCTGTAGTCCTCGAGGACTCTCCTCCCAGGGAGCCGACGTCGGGCCTGGCGCCGCCGGGGCCTGAGTCGGTGGCTGCTGCGTCTCCCGAGCTCAGTCTCAGGATGACAGCCTTGGAGAGCAGATTGTCTGCCTTCATGGAGCAGTAGCGGGCATGGAGGGCCAGCCTGTCTGGCGCATCTGCCCCAACCACCGGGATATCGACTTTGAAGTCGATCCGGGAGACCGAGCCAATACTCGAGTCCATCATGGCTCGAATTCGACCTTGGTTGCGATCTCCCTCGACCTCCAACTCGGGACCGAGGGCGTTGACGCCGGTGCCTCTGGCGTCGGGGCGGGTGCTCCAGGGCCCCGCGGGGTCGGACCCTGACACCTCGTTGGACGAGTCCACCTGGGAGATGGAGGATGAGGAGTCCCCCGATACATTCAAGACTCGGTGCGTCCCGTCGGACTCACCGCAGTCTGAGCCCCGGAGTGGATCTCCTCCGGAGGATACTCGGTTCTCGGAGTTCGTCCGGGATATGGCCACAGCCTTGGCTATTCCGGCGGACCCTGAGGAAGAGCCTCGAGCTGAAGAGCTGAAGAGCTCGAGGCCCTGCAGTATGACTCTCCTCCGAAGGAGGCCTTTACTGTCCCGGTTCCTCCGATGCTGGAACGGCTCCTCTTCCGGATGTGGGAGGCACCGGCCTCGGCGCCGGTTTTAAGCAAGCGAGTCGACTCGATCTATCGACTCAGGAAGAGCCCTGGCTTTCAGAAAGCACAGCTACCACACCATAACATGGTTTTGGAATCAGCCACCCATCGTCTGAAGAGCCAGAAAATGTACTCTGCGGTGCCCCCCGGCAGGGAGGCCCGGAACCTCGATGGCGTCGGTAGAAAGTGCTTCCAGGGCTCGATGCTTGCTTGCCGTGTCCAGTCTTACCAGCTGTACATGGGCATGAACTTGCGGGACCTGGCCAAGGAGTTGGCCGAGTTCTCTGCTGGACTCTCCGGGGAACCCTTGCAGAGATTCAAGTCCTTGTCCTCGGGGATTCGGGACTGCTCGAAGTTCTTGTCCCGTGCCGCCTACGATGGCTTCGAGGCTTCGGCCCGAGTTGTGGCAGCCGGCATCACGGCTCGACGCCAGTCATGGCTGCAGTCATCGGACCTCGAGCCATGGGTTCAGGACAAGTTGGTCGATGTCCCTTGCCGAGGTGAAAACCTTTTTGGCAAGCCCATGACCGAGAAGGCCACCCAGCTTGAAACAGAGCACCTTACACGGACAAGGCTGTCTAGGAAGACCTCTGCCCCTTCTCATAAAAAGAAGTGCTCGGGTAAAAAGCCCTTTTACCCGAGGAAGGGCACTGCCTACAAACAGTACCCTCAATATCAGGCTACCCAAGCTGCACCCCAGGGTCAGCATGCCAAGGGGCAGGGTAATGGACCCCATAGGCAGAGGACCCCCAAGCCTCCGGCCCCTGCTCCCACTCAGCAGGGTGGGGGTTTTTAACTCCTTGAGTGTAGCCTCTCCATCCCTGCACTCCCAACCCTGCACAGGAGGTCGCCTCACCCTCTTTGCCCACCAGTGGCCCCTCATCACCGGGGACGGTTGGGTGTTGGACATAGTCCACAGGGGCTATGCACTACATTTTCACCAACTGCCTCCACCATACTTTCCAGGGGAGCCTCCAAGGCCTTCCCTGCACACAGACCTTCTCCTTCAGGAACTTCAAGGTCTGTTCGTGGACAGGACGGTGGAGCCTGTTCCTCCCCACTTGCAAGATCACGGATTCTACTCCAGGTATTTCCTGGTGCCCAAAAGAACCGGTGGCCTTCGACCCATTCTGGACCTCAGGAACCTCAACAAGTTCCAAGAGAAAGAAAAGTTCAAGATGCTTACTCTTGGAACACTTCTGCCCTACCTCCAGCAGGGAGATTGGCTATGCTCCTTAGATCTAAAGGATGCGTACACTCACATCCTCATTCATCCAGACCACAGAAAGTACCTCAGGTTCCTTGTGGGAGGAAACCATTATCAGTACAGAGTACTGCCTTTTGGCCTCACCTCTGCTCCCAGGGTCTTTACCAAATGCCTGGCAGTGGTGGCGGCCTACCTGAGAACTCAGGGAGTCTTTGTCTTCCCCTATCTGGACGACTGGCTCATCAGAGGTCAGACATGCCAGGAGGCCAGACAAGCCACCCTCAGAACTATTGCTCTTCTTCAAAGCCTAGGGTTTGTGATAAACTTCGCAAAGTCCACTTTGCTCCCCTCCCAGAATTTGGAGTTCATAGGAGCAAGGCTGGACTCTCTCCTGGCAAAGGCTTTCTTGCCAAAAGACAGAGCACAAAGATTGATAGCCTTGGCAAACCAGTTTCTCAACAGGTCACTAGTCTCCGCCAGACTCTGCCTGAGGCTTCTAGGCCACATGGCTTCGACAGTGCATGTGACCCCCAATGCCAGGCTCCATATGAGGCCTGCACAGTGGTGCCTTCAGACTCAGTGGTCACAGGCCACAGGCAGCCTCAGAGACAGGATAAGGGTGTCCAGACAATTTCTGAACTCCCTCAACTGGTGGCTGCACCCACCCAATCAACGGAGGTGCCTTTTCAGATTCCTGGGTACAAGGTGGTACTGACCACCGACGCCTCCCTGCAGGGCTGGGGAGCTCATTGTCTAGACAAGTGCACCCAGGGCCTGTGGTCTCCTTGGGAGGCTGCACAGCAGATCAATCTCCTCGAACTCAGAGCTATTCAATTAGCACTCAAAGCTTTCTCTCCTACCCTGGCTCATCAATCTGTCCTGATTCAGACAGACAACAAAGTAGCCATGTTTTATGTGAACAAACAGGGCGGGACTGGGTCCAGACTCCTTTGTCGGGAGGCTCAGGACCTTTGTTCGTTTGCCCTCAAGCACAGCATGCTCCTCAAGGCTGTGTACCTTCCAGGCCAGGACAACTGCCTGGCCGACAGGATAAGCAGGATTCTGCAGCCCCACGAGTGGCAGCTGCATCCTTCAGTAGTTCAGAAGATCTTCCTAAAATGGGGTCTGCCTTTGGTAGATCTCTTTGCCAGCCCAATGAACAAGCAACTGCCGAAGTTCTGCTCTAGGCAACCGCATCCTCTGAGAATAGCAGCAGATGCTTTTCTGATTCCATGGTCTCAGGGCCTCCTGTATGCGTTTCCTCCCACGCCCTTGGTGGCCCGAACTCTCTTCAAAATTCTTCAGGACAAGGCCTCGGTCCTGCTGGTGGCTCCCAGGTGGCCGAGACAGCCTTGGTTTCCTCTTCTGCTTCAACTGGCGGTGGATCCCCCACTGCCTCTGGGGTTGCAACCCGACCTTCTCTCATAGGAGCAGGGTTCCCTTCTGCACCCCAATCTCAAAGCTCTCAATTTGATGGCCTGGAGGCTGCAAGGGTAGTTTTGGCTCCCTGGGGCCTACCTCAGGAAGTTGAGGAGTTTGTCCTAGCCTCTAGGAAACAGTCCACTAGGAAAACCTATGCTCTCAAATGGAAAAGGTTTTCTGTGTGGTGTCAGCTACGTACAGAGGATCCTTTCTCCTGTACTGTGCCAGTAGTGCTTCAGTACTTACTGTACTTGTCCAATCAGGGACTTAAGTCCAATTCTCTTCGGGTCCACCTCTCAGCTCTAGAAGCTCACCACTCACTGGTGGAAGGACATTCTCTGTCGGTTCACCCCTTGGTGTCCCACTTTCTCAAGGGTTTGCTTTTGCTCAAGCCTCCAATCCGTCCTCCTGCCCCTGAGTAGGAGTTGAATGTGGTTTTGCAGCAACTGACTCGCCCACCTTTTGAGCCGATGGCTACTTTTCCACTACGCTTCCTACATAACATAAGAACATAAGATATGCCATACTGGGTCAGACCAAGGTCCATCAAGCCCAGTATCCTGTTTCCAACAGTGGCCAATCTAGGTCATACGTACCTAGCAGTTTCCCCAGAAGACACAGGTTCTGCAATGCTTGTACTAGGTCAAGCATTGATATCCTGGGTCCCTTCTTAATAATGGTTTATGGACCTTTCCTCCAGGAACTTGTCCAAACCTTTTTTAAACCCAGCTACACTAACAGCCTTTACTACATCCTCCGGTAACAAAATCCAGAGTTTGATTACACGTTGAGTGAAAAAATATTTTCTTTTATTAGTCTTAAATAGTTTACCCTGTAGCTTCATTGCATGTCCCCTAGTCTTCCTATATTTTGATAACGTAAACAGTCGATTTACGTTTACCCGTTCCACTCCGTTCATTAATTTATAGACTTCTATCATATCTCCCCTCAGCCGTCTCTTTTCCAGGTTAAAGAGCCCTAACATTTTTAGCGTTGCTTCATAGGAGTATCCTTCCATCCCCTTTACCATTTTGGTGGGTCTTCTCTGAACCTTTTCTAATAACGCTATATCCTTTTTAAGATACGGCGACCAGAATTGCACACAATATTCAAGGTGCGGTCTCACCATGGAACGGTATAGAGGCATTATAATATCTTTTGTTTTATTTTCCATTCCTTTCCTTATCATACCTAGCATTCTATTTGCTCTCTTGGCTGCCGCTGCACACTGGGCTGAGGGTTTTAACATGTTATCCACAATGACGCCTAAATCTTTTTCCTGGGTGGTGGTTCCTAATGTGGAACCTTGCATCGTGTAACCATAGTTTGGTTTGTTCTTCCCTAGGTGCATAACTTTGCACTTGTCCACATTAAATTTCATCTGCCATTTTGATGCCCAGTCTTCCAATTTATCAAGATCCTCTTGCAATTTTCCACAATCCTCTTGGGTTTTAACAACTTTAAATAGTTTTGTGTCATCCTATCCTGGAAGACACTCTTCCTGATAGCCCTTACCTCGGCTAGGCGAGTGAGTGAGCTTCAGGCCCTGGTCTGTGATAGGCCTTACACCAGGTTTTATAGGAACAAGGTAGTCCTCAGGACTCATCCAAAGTTCCTCCCAAAGGTTGTCTCCTCTTTCCACCTCAATCAGGAGGTGGTTCTTCCAACATTCTTCCCTAGGCCTCATGCAAGCCAGGCTGAAGCAGTCCTGCATACCCTGGACTGTAGGAGGGCCTTATCCTTCTACCTTGACCGTACGCAGGGGCATAGAAGGGCTACTCAGCTCTTCGTTTCTTTTGACCCTAATAAGTTGGGGAGGGCTGTGTTCAAACGTACCTTGTCCATCTGGGTGGCTGACTGTATCACCTGGGCTTACAAGGCGGCTGACCTTCCTTTGCAGGGTCGGGTTACGGCCCACCGAGTCAGGGCAATGTCTGCCTCAGTGGCTCATCTCTGCTCTGTGCCCTTGGTAGACATCTGCAGGGCTGCAACTTGGTCTTCAAGCCAGACGTTTGCGGCCCATTACTGCCTGGAGAGGGAGTCCCGTAGGGACAGTGCTTTTGGCCAAGCAGTACCCGGAATCTCTTTGAGGTTTAGGCAACTCCTGCCCTCTGTTGGGCTACCGGTGGAGGTTGTGTCCTTGAAAAGCCTTTCTTTACTGCTGAGACTAGAGGGAGTTCTCTTGTTCAGCCTGGGTTCCCCGGTAGCCCAGAGCTTGGGAGTTACCCATATGTGAGTACTGACTTCCTGCTTGGTCCTGGAGAAAGAGTAGTTACTCACCTGTAACAGGTGTTCTCCAGGAGCAGCAGGAATCAGTCCTCACAACCCTCCCTACTCCCCTTGGAGTTGCAGTTATACATAGTTTATTTTCATTTTTGTGTGCTGTTCTTAGCTATGTCATTTGACTGAGGTAAGATGGCACCTTTAGGCGGGAAGGGAACCACGCATGCGTGCCTGCATTCCCAAAGGCTTTCATAGAAAGCTGGGGAAATGCTCCGCTGGGGCTTCATCGGCTCCGATGACACCCATATTACAGGATTACAGGATCCGAGGCAACATGGATTCACCAGAGGCAGGTCTTGTCAGACAAATCTGATTGATTTCTTTGACTGGGTGACCAGGGAGTTGGACCGAGGGAGAGCTCTAGATGTGGTGTATTTAGATTTCAGTAAAGCCTTTGACACTGTTCCTCACAGGCGACTTATAAACAAACTGAGCACCCTAGGGATGGTCCCTAAAGTTACTGCTTGGGTTAGAAATTGGTTGGGTGGGAGGCGACAAAGAGTACAAGTAAATGGAGCTCACTCTGAGGAGAAGGATGTTACCAGTGGTGTGCCCCAGGGATCTGTCCTTGGTCCGATTCTTTTTAACATCTTTGTTAGTGATATAGCGGAAGGGCTGTCGGGTAAGGTTTGCCTCTTTGCGGATGATACCAAAATCTGCAATAGAGTAGACACCCAGAAAGGTGTAGATAACATGAGGAGGGATCTAGCTAAGCTTGAAGAATATAGAAAAATCAGCTCTACTTCTTCAACAAGAGATGATGTGAATCTTATACCATAATATAATCTCCTCTTTTAGTGAATTTTATCTTGCAACTGGGTCTCAGAACCAGAATGGAGCGACTTATTGCACTCATATATTCAAGTGAAACTGCGCTCTAAACTTCACATCAATGACCCAAAAAGATGTTGCTTTTTTCTTATTATGTGTAAAAACAGAGATTATCTTTAACTCTTATTGCAAATATATATTCAAAGATGCTTATCTGAAAAATAGATGAGGCTCTTCTCGAATGTGAATCATTTCTGAGGTTTTTCTCTCAACGCCTATATGATAGCGCCGTAGCGTTTCACAATCCAACGTTTCGTCAGGGGATAGCCATCATTAATATTCGAGCGTAGCATCTACCTCCATAGTTTATGACTTCCGTGCCGGCCATTCAATTCATTCATACAGACGCCGTGCTAACCTGTATGAATGAATTGAACGGCCGGCACGGAAGTCATAAACTATGGAGGTAGATGCTACGCTCGAATATTAATGATGGCTATCCCCTGACGAAACGTTGGATTGTGAAACGCTACGGCGCTATCATATAGGCGTTGAGAGAAAAACCTCAGAAATGATTCACATTCGAGAAGAGCCTCATCTATTTTTCAGATAAGCATCTTTGAATATATATTTGCAATAAGAGTTAAAGATAATCTCTGTTTTTACACATAATAAGAAAAAAGCAACGTCTTTTTGGGTCATTGATGTGAAGTTTAGAGCGCAGTTTCACTTGAATATATGTGTGCAATAAGTCGCTCCATTCTGGTTCTGAGACCCAGTTGCATGATAAAATTCACTAAAAGAGGAGATTATATTATGGAATAAGATTCACATCATCTCTTGTTGAAGAAGTAGAGCTGATTTTTCTATATCGTTTACCTGTTGGGTTATACAGCTCTGGGAAGTGACATTAAATGTTTGTTGTTTGAAGCTTGAAGAATTGTCTAGAATTTGGCAGCTGGGATTTAATGTTAAAAAATGTAAGGTCATGCATTTGGGCTGCAGCAATCTAAGGGAGCAATACAGTATAGGAGGTGAAGTACTTTTGTCCACTAAAGAAGAGCGCGACCTAGGCGTGGTTGTGTCTGATGATCTTAAAGTAGCTAAACAGGTAGAAAAGGCGACGGCAAAAGCTAGAAGAATGCTTGGGTGCATACGGAGAGGAATGGCTAGCAGAAAAAAGGAGGTGATAATGCCTCTGTATAAGTCTTTGGTGCGACCTCATTTGGAGTATAGTGTGCAATTCTGGAGACCGCACCTTCAAAAGGATGTGAACAGGATGGAGTCGGTGCAGAGGGTGGCTACTAAAATGATTAGTGGGCTTCATTATAAAGCATATGAGGACAGACTTAAGGATCTTAATATGTACACCTTAGAGGAAAGGCGGGATAGAGGTGATATGATTGAGATGTTTAAATACCTCCGTGGCATAAATGTTCAGGGAGAGAGCCTCTTTCAATTGAAAGCAAGTTCTGCTACGAGGGGACATGGGATGAGGGTGAAGGGAGATAGATTCAGGAGTGATATGCAGAAATATTTCTTTACAGAAAGAGTAGTGGATCCATGGAATAGTCTCCCAGTGGAGGTGGTAGAGATGAGGACAGTAACTGAATTCAAAAAAGCATGGGACCAACACAGAGGATCTCTAAAGGTAAAAAGTGGACTGTTGTAGTTGTTGTTATGGAAGGACAGACTAGATAGGCCGTGTGGTCTTTTTCTGTCATCATGTTTCTATGTTTCTATATGTGAGGACTGATTCCTGCTGCTCCTGGAGAACACCTGTTACAGGTGAGGAACTACTCTAACTGCCTTTGTAATCCACCAGGGCCTATACCAGTTTAGGGTGCTCCCCTTTGGGCTTCATGGGGCCCCCGCAACATTCTAGAGAATTATCATCCAAGTATTATGACCACATCTGAGTTATTGTAGAGCGTATTTGGATGATATGGTCGTCTTTTCCTCTACCTGGGAGGCTCACTTAAACATCTTAGGGCAGTCTATTAGGCTCTCCATCAAGCGGGACTGATGACAAACTCAAAAAAGTGTGCCCTAGGACAAAAGGAGGTACAGGACCCTGGGCATTGCATAGGGGGAGGTTGGCTGAGGCAAAAGCCATCAAAGATCACAGTGATCCAAGAGGTGAGACCCCCACAAATGAAAAAACAACTACGAGCTTTTCTAGGCCTGGTAGAGTACTACTGTAAGTTCGTGCCACACTTTGCGGACTTGTCCTAGCCTCACCTCGCTGTTGAAAAACTCCCAACCCATTCAGCTACTTTGGGATGGAGCAGCAGATCGTGCCTTTAGACAGCTTAAAGAGGCCTTGTGTAAAGAGCCTGTCAAGGAATGTGGACTTCCAATGAGACTTTATTTTACAGACAGATGCCTCAGGTGTAGGATTAGGAGAGGTGTTAAGCCAGGTGGTAGGTGGGGAGGAACACCCTGCCTTCTAAGTAGGAAGCTGTTTGACTCAGAGCAGTGCTACTCCATGATGGAAAAAGAATGCCTGGCCATGAAATGGGCCATGGAATTGCTGGGTTATTATGGTTAGGCTGTTTCAACTGATAACAGATCATGCCCTCCTGAGTTGGCTAAGCCAGATAAAAAATAATGCCAGGCTTACGAGGTAGTACTTGGCCCTCCAGGCATTTCATTTTGAGATGGAACACTGGGCAAGGAAGTACCATCTCAATGCTGATTTCCTGTCCCGGGAGAGAGGAGATGGGGAGACTGAGGGCGTGAGATCCCAGGTGGGATCTCTTAGAAGGCGGAAATATGTGATAGGTTATATGTCCTGTCACAGAAGACTTGTCAGGACCCTCAGTTTAGGCTAACCACCAGGGTATAATGGGTACCCCATCTCCCATTCTTGTTAGAGAGAATCACTTAATACCTGCTAGGTGGGCAGTTATAGTCAGCCAGAGACAGCTACGTGGGTGGTGGCAGGTAAAGCAGACTACTACTACTACTACTGAGCATTTATATAGCGCTATAAGTCGTTCGCAGCGCTGCACAGACAAATAAGAGACAGTCCCTGCTCATCAGAGCTTACAATCTAGTCAAGACAAACACAGAAGGTGTAGGCAGGGATAAAACAAGGGAAGGAAAAGGAGATCAGGAGAGTCAAGATCCAAAAGCAGCAGCAAAGAGGTGAGTTTTCAGCCTGGATTTGAAGAGGGTTAGGGAAGGTGCCTGGCGTACAGACACAGGCAGTTTGTTCCAGGCGTATGGTGCAGCAAGGTGAAAGGAGCAAAGTCTGGAGTTAGCAGTAGAAGAGAAGGGCACAAATAGCAGCAGTTTGCTGGAAAAGCGGAGTTCCCAAGGGGGGTTGTAAGGAGAAATAAGATAAGAAAGGTAGTGAGGAGCTGCAGAGTGAATGCATTTATAGGTCAGCAGGAGAAATTTGAACTGGATGCGGAAACGGATAGGGAGCCATTGAAGTGACTCGAGAAGAGGAGCAATATGGGCATGACGAGGCTGGCGGAAGATTAGCCGCGAAGCAGAGTGTTGAACAGATTGAAGGGGAGAGAGATGATTCAAAGGGAGACCAGCAAGGAGTAGGTTGCAGTAGTCAAGACAGGAGGTGATTAAGGAGTGGACAAGCGTTTTAGTAGTGTGTTCAGAAAGGTAGGGGAGGATTTTGCTGATGTTATAGAGAAAGAAGTGGCAGGTCTTAGCTATCAGATGGATGTGTGTGGAGAAAGAGAGAGAGGAGTCAAAGACAACCCCCAGATTGCAGGCTGAGGAAACAGGAAGGAGTACAGAGTTATCCACAGAGTCTGAGAAAGGAGGAAGAGGGGGGCAGGTTTTAGGGGGAAGGATGAGAAGTTCAGTCTTGGCCATGTTCAATTTCAAGCGGCGGTGAGACATCCAGGCAGCAATGTCAGAAAGGCAGGCAGAGATCTGGGTCTGGATTACCGGAGAGATTTCAGGTGTAGAGAGGTGGATCTGGGAGTCATCAGCATACAGATGGTACTGAAAGCCATGGTAAGATTTGAGCGCTCCAAGGGACTGGGTATAGAGAGAGAAGAGAAGGGGACCCAGGACAGATCCTTGGGGTACACCAACTGAGAGCGGGGTAACAGAGGAGGAGGAGCCCCCAGAACAGACATGGAAAGAGCGATAGGAGAGATCCAGGATAGTACAGAGCCCCTAAAACCAAGCGAGGACAGGGTATCGAGGAGGTGGTTGTGGTCAACAGTGTCAAAAGCAGCAGAGAGGTCAAGAAGGATGAGGACAAAGTAAAGGCCCTTGGATTTTGCCAGGAACAAGTCGCTGGAGACTTTGGCAAGAGCCGTTTCAGTAGAGTGTAAAGGACGAAAGCCAGACGGTAAGGGATCCAGGAGGGCATGAGAAGAGCGGAAGTTGAGGCAGCGGCAGTGAAGCGCACGTTCAAGTAATTTAGAAATGAAGGGAAGGAGAGAGATGGGTCGATAATTAGAAGGACAGGTGGGATCATGTGAGGGTTTCTTGAGGAGAGGTGTGACCACAGCTTGTTTGAAGTCTGCAGGGACTGTTGCAGTGGAGAGCGAAAGGTTGAGAATATGAGAGATGGAAGGGACAACGGTGGAGGAGATGGGGCTTAGGAGACGAGTGGGCATAGGATCAGAGGAGCAGGTGGCGAGTTTGGAGGAAGAAAAGTGTGCAGTTTCCTCTTCAGAGATCACATGAAAGGAAGCGAGGGTAGCAGAGGTAAGGGGGAGAGTTGGGAGTGAAGAGGGGGAGGAGGGGAAGTAGCTGAATTTGTGGGGAACTGGAGAGTGATCTTGTGGATTTTGTCATGGAAATAGTCAGCCAGGGTTTGGGCAGAAAGGGAAAGAGGGATCAGAGGTGGAGGCACCTTGAGGAGAGAGTTGAGAGTAGTAAAGAGACGGCAAGGATTAGCGGCAAGAGAGTTAGTCAGATGGACATAGTAGTCTTGTTTGGCAAGAGCTATGGCTGACTGGAAAGAGACAAGCATGAATTTGAAGTGTAGAAAGTTTGCAGGGGAGCGGGATTTGAGCCAAGCACGCTCAGCAGAACGGGCACAGGAACATAGATAGCGTGTAGTGGGTGAAAGCCAGGGCTGGGGTGCAGAACATCTCACAGGACGTTGCATGGGCGGAGCGAAAGTAACCAGAGCCGAGGAGAGTGCAGCATTATAGGAAGTTACTGCCTCGTCAACAGACTTGGATGACATAGTGGCAGAAAGAGACGAAGAAATAGCGGAAGAGAGAGCCAAGGTATCAATAGCAAGAAGATTTCTAAATAGGTTGGAGGAGACAGGACGAGGCTGAAGCAGTGGGTGATGAAGATTAAAGCTTAAAAGGTGATGGTCAGATAAGGGAAGAGCTGAGATATAAAAGTTCAAGGGTGAGCAACTAGAGAAAAATATCAGGTCCAGGCAGTGGCTATACTGGTGAGTGGGGGCAATGAAACAAAGTTGGAGGTCAAACAAGGAGGTGAGCTTTAAAGCATAAGGATCAGAGGGGTTATCGAAATGAATGTTAAAATCCCCAAGAATAAGAGTGGGGGAAGAGGAATCCAGAAAGCAGGAAAGCCATGAGTCAAAGTCAGTGAGGAAGCTAGAAGCAGACTTATCAGGAGGTCGATAAATAGCAGCTACTTGGAGAGGACGTGGAGCGAAAAGGCGAATGGAGTGGACTTCAAAAGAGAGAAAGGAGTGAGACTGAGGCAGCAGGAGGGGTTGGAATTGGCAAGAGGGAGAAAGTAGAAGCCCAACACCACCACCACGGCCAGTGGGACGAGGCGTGTGGGAGAACTGGTAGCCCCCATGGCAGAAAGCAATAGTAGATGCGGTATCATCTGTGAGGAGCCAAGTCTCAGTTAGGGCAAGAAGATGTAGAGGTTTAGAGATAAAGAGATCATTAGCCAAAGCAAGTTTATTAGAGACAGAGTGTGCATTCCACAAGGCACATGAGAAAGGGAGAGTGGAAGGGGAAAGGAGAGGGATATGGATAAGATTAGACATGTTGCGTGAAAGTCTCTTCTCAGAGTGAGACAGAGATCTAGGGGGGCCAGGATTGTGGTTGATATCTCCGGATGAGAGAAGGAGAAGGAGTAGAAGTAGTGATAACAAATCCCCGAGAGTGGGGGCTGGTGTTAGGAGACCAGCAAGACGGGGAGGAGTGGATTCTAGGTCAGGAGAACATTTGCATTCCATCTGCATAGACTGAGGGGAGTTGTGGACTCTCTCTGGGGTCTCCTTTCAGGCAGGGAGGGGGAATACTTCCCCAAAAGCCCCTTTGTAAGTCCCTTGGGGGGGTATAGAACAGGAGAGGACTGAAAATGGACTGTCCATGTGAACCCCAGAACTCACTCTAAATATACAGAGAACCTCAAATAAGGACTTCCTAGCCAGGGAGCCTGAGTGTGGTAGAGAGGAACAGTGCCTTTCTGCTGGATGGTGATTACTGGATGCTGATTGCTGGACGTTGGACAACCAGAGGGCCTAACCAAGCAAGGGATGAACTGGAGGACTCCAGGACCTGGACGCTCAACAATCACATAGCAAGAGATTTCTTTGCATTCAATTTTAAGGTGTTTCCATGCAGCCAAGTGGCTACCTGGTCCAGGCAAGCATTTTTTGGTGATAAATCAGGGAGAGGGGTATCTATATAAAATAGGAGCAAAGTATCGTTAGCATAGATACAACACGAAATACCCAAAGTTTGGATAAGTGATGCCAATGGACTCAAAAATATGTTGAAAAAGGGGGGGGGGGTAAAGAACAGATCCTTGTGGGACACAACAGGTTAGAGGATGTGTACTAGAGTAAAAAGTGCATGTGTTAACTAGGAGAAGTAGCCTAGTGGTTAGAGAAGCAGCTTAGAGACAGAAAGACCAGGGTTCAAATCCCACTGGCACTCTTGTGGCCTTGGACAAGCCACTTAGCCCTCCATTGCCTCAGGTACAACTTAGATTGTAAGCCCTTTGGGGACAGGGAAATACCTATGTACCTGAATGTAACTCACCTTGATCTCCCCCTGGAAAGGCGTGAGCTAAAAACTATAAATAAATGGATCAGCCTTGCAAAAAAGAAATGAACCAGGCAAATACGGTGCCATGAATTCCTTGATCATAGAGATGAGAAATCAAAATGTTATGGGTCCACCAAATCAAATCCTACAGAAAGATCCAGTGAGACAGACAGTGCCACCCTAACTTGGTCTTCACTAAGGCCAGAGTTTAAGATAGTTTCTGCACTGTGGTTAGGATAGAAATTCAGTTGATGGAGATGGAGCAAGTACGTATTTTCAAGGTGATTTGTGAGTTGAAAAAGAACCAAGTAACATAGTATATGACGGCAGATAAAGACCAGCATGGTCCATCTAGTCTGCCCGGCAAGAGTAGGTGCACCTGCTGCTCCGTGCATGTCGCCCCTCCCCATGCCCTTGTTTAGGGATATACCCACCGCTCCGTGTAGGTCACCCCTATTTGTTGAAATATAAGAGAGAGCTATGTTTATTTTGATTTTATCATGTTGCTATAAAGGGATCCACTGTGTCTGTCCCATGCCATTTTGAATTCTGTCACTGTATTTGGCCCCACCACTTCCATCAGGAGGGCATTCCAAGCATCAACCACCCTTTCAGTGAAAAAGTATTTCCTGACATTCCTTTCAATTTACCCCCTTGCAGCTTCATGTTATGCCCTCTAATTTTACAGCTCCCTGTCTTTGGAAGATGTTTGTTTGTTCATTAATAATCTAAGTACAGTCAAACCTCGGTTTTCATGATTAATCCGTTCGAAAAAGTCTGACTAAAACCGAAACGTATGAAAACTGAAGCAATATTTCCCATAAGAAATAATGTAAATCCAATTAATCCGTTCCAGACACCCAAAAATATTCACAAAAAATACATTTTATAGAGAATAACTATATTTTTACATACAGAAAACAATGAGAAATAAATATAAATGACTAATGAAATGGATAAATGAACATTTAACATCACTGAAAGCAAGCTAAGTACAGTACTGTACAGTACAGTATGTTAACATCTGGCCTTAGCCACCCCTGACAAGCTGCTGTGCCCAGCTCTCTTCGGAATCACATTGAATTCAGTCCATTAAAATACCTTTACATTATCTGCTCAATGCTTCAGAATGGCAGAAAATCTTAATGATATAGCTTCAGACGTACCCTGCAAGAGAAAGAACTGCCTCCCACATTCATGCAACATCTCCTGCTTACGTTGACAGCTTTTCTTCCCTGCTACCGGGACAAAATCTCAGTCAAAAGACGTTGAAAACCGAAGCAATGCATGAAAACCAGGACAAAATCTCAGTCAGAAAAGACGTTGAAAACCGAAGCGTATGAAAACCGGGGCAAATGAAAACCGAGGTTTGACTGTATTTAAAGATCTGAATCATATCTCCCCTGTCCCTCCTCTCCTCCAGAGTGTACATATTTAGGTCTTCAAGTCTTTTCTCATAAGTCTTCTGATGCAGGCTCCAAATAATTTTGGTCGCCTTCCTTTGAACTGTTTCCACTCTTTTTATATCCTTTGCGAGATATGGTCCCCAAAACTGAACACAATATTCCAGGTGAGGCCTCACCAGCAACTTGTACAGTGGCATTAGTATCTCTTTCTTTCTGCTGGTAATTCCTCTCTGTATGCAACCTGAAGAAAACCCGTGATCTGGCCACAATACCACGGCTCTTTCGGTCTCTGGTCCCTCAAGCAGTGAGAAATAAGCAGAGAGCAACACAGAACACAATCACACACAAAGTGCTACTTTCTTTGAGCTCAGAAGGAAAACAACAGACGGTCTATGGATGCAGCACAGTTCCACGTCTGTTGGATTCAAATTCTTCCTCCTGAAAAGCTCTTTTTATTAAAGAAAAAAAAGGAAGTAACAGTCATTAATCATAACACAAGGTGTCGCTAGAGTTCTTTCTACAGAGTAAGAGCTGATTACATTGTATTAGATAAAATTTACTTGATTATGACAGAATTATTTATAATTGCAGAATTGTAAAAATTATGCTGTGTCAGCAGGGACCTATAGTTGACTGTACAGTGAACTATGGTTGCGCAGTTCATAGCCTATGTTTACTCTTTATGCTTGCGTTAACAATGTTCCCAAACTATTTTAAAAGACAGTTACACAGAACTCATGATCATGATATCCTATTCTATTTAAGAGGAAGTAGGTAAAAGGACAAAATTCTGAGCACATTTTAGAGATCTGCATCAAAAAATTAATCTATCTTTAATTACATATTGGGGATTCTGGTATCCCCTTTATTTGTTCATTTCTACAGTCCTCCCTGTGATTCTATAAAGAATTATTACAAAAGAGCGGTAGTGAAACATGTCCAAATCCAGAATAAATCTTCTACAGTAGGCTTCATTTTGCAGATGTTCCTTCAAAGTCCTAGACAAAATTACTTATTCGGTCTCTTGCCAGAGCAGCAAATCTATTGACATCTTTTTATTTATTTATTTGTAACACATAGTTATATACGTCTATATTTGAGAGCAAACAGCTGCTTTTGTTTTGTTTGATGATACATTTGATAATTTCTTGGAGCAACGATATAAGGTCATTGATGCAAACGGGTGCATGAGGATCGGCATGATAAGCCCTGATCCGTAGCCCCACTCTAGTCTGAGACCTTGTTGCTGATTTATATCGCATTCTCCTAGTTTAGTATTGGAGCGCTTAATTTATATGTTCCCTTCAAAGTCCTAGGCACATCTGGTTCATAGGTAAGCTCCATCTTGTTCATTGGAGGAAGTTGTCATACAAAATCATATGACATTGTTTGCCTTTGCTTAGCCTCAATAAGAATGTGAACAGAGAGCAAGACTTTACCAATTATTCTTGTAAGCACTACCTCTTCTAGCAGTGACCAACTGCTTCTCATAGATCTATCAATAATTCAGAGATTAGTCCCTCATATCATGACACCAGTCATCACTCCAGATTCTTCAGCAGCATCTTTTTGCACCATGGGCTGTGCCATGCACATCTTAGATAAAGCTTTTTCAGTAACCATCCACCCAGGCTTCACTGCTGCGCATACATGAGTAGTTCCACTGGAATCGCTGATCTTTATCAGGAGTCTCCATATTCAGTAGCATTATCATTCACAGTAGTTTTCTTCTTCGGCCCATAGGATGCAGTGCATACAATATATAATTTGTAAAAACCCAACTCTCCACTACAGCATCTCTCTTGATTCCATACAATTGCAAACAAGCACAGTTATTCATCCCTAATGACAGTCTTGAATTGTTGAACAGAATTATATTATCTATTGTTAATTACAATACATCTATTGCTAGCACTAAATTATTACATAGCTAGCCTGTAACATACTTTTATTTTTGCATCTACATTCCTAAATTTATTCTGTTTATTTGCCAAATCAAATGTTAGCATATGGCCTGATAGACACATTTCTTTTTTCTGTCAGGAACACAATTGTACATATTCATATCACTAATTATATTTGTGATGTACTCTCCAGCTATAACAATATTCAAGATATAGTCAATCTGGTTATTCAAGGGGTAAATGTAAACCACACTGATGCAGAATAGCGCAGTGTATAAGAGAATGTAAATAAATAAAATAAATTAAATAAATAAATAAATAAGTAACAAACATTAAAACATAACTAGCAGTTTATGACAAATAAAGTAAACTCATTTGAATTGTTTGTCAACAATTATTAGGAAGGCTGTCTTATCTTAGGTGATGGTTCAACACACATTACTTTAAACATTATCAGTAATATACCCTTTTCCTTTTTATGTTATTATTTTTTTACTACTACTTTCCCCACTAGTCACAGCAGTTCACATTGCAACTAAAACTTCGTACAGCACATTAAACAGGAACATTGATAACTTGGAATTTTTCTTTGTAAGGCAATGAGGGGTTAAGTGACTTGTCCAAGGTCACAAGGAGTGCTAGTACTCTAGTCATTAGACTACTTCTCTACTCCATTCTAATTCGCATAGACATGTAAGCTCGCAAAGGAAGAAACATTTACATAAGGGCGTATACATTCATAAACTCTAAAACTTTTTTAACACCAAATTTGAACCAATTAGAAAGTCAATTACCACTTCTTAATGGCTTAACAGTTCTATCTTTGTTACACTGTTTTCAGAACAAAACAGCATAGTAGTACACAACAGTTAAACAACAGCCCCGCCCTTCAGGTTCATTTACAACGCTCATAGACAAATGACTAATTGCATTGTTGATACCATTCTGTAATATAAATTGTAAATAGTTCTAAAATAACCACTGTTATTGACATGTATTGTGACGTAGAAGCTTCTCAAGAAGCAATGGAGATAGACGGAGATCTGGTGGAGAAAGCTGGTACTGCAAGGGAAAGCAGGATTTTCTCTTCAGAAAGGAAAAAACAGGTAGCTGATCAGGAACCACACCTCACCTTAGGGGAGGAGATAGGTCAAGTCCCCGATTGGGCACGCCCAAGCAGGAGGCGGGCAGTGCAACACACGGGGAGCTTGTTAAGCAATCAAACACAGAAACAGGGGGTGGAGAGACAGGAAGAGTTGGAGAAGGAGAGAGAGAAACAGAAACGGCAAGGAGAGCAACAAGGCAGCTCTGTTCCACGGAGGAGCAGTTTGGAGTCACGAAGCAAGTACTTGGGAGACTCAGGGGCAGTGAGAGACTTCTATGGGAAGAAGGGCTCAAAAGCACTGAGAGACCTGAAGATACAGCCCATGATTCCAGAGAACCAAGCAGGACCTTGGAGCAGAAACCAGAGGGATAAAGACTTCTCCTGGAGACACTCTCAGCACAAGGTACGAAGTGGGGTTGAAGCAGCTAGCAGCTATAATATTGGGAAGCAAGAAAGCTGGAAGGATAACTTTAAAAGCCAGAACAAAGTCAGACAAAACTGTGGCAGTTTGGTGCAGCCTGAAAAGCATTCAAGCAGCAGGAGATATTCTAATAAGCCAGCTGGAGCCTACAGCTTAGAAGCTAATAGAAAGAAAACTGCTGAGCCTTATTGGAGAGACGTGAGCCAAGATAAACCTGACGTTTCTACTTTTAAAAGCCTGTTCAGAAACTCTCCAGAGCCAGTTGAAGTTTTAAAGGAAAACCCAGCACTTACTTTTAAAGATAAGTGGGGGAAGGGTTTTATTAGCACACCGAACTGTGGTGCTGACAAAAGCAGCCTTGCTAATTACCATGATATAGACATCTTAAGCCAATGTTTACCTGAAGCAGGAGAAAGACTTCAGTGTAGCAAAGGGAAAACGCAGGCTGAATTACTTCTAACAGAGTTCAGGGAATTCCTAGAAAGAAAGGCAGTTTCTCCTTCTAATTCAGCACGGCATGCAAACAGCTGTGAAGAGGAGATGCCCTTAGATGTTTCCCTGCCTTCCACAGAGCAAGAGATAGCAATGGATTGCTCAACTTGTACCATTGAAAAGGACATTAATTAAAGTGCTTTAAAAGTTATATGAAAGAAATATAACAGAAGTTACCTTACTTGTTATCATGCTGAGAAAACTTATGAAAGTTGAAAAAGTTAAAGCATTTTTCTGGATATAAGAAGCTTTGCTGTTGTACCAGACTTTTTAGTTTCAGTTCATGAAAGAGTCACATGACAATTTGAATGTGAATCCAGAAGCTAATGGACACTTAGCCCAGCATTGCAAACCCTGTATATTTTGGTTTTCTCACTCTTGTTTTTGTGCTATAAAACTTCTTAGCGTCTGTTTGCACTGAACTGCAAAGCGGGAAATAAACCTCATAAAAAGAAATTTCTTTGGCTGCCTTTAACTACTTGAGCACACAACTACAATCTCAACCCCTTCAGGAGGCTCAGGACTACATCACCCAGAATCCCTAGGGTCTCATCGTAGTACCTCACCCCTGAAGGGCACCAAAGGCCACCTCCACCTGGAAACCCTCAAGGTCCAGGTAGTGGGTGGGTGGCAGTATATAGTTTCCCTAGTTTTTCAGTTCCAAGTTACCTATCCTGTTTCAATGTAAGCATAAGATCATTTGTTCTGATGCAAAAGTTTTTGTTATTTGTAAACCGCACTGATACTGAAAAGTGCGGTATATAAGAGCCTGTAAATAAATAAATAAATAGTAAAGTATCAGCACATAGAGCTCCCCATGCAAGAAGCGTGAGACAAAGTCAGTATTGATGATCAAGTGAGCAGATAACTCAAGAGCTCTAGAAAGAGCGAACACTCCAGCTAGTTGAGCACTAGCAAATAGCAAAGCAGCCGACTCTATCACAGAATCAACTCTTACAATCGCATCAATTTTCCTTATTCATTGCGCAAAGCAGAACCATCAGTACATAGTGAGGTCAAACAGTAACAATCTAGAGCTGGAAGAAAGCTGCTTTTTTTTTTTTATTCCAAGTGTAGAAGACGCGAAAACTGAATGAGAGACATGTAGTACTAGAAAATCAGTAATTTGGATTGCAAAGACTACTGCTGCCAGAGACTAAAAGCATGGAGGCATTCCTGCTACAACAGAGTAACAAAAGTCTGAAAAATAGCCGAGAGGCTTAAGTCCAGTGGGAAATTTCTGAGCAAGAACACAAACAGTAGTAATAGAAGAGGTAAGCATATTGAATCTAACTCAGTGATACTAATTTAAAATTATTCCACTAGCAACAAGGCATTCGCTTCACACTTGCAATTAACAACATCAGTTCTGCAGAGGTCTTTCCATAATAACTAAAACATACACGACATGAGAATGTAAGATCCCTCCTCCCATATTAGTTTAAAAGAGACTAGGAGAAATATCAGCATTTTTTCTGCAGACATTGTTACTCATACACTATCATAGTTGTAATTTTCAACTAGTCTATTGTCACAAAGGAAAAATAAAACATTATACATATATTTACTATATTGTTTTAATTACTTAATTCACTTGTTTGAATGGAGTTGTATCATTCACTTTTTCCCTTTAATTAAACAAACTTGCTTGACTTAACTTGACAAGCAATTTAATTTTTTTTTCAGTTAAGTAACTAACTTCTATCTTTCCTTTAAACATTTAATTTTTCTTAACCTTTGTCACATCACACAAATCCACACAATTTATCAAATATCTAAATACATCAAAGCATGGAAGATCTTCCCATTCATTCACATCAATTATAACTAAAAATACAATTTGCAGAATATCATCAATCATTTTTCTTCCCAGAGTATCTGAAGATATAAAAAGCACCCAGGAGTAATGTTTTCAAATACATTTTAGCATTTGCATTATTACACATAGAATGGAATCAGTAGATAAATTCTCATAACCAAATTAAGTTCAGATCCATGACCTAGAAAACAAAACTTATTTACTATACATACACAAGTAAACTAATGGTTAATCACATTTGAAGTTTTTTTTTTTAACTTCCCCAATAAGGTTTATGCTTAGTCTAACACAAAAAAAAATCTTACCATGGTTGCTTAAGACTTTCTTCCTGCAAAAAATATACAGTCATGCCAAGCTGTTATCTATACCGGAGACCTCCTTCAAAACTTTGCTTGATTAATTCTATGTTGTCATAGAGTAATGATTTAAGTTTTTCCCTGTAAGTTTTAGTTTCTTTTATATTTACACTATCCTTCCAACCACTCAAACTAATTACTGATCAAAATCTTCAATCTCCGCCTTCAGCCTTAGCTGATATTGTGCACATTTACAATTACTAGCATTAATTTCAGTTTCTGTCTGTTTAGTTAAAACACATATCCATCCTAAACACTTGATTTTTAAAATTTTCAAACACAGTCAGTGGCTTGCTGCACTTTTTCAGCCTTAAACTGCCACCAACCATACACGACCCATTCGTGACAGGTATGAGGTCGCCCCAAATCATTAAGGGCCATCTCATACTGTAACCAACACAGTTTGTCCTCCTGAAAAGTTTCACCCCAAGGGGATCTGCAAACTGAGGTTACTGGCAGTCATCGAGTGTTAACGGCCAACATAAGGGTGCTATCACCAAACTTGCACCTCATTTCATAATTCGGGCTTCCCTTTTTCTGCCCTATATCACGAGCTTTCTCTGCCCTATATTACGAACTTTTACTGCCCTATTCATCTAATAGAGTACTCTGTTTAATTTTACCGGCATTATTGCCCATTTCAAAACACACGATAGAAACCTGCATCTTAATATTCATGACAGAAAACCTGCCTTTTAATACTCACGACAGAAAACCTGCCACACGTATCCTGGAGACTTGTCTGCTGTTTCCAGCTGCTGAAGGACACAGTGATCCGAGAACGGCACCAACTGAAGAAAACCCCGTGATCTGGCCACAATACCATGGCTCTTTCAGGCTCTGGTCCCTCAAGCAGTGAGAAATAAGCAGAGAGTAACACAGAACACAATCACACACAAAGTGCTACTTTCTTTGAGCTCAGAGGGAAAACAACAGACGGTCTATGGACGCAGCACAGTTCCACATCTGTTGGATTCAAATTCTTCCTCCTGAAAGCTCTTTTTATTAAAGAAAAAAAGGGAAGTAACAGTCATTAATCATAACACAAGGTGTCGCTAGAGTTCTTTCTACAGAGTAAGAGCTGGTTACATTGTATTAGATAAAATTTACTTGATTATGACAGAATTATTTATAATTGCTGAGTTGTAAAAATTATGCTGTGTCAGCAGGGACCTATAGTTGACTGTACAGTGAACTATGGTTGCACAGTTCATAGCCTATGTTTACTCTTTATGTTTGTGTTAACAATGTTCCCAAACTATTTTAAAAGACAGTTACACAGAACTCATGATCATGATATCCTATTCTATTTAAGAAGACGTAGGTAAAAGGACAAAATTCTGAGCACATTTTAGAGATCTGCATAAAAAAATGAATCTATCATTAATTACATATTGGGGATTCTGGTATCCCCTTTATCTGTCCATTTCTACACAACCCAGCATCCTTCTGGCTTTTGCCATCGCCTTATCACACTATTTTGCCACCTTGAGATCCTCAGAAACAATCACTCTGAGATACTTCTCCTGGTCTGTGCACGCCGACCTCTCGCCCCTATCGCATACATTTCCATTGGATTTCTGCTTCCTAAGTGCATTTCTCCAGGACCAAGCAGTAAGTCAATCCTCACATATGAGTGACGTCGGCGCCGATGGAGCCCTCGTGCGGAGTATTTCCCCAGCTTTCAAAGAAAGCCATTGGGAATGCAGGGCACATGCGCGGTTCCCTTCCCCCCCAATGGTGCCATCTTGCTCAGTCTTTCTTTTTCCGCGGAGCCCAACGGATGTAGTTCATGTCACCCGGGAAAAGTAGATTTTTTCTGCGATTTTTCGCGTTTTTTTATCCAGTTCGATGACAATTCCAATCCCGCCTCGGCTTGGTACACAGGTATCGAGTCCGAAACTTCTTTTTCGGTTTTTGTCCTTTGTGACTAGCGTTCGCGCTTTTTCTGTTATTTTCACTGGCAGCCCTGTCTTTTGACCTTGCAGGGGCCCTTTTTCCCCTGATGGCTGGCTGCCAGCGGGTTCAAATGTGATCGGTGTAAGAAACTTATGTATCTCACCGACACACACGACTGCTGCCTCCGATGCCTTGGGCCCGACCATGACCCGCTGGTCTGTGGCCCGTGTGGCAAGATGTCATCGAAAGCACTTCGGAGCCATCAGCATCAACGTGAAAAAATTTTTTCGGCGTCCGCGTCCGGCCGGGCCCGGACTTCGTCAGAGGCCTTGACATCTCGGAAGTCTGACCCCGAGCATCATCGTGGGTCCTCTGAGAGGGGGTCTCCCACCTGGGAGCACAAAAGGAAGAAGAAGTTCGTGAGGGCGGCGTCAGTGGAGGCACCTAGATCCTCAAGGGCCAGGTCGCGAAGCCCTGACTGCCGTCCCGGGCTCTCTGAGTCGGAGCGGCCGACCAAACTACCTCGCTTGGAGCAGGAGTCGCCGAGTCAGGTAACTTTGGTTGTCCTCATTGACTATCCTCCAGGAGAACCGAGTCGGGGGCTGCGGAGTCTCCTCAGCTCAGTCTCAGGTAGATGGCCCTGGAGAGCATCCTGGCTGCCTTCATGGAGCAGCAGCGGGTACTGATCGCCAGTTTGACCGGTGCATCTGCCCCGACCACCAGGACCTTGACGTCTAAGTCGACCCCGGAAGTCTAGCCGAACCTCGAGTCAATCAAGTCTCGAGTCGATCCTCGGCCAAGGTCTCCCTCGACCTCCCATGCGGGGCCAAGGTCATCGACGCCGATGCCCTCAGCATCGGGGCGGGTGGCATCGAGCCCCACACGACCAGAGCCGCTTGACTCCTCCTTGGAGGAGTCGGCATGGGAGGAGGAGGACGAGGAGTCTCCCGACACCTTCCGGACCCAGTGCGTCCCGTCGGACTACCTGGAGTCCGAGCCTCGGAGAAGGTCGTCCCCCCCTCCCCCGGAGGATACTCAGTTCTCAGATTTCGTCAGGGACATGTGCAAATCTTTGGCATTCCCGGCGGATGCCGAGGAAGAGCCTCAAGCCGAAGAGCTCAATGCCCTCCAGTATGATTTTCCTCCGAAGGAAGCCTTTACTGTATTGATTCCTCCGATGCTGGAATGGCTGCTTTTCCGTATGTGAGAAGCACTGGCCTCAGCACCAGTTCTTAGCAGATGGGTCCATTCTATCTATAAAGTCCGTAAGAGTCCTGGGTTCCAAAAGGCGCAGCTGCCGCACAACTCCATGGTTGTGGAATCGGCCATGCACAGGCTGAAAAGCCAAAAGATGCACTCCTTGGTGCCTCTGGCCGGGAGGCCCGGAACCTGGATGCCCTCGGTAGAAAGTGCTTCCAGGGCTCCATGCTGTCTTGCCTTACCAGCTGTACATGGGCATGTACTTACGAGACCTGGCAAAGGAGATTGCCGGGTTCTCGGCTGGCCTCTCCGAGGAACCCTTGCACAGATTCAAAGCCTTGTCTACAGGGATCTGAGAGTGCTCGAAGTTTATATCTCGAGCAGCCTATGACGACTTTGAGGCTTCGGCCTGGGTAGCCGCGGCCGGCATCTGTGCACGTCATCAGGCCTGGCTACAGTCGTCAGACCTGGAGTTATGGGTGCAGGATAAGTTGGTCAATGTCCCGTGCCGAGGTGACAACCTGTTCGGCAAGCCCATGACTGAGAAGGCTGCAGAAATCGAGACAGAGACTCTCACCAGGACAAGGCTGTCCAGAAAGACTTCTGCCCCTTCTCACAAAAAGAAGGGCTCGGGGAAGAAGCCCTTTTTCCCGAGAAAGAGTACTGCTTACAAAACCTACCCTCAATATCAGGCCTCTCCAGCTCCCCCACAGGGCCAGCAGGCCAAAGGGCAGGGGCAGGGGCCTCATAGGCAGAAAACCCCCAAGCCTCCAGCTCCGGCTCCAGCACAGCAGGGAGGGGGGGGGGGTTTGACTCCCAGGGCATAGCCTCTCCTCCACCGGTGGCCCCACTCAGCACAGGAGGTCGGCTGACCCTGTACACCTGCAGGTGGCCAGCCATCACAGGGGATACCTGGGTGCGGAGCATAGTCCAGAAGGGCTATATGCTCCATTTCCACCAGCTACCCCCCTCCTACTATCCAGGGGAGCCTCCAAGACTCCCTCTACACAGGAACCTTCTCCTTCAGGAGTTGGCAAGTCTCCTAAAGGAACAGACGGTGGAACCAGTGCCACACCACCTGAAAGGGCAAGGCTTCTACTCCAGGTACTTCCTGATACCAAAGAGAACAGGAGGCCTAAGACCTATCCTAGACTTGTGAAATCTAAACAAATTTCTGGAGAGGGAAAAGTTCAAGATGCTTACCCTTGGAATACTGCTGCCCTACCTCCAGCAGGGAAACTGGCTATGCTTCTTAGACCTAAAGGATGCTTATACTCACATCCTCATCCATCCAGACCACAGACAATCTCTCAGATTTGTGGTGGGAGAAAACCACTTTCAGTACAGGGTGCTTCCTTTTGGCCTGACCTCTGCCCCCAGGGTTTTCACCAAATGCCTGGTGGTGGTGGTGGCGGCTTTTCTCAGAAATCAGGGGATAAGGGGGGGGCGGAGCCTGATGTCCAGCGGGATGGTCGCATAACGCTGAGGCTCCCGAGAGGCCTACTCAGAATCCTGAATTAACACCGTACATACTTGGAACTTCACTCTGATCTTGCCGGGGCACATTGGTGAGATGGCGGGGACCAAACCCACGCGCTTGGAATTTGGATCTCCAGCGGCTTCTCACGGCAAACGCTCCAAAACTGAACCTCCGTCCCCGAAGAAGGGGCTGGCCTTGCGCGAGGGCCCCGAAATGCAGCAGGAAATCCTCGCAGAGATTAGAGGGGTCAAAAACCTCGTGCAGTCAAACGGTGAAGCACTCCGAGCGCTGCGGGAAGATTTTGGTGTGCTGCAAAGCAAGCTAGAAGGGCTTTCTTCACGTCAGGACAAAATGGAGAGCATATTGGACTCCCATGCGGCCCGGTTGTCCAAACTCGACAAAGTTGAACGTCAGGTGCGGGTCTTGCAGAAAGAAGTGGAAGATGGCAATAATAGAGCGCGCCGCAACAACATACGACTCGTGGGCATACCGGAGGGAGCGGAATCGGGAGACATGAAAGAGTTTTTATGCAAAATCCTCCCTTCCCTGCTCCAAATCACCTTTACCAACGATTTGGAGATCGATCGCGCTCATCGTGTACCCACAAGCATAACGCTCAACAGGAAGACCCCGCGGCCTATCATTTTTCGACTTTTGAGATATCAACACGTTGAGCAAATTCTAAATGCCTCTCGGGCAAAGGGCCATATGGAGTTTGAGAGCCACAAGATCTCCTTCTATCCCGACTTGGCTAAACCCACGGTCGACCGCCGAAAGCGCTTTCTGGAATTCCGGCCGAGGCTTCAACAACTACAAGCACGCTATGGCCTGATGTACCCGGCCAAGCTCCGAGTCACGCTTCACAATCAGACAAGAACATTTGAGGACCCTGATCTACTAGCGGAGTTTTTGGATTCCAAAGAAGCCGACTTGATGCGTTGACTTCCAGAATATTCCTGCCAGTATTCTCATATCCGCTGTACCTGCCATATTGGATCTGCCGCAGCCCAGCAAAGAGTCTGGCGAGGGCGGTTTGTTGCCTTACTTTTGATGGTATCTGTGACCCGACTCCATCTACCCACAGTAGCCTCGATGAGTATCAGAGACAGTGTTAATTATGGACTCTGGTGTTTCTTTCCTTTTTTTTCATATCTTTCTATTTCCTCTCTAGGGCCTCCTCCCGCAGACATATGGTCGCCATATTCTTTGGGGGTTTTGCTTCTTCTCTAAGATACTTTGGTACATACTTTTCAATATGGGGTGTATTAGCCAGAATACCCGGTGATTATGTCATTGTTGCACAGATTCTGATCATGTTGTATGTTTTCAAGCGCCCTCACTTGAAATGTCTATTACTGATTGATGGCACCATGTAAGATTTTCTCATTGAACGTAAAAGGCATCAATAATCCGATAAAACGGAAGAAAATCCTAAGCTACCTAAGTCAGGAAGCTGCGGATCTGATTTTTCTCCAAGAAACGCATTTAAATTCGAAGGAAACTCTTAAACTCAATATTAAACCTTACATGGTGGCCGCCTATTCCCCAGCCATTTCTAAGAAATGTGGGGTTGCCATACTGGTTAGGAAATCTTTGCATGCTACTATTATTGCGACTAGTTCAGATACGGAAGGTAGATGGTCCAGAGCTCACCTCAAGATAGGTAGCCTTGAAGTTACATGTATATGCCTTTACGCTCCTAATGTGGATGACCCTGCCTTTTTTGCTACCATTGCTCAGGTTGCGCAGGCCTCTGCTGATACTTCATTGATAATTGGGGGGGATTTCAATCTAGTCCTTGATCCCCTGATTGACAAACAGCCGCCTAGGACAAGTGGTCCCCCCAAGAGTCACACCACGCTTACCTCCCTGATCAAAGATCTTGCTTTAGTTGATCTATGGAGGTTACTACACCCCAATGAGCTTGACTTCACCTTCTTCTCTTCCCCTCATAAATCCCAGTCTCGCATAGACTTCTTTCTAATATCAAAACTGTTAGTTCCTCAGGTGGACACTGCAAAGATTCACTCCCAACATATTTCAGATCATGCTGCCATTTCCTTTCAATTACACACTACTGCACCCCAAGGGAATTCGGGGGCCTGGTTCTTTGATAGAGCCCTGTTAACTCAGCCAGAGTTCCAGTTAGAAATTCGAGCAGCCATACAGGATTACTTCCATTTTAATCTACCCCAGGATACTGCGAATTGGGCTTGGTGGGAGGGCTTCAAAGCGGCCATTCGAGCAACGATCACTAGCTATCAAATCCGCCTGCGAAAACAACGCAAACAGCAGCTACTCATACTAGACCAACAAATAAAAGCAGGCGAACGAGTTCTAACTTCACGTACTGATCCATGTGTATTAATTCGATTGCAGCGTCTCCGTTTTCAATATAATTCAATCCTCTCAACTGAAGCTTCTAAGAGTATTGAGCTTCAGCGAGGGACATATTATCGTGAAAATAACCGAGCCGGTCGACTCTTAGCCAACGCCTTGAAAGGTCAAAAAGAAGCCAAACGCGTAGCGGCCCTTCGAGCTCCACAGGGAGGGGGCATAGTGACCACAGACTCCGACATCGTAGAGCTCTTTCGGGATTTCTATACCAGCCTATATCAATCTGAATGTGAGTTCTCGTCAGAGACATTCGAGCGATTGCTTTCTGGCATTCAGTGGCCGACCCTCTCTGAAGATGATAGGGATGCGATGGATGCACCCTTCTCTACTTCAGAGATCCAATCTGCCCTAAAACGAACAGCCTCGGGCCGTGCCGCAGGGCCCGATGGTCTCCCGACCGAATTCTACAGAACGTTCAGTGCAGATTTAGTTCCCTATTTAAAACTCTATTTTACTGCCCTTGCGGTAGATACATCCTCTTTGGGATCCTTTTCTGCAGCTAATGTGGTAGTATTTGAGAAAGAAGGCAGAGACCCGCTACTAACCGCCAACTACCGTCCAATCTCCCTACTTAATGCCGATTATAAGATCTTCGCAACGATCTTGGCCACCCGGCTATCTGACAGGATGGCCACCCTAATTCACCCCGACCAATGCGGTTTTATACCCGGCAGATCAACTGCTGACAATGCTCGGACCTTGTGCCATGTGCTATCCAGTGCTGCCAATCTAGATCATCCATGGGTGGGTCTTTCCCTGGATGCCGAAAAAGCCTTTGACCGCCTAGAATGGCCCTTCTTATTTGCAGTTCTCCGATGGTATGGCTTTGGGGAGGGCTTCCTCCGATATCTCCAAGTCATGTATACTCAACCCGTCGCCAGTATTTGTGTAAATGCCATCAAGTCTCAGCCATTTAATCTCCAAAGAGGCACGCGTCAAGGTTGCCCCCTATCACCAATGCTCTTTGATCTAGCTCTTGAACCCCTAGCCCTCCTTATTAGACAGTCCGCACGTATTCGAGGTGTCCCCTTCAGTCATAGGGAGATTAAACTCTCTGCATATGCAGATGACCTTATGCTTTTCGTTTCCCTCAATTCGGTTCCAGCTGTCTTGGATCTGATTGACGGATACTCACAATTATCGGGCTATAAAATTAACTGGACCAAATCTGTAGCATTCCCACTGAACCGTTGGGTACATGAGGCTGACATGCAGGCCTTTCCCTTCCTTTGGCAATCCCGCATGGTGAAGTATCTCGGGGTCCATTACTGTTCTCCTTTAGAAGACACTATCAGTTTTAATGCCAAAGAGGTAGTCTCCAAAGTCCGTGAGCTCACGAATCGTTGGTCTCCCTTATCTCTTACATGGTGGGGCCGCTTAGAAACTGTGAAAATGATGATAGTCCCCAAAGTGAACTACATCTTAGAAATGCTGCCATGTTTACTCCCGCTACATACTTATAAAGATATTGAGGGCCTTCTCGTCCGTTATCTCTGGCAGGGCAAGCCACCAAGGATAGCTAAACAAAAACTACAGTCTGCAAAGGAAAGAGGGGGTACCAGATTTCCTGATTTTCTTAGATATCATCAAGCCTTCCTACTTAAGCAAGGTGCCCGATGGCTAGATGCCTCAACAGACAGCAGACCAGTTTGGCTTGACATAGAAGAGGAGCTTAGTAGCCCAATTCCGTTGACCCATCTCCCCGGTATGTCCTATCAAGTAGACACCCGCCATCCACCAATGATTGTCGATACTCTTGCGGCCTTTAACACTCTCATTCTATCACTGGGCCCGAACGTATGTCCTCAGGACGGACTCCCGCTATGGAATAACCCCAGAATTCAAGTCCTAAATAGAACGATAGCATGGAAACCCTGGTACTCAAGGGGGATCTGGACACCCCAACAGCTTTTCTCTGCAGCTCGTTGGAAAACCTTCTCTGATTTACAAAAGGAATTTGCGTTACCAGCGAAACACTACTTTCAATTGATGCAGCTTCAACACTGCCTCAAAAGTGCTCGAATCATGCCGCCCTCTGCCCCTACTGAGGACGGGCTATTAGAGATAGTTCACTCTATTAGTAGTACACATGGGGTAGCCTCTAACTTTTATAAAATATTATGTCAGGGTACAGACATGGCCACTTTTAGAGCCCAACAAGCCTGGGAGCGCGAACTGCAAACCACTTTAACCCCTGTGCAATGGAGCGTTTTCTGGAGCAAAGTAGTGCGGGTTTCCCGGTCTGCCTCTGTTACCCAAACTCTCTTCTTTTTTGCACACAGATGCTTTTATACCTCAGAAAAAATAGCCAAATGGAACACGAATGTTAGGGACCAGTGTTGGTCTTGCCATACTGCTGTGGGAACCTTCGCTCATGTTATTTATGAATGTCCTCAACTACAGGTTTATTGGGGGCGGGTCTGGGGTTGTATTCAATTTATCTTACACCTTCACGAACCTCTCTCTTGGAAGATCGTGGGACTCCGCTCTGTGGCGGAGGTCCCCTCTCTTCCTAAGAAGGGTCGCTTTCTCCTTGATTTCATGCTGGGTATAGCCATATGCTTAATCACGAGGAATTGGAAGGATAGCTCTCGACTTACTGTCAATGAATGGTGGAACCTCGTCTGCTTATATAGTAAATATGAGCAGATACCTCGGAGAGCTATTCCCCATGCCCAACCTCACTCTCGCTTGTCTAAATGGCAGATGCTTAATGATTATGTACAATCTGCTTATTGCTCCAACATGCCTGTATAATGTGCACCCATCATGTTTTCAGATCACCGTTAGGTTTTGTAACACAATAATGTAAGTACACGCCCGCTTCGGGAATGATTAGTTTTCTAGAGAAGAAGCAGGGGGGAGGGGGGTGGCAGGGGTTTACTTTGGGTGTATGTATTACACTTTATGTATCTGTCTTTTAGCTGTATGTCTTCCTTTTCCTTTGTTGTTATAAAACGAAAATAAAGAATTTAAAAAAAAAAAGAAATCAGGGGATAAATAAATAGGGCTTCTCCCCTTCTCACAGCCTTGTCTCTCTCTCTTTCATTGTCTCCCCAGCCTTTTCCCAAAGCTGCTCTTTGTCATAGTCCACTCCCTGTCTTCACCCAGTGTCTCTCTCTGAGCCCCCCCCCCTCCCCACAACCAGGCATCACCCAGCTTCTCTCACCATTCCCGCTTGTGGCTGCACTAAAAGGGCTACATTTCTTTCACACTATGATTCGTTCTCTGCAAAAAGCTTGAGCTATGCGGTGGAGTCTGATCTCATGAGACTTGAAAGCATGAGATGAGCCCTAACTTCCTCTACCATGCGACTCAAGCTCTTTGGTATGAAGGAAGTGAAGCCTCAGCAACACAGCAGCAACAGTGAGAGACTCTGGTTGATGGCTTGGGGGCGGGGGTGAGATAGAGAGAGACAGACACCAGGTAAAGGCGGCAGGGAGGATGAGAGAAACAGACAATGGGTGAGCAGAGATGATTATGTTAGAGGAGCATAAGGCACCGCTTTATAAACACTTTTAGAGGCATGAAATTCCGGGTGCCAGGTTACAATATCTATCAATCAAAAATACTCACTCCATAAAAATAACTGTTTCTTCGCTGAAAAATCCCAAAATGCTTGTTTTTCAAACACAACAAGGTCTCAGCAAACACAGGCAAATGGCAGAAGTGCTCAAGAACTAAATCAAGACCTCCGTCACAAACATAAAGCCCAATAATATCAGCGACCTTGAAACATAATACAAGCAACCAGCAATATCCAAGAAAAATCACTTAGCTTTAACAGTATTGCTTGGAGAAAAAAGCCAGTCGCTTGACTTCCGGTTTGGCAATGAGCTGATCCAGACTGGTTACGATCAGCTCCGGGTATCCTACCCCGCAAAACGGCGATAAATCTCCACACGGCGTGGAAACCCGCACTAATATCCTTTTGTGTGTGTTGAGGAAGCTGTCGGCCCTAGAAAGGAACAGATACAAAGCGGCAAACAACCCGATGGCATCGAAGACCCCACGGAGGGAGAAGCCGCGAGTCCCTGAGGCCAAGATGGCGGAGGGAGCGCCCAGTAGCCCTAACTTGGGTGGCACACAAGGTCTGGTGGCCGAAGTAACTGCGGCGGTGGTGCAAGCGCTAGAGGTCCGGTTCCAGGAATTGGCGGAGCAGATGCACAGTGTTGGCCAGCGTATTACCAACTTCGCAGGGCGGGTGGAGCAGGCGGAGACACACATCTCGGACGTGGCGGATACTCAGCACTCCTTGCAAGCCAAAGTGGAGGCCCTGGAGATCCTCGTAAAACAACAAGGTGAAAAAAAATCGATGACCTTGAAAACCGAGGGCGGCGTAAGAACCTTCAGTTTGTGGGGATCCCGGAGAGCGTGGCAGATGGCGCCCTTTATGGTTTCTTGCTGGCCTGGATAGAAAACCTACTGAGCGGTAAGGGGGAAAGCCCAGTGAAGTTGGAGCGTGTGCACAGGCTTGGCCCTAAGCACGAACAGGCATGGAGACCGCGTGCGGTTATTGCACGTTTCTTGGACTACAGACAGAAAGAAGAAGTGCTAAGGGCTGCCCGGAGCCGTAAATTTCAAAAGCATGACTCAGAGCAAATATTAGTGTTCCAAGACTACTCTGCCTTAGTCAGCCAGCAACGTCGGGCCTATTCCACTGTGTGTGCACAGCTACTGAATAAGGGGGTGCGTTTTTCATTGTTATACCCTGCCCGACTGCGGGTGGACTTTCAGGGCCAGACAAGCTACCTGCTATCACCAGGGGTGGCTGCTTCATTTTTGGACACCTTGAATACTCCGGCTGAATCAAACCCCTGAAGACTGCGATAGGAGCAACGATGGCGTCTTGCCTTTTGGACTGAGGGGGAAGGCTTAGTGGCCGAGCGCAGGTTCAGGACAGCTGAGGCTGTCCCCTGCACTCCTGGAACTGAACTGGAACTGAAATTGCTGCTGGGGCTGCTTTTCGCTAGGTTTGGGGTGCCAAGTGCTTGGGGTTGAGTGGCTGTGTGTGTGTGTGTTTGTTGGTAGATATAGCTATCTGAGATGCTAGGCCTGATATAGCTACAACTTGTAACGTTTTGCAACTGTTTCCCTCACAGTATCAATGTGGCTTGCAGCGCCCTGGTTACAGTTTCTTTTTCTAAACTGTAGACGAAGGGATGCTGTGTTCAGCTGCTCAGGAAGGGGAAGGGGGGCGTTTTTTCTTTTCTACACTCCGTCCAGTTTTGTGTGGACTTCCAGGAACAGACATGCTACCTATTGGCGCTAGTGGAGGCCAGTTCTCTGTGGGTCACCTTGAGGGATCACCCGGACCCGGACTCAGGGACATTGTGATAGAAGCCTGGATGGAGTGTGGCACCCCTGGCGGAGGGGGAAAAGCCAGGAGGCTGTAGCCTGCAAAACATACTGTGCCCTGCTTCTTTCGGGACAGTTAATGTAGAATGTGTTGAGGGTGGCTTGTTCTGGGGAAGGGAGGTGGGTGGCTGAGCAGCTGTATGAGTGTTAGTTAGTGGGTAGGGATATGTGAAGTGTGTGATGTTTGTTACTGTTATAGCAAATGTTTGCAAATGTTTTATTTATGGTATTAGTAGGGCTTGTAACGTCTTGGTTTAGGCCTCCCCTTAAGGTATGGGTTAAGGGGTGTTAGGTTCCTTGATTAATAGAGCGTAGGGAGGAGGGGCTAGGTCACTCACAAGGAGGTTACAGCCACAGTTGTGCGCTGTCTAGGGGAGGGCTTAGTGACTCGGCTTCCGAGGTCCTTGGGAGATGGCATGGTGGGGGATGGGTAGGGTGGCCTAGGACAGGATTGGGAATGGTAGACCTACATGGGGCTGTCCCGTGAAGTTAGTTGAGGGTTGCAGGGTCTGGGATCTAGGGTCCTAGGGCGATAGTGATTAGGAATAAGGGGATCTTGGGTAAGGGGTAGACCCGACTGCCATTGGAAGGTTGTCCGACCTGATGGGTGGACTAGAAGGATTAGGGGAGGGAGGGGAGAGAAGGGGTGGGGGGGGGGGAGAGATAGCTCACACGCCGGGGTTTTATAGCTGGCAGAGCCGTATTCGCCTGATTGGAGATAGAGGGGGTTCCAGGCTGGGGGAGCTCCTCTTGTGCGTCTAGGAGTTGGTATCTGGATGAACCTTGACACTGCCCCGCAACTCTGAAGGTTATAACCTGGAATGTATGTGGATTGGGGAACCCTATTAAGCAATATAAAGTACTACAGGAACTAGCTCGACAGCAGTGTGATATTGCACTCCTACAAGAAACTCACCAGAAGGCCGACGAGCATAGTAAACTATGTAGGAACTGGGTGGGGCAAGTGTGGGGTCACCGGCTAAGGGGAAAAAAGGGGGAATAGCTATCTTGGTCCACAAACGAGTCAGATTTGTGGTGGGAACTGCAATAGCGGATGAGGACGGGAGATCTCTTTTGTTATTTGGCCATTTGGAGGGGAAGCCGGTGATTGTTGGGAACCTTTATGGTCCTAACGTGCTAGACTCCAGCTTTTATAGTGGCCTGGCCTCCAAAATAGAGCAGCTGCCGGAATGCCCCTTGCTTCTTGGTGGGGATTTTAATGGGGTCCTCGATGTGGACCTAGATACGTCTGGGGGGGGAGGCGAGGGAGAGGGCTTCGACGACTCGGATGCTGCAGCGCTTTCACAAGAGATTGGGTCTGATAGATCCTTGGCGGCTGATACATCCTTTAGAGAAGGATTTTACCCATCAATCTCGGGCACACGGCACTAGTGCGTGAATTGATTACCTCTTGTTGTCGGGAGACTTGTTTGCTCATACGGGAGATGCCCAGATTGGTCCCCTGGAAATCTCGGACCATGCGATGGTCTGGATGGATTTGCAGTGGGGGAGGGACTCTACACGAACGCAGCTTTGGCGAGTCCCCCTGGGGCTGTATCAGGACGTGCAGTTCCATCACTTTATACGACAGCGGTGGAGGGAGTTTGCGAGCGATCATCAGTGTCATATGGAGGATCCAGAATTAGTCTGGGAGACAGCTAAAGTGGTGTTATGGGGTGATATTATAGGTTTTGCAGCCCGGAAACGCCGGCTGATCGCGGAGCGAATAATTGTTCTCGAGCGACAGGTTACTAGACTACGACGTATATGTGCTCATACGCCGACGGCCACGAATAAGAAAAAGCTATGGGAAGCTCAGGTGGACCTAAACGAACTCTTGCATCAGAGAGCCAAGAAGTCGGTTCTTTACTATCGATATCAATTGCACGGTTATGGGGATAAACCGGGGAAGTTGTTAGCTAGATGTTTGAGGGGCCAGCAGGGTTCATCTTTAGTGGCGGCACTCCGAGATGACGAGGGAAGAGTACACAAGAAGAGTGTGGAAATTGTCCGGGTCTTTCGCAAATTCTTCCAATCGTTATATGCGGCGGAGACTGTGTCTGATACGGAGATGCATGAATACTTGAAAGACTTAGAATTGCCCCAGCTTACTGAGGAACAGAAGAGGTTGTTGGAACAACCTATAACCCCACAGGAGATACAATCAGTAATCTCTACAGCCAGCTGCTACAAAGCACCAGGACCGGATGGTCTGGGTGCAGAATTTTATAAACTTCTTAGTGAGTATGTAAGTCCTGTGCTGATGGAGATCTTTAGTAGGCGAGCGGAACAAGGGGCCTTTCGATGGGGGCGGAACCACGCGCATATAACACTGATTCCTAAGCCGGGCAAGGACCCGATGATGGCAGCCTCGTACCGTCCCATCTCCCTGCTTAATTTTGACTTAAAACTGCTTGCGAAAATTCTGGCAGTGAGATTGGCAGGAGTGATAGGACACTTAGTGCATGACTCACATGTGGGCTTTGTCAAGGGGTGCTATGCGGTTCGGAACCTCCGTAAAATTCTGGCGTCATTGGAGTGGGTGCATACCCGACAGCTGCCTTCGCTGCTTGTCAGCTTTGATGCAGAAAAGGCCTTTGATAGGGTGAATTGGCAATATTTACGGTGTCTTCTGCTGCACTATGGCTTAGGTGCAGCTTTCTGCAAAGTGGTGGAAAGTCTGTATACACAACCGACGGTGGGAGTTCTGTGTAACGGGGTGCTTTCAGAGGCTTTTTCTTTGGAACGGGGTACGCGACAGGGCTGTCCTCTTTCTCCTCTATTGTTTGTTCTCTCGCTTGACCCCCTGATACGGACCATCGAGGCCTCACGCGAGATACAGGGAGTGAGGATGGGATCGCGGGAGTTTAAACTCTCGGCCTTCGCGGGTGATCTTCTGGTGCACTTGGTTTCCCTGGTTCGTTCATTGCAGAGGCTGTTGGCGGAATTCACGCGATTTGGTAGTTTCGCAGGACTACGTATTAATAAAGACAAATCGGAGGCTTTGAATATTTCGGGGCACCTACGAGGATCTTGGGAGGGGGTCTTCCCTCTCAGATGGGCGGCCGAGGATTTTATCTATCTTGGCATAGTGTTGACTAGACAGCCTCATGCGATGTATGTGCGGAATCTGGAATGTACCTTATGTCGCCTGCAAACTCAGTTGAAGGCGTGGGAGCCTCTCCCGCTATCCCTATCAGGAAGAGTAGCAGCAGTTAAAATGGTTATTCTGCCACAGATTTTGTATTGGTTACAGACCTTGCCGGTTTGGCTGTTACGTCGAGATATGCGTCGGTTGGAAGCTTCTCTTAAAACATTCTTGTGGAAGGGGAACAGGGCGCGTATTCCGTGGGTTTGGTTGTTGGGGAAATGACGTGAGGGGGGGATGGGATTGCCAGATTTGAGGATGTATGCCCTGGCCTGTCAGGCTAGACACATCGGGGATTGGTTGGGAGGGTCAGACATATATACGCCTAGGGCTGTGGAGGAGTGCCTAGTGGCCCCGCTAACGTTGCTAGGGGTTTTACATGGGGCAAACTGTGACCTTCCGAGTAATGTAGTGCATAGTGAGTTGTATGATTCGGCTAAGAGAACCTGGAAACAACTTAATACGTATTGGAACGAATCATGGAGTGTCTCTAGCTGGTTACCATTACAAGGGAATGTTAACTTCCTTCCTGGATCAGAGACGGCGACGTTTCGGGATTGGAGGATACGCGGCATACGGAATGTAGGGCATCTGGTGGACCCGTCAGGAAGATGCAAATCATTTCTGACATTAAGTCGGGAATTTGATTTGTCTGCTAGACATTGCTTTGCCTATATGCAGGTCTCTCATTATGTGTCCTCCTTGTCACGAGTAGCGTTGCAAATCGAACGGTCAGCACAGATATTGGAATTTTTTGGGTTAGGGGAAGACAGTCCACCGTCGATTTCCGACTTGAAGCTTTGACTAGATCGCTTTCGGGCGGTTCCTGACCATCGGGGGGGGGGGGGTAGATGCGGCCTGGGAAGTAGAATTGGGTGGGGAAGTGCTCCCGGGGTCGGTTTATAAGGCCTTGCGACGGATAGTGAGAGTGGCGCAGGGGTCACGTTGGAGAGAGATTCAATTTAAATGCGTAACTAGGGCCCATTTCTCGCTGCGGAGGGCATTGCCTAGTCTGTTAACGACTGATGGCCGCTATCCACGATGTTTGGAGCCTTTGGCAACCTTGTTGCATATGTGGTGGGGATGTAGGGGATTGAGATCTTATTGGGCTAAGATATGTACCTTTCTCAGTGGATTGTTGCAGTGGAGACTGAGATGGTCTGGCTCCTTTGTGGTGTTAGATCGGATTGATCCCCCCTGCCCTGCGAAGACAGGGGAACGTTTGCTAATGCAGAAGGCCTGTCTGGTGGGGAAAGGGCCGATTCTCCATTTATGGAGAGAGCACCAGTCGCCTACCTTTGGCAAATGGCGGAATTGTTTTCATCAAATGATGTTAACAGAGAGATGGATAGCACGGGGCAGTGTCAAGCGTTGGACAGCGTTTATGCTGGTATGGGAACCTTATATCCAACAGTTAGGGGCTCATTGTCGTAATGAGATTCTACAAGTAGGTAGTGGAGTGAGGCGATGCCAGTGGGGGAGTATGGAGTAGAGTAGAAGTAGCTGCCGCTATATGATCTTATAGAATAGGTAGGAGAGTGTGGAGTGGGTGGGGGGAAGGAGGATAGGGAGGGAGGGTGGGAGGGTTGGGGGTGGGGGGACAGGACAAAATGTTATAACCCACCTGTTTTCTTTGTCTTTGTGCTGGCTCCGGGAGGGGATCAGAGTACACCCCCCCCCCCTTGGAGATGTTTGTTTAGTGTTTGTTGTTGTTTGTTGGTGGACTATAAATAAAGTATAAAAAAAAAAAGCCAGTCGCTTTCCCCGACGTCACAATGTAGAGCCCTCATACGTTTCGCGAGCACTCTCGCTTCTTCAGGGGACACTAAAACACAAAAACAAACATCTAACCATACATAACTACAGATAAACAGAAACCAAAAATTCCAGATAATATTTACCCACATCTTAAAAACAGAAATTGGGCTCCAGAACAACAGCCTGCCAGCTGCGCTTCAACAGCACTGTGCAGAAAACGACGCCCATGCGCACTCCATCTGACCAGCCTCATTTTAAAGAAAATCCCCACACATGACGTGCAGGGATCACCTACAACAAAACTCCACCCCCATCTCACAAGCACACAGCCCAATCGATCCGAAGATTTAAACCCTCCGGGGCCACAGTGCGCAATCTATAAATCCACTTTTCCTCACATAACAACAATTGCTCCCTACTCTTGCCATCCCGACCAGCCAACACCTGCTCTAAACAAAAACAGCGCAAATCACAAAAATGGTGCTGTAGCTCCAAGAAGAAATGCTGGACTAAAGGTGCCTCTTGCACTGCACATTTAAGTCTGCTCTTGTGCTCCAAAATTCTTTTCTGAAATGGTCGGCAAGTACTACCCACATATAACAATTGGCACGGACACCGAATCCCATACACAACAAAAGATGAATCGCATGAGGTCCAATGCTTCAATTTGTATTGGACGTCATGGTATTCAAATTGCGATATCACACAAGAAACATCACAGATCAAACAGTGTCCACAAATAGTGTGACTACCATCGGTAGTGCGTATACCCGACATGGCCTGCAGGGCTGAGGGGCTCAACAATTCACGCAAATTCCTCTGACGCTGCCAGACACAATCTAACTGATTGATTCTCTAACCCCGGGATTGTACGTAACACCCCCACATGTTTCCGAACAATACGCTGGATACTAAAACTAAAAGGGGAATATTTCAAGATGAAATTCACATGCTCCCCTCCCCCTGCCTGCGCATCTTTACTCTTAGGTACTAGCAAAAGAGCTTGATTATTGTACAAAGCCCTCTTATAAGCATCATGGATCACCCTTAATGGATAGCTCCTAGCCAAAAAACCCTGCGTCAAGGACTTAGACTGAAGCTTGAAATCAGTTACATCCGAACAATTCCTACGGTAACAGATAAATTGGGAAAAAAAATTGGGAAAAGGGAAGGCTGTTCCTTAAACCCTCCGGATGTGCACTAGTGTAATGCAACAAAGTGTTCCTATCCGTGGGTTTCCTATGAACAGATGTAACCCAACCATGCCTAGTCTTATTTATTTATTTATTTTATTTAACATCTCTTATATACCGCACTATTATCATCAGCGCGGTTTACATGGAACCAAACATATACATACAGAAAAACTGTAGTGCATTTTACAAGTAACAGGAATTTGAACTTGGTAATAAAGGGAAACTATGTACATTATGTAACTATATACAGTAGTCTATACACATTAGTCACAGTTGAAGTTGTCTTGACCTGAGTATGGATGTAGTATTTCTCTTGTGCAAAACTAAATTGGGAAATAGCTTAAGAAGAGGTGGTGTTTGAGACTTTTTCTGAATTGTGTTAGGCTGGTTCCAAAACTTCCAAAAACACTATCTCAGTGGTGCTAAAAACACTAGCAAACTGAATGTTCTCCTCACAACCATTCAACCACTGCACAAACGTTTGAAACTCCACAGCCGTGCCCCGCCAAAGAACAAAAACATCATCTATAAATCTACACCACAAACAAATGTGTGGCAAAAGGAGATTGAGACACCCACTTTTCCTCATACTTAGCCATGTATAAATTGGCCACCAATGGGGCACAGGTTGCCCCCATCGCAACCCCTGCAAGCTGATGGTAAAGAGAATCTTCAAACACAAAATAATTTTCATATATGGTCAACTGCGCCAACCGCCTAACAAACATCACCATTTCAGGGGTCAAATCACCCCTTCGCTGCAAACACTCTTCCACCACATCAACCGTGGCACCCGGAGGAATTGATGTATATAACGAAGCAACGTCCAAAGTAGCTAGCAATATGTCAGGGGAGTGAGCCAAAGCTGAATGAGCCTCCAAAATATTAAGAAAATGCATAGTGTCCCTTATAGCCCGTATGAGGGCTCTACATTGTGACGTTGGGGAAAGTGACTGGCTTTTTTTTCTCCAAGCAATACTGTTAAATCTAAGTGATTTTTCTTGGATATTGCTGGTTGCTTGTATTATGTTTCAAGGTCGCTGATGTTATTGGGCTTTATGTTTGTGGAGGAGGTCTTGATTTAGTTCTTATTTATTTATTTATTTATTTAGTATACATTTGTATACCGCTACTTCCAGCGATCAGCAGCGGTTTTGATTACAGATTGGAAATTGTCAAATCATGACAGGAAATTTTTGAGGTATAAACACATTGATTAGACAGGAAAGCACAGCACACAGAGAACTATTTTACAGGGAACATGGGCTATGGAGGGTTAAGTGGCTTGCCCAAGACCACAAGGAGCACCTGTGGGACTAGAAACCCCAGTCCTTCCGGCCCAAGGTTGTTGTCCTCCAGTGGGATTTGAACCCCCGACCTTCCGGCCCGAAGTACCTTGCCCCAACCACTAGGCCACTCCTCCACTCCTACTACCCGTTGACTACTTCTGCCATTTGCCCATGTTTGCTGAGACCTTGTTGTGTTTGAAAAACAAGCATTTTGAGATTTTTCAGCGAAGAAACAGTTATTTTTATGGAGTGAGTATTTTTGATTGATTGATAGTATCACTCTGTCAGGTGACCATTTTTGTAGTTTAGGGTACAATATCTAGGCACCATGGTAATCTGGCTCCCAGGATTTGTTAAGTCTTACGTTCTGGTCTGGTGTACAGAAATTCCCTCCGATTTTAAGCGTGCAGTTGTGTGTTGAGGAATGCATCATGATGCTGTTTCCATTCAGCATGTTAGTGCTTCGATGTCTACTACATCGACATTGGCAGCAGTCCAGTGAATCCTTGAAAAGCACAGAGGACCTGATATTTGAAGGCCCTTACATGGGTAGCTTCCTTAGTTAGCCGTGTAAGGGCCTTATCCGGGATATTCGAAGTGCACCTACACGGGTAGTGCCCTGGAAATATCCAGGCTAAGTCCCTAACACGCCCAGATGCTATCCGCATAGCATCGGGGCATGTTAGGGGCAGAGCAGGGGCGAGGAAGGGGGCTACACGGGTAGTAGCGATTTTCACTGCTACCCGCATAGCCCTCTGCACCTTAAAAATAGGCGAGGAAAAAACCTTGCCTATCTTTAAGACGCAGAGGCTATGCGGATACCAATGAAAATCACTGCTACCTGTGTAGCCTCTGCGGCTGCTGGGGCATCCGGGCTATGCGGGAGAGACATTGACATTGGGGCATTGAAGGCTCAGACATCGGAACCTGCCCAGCCAATTACCCTTTCTAATGCATCAGGGCCCGATTCTTCCCCAAAGTCTAGAAAGTCATTGGATCCACCAAAAAACAGCAAACTGCCACGTGGGCAACAGGAAACCAGTCAGAAGATGTGGCAGGAGGTTCTAAAGTCGCCTTTATTGTTCCACGGATCAGGTGTGCCAACCCAACACAGGCCGTGTTTCGTATACCACTTCCTCAGAGGTTAAGGGCTCACTATAAAACATTCATATACATGTTAAATAAAACAACAGCAAATAAAAACTTTTATATAAATACATTAACCAAGCGTAAATAATAAAATATGTTCCATCTCACAAAATAATATAAAATAAATAAATAAATAAATAAATACATAAAAACATATATTATAAAAAACATTTAATACCAAGCAGACCATAGTAATAAATACATCATAGATAAAAAAAAAAAAAATAATAATAAAAGAACTGAGCTTAAAATATACGTGCAACAACTGTATATGTGTATATATGAGACAATCAGAACACAGTTAAAACCATAAACACAGGAGAAAGAAGGAGGGATGAGGAGGACTAGAGGGACATAATATAAGCACTGGTGCTTATATGAGAGTTAAAAATAACTACATAATATATTTCAACAAACAAAAATTAAAAACTAAAACCAAAAAATAAAACCAAAAAATAGAGTCTAGGGAAACTGCTGTAAAAATGAATGTGAACCACTTACAAAGTATAAAATAAAACCTACCACTGTTACCAGCCAATATGAAACAAAACTTCTTTGATTGGCAGAAGCGTGGAACCCACCTGCCTCTGTTGCGTGATGTAATGTGAACTGTATATAAGTAAATGAATGGACAAATAAATAAAATGAATTAAATCAATCTCCAAACTTGTCATATAATCACACAATTATCTCCGGAGGAATTATCCTCGTAAAATAGGGAGAGGCAAATGTCCCACCGACATAAATTCAAAATCAAAATGAGCCAATCAAAACATATACCATCAAAAGGTACAGTGTCTAAACCAAACTCAGCTCGTGGAGAGATTTTTAAGAATGAAGGGGAGGATTATTTACTTCTTATTATACTATTGTGAAATGTGTTATCACACCCGAAAAAAGAGGAAAGAAGAAAACTCTGTTTAAATGTTGAAATATAACTAACTAAGCAATTATAGGGGTAATAAAAACTCCTCTTACTCTTAAGACAGTAATCGCCGTTGTTTAAAACTAATTGCCGTCTGGATGCCGTGCAGGAGTACATAGTCTAAAAAGTATTTGAAAAAAACTGCTAAAAAGATCAACGGGTCCAAGGTGACTAAAGATGAGAGGAGGACAACCCCTAATTAAATTAATTAAATAAAGGTGCCCAACTATTATTAAACCGGAAATACAAACTGTTATATATTAAAACAGGTCCCTGTTTTCAGATTAGGTAAAAAATATTACCCATAAAAATGTCCATAAAACTAAAACTAACCATGGACTAAAAACACAAAAAACAGTTATTAAAAACCCGTTGGCCAATAGTTATTCCTATATGAGACTAAGAAACACCCGACTTTTTAACAGAAGCTGATGTAATTTATACAACGAACTGCACATCACAACTGCCTGCTCATACGCGCTTGTTTGAAAGCCAATATTTTGGCGAGAAATTGAAGGGAAGGCAAAGCCTGCCACTATCTACATTATTAAACAGGTCCGAGGTAACACATTGGGCTCTATGTTAGAGAGGGCATTGAGTCAGAAAGGATTAAAGTTTTGCAGGAATCAAAATTTGCTGTAGAATCTCTATGGATTGAAATTCCATGTATGAAGGGGAAGGTGATGGCAGTAGGGGTGTACTATTGACCGCCTGGCCAGAATGAACAAATGGATGATGAAATGCTCAAAGAAATCAAGGAAGCTAACAAAAGTCACAGCAGAGTAGTAATAATGGGTGATTTCAATTACCCAGGTATCGACTGGGTTAGTGTCATGGCAGGACATGCTAGGGAGATAGTTTCTAGATGAAATAAATGACTACTTCCTGGAGCAGCTGGTTCATGAACCGACCAGAGGGGAAGCCATACTGGACCTAGTCCTTAGTGGAACACCAGATCTGGTGCAAGAGATAAAGGTGTTGGGACCACTTGGCAATAGTGATCATAGCATGATCGTGTTTGATTTAATTAGTGGAGGAGGGATAGTAAAGAAATCCACAGTACTACCTTTTAACTTTCGAAAGGGAGACTATGATAAAATGAGGAATATAGTTAAGAAAAAACTAAAAGGAGTGGTTGCAAAGGTTAAAGACTTACATCAAGCTTGGGTGTTCAAAAATACTATCCTGGAAGCCCAGACCAGCTGTATTCCACACATTAAGAAAGGTGGAAGACAGTCCAAAAAACTGCCAGCATGGTTTAAAGGTGAGGTCAGAGAGGCTGTTGCTGCCAAAAAAGCATCTTTCATGAAATGGAAAAAAGAGCCAAACGACGAAAACTGGAAACAGCACAAGCACTGGCAAGTTAAATGCAAAGCATTGATAAGGCAGGCAAAGCGAGAATTTGAGAAGGAACTTGCTACAGGGGGAGGAGTAGCCTAGTGGTTGGGGCAAGGTACTTCAGGCCGGAAGGTTGGGGGTTCAAATCCCACTAGAGGACTGCAACCTTGGGCCGGAAGGACTGGGGTTTCTAGTCCGACAGATGCTCCTTGTGGTCTTGGGCAAGCCACTTAACCCTCCATTGCCCATGTTCCCTGTAAGTATTAGTGTATGTGTCTCATATCCCCATGTGTTAAATGTATCCCCCAATTGTGTTGTGACCGCTTTGATTGAAGGATAAGGCAGTATACAAAACTGTCCAAATAAAAAAATAAAAATAAAAAAAACACGAAATAAAGACTTTTTCAAGTACATTTGTAGCAAAAGGCCTGTGAGAGACTCAATTGGACCATTAGATGATAGAGAGGTAAAAGAGGCAGTAAGAGGAGACAAGGCGATAGCGGAGAGACTGAAGGAATTCTTTGCTTCGGTCTTTACTGAGGAAGATGTAGGGATGTTACCCAAGACTGAAGTGGTATTTAAAGGTGATACTGCAGAGGAATTGAGAGAAATATCGCTACACCGGGAAGATGTATTACAACTATTTGATAAACTGAATAGTAGCAAATCACCTGGACCGGATGGTATACATCCAAGAGTGTTGAAAGAACTGAAATACGTAAACTGCATGATATATGCAGATGACATTCTTTTATACATGCCTTTCTCCACAACCCACATGGACCTGACCCCACTCACAGATTGTTTCAATGCAGTTTCAACATGGCTCCAGACACAGAACCTACGTATCCAGCATAAAAAAACAGAGGTCCTTTTCATCTCCAGAGACTCCAACTTTACGCCCCCATCCCACGTCAGTGTCAAGGAAGCTGATTTGCAAACTAAAGATGCAATAAAATATTTGGGAGTTACCCTGGACCAACATCTAGACATGAGACGCCACATAAGCAGCGTAGTCAAAGCCATCTACTTCAAAATCCGTTCCCTCAAACACCTACGCTCCCTGCTGGACCCAGACGATTTCCGTACCATATATCAAGCGCTGATCCTGCCGCATTTTGACTTTGCAAATGCCATCCTACAAGGTCTCCCCCAATCCACACTAACCCCCTTACAGTTGGCCATGAATGCCGCAGCTAGGGTCCTCTACAGTGCATCCAGAAACGACCACGTGACTCCTATTCTCAAACAGCTACACTGGCTACCAATTCACGGGAGAATCACCTTCAAATCCCTTGTATTAGCATTTAAGGCAATCAAAGGCACCTCATCCCTCTCACTCACGAATCTAATCCACATGGTCCCCCCCAACAGAGCAAGAAGAACATCAGCTGTAAACTTGCTTCAACAAAGTCCAACACGAACACCACAAACAGGGCATTCAGTTTTTATGTACCAAAATGCTGGAACACCCTACCCCTGACATTAGAGCCATTACCAATCTATATCAGTTCAGAAAGGCTCTCAAAACATACCTTTTCTGCCAATATTTCCCAGACAGCAACTGAACTAGATATCCCCTCCAAGAAATGACCCAATCTAGAAATGCCCTCACACTGCAGTGTAGATAGTTTATGTATATAGTTAACCCAGTTATCCAAGTTTGTACTCCTGTTCAATGTAAAACCTGACAGTTTGTCGTTATGGTCGTTTTGTTATGATGTAAACCGCGCTGATTCTAAATAGCGCGGTATATAAGAAACTGTAATAAATAAATAAAAATAAATAAATTACAGACCTGCTATTAGTAATCTGTGAACTTTCATTAAAATCATCTGTAATACCTGAAGATTGGAGGGTCGCCAATGTAACGCCAATTTTTAAAAAGGGTTCCAGGGGTGATCCGAGAAATTACAGACCAGTGAGCTTGACGTCAGTACCGGGGAAGATGGTAGAAACCATCATAAAGAACAAAATTACACAGCATGTAGATAGTCATGGCCTAATGGGAGACAGCCAACATGGCTTTAGACAAGGAAGATCTTGTCTTACTAATCTGATATGTTTTTTTGAAGGTGTGAATAAACAGGTAGACAAAGGTGAGTCGGTTGATATAGTGTATCTGGACTTTCAGAAAGCCTTTGACAAGGTCCCTCATCAGAGACTTTTGGCAAAACTAAAAAGTCATGGGATAGGAGGCAATGTACTATTGTGGATCGGGAACTGGTTAAAAGATAGAAAGCAGAGGGTAGGGCTAAATGGCCAATTTTCCCAATGGAAAAAGGTGAATAGTGGAGTACCCCAGGGATCTATACTGGGTCCGCTACTTTTTGACATATTCATAAATGACCTGGAAAAGGGAATAACTAGTGAGGTTATCAAATTTGCAGATGACACAAAACTGTTTAAAGTTGTTAAAACCCAAGAGGACTGTAGAAAACTGCAGGAGGATCTGGATAAATTGGAAGACTGGGCATCCAAATGGCAGATGAAATTTAATGTGGACAAGTGCAAAGTTATGCACCTAGGAAAGAACAACCCACACTATGGTTACACGATGCAAGGTTCCACATTGGGAACACCACCCAGGAAAAAGATTTAGGAGTCATCGTGGATAACATGTTAAAACCCTCCGCCCAATGTGCAGCGGTGGCCAAGAAAGCAAATAGAATGCTAGGTATCATAAGGAAAGGAATGGAAAATAAAACAGAGGATATTATAATGCCTCTGTATCGTTCCATGGTACGACCGCACCTTGAATATTGTGTGCAATTCTGGTCGCCGTATCTTAAAAAGGATATAGCATTATTAGAAAAAGTACAGAGAAGAGCCACCAAAATGGTAACGGGGATGGAAGGCTACTCCTATGAAGAGAGGCTACAAAGGTTAGGGCTCTTCAACCTGGAAAAGAGACAGCTGAGGGGAGATATGTCTATAAATTAATGAATGGAGTGGAACGGGTAAACGTAGATCGATTGTTTACGCTATCAGAATATAGAAAGACTAGGGGACATGTAATTAAGCTACAGGGTAAACTATTTAAGACAAGAGAAAATATTTTTTCACTCAACATATAATCAAACTCTGGAATTTCTTACTGGAGGATGTAGTAAGAGCTGTTAGTGTAGCTGGGTTTAAAAAAGGTTTGGACAAGTTCCTGGAGGAAAGGTCCATAAACCATTATTAAAAAGGGACCCAGGATATCAATGCTTGACCCAATACAAGCATTGTGGAACCTGTGTCTTTTGGGGAAACTGCTAGGTACGTATGACCTAGATTGGCCACTGTTTGGAAATAGGATACTGGACTTGATGGACCTTGGTCTGACCCAGTATGGCATATCTTATGTTCTTATGTAGAGTACAGATGAGAATGTGAGATAACCCCCTCACTGTGCCTTCTGTTAGTAGAAAGCTTGACTCTATGTATAGAGTTCAAAAGGTTCCCGGATTCAACAAGTCCCAGCTACCTCACCATTCCTTAGTGGTCAAATCTGTCCTTAAGGGAGGGAAGCTAGAACATTAGACTCTCTTAGAAGGGTTTTTCAGAATTCCATGCTTGTGGCCTACATGGCCTCTTACCAGCTCTATATGGGCATGTTTTTGAAGGACATCATGAGCAGCCTAGTTGATCTGTCCCAGTATCTCCCCTCCAGAGAAACTGGAACAGTATTGTTCCCTTGTGAGACACAGTAAGGAATGCTCCAAGTTCATGGTCTGAGCAACCTATGATAATTTTTAAACGGTACTGAGAGATTCTGCAGTGGGTATTGGTTCCCAGAGGCTCATCTGACTCTGGGCTTCAGACCTGGAATAAGTTTGCTGATGTACCGTGCCACAGAGAATCTCTTCGGAGAAAAAGTTGAAGAGAAGGCTGGCTTCATTGAAAAACAGCATATCACCCTTTGTAATTTTTCAAGGCACATGTCCAAATCGGCTTCCTACTGCAGGAGGTTTCAGAGTGGTAGCCTGAAAAAGATCTATTACTCTTGCAGGCTTAGGTACTTTCCTTGTTCCCATTACTCCCAATCAAAGCAGGCTCCTCAAGCACAGGTGAAGCGAGAGAAGCCTTAGAAGGCCCCAGCCTGCTCCTCAGCCAAAACCAGGGGCAGGGTTTTGATTGGCTCCTGCATAACATAGCCACTGTACCTGTAAATGCAGCAGAAAACTCTCCTGTTGGAGGGAGGGCTCACTCTTCTTCCCCACAGGGGCCCTTCGTAACCTCAGACACTTGGGTTTTACAAATTATAATTATAATTATCCAAAGCATTTACAAATTGCATCTATTCAATATGTTGACTCAAATACGATCCCACACACAAAATACCTGGGCTCTTATCTTCCAGTGCCTCTCAACAGGAAAGAAAAAACACGACACAGTTAATTAATCAATCAATTGCTATTGAGCTCCATAGGGAAGAGACACACCGAGTCTAATTCGACTATTCCAACATGCCTCTTCAAAGATGGTTCCGAAGAGCTTAGCTTTTTTATTAGGTGATATCAGCTGATTCAGTTAATCTTTAATTAACATCTGGTACCTTTCCAAATTCCACGTGTACATCAATTTTTGCCAACATAGACAATATTATTTATACCAAAAAGCAGAAGTTCTATATAAAAATTACATTCATTAGATCCAGCAGGTGTCGCTGTGCTGCTAAAAGCTAATTAGTTACTCATTATATTTTGCTGATTTCGGTTATATTTACTAAATGGACTAGAGTCAATTTCATAAGAGCAGGGCATCCTGCCCCAGAAACAGCTTAGCCTATCCTCTTGCAGAATGATCAGCTTCACCCTTTGTTCTATTTAATTAAGGAACTTCAATCTGACCTAATATCTGTTGGGTACACAGACTGTTTGCATAAGCGCAAAAATGCTTCTAATTTCCCAACTTATGTCTAGCTAAAAAGCAGAACTATGATTTAAAGGAATAGATTCAAATGCAATTTTGACCTGTATTTCTATTAGGCCTACACTGAGCTAGATTACTATAACTTTGTGTCATGTATGGTTTCATGTGTAGCTGACTTTGGTTTTATTCCAATTGAGATTATTGAGCCTGATCTGCTGTCTGTTCCTATATCTGAATCTGAGTCTGACATGTCCAAATCTGCATATCCAGGATAAATCATAGGTGTATAGATTTGTTTATCAGCAGTGCTCTCATCTACTTCATTAATTACATCCAACTTACATTTGGGGCCTAGCTGGGGTAGGCCACGCCCACAGTCCTCCCTTTGGTTCTGCCCAGAACCACAATCTTCATAGAAAGGCATTTCACGAAGCAAGTCTCCTGTACTAGGAACACTTCGCAATTTCAAAACTGCAATAGTGTGCGTGGATTTAGGCAGGTATGTAGTACAACACTTCATAAAACAGACAAGACCAATTCCCAAAAGTAGGAGAGCTACTAGGAAACCAAACAGGCCTGTCAGTATCGCTTTTACTGGACCTGACAAGCCACTCCATATATTATCAAACCAAGGCCATACAGAATCAGAAGTTCCCTCTATATTATCTTTGGAGAAGTGGGTTTCTTTTCTCACCTGTTCTAGGATACCTGAGACTACCTTACTTTGTGAATCCACAATCGTACAGCAATGATCTCTTACGACCCCACAAACTCCACCGTCTTTGGCTAGCAAATAATCTAAGGCCATCCTATTCTGTGCAGAGTAAGCAGTCAACTTGTCTACAGTACCTTGCATGATTGTAAGAGCATCAGTCAAATCTTGGGCTGTTACTTCAATTAGAGCATAAATTCGCAATAATTGCTCACCATAACGTTGTGTAGGACGTATGGCACCAAAAGTACTTAGCCACACTGTTCCTGCGAAAGTGCTCACTTCTTGTTGAGTTAACATAGTGGTATCTTCTAACAATTTCCTTGCTGCACGTATATCAGCACTAGAGTCATCTGTCGCTCTGCGCTGACGACTTGAGGGCGTCCCTAATAAAGTCTCATAAGGGACCAGTTTCCATGGTAAGTCAAGAGTAGCTATGTAACAATTGCCAGACCAATCAGCAGGCAATCGAACATAAGCAAGAGTTCCGCACACAAAATAGTGACCTACCAAGGCAAGTAGTCCATCAGGCCAAATTTTAAAATCTTTAGGATTTGTGATTAGAACTTCAGTTCCAGGCTCAATGTTTCTTAACCATGGGTGATAATATCCTAAATAGGGATACACATAGTTGTCAACATACCCAGATGACAAACCATCTTTACTATTCTGCAATCTATACTTCCCATATGCTGGGAACCCATCCTGATCATAATACTGTAATTCATACTGATCAAGACGAGACTTGGGATCAGGGATGACATTGACTACCTTCAAATTTGAAAGGGCTTGCACAGAACTTGGTGTAGAGGACTCTAACACTAAATGGACATGGTTGTTAGTCATAACAGTCTGACACTTAGACAAAGGAGTTTCACCCACAGGATATGTTCCTTTCCTTTGGAAACAGATAGAAGGATCAGCCATTGGCTGAGGGCTAATTATTCTTGGAGCAGGAGTGACTCCTTCTGGCCATGTTATAGTAAGATTAAACAGGGTTTCATTCATAGATAATTCCTTCAGCTCTTGCAAGGAAAGAGGTCTAGGTCTAGGCAGGAATCCAAACTGTGTAGCTACTGGGTGAGGCAAGCAGACTGCACAGCTGGAAATATTAAATCGCTGAATTAAGGAATAAATGTGTGAATGAAACACATTATAAAAAGTACCATGTTTTGCCCACGGCGCATGTGGGTCATATTCAGGAACTGTATGATCAGGGACTGTAGGAACTGGATCTGGAGGAGTAGTAACACCATGAAAGTCCCTGAGCATCTTATCTATTATTGCCTGTTGTTTAGGGGGCATTGTTGGCTTTTCTGTTAATCTTCTTATCAACTCATCTATGCTGTTGATACTACCACGAGAGCTGACAGACACCAAATCCAGAAGAACAAAAACAATGCCAATGCTATTGCAAATATGCATATTAACCACTTATCAATAACCAACTCTGGATTACGTTGTGAGTGTTCAACAATTTCACAGTCACTTTCTTGATCAAGTGGAGATGATCCTGGAGGAAATGAGTCCAGTTCTATTTCAACTAATTCTTCAGGAGGTGGTCTCGGTGGAAGTTGTCTTATCCAGGGGACGGCACCTTCTTGCACTGGTCCAGATGTATCCACGCTTTGCGCCCCTTCACCTTCAATGCCGAATATCCCACCAGCAACACTTGGAACGGTCCCAGAAACTTCGCTGCTAGAGCTGACTTTGGTGCTGGATCCTTGATGAGCACCCAATCTCCTGGTTCCACGTCTGGGGTTGATTGTGACTGAGCTCCCTGCTTTGTAAGCATCAGGAGATGCTCCCCAAGTGAGCCAGTTCTGTTTTTCAGTGAAGTCCGCTGAGTCCTGATGGGAACGCATCAAGTCCAAAGATATTGAGCCAGAAGTAGAAGCTGCAGGTGAACGAAGAGTTAATAAAAAGTGTGGTGGAACTGCAGGTCCTGCTGCTGCAGTTTTAGCAGCTTGGTCTACAAACTGATTGCCTTGTGACACCATAGTACCATTAAGATCATGTCCTTTGCATTTCAATACAGCCACCTGAGCTGGTTTAAGCACTGCAGCAAGTAGACGCTCAATATAGCGGGCATGCTTGATGGGCTTATGGGCAGCCGTCAGGAACCCCCGCTGAGCCCAAATATTTCCAAAATCCCACAGAATTCCGATTGCGTAACTCTGTCACTATGGATATTAACAACCAAATGCGTAGACATCTCCAAGGCCCGAATGAGAGCAAATACTTCTGCCAACTGGGCACTTGCAAATGGCAACGCTCCTGCTTCTAGTACAGAATCAACAGTAGTTACAGCATACCCCACAAGTAAATGTCCATGTTCATCACGGAAGGCAGAACCATCAGTGAATAGAACCCAATCAGGGTTTGACAAAGGTACAGCAGATAAATCAGGCCTAGCCTTTGAATAGGCAGTTACAGAAGAAAGACAATCATGAGTTCCATCAGGGTCAGACAAATGTAACAAAGGCTCCAAAGAAGCCAAAATTTGAGCTGGTTGTAACAAGGAAACTTCATGCAAGGTTACATGTGCTTGAGAAATAGCCAAATCAAATAACAGTAAACGGGAACTAGATAAAGGTTGAGTTTTAGCTAAATGCAATAGCCTAGTTACTGAGTGAGATGTGTACACATGCAGTTCATGTTGGAGAACAAGGAAGTCAGTGGTCTGTATTGCAAATACCACAGCAGCTAAAGATTGAAAACAAGGTGGCATGCCAGCAACAACAGAATCAAAACCTTGAGAGAAAAAGCCTAGAGGCTTGAGTCCAGAAGGAAAACGTTGTGCTAGAACACATACTGCAGCCTTAGTAGATGTCGCTACATAAAGGCGGAAAGGCAAGTTATAGTCTGGAAATGAGAGACAAGGAGATTTCAATAGCGCTTGTTGTAGAGAATGGAAAGCATTATGCTGTGCTTCAGTAGGAACTATAATACCCTCTGGAGCTTCACGGCCTAGCAGGGCATAGAGTGGAGCAGCAAGTTCAGCAAAATCTGGTATCCACTGGCGACAGAACACCAGGAGGCCTAGAAAGCGTCGTATTAGAGGTACAGTAGCAGGAAAAGGCATTGACATTATAGGGCCAATTCTCTGAGCAGTAATAGCGTGTCCAGCAGAAGAAAGGCATACACCTAGAAAGATCACTTGTGGTACAGCAAATTGTAATTTTGATTGGTTTACTTTCAATCCTAGACGAGAAATATGTACAAGAGCTAACATAGTATCAGCAATACAAGCATCATAACATGGAGAACAAATGAGTAAATCATCTACATACTGGATCAGCACAGATTTGTCCAACGCCAAGTCTTGTAAAGCAGTTTTTAGGGCCTGTGAAAAATAAGCAGGACTTTCCGTGTAGCCTTGAGACAGGGTAGTCCAGGTATACTGGCGCCCTTCGAACGTAAATGCCAGTAAATACCTCGACTCCTCCCCTACCGCTATGGAGTAGTAGGCGGAGCTTAAATCTATAACTGAGAAGTGGGTGGAGTCACATGGTATGCGAGTCCAGATATCATGAGGGTTGGGCACAAGAGGGAAGATGGGCATGACAATACGATTGATTGCTCTCAAATCTTGCACGAATCTGTAGGACTTACCATCAGCTTTGCAGTTTTTCTGAATCCTATAGAGTTAAGGGCAGTCACCCACCCTCAACTGCGTGATAATATTAATTGGGTGTGGCCTGGTATAGATCCTGTAATTAATGCTACTGATGTTGCTCAAATGACTGCATTTAGAGAACATAGGGATAATTTGTTAAAAGCCATAGAGAAGAAATGTACTCCAGTCCGGGATCTGTCCAAACTCTTGGAAGTAAAGCAGTGTGGGGGTGAGACGATGAAACAGTATCACACTAGATGTTGCCTAGCGTTCCGAGATTTTTCTCCTCAGAACGCTGAGATGGAAGGTTTTGCTTCTATTTTTGTGAATGGACTGCAACCAGAAATAAAAAGTATCCTTGAAAATGCTTTGCTTGGCTGGTCTACTAAGTCTGCACAAGAAATCCTGGAGGCGGCTCTGCATGCTGAGAAACGAATTCAACGGCAGAAGGATGCTGACGAAGGTAAACTTGACCGCCAGCGTCAAAAACTTTTAAATTTGCAAGTAGCAAGTTATGAGTCCAACTTCAGAGGACGTGGTAGAGCGAGGGGTGGAAGAGGTGCAGCCCCCTTCAGAGGAAGAGGACGTGGCTATATGGGGGGACAGCAAGGGGAGCGTACTTGTTATGGTTGTGGGCAAGTGGGCCATTTTATTAGAGATTGTACTAAGCCAAGGGGCAATATTCCCCAGCCTGGGATACAGGATGGTGCTAGATATCCATCTGTTTCATACCCTGTATCTACCCCTAACCAGCCTTCAGTGATGACTCAATACTATGCAGAGACTGATGTGGATTATAGTGAGGATTGACTAGGCCTGGTTGTGTGTCCAAACACACAGGGGGAGATACGTGCTACTGTTATGGGGTGTGAATTGCTTTTCCTGCTAGATGCAGGTGCCTCTACATCTGCCATAGCGCTATCCCAGTTACCTCCACCTCTGTTTGAGGCACTACCTGCAGCTCCTAAGGTACCTTGTGAAGGAATTGAAGGAAAGACTATAATGCATCAAAAGTTATCAGATGTGCCAATTATAGTGGAGGGAAAATTATATCATACAGATTTTCTGGTAGGCCCTACTTTGCCTGTCAACTTGCTTGGTCGAGATTTTTTATCTAGGAACAAGACTGTTATAAGCTGGGAAACTGGCACTTTGACATGTACCTTGTGTCCCCTGCAAGTACAACAGCCTATAGCTGTAACACCGGCTGTTGCGACTACTCCACCATTGGATACCCTTCCTTCCACCTTGTGGGCAGTACCAGGTGATGATATTGGGCATCTCAATATTCCTCCAGTCAAGATTGAAGTACAACCAGGAGCTCCACTACCATATGTGCGTCAATATCCATTGCCTGCAACGTCGGTGGCTGGAATACGGCCAGTAATTGAAAATCTGCTAGCCCAGGGTGTGTTGGTGCCTACTTCTTCTCCTTGCAATACTCCTATTTTACCGGTGTTAAAAGCTGTATAGTAAATAAGTTTTGTTTTTTAGGTCTGGATCTGAACTTATTTTGGGTTATGAGAATTTATTTACTGATTCTATTCTATGTGTAATGCTGAAAAATATTATTAGAAACATTACTCCTTGGTGTTTATGTCTCTGGATGCTTTGGAAAAAAATGATTGATGATATATTTTCCAACTTCTATTTCTAGTTATATTTGATGTGAATGAATGGGAAGATCTTCCATGCTTTGATATATTTAGATATTTGATAAAATTGTGTGATGTGATAAAGGTTAAGAAAAGGGAAAAAAGTGAATGATGCAACTACATTCAAACAAGTGAATTAAGTAATTAAAACAGTATGGCGAATATATGTATAATGTTGAAAGTCCAACTATAATAGAGTATGAGTAAATGTCTGAAGAAAAAACACGACACAGTTAATTAATCAATCAATTGCTATTGAGCTCCATAGGGAAGAGACACACCGAGTCTAATTCGACTATTCCAACATGCCTCTTCAAAGATGGTTCCGAAGAGCTTAGCTTTTTATTAGGTGATATCAGCTGATTCAGTTAATCTTTAATTAACATCTGGTACTTTCCAAATTCCACGTGTACATCAATTTTGCCAACACAGACAATATTATTTATACCAAAAAGCAGAAGTTCTATATAAAAATTACATTCTTTAGATCCAGCAGGTGTCGCTGTGCTGCTAAAAGCTAATTAGTTACTCATTATATTTTGCTGATTTTGGTTATATTTACTAAATGGACTAGAGTCAATTTCATAAGAGCAGGGCATCCTGCCCCAGAAACAGCTTAGCCTATCCTCTTGCAGAATGATCAGCTTCACCCTTTGTTCTATTTAATTAAGGAACTTCAATCTGACCTAATATCTGTTGGGTACACAGACTGTTTGCATAAGCGCAAAAATGCTTCTAATTTCCCAACTTATGTCTAGCTAAAAAGCAGAACTATGATTTAAAGGAATAGATTCAAATGCAATTTTGACCTGTATTTCTATTAGGCCTACACTGAGCTAGATTACTATAACTTTGTGTCATGTATGGGTTCTGTGTAACTGTCTTTAAAATGGATGGAACAGTGTTAACGCAAGCAAAAAGAACATAGGCTATGACCTGTGCAACCATAGTTCATTGTACAGTCAGCTGGAAGTCCCTGCTGACACAACATAATTTTTGCAACTTTTGTAATTATAAATTTCATCTAATATACTGTAATCAGATCTTACTCTGTAAAAAGAACTTTGGCGACACCTTGTGTTATTTCATGGTTATAATAAATGATTGTAACTTCCTCTTTTTCTCTAATAAAAAGGAGCTTTTAGGAGGAGAACTTCGAATTCGGCAGGTGTGGAATTATGCCCGTGCATATACCGCTTGCCGTCTTCCCTCTGAGCTCAAAGAAAATAGCACTTTGTGTGTGTGTGATTGTGTGATTGTGTTCTGTATTGCTCTCTACCTGTCTCTCACTACTGATGGACCAGAGACCTAAAGAGCCGTGGTATTGTGGTCAGATCATGGAGTTTTCTTCACAATATACCTCCAAATTGCCTACTGAGGGCTCATTCCTAAGACCCTCAGCATCAGGAACTGCTTCAGAGAGAAATCACTTCCCTCTTGTCAGATCTCACAATCAAGCTCGTGCCACCATAACAAATAGAATGAGAGTTTTATTCCAGGTATTTCCTGATCCCCAAAAGGACAAATATGTGTGATCCTAGACTTAAGAGATCTAAACACATATCTGGTCAAGAAAAGTTGAGATTGATTTCTTTAGCCACCCTATTCTCTTACCTTCAAAAAGGAGATTGGCTATGTTCTCTAAATCTAAAGGATGCATATACCCACATAGAGTTCACTATGACAATGTGACCAACCACACTCTTTTTGAGATATGAAGATGGTCAGTACATCATTCCTAACATTAAGATTCAGCGAGGAATATTTCAGGGAGATACCTTGTCACCACTTCTGTTTTGTTTGGCACTTAATCCAATGAGTGCTCTCATCACTCTTTGGGGTACGGATTAAGCCTGAATCCCAAAGAAGGTAATAACCCAGAAGCAACTTCCCATCTACTATTTATAGATGATCTGAAACTCTACAGTTCCAGCGACCAACAATTAACAGAGCAACTCCGTATGGTGAAAAGCTTTTCTGACATCAGGATGACTTTTGGCCTTGACAAATATGCTAAGGCAACCTTTTTTAGAGGAAAGTTGAGCAAATCCGGAAACACCTCCCTTGCCGAGAGCTGTGACATCAAGGACCTTGAACAGGAAGGCATATATAAGTATCTCGGAATAGAAGAAGGAATGACACTTGAGCAGAAACAATTGAGAGAGATCAGTAAAGAATATAACAGTAGATTAAAATTGTTATTTAAAAGTGCTTTAACGTCATGGAATAAGATACAAGCCATCAATCATCTGGCAATTCCTGTACTCTCATACAGCTTTGGGATTGTGGACTGGCCTCTTAAAGATCTTGAAAAACTGGATGTGCGAACAAAAAACTCCTCCATGCTCATGAAGTAATTTTCAAGAATCAGTGTATGCCAAGATTGTACATTCCTAGAGCTGAAGGAAGGCTAGGACTTACAGAGATTGATTACACCTACAGAGCTACTATCATAGGCCTCCAAGCCTACCTAACAGCATCATCGGATCCAAATATGCAAAAAGTGTTGAAATATGTAAGTAAATGTCCAGAATCTCTCTCCATCAAACTTGGACAAGCGTTCCGATGATTAGAAAGAATGAGTGAGAATCGACAGGCATGCATGGAAAAGGAAGTAACAGAATTTGCAAAACACGAGAAAAAGCTCTTCAAAGAATTAGATCAGCAGGCAAGGAAAAACAAGTGGCAAATGCACAAATACAGTGGAAAATGCAAAGTGTTACTCCAAGAACCTTTTGTTGATCAAGAATAGACACGTGAATGGTTAAAGACAGGTGAACTGAAACTGTAGGATGAAAGATTGATAGTTGCAGCACAGGACAGCGGATTACGGACAAGATGGTTTATGGTATGTATTGAAAAAACTGGCAAAACAGACATATGTTGATTCTGTAAGAAAGAGCTGGAAACAGTGACTCACCTTATAGCAGGCTGTGAAGTTCTGATGGTGGAAAATTTCTATACATAAAGGCACAACAAAGTAGCACACCTCCTCCACTGGAAACTCTGTAAACACTACAACATCACTGTCCCTGAAAAGCACTGAGATCATGACCCTAAGAGAATAACAGAGAATGAAAAGGTTATGATCACCTGAGACATTCCTATTCCGACGGATAAGAAACTGGATGCCAGGAAACCTGACATAATGGTAAAGGAGAAGAATACCAGAACGGCATTGATAGAAGTGTTGGTACCACTGTTCCCTCTAAGCTGTGCGCGTGTGCGCGCGCACACACCTCGCCGAGCGAGCGCACACAACTTTTAAAGGAGCGCACAAAAATTACCTTTTTCATGAGTTTTCAAATCTTGGGTTTACTGCCGCGGCTGCACCACTGCCATTCTGTAATTTTCGTCATTTCCGAAGCTGTCTGCACCGAGTCCCCTGCCTCTCACTCCTCTTCACGTGACCGACGATTGACGAAATAAAAGGGAGGGGCAGCCAGCAAGCCAGCCTCTTTCTGCTCTTGTGCCTGCCTGCCTGCCAGCCACGCACCTCCTTGGATCCTTCCCTCAGCCAGCCTTCAGTGCCACGTGCTGCCTTGGATGATATTTAACACACGCACCAGCGATGAAGAGGAGTAATGCAAGTAAGTGGGCATTTGTGGTGAGGGGGATGGGGCTGTTGGGCGTCTGTGGCCTCTTCTCCGTGCCCCCCGCTTAACTCCGGCAGTGGTGTTCGTTGTGCCGCGCGCCGTCCTCACCTGGTGCTGTCGGGGTTCGCACTTAAAACAATATCGTCAAACACACTGAATTATACTGACTTATACTTAAGTGCATTTTAGCGTCGTTAACTTTTGCCTAATTAGGGTCCTTTTAATGTTCTTGATGCTACAATAATATAATAAATGTTTCTCAAGGTTTTATGAGCAGCACAAGGAGAGCAGAGCTCCTGCAGGGATCAGACAGTACACAGAGAGCAGAAGCAGTGGACGACCCAGTTGCTTAGTGTTAATTCCAAATGACTTTATTGAAGATCTTCAATAAAGTCATTTGGAATTAACACTAAGCAACTGGGTCGTCCACTGCTTCTGCTCTCTGTGTACTGTCTCAAGGTTTTACGGACATTGAGCCAGAAGCTCGGAGTGGACAACGTGATACAAGGCGATCTTCGGGCTTTGTAAAGGCAAGATATGTGAAGGGTTTCCACGTAGTTATTTGTACTTTTATGAGCCGGCTTTGGCGTCCTTTTGAATCTTGATATGATTCTTTAGCGTTTTTTATGGTGCCTAAATGTTTTTTCATAGGTGGTTTCGATTTTAGAATTAACTGTATAATTAATGTGGGTAATTCTCTTTCCTTTGTTCATTCGTTGAATTTATGTAAGCCTTTTGCATTGATCTTCAGGGGTACATTTTACTTTGAACATCCTTTTAAACTTTGAAGGTCTTTCAGCCGGTAGATCATGTTTTTTTAGTTTAGCATTTAACACGGGTAGTATAAGTGTATGAATGGAAGTTTTATTATCTATTTTTTACACCCTAACCGCCCCCCCCTTGGTTATCATATTTGAAATAATTATATGACATTATGATATATTTTTTGAATTTACAGTAATTCCCTAGAAATTTTTCCGAAGGTTTTACCACTTATTTAATCAATTATTTTGTATTTAATTACTCCCCCTTTTTATTAATTATGGGTTTTTAATCGGGTTCGTGTTTCATAACCTTTCATATTTTAAAATTTACATAAATTATTATTATTATTTCTTAAATATTTTATTTGATTGGGAAATTTGATTTTGCACATGTTTCATGTGTTTATTTTTATTTTTTAGAAGCTTTTTAGATAAATAGTGACTTCCATTGACTCTGTTGAGCCTGGTGAAGTCCATGTACATCACACCCTCAGGTAATGTCCCTCTTATATTATAATTTTTATCTTTGGTTTGGTTCTATTCCTCTGGTCTCCTCATCCCTTCCATTCTCTTGGTTCTATATGGCTGTTTACAGGTTTCCTGTATATGTCTGTTCAAGCACATCATAATTATAAATGTTCTAATTTTTTTAGAAAAATTGTTTTTGATCTCTAGTATATATGTTTTTGATGTCTAGTATTGTCATTCGTATTCCAATTTGCATCTTTATATTTTTAATTTTTTAATTTATGTATTTGTATATTTATATAATTTATATGCTTATGTATATAAGTTCAAATATATAATTTGATTTATAGAGCGGTTGTTTATTCAATGTATTGAGTTTCATTCTAATTATATATGTATTATTTTTATCATTTTAATTGAGATATTTATCATGGGTCCCCCTTTTTGGGTTTTATTAATGTATTTTTAGTCTTCTTTGAGACCCCAGCTTTTTGCGATGTCGAAACCAATAGCAATGAGAGGTGCAAAACGTAAGAGAACGGCCAGAGCTTTTAAGCCTGAATGGCTTGAAGAAATTATTGAAACGGAGACACCGAATACTCGGGATAAAACGTGCGTTCAACTGCGTGAAATATTCACTTACGAAGAGGATGGCGGAGTAGTCTGTTTATACTGCCGAGATGCAAAAACCATCGGAGAGTTTTCGAATGGCAAAATTTGGGATGATGTGTGGAAACTGGACTTTTTGAAACGACATCTGTCTACTAAGATTCATACTGAAAGTGTTAAGAAACTTAGAGCTAAAAATCCAAATTTAAGAGGAGGATTATTTAACTTGTTGCTTGAGAGCACCGCTGAAAAAGAGAAAAGGCAAATTAGTAATGAACGGAAGCGTTCTACACCAGAAGAAATTAAAATTCTAATTGATAGTGTTTTGCTGGCTGTTCGGATGAATATTTCCATGCTCTCTGTTCAAGATATTAATGAACACATGTCCAAGTACATAACCATACCTGAAAGCTGGAGAAGCAAAAACTATTCGTTTGAATTTCTTGAAATTATAAACATGAATGTCCAAGATAAGCTCATGGTAGATGTTGCATCAGCAGCGTATCATACATTAACTATTGATGAAAGTACAGATATTTCTGTCAACAAATACTTAATACTGTACTTCAAATATCGGCCAGTAAATTCATGTCTGTATAAAACTTCATTTGGTGGGATGCTACAGTTGGAAGCATGCGATGCTGCATCAATAGTCAGTGCACTCCGGGAATTCTATGGGAAATACAAGCTTGACCTTAACAAAATGGTCATGTTTACTTCGGATGGTGCCTCTGTCATGTCAGGCAGAATAAATGGTGTTGCTGCGCAGCTCAAACAAAATATTTCGCATTTAGTGCAGCAGCATTGTGTTGCCCATCGTGAAGATTTGGGGATCTCTGAATCATGGAAGGAAGTAAAGTTGATGAAAGAAGTTGAAACTTTCATGAGAACTGTTTACACAACCTTTTGTCGATCTTCTACTAAAAGGTCACAATTTAAAGAATTAGCAGATGCTTCTGAATGCGAGTCAATTGCTTTTAGACCTCTGAACGAAGTGCGGTGGTTATCTAGACATTTTGCTCTTCAAGCAATTATTCGAAATTATGATCCATTATTAAAATACTTTGAAGAAGGGAAGGATGATGATCCCATTGCAAAGTACTGTTATAAAAAGCTAAACAGCCATCAATTCCATATAACACTGCAAATTTTGAATGATGTTTTATCTGAACTAGCTTCATTAACAATGGCATTTCAGGGTAAGCTGAACAAAATCCGAATGCAATACTTGGGTGACACAGTAAAATGGACTGATAATGTTAAAAATCTTCTCGACAAGATACCTGGAGACGTTTCAGTGGATACTGGTTCCACACTTACTTTCATTAATATGCTGTGTCTGCATTTAGGGGAAAGATTTCCTGAAAATGAAATTGAGGAATGGTCTGCTTTTGACTTGACAGCAATAGCACAGTGTGATTATGAATTTGGAATTGAAAACGTCCGATCACTCTGTTTAAAGTACAAACAATTTCTTATGGAGGAACATATTGTTGTTCAGCAGTACAATGACTTCAAGTTTTTAGTCGCAGAAAAAATCAAAAGCAAACTGATAAACAGTTTTCCGGATATGGTGACTTTGGCATTTCAGAATGCTCAGTTTGCAGATTTAGCGAAACTGATCGATATTGGTGGAACATTTTTGGCTTCTAATGCAGATTGTGAGCGTGGTTTCAGCTTGATGAACAGTTTAAAAACCAAAATAAGGAATCGCTTACATTTAGAACATTTGGAAATGCTGATGCGTGTTAAGAGTCATCTTCAAGATGGCGGATCAGTAGACCTTGATAAAATTTATTCAGACTGGGTACATTTGAAAGATCGAAGAGAGAAATTTTGAGAACATAGTAAGTGACGGCAGATAAAGGCCAGCATGGTCCATCTAGTCTGCCCAGCAAGATGGCAAGAGTAGGTGCACCTGTTGCTCTGTGCAGGCCACCTCTCCCCATGTCTTTGTTTAGGGGTGAACCCACCACTCCATGTAGGACACCGAACTCTTCTTCCATACATATATTATTTACATGGAATAACAATGGCTTTCAATAAAAATTAACTGAAATACCACATTTGTGATTGTAATTACTAGAACTTTTCCACTTCATTTAGTAATCGTCTATTTTCATTTAATTTGATTAACATCAATGTGGTGTACATACTGTATTCTAATGTGTAGTCAAATTTTAAAGTATATAATTCCAAGTGTCGTTATGTAGCGCACAAAAAATTTAACCTTCCTTCAAATGCCGCACGGCTGATATTTTATGCGCACACAGCCTACAGAAAATTAGAGGGAACATTGGTTGGTACCGAGTGATTATTCTGTGAATCGCATGGAGAGGCAGAAGATCCTGAAGTACCAAGAAATGCAGTCAGAGACAAAGAAAATGTGGCAGAAAAATACAGAAATCTTTCCTACTGTACTGGGAGCGAACAGGCTTGATAAAGAAGAAATTCCAAACACATCTTGACATACTACCCATATTTGTTACATCTTACAAACTCCAGAAGGAAGCTCTCTTTGGCACGAGGAAAGTATTACGCTGAGCATTAGCAGTAAATTTGAGAGACTAAGATCATACTCCATATACCCTGACTTAGAAGTGAGGTTCACGACTGCCATGGTATCCACAAAATTAATATTATCAATAATCAGAAAGAACTGCCCCAAGAGTAAACAAATCTAAAGACAAACCATCTCTTAGTTAATTAATCTTATCAAATCTATCTCACCACACTATTTATTTTCAAAAATTTTACTCTAACGGTGGCTAAACATTCCCTTAATACAGAGCTACTCAATTCCAGTCCTGGTGGCCCGCAACCCTGCAGGTTTTTGGGATATCCCTAATGATATGCATGAGATATATATGCATTAGAGATAGCCTGCCAACCTGACTGGTGTTTGGCCCTCCAGGGCTGGATTTGGAGACCCCTGCCTTACACCTCTGTCATTTAAGATTGTAAGTGGGCAAGGTGCAGATGTCCAAGACATCAAAAAGGTTAGAATTTGTCACATTCCTCCTTGCTTCTCACCACCACCAAAATATTGTCTATTAGACAACTTTTTGGTGGTGTTGAGAATCTAGGAGGAATGTGACACATTCTATCTACCCTTTTGATGTCTAGAACATCTGTACCTTGCCCACTCACAATCTTAAATGACAGAGGTGTAAGGCAGGAGTCTCCAAATCCAGCCCTGGAGGGCCACAAACCAGTCAGGTTGGCAGGCTATCTCTAATGCATATATATCTCATGCATATCATTAGGGATATCCCAAAAACCTGCAGGGTTGCGGGCCACCAGGACTGGAATTGAGTAGCTCTGCCTTAATAGAACATCCAAATATTTCCAAAAATTTATTTATACGGAGAGAGACCTCATGATGGCTATATAACCCTTCATATGGCAAATTCCATTACCATAAGGGATAGCGAGATACTCACATCACTGGTCTCCAGCCTCCTCCATATTAATATCAACACTAACTACCACAATCTAAAACGTACTTTTCAAGATTTATTATATATACAGTCAAACCTCGGTTTTCGGTTGCCCCGGTTTTCGTCGGTTTCGGTTTTCGACGTCTTTTCAGACTGAGATCTTGTCTCGGTTTTCGTCTATCGCCTCGGTTTTCGTACTGCAATACACGCTGGTCTGCATACACTGCCTGCCCAGTCCCGGCAGCACTACCCCCCCCCCCCCCCGGACTCACCGATCGCGTGTGCCAGATCTGAAAACCAACAGTACTGCAATAGTGTACATACACCTTCGCGCTGGTCTGCATACACTGCCTGCCCAGTCCTGGCAGCACTACCCCCCCGGACTCACCGATCGCGTGTTTAGATGCGAAAGTCAGGTGAGCAACATCCTCGAGCCAGAGATGCAAGGATTGCAGAGAGGAAGGCCCCGATCTCTCCACCGCCTGCCTGTTCTCTGGAGCGCCCCCTCAGGCTCGGAGGTAGCAGGGTAGCAGGAGATGTTGAATGGGTAAGCAGGAGATGTTGAATGAATGTGGCAGGCAGTTCTTTCTCTTGCGGGGTACGCTGTTGAGACGGAGTCAGCGATCAGATTAGTGTCCCTTCCAAACAATAACCTCTCCTCCTCCCTCTCCCCTCAACAAGAGTCTTCAATAAAGTTAAATGTGATGTTAAATGTTCATTTATCCATTTCATTAGTCATTTATATGTATTTCTCATTGTTTTCTGTATGTAAAAATATAGTTATTCTCTATAAAATGTATTTTTTGTCAATACTTTTGGGTGTCTGGAACGGATTAATTGAATTTACATTATTTCTTATGGGAAATCTTGCTTCGGTTTTAGTCCGTTTCGGTTTTAGTCAGACTTTTTTGAACGGATTAATCATGAAAACCGAGGTTTGACTGTATATCATTTAATATCATTCCAAATTGCAATTCTCTAGTAGTATCTCTATTATTATTATCAACACTCCACAAAGGAGTGCAAACCTGCTTTCATCAAAAAGCTTTAGTAGGACTCACAGCAGAGCTACAAACTTCTTCCCCACAAGCCCTGTAAACAACAAAAGCCATGTGGTAATAGTTATAATAAAACAACACATAAAGTGATCTGCAAACACTTATCTTTCTCCTGAAACTCCAATGGTTCCATCAGCCATCGGCAACCTGACAAAGATCTCTGTTTCAACTCAAAAAAGGCTTCTTCAGGGGCTTAACACAACCTCGTTTTCTTGAAATGGTCGTCGAGGTCCTTTTTGCCCCAGTGGCCACCGAGTTTAAGAAGTGTGATTGGTGTTCAAAGAACATGTCCCTTACCGACACACATGATTGTTGCCTCAGGTGTCTAGGTGTCGACCATGACCCAGAGGTGTGCTCCCTGCGCAAAAAGATGTCCGCTAAGGCATCCTGAGTTGCCAGCAGAAGCAGGGCGACATCATCCACAGGTCAGATTCAGCCCCCGATATCCCCAGTAGCTGCGTGCTCTAAGGCCCTGCATGGATCCTCGGAGTCGCGTAAAGTCTCCGCGGTGCCCGAGCAGGCACGCAGACACTCTGACAAGGGTTCCCCAGAGCAAGAGAGTAAGAAAAAGAAGAAATTCTTAAGAGCATCTTCCTGGGAAGCAGACATGCATGGCAAATCCCATGCGCAGTCCCACAGCCCTTGGAGGGTATCCGAGGAGTCAGAGTGGGAGAGACCCGCCAAGGTACCCAGGACAAATACCGAGGCCTCTGGCGACAGATCTCGAACCCCTGAGGCCTGTCCTGTCGCGGACTCCCTCTCCTTGCTGACACCCAACTCGGTCACCCCGGCATCGGTGTCAAAGTCTGCAATCCCTGACTGGAAAGCCAGGATGATGGCATTGGAACGCAGCGTTCTGAATTTCTTACCTCGCAGCGTAGATGCCCGGCCTCACCAGTGCATGTGCTGAGACTGCAGGGACCTCATTGCCGAGGACTCCCCAGGCTGCCGAAGAGATCCTCGAGAGCCCCATGCTTTGAGTTGATCCTCAGTGAGGGTCTTGATCTCGTGCCTGGTTCTTGGGAGCAAGATCCTCCCCGGCAAGTGCTTCTGGCTCCAGCCCAGCTCCAGCTGTGGTTCATCAAAGACCGGCCCTAGAGCCATTGGGTCTCAAGTCCTTGACAGACTACTCGGACTGGGAGTCTGGAGATGAGGCCTCCCTGGAGACACGAGCTCACCGTGACCTCCCATTGGACCCATCCCTGCCAGCATCACGGCACCAGTCCCAGCCCAAGGACATCTCGTTCCTTGAGTTCGTCTGGGAATGGCAAAGGCATTGTCCCTCCCCACGGGAGGAGGAGGACCCTTGAACAGAGGAACTCGAAATCCTCCAATACAAAGTCCCACCCAAAGAGGCCCTTACAGTCCCTGTCCTCTCCATTCTCCAGCGCCTCATTCTCAAATGTGGGAAACACCGGCATCAGTGCCGATTTTTAGCCGACGCCTGGACACTAAGAATCGGGTCCAGCGAGGTCCAGTCTTCAGGAAGGTGCAACTCCCTCACACCTCCATGGTAGTCAAGTCGGCCATGCGTCGACAGAAAAGCCCAAAGACTCACTCTTCGGTGCCCCCGGGCAGGGAGTCCCAAACCCTCGATACCCTTGGGCGTAAATGATACCAGGGCTCAATGCTGGCTTACCGCTTACTCCTGCTCTCCACCACAAGGACAATCAGGGCCTAACGTGGGACTTTCAAATCACAGTGCCTCCCGGCGTGTCCACGCCTGGCAGGCCCCCACTTGAGGGCCCTTTGGTGTAGCCCTTAGGCGTGGAAATTAGGCACCTGAAAAAGCAACACAGAAAACCAAGTACTTTAAGGCCCAATAGCTATTATACAGACTGTCTTGCTATATGTTATTATGACACTGCTTATAACCTATACTCTCAACTAAGATAAATGAAAGCCTCTACTCGATATTGCAAATTTTGTCTAGCTCTCTCCACGTTCAAATCAGTTACATCTGCTGACGGTTTTTAATAATATTGCATTTTTATAACTGCAATTTAGTAACAGAATGTTTTGCAACTTTGTACCATCTATCATAAGCAAAGGTGTAAGACAGGGCTGCATACTTTCCCCCTACCTGTTTAATTTATATGCAGAACAAATCATCAGAGAAGCAGGATTGTATGAAGACAACAGAGGTGTGAAGATTGGTGGAAGACTCATCAACAACCTTCGCTTTGCTGATGATACCACATTACTGGCTGAAAGTGAAGATGATCTGAAACATTTGCTTCTCACAATCAAAGAACATAGTCTCAAAATGGACCTGCACCTTAATGTAAAGACAAAGATCATGACAACTGGCATCATCAACAGGTTCATCGTTGAAGGAGAAGAAATTGAAATCGTGAACAACTTTAACCTGCTTGGATCAACTAACAAACCAGTCGGTACTAGAGGAGATCAAACCTAAGCTTTCTTTAGAAGCTCAGATGACAAGACTTCGACTTTCATACTTTGGACACATCATGCGAAGAGAAAGATCATTAGAGAAAGACATCATGCTAGGCAAGATAGAAGGTCAGCGCAAAAGAGGAAGGCCAGCAATGAGATGGATCGATACAATAACAGCAGCTATGGGTACCAGTCTGTCAACAATGAGCCGCCTGACTCAAGACCGAACACAATTTAGGATAGCTATCCAGAGGGTCGCCATGAGTCGACTCCGACTCGACGGCACTTAACTACAACCACCATCTACCACATAGTTAACCTGAATCACTGTTACATTTTGTTGCACAGTGAAGTTCCATTTATCCCTATTACATTTGTTATTTATTACCTTAATCCCTACAGGTACATTTTCTTCTAGCACAGTTCTTCCATTCATAACAGAATGTCAGACATACTCACCGTTGTCCTACTTATTTTTCTCATAGCTCATCCCACATTTCTTACAGACCCTCTCACCTAACAACCGAGCTTGATACCAATCATATGGAGCCATGGCCAGAGATGGCAAGGAATTCCACATTCTGATACGATAACACATCAGACAACTTGCCCTAAGCACCTTATCCATATTATATGTCAACCTCCAGTAAAACGTTGTGGATGGAAACCCTTGGAAAACAACACCTAGCATGTATGCTAATAAACACGCGTTCCATCCGAAACAAATGGCCTGTAATCTTAGACTATATAGAATCCTATAGATTAGATATGTTATCCATTACTGAATCATGGTTAACTGACATGGACACAGTCATTACAAACCAAATAAAGCTCCCAAACTATGTCCTCTTCAACTGTCCAAGAGCTAATAAAAGAGGTGGCGGAGTCCTTATCATAGGTAAAGATAATCTCCAACTTCAGTACCATAACATACATAGTTCAAACATCCTGGACGCTATTATGATCTCCAATCATCACCTTTCAACAGCCCTGCTCTACTGTGCCCCCTCTACATCTGCTGATGATCTGTCAATTGTCCTTGAAATAGCATGCAACTCCTCCATGAAGAAAAAGCCTCTCTGGCTACTAGGAGACTTCAATCTCCCTGCGCTTTCAGCGAAGCATACCCCAGCATTCCTTGATGCTATGACTTCCTTAGGCTATAATCAAATAATACACAAATATACCCACATTGGAGGTAATACCCTGGATCTCATCTTACATAGTAACATAGTAAATGATGGCAGATAAAGACCAATATGATCCATCTAGTCTGCCCAGTAATATGGCAAGAATAGGTGCACTTGCCTCTCCGTGCAGGACACCCCTCCACATGTCTTTCTTTAGGGGTGAACCCACCTCTCCGTGTAGGACACCCCTGTTTGTTAAGAAATTAGATACAAGAAGTTAATTTTGATTTTATCCTGTTGCTGTAAAGGCATCCACTGTGTCTGTCCCATGCCATTTTGAATTCTGTCACTGTATTTGCCCCACCACTTCCATGATGAGGGCATTCTAAGCATCCACCACCCTTTCAGTGAAAAAGTATTTCCTGACATTGCCTTTCAATTTACCCCCTTGCAGCTTCATGTTATGCCCTCTAGTTTTACAGCTTCCCCGTCTTTGGAAGAGGTTTGTTTGTTCATTAATTCTCTTTAAGTATTTAAAGATCTGAATCATATCTCCCCTATCCCTCCTCTCCTCCAGAGTGTACATATTTAGGTCTTCAAGTCTTTTCTCATAAGGCTTCTGACGCAAGCTCCAAATCATTTTGATCGCCTTCTTCTGAACCGTTTCCAGTCTTTTTACATCCTTTGTGAGATATGGTCTCCAAACTGAACACAGTATTCCAACTGAGGCCTCACCAGTGACTTATACAGTGGCATTAGTACCTCTTCCTTTCTGCTAGTAATTCCTCTTTGTATACAATCCAACATCCTCCTGACTTTTGCCAATGCCTTGTCGCACTGTTTTGCCACCTTGAGATCTTCAGAGATAATACACCAACCTCTCGCCCCCTATTGCGTACATTTCCCTTGGGTTTTTGCTTCCCAAATGCATGACACTGCACTTCTTCGCATTAAATCTTAATTGCCAAGCATTAGACCATTCTTCCAGCTTTTGTAGATCTTTCCTCATGTTATCCACTCCCTCAGGGGAGTCCACTCTGTTGCAAACTTTTGGGTCATCTGCAAAAAGACAGACTTTTCCATTCAGTCCTTCAGCAATATCACTCACAAATACATTGAACAGTGCCGGGCCCAGGACCGAACCATGGGGCACCCCGCTAATCACCCTCCTTTCATTCAAGTGAGCTCCATTTACCATCAACTTATGTTGTCTGTCAGTCAACCAATTTCTGATCCATTTCACCACCTTGGGACCCATCCCCAAATTATTGGGTTTATTGATAAGCCTCCTATGAGGAACAGTATCAAAGGCTTTCCTGAAATCCAGGTAGATGACATCCATCGCATGCCCCTGATCTAGTTCTCTGGTCACCCAATCAAAGAACTCAATCAGATCTTCTCTCCTATAACTACTCAGCCGGTCAACAATCTACATCAGGTACAAATCATTCCAGTACCTTGGTCAGACCACAAGGCCATCTTAGAAACATAGAAATATGATGACAGAAAAAGACCACATGGCCTATCTAGTCGGTCCTTCCATATCAACAACTACAACAGTCCACTTTTTACCTTTAGAGATCCTCTGTGTTGGTCCCATGCTTTTTAGTGTTAATCTGTTTTTTTATTCCAAAAATAACCAAATATAACAACAGCATCAACAGCAACAACGACGAGAGGCCTATACATTACAACCAACCACCCCACAAGGAGGGGATAGCTGAGGACAGTGTGGAGGCATCAAAATACGTACATTGTATACATCCGTGCACACATAGACACAATTCATACATAGTACAGTTCCGCATAGGCCCCCCCCTTAAAACAAACCCCCACAAGTGCCACCCCATAATCCTCTCCCCCCCACCCCCCATATCCCCCCCTACAACACCCCAATAGGAGGAGGTACCTGGTGATAAAAGGTAAAAGAAAGAAAGTGACCCAAGAAGGGATACTACCAGGTTTGGGGTGAACTCTGCTCCCAAACCCGTCCACAGGTAACCAAAGATAGACAAGCGGCTTCCTTCACTCCCACCCCCCCATCCCCCTCCAACCCTTCCCCTAACCCCCCTCCCCCTTCCCCCCTGATGCCCCCCCCACCCACCCAAAGCAAAGGGGTTACCAAACATCCAACCATTCACTCCAAGCATGCAAAAGCAGATGTGGGTCGAAATAAATGACACGCTCACCCTGGACGGCCCTCAAGGCCGCCGCAGAATCCTACTGCGAGCTCTCCAAGGCAGTAAGTGCAAGTGAGGTCCCCATCCCTCCAGGAACCGCTGCCACCGCTGCTCGGTCCCCCGAGCCCAGGCATGCTCCATAAGCATTATCCTGTGAAGCTGAATTCGCCAAAGGCCATACGTTGGGCCCCTGGTATCCAACCACTGCTGCAGTACAATTACACGAGCTACCACCAATACCAACCGTAGCCATCGCCACTTCACTTCCCCCCAAGCAGTCGACCACGCTGGCTCCCACACGTCCAACACCACACTCTTAGCACTCCATGGCACAGACTGTTGCAAACAGGTGTACAAGTAGACACGCACCTTCTCCCAGAACCTCTGAGCAAATCGACATAGCCAAAACATGTGCCCTAAGGTGGTCCGCGGCTCCGCGCACCTGGGGCAACAGTGGTCAGGTCCCACCCCCGCCCGCCACGCCCGGAGAGGAGCAAAATATAACCGTCGCAGAATCTTATACTGAGTGTCGCGGTGGGAAACTAGGACACTTATCGAAGGAATTGAGGCCAGCCCCCGTTGAATCTCGTCCCCACTCAACGCCTCTCCCAAATCTGCTGCCCAGGCGGACGCCAGGGGTGCCAAGTCGAGAGGGGAAACCCCTTCCCATAGCATCCGATATAGCCAAGACACACGCATGCCCTGCTCCCCCCCCATTAGTGCCATCTCCACCGTCGTACTCACCTCACCGTTCATGGTAGCCACGGGGACCGAGCGGACATAGCTCCGGAGTTGGGCATACCGAAAGAGATCCGTGTGGTCTAAAGGATACTGCTGGCACAGAGTAGAAAAGTCTACCATCTTCCCATCTGGGGTCAACACGTGTTCTAAGTTAACGATCCCCAGCTTTCCCCATTCCGAAAAAGGCGATCTCCCCAATCCGGGTGTGAAATCCTCATTCCCTCGAATGGGAAGATAGGGAGTATGGGTCGCCACCAGTCGTCTACCGGAGCAGAAGGACCGCCAAGCTCTTCTCACCGGGTCTAAAAGCACTCGCCGAAGAAGGGGGGACCCCCCTCCCAGAGTCGATTTAGCGTGGAGGAGATACCGCAAGTGCAGTGGAGAGAACATGTCCGCAAGCATATCTGTCGGAGAGTAGTCATCTAAATCCCATAACCAATCCTGAACAAAGCGGAGCAGACAGGCGACATTGTATTTCCTCACATCGGGGAACCCTAAGCCCCCGAGTTCGCGGGGCTGGCTGAGGATGCTCAAACGCACCCGAGGCCGACCCCTGCGCCAAAGCAACTTATTAAACTCACGCTCCACCCGCCTAATATCAGACCGGTTGAGAAACAGCGGAAGTGTCTGAAGCAAGTAAAGAAGTTTAGGGAAGAGAGTCATCTTGCACAGCGCCACGCGCCCTCCCAAGGAAAGCGGCAAATCTCGCCATTTACCCACCGAAGACGATATGGAAGCTAGCACCCGAGCAACATTCAAGCTGTAAAGGTCGCCGAGATCTGCCGGCAAGTAGACTCCCAGATACTTAAAATACCCATCCGCCCACCGCAAGGGGAAGTCGCCCTGCCAAGCCCGTCCCACCGCGGCCCCCAATAACATCGCCTCCGATTTGTCCAGATTAAGCTTAAAATCCGAAACCAATCCATATTCTCGTATGATATTCAAGAGGGGGGGCAGCCCAGTCTGCGGGTCTCCCAAATGCACTAATAAGTCATCCGCGAATGCCGCCACTCGGAATTCCGCCCGGCCTATCGGGACCCCACGAAATTGCGTAGCCTCACGGATCCTATGCAAAAGAGGTTCCAGGGTAAGAACGAAAAAGAGTGGGGATAGCGGGCATCCCTGCCTCGTCCCCTTTTGGATAGCAAAATCTGCCGTCACGGCGCCATTTATCACGAGAGCGCCTAAGGGAGCAGCGTACAACAGCCGGACCACATCCACAAAAAAGCCCCCGAACCCCATCACCTCGAGAACTTGGTACATAAAACTCCACTGAACCCTGTCAAACGCTTTTTCAGCATCAAAGCTGATAAGCAAAGAGCCGTGAGTTTTAACATGCTCCGCACAGAAGGACAGCAGGATCCGCTGCAAGTTATGAGACACCTGGCGGCCCCTCACAAAACCCACCTGATCGGCGTGTATCAGGGTTGGCAACAAAGAGGCCAGCCGGTCCGCCATAATTTTGGCTAAAAGTTTAATATCGACATTAAGAAGGGAGATTGGCCGATATGAGGCCGGAAGAAGGGGATCCCTCCCCAGCTTAGGGAGAACAGTGACAAGTGCTTTGTTCGCTTCATAAGGAAACCGCCCTCTTTGCACCAAATCTTCATAATAGCCCACCAGGGGGGCCACTACAGCCGTACCCAGAAGCTTGTAGAATTCCCCACGAAACCCATCTACCCCTGGAGCTTTCCCGTTTTTCAAGTGCTTAATACCTTCTTGCACCTCCCTCCCCGAGATAGGCCCATTAAGGAGCTGAAGCTGTTCTGCCGTAAGTCTAGGTAACGTGCAGCCGCCTAAGAAAGCGCGACCCTCCTCCTCCCGATCCCCTTGGTTCTCATAAAGATGCCGGTAGAAGTCCGCGAAAACATCCTCAATCACCTTTTTATCCCGCTTGATGGTCCCATCGGAATGCCGAATGGCCCCAATATGCCTGGCACCCGCCTCAGGTCGCACCAGGGCCGACATTAACTTTCCAGCCCTATTGCCATGCTGATATAGCTTAAAGCGGTAATACAGTAACGATTTCTGGGCACGCCTATGAAGGAGCGTTTCCAGTTCCACCTGGATTTAACGCAGCCTGCGATGATGCGCGGCCGAATTAGAGGCAGCTGCCCTCCTCCGAGCCCCGGCCAAGTCCTTCTCCAAAGACAAAATCTGTTGATTTAACCGCTTATGTTTCAAGCCATGATAGCTAATGATTTCCCCACGCATAACCGCCTTACCGGCTTCCCATAGAAGAGCGGGGGACGTCTCAGGCGTGTCATTGATGGCCACATAAGCTGCCCACGATTTCCGGATATGCGCCTCAAACTGAACGTCCCCACACAGATCCAGTGGATATCTCCAAAGCCGAGTGCCACGAGGGCCAGGGTTACGAAGCTCTAACACCACCATCGCATGGTCCGAAAGAACAGAGGACCCAATAGCCGAAGATGCCACTCTCGCAAACAGAGCCTCCGATATCAAGAAATAGTCCAGGCGAGACCATGTCCCATGGGCCCGGGACATATGGGTATAATCCCGCTCCCCGGGGTGAAGAACCCGCCAAATATCTAGCAACCTGTACGCCTCGCACATTCCCCACCAGTGCTTGCGAGCCCTTGTACTGCCAGCCCCCCCTCTTCCAGAGCGGTCAAAAGCAGGATCCAGCACCTCATTAAGGTCCCCTCCCATGACCACCTGATACCCGCTGGTATCCTCCAAAATATTAGCCAGAGCCCGGTAAAAGCCAGCCTCATAGACATTAGGCCCATACACCGAACAAATAGCCACCTTCACTCCATTAAGCGCTCCCCATACACAGACATAGCGACCTTCCGAGTCCACGACCACACGTTCCTCAATCCATGTAACAGATTTGGTAAATAAGATGGCCACGCCTCTCTTCCGCCCCACAGCTGGGGCCCCATAGACATGTGAAATAGGGCCCCTGCGTAGCTTTGCATGTTCTGCCTCCGATTGATGCGTTTCTTGCAACATTATCACGTGAGCATGCTGGCGTTGCAGGTGTTGCAGCACCTTGTAACGCTTAACTGGAGAGCCTAAGCCACAAACATTCCATGTCGTATATCGAACAGCGCTACCCATTATCCACTGGCCATTTTTGCCTCCAAAAAAGGTTAATCTGCCCAACTAGTTAAGACATGCCATACTGGGTCAGACCGAGGTCCATCAAGCCCAGTATCCTGTTTCCAACAGTGGCCAATCTAGGTCCTACGTACCTAGCAATATCCCCAAAAGACACAGGTTCCACAATGCTTGTACTGGGTCAAGCATTGATATCCTGGGTCCCTTTTTAACAGTGGTTTATGGACCTTTCCTCCAGGAACTTGTCCAAACCTTTTTTAAACCCAGCTATACTAACAGCCCTTACTACATCCTCCGGTAACAGATTCCAGAGTTTGATTACACGTTGAGTGAAAAAATATTTTCTCTTATTTGTCTTAAATAGTTTACCCTGTAGCTTCATTACATGTCCCCTAGTCTTTCTATATTCTGATAGCGTAAACAATTGATCAATTGATATTCTGATAGCGTAAACAATTGGCGGAGACCCCCCCAGCCTAGGGTCCCCCCCATCCCCAACAACTACGCTATCCAAGACTGCCACCACCTCTGCCACATCCACCCTCGTTCACTCATGCTCAACCCACAAACAGACCAACCCCACCACACACATACCCATAACAATTGTCTACCAACCCCTCCCCTTCTCCTAGAGAAACCCAACTGGTTAGTGTTATCCCACCCCTCCCCCCTCCCCCCCTCCCCACTCCCCCCCATCGTCAGGACCCCAGAGACCCCCAGCCTCCCCCATCCACTCGGACAATCTCTGCCCTCCTCCCAGAGGCCGGTGACTTCCTATGGCTGTCGGGCCCACCCCTTTATAAGTCCTAAGCTTCCCCCCCCTACCCGCCACCGGGCTCCCACCTCCGATGGTGTGCCCCTCCTTGAAGCACCTCAGCAAGCTTCCACAGGCCCTATTCCCGATGGGCCCCCTACATCCCAACCCTCCCTGAACCGCCTCTGTAAAGGCAAGACTGGCGAGCAAAAAGGAAGGGCGAGGGGGGGATAAAAACGTACTGGCCAGCAACTACGCTGTCCTCTCTAAGCTCTCCCCCCCCCCCCCCCCCCCCGCACGCTATATAGCGAGATCAGTCCGCCAACGTCCCAAGGGCTCAGTGGACCAATCAGCCTCAGGGAGACGAAAAGCAGGAAAGGAACCCCCGATATCCCACGCACCTCCGCTGTCAAACTCGCATCCCCCCTCCACCCCGTCTGCTACCACATTCATCCTCCCCCGGAGAGTGACTAAAAGCAACGGAGGAGGCCCAGCACAGGGAATATCCCAAATATGGACTACTGCCAAGGAACCCGTGCCCCTTCACCTGGACATCTAGTTGGAGTTACCAGCGTCCGGTGGTAGAAGTGGACCCCCACAGATAAGCAGGGCCAGGTCTGGCTCCCATGGAGCTGCAGAGTGCCAAAAGCTGGCGGTGTTTTGTCCAGGGACACTTCAGCAGCAGCAACAATAATAGCAGTCCCAAAGCGGCGCCCAGCATTCGGTCCCCCTCCCCTTCAATCTTCAATCAGCCTAACGGCGCCGCCACACGCCCGGAGCGGAAAATCGTTCCACTCCGTCCCCAGACCCAGGGGAGGAGGGGCATACTAATTATTATGGACCCCCAAGGGCCCCACTGCGGAGATAGCAAGGAAACCCAATAAAATAAAAGAAAGTGAAAATCAGAACTAAAGAAATACGTAAAGGTAAAGGGAAGGTTACCTCGGGGAACCACTTCAAAAGTAAAGTTAAAATAGAATTACGAATGTATAAAGCAATAGAATAAAATATCCCCCACCCCGCTACCGTCCTCCTGCCCTCTCCTACCCGTCCCCCCTCCTCCTATCTTCGATCCTGTGGCCCCGCCATCCCCCCCCCCCAAAGAAGGGAAAAAGAGGAAAGAGTGTAAAGTCCTCCACCCTCAATCAAGGCCTAGAGGGGCGACGAGAAACAAGACCAAAGCAGTGAAGAGGAAGAAAGAAAAAAAAGAGAGGAAAGAGAATCATCCCCCAGACATGCTCCTGGTCAAAGCCTAGTCCCAGCCCCAACCAAACATCAAAGAAAGGCAACCCTATCTCACCAGGGAGCTAGACACATACAAAGTGAGGGCTATATACTTCTATATACATATATACCCCCCAACCACCCGCTCAATTACACATTTACACAATCCCAAAGTTCAAAAACAAGAGAGAATGTGAATCGTCCAGAGCATAGGGCCCCCGGGCTCTCCCGCCAGTCTCAGCAGGCTCAGAACGTCTGCTACCAAGCAGCAACGCGCCAACACAGTTCCCTTCATGAGGCTTGCTTCTCACTTGTCAGGGCACCGTCTCCGAAGGCTCCCCCAGCTGTGCCAGCCACGTACGGGCGGCATCTGGGGTCCCCAGAAATTTCATGCGGCCTTGATATTCCACCCGGAGCTTGGCTGGATACAGTAAAGTGAAACGAAGAGCTCTGTTAGCCAGCTGAGCGCAAATCGGTGAGAAAGCCCTTCGCTGCTGGCTTACCAGCTGGGAATAGTCTTGAAAGACTAGGAGCTGCACTCCGCCGTCCCCTCGCTGTCGCTGGGCTCTGGCCGCCCGTAACACCATCTCCTTCTGTCGGTAATCTAGAAACCTTGCAATCACCACTCGTGGTCTCGGCGCCTCTTCCCGCCTTGGACCTAAGCGATGCACCCGTTCGAGATGAATTGGCAGCTCTAAATCCCCGGCCCCAAGTTGCTCCATCCATTGTAAGAGATATTTGGGGAGAGCAGAGTCTACAACCGATTCCGGGATACCAACGAAACGCAGGTTTTTCATTCTGCCCCTGTTTTCCAGGTCTTCCAATTTGTCAGCTTGCGTTTTTGCCAGGGCCTCAAGGGCCTTTAACCGGGCGTCCAGGGAATGGTGACCATCTTCCACGCCGGAGAGTCTCTCCTCCGCCTTCTCCAGGCGACCCGTAAACTCTGTGAGCTTTTGGGTCATCACGCTCAATTGGACGCCGAGGTCGCAGAAGCGCGCATCTAGCGCCTTTACTACGGCCGCGCTCACCTCCGCCACCAAATTGCACTCGCCATCAGATGGGGGGCTTTTCGGCGCCCCGTCGGCCATTTTGGGATCAGGGCCCCGAGCACGTTCTCTCTTCAGAGCTTTTGTCGCCATCGGGTGGCTCACTACGGTTGGGGCCGACGCAGTTGCAATCCTGCCACTCTCTCCACTCTCTCTACCACTACGCAAACCAGCCGTGAGTGGATAGCTTGCCTGTAAAGCCGTGATTTGCAAATTAACGGGATGAGGTCCCGGAGCTGATCCACGTGCAGCCAATCAGCTCAGTGCCATACCGGAAGTCCTTCGGTCCCATGCTTTTTTGAATTCAGTTACTGTCCTCATCTCTACCACCTCCACTGGGAGACTATTCCACGGATCCATCACTCTTTCCATAAAGAAATATTTCCGCATATCACTCCTGAATCTATCTCCCTTCACCCTCATCCCATGTCCCCTCGTAGCAGAACTTGCTTTCAATTGAAAGAGGCTCTCTCCCTGAACATTTATGCCACAGAGGTATTTAAACATCTCAATCATATCACCTCTATCCCGCCTTTCCTCTAAGGTGTACATATTAAGATCCTTCAGTCTGTCCTCATATGCTTTATAATGAAGACCACTAATCATTTTAGTAGCCACCCTCTGCACCGACTCCATCCTGTTCACATCCTTTTGAAGGTGCGGTCTCCAGAATTGCACACTATACTCCAAATGAGGTCACACCAAAGACTTGTAGAGAGGCATTATCACCTCCTTTTTTCTGCTAGCCATTCCTCTCCGTATGCACCCAAGCATCCTTCTAGCTTTTGCCGTCGCCTTTTCTACCTGTTTGGCTACTTTAAGATCATCAGACACAACCACGCCTAGGTCCCGCTCTTCTTTAGTGGACAAAAGTACTTCACCCCCTTTACTATATTGCTCCCTTCGATTCTCCAGGACCAAGCAGGAAGTCAGTCCTCACATATGGGTGACATCGACGTCGATGGAGCCCTTGCGGAGCATTTCCCCAGCTTTCTATGAAAGCGTTTGCGAATGCAGGCACGCATGCGTGGTTCCCTTCCCGCCTAAAGGTGCCATCTTGCTCAGTCTCTCTTTTTCCGTGAAGCCCGTCGGACGTGTGTCCTAGTCCTCCCGGAAAATAGTTTGATTTTTTCGTGATTCCTTTACTATTTTTTCTCCGGTTCGACGCTGGTTCCCCTCCTGCCGGGTTTGGTACACTGGTATCAAGCCCGATCTTATTTTTTCGGTTTTTGCCCTTAGTGGCTGGCGTTCGCGCCCTTTTTTTTTCGTTTTCCCTGGAAGGCCGGTCCTTTGACCTTGCGGGGACTTTTTTTCCCCGATGGCTTCCAGTGGTTTCAAGAAGTGTGATCGGTGCAAGAAACTCATGTCTCTCACCGACACACACGACTGCTGCCTTCGGCTGGGTCCTGACCATGATCCTAAGATCTGTGGACCATGTGGAAAGATGTCCTCCAAGGCGCTTTGAAGTCGTCAGCACCAAAAGGAAAGATTTTTCTCCGACTCGGCCTCCGGCCGGGCCCGGACCTCATTTGAGGCCTCGACATCTTGGGAATCTGATCCCGAGCACCGTTGGGGCTCTTCGGACAGGGGGTCCCCGACCGGGAGCGAAAGAGGAAGAAGCGGCTCACGAGGGCGACGTCGGAGGAGGTCCCTGGCTCCTCGAGAGCTAGGTCTCAGACCCCTGACCGCCACCCCGGGCCCGTGGAACAGGAGAAGCCTCCAAAAGTACCTCGTGTGGAGCCGGAGTCTGCTGGACACGTAAGCCCCATAGTCCTCGTGGACTCTCCTCCCAGAGAGCTGACGTCGGGCCCGGCACCGCCGGGGCCTGAGTTGGTGGCTGCTGAGTCTCCTGAGCTGGGTTTTAGGCTGACAGCCTTGGAGTATAGATTGTCTACCTTCATGGAACAGCAGCGGGTGCTGATGGCCAGCCTGTCTGGCACATCTGCCCCGACCACCGGGACATCGACATCGAAGTCGACCCCAGAGACCGAGCCGATACTCGAGACCATGAAGGCTTGAGGTCGACCTCAGTCGCGATCTCCCTCAACCTCCCGTTCGGGACCGAGGGCGTCGACGCCAGTGCCTTCGGCATCCCGGCGGGTGCTCACAGGCCTGGATCAGGACAAGTTGGTCGATGTCCCTTGCCGAGGTGAGAACCTTTTTGGCAAGCCCATGACCGAGAAGGCCGCACAGCTCGAAACTGAGCACCTCACCAGGACAAGGCTGTCTAGAAAGACTTCTGCCCCTTCTCACAAGAAGAAGGGCTCGGGTAAAAAGCCCTTTTACCCGAGGAAGGGCACTTCCTACAAACAGTACCCACAGTACCAGGCCTCCCAGGCTCCCCCACAGGGTCAGCAGGCCAAGGGGCAGAGTAATGGGCCCCGTAGGCAGAGGACCCCCAAGCCTCCGGCCCCTGCTCCCACTCAGCAGGGTGGGGGTTTTTGACTCCTTGGGCATAGCCTCTCCGTCCCTGCTCTCCCAACCCTGCACAGGAGGTCGACTTGCCCTGTTTGCCCACAGGTGGCCACTCATCACTGGAGACAGTTGGGTGCTAAGCATCATCCACAAGGGCTATATGCTGCACTTCCAACAGCTGCCTCCTCCATACTTTCCAGGGGAGCCTCCAAGGCCTCCCCTGCACACAGATCTGGTGCGAGACAAGGCAGTGGAGTCTGTGCCTCTCCACCTCCAAGGCCAAGGGTTCTACTCCAGGTATTTTCTCGTACCCAAAAGAACCGGTGGCCTCCGGCTTATTCTCGACCTCATAAATCTCAACAAGTTCCTAGAGAAAGAAAAATTCAAGATGCTTACTCTTGGAACACTGCTGCCCTACCTCCAGCAGGGAGATTGGCTATGCTCCTTAGATCTAAAGGATGCGTACACTCACATCCTCATTCATCCAGACCACAGAAAGTACCTCAGGTTCATTGTGGGAGGAAACCATTATCAGTACAGAGTACTGCCCTTTGGCCTCACCTACGCTCCCAGGGTCTTTACCAAATGCCTGGCAGTGGTGGCGGCCTACCTGAGAAATCAGGGTATCTTTGTCTTCCCCTATCTGGACGACTGGCTCATCAGGGGTCAGACGTGCCAGGAGGCCAGACAAGCCATCCTCCGAACTATTGCTCTTCTTCAAAACCTGGGTTTTGTCATAAACTTTGCAAAGTCCACTTTGCTCCCCTCCCAGAACTTGGAGTTCATAGGGGCAAGGCTGGACTCTCTGCTGGCAAAGGCGTTTTTGCCAGAAGACAGAGCCCAAAGACTGATAAACTTGGCAAACCAGTTTCTCAGCAGATCTCTGGTCTCCGCCAGACTCTGCCTGAGGCTTCTTGGCCACATGGCTTCGACAGTGCATGTGACCGCCAATGCCCAGCTCCATATGAGGCCTTCACAGTGGTGCCTCAGAACTCAGTGGACACAGGCCACAGGCAGCCTCAGAGACAGAGTAAGGGTGTCCAGACAATTTCTGAACTCCCTCCGCTGGTGGCTGCACCCACCCAATCTACTGCAAGGGGTGCCTTTTCAGATTCCTGGGTTCACAGTGGTGTTGACCACGGATACCTCCCTGCAGGGTTGGGGGGCTCATTGTCTGGGCAAGTGCACCCAGGGCCTGTGGTCTCCCTGGGAGGCCACACAGCAGATCAATCTACTGGAACTCAGGGCTATTCGTTTAGCCTCAAGACTTTCTCTCAAACACTGGCTCATCAGTCTGTCCTGGTTCAAACAGACAAACAAGTAGCCATGTTTTATGTGAACAAGCAGGGCAGAACTGGGTCCAAGCTCCTTTGTCAGGAGGCACAGGACCTTTGCTTGTTTGCTCTCAGGCACAACATGCTCCTCAAGGCTGTGTATCTACCTGGCCAGGACAATTACCTGGCGGACAGGTTGAGCAGGATTCTGCAGCCCCACGAATGGCAGCTCCATCCCTTAGTGCTTCAGAAGATTTTCCTGAAATGGGGACTTCCAACCATAGATCTGTTTGCCAATCCATCGAACAAACAACTGACAAGGTTCTGCTCCAGGCAACCGCATCCTCTGCGGCTGGCAGCAGATGCTTTTCTGATTTCCTGGTCCCAGGGCCTCCTGTATGTGTTTCCTCCCACGCCCCTGGTGGCCCGAACCCTGTTCAAAATTCTTCAGGACAAGGCCTCGGTCCTGCTGGTGGCTCCCAGATGGCCGAGACAACCTTGGTTTCCACTTCTACTTCAGCTGGCAGTGGATCCCCCACTGCCTCTGGGGTTGCAACCCGACCTTCTCTCTCAGGATCAGGGTTCCCTTCTGCACCCAAATCTCAGAGCTCTCCATTTGATGGCATGGAGGCTGCAAGGGTAGTTTTGGCTCCCTGGGGCCTACCTCAGGAAGTTGAGGAGGTTGTCCTAGTCTCTAGGAAGCAGTTCACTAGAAAAACCTATGCCCTGAAATGGAAAAGGTTTTCTGTGTGGTGTCAGCTACGTACAGAGGATCCTTTCTCCTGTACTGTACCAGTAGTGCTTCAGTACCTGCTGCACTTATCCAATCAGGGACTTAAGTCCAATTCTGTTCGGGTCCACCTCTCAGCTCTAGCAGCTCACCACTCACTGGTGGAGGCCATTCTTTGTCGGTTCACCCCTTGGTGTCTAGATTTCTTAGAGGCTTGCTCTTGCTGAAGCCTCCCATCCGTCCTCCAGCTCCTGAGTGGGAGTTGAATGTGGTCTTGCAGCAACTGACTTGCCCACCTTTTGAGCCGATGGCTACTTGTTCTCTCCGCTTCCTGTCCTGGAAGACACTCTTCTTGGTAGCCCTAACCTCGGCCAGGAGAGTGAGTGAGCTTCAGGCCCTGGTCTGTGACAGGCCTTACACCCACTTCTATAGGAACCGGGTAGTCCTTAGGACTCATCCAAAGTACCTCCCCCTAAGGTTGTCTCATCTTTCCACCTCAACCAGGAGGTGGTCCTTCCAACATTCTTCCCTAGGCCTCATGCAAGCAAGGCTGAAGCAGTTCTGCATACCCTGGACTGTAGGAGGACCTTATCCTTCTACCTTGACTGTACGCAGGGGCATAGAAGGGCTACATAAGAACATAAGAACATAAGAAATGCCATACTAGGTCAGACCGAGGTCCATCAAGCCCAGTATCCTGTTTCCAACAGTGGCCAATCTAGGTCATACGTACCTAGCAGTTTCCCCAAAAGACACAGGTTCTGCAGTGCTTGTACTAGGCCAAGCATTGATATCCTGGGTCCCTTTTTAATAGTGGTTTATGGACCTTTCCTCCAGGAACTTGTCCAAACCTTTTTTAAACCCAGGTATACTAACAGCCCTTACTACATCCTCTGGTAACAGATTCCAGAGTTTGATTACACGTTGAGTAAAGAAATATTTTCTCCTATTTGTCTTAAATAGTTTACCCTGTAGCTTCATTACATGTCCCCTAGTCCTTCTATATTCTGATAGCGTAAACAATTGATCCACGTTTATCCGTTCCACTCCATTCATTAATTTATACACCTCTATCATATCTCCCCTCAGCCGTCTCTTTTCTAGGTTAAAGAGCCCTAACCTTTTTAGCCTCTCTTCATAGGAGTAGCCTTCCATCCCCTTCACCAATTTGGTGGCTCTTCTCTGTACTTTTTCTAATAACTCTATGTCCTTTTTAAGATACGGTGACCAGAATTGCACACAATATTCAAGGTGCGGTCGTACCATGGAGCGATACAGAGGCATTATAATATCCTTTGTTTTATTCTCCATCCCTTTCCTTATGATACCTAGCATTCTATTTGCTTTCTTGGCCGCCGCTGCACACTGGGCGGAGGGTTTTAACATGTTATCCACGATGACTCCTAAATCTTTTTCCTGGGTGGTGGTTTCTAATGTGGAGCCTTGCATCGTGTAACTATAGTGTGGGTTGTTCTTTCCTAGGTGCATAACTTTGCACTTGTCCACATTAAATTTCATCTGCCATTTGGATGCCCAGTCTTCCAATTTATCCAGATCCTCCTGCAGTTTTCCACAATCCTCTTGGGTTTTAACAACTTTAAACAGTTTTGTGTCATCTGCAAATTTGATAACCTCACTAGTTATTCCCTTTTCCAGGTCATTTATGAATATGTCAAAAAGTAGCGGACCCAGTACAGATCCCTGGGGTACTCCACTATTCACCTTTTTCCATTGGGAATATTGGCCATTTAGCCCTACCCTCTGCTTTCTATCTTTTAACCAGTTCCCGATCCACAATAGTACACTGCCTCCTATCCCATGACTTTTTAGCTTCGCCAAAAGTCTCTGATGGGGGACCTTGTCAAAAGCTTTCTGAAAGTCCAGATACACTATATCAACCGACTCACCTTTGTCTACCTGTTTATGCACACCTTCAAAAAAACAGATCAGATTAGTAAGACAAGATCTTCCTTGTCTAAAGCCATGTTGGCTGTCTCCCATTAGGCCATGACTATCTACATGCTGTGTAATTTTGTTCTTTATGATGGTTTCTACCATTTTCCCTGGTACTGACGTCAGGCTCACCGGTCTGTAATTTCCCGGGTCACCCCTGGAACCCTTTTTAAAAATTGGTGTTACGTTGGCGACCCTCCAATCTTCAGGTATTACAGATGATTTTAATGAAAGTTCACAGATTACCAATAACAGGTCTGCAATCTCATATTTCAGTTCTTTCAACACTCTGGGATGTATACCATCCGGTCCAGGTGATTTGCTACTATTCAGTTTATCAAATAGTTGTAATATCTTCCCGGTGTAGCGATATTTCTCTCAATTCCTCTGCAGTATCACCTTTAAATACCACTTCAGTCTTGGGTAACATCCCTACATCTTCCTCAGTAAAGACCGAAGCAAAGAATTCATTCAGTCTCTCTGCTATAGCCTTGTCTCCTCTTACTGCCCCTTTTACCCCTCTATCATCTAATGGTCCAATTGACTCTCTCACAGGCCTTTTGCTACGAATGTACTTGAAAAAGTCTTTATTTCGTGTTTTTGCTTCCGTAGCAAGTTTCTTCTCAAATTCCCGCTTTGCCTGCCTTATCAATGCTTTGCATTTAACTTGTCAGTGCTTGTGCTGTTTCCAGTTTTCATCATTTGGCTCTTTTTTCCATTTCCTGAAGGTTGCTCTTTTGGCAGCAACAGCCTCTCTGACCTCACCTTTAAACCATGCTGGCAGTTTTTTTGGACTTTCTTTCTTCCACTTTTCTTAATGCGTGGAATACAGCTGGTCTGGGCTTCGAGGATAGTATTTTTAAATAACACCCAAACTTGCTGTAAGTCTTTAACCTTTGGAACCGCTCCTTTTAGTTTTTTCCGAACTATATTCCTCATTCTATCATCGTCTCCCTTTTGAAAGTTAAAAGGTAGTACTGTGGATTCCTTTACTATCTGTCCTCCACTGATTAAATCAAACATGATCATACTATGATCACTATTGCCAAGTGGTCCCAACACCCTTATTTCTTGCACCAGATCTGGCGTTCCACTAAGGACTAGGTCCAGTATGGCTTCCCCTCTGGTCGGTTCATGAATCAGCTGCTCCAAGAAGCAGTCATTTATTTCATCTAGAAACTTTATCTCTTTAGCTTGTCCTGCTGTGACACTGTCCCAGTCGATACCGGGGTAATTGAAATCACCCATTATTACTACTCTGTTGTGGCTTTTGTTAGCTTCCTTGATTTCTTTGAGCATTTCATCATCCATTTGTTCATTCTGGCCAGGTGGTCGATAGTATACTCCCACTGCCATCACCTTCCCCTTCATAAATGGAATTTCAATCCATAGAGATTCTACAGCAAATTTTGTTCCCTGCAAAACTTTAATCCTTTCTGACTCAATGCCCTCTCTAACATAGAGCGCAACCCCTCCACCAATTTGTTCAGCTCTATCATTACGATATAGCTTGTATCCAGGTATCACAGTGTCCCACTGGTTATCCTCCTTCCACCATGTCTCTGAGAGTGCAATCATATCTAACCTCTCATTTAGTGCTATATATTCTAATTCTCCCATCTTATTGTTTAGACTTCTAGCATTTGCATACAAGCATTTTAGAGACTGTATTTTATTAATATTAATCTGGCTATTGGTAGGCATGGGTAATTGGGAATCCTTATGCTCTGTCTGCTCCTTACTCAAGGGCATTTGGGCTACTATACTCCCTTTTGGAACCTCACTGCTTTTGGTAGTATCCTTCAAGGATACCTTTGTCCGAACCATGCGCTCCTGGGTGACTGTCGGCTTTCCCCTATTTTCTAGTTTAAAAGCTTCTCTATCTCTTTTTTAAAGGTTAATGCCAGCAGTCTGGTCCCATCCTGATTAAGGTGAAGCCCATCCCTTCGGAAGAGCCCCCCCTTTCCCCAGAATGTTCCCCAGTTCCTAACAAATCCAAAACCCTCATCCTTGCACCATTGTCTCATCCACGCATTGAGACTCCGGAGCTCTGCCTGTCTTTTGGGTCCTGCACGTGGAACAGGAAGCATTTCGGAGAACGCTATCCTGGAAGTTCTGGATTTCAACTTCCTACCTAAAAGCTTAAATTTAGCCTCCAGAACTTCCCTACCACATTTTCCTATGTCATTGGTACCAACATGTACCAAGACAGCAGACTCCCCCCCAGCACTATCTATGATCCTATCTAGGCGGTGCGTGAGATCTGCTACCTTCGCACCAGGCAGGCATGTTACCAGGCGATCCTCACGTCCACCAGCCACCCAGCTATCTACATTCCTAATGATTGAATCACCAACTATAACAGCTGTCCTGACCCTCCCCTCATGGGGACATGGCCCTGGAGAAACGTCCTCGGTGCGAGAGGGTTTTACATCACCTGGAGGACAGGTCCTAGTTACAGGATCACTTCCTGACACACCAGGGTGATGCTCTCCTGTCACGTGACCTCTCTCCTCCATGGCAACAGGGATGCTGCCAGACTGGAGGTGGGACTTCAGGACTATATCCCTGTAGGTCTCGTCCATGTACTTCTCTGTCTTTCTCATGTCTTCCAGGTCTGCTACTCTAGCCTCTAGAGAACGGACTCGTTCCCTGAGAGTAAAGAGCTCCCTGCACTTAGTGCATATGTAGGACCTCTCACCAACTGGGAGAAAATCATACATGTGACACTCAATGCAAAAGACTGGAGAACCCCCATCTCGTTGCTGGACCTCTGTCTGCATCTTAGTTTAAAGCTTGTGTTTAGGTCTTTTAAATTCGGTATATAATAAGGATTGGTGTAGATGCTTATACTAATAAAAGTGTATCTAATACCCCTAATACACCCTGTGTACCTGAAGCTTAATTAATCTCAGGTCCTCTGTGTATGACTGATTTGGATTAAGAGCTGCACCTGAGAGCAGCCCCTTTCCTCTAAAATGTGCAAGTACCTATAAAACTACAATTACCCCAGGGGTGGGTGGGTGCTGGGGAGGGAGGGAGGGAGATAAGTCCTATTAAAGAGGGCAGCTACAAGGTACCCTGTCCTGAACCCTCAGCAGGGGGATGGGGGTACCACACAAAGCCCAGTTAGTTGAGAGAGGCAAGGTAAGTACAGCTGAGAAGGCTGAACTAGCACACCACTAAGACAAACAATAAATAATTAAACAAACAAACAGTTAGACAAACAGTAAATAATTAAATAAACAGCTAGAACTCACAGTAAGATGTCCCAGGAGGCAAATATCCACTCACTAGCAGAGCTCTGTAAAAGTTCAGCCCTTCTCTGATCAGAGAAAAGCAAACTAAAACAGCCTATGCACACGTGGAGAAAACAGGAAGAAGGCTACACAATACCTCAGGGGGAGGGGGGGAGGGGGAGGATTCACTCAGGCAGGCAAGGACATGAAAAAAGCTTAACAAACAGCAGGTTCTGGGGAGAGAGATTTAATTCAAAATGGCTACCACACAAAGCCCAGTTAGTTGAGAGAGGCAAGGTAAGTACAGCTGAGAAGGCTGAACTAGCATACCACTAAGACAAACAATAAATAATTAAACAAACAAACAGTTAGACAAACAGTAAATAATTAAATAAACAGCTAGAACTCACAGTAAGATGTTCCAGGAGGCAAATATCCACTCACTAGCAGAGCTCTGTAAAAGTTCAGCCCTTCTCTGATCAGAGAAAAGCAAACTAAAACAGCCTATGCACACGAGGAGAAAACAGGAAGAAGGCTACACAATACCTCAGGGGGAGGGGGGGAGGGGGAGGATTCACTCAGGCAGGCAAGGACAGGAAAAAAGCTTAACAAACAGCAGGTTCTGGGGAGAGAGATTTAATTCAAAATGGCTACCACACAAAGCCCAGTTAGTTGAGAGAGGCAAGGTAAGTACAGCTGAGAAGGCTGAACTAGCACACCACTAAGACAAACAATAAATAATTAAACAAACAAACAGTTAGACAAACAGTAAATAATTAAATAAACAGCTAGAACTCACAGTAAGATGTCCCAGGAGGCAAATATCCACTCACTAGCAGAGCTCTGTAAAAGTTCAGCCCTTCTCTGATCAGAGAAAAGCAAACTAAAACAGCCTATGCACACGTGGAGAAAACAGGAAGAAGGCTACACAATACCTCAGGGGGAGGGGGAGGATTCACTCAGGCAGGCAAGGACAGGAAAAAGCTTAACAAACAGCAGGTTCTGGGGAGAGAGATTTAATTCAAAATGGCTACCACACAAAGCCCAGTTAGTTGAGAGAGGCAAGGTAAGTACAGCTGAGAAGGCTGAACTAGCACACCACTAAGACAAACAATAAATAATTAAACAAACAAACAGTTAGACAAACAGTAAATAATTAAATAAACAGCTAGAACTCACAGTAAGATATCCCAGGAGGCAAATATCCACTCACTAGCAGAGCTCTGTAAAAGTTCAGCCCTTCTCTGATCAGAGAAAAGCAAACTAAAACAGCCTATGCACACGTGGAGAAAACAGGAAGAAGGCTACACAATACCTCAGGGGGAGGGGGGGAGGGGGAGGATTCACTCAGGCAGGCAAGGACAGGAAAAAAGCTTAACAAACAGCAGGTTCTGGGGAGAGAGATTTAATTCAAAATGGCTACCACACAAAGCCCAGTTAGTTGAGAGAGGCAAGGTAAGTACAGCTGAGAAGGTTGAACTAGCACACCACTAAGACAAACAATAAATAATTAAACAAACAAACAGTTAGACAAACAGTAAATAATTAAATAAACAGCTAGAACTCACAGTAAGATGTCCCAGGAGGCAAATATCCACTCACTAGCAGAGCTCTGTAAAAGTTCAGCCCTTCTCTGATCAGAGAAAAGCAAACTAAAACAGCCTATGCACACGTGGAGAAAACAGGAAGAAGGCTACACAATACCTCAGGGGGAGGGGGGAGGGGGAGGATTCACTCAGGCAGGCAAGGACAGGAAAAAAGCTTAACAAACAGCAGGTTCTGGGGAGAGAGATTTAATTCAAAATGGCTACCACACAAAGCCCAGTTAGTTGAGAGAGGCAAGGTAAGTACAGCTGAGAAGGCTGAACTAGCACACCACTAAGACAAACAATAAATAATTAAACAAACAAACAGTTAGACAAACAGTAAATAATTAAATAAACAGCTAGAACTCACAGTAAGATGTCGCAGGAGGCAAATATCCACTCACTAGCAGAGCTCTGTAAAAGTTCAGCCCTTCTCTGATCAGAGAAAAGCAAACTAAAACAGCCTATGCACACATGGAGAAAACAGGAAGAAGGCTACACAATACCTCAGGGGGAGGGGGAGGGAGAGGATTCACTCAGGCAGGCAAGGACAGGAAAAAAGCTTAACAAACAGCAGGTTCTTGGGAGAGAGATTTAATTCAAAATGGCTACCACACAAAGCCCAGTTAGTTGAGAGAGGCAAGGTAAGTACAGCTGAGAAGGCTGAACTAGCACACCACTAAGACAAACAATAAATAATTAAACAAACAAACAGTTAGACAAACAGTAAATAATTAAATAAACAGCTAGAACTCACAGTAAGATGTCCCAGGAGGCAAATATCCACTCACTAGCAGAGCTCTGTAAAAGTTCAGCCCTTCTCTGATCAGAGAAAAGCAAACTAAAACAGCCTATGCACACGTGGAGAAAACAGGAAGAAGGCTACACAATACCTCAGGGGGAGGGGGGGAGGGGGGGAGGGGGAGGATTCACTCAGGCAGGCAAGGACAGGAAAAAAGCTTAACAAACAGCAGGTTCTGGGGAGAGAGATTTAATTCAAAATGGCTACCACACAAAGCCCAGTTAGTTGAGAGAGGCAAGGTAAGTACAGCTGAGAAGGCTGAACTAGCACACCACTAAGACAAACAATAAATAATTAAACAAACAAACAGTTAGACAAACAGTAAATAATTAAATAAACAGCTAGAACTCACAGTAAGATGTCCCAGGAGGCAAATATCCACTCACTAGCAGAGCTCTGTAAAAGTTCAGCCCTTCTCTGATCAGAGAAAAGCAAACTAAAACAGCCTATGCACACGTGGAGAAAACAGGAAGAAGGCTACACAATACCTCAGGGGGAGGGGGGAGGGGGGGAGGGGGAGGATTCACTCAGGCAGGCAAGGACATGAAAAAAGCTTAACAAACAGCAGGTTCTGGGGAGAGAGATTTAATTCAAAATGGCTACCACACAAAGCCCAGTTAGTTGAGAGAGGCAAGGTAAGTACAGCTGAGAAGGCTGAACTAGCACACCACTAAGACAAACAATAAATAATTAAACAAACAAACAGTTAGACAAACAGTAAATAATTAAATAAACAGCTAGAACTCACAGTAAGATGTCCCAGGAGGCAAATATCCACTCACTAGCAGAGCTCTGTAAAAGTTCAGCCCTTCTCTGATCAGAGAAAAGCAAACTAAAACAGCCTATGCACACGTGGAGAAAACAGGAAGAAGGCTACACAATACCTCAGGGGGAGGGGGAGGGAGAGGATTCACTCAGGCAGGCAAGGACAGGAAAAAAGCTTAACAAACAGCAGGTTCTGGGGAGAGAGATTTAATTCAAAATGGCTACCACACAAAGCCCAGTTAGTTGAGAGAGGCAAGGTAAGTACAGCTGAGAAGGCTGAACTAGCACACCACTAAGACAAACAATAAATAATTAAACAAACAAACAGTTAGACAAACAGTAAATAATTAAATAAACAGCTAGAACTCACAGTAAGATGTCCCAGGAGGCAAATATCCACTCACTAGCAGAGCTCTGTAAACGTTCAGCCCTTCTCTGATCAGAGAAAAGCAAACTAAAACAGCCTATGCACACGTGGAGAAAACAGGAAGAAGGCTACACAATACCTCAGGGGGAGGGGGAGGATTCACTCAGGCAGGCAAGGACAGGAAAAAAGCTTAACAAACAGCAGGTTCTGGGGAGAGAGATTTAATTCAAAATGGCTACCACACAAAGCCCAGTTAGTTGAGAGAGGCAAGGTAAGTACAGCTGAGAAGGCTGACCTAGCACGCCACTAAGACAAACAATAAATAATTAAACAAACAAACAGTTAGACAAACAGTAAATAATTAAATAAACAGCTAGAACTCACAGTAAGATGTCCCAGGAGGCAAATATCCACTCACTAGCAGAGCTCTGTAAAAGTTCAGCCCTTCTCTGATCAGAGAAAAGCAAACTAAAACAGCCTATGCACACGTGGAGAAAACAGGAAGAAGGCTACACAATACCTCAGGGGGAGGGGGGGAGGGGGAGGATTCACTCAGGCAGGCAAGGACAGGAAAAAAGCTTAACAAACAGCAGGTTCTGGGGAGAGAGATTTAATTCAAAATGGCTACCACACAAAGCCCAGTTAGTTGAGAGAGGCAAGGTAAGTACAGCTGAGAAGGCTGAACTAGCACACCACTAAGACAAACAATAAATAATTAAACAAAAAAACAGTTAGACAAACAGTAAATAATTAAATAAACAGCTAGAACTCACAGTAAGATGTCCCAGGAGGCAAATATCCACTCACTAGCAGAGCTCTGTAAAAGTTCAGCCCTTCTCTGATCAGAGAAAAGCAAACTCAGCTCTTCATATCTTTTGACCCTAATATTTTGGGATTAGCTGTGTCCAAGCGTACCTTGTCCATCTGGGTGGCTGACTGTATCACCTGGGCTTACAGGGTGGCTGACCTTCCTTTGCAGGGTCGGGTCACGGCCCATTGTGTCAAGGCAATGGCTGCCTCAGTGGCTCACCTCTGCTCTGTACCATTGGTAGACATCTGCAGGGCTGCAGCTTGGTCCTCAAGCCAGACCTTTGCGGCCCATTACTGTCTGGAGAGGGAGTCCCGTAAGGACAGTGCTTTTGGCCAGGCAATACTCCGCAATCTCTTTGAGATTTAGGCAACTCCTGCCCTCCAGCCCTCCGTTGGGCTACCGGTGGAAGTCTTTTCAGTGAAAAACCTTTCTTTGATTCTGGGACTAGAGGGAGTTCTCTTGTTCAGCCTGGGTTCCTGGTAGCCCAGAGCTAGGGAGTCACCCATATGTGAGGACTGACTTCCTGCTTGGTCCTGGAGAAAGAGTAGTTACTCACCTGTAACAGATGTTCTCCAGGAGCAGCAGGAATCAGTCCTCACAACCCTTCCTCCTCCCCTGGGAGTTGCAGTTGTACATAGTTTATTTTTTACATTTTGCTGTGCTGTTTTTAGCTATGTCATTTGACTGAGCAAGATGGCACCTTTAGGCGGGAAGGGAACCGTGCATGCATGCCTGCATTCCCAAAGGCTTTCATAGAAAGCTGGGGAAATGCTCCGCAAGGGCTCCATCGACGTCACCCATATGTGAGGACTGATTCCTGCTGATCCTGGAGAACACCTGTTACAGGTGAGTAACTACTCTTTGCTGCAGCCCAAATGCATGACCTTACATTTTTTAACATTAAATCCCAGCTGCCAAATTCTAGACCATTCTTCAAGCTTAGCTATATCCCTCCTCATGTCATCTACACCTTCCTGGGTGTCTACTCTATTGCAGATTTTGGCATCATCCGCAAAGAGGCAAACCTTACCCGACAGCCCTTCCGCTATATCACTAACAAAGATGTTAAAAAGAATCGGACCAAGGACAGATCCCTGGGGCACACCACTGGTAACATCCTTCTCCTCAGAGTGAGCTCCATTTACTCGTACTCTTTGTCGCCTCCCACCCAACCAATTTCTAACCCAAGCAGTAACTTTAGGGTCCATCCCTAGGGTGCTCAGTTTGTTTATAAGTCGCCTGTGAGGAACAGTGTCAAAGGCTCTACTGAAATCTAAATATACCACATCTAGAGCTCTCCCTCGGTCCAACTCCCTGGTCACCCAGTCAAAGAAATCAATCCGATTTGTCTGACAAGACCTGCCTCTGGTGAATCCATGCTGCCTCGGATCCTGTAATCCGCTGGACTCTAGAAACCTCACTATTTTCTCTTTCAGCAGCGTTTCCAATAATTTACTCACCACCGAAGTTAAACTAACTGGCCTGTAGTTTTCAACCACATCCTTACTTCCGCTTTTGTGTAAAGGCACCCACATGAGCCTCTCTCCAGTCCTTTGGCACCACTCCCGACTCCAACGAGGCATTGAAAAGGTCAGTCAGTGGAGTTGCTAGAACATCCCCAAGTTCCCTCAGTATTCTAGGGTGTATCCCATCCGGTCCCATCGCTTTGTCTACTTTAAGTTGAGCTAGTTTCTCACAAACACAGTCTTCTGAAAATTGTTCAAGATGTCCCTCGCTTCTTTTCCTATTTGTGGGTGTTTTCTGAGGTCCTGCTCCTGGTTCTTCATCTGTGAACACAGAACAAAAATATTTGTTAAGCAATTCCCCTTTATCCTCATCAGCTTCTACATATCCCTCCCCTGCACCCTTGAGTCTGACAGTACCACTTTTGCCCTTCCTCTTCTCACCAATATATCTGAAAAATGTCTTATCCCCCCATTTTATTGCATTGGCTATTTCCTCCTCCTTTTGAATCTTTGCCTTCTTGATTACTTTGCTAGCTTCTCTAAGTTTTTCCAAATACAGATGCCTGTCTTCCTCTCTCTGTGATCTCTTGTATTTCATGAAGGCCTCCCTCTTTTTCTTCACTTTTTCAGCTACTTCTTTCGAAAACCATAGCGGTCTCATTTTCCTTTTACCTTTATTTACCATTTTAACAAAAAGGTTGGTTGCCCTTAAAATATCCCCTTTTAGTTTTGCCCACTGTTTTTCTACATCCCCCAGCTGTTCCCATCCCACTAACGACTCCCTGAGGTATTGGCCCATCTTCGCAAAGTTAGTCTTCCTAAAGTCTAAGATCCTCACCTTTGAATGGATTCTAACAGCCCTAGTCCTAATACTGAACCACACCATCTGGTGATCACTGGATGCAAAATGATCTCCCACTACAACATCAGAAACACTTTCACCATTGGTAAGCACCAAGTCCAGTATGGCCCCTTCACGTGTGGGGTCTGTTACCAATTGCCTGAATAGTTCTCCCTGTAGAGAATCCAGGATCTCCTTACTTCTAGATGATACTGCAGCAGGAATGTGCCAGTCAACATCTGGCATATTGAAATCTCCTATCAGTAGCACTTCCCCTTTACTAGCAATGCTGCGTATGTCTTCAATTAACTCTCTGTCCACCTCTTCCTCTTGTGAGGGAGGTCTGTATATCACACCAATGCAAATAGATTTCTCTTTCCCTCTTTCTAGTTTAACCCACAACGCCTCCTCTCTCCCTTTTAAGCTCTGTAATTCCAAAGCTTTAATAGTAGTTTTTACATATAGTGCCACTCCTCCTCCCCTTCTTCCTACCCTGTCCTTTCTGAATAAATTATAGCCAGGTATAGTTACATCCCAATCATGGTTTTCTGTGAACCATGTTTCTGTAACTGCCACTAAATCCAAGTCAGCCACTCCCACCAAAGCTTCAACATCAGGGATCTTATTTCCCATGCTACGGGCATTTATACACACTGCTTTCCATATGTTACCCCTGTTACCCATTTCCATAAAGGTATTTAATATATCACCTACCTGGGGGCTTTCACTTACCTGGGAGCTTTCTTCACCCATCCCCAACGAATCTAGTTTAAAGCCCTCTTCAGTAGATTAGCCAGTCTACTACTGAAGATGCGTTGACCTTTCTTGGACAGATGGATGCCATCTCTGCTCTGCAACTCTTGGAACATCATCCCATGGTCTAGGAAACCAAAACGCTCTCAATGACACCATCCACGCAGCCATGCATTCATCTCCAGGATGCGAGCCTCTCTGCCTTGGCCTTTACCCTCAACAGGGAGGATTGAAGAGAACACCACCTGTGCACCTAACTGCTTCACCCTCTGTCCCAGAGCCATGAAGTCATTTTTGATACGTTCCGAGGTATACCTGGCAGTATCATTTGTTCCAACATGGATTAGCAACATTGGGTAATAGTCAGTGGGCTTGATGAGTCTCGGCTAACTCTCCGTAACATCTTGGATTTTGGCACCAGGCAGACAGCATACCTCTCTGGACATCAAGTCTGGTCGGCAGATGGACGCCTCAGTACCCCTCAGAAGAGAGTCTCCAACCACCACTACCCTTCGTTTCCTTCTGGTCACTGATTCTGCAACTTTGGGGTACTTGAACTTTGGTTCTTCCCTTTCCAGGGATGCTTTCAGCTCCTCCACTTCCAGGGCTGCATAATGGTTCTTCAATTCAAGGGCTGGAGAAGTTGGATTGGTGATTTTGCAGGCCCTGGTGACTTGTGTCCAACCATCGACATTCTGTTGGCACCCCTCTTCTCCTGTGCTGGAGAGCTTGGTTGCTGCAAGAAGCATCTCATCAATGTACTTCTCACTGTCTTGAATGCTCCTCAGCCTCACCGCCTCCTCTCTGTTCCTCCACTTGTTTTCTCAGGGCTTCAGCATGCAGGCACCCTGCACATGGAACCGGTCCTTCAACTGGAATTAGGACCTCTGTCTGGACCGAGGCAGAAGCTGTAACGGGGGCAACAGCTTTAGCGATACGATTTTTCCCAGCCATTGTTCTGTTCGTGGAGCTTAAGTATCTGTTAAAGCAAAAGAGAGAGATCTAGCAAGTACCAGCCGGTTTCCCAGCTGTTCTTTCAGAGAAAAAGCAGTTAAATCTCTTTAATTATATTCAAAATGTGCTGGTCCAATTCTCTGTGATTTGCTAAATGGGGAGGTGCCCTATAAAGCAAGACTGCTCACTAGGGGTGGGTGGGAGTCGGGGTGGGTGGGGAGGGAACTAACACCTGATTAGGTGTTAGCTGTTTCCAAAACTGTGGAGGTTACTAGAGTTCAGCAACCTCCTGTGCTCAAGGAAAGTTCCACTAAAGCACCAAAAAGAAAGTAACCTTGCTTTAAAAATATTCAAAAAACCCTTTTAAGAGCTCCCAGTCAGAGAGCTAGCAATTTAATATAATAAAATAAACCCTCAAATCCTTACTGTTGGTTGATTTGTAGAACTCTTGTTAGGAAAGCCTCAACAGGGCAGGGCACTGGAGCCTTTTATGCAGGCCTCAGCTGCTCTCAGGTAATCAGGCCCACTAACTCCTGATTAGGTGTTAGCAGTTTCCAAAACTGTGGAGGTTACTAGAGTTCAGCAACCTCCTGTGCTCAAGGAAAGTTCCACTAAAGCACCAAAAAGAAAGTAACCTTGCTTTAAAAATATTCAAAAAACCCTTTTAAGAGCTCCCAGTCAGAGAGCTAGCAATTTAATATAATAAAATAAACCCTCAAATCCTTACTGTTGGTTGATCTGTAGAGCCCTTCTTCCATATCCCCGAATCATCAACTGATCCTTGGCCTCCTTCAAATCATACTCTGACTCACCCTCGCCGTTTTCGACCATTCATCAAAGAAGAAGTCCTAGAGGATACGCTGCACAAGTTCAAAACTGACACCTCTGACTTACTTGAATTAACACACACTTGGAACTCCACCTTAAGTAAAGTGGCACTCGTACCATCTGAGAAAAGAACACTAAATGAAACAGTGCTCTGATCTGGTACACCTCTGATTTAAAGGAATCCCTGTGGCAACTCAGGAAGTTAGAGCGTAAATGGCGAAACTCTAAGCTCCAAATAGACAAGACCGTTTCTATGAAGACCTTACAAGAGCAGCGCAATGCAATTAATTTAAGAAGAGAACATCATACCAACCTCCTGATGTGCTCTACCTACAGACCCAGTGAGCTTTTCAGCATCACTCAATCACTAATCAAAGACAACACAAGGCAATACACTGAAAATACACCACACCCGTAGGTCTTTGCTAACTACTTTAATAGCAAAGCCAATATGGCTAATCCTTACAATACTTCTGTTACTCCACCAGTACCTCCTTCATCAGCCATTCATCCATACACCAATAGCATATTACCGTTATCCAGTACCCCCGTGTCTACTAACAATGGTATCAACAACCAGATAACATTGACTTCTGCTACACAAAACAACAATTCCACCATTCCTGTACTAAGGGCTTTTAACCCTTATTCAACAGAACAAATAGAATGCATAATAAGAGGGCTTAACACTAAGACCTCTCCAACAGATCCATGCCCATCTTTTTGGATCAAATCAGCATGCTCTGAACTAAGTGCATATATCCACCACCTTATAAAGATTTCCTTCTCCGACGGCCTATTTCCAGCCCTTCTAAAAACTGCATCCATCAGACCCCTTTCTCAAGAGTTCTAAACTTGATCTTACAGATGTAAAATCCTACAGACCCATTTCAAGCATGCCCTTCCTGGCCAAGATAATGAAGAAGATTTTACAGCAACAAATTCAGGATCACATCGATGCCCATTATCCACTGGATGACAACCAACATGGATTCCACCTATAGCATGGTGTAGAGACGCTACTTGTCACATTAATGAACAATCTAATTTTAGGCATGAACAAATCCAAACAAGGATTTATTCTACTCTTTCTTGACATTGTGTCTGCCTTTGACACTGTGTCCCAAAATCTACTCCTAACCCGGCTGCAACTGATTGGCATTCAGAACCCAACCTTAGACTGGTACAGATCTTACCTATCAAATCGACAGCAAACGGTATGCATAGGTATGCATACATCATAGAAACAGAAATGTGACGACAGAAAAAGACCACATGGCCTATCTAGTCTGTCTTTCCATATCAACAACTACAAAAGTCCCCTTTTTACCTTTAGAGATCCTCTGTGTTTGTCCCATGCTTTTTTGAATTCAGTTACTGTCCTTATCTCTACCACCTCCACTGGGAGACTATTCCACGGATCCACTACTCTTTCCGTAAAGAAATGTTTCCGCATATCACTCCTGAATTTATCTCTCTTCACTCTCATCCCATGTCCCCTCGTAGAAGAACTTGCTTTCAAATGAAAGAGGCTCTCTCCCTGAACATTTATGCCACGGAGGTATTTAAACATCTCAATCATATCACCTCTATCCCGCCTTTCCTCTAAGGTATACATATTAAGATCCTTCAGTCTGTCCTCATATGCTTTATAATGAAGACCACTAATTATTTTAGTAGCCACCCTCTGCACCGACTCCATCCTGTTCACATCCTTTTGAAGGTGCGGTCTCCAGAATTGCACACTATACTCCAAATGAGGTCGCACCAAAGACTTATACAGAGGCATTATCACCTCCTTTTTTCTGCTAGCCATTCCTCTCTGTATGCACCCAAGCATCCTTCTAACTTTTGCCATCACCTTTTCTACCCGTTTAGCTACTTTAAGATCATCAGACACAACCACGCCTAGGTCCCGCTCTTCTTTAGTGGACAAAAGTATTTCACCCCCTATACTATATTGCTCCCTTGGATTGCTGCAGCCCAAAAGCATGACCTTACATTTTTTAACATTAAATCCCAGCTGCCAAATTCTAGACCATTCTTCAAGCTTAGCTAGATCCCTCCTCATGTTATCTACACCTTCCTGGGTGTCTACTCTATTGCAGATTTTGGTATCATCCGCAAAGAGGCAAACCTTACCCGACAGCCCTTCTGCTATATCACTAAGAAAGATGTTAAAAAGAATCGGACCAAGGACAGATCCCTGGGGCACACCACTGGTAACATCCTTCTCCTCAGAGTGAACTCCATTTATTTGTACTCTTTGTCGCCTCCCACCCAACCAATTTCTAACCCAAGCAGTAACTTTAGGGTCCATCCCTAGGGTGCTCAGTTTGTTTATAAGTCGTCTGTGAGGAACAGTGTCAAAGGCTTTACTGAAATCTAAATACACCACATCTAGGGCTCTCCCTCGGTCCATCTCCCTGGTCACCCAGTCAAAGAAATCAATCAGATTTGTCTGACAAGACCTGCCTCTGGTGAATCCATGCTGCCTCGGATCCTGTAATCCATTGGACTCCAGAAACCTCACTATTTTCTCTTTCAGCAGCGTTTCCAATAATTTACTCACCACCGAAGTTAAACTAACTGGCCTGTAGTTTTCAACCACATCCTTACTTCCACTTTTGTGTAAAGGCACCACATGAGCCTCTCTCCAGTCCTTTGGCACCACAAGTCAGTGGAGCTGCTAGAACGTCCCCAAGTTCCCTCAGTATTCTAGGGTGTATCCCATCCAGTCCCATCGCTTTGTATACTTTAAGTTGAGCTAGTGTCTCACGAACACAGTCTTCTGAAAATTTTCAAGATGTCCCTCGCTTCTGTTCCTGTTTGTGGGTGTTTTCTGAGGTCCTGCTCCTGGTTCTTCATCTGTGAACACAGAACAGAAATATTTGTTAAGCAATTCTGCTTTATCCTTATCAGCTTCTACATATTCCTCCCCTGCACCCTTGAGTCTGACAATACCACTTTTGCCCTTCCATTTCTCACTAATATATCTGAAAAATGTCTTATCCCCCCATTTTATTGCATTGTACAAATGCAAGGAGTCCCACAAGGCTCCTCCTTATCAGCCTTACTGTTTAATAGTTACATTCAGCCTATTTGAGGGAGGAGTGGTCTAGTGGTTAGGACAAGGTACTTCAGGCCGGAGGGCCGGGGGTTCAAGTCCCACCTGGGGACAGCAATCTCAGGCCGGAGGGACTGGGATTTCTAGTCCTATAGGCACTCCTTGTGGTCTTGGGCAAGCCACTTAACCCTCCATTGCCCATGTTCCCTGTAAGTATTAGCGTATGTGTCTCATATCCCCTCTTGTTAAATGTATCCCCCAATTGACCGCTTTGACCCGGTGAAAAGCGGGATATAAATACAGCTAAATAAATAAATTTGCTCCATAATTAAATCATTCAATATTCTCTACCACATTTATGCGGATGATGTGCTGCTTTATGCTCCCTTCTCTACAGTCAATCCAAACTACTCTAAAATCATTGACTGCTTCAATGCAGTATCTGACTGTCTAAATCTACATAATTTAAAAGCAAACTGTAAGAAATCCGAGGTTCTTTTCATCACTAAGGACCCCTCATTCGTACCCCGTCCCACCTTACCAGTGAGGGATACTGAGATAAGCACCAAGCAATAGTACAATACCTGGGGATCACCCTAGACCAGGGGTCTCAAACACGCGGCTCGCGGGCCGCGAAGCACTTACCGGCGTCTAAAAAAAAAAAAAAATTCCAAACTTGCCGCCGCAGTATTAAGCGTCCCGCGGGCCCCTCTGCCTGCTCTGAGTCCTCTCCTCCCTGCAGCATCAGCTCCAAAAGCGGCGGCTTTCAGAGCCGCGAAGAGAGAGAGTTTCTCTCGCGCGGTTCTGAAGACTCTCTCGCTGCTCTTCAGAACCGCGCGAGAGAAACTCTCTCTCTTCGCGGCTCTGAAAAGCCGCCGCTTTTGGAACTGATGCTGCAGGGAGGAGAGGACTCAGAGCAGGCAGAGGGGCCCGCAAAGTAGTAAATAGTGGAGTGCCCTAAGAATTTGCATTAGGACCAGTGCATGTTAGCATATTTAGAAATGAACTGGAAAAAACAAATGAGATGACCAAATCTGCAGGTAACACAAAAATGTTCGGAGCCATTAGATCGCGAGCAGATTGTAAGGAACTGCAGTGGGACCTTATGAGACCGGGCATCTGGATGGCTGATGAAATTTAATGTAGATAAGTGAAAACTAATCATATAGGGAAGAATAATCCAAATATTTGCTATAAAATGCTAGGTACCACATTAGAAGTCACCATTCAGGAAACAGAATCCTCAGCATAGTGTGCAGAGGTACTTAAAATGCAAATAGAATGCTATAAATTATTAGAAAAGAAATGGAGAATAAATTAAAGTGTATTATAATGCTTCTATTGCTTCATAGTGCTACCGCACCTTGAGTACTGTGTACAATTATGGTCACCACACATCTGGATCTGCTGTTGCTCATGGGACTGGCTGACGGCATCAGGACTTACAGTAGTAGATGGTGGCAGGATAGGGGAGCAGCATTGGGGGCTCCAGAGCAGGAGAATGCAGGCAATGCTAGGCACGGCTAGGTCTAGTGAATTCTGGAGGGGGAGCCAGTCTTAAAGGGGCCAGCAGACTCTTCTGGGTGCAGGGTTCAGGTGCCGCGGCGGCAGAGTGAGAGCGATCGGGACAGCAGTAGTAGTTCCTAATGTGCCTGGCGGTTGGCACTGGATTATAGTAATGTAGAAATCTTTTAGTCTTTCTTTATTCATGCACTCATTAAGAGGCATGTTTACTAAAAGTTAGGGTATGGTAACATTATGCAAATATTTATGCAAATGAGGTCCCTTATGCAAATGAGGTCCCACATCTCATGCGGCCCCCGGGTTATTTTAGAAGTCCTCATTTGGCCCTCAAAGCAATTTGAGTTTGAGACCCCTGCCCTAGACCAACATTTGACAATGGAGCCACACATAAACACTACCAGAGCAATATACCTAAAATTACGGACCCTTCGCCAACTCCATCCCATGCTTGAAGCTTTTGACTTCCGGACAATATTCCAAGCATTGATTACCCTGCATTTTGATTATGCAAACATCGTTCTCTATGGTATTCCAGATTATGCAATTCACCCCCTTCAAATGGTAATGAATACGGCAGCACGAATCCTGCCTGAAGCCTCAAGATACGAACATGTTACCCCGATCTTGAAACAGCTCCATTGGCTCCCCGTTGTTATTCACCTCAAGTATAAGGCTCTCATCTTAACATTCAAAATTCTACACAACCTCTCAGCTACTACCCTTAATGAGATTCTACAATGGACAGCTGACAACAGACTAAGAAGATCTACCATATCAAACACTGTTTCAGGCCCTTCTATAGTAAGAAAAAGTTCCCAGTTTGTTAATGGTCGAGCATTCAAATTATATGCACCACCTCTCTGGAACTCTCTTCCCCCCCCCCTCCCCCAATCCGTGCCATCTCTGACCTATCTACTTTCAGAAACATCTGTTTCAGCTATATTATGAACAGGTAACTTAAAACACTACATGCTACCAAACCCCTTCAGCCAAACCCTCAAACCTTCAATAAAGCTCATTTATCTTATTATACAGCTACATTGTATATAGTTTCATTGTTATGTTATGGCCCAAGTTGTACCTACCAAAGTTATATATGGTTACACTGTTAACCTCCAGTCTATTTGGTTTTGCACTAATCATGTTCTGTTTAATTGTGATTGTTTCCCAAGATTGTTCTATGTAAGTTGCTGTGGTTCTCTAAACTTGTTCTATGTAATTTCTGTTCTTGTTTCCTGTAAACCGCACTGAATGTGAAATAGCGTGGTTTATAAAACCAATAAATAAATAAAAATAAAATAAAATAAATACAAGCATATCAGCTGTATATCAGCATGTAGCTCTGAGACCTAACCAAGGAACTCGGGGTTTCTCGGTGGGTCTCAGCGGGGAACACCTCCAGAACTTCTAGACCCTCATGAAATCTGTCGGGGAGTGCTCAAAGTATTTGTTTTGAACGGCCTATGACGGCTTTGAGTCCAATGCGAGGGTGGCCGCCGCAGGCATTGGTGCTCGATGCCAGGCCTGTCTCCAGGCATTGGACCTCGAGCAATGGTCCAGGAAAAACTACTTGACATCCCTTGCCTCAGTGAAAACCTCTTCAGGAAACCGATGGAGGACAAAGGCGGCTGAGATCAAGACCGAGTATGTCACCAGGACTCGACTCTGCAGGAAGACCTCCACTCTTCCCAAGAAGAAACCATTTGGGAAAAGGCCTTCCTTCCACCAGAGCGGCCAGCCTTACCAAGGCTATCCCCCATACTAGGCCCTCCAGACCCTCCCAACAGGCAGCAGGCCAGAGCTGTTTCAAGATCGGGGTAACATGTTCGTATCTTGAGGCTTCATCAGGGCAAGGCAGCAGGCCAGGGCCCACGCAAGCCTAAGTGCTCCAAGCCCCAGATACCACCTCCAGCCCAGGTTGGGTCGGGGTTTTGACTCCCAGCGCACAGCTTCTCTGCCCATGGTGGAACAGCTACCAACAGGGGGGGGGGGGGCACACCTGATTCATTTTGCCCACCAGTGGACTGCCATCACCACTGACTCCTGGGTACTCCGGGTGGTCAGGGAAGATTACCTCCTTCACCTGGACCAAACACCTCCCCCTTTCTTCCCAGGAGAGCCCCCTCAGACTCCTCTGCATCAGGCCCTGCTAATGCAGGAACTTGCAGGTCTTTTCAGGGGCAGGGCTGTGGAGCCCGTACCACACCATCTAAAAGGAAAGGGGTTCTACTCCAGGTACTTTCTGGTCCCAAAGAACAGGAGGCCTAAGGCCTCTCCCGGACTTGAGAAACCTGAACAAATTCCTAGTGCGGGAAAAGTTCAAAATGCTCTCCCTTGGAATATTGCTACCCTACCTCCAGCGGAGAGATTGGCTATGGATCTAAAAGATGCTTATACCCACATCCTTATCCATCCCAACTACAGACAGTACCTAAGGTTCATGGTCGGGGCAACCACTATCAGTACAGGATACTACCCTTTGGCCAAGCCTCAGCACCAAGAGTCTTCACCAAATGCCTGACAGTGCCTCCGTCTCCAAGGGGCCTTCATCTTCCCATACCTGGATGACTGTCTAGTAAAAGGGGACCTGGCCCGCACCATCAAAGTCCTACAATATCTGGCGTTTGTGATAAACCACCCCAAAACCCACCTCACCAACACAGGACCTGGAGTTCATAGGGACTCGTCTGGACACCCTCCAGGCCAGGGCCTTCCTCCCCCTGGACAGGGCTGATCACCTCAGGACTCTGGCGAATGAGGTGCAGTGCCAACATGCCGTGTTGGCGCGATCCATGCTCCGCCTGCTAGGCCACATGGCCTCCACAATCTGTGTGGTCCCCAACGCCTGCCTCCACATGTGGGCAGCTTAGTGGTACCTCTGATCACAGTGGACTCAAGCCACAGGCAGGCTCCAGGACAGGATCTCAGTGTCCCGGTAACTTGAAGAGGCACTCGATTGGTGGCAGGATGCATAGTACCTGCGGAAGGACATGTCTTTTCACCACTCAAACCCCCAGAGGGTCCTCACTATGGACACCTCCCTACTGGGCTGGGGTAACCACTGCGAGGAGCTGTGCAAGCAGGGCAACTGGTCTCTCAAGGAGAGCCAGCAGCAGATCAACCTGCTGGAGCTTAGAGCCATTTTTCTGGCAATCAGGGCCTTTCAACACTGCCTGCAGTCGGTGCTGGTTCAGATGGACAACCAGGTTGCGATGTTCTACCTGAACAAACAAGGGGGACAGGGTCTTACCGCCTCTGCCCTCTGCTCATTTGTGATTAGTCAGGGAATGCTCCTCAGGGCAGTATACCTTCCAGGCCAGGACAGTGTCCTAGCAGACTGAGCAGGGTCCTCCAGCCTCACAAGTGGTGCCTAGACCCCAGGGTGATGCAGCGGCTATTCAGACTATGGGGCAACCCAAGTCAGGACCTCTTTGCCAGCCCAGCCAGTGCTCAGCTGCCCCACCCCTGCTGTCCTCAACCACACCCGTCCTGGATAGCAGCGCCTTCCTCATCTCGTGGCCAGAGGGCCTTCTGTATGCCTTCCCTTCAATGCCACTAATTGCCCGGACCCTTTTCAAGGTCCTGTGGGACAAGGCCTCTATGATCCTGGTGGCCCCACAGTGGCCCAGACAGCTCTGGTTTCCCCTGTTGCTCTCTGCCTCTCGATGGAGCTCCCAGTCCCTCTGGGGAGTGCCCAGGACTACTGACCCAGGAGGAGGGCTCGCTTCTCCACCCCAACCTGAGGCCCTTGTCGCTAACAACATGGCTGCTGAACAGGTTGCCCTAGTGCCCTTCAACCTCCCCAGGGAGGTGGAAGAAGTCCTCCTGACCTCTCATAAGAACTCAATGGTCGTGAGTACTGCTACAGGTATACCATCTGTTTTGTTGTTTGAGGAAGGTCTTTCATCCTCAGAAGCCTCTATTAGTTTGGGGCTGTGTACCCCTCCCCCTCAACCCACTCCCAAGACTGTTCAGAATGTTGATAAATCTGGTTGTTTGGTGACTGAGTTGCCTGTCGTGCCTCCTTCTGCTTCTACTCCTCTCCAAAAGGATTCAGATGGATTTTGTTTGTCCCTTTTGACTCCAGTCTCCATGCCTGCTTCGGTGGCATTGGCCTCTGGGGATGTAGGGGGGATGGCTATTTCCTTAAAATATGTTTGGTTAATTGTATCCTGGATGGAAGAAGTTTTGAAGGGGACATTAACTCAATTATGTACCTTCTCGCAGGGGGCTACACAAGTGTTACATCAAGTTGAGTCTCGACTCTCCAGTTTAGAAACTAAAGGAATCAAACCGGAGAGCACAGTGGTGGGTGTTCAGTCAGTGTGTAATACTTTTGTTAAAGATAGTTTATTATTGAATATTAAGATTGAATATTTGGAGAACAATGCTAGAGCTAAAAATTTGATATTTTTAAATTTTCCTGTTGTCCTCCTGCTCTCACCCCTTGAGCTTTTCAAGAAGTATGTGAGAGATAACTTGAATTTTTTCGCTTTTGAAGAATCTATGATAGTTTCTTTATATCATGTCCCTCGGACTTAAGAACATAAGATATGTCATACTGGGTCAGACCAAGGTTCATCAAGCCCAGTATCCTGTTTCCAACAGTGGCCAATCTAGGTCATACGTACCTAGCAGTTTCCCCAAAAGACACAGGTTCCACGATGCTTGTACTGGGTCAAGCATTTGATATCCTGGGTCCCTTTTTAATAATGCTTAATGGACCTTTCCTCCAGGAACTTGTCCAAACTTTTTTTAAACCCAGCCACACTAACAGCCTTTACTACATCCTCCGGTAACAAATTCCAGAGTTTGATTACACGTTGAGTGAAAAATATTTTCTCTTATTTGTCTTAAATAGTTTACCCTGTAGCTTCATTGCATGTCCCCCTAGTCTTTCTATATTCTGATAATGTAAACAATCGATCTACGTTTACCCGTTCCACTCCATTCATTAATTTATAGACCTCTATCATATCTCCCCTCAGCTGTCTCTTTTCCAGGTTGAAGAGCCCTAACCTTTTTAGCCTCTCCTCATAGGAGTAGCCTTCCATCCCCTTTACCATTTTGGTGGCTCTTCTCTGTACCTTTTCTAATAACGCTATATCCTTTTTAAGATACGGGACCAGAATTGCACACAATATTCAAGGTGCAGTCGCACCATGGAACGATGCAGAGGCATTATAATATATTTTGTTTTATTTTCCATTCCTTTCCTTATGATACCTAGCATTCTAATTGCTCTCTTGGCCGCTGCTGCACACTGGGCGGAGGGTTTTAACATGTTATCCATGATGACGCCTAAATCTTTTTCCTGGGTGTTATGTTGGAATTGTTGGAGAGTGTTATGGTTAATGATGTTGGTTGGTAAATGGTGTTAATAAAATATAAATTTAAAAAAATAAATCTTTTTCCTGGGTGGTGGTTCCCAATGTGGAACCTCGCATCGTGTAACCATAGTTTGGGTTGTTCTTTCCTAGGTGCATAACTTTGCACTTGTCCACATTAAATTTCATTTGCTATTTGGATGCCCAGTCTTCCAATTTATCAAGATCCTCTTGCAATTTTCCACAATCCTCATGAGTTTTAACAACTTTAAATAGCTTCATGTCATCTGCAAATTTGATAGCCTCACTCGTTATTCCCTTTTTCAGGTCATTTATGAATATGTCAAAAAGCAGCGGACCCAGCACAGATCCGTGGGGTACTCCACTATTCAACTTTTTCCATTGGGAAAATAGGCCATTTAGCCCTACCCTCTGCTCTCTATCTTTTAACCAGTTCCTGATCCACCATAGTACACTGCCTCCTATCCCATGACTCTTTAGTTTTGCCAAAAGTCTCTGATGAGGGACCTTGTCAAAGGGTTTCTGAAAGTCCAGATACACTATATCAACCAACTCACCTTTGTCTACCTGTTTATTCACATCTTAAAAAAAACATAACATATTAGTAAGACAAGATCTTCCTTGTCTAAGGCCATGACTACATACTGAGTAATTTTGTTCTTTATGATGGTTTCTACCATTTTTCCCGGTACTGATGTCAGGCTCACCGGTCTGTAGTTTCCCATATCACCCCAGGAACCCTTTTTAAAAATTGGCATTACATTGGTGATCCTCCACTCTTCAGGTACTGCAGATGATTTTAATGAAGGTTCACAGATTACTAATAGCAGGTCTGCAATCTCATATTTCAGTTCTTTCAACACCCTTGAATGTATAGCATCCGGTCCAGGAGATTTGCTACTCTTCAATTTATCAAATAGTTGTAATACATCTTCCCGGTGTAGTGATATTTCTTTCAATTCCTCTGCAGTATCACCTTTAAATACCACTTCAGTCATGGGTAACATCCCTATAATCTTCCTCAGTAAAGACCGAAGCAAAGAATTCATTCAGTCTCTCTACTATAGCCTTGTCCCCTCTTACTGCCCTTCTTACCCCTCTATCATTTAATGGTCCAATTGACTCTCTCACAGGTTTTTTGCTATGAATGTACTTGAAAAAGTCTTTATTACACGTTTTTGCTTCTGTAGCAAGTTTCTTCTCAAATTTTCTCTTTGCCTGCCTTATCAATGCCTTGCATTTAACTTTCCAGTGCTTGTGCTGTTTCCCGTTTTCGTCATTTGGCTCTTTTTTCCATTTCCTGAAAGAAGCTTTTTTGGCAACAACAGCCTCTCTGACCTCACCTTTAAACCATGCTGGCAGTTTTTTGGACTTCCTTCCACTATTCTTAATGCGTGGAATACAGCTGGTCTGGTCTTCCAAGATAGTATTTTTAAACACCCAAGCTTGATGTAAGTCTTTAACCTTTCCAACTGCTCCTTTTAGTTTTTTCTTAACTATTTTCCTCATTTTATCATAGTCTCCCTTTCGAAAGTTAAAAGGTAGTACTGTGGATTTCCTTACCATCCCTCCTCCACTAATTAAATCAAACACGATCATGCTATGATCACTATTGCCAAGTGGCCCCAAAAGCCTTATTTCTTGTACCAGATCTGGTGTTCCACTAAGGACTAGGTCCAATATGGCTTCCCCTCTGGTCAGTTCATGAACCAGCTGCTCCAAGAAGCAGTCATTTATTTCATCTAGGAACTTCATGTCCAGCCGTGACACTGACCCAGTCAATACCGGGGTAATTGAAATCACCCATTATTATTACTGTACTGTAACTTTTGTTAGCTTCCTTGATTTCTTTGAGCATTTCATCATCCATTTGTTCATTCTGGCCAGGCGGTCGATAGTACACCCTCACTGCCATCGCCTTCCCCTTTTTACATAGAATTTCAATCCATAGAGATTCTACAGCAAATTTTGTTTCCTGCAAAACTTTAATCCTTTCTGACTCAATGCCCTCTCTAACATAAAGTTCAACCTCTCCACCAATTTGATCAGTTCTATCATTATGATATAGTTTGTACCCAGGTATCACAGTGTCCCACTGGTTGTCCTCCTTCCACCATGTCTCTGAAATTCCAATCATATCTAACCTCTCATTTAGTGCTATATATTCTAACTCTCCCATCTTATTTTTTAGACTTCTAGCATTTGAATGCAGCATTTTAGAGATTGTATTTTATTCATATTAATCTGGCTATTGGTAGCCATGGGTAATTTGGAATCTTTAAACTCTGTCTGTGCCATACTCAAGGGCTTTTGGGCTACTTTACTCTTTTTTGAAACCTCTCTGCTTTTGGTAGTATCCTTCAAGGATACCTTCTTCCGAACCATGCACTCTTGGGTGACTGTCGGCTTTCCCCTATTATCTAGTTTAAAAGCTACTCTATCTCCTTAAACTGCGCGGAAGAAAGGCCCGGCAATCTACTTCTGTATCTTGCCATGAAAACCCAATGGATAGTTACAACAAAACAAATTGTGCTGTAGTGCTGGAAGATGAGACCCCCAGGTTGGAAGGCACTCAACTAGCTACTGGGGAAGAGCTGAAGACATTTCAGAGTAAAGCCAGCATTTATGATGTGGTTGGATCAAAGCCCTCGGGATGTCTGACTGCTGATGTAGCTGCGCATGAAATGAGAGTCAGAAGCTGTAAAGATGTCTTACACATTGGAACATGGAACGTACGAAGCATGAACCAAGGGAAGTTGGAGGTGGTCAAGAATGAAATGGAACGTGTACAACTTGATCTGTTGGGTGTCAGCGAACTGAAATGGACTGGAATTGGGCACTTTGCATCAGATGATCACATGGTCTACTATGCTGGAAATGAAAGACAAAGAAGAAATGGTGTTGCATTTATAATAAAAAAGAAACTTGCAAGAACTGTAATGAAATACAATGCAGTCAGCGAACGCTTAATCTCTATTCGTCTATGAGGAATGCCTATCAACACAACTATAATTCAAGTATATGCCCCAACAACAGCTGCAGAAGAGAATGAAATTGAAGAGTTCTATGAACAAGTACAAGCTGAAATTGACAGAACATGCAAACAGGATATCCTGATAGTCATGGGTGATTGGAACGCAAAGGTTGGCAAGAAAGAAGAAGACAAAGTAGTTGGAAAATATGGACTTGGCAACAGAAATGAAGCTGGAGAAAGACTGATAGAATTCTGCAAGACCAACGATCTATTCATCTAGAACACCTTCTTCCAGCAACACAAGTGGCGACTGTACACATGGACTTCGCCCAATGGATTGTATAAAAATCAAATTGACTACATCTGTGGAAGTCAACGATGGAAAAGCTCTATAACATCAACAAAGACAAAACCTGGAGCTGACTGTGGTACAGATCATCAACTACTAGTATGCAAACTCAAGCTAAAGCTGAAAAAGAGCAAACCACTCATGAATGCAGCAAAATATGACCTTGAGAATATACCACTGGAATTTAAGGACTGCCTGCAAAATCGATTTGCTGCTTTAGATACAAATGATAGAGTTCCAGAAGAGTTATGGAATGACATCAAGAAGGTTGTGTTAGAAGAAAGCGAGAAGTCTCTACAAAAGGTAAAAAAGAAAAAACGGCCAAAATGGATGACGGAAGAAACTCTGAAAATTGCCCAGAAACGCAGAGAAGCTAAAGTCAGAGGAGAAAGAAAGACAATCACAGAACTCAACAGAGATTTCCAATGTGCAGCAAGACAGGACAAGGAAAAGTACTACAATGACGCATGCAAGGAAATAGAAGCAGAAACTATTAGAGGAAGAACAAGATCAGCTTTCCTAAAGCTACGAGAGTTAAAGAAAAAGTTCCAGCCTCGAATTGGAATGTTACAAGATGCTCAAGGTTCTATGTTGAATGATGCTGAGAAGATCAAGAAAAGATGGAAGGAATATACAGAGTTTTTATATGATAAAGATCAAGTGGACCAACAGCCGTTTCAACCTATACCTTATGATCTGGAACCATTGGTGATGAAAGAAGAAGTTGAAGCAGCATTGAAAGCCTTATCAAAGAACAAAGCACCAGGCATTGATTGCATTCCCATAGAAGTATTACAGCAATCTGATGCAGCTTTACCATACTTACAAGGCTCTGCCAAGAAATATGGAAGACAGCATCATGGCCAACTGACTGGAAAAGATCTGTGTTTATACCAATAATAAAGAAAGGTGATCCAACTGACTGTGGAAATTATCGCACAATCGCTCTGATCCCACATGCCAGCAAGATTCTACTGAAGATTATTCAAAAGAGACTACAATCATACCTGGAACAAGAACTACCTGAAGTGCAAGCAGGGTTCAGGAAAGGGCGAGGAACGAGAGACATATAGCAAACTTTTGACTGTGTAAACCATGAGAAACTCTGGGCCACATTAAGAAGCATGGGTATACCAGAACACCTGATCGTTCTCTTGCACAATCTGTACATTGATCAAGAAGCAACAGTTCGAATAGAACAAGGAGAAACAGAATGGTTTAAAATAAGCAATGGTGTAAGACAAGGCTGCATACTTTCCCCCTACCTGTTTAATTTATATGCAGAACAAATCATCAGAGAAGCAGGATTGTATGAAGACAACAGAGGTGTGAAGATTGGTGGAAGACTCATCAACAACCTTCGCTATGCTGATGATACCACATTACTGGCGGAAAGTGAAGATGATCTGAAACATTTGCTTCTCACAATCAAAGAACATAGTCTCAAAATGGGCCTGCACCTTAATGTAAAGAAGACAAAGATCATGACAACTGGCATAATCAACAGGTTCATCATTGAAGGAGAAGAAATTGAAATCATGAATAACTTTAACCTACTTGGATCAACTAAAGAAGCAACAAGCAGTCAAGAAATAAGACGACGCATTGCTCTTGGCAGAATGGCTATGAAAGACCAAGATAAGATTCTCAAGAGCAGAGATGTCTCTCTCCATACAAAGATTCGACTTGTTCAAACCATGGTATTTTCAATAACATCATTTGGATGTGAAAGCTGGACAGTGAAAAAGATAGACAGGAAGAAAATTGATGCCTTTGAATTATGGTGCTGGCGGTGAATACTGTGTATACCATGGACTGCCCGAAGAACAAACCAGTCTGTACTAGAGGAGATCAAACCTAAGCTTTCTTTAGAAGCTCAGATGACAAGACTTCAACTTTCATACTTTGGACGCATCATGCGGAGAGAGAGATCATTAGAGAAAGACATCATGCTTGGCAAGATAGAAGGTCAACGCAAAAGAGGAAGGCCAGCAATGAGATGGATCGATACAATAACAGCAGCTACGGGTACCAGTCTGTCAACAATAAGTCGCCTGACTGAAGACCGAACACAATTTAGGATAGCTATCCAGAGGGTCGCCATGAGTCGACTCCGACTCGACGGCACTTAACAACAACAACATCTCCTTTTTAAAGCTTAATGCCAGCAGCCTGGTTCCATCCCGGTTAAGGTGAAGACCTCCCTTTGGAAGAGCCTTCCTTTCCCCAGAATGTTCCCCAGTTCCTAACAAATCTAAAACCTTCATCCTTGCACCATCGTCTCATCCACGCATTGAGACTCGGTAGCTCTGCCTGCCTTTTGGGTCCTGCTCGTGGAATGGGAAGCATTTCGGAGAATGCTGCCCTGGAAGTTCTGGATTTCAACTTCCTACCTAAAAGCCTAAATTTAGCCTCCAGAACCTCCCTACCACATTTTCCTATGTCATTGGTACCGACATGTACCAAGACAGCAGACTCCTCCCCAGGACTATCTAAGACCTTATCAAAGTGGCACGTGAGGTCCACTGCCTTCGCACCAGGCAGGCATGTTACCAGGCGATCCTCACGTCTACCAGCCACCCAGCTATCTACATGCCTAATGATTGAATCACCAACTATAACAGCTGTCCTAACCCTTCCCTCATGGGCACATGGCCCTGGAGAAACTTCCTTGGTGTGAGAGGGTTTTACATCACCTGAAGGACAGGTCCTAGGTACAGGATCATTTCCTGCCACACGAGGGTGATGCTCTCCTGTCACGTGACCTCTCTCCTCCATGGCAACAGGGATGTTGCCAGACTGGAGGTGGGACTTCAGGACTATATCCCTGTAGGTCTCATCTATGTACCTCTCTGTCTTTCTTATGTCTTCCAAGTCTGCTACTCTAGCATCTAGAGAACAGACTCGTTCCCTGAGAGCAAAGAGCTCCTTGCAGCTAGTGCACACGTAAGACCTCTCACCAACTGGGAGAAAATCATACATGTGACACCCAATGCAAAAGACTGGAAAGCCCCCATCTCGCTGCTGGACTACTATCTGCATCTTAGTTTTAATCTTGTATTTAGATCTTTAAGTTCTTTACTTTCTAAGGGTTGGTGTGGATGCTAATACTAATAAAAGTGTATCTAATACGTTTAATATACCTTGTTCACCTGAAGCTTAATTAATCTCAGGTCCTTAATGCATGTCTGATTTGGATAAACAGCTGCACCTCCTTTTCTTTAAGATGTGTACCTATAAAGCTACGATTATCCCAGGGGAGGATTGATGTTGGGGAGGGAGGGAAATAAAACTTATTAAAAGAGGGCTGCTACACAGTACCCTGTCCTGTGCTTTTGAGATAAGCTGTGACCAACTTCCTGTGTGATTAACAGTCCTTGCTTGGATAGAAGGAGTCTTTCAAAATGGCCTTTTGACCTTCCCCCTGGCTTTAACACCTTTTTAAAAGGTTTCACAGGTCTCTTGCCCCCTAGGTAGAAGGCCTCTTTGTAAAAGTCTCTAGAAGACTTTATTTATTGCTCAAAGAATACTGACCCTGTTTTGCCTTTTATGTTAAGTTCTATTCTGATTTGATTTATATTAAAAGCTCTTTGCTGCTGCTAGGCTCTGACCTAGTCTGAAATTTAAACTAGAAGCTCTCTGCTGGGTTCTAAATTTAACTAGAAAGCTCTCTTTTGTGTTTTAAATTTAAACTAAAAGCACTTTGCTGCTATTAGGCCCTGAGTGAGTACTAAATTTAAAGTACAAGCTCGCTACTGGGTTCTAAATTTAACCAGAAAGCTCTCTTCTGTGTTTTAAATTTAAACTGCTGCTACTAGGCCCTGACTGATTTAACAAATACACTGGGTTCACAGATTAATCGGCTTTAATCCAAAGAATTCCCTTCAGAAAAAGTCCCAGAAGTATATACTCACTATTGCAGATTTCTCTCCAGAAGTAGCAGTCCCCTTTTGTAGTCCTTCAAGACTTCTGTGACAAGGAAGCCTGTTTTGAGCCTATGAGTATAGAAAAGGCCAATGACTTTAACTTAGAGAAAGGAGAAATCCCTGCAGGGCATGGATTTCAGGCCCCTCATAGAGAAAGAAACCTGAGGGAGAGAAAGTTCAGGCAGCCACACCCTAACTCCTATGACATAATTGCAGGCTTGAGAGGTGATTACAATCACCTGGGAGGAGTGGAGGAAGGACTGGAGCCCTGGAGAGGGAAATATAAACCCATGCTAAAGCAGAGGAAAGGAGAAGCTCTGAGAAAAGGAGACGCTCAGAGGAAAGGAGAATCTCAGGAGGTTCGGAAGACTCAGAGGATTCAGGGGAATCAGGAGTGGAACCAGGAGCACCTGCAGATCTCCAGGTGAGAACCCAGAGAGGAATACAGAGAGCTGTTCCAGAGAGGCTGGAAGGAGACAAGGAACCATAGCGAGCACAACCAGGGAGAACTGCCCAGTGCTTCAGGTACTGACTGTCTTTATCGGGGAGAGTTGAGCTCAGGAGAGACATTAGAACCCCCAGGGAGGCTGTATTCTGAGCATTGTGTCCAGAGCTCAGAACAGGACACTGCCCTAACAACACCAGAGGATATGCAGATTGAGGTGGCAGGGGAGGAATTGCAAGATCTAGATATCCCCATGGACTGTACCCTGTGTCAAGCTACAAGCATGGAATCATTATGCTAAAAGCTAGCATTGAATGAGAAAGTCTCCTAGAAGCAGGTAACTGGAATTGAGCCAGGAATTGGGTTTGAAGAAAACTACACGTGTTTGCATTTCTCAGGCAAAGTGCTGAGTTACGCTGAAGAGAAAGCTTGTGAATGTTTGTTACTTGTTTTCTTATTTTGAGTTTAAAAACCTATCCTGAAAGGAAGGAGGGAAAGAAGAGGTTGTTCCAGAGGAACTGAGTTATTCTTTTGTTGTTAAGTGCTTCACAAACACAAGGTTAAAAAGAAGTATTTTTACCTTGCTGAGCAGAGCTGTCTCTCTAAGACTGAGCAACGTTGTTAACCAGCTGCATGTGTTTAAAAGACTGTGAAGCAGTTATACTGATCTAAAATGCTCTGTTGCAAACAATCCTGAATGGACAAAATTCCTGTGTACAATTTACTTGAACCTTTACTTTAAAATAAATTCTGTCATTTGCCTTAACATCGGACCATAACTACCCTTCTTCTTAAGAGCCAAACTACATGTCTCAGAATCCACCTGAGGAAAAGTAGTTTATTTGAGCTCACCAAGAGAAGTTCTCCGTTACCTCGCCCCTCTAAGCCAGTGGCCAGGGGGGCAAGGGCGTGACACTTCTTTTCAGTTCTCTTTGGAGGGTGAGGCAGAGGAGCAAAAGGTGGATGATCTGGAGTTGACTCAGTTCTTAGAGTCATCTCTGGAGAAGGTCCACAAAAGGGTAACTCTTGTAGTCACTTTAAGGACAGAAGCAGATAAGTCAGCCATATTGAAATTGTATTTTCCTAAGAAGGCTGTCCATTTTTGTGGATATCCTTTAAGTATTTTTCCTGATGTGGCTTGATCCACTCAGCTTCGTAGGAAAGCTTTTTTACAATTAAAACCTAAAGTTCTGGCCACTGGAGGGACTTTCTTTTTGAAGTTCCCTTGTAAATGTGTTATATTGTATTCTGGTTTGAAATATGTGTTTACAGATGTATCTCATTTAGAGTCTTTTCTTCTAAACAAGTGTTAGGTAGTGAGTTGGGATAGTTAAAAGGGGTTTTGGTTTACTTTCCAGGATAATTCAAGCCTCTGATGTTCTCTTTGATGTGGACTTTAGCATTCTAGCAGGTTTAATTTCTAATGGGTTTTTTTGGATGAGTTTCCAGTCTTTTGATTGTACTGTAAGATGCTCTTCCTTTATTTTTTCTTGTATATGTATACAAGTAAATGCATAATAAAAAAAATAAAAAAAGAACTCAACGAGATGAGCCTACACCTTCAAGTGGCACAGGTTTTCCGTATGTTGTGCGGAGCAACAGGTTGACTCATTTTCCTGCCAGGTGCACACGCTGCTGCAGTATTTGCTCCATCTCACACAAACTGGACTCAAGTCCAGCTCATTCGGGGTACACCTGAGCGCGCTCTCCATGCACCATCACTCCATAGAGGGCAAACCTCTTTCCGTGCAGCCTTTCATTACCCAATTCATGCAGGGCTTCCTGCTCTCTAAACCTCCCATCCAGCCACCTCTGGCGGAATAGGACCTCAATGTGGTTCTAACGCAGTTTACCAAGCTACCTTTCAAACCTTTTGCTACCTGCCATTTGCGTTATCTATCTTAGAAGATTATCTTCCTGGTGGCGCTCATCTCTGCCCTCAGAGCCAGTGAGCTTCAGGCCTTGGTGGCTGAGCCACCGTACACCAGGTTCTACAAGAACAGGATCATGCTTCCCCCCCCCCCAATTCCTTCTGAAGGTGGTATCCGCCTTCCACCTCAACCAGGAGTTGATGCTCCCTACCTTCTTTCCACGGCCCCATGTCAACAAGGCAGTGGTTGCTCTCCATACTCTGGACTGCAAAAGGGCCCTGTCCTTCTTCCTGCAGTGTACCCAGGGCCACTGCAAAGCCTCACAGCTTTACATGTCATATGACCCCAGTCATCTGGGGGAGGCAGTGACTAAATGGACCCTGTCCACCTGGGTGGTGGACTACATCATCTTTGCCCACGATCAGGTTGGGCTCCCATTGGAGCGCCGGGTCATGGCACATGTCAGGTCTATGGTGACCTTGGTTGCAAGCCTACGCTCTGTCCCTATGGCAGAATATGCCTGGCTGTCATCTGGTCCTCAGTACACACCTTTGCAGCTCACTATTGCCTGGATAGGGAATCTTGACAGGACAGTGCCTTCAGCCAAGCCGTAATCCGTAATTTATTCTGTCTTTAGGCAACTCCTACCCTCTGACTGTTCTTGTTCAGGCTACCGGAGCCATGGTTCTCCCTGGACACTGGGGTCCCCAGAATCTTTCCTCAGATTCACTTGTGCTGCTCATGGCTGGGCTGTGTTTTCTTCTACAGGTTCTCGGTAGCCTGTAGCTAGGGAGTCCCATATGTTAGGACTGACTTCCTGCTTGTTCCTGGAGAAAGCGTAATTACTCGCTTGTAACAGGTGTTCTCCGGGGACAGCAGGAACCACTCCTCACAACCCTTCATTTTGGCCATCTTCTTTTGTCAACTCTAGCTATGTCATCTGACTGAGCAAGATGGCACCTTTAGGTGGGAAGGGGACCATGCACGCATGGTGGCATCTCCCAAAGGCTTTCTTAAAAGCTGGGGAGATGCTTCCACAAGGGTTCTGCCGGCACCGATGTCACCCATATGTGAGGACTGATTCCTGCTGTCCCTGGAGAACAGCTGTTATAGGTGAGTAACTACGCTTTCTGGCATGGGTAAGTTTCCTACATCTTCTTCAGTAAAGACTGGATAGTGGCCAAATATCATTGACTATCCATACAGTGATACCCAACACCCATGCTCCTCTCTCACTTCGCCCTGGCATTATCCAGATTGAGTTGCTAAAAATTCATGCATAGGGCACTTATCTGTATTGCAGCTGACACCATACAAATATGGGATTTTGAATATCAGGCCAAAAGATTTCATAAAAGAATGACCTGAAAAGACTGTTTAATCCTAGAGAAGCAGCTAGAGCACTAAAATATGTTATGTATCATCTTGCCACCAAGCCAGACACATGATCTAATCAGGGACAGATTAGTTACTCACCTGTAACAGGTGATCTCCGGGAACAGCAGGAATTTAGTCTTCACATATGGGTATCGTCGATACCAACGGAGCCTGCACGGGAACGCTCCCCAGCGTCCAATAGGAACGCTTTTGGGAGCATCCCTCAGCACATGTGCGCTGCCTTCCCGCCTTTCCAACTGTTCCTCTTCAGTTAAGTTTGTAGCTGAGTGAAAGGATAGAGAGAGAGAGGAAAGAGACAGAGAGAGAGAGAGAACTCCTAGGGGAGGTGGGTGGGTTGTGAAGACTAAATTCCTGCTGTTCCCGGAGATCACCTGTTACAGGTGAGTAACTACGCTATCTCCAGGAACAAGCAGGAATGTAGTCTTCACATATGGGGACTCCCTAGCTGAAGATGCCAGGGAGATCGCCCCAGGAAGCTGCCACCTATAGTAAGGTGGGCCATGCTTCCTCCCATGGATCTCTGGCATCCCACCAGGGTTGGTGGGTAGGAGTTGAATTAGGTCTGAAAGAGATTTTGAAGAACAGCTTGGCCAAAGAAGGCATCCCGACGGGAGGCTTTATCTAGGCAGTAGTGGGCTGTAAAGGTGTGTACCGAAGCCCAGGCAGCTGCTCGAAAAATGTCATCAATAGACACAGAGTGAAGGTTAGCCATAGAGGCTGCCATGGCTCTCACATTGTGAGCTGTGACATGGCCTTGAAGAGGAAGACTCCTACTCTCATAAGCAAAGGATATGCATTGTACAATCCATTTGGATAGAGTTCTCTTGGAGACTGGAAGTCCCAAATGACTAGAATCAAAAGCACTAAAAAGTTGAGAAGACTTTCTATGTTGCTGTGTTCTTTGTAGGTAAAAAGCTAAGTCTTTTACAATCCACAGTATGAAGGTTCTTTTCTGCATTAGAGGCATGAGGCCTCGGAAAGAATACAGGAAGATAAATTGATTGATTGATTTAAATGAAAAGTCAAAACCACCTTTGGCATAAAGTGTGGATGAGTTCTGAGAACAACCTTATCATGGTGAAACCTAGTATAAGGAGGATCAGCCACTAAAGCTTGCAATTCACTAATGCGACGTGCAGAGGTGATTGCAATCAGGAAGATGACCTTCCAGGACAAAAGCTTTAGGGTTGTAGTAGCTAAAGGTTCAAAAGGCGGTTTCATGAGCTGCCCGAGAACTAGGTTTAAATCCCATGCCACCGGTGGTGGCCTGATGGGAGGCTTTGTTAATAGAAGACCTCTCATAAATCTTGATATGAGTGGATTAGAGGAAATTGGTTGTCCATTTAGAGGCTTGTAGGAAGCTGCAATTGCACTAAGATGGACTCTTACTGAGTTGGTCTTTAGAACAGAATTTGATAAATGAAGTAGATACTCTAGTATTGATTCCAAAGGTATCATAAGGGGGTTTAAGCCTTTCTGTGAACACCATATAGTAAAACGTTTCCACTTGAAGGTGTAAGAGCGTCTTGTGGAAGGTTTTCTAGAAGCCTGAAGGATATCCTTTACCTGTTAGGGAAGGTTGAGGTCCTGAAGGTCTAAGCTTTCAGCAACCAGGCCCTGAGATGCAGGAACTGGGGATTCGGGTGCCATAGCATCCCGTTCTCTTGGGAGAGGAGATCTGGAGCATAGCCTAACTCCAGAGGTGCAGCTTGAGAGAGATGTAGAATCAGGGGATACCACGTTTGGTGTGGCCACCGTGGCACTATGAGGATCATACAACCTCTGTCTCTCTGAAGCTTGAAGAGTGTTTTGGGGATGAGGGGAATGGGTGGGAAGGCATAGAGGAAGTCGTGACCCCAGTGAAGAAGGAAGGTGTCCCTTGCCTGGCAATTTTGAGCTGGAATCCTGGAACAGAACCGGGGAAGTTTGGCATTCAGTGGACTTGCAAATAGGTCTATGTCTGGGGTTCCCCACATCTGAAATATCTTGGCCACCTGGTCTAGGTGGAGAGACCATTCGTAAGGTAGCAGTACTCGGCTGAGTTTGTCTGCCCAAAGGTTTCAAATGCTTGGAAGATATACCACAAGAAGGTGAATTTGATGCTCTCTGGCGAGGGCACATAGTCGTAAAGCTTTGTTGCATAACAACAGAGAGCCTGTTCCCCCCTGCTTGTTCACGTAGAACATAGCTACTTGATTGTCCATTTGGACTAGGACTGTCTTGTAGCTGAGCTGGGTATGGAATACTCGAAAAGCTAGATAGATTGCTCTGAGTTCCAGGAGGTTTATGTGAAGACAAGCCTCCTGTGGAGTCCAGGTACCTTGGGTAGAGAGATAATGCAGGTGTGCTCCCCATCCCACCTGTGATGCATCTGTTGTTAGGGTGGCCTGGAATAGGGGTTGCTGGAAAGGAGACCCCACTAGAAGATTTTCCAGTGATTGCAACCATTGTAGGGACAAGATCAGTCGTTGTGAGTTTGATACCTTGTCCGACAGACGTCCTGTGGCTTGTGTTCACTGTGTGGTTAGGGTCCACTGGGCTGCTCCCATATGAAGGTGAGCGTAGGGAACCACATGAACCATGGATGCCATATGTCCCAATAGTTGTAGTAGTTCTCGTGCAGTTAGGTAGGACTTCACCGCTGCTTGAGAAGCTAGCTGCATTATATGAAGACAGCAGGGTTGTGGGAGAAAAGCCCTTGACTGTCTGGTATCTAGACGAGCTCCTATGAACTCTAGGGACTGAGACGGAGCAATCTGGGATTTTGGGAGGTTTATGACCAATCCCAAGTATTGAAGGATTCGCATTGTGCGAGACAGTGCAGAGCTGGCTTCTGGAACCATGGGGGCTCGAATGAGCCAGTCGTCCAAGTAAGGGAATACGAATATCCCCAGGGTTCGCAGAAATGCAGCTACTACTGCCATGCATTTCGTGAATACTCTTGGTGCCGAAGCCAGACCAAAAGGAAGAACCCTGTATTGGAAATGTTTTCCCTTGAAAAGGAATCGAAAGAATTTCCTGTGATCTGGATGGATCAGAAAGTGAGTATATGCATTCTTTAGATCAAGAGAGCAAAGCCAAACCTGACTTTGAAGGTATGGCAGAAGAGTTCCCAGAGAAATCATTTTGAACTTTTCTTGGAACAGATATTTGTTCAATTCTCTGAGGTCTAGAATGGGTCTGTGTCCTCCTGTTTTCTTTGGAATAAGAAAATAGGGGGAGTAGAACCCTGCACCCTGTTGAAGAATGGGCACCTCCTCTATTGCTCCTTGAGCAAGGAGTGTTGAGACCTCTTGATCCAGTAGATTGCCTGTAGAGGTTTGGGAATTGAACTGTCTTACGATTGTAGGAGGGGGCATACTGTGAAAATGAAGCTTGTACCCCTCTCCCACAATGGACAGAGTCCAGTTTTCTGCTGTTATTTGGTGCCATCTGTTGGCAAAATGACACAACCTGCCTGTAATGTTTAGGGGTTCTGGACCTTTCAGAGGCAGGAAGGCTAAGTTCTCTATGAAGGAGTCAAAGCCCTTGAGGGGCTGGGCCTGTGGAGCTGGTTGAGCTCTAAGCAGGGGCGGCCCAAGGGGGGTGCGGGGCCATGTGCGGAGACTCGGTGCGGGGCCTCATTTGCATAAGTGGCCTTATTTGCATAAATATTTGCATAATGCTAACATACACTAACTTTTAGTAAACATGTCTCTTAATGAGTGTATGGATAAAGACAGACTAAAAGATTTCTACATTACTATAATCCAGTGCCAACCGCCAACGACAAGAAGAGTACCATCAGAAGGCAGTATCTCATCTGGCTGATCCGAAGTACTATGAGGTGTTAGAGGTTGATCCCACGCAGGAGCTGATGTCTACCATTCGAGCTTTGACTCAAGAGGCATTTGAGCGACGCTGGATAACTCATCATGAATTTCAGTTTTTGAACATCACTTCTCCAGCAATTCCAATTTTGTATATGGTACCTAAGGTGCATAAGTCTCTGCAAGATCCTCCGGGGAGGCCAATCGTTTCCTGCCGTGATTCGGTTTTAGAACCCTTATCTCAGTTTTGTGATCATTTTTTCCAGCCTTTGATGAGCTCGGCACGGTCTTACATGCGGGACTCGTTTCACTTATTATCTGAGGTGACAAGCTTGACTCTGCCTGAGGGAGTGCTGCTGGTAACCTTAGACGTCGTTTCATTATACACGAATATTCCCCAGCAGGGGGCGTATGAGGTTTTGAAAGGACTGGATTGGTCCCTTCCCTCTCGTCTTCCAAAGTCATTTGTTTTGAAGCTATTAAAATTGGTGCTGTTTAAGAATTATTTTTTGTATGACCGCAAATTATACCATCAAATTTATGGGGTGGCAATGGGGGCCACGGTTGCCCCCTCTGTAGCATCTTTATATGTAACGAATTTTGAAGAGCAACACGTCTATACATCCCCATGGTTTCAACAGATACTTTTATGGAAGAGATTTCTGGATGATATTTTTTTCATTTGGGTGGCATCGGAGGCTTCCTTGCAGGAATTTTTGTCATGGTTGAACTCCCTGGACACAAATTTGCAGTTCACGGCTCATTTTCATCATCAACAGATAGAATATTTGGATATTTTATTATACATTTGTGGTACCAGTTTGTGTAGCACTCTTTACCGCAAACCTGTTCAAAAAAATGTTTTGTTAAAATATTCTAGTTTCCACCCTCCAGCAATGAGGAAAAGCCTTCCGTTTGGACAGTTTTTACGCATTAGGAGGTTATGTTCGTCAGTGGGGGAGTACCGATTGCATGCCAGAGCTTTGAGTCAGCGTTTGAGTCATAGGGGATATCCAGATGATTTAATCCGTAAAGCTTTTAAGAGAGCCCTATATAATCATCCTGAGTGGTGGGGAGCCCATGGGCATTCTCAGAATGTGGTTTCACCCATTGGAAGGCAGAGGGATGTGGTGATTAGTATATTACCTTACCTACCTACGGTTTCGACCTTAGTGCACATTTTGAAAAAACATTGGGCTTTGTTGTCTCTTCATACCTGTTTCTGCAAGCCACTAATGATAGCCTATAGACGTTATCGTACGATAGGGGATTGGGTGATCCGAACTCAGCCCCGAGAATTGGTTGAGCCCCCGGGGTTGCGGCGGGGACATTATGCCTGTGGGATGTGCGATTTTTGTGGTCTAGCACTCCAAGGGGAAGTTTGGGAAGACCTAAGTATAGGGTTTACATATCGCTCTGCAGCACACTCCACTTGCAAGTCCGATTTTGGGGTGTATTTGTTGCTTTGCCCCTGTGGTCTCAAATATGTGGGTCGCACCATTAGACCGATCAAGAAACGCTTATTGGAACATAGATCGCGGATTGATAAGTGACAAGAAGGGGCTCCAGGAGTTTTACATTGCCAACAAATGAACCACTATTTTAAAGATCTACGGTGGAGAGTTTTGGATGTGGTGGCCCCAGTCTTGCGAGGGGGTGATCGTTTGGCCCGTTTGCACTTTAAAGAACAGCAGTGGATTTTTCGTTTGCAATCAATGATACCGAATGGGATGAATGCTGACATTGACTGGTGGGGGTTGCACTTAGGAGCTCAATAAAGTTGTTGTGTGGTGGACCTTTGAACTCTGGCGTCATTGTATCACCTGATTTAAACGGTGTGATTCTTACGGGGTTCACATTGCCTGAAGAAGAGCTGTGGAAGAACAGATGGCTTGAAACACCTTCGGTGTCGCCTGAACCTCGTATTTTGGAGTGGAGCAGTTTACCTGTTGGTTAATGCAAGAGTCCCTGAATTCTTAAAGACAAGAGGAGGGAGTTTCGGAGACTACCATAGACAGAGTGAAGTGGCATCCACTCTATACCAGCTAAGTCCTCTAAAATCTCTTACGTTTTAAGGGGGGACTTATGAAGCTGCGACATTGATTTTTGTAGCCTGAGGACCGTTGGAGATCAAATTGACTCATTTTGTAGTTTTAGATAAAAAGTTTTTGCTGACACCAGCAAGTGCTGATTTTGTCGGCTTGGCTGAGGAACAGCCATTTCCATTTTGAGTAAAAAGGAGGGTTCACTTCAGGAGAGGAAAAGTTTCTTCTCACGGTGAACAATCCGACAAAAAAAATTGGTATTTGAGTCTGGGGGTTGTAGTTGGTTTGGGAGTCCGAGGTTAGTTTTTTAAGTGGTTTGGTTGGTGATATAGTATTGGGGAATCATGTTTTTCTAGTTTCCATTTAGAACCAATAGCAAACCCGCCGTATCCTAACAGCACTACCAGAACTCACAAAGCACCATACCCTACCTATCAAAAGGCAACACTGCAAATATTAAACCAATACATTTCAGAGAACAACAATACATGACCTACTGGGGAAAGAGAACAAGTGGCAATGTCAAATAGGAATTACATAAACAGAATACCTTAGCTCAGTTACACATGCAGAACATAGACCATCACCAAACAAGGAATCACAATTTAGAAACAGGAAGGCAATAATTAAACTGGGAACCCCAAAAGCCAAACTTGGAATGTACAACAACACTGTAGAAATAAAACTATAAATTAATTTCCTCTTGTACCAAACAAAGCGCAGACGTTAATGATGCACATTTCCCAGAGCTTTCATATTCCAGTTAATAAATTCAAAATAAAGAGATATCTTTCTACCTTTTGTGCATTTTTTTTTCAGTTGCAATTGCTCCAGCCACTTTCTTCTGGTTTCTTCATGTTTTCTGCTAACTCTCCATCATCTGCTGTCCATTTGTCCTTTCTTCTCTCGTCTAGTTTTTTTTCCCATTCTCTCTCTCTACATCTGCTTTAACATACTAATCTTTCTCCTTTTGCTCTTTCCTCATTCCTATTTCATCCACTCAAATTTTACCCCTCCATCCTCAATCCCCACTTACTCTCCCAATACCCGGCCAATTGTAGATTTTTTATCCCTCCCACACAAATATATTTTCCCCTCTCCATTTTACTCTCCCAGCCCCATCCCATTCTAATCCTCCCCCAACATCAGCTCCCTTCTAGTTCCAGCCTCACCCAGCATCCATTTCCTTCTAGTCCCTGCATCAGCCCATTTCCAGTCCTAGCCCCCCATCAGCCCATTTCCAGTCCTAGCAACCTCCCAACCCAATACCAGTCCTAACCCTATCAACCCATTTTCAGTCAGCCCCCCATAGCCCATTGCCAGTCCTAACCCCCCATCAGCCCACAGCCCATTACCAGTCCTAACCCCATCAGCCCACCTCAAGTCCTAACCCCTCCCCATCAGCCCATTTCCTGTCCTAGCCCCCCCATAGCCCATTATCAGTCCTAACCCCCCCATCAGCCCATTTCGTCCTAATCCCCATCACCCAATTTTCAGTTTAAGCCCCCCATACCCCATTACCAGTCCTAACCTCCCCATCAGCCCACTCCCAGTCCTAATTCCACCAGCCCATTTCCAATCCTAATCCCCATCACCCAATTTTTAGTTTAAGCCCCCCATCGCCCATTAGCAGTCCTAACCCCCCCATCAACCCACTTCCAGTCCTAATCCCATCAGCCCATATAAAGACTTAGCTCCCCCATAGCCCATCACCACTCCTAACCCCCCCAGCCCCCCCATAGCCCATCACCACTCCTAACCCCCCCCAGCCCCCCATAGCCCATCACCACTCCTAACCCCCACCAGCCCCCCATAGCCCATCACCACTCCTAACCCCCCCCAGCCTCCCCATAGCCCATCACCACTCCTAACCCCCCCAGCCCCCCATAGCCCCTCACCACTCCTAACCCCCCAGCCCATCAGCACTCCTAACCCCCCCATAGCCCCCCATAGCCCATCAGCACTCCTAACCCCCCCATAGCCCATCAGCACTCCTAACCCCCCCCAGCCCATCAGCACTCCTAACCCCCCCCATAGCCCATCAGCACTCCTAACCCCCCCAGCCCATCAGCACTCCTAACCCCCCCCCAGCCCCCCATAGCCCCCCATAGCCCACCAGCACTCCTAACCCCCCCAGCCCATCAGCACTCCTAACCCCCCCAGCCCCCCATAGCCCATCAGCACTCCTAACCCCCCCCAGCCCCCCATAGCCCATCAGCACTCCTAACCCCCCAGCCCATCAGCACTCCTAACCCCCCCCAGCCCCCCATAGCCCATCATCACTCCTAACCCCCCCCCCAGCCCAACAGCACTCCTAACCCCCCCCCAGCCCAGCTCAGCTCAGCCCAGCCCAGCCAAAAAATTTTTTTTAAAAAGCTGTCTTCTCCCGCTGCCGGGGCCACCGCGGCAGAATCGAGTGTGCCGCGGAGCCCCCCCTGCCCAGCGGAGCCTGCCCTCCCCTGTATCCACTCTCTCGTACAGCGGCCTGCAGTCTCACGTGCCGGCTTTCAGAGCGCGAAGGGACTAGTTTCCCTTTCGCGGCTCTGTTAAGCCCGCGGGGGCTGATGGGAACTTCCCATCAGCCCCCGCGGGCTTAACAGAGCAGCGAGGGAGAAACTCTCCTCTCGCGCTCTGAAAGTCGGCGCGTGAGACTGCAGGCAGCTGTACGAGAGAGCGGATACAGGGGAGGGCAGGCTCTGCTGGGCAGGGGGGGCCCCGCGGCACACTCGATTCTGCCGCGGCGGCCCCGGCAGCGAGAGAAGACAGCTTTTTTTTTTTTTAAATTTGACTTTAGGATCAGAATGTTTTTTGCGCGGGGCCCCCTGAAACGCGGGGCCCTGTGCAAAAAACATTCTCGCTCAATGGATGGGCCGGCCCTGGCTCTAAGGCCTTTTGGCTTCTTTTGTCTGGATTGTTGTTGTTGACCCTTCTGGGCAACTTGACCCTGAGCTTGCCCTTGCTGGGTATAGGACGGATAAAACGTCCTCTTTTTGCTGAAAAAGGGTTTTTTATAGGGTTTCTTTTTGGCTGGAGTGGCTGTAGATTTTGACAATCTATCTAAAGTGATATTGTCAGCATCTATCTCATTAGCCTTCTCCTGCCAATTCTTGCCAAAGAGGTTTTCTCCTGTGCAAGGGATGTTTCCCAGTTTATCCTGTACCCAACTCTCCAAGTCTGATGCCTGAAGCCAGGCAATCCGATGTGCACCAATGGCAATAGCAGAGGTTCTGCTGATGCATTCAAAGCAGTCAAAGGCTGCACGGTTTACAAACTTGGAGACATCTTGAGCATGCTTGACAAGAGTAAGAAAGTCCAGTCATTTGTCCTCAGGGAGAAGGGGGCTCATAAGCTCCAAATCTCTGTGACCTCTTTGAGGAACATTCCCCTATATAAAATAAAAAAAAATATATATATATATTTTTGAACTGTTTCTCTTCATTCCCATATATAAAATATATGAGGTGATCCTAGCTGAAATCATGGAAGCCTGAAAAGTTTGACGCCCAAAAGCGTCAAGAGTCCTGCATTCACGACCTGGAGGATTGGATGCATGTCTCTTTGCACTTTTCGTCCTACGCATGGCTGACTCCACTACCATTGAATGGTGTGGCAGCTGAGTCTTTTGAAAACCAGGACATGGTGGAACTTGATACATGGTATCGAGTCTCCTAGAATGAGGAGATGTGGTCAAAGGTGAGCATCAAATCATGAAGAATTTCATGAATGGGCAGAGTGGCTGCCTCCTTGGGAGCCTTAGGGTATTGGAGAATTTCCAATTCCTTTGCTCTAGGTTCTTTTTCAGGAGCTACCGTGATTGAAAGGCCTCGGGCCACATCACGAATAAAATCCTGAAAAGACATATTTTCCAGAGGAGATATTCTGCGTTGGGGAGAAGAGGAGTCTTCCGGGAGAAACACTCTGGTACCGGCAGAATTATCAGAGTCATCGGAATCGGAGGATTCGAAGTATCTCTGATCCCGATGTTCATGCAAAGCACGGTCTCAGTATCGATCAAATTTGGTACCAAATTGGTCCGGTACCGATCTGTCAATGCCAGAAAAAGTTGGCATGGGAAGGATTCCCACCGGGGCTGGTACCGTCGGTGCTAGTCCCTGTATCTGTACCGGTGCTGGTCAATGTTCCCTCTAATTTTCTGTAGGCTGTGTGCGCATAAAATATCAGCTGTGCAGCTTTTGAAGGAAGGTTAAATTTTTGTGCGCCACATAACGACACTCGGAGTTATATACTTTAAAATTTGACTACACGTCAGAATACAGTATGTACACCACATTGATTTTAATCAAATTAAATGAAAATAGATGATTACTAAATGAAGCGGAAAATTTCTAGTAATTACAATCACAACTTTTAAATTTTAAGACGTTTGTGTTTTCTATCAGATTCAGAACCGTAATTTTTGTGCGCTCTGTTGTAAAGTATGTGCGCTCGCTCGGCGAGGTGTGTGCGCGCGCACACGCGCATAGCTTAGAGGGAACAGTGGTGCTGGTACCGGCATCGGTACTGGTGCCCATTGAACCACTGGTGTCAACAGTACCGCAGCTGTAAGGAGAGCTGCAAGACTGCGTTCGATAGCGAGGAATCTCTGGTCTATCGAAGCTGCCTATGCCTGGGTATTGGTACCAGTAAAAGCGGCCGGAACCCCTGAGCATGGCACCAGTAGTTCTGCCGAGGTCGAAGCCTCGAACATCCTGGAACCCCGTTGATGCTTTGGAGGCCAAAGCCTCCCGCCGGGGCTGTTTTGCCGGTGTAGTTTCCTCAAGGGCAATGCCAATGGCCTCTCGATGCTTTGAAGGAGAGCTACCCTTTGAGGACCGGCTCTTATGTTTAGTTACCTGAGATCCATGGGAGGAAGACGAGGCTCTTGAAGACGTCGATGCAATGGACCTGGTATCCGAAGAAAAGAGGGTACCGAGCTTTGCAGCTCGGTTCTGTCTTCCTCTTTTAGTCATTCCCATACAGGAGGAACACTCAGATGGAGAATGGTCAGGACCTAAACATTTTAGACACCAGTCATGGGTGTCGGTGACGGAGATGGTACTGCCACATTTAGTACATTTTTTAAAATTACTAGCTGGTTTTTCCATCTTTTGGGAAAAATGGGGCCTAATACCCAAAATGGCGCCTAGCACCAAAAGAGCAAGTTTCTGAAGAGAAACAGTTCAAAAAAATATATATATTTTTTTATTTTTAGATAAGAAGAAAGAACCGGCGGTACCGGTAGGTGTCGTGCGGAGGCAGGCGCGACCACAAGAAAACAAGTTTAAAGAAGAAATTTTCTGCGGTGACAGGGTATGTGTCCTGTCGGCTCCACGGAAAATGAAGAACTGAAGAGGGACAGTTGGAAAGGCGGGAAGGCAGCGCGCATGTGCTGAGGGATGCTCCCAAAAGCGTTCCTATTGGACACTGGGAAGCATTCCCGCGCAGGCAAAGAACCGGCGGTACCGGTAGGTGTCGTGCGGAGGCAGGCGCGACCACAAGAAAACAAGTTTAAAGAGGAAATTTTCTGCGGTGACAGGGTATGTGTCCTGTCAGCTCCGCGGAAAATGAAGAACTGAAGAGGGACAGTTGGAAAGACGGGAAGGCAGCGCGCATGTGCTGAGGGATGCTCCCAAAAGCGTTCCTATTGGACGCTGGGAAGCATTCCCGCGCAGGCTCCGTCGGTACCGACGATACCCATATGTGAACACTACATTCCTGCTTGTTCCTGGAGATAACACATTACAGCACCAGAAACTGAGGATCATCTCTGTCCTTTCTGTACTACATAATCTGGGCCTTGTTAGCTATGATGGGGCTCAGGGCAGAAATTTGGGAGGGGCAACTCGGGAGAGCCTCTGTCACATATAGTTTGGCTGGCTGGCATTAGCCCTACCCCTTTCCCCACAGATAGGAGGAAGGCAAAAAGACTGTTCTAAACAGGGCCAGTCCAAGAATATTGGGTGCCTTAAATAAATATTCAAACGTATGCACCCCCTCCCCCCCCCCAAGATTTGATAATTTAACTCAACAATTATGATCATTGAAAAACCACCCCTTCCACAACAATCCTGTAAAAATGCATATTCGGATAGCATACTTTTAAATATTAGCCATTGCTTTATACCCATGTGAGGGAGGAGTAGCCTAGTGGTTGGGGCAAGGTACTTCAGGCCGGAAGGTCGGGGGTTCAAATCCCACTAGAGGACAGCAACCTTGGGCTGGAAGGACTGGGGTTTCTAGTCCCACAGGTGCTCCTTGTGGTCTTGGGCAAGCCACTTAACCCTCCATTGCCCATGTTCCCTGTAAGTATTAGTGTGTGTCTCATATCCCCACGTGTTAAATGTATCCCCCACTTGTGTTGTGACCGCTTTGATTGAAGGATAAGGCGGTATACAAAACTGTCTAAATAAAATAAATAATAAAATGTGTGTATGCCTGCTCTCCCTGCAGGTAAAAGAAGGTGTTGCAGGCTCTGTTTTGCTTTGAATGTTGCTGCTTTTTGCCACTACTCGGAAACCAGCCCTAGGCAACCGTCTAGTTGTAGCTAATCATTGAGCTGGTCCTGGTTCTAAATTAAACTGTATAGTTAAAATGGAAAATGGCTATCACCGCTATCTGTAGTGTGGCAGCAGTTGTCACTAAGTATATTCAGCGCCACTTAGGATTGGGATAGTGGTGTTGAATAGGCATGGGTAATGTAAACATTATGGTCAGTGCTTGCAATTCTGAATATTAATCTTGGAAAACGTGCATGTCTAATATATTTTATGTTTCTCTCTCTCTCACACATGTTTTTTCCTCTGTTTTTTTCTATCTCCTCCTTCATGTCAGGCGATTTCTCCAGAGACCCCACAGATGTTCTTTTGCTGCTGTATGAGTTTGAAGCAAGAGCAAAACTGAATGATCCAACCATGGATTCGCTGCTGGAGTCAGTGTGGGAACTACCACAATTAGATACCAAGACACTGGAGACTATTGCATGTAGTTTATTTTTATTCGTTAGCTTTTAAATATGGAAACACAAATCTGCAGCTGGGTGGTATGGGAGGGAAAGGTGACCTCAAGAGAAAGAAGTAAAAATCTGGTTGTCTTCCAGGGCCTGCGGCAAACAGAGCAGATGACCGCGGTCAGCAATGAGAACATAAGAACATAAGATATGCCATATTGGGTCAGACCAAGGTCCATCAAGTCCAGTATCCTGTTTTCAACAGTGGCCAATCTAGGTCCTAAGTACCTAGCAGTTTCCCTAAAAGACACAGGTTGCTCAATGCTTGTATTGGGTCAAGCAGTGATATCCCGGGTCCCTTTTAATAATGGTTTATGTACCTTTCCTGTAGGAACTTGTCTAAACCTTTTTTAAACCCAGCTACACTAACAGCTTTTACTACATCCTCCGGTAACAAATTCCAGAGTTTGTTTACACGTTGAGTGAAAAAATATTTTCTCTTATTAGTCTTAAATAGTTTACCCTGTAGCTTCATCGCATGTCCCCTAGTCTTTTTATATTCTGATAATGTAAACAATCGATCTACGTTTACCCGTTCCACTCCATTCATTAATTTATAGACCTCTATCTTCTCCAAGACCAAGCAGGAAGTCAGTCCTCACATATGGGTGTCATCGGCACCGATGAAGCCCCAGCGGAGCATTTCCCCAGCTTTCTATGAAAGCCTTTGGGAATGCAGGCACGCATGCGCGGATCCCTTCCCGCCTAAAGGTGACAGCTTACCTCAGTCTCTCTTTTTCCGAGAAGCCCACTGGACGTGTGTCCTGTCATCCCGGATAAAAGTTTGATTTTTTTCGGCGATTCTCGCTATTTTTTCTTCCCTGTTCGACGCCGGTTCCCCTCCCGCCGGGTTCGATACACCGGTATCGAGCCCGATTCTTCTTTTTCGGTTTTTGCCCTTCGTGGCTGGCGTTCGTGCCCTTTTTTGATTTTTCCCAGGAAGGCCGGTCCTTTGACCTCGCAGGGACTCTTTTTTCCCCGATGGCTTCCAGCGGTTTCAAGAAGTGTGATCGGTGTAAGAAGTTAATGTCTCTCACCAACACACACGACTGCTGCCTTCGGTGCCTCGGTCCTGATCACGACCCTAAGACGTGTGGACCATGTGGGAAGATGTCTTCCAAGGCACTCCGAAGTCGCCAGCAGCAGAAGGAAAGGCTTTTCTCGGACTCAGCCTCCGGCCGGGCCCGTACCTCATCTGAGGCTTCAACATCTCGGGATTCGGATCCCGAGCACCGTCGAAGCTCCTCGGACAGGGGGTCCCCCGACCGGGAACGCAAGAGGAAGAAGCGGCTCGTGAGGGCGGCGTCGGTTGTGGTCCCTGGCCCCTCGAGGGCCAGGTCTAAGACCCCTGACCGTCGCCCCGGGCCCGTGAAACACGAGAAGCCTGCCAAAGTTCCTCGCATGGAGCCGGAGTCTGCTGGACACGTAAGCCCTGTGGTCCTCGAAGACTCTCCTCCCACAGAGCCGATGTCGGGCCCGGCACCGCCGGGGCCCGAGTCGGTGGCTGCTGCGTCTCCCGAGCTGAGTCTCAGGATGACAGCCTTGGAGAGCAGACTGTCTGCCTTCATCGAGCAGCAGCGGGCACTGATGGCCAGCCTGTCTGGCGCATCTGCCCCGACCACCGGGACATCGACATCGAAGTCGACCCTGGAGACCGAGCCGATAATCGAGTCCATCATGGCTCGAAGTCGACCTCGGTCGCGGTCTCCCTCGACCTCCTGTTCGGGACCGAGGGCGTTGACGCCAGTGCCTCCGGCGTCGGGGCAGGTGCTCCAGGGCCCCGCGGGGTCGGACCCTGACTCCTCGTCGAACGAGTCCGCCTGGGAGACGGAGGATGAGGAGTCCCCCAATACGTTCAAGACTCGGTGCGTCCCGTCGGACTCACCGCAGTCTGAGCCCCGGAGTAGATCCCCTCCGGAGGATACCCGGTTCTCGGAGTTTGTCCGGGATATGGCCACTGCCTTGGCTATCCCGGCGGACCCCGAGGAAGAGTCTCGAGCTGAAGAGCTCGAGGCCCTACAGTATGACTCTCCTCCGAAGGAGGCCTTTACTGTCCCGGTTCCTCTGATGCTGGAATGGCTCCTCTTCCGGATGTGGGAGGCACCGGCCTCGGCGCCGGTTCTCAGCAAGCGAGTCGATTCGATCTATCGACTCCGAAAGAGCCCTGGCTTTCAGAAGGCACAGCTACCACACCATTCCATGGTTGTGGAATCGGCCATGCATCACCTGAAGAGTCAAAAGATGCACTCTGTGGTGCCCCCCAGCAGGGAGGCACGGAACCTCGATGGCGTCGGTAGAAAGTGCTTCCAGGGCTCGATGCTTGCTTGCCGTGTCCAGTCATACCAACTGTACATGGGCATGTACTTGCGGGACCTGGCCAAGGAGTTGGCCGGGTTCTCTGCTGGTCTCTCCGGGGAACCATTGCAGAGATTCAAGACCTTGTCCTCGGGGATTCGGGACTGCTCGAAGTTCATGTCCCGCACCGCCTACGATGGCTTCGAGGCTTCGGCCCGAGTTGCGGCAGCCGGCATCGCGGCTCGACGCCAGGCATGGCTGCAGTCATCGGACCTCGAGCCATGGGTTCAGGACAAGTTGGTCGATGTCCCTTGCCGAGGTGAGAACCTTTTTCTCAAGCCCATGACCGAGAAGGCCGCTCAGCTCGAAACCGAGCATCTTACCCGGACAAGGCTGTCTAGGAAGACCTCTGCCCCTTCTCATAAGAAGAAGGGCTCGGGTAAAAAGCCCTTTTACCCGAGGAAGGGCACTGCCTACAAACAGTACCCTCAGTATCAGGCTGCCCAAGCTGCACCCCAGGGTAAGCAAGCCAAGGGGCAGGGTAATGGGTCCCGTAGGCAGAGGACCCCCAAGCCTCCGGCCCCTGCTCCCACTCAGCAGGGTGGGAGTTTTTGACTCCTTGAGCATAGTTTCTCCGTCCCTGCTATCCCAACCCTGCACAGGAGGTCGCCTCGCCCTCTTTGCCCACCAGTGGGCCCTCATCACCGGGGACAGTTGGGTGTTGGACATAGTCCACAGGGGCTATGCACTACATTTTCACCAACTGCCTCCACCATACTTTCCAGGGGAGCCTCCAAGGCCTTCCCTGCACACAGACCTTCTCCTTCAGGAACTTCAAGGTCTGTTGGTGGACAGGGCGGTGGAGCCTGTGCCTCCCCACTTGCAAGGTCACGGATTCTACTCCAGGTATTTCCTGGTACCCCAAAGAACCGGTGGTCTTCGACCCATTCTGGATCTCAGGAACCTCAACAAGTTCCTAGAGAAAGAAAAGTTCAAGATGCTTACTCTTGGGATACTTCTGCCCTACCTCCAGCAGGGAGATTGGCTATGCTCCTTAGATCTAAAGGATGCGTACACTCATATCCTCATTCATCCAGACCACAGACAGTACCTCAGGTTCCTTGTGGGAGGAAACCATCATCAGTACAGAGTACTACCTTTTGTCCTCACCTCCACTCCCAGGGTCTTTACCAAATGCCTGGCAGTGGTGGCGGCCTACCTGAGAAATCAGGGAATTTTTGTCTTCCCCTATCTGGACGACTGGCTCATCAGGGGTCAGACATGCCAGGAGGCCAGACAAGCCACCCTCAGAACTATTGCTCTTCTTCAAAGCCTAGGGTTTGTAATAAACTTCGCAAAGTCCACTTTGCTCCCCTCCCAGAATTTGGAGTTCATAGGAGCAAGGCTGGACTCTCTCCTGGCAAAGGCTTTCTTGCCAGTAAACAGAGCACAAAGATTAATAGCCGTGGCAAACCAGTTTCTCAACAGGTCACTAGTCTCCGCCAGACTCTGCCTGAGGCTTCTAGGCCACATGGCTTCGACAGTACATGTGACCCCCAATGCCAGGCTCCATATGAGGCCTGCACAGTGGTGCCTTCGGACTCAGTGGTCACAGGCCAAAGGCACCCTCAGGGACAGAGTAAGGGTGTCCAGACAATTTCTGAACTCCCTCAGCTGGTGGCTGCAACCACCCAATCTACTAAAAGGAATGCCCTTTCAGATTCCTGGGTACACGGTGGTACTGACCACCGACGCCTCCCTGCAGGGCTGGGGAGCTCATTGTCAGGACAAGTGCACCCAGGGCCTGTTGTCTCCTTGGGAGGCGGCACAGCAGATCAATCTCCTGGAACTCAGGGCTATTCGCCTAGCTCTCCAAGCTTTCTCTCCTGCCCTGGCTCATCAATCTGTCCTGGTTCAGACAGACAACCAGGTGGCCATGTTTTATGTGAACAAACAGGGCGGGACTGGGTCCATGCTCCTTTGTCGGGAAGCTCAAGACCTTTGTTCCTTTGCCCTAAAGCACAACATGCTCCTCAGGGCTGTCTACCTTCCAGGCCAACAGACCTACCTGGCCGACAGGTTGAACAGGATTCTGCAACCCCACGAGTGGCAGCTCCATCCCTTAGTAGTTCAGAAGATCTTCCTGAAATGGGGTCTCCCTTGGATAGATCTGTTTGCCAGTCCACTGAACAAACAGCTGCCCAAGTTCTGCTCCAGGCAACCACATCCTCTGCGAATAGCCGCAGATGCTTTTCTGATTCCATGGTCTCAGGGCCTCCTGTATGCGTTTCCTCCCACACACTTGGTGGCCTGAACTCTCTTCAAGATCCTTCAGGACAAGGCCTCGGTCCTGCTGGTGGCGCCCAGGTGGCCCAGACAGCCTTGGTTTCCACTTCTGCTTCAACTGGCGGTGGATCCCCCACTGCCTCTGGGGTTGCAACCCGACCTACTCTCTCAGGATCAGGGTTCCCTTCTGAACCCCAATCTCAAAGCTCTCAATTTGATGGCCTGGAGGCTGCAAGGGTAGTTTTGGCTCCCTGGGGACTACTTCCTGAAGTTGAGGAGGTTGTCCTAGCCTCGAGGAAACAGACCACTCTAAAAACCTATGCTCTCAAATGGAAAAGGTTTTCTGTGTGGGGCCAGCTACGTACAGAGGATCCTTTCTCCTGTACTGTACCAGTAGTGCTTCAGTATTTACTCCACTTATCCAATCAGGGTCTCGAGTCCAATTCTGTTCGGGTCCACCTCTCAGCTCTAGCAGCAAACCACTCACTGGTGGAAGGACTTTCTTTGTCGGTTCACCCCTTGGTGTCCCGCTTTCTCAGGGGCTTGCTTTTGCTCAAGCCTCCACTCTGTCCTCCTGCCCCTGAGTGGGAGTTGAATGTGGTCTTGCAGCAACTGACTCGCCCACCTTTTGAGCCGATGGCTACTTGTCCACTGCGCTTCCTATCCTGGAAGACTCTCTTCCTGATAGCCCTTACCTCGGCTAGGCGAGTGAGTGAGCTTCAGGCCCTGGTCTGTGACAGGCCTTACACCAGAATTTATAGGAATAGGACTCATCCAAAGTTCCTCCCAAAGGTTGTCTCCTCTTTCCACCTCAATCAGGAGGTGGTTCTTCCAACATTCTTCCCTAGGCCTCATGCAAGCCAGGCTGAAGCAGTTCTTCATACGCTGGACTGTAGGAGGGCCTTATCCTTCTACCTTGACTGTACGCAGGGGCATAGAAGGGCTACTCAGCTCTTCATTTCTTTTGACCCTAATAGTTTGGGGTTCGCTGTGTCCAAGCGTACCTTGTCCATCTGGGTGGCTGACTGTATCACCTGGGCTTACAGGCGGCTGACCTTCCTTTGCAGGGTCGGGTTACGGCCCACCATGTCAGGGCAATGGCTGCCTCAGTGGCTCATCTCCGCTCTGTGCCCTTGGTAGACATCTGCAGGGCTGCAACTTGGTCTTCAAGCCAGACTTTTGTGGCCCATTACTGTCTGGAGAGGGAGTCCCGTAGGGACAGTGCTTTTGGCCAAGCAGTACTCTGGAATCTCTTTGAGGTTTAGGCAACTCCTGCCCTCCTGCCCTCTGTTGGGCTACCGGTTGAGGTTGTGTCCTTGAAAAGCCTTTCTTTGCTGCTGAGACTAGAGGGAGTTCTCTTGTTTAGCCTGGGTTCCTCAGTAGCCCAGAGCTTGGGAGTCACCCATATGCGAGGACTGACTTCCTGCTTGGTCTTGGAGAAAGAGTAGTTACTCACCTGTAACAGGTGTTCTCCAGGAGCAGCAGGAATCAGTCCTCACAACCCTCCCTCCTCCCCTTGGAGTTGCAGTTGTACATAGTTTATTTTTCATTTTTGTGTGCTGTTCTTAGCTATGTCTTTTGACTGAGGTAAGCTGGCACCTTTAGGCGGGAAGGGAACCGCGCATGCGTGCCTGCATTCCCAAAGGCTTTCATAGAAAGCTGGGGAAATGCTCCGCTGGGGCTTCATCGGCGCCGATGACACCCATATGTGAGGACTGATTCCTGCTGCTCCTGGAGAACACCTGTTACAGGTGAGTAACTACTCTATATCTCCCCTCAGCCATCTCTTTTCCAGGTTGAAGAACCCTAACCTTTTTAGCCTCTCTTCATAGGGGTATCCTTCCATTCCCTTTACCATTTTGGTGGATCTTCTCTGTACCTTTTCTAATAACACTATATTCTTTTTAAGATACGGCGACCAGAATTGTACACAATACTCAAGGTGCTGTCGCACTATGGAACGATACAGAGGCATTATAATAGCCTTTGTTTTATTTTCCAATCTCCAGGAACAAGCAGGAATCTAGTCATCACATATGGGTATTGTCAGTACCGACGGAGCCTGGCGGGAACGCTCCCCAGCGTCCAATCAGAAAGCTTTTGGGAGCATCCCACAGCGCTTGCGTGCTGCCTTCCCGCCTTTCCCAACTGCCTCTCTCCAGTTCTTCTTTTTCCGCGGAGCCAGCAGGTTGTGTTCCTGTCACCGCAGACGAATTTCCTTATTTCTTTATTTCTCTTTGTGGTTGCGTCTGCTTTCCCCGACGCTCTACCGGTACCGCCGGTCTTTCTTTTCTATTCTTATAAAAAAAAAAAATATATATATATATATATATATGTTTTTTCCTTTTCTTCAGGTGCACCCGCCTTTTTGGGTCTTAGACCCAAAAACTTTCCTTAACATGGAAAAACCTACCTCAGGTTTTAAAAAGTGCACAAAATGTGGCGGTACCATTTCCGTCACCGACACCCATGAATGCTGTTTAAAATGTTTAGGTCCTGACCACTCCATCACAGATTGTGTGTCCTGTGCTATGATGTCTAAAAGAGGTCGACAGAACCGAGCTGCTAAGCTCAGTACCCTGTTTCCCTCTGATGCGGCTTCGGTGGCATCGACGTCTTCCAGGGCTTCCTCTTCTTCCTGTGGATCTCAGGTAACTAAACATAAATTCAGCCGGTCCTCAAAGGATAGATCTCCTTCTATGCATTGAGATGCCTCTGGCGTTGCCCTCGAGGATTCTGCACCGGCAAAATTACCCCGGCGGGAAGCTTCGGCTTCCAAAGCACCATCATCGGGGTTCCAGAATGTTCTCAATGGCTCGGCCTCGACAGATCTCCTGGTGCCATGCTCTGGGGTATCCACCGGTACCGACTTCCAGGCATTGGCAGCGTCTATGGACCAGAGAAGTCTGTCCATAGAACACAGTCTAGCGGCTTTCCTTGTGGCATCGACGCCCTTGGTACCGCGACAGACAATTCCACCGGTACTGGCACCGGCATCGGCATCGGTATCGGCACCGATAGCATCGGTGTCTGCTATGCCGGTACCCTGTCCTCCGATGCCCGCCGGTACCGATTCCCCGGTACCGGTTATTCCCGATACCGATTTTGCTCGGTACGGGTATCGGGCTCTGCAGGAGCATCCGGACAGACAATACTTCGATTCCTCAGAAGAATCTGAGGACTCTGAAAGTTCTGTCGATGCAGTGATGCTTCTTCCACAGGAGTCCTCCTCCCCTAAACGCAGGATGTCTCCTCCAGAGGACATGTCTTTCCAAGACTTCATCCGAGAGGTGGCTCGGGGCCTGTCTAGCACTGTGGCCCCTGAGACAGAGCCAAGGGCCAAGGAGTTGGATATTTTACAATATCCCAAAACTCCTAAGGAGGCAGATACCCTACCCATTCATGAGATTCTATATGATCTCATGTTGAGGATGTGGGAAACACCTCTTACCACCTCTCCTCATTCTCGTAGGTTAGATACTATGTATCATGTACCTCCTTGTCCTGGCTTCCATAAAACTCAGCTTCCTCACCACTCTATTGTGGTGGAATCTGCTATGAGAAGGATTAGAAGTGCAAGAAGACATGCCTCAAATCCTCCAGGACGTGAATGCAGAACTCTGGATGCTTTTGGACATAGAGTCTTTCAAGCTTCCATGCTTGCTGCAAGAATCAGTTCCTATAGTCTCTACATGGGAATGTTCCTAAAGGAAGTTACTGATCATCTACAGACTTTAAACCCTTTCATCTCTGAGGATAAAAGTCAGGAGTTTCTCACTTGGCTCAAACATGCCCAAGATGTCTCTAAATTCTCCAACCGTGCAGCCTTCGACTGCTTTGAATGTATAAGCAGAACCTCGGCTATTGCCATAGGTGCACGTAGAATTGCTTGGCTCCAAGCATCTGATTTAGAGCTCTGGGTACAAGATAAATTGGGAAATATCCCTTGTACTGGTGAGAACCTGTTTGGTAAAGATTGGCAAGAAAAAGCCAATGAAATGGATGCTGAAAATTCCACTTTGGATAGACTATCCAAGTCTACTGCTGATCCTGTTAGGAAAACGTTGTTCAAGAAAACACCTTTTTCTAAAAAGAAAAGATTTTATCCTGCTTATGGTCAGCAGGCATCTTCTGCGGGTCAGTTCTCAACCAAACGTCAGCAACCACCCAAACAGAAGAAAGCAAAGGTTGCTAGGCCTCAACCGGCCCAGTAGTCTCAGCCTCCTCAGGGCCTTTGACTTTCAGCTAGAGAACTTAGCCTTTCTGGCTCTGGAAGGACCAGAACCGTCCACCATTCCAGAAAGGTTATGCCATTTTGCTCCCAGATGGGGGCAAATAACAGCAGAGCTTTGGACACTCTCCATCATAAAAGAGGGGTACAAACTTCATTTTTCAAGCATGCCCCCTCCCACAATAGTGAAGCAGTTCAATTCTCCGACCTCTCTCATTGACCTGTTAGGTCAGGAGATTACCATCCTTTTTGCCCAAGGGGCAATAGAAGAAGTGCCTCTTCATCAACAGGGCACAGGGTTCTATTCCCCTTATTTTCTTATCCCAAAGAAAACAGGGGGATATGGACCTATCTTAGATCTCAGAGAATTGAACAAATTCCTTGTCAAGGAGAAATTCAAAATGGTTTCTCTCGGAGCTCTGCTTCCATACCTTCAGAATCAAGAATGGCTTTGTTCTCTAGATCTCAAGGATGCGTACACCCATGTTCTCATCCATCCAACCCACAGAAGGTTTCTTCGGTTCCTGTTTCAAGGCAGGCACTACCAACAAAGGTACCTTAATGATCTTCTTAGATATTTCAGCTGCCTTCGATACAGTGGACCATGCAATCCTCTTAACAAGACTAAAGAGCATCGGATTAACTGGCACCGTCCTAAAATGGTTTGAATCCTACCTAGTTGATAGACAGTTCCAAGTTAAAATTGGCCTAAACACTTCACGTCACATAGTAATCAAACAAGGCGTGCCGCAAGGATCTGCACTCTCTTCACTTCTTTTTAATTTGTTTATCCAACCAATCTGTCACATAATAGCAGATCATCAAATAGATTACACGATTTATGCGGATGATATCATGATTTACACTCCAATTGATATCAACTGCCCAGATTACAGCAAAATTTCAAACTGTATTACCAGCATTTCAAATTGGCTAACAAATAATAACCTTGCAATAAACCTGAACAAAACGGAAGCACTTATTGTAACTAGAAACACCAGCTTTATCCCTCCACCTTACATTACATGCAACAACACAAAGATTCCAGTTAAGGACGAAGTAAGATACCTCGGAATAACCCTCGATAAGAAGCTAAACCTGCGTTCTCATATAAGAAAAATTGTTAAAAACGCGTATTACAAAATGAAGATAATTAGACGACTTAAGCCTCTTATCTCTTATGATCACTTTCGAACAGTCTGTCAGGCACTCATTACTCCCATTCTGGATTTCTGCAACCCTATTTACAATGGACTGCCTAAGCATGCTCTCAAGCCACTTCAAATGGCACAAAATACAGCAGCTAGAATCATCAATGGATCCTCAAATTATGAACACATTACCCCCATCCTTAAAGAACTCCACTGGCTCCCAATAATCCTTCGCATAAAGTATAAATTAATCATAAATATATTCAAAATGAAACACAACAGTTCTGCAATCAGCCTTCATGCCCTCTTACTCCATGATATCAACAAAAGACCAAGAAGGTTATCCACTTCTAACACCCTCAGCACCCCAAAAAACTACTCTAAATCATGCAAATGTACCTCACAAAGAGCAATTTCTTTGGCCGCCCCTTTAATTTGGAACTCTCTCCCTCCTGATTTACGCTCACTGGATGATTTAAAAGACTTTCGTAAACAATTAAAAACTACACTTTTCATTGAACAATATGGATCAACAATTGACTAAATATATTATATTTATTTTAATTATTTTAACTAATTTGCCTTATTGTTAACCCTTGTTATTTTTCCTATATTACCATTGTACTGTTATGTTTATACTGTGTTTGTTTCCCTTGCCTATAACCTTTGTATTTCTTGTGACCGCTTTGATTGAAGAAAAGGCGGTATAGAAAACTTGTTAAATAAATAAATAAATAAAGGGTGTTCACAAAATGCATGGCTGTGGTAGCAGCATTTCTATGCACTCTGGGAATTTTTGTCTTCCCTTACTTGGATGACTGGCTCATTCGAGCTCCAACACAGTCAGAGGCCAAGACTTCTCTATCCTGCACAATGCATATCCTTCAGTATTTAGGGCTGGTAATAAACATCCCAAAATCCAGTCTAACTCCTACTCAGTCTCTAGAGTTCATAGGAACCTTGCTGGATACCACAAAGGCAAGGGCCTATCTTCCCCAAGCCCGTTGCCTTCGCTTGGTGCAATTAGCTCCTCAAGCAGTGCTAAAGCCCTTTTTAACTGCTCAAGAAATGTTACAGTTACTAGGCCACATGGCATCCACCGTGCATGTGGCACCATATGCTTGCCTTCACATGAGGGCAGCTCAGTGGACTTTATCCACCCAATGGACCCAGGCATCAGGTTGCCTGTCAGACAAAATAGCAAACACAACTCGCCTCATTTTGTCTCTCCAGTGGTGGAAGTCCACTCAAAATCTGTTGCTGGGGTCCCCCTTTCAGCAACCCCTGCCCCAAGCAACTCTTACAACAGATGCTTCTCCAATGGGTTGGGGAGCTCATCTGCAAGACCTCTCCACCCAGGGCACCTGGATTCCACAAGAGAGTTGTCTACATATCAATCTCTTGGAGCTCAGAGCAATCTTCCTTGCTCTACGAGTGTTCCACACACTGCTCAGCTACAAGACAGTCCTTATTCATACGAACAACCAAGTAGCCATGTTCTACGTGAACAAGCAGGGAGGAACAGGCTCTCTGTCGCTTTGCAACGAAGCTTTGCGACTGTGGGCACTCACCAGAGAGCATCAGATTCATCTTCTGGCAGTGTATCTTCCAGGCGTTCAAAACTCTTGGGCAGACAGACTCAGTCGAGTTCTCCTTCCACACGAGTGGTCTCTGCATGCAGACCAGGTGGCCAGGATTTTTCAACTTTGGGGAACCCCGGACATAGACCCCTTTGCAAGTCCGTGGAATGCCAAACTTCCCCGGTTCTGTTCCAGAACTCCGGCTCAGGGAGCTCAGGCAAAGGATGCTTTCCTCCTTCACTGGGGTCAAGACTTCCTGTATGCCTTTCCATCCATTCCCCTAATTCCCAAAACCCTTTTCAAGCTTCAGAGAGACAGAGGCCACATGATTCTCATAGCACCACATTGGCCACGGCAAGTGTGGTACCCTCTGCTTCTGCATCTCTCTCAAGCTCCCTCCCTGGAGTTAGGGTCTGCTCCAGATCTCCTATCTCAGGAGAACGGAATGTTATGGCATCCCAATCCCCAGTCTCTGCCTCTCAGGGCTTGGTTGCTGAAGGCTTAGAATTCCAAGATCTTCATCTTTCTCAGCAAGTGAAAGATGTTCTTTATGCTTCCAGAAAACCTTCCACTAGATGTTCTTATGCTTTCAAGTGGAAGAGATTTACTATTTGGTGTTCTGAAAAGGGTCTTAACCCCCTTGCCATACCTCTGGAATCTTTGCTGGAGTATCTCCTCCATTTGTCTAATGTAGGCTTTAAAACAAATTCAGTAAGAGTCCATTTAAGTGCTATTGCAGCTTCCCTTAAGCCTCTAAATGGACAACCTATTTCCTCTCATCCTCTTATAGCAAGATTCATGAGAGGCCTCCTTCTAACTAAGCCTCCCATTAGACCACCTCCGGTGGCATGGGACTTGAACCTGGTTCTTGGGCAGCTCATGAAGCCACCTTTCGAACCCTTAGCTACTACCTCCTTGAAATTCCTTTCTTGGAAGGTTATCTTTCTCATTGCAATCACATCAGCACGCCGCATTAGTGAATTGCAGGCACTAGTAGCTAATCCACCTTATACAAGGTTCCATCATGAAAAGGTAGTTCTTAGGACTCATCCACACTTTATGCCTAAAGTGGTCTCGCCTTTTCACCTCAACCAGGAGGTTTACCTACCTGTCTTTTTTCCAGGACCTCATGCATCAAATGCAGAGAGGAATCTTCATACCCTGGACTGTAAAAGAGCTCTAGCTTTTTACTTACAAAGGACACAGCAACATAGAAATTCCTCTCAACTCTTTGTTGCTTTTGACCCTTCTCATTTGGGGCTTCCAGTCTCCAAGAGAACACTATCTAACTGGATTGCTCAGTGTATTTCTTTCGCCTATCAGAGTAAGAACCTTTCTCTGGAGGGCCATGTCACAGCTCACAATGTGAGAGCCATGGCAGCCTCATTGGCTCATCTGAACTCTGTGTCTATTGACGACATCTGTCGAGCAGCCACTTGGGCCTCTGTTCATACCTTCACAGCCCATTACTGCTTGGACAAGGACTCCCACTGGGATGCCTTGTTTGGTCAGGCTGTTCTCAAACACCTGTTCCATACCTAATCAACTCTTACCCACCATCCCTGGTAGGATGCCAGAGATCCATGGGGGGAAGTGGAGCCCTTCTCGGGGACATACAACTTCTGGGGTCTCTCCCTGGCACCTAAAGCTAGGGAGTCCCCATATGTGATGACTAGATTCCTGCTTGTTCCTGGAGATAGCATAGTTATTCACCTGTAACAGGTGATCTCCGGGAACAGCAGGAATTTAGTCCTCACAACCAACCCACCTTCCCTAGGAGTTGTATCTCTATCTCTTTCCTTTCCCTCTCTCTCTCTTTGTCTCAGCTTTAAAACTCAACTGGAGAGAGGCAGATGGGAAGGGCGGGAAGGAAGCAGGCAGGCGCTGTGGGATGCTCCCAAAACCTTTCTGATTGGACGCTGGGGAGCGTTCCCGCGCAGGCTCCGTCGGTACCAACGATACCCATATGTGAGGACTAAATTCCTGCTGTACCCGGAGATCACCTGTTACAGGTGAGTAACTATGCTTTCCTTTCCTTATGATACCTAGCATTCTGTTTGCTCTCTTGGCCACCGCTGCACACTGGGTGGAGGGTTTTAACATGTTATCCACGATGACGCCTACATCTTTTTCCTGGGTGGTGGTTCCTAATGTGTCACCTTGCAACGTGTAACCATAGTTTGGGTTGTTCTTTCCTAGGTGCATAACTTTGCACTTGTCCACACTAAATTTCATCTGCCATTTGGATGCCCAGTCTTCCAATTTATCAAGATCCTCTTGCAATTTTCCACAATCCTCATGGATTTTAACAACTTTAAATAGTTTCGTGTCATCTGCAAATTTGATAACCTTACTCATTATTCCCTTTTCCAGGTCATTTATGAATATGTCAAAAAGCACAGATCCCTGGGGTATTCCACTATTCACCTTTTTCTATTGGGAAAATTGGCCATTTAGCCCTACCCTCTGCTTTCTATCTTTTAATCTGTTCCGGATCCACAATAGTACACTGCCTCCTATCCCATGACTTTTTAGTTTTGCCAAAGGTTTCTGATGAGGGACCTTGTCAAAGGCTTTCTGAAAGTCCAGATACACTATATCAACCAACTCACCTTTGTCTACCTGTTTATTCACACCTTCAAAAACATAATAGATTAGTAAGACAAGATCTTCCTTGTCTAAAGCAATGTTGGCTGTCTCCCATTAAGCCATGACTATCTATATGTTCACTAATTTTGTTCTTTATGATGGTTTCTACCATTTTTCCCGGTACTGATGTCAGGCTCACCGGTCTATAGTTTCCCGGATCACCCCTGGAACCCTTTTTAATAATTGGCATTACATTGGCTATCCTCCATTCTTCAGGTATTACAGATGATTTTAATGATAGTTCACAGATTACTAATAGCAGGTCTGCAATCTCATATTTCAGTTCTTTCAACACCCTTGGATGTATACCATCCGGTCCAGGTGATTTGCTACTCTTCAGTTTATCAAATAATTGTAATATGTCTTCCCGGTGTATCGATATTTCTTTCAATTCTTCTGCAGTATCTCCTTTAAATACCACTTCAGTCATGGGTAACATCCCTACATCTTCCTCAGTAAAGATTGAAGCTAAGAATTCATTCAGTCTCTCCGCTATAGCCCTGTCCCCTCTTACTGCCCCTTTTACCCCTCTATCATCTAATGGTCCAACTGACTCTCTCACAGGTTTTTTTGCTACAAATGTACTTGGAAAGGTCTTTATTATGCATTTTTGCTTCTACAGCAAGTTTCTTCTCAAATTCTCTCTTTGCCTGCCTTATCAATGCCTTGCATTTAACTTGCCAGTGCTTGTGCTGTTTCCCGTTTTCGTCATTTGGCCTTTTTTTCCATTTCCTGAAAGATGCTATTTTGGCAACAGCAGCCTCTCTTACCTCACCTTTAAACCATGCTAGCAGGTTTTTGGACTTCCTTCCACTTTTCTTAAAGCGTGGAATACAGCTGGTCTGGGCTTCCAAGATAGTATTTTTAAACACCACCCAAGCTTGATGTAAGTCTTTAACCTTTGCAACTGCTCCTTTTAGTTTTTTCTTAACTATTTTCCTCATTTTATTATAGTCTCCCTTTTGAAAGGTAAAAGTTAGTATGGTAATGATTTCCTTACCATTCCTCCTCCATTAATTAAATCAAACGCAATCATGCTATGATCACTATTGCCAAGTGAACCTCCATATAGGCTGTCCCAAAAGACCTTCATTTAGATTTATTACTTGCTTTTTGCAAATCTGAACTCAAGATGAGTTAAATATCTCACTACCAGAGTTATTTCCCTGCCCAAGGTGGCTTACAAATTAGTTGTACTTGATAAAAGGGAAGATGAAGCAACCTGTCCAAAGTCGCAAAAAATGTCAATAGGAGGAGTGAGAATTGAATCCTGGTTTAAAACTTTTATTTATTTTATTTATTTAACGTTTTTTATATGCATTTTCTTATATCAGTGTTTACATTGAACTAACATTTTACATTTTTACAAGGAACAGAAACATAACAACATAAAAGATTAAAGATAAGTCAGATAACAGGTCAGGTAGAACCTTTAACCTATAATACAGGATTATTTATACTAGCTGTGCAATGTAGTAGCATACATATATTATATTGGGAGTAGAGTGTGTCAGACTTCTTCTTTAAAGAAGGCTTTAACTCCTGAGCTATTCCTCCACGCCCAAAGCATATCATGAGCTCTACTGTCCTGCAGAAGACTAGCGGTGCACTGTGCTTGGGCTGATGAATCACGACCCAGCACCGCCTTGCAGAGAGCCAGCAGTGTACAGCTGCATGGAATGCTCTTGAGGGTTTGGAGAAAATCCCAACACGGGGACAGCAGTACACAACTAAATAAGTTGTTCTTTATGCTTCTGATCATTTCACAGAGATATATCTTCAGAGAATGTTCCTTGTGCAGACAAATTTATTTTCTGCACTGTAACTCATTCTAAAGTTGCACTTACTGTGCTACCTCCAGTCCTTCACTTCTTTAGTCAAACTGATTTCTTTCATCTGCATAATGAAATATTTACGGCCGAGAATTTGTAAAAAATGTTATATAAAATAAATGTGGATCGGGACTTCCGGTGACGTCACGGAGCTAATGGCAGCCTAAACGCCTAGCTCCGTCCGAATCCCGAGAGTAGTGGTTTCTGTGGTGGTTCCCCCAGTGCTAAAGTGGACGGCAAGCGAGCAGATAGCAGCCGGATGGCGGCAAAGAAGAAATTGGAGGGCTTTCAGTCTCCTTATGTGCGCCGGGAGCTGATGGCGGCGGCAGCGGCGAATGCGGCCTGCTCCGAAGGGGGAGCGCGTGGCAGGAGCTCTGGCGAGGACGGTGGCACAGATACGGAGGGGGTTGAGTATGTACCCCTTCGCCGCTGGTTGCAGGAGTTTAAGATGGAGATGAGGACGGAGATTAAGGGGATGCGGAAGGAGGTAAAGGACACACTGCAGGCTATTCGGCAGGAGATGAGTAGTCTGGGCGGCCGCGTGAAGGACTTGGAGAGCCACGTGGAGGAGGCGGTGCGGGAGCTGCATGGAGTGGTGTCAGTGCAGGAAACTCTCCAGAGCCAGCAAAATGAGCTGCTTGAGAAGCTTGAGGAGCTGGAGGATCGCGCTAGGAGAAATAACCTGCGGATCCGGGGGGTGCCTGAGGATACGGCAGCCAGGGACTGTGTGGCAGTAGTCCAGAAACTCTGTGGCCATATTTTGCAGCGGAGGGATGTTGCTGGTGTGAGTGCAGAGCAAATAGGAGTGGAGAGAGCCCATCGAAGCCTGGGCCCCCGGCGGGAAAAACAAGCACGGGACATCATAGCCTGTATGAGTAGCTTCCCGATGAAGGAGCAGATACTGAGTGTGGCCCGGAAGTTTGGGCGAATCGCCTGGGAAGGCCATGAAATTGAAGTCTTTAATGACTTGTCTAAAGGTACGCTGGACAGACGACGGGCGATGAGAGAAGTCACGGCGTATTTGAGAGGACAGAATTTGCGATATCGGTGGCTGTTTCCGTTTGGGGACCTGCTCTCTGTGAATGGAGTCAACCGGAAAGTGAAAACTGTGGAAGAAGCGTGGTCTACCCTTCGTGAGGGGTTCCCTGATATGGGAGAGATGGAGCGTCAGCGGAAGGGCCCAGCGGGGCCGAGCAAGCAGCAGAGGCCCGCCAGCGCCCAATGGCAGCGGGTCGGAGAGCGCGGGAAGCAGTTACAGCGGCTGTCCAGGGAGCGACGGAGGACGGTTTCGGAGACCGATACTTGAGACAGAAGACGGGCCTGGAGTAGGCCGGCTGCAAGTATTGTTCTGAGGGGGGATGTTAGAGATCCCTTCTTAGGGTTTGGACACTGGACTCATAGGGCTTATGGGGGAGGGGGAGGCCGGGGAGGTGGAGTGGAGAGCGGTGGGGGGAGGGGTTGGTGGGCCTGTGGGATAAGTTGATACTGCTTGCTATTTACTGTATGTTGTATGGGTGGTGGGGGGAAGGGAGTGGATGGCATTGGGGGGATGAGGTAGGACGGGATGGGACGGGACGTCCGGGAGGGTAAGTAGAAGTAGTGGTGGAGGAGGGGGAGGGGGGAGGGTGGGGGGAGGGAAGGGGGGGTAGAACACAAGGGGGGCTGTGGTGGGGGGGCGCTGTATGTTATAGATGGTGCGGATAGGGACTATCAATGTGAAAAGGTTGAACTCTCCCACTAAGCGGGGGTTATTCTATCGGGAGGTGGTGCGGGATCAGTGGGATGTGGTCCTGATACAAGAGACTCACTTGAGGGCGGGGGAGGTGTGGCGGATGCGGCACCGACAGTACCCATACCAGTTCTTTTCATGTAATAAGGAGGGTGGCAGGAAGGGGGGCGTAGCCATTTTGATTCGGGAGGGGTGTGGGCTTAAGGTGGAAGGGTCCTTTAAAGATGAGGGGGGGAGAGTGGTGGGGATTACGGGGAAGTTGGGGGGGGGGAGGATATAGTGGTGGTGGCGGTTTATGGCCCTAATGGGTAGCAAGGGGGGTTTTGGCGGACAGTGGGGCGCCTTATTGAAGGGGCAGGGAATGGGAAGATTTTGGTGGGTGGGGATTTTAATTTGGTGTTGGACCCGCGGGTAGATCGGCAGCCGAGGAGGGGGTATGGGGGGAAGAAAGATAGGGTTGAGCTACGTAAGATGATGGGGCAACTTAATCTGATGGATATGTGGAGGGCCCTGAATCTGCGGGGGGCGGAGTATACTTTTCATTCAGCTCCGCATGACAACTGGAGTCGGATTGATCTATTGCTGTTGGATAAGAATTGGATGAAGGAAGTAAAAGAGGGGGGGCATTCATCCGGTGGGGTGGTCGGATCATAGGGCAGTAGTGGTGACTCTTAACAGTCCGCTGAAGGGTGGGGGGGTGTTTTGGAGGCTGAATGATAGTCTACTTAGGGACGGGGCGGTGGTAGCTGACGTTTGGGAGGCTATCAAGGAGTATTTGCGTTTTAATGACACAGGGGACGTGAAGGAGGTAGTGGTTTGGGAAGGATTGAAGGCGGTGGTGCGGGGGAGATTTGTTATGTGGGGGGCGAGGAGGAAGCGGGAGAGGGGAAGACGGGAGGATGCCCTGCGGACGGAGTTGAAGGTGGTGGAGGCCCGCTATCAGAGTTCAGGGGCTCGGAAGGATAGGGGGGAGATGGAGAGAGTGCGAGATGAATTGCGGGCGGTGCAGACGGAGAAGGTGGCACATATCTTCCAAAGGGTAAGACAGGTGCAGTATGAGTTTGGGAATAAGGCAGGCCGATTGCTGGCACGGAAACTGCGGCAGCAAAAAGGGGCAGCGACCATATATCAGATAGAGGGGCAGGATGGGAGGATGCGTAGGGGGGACGTCGCCATACAGGAGCGGTTTAAGGAATACTACCAGGAGCTCTATCGGGAGATTGAAAGGGTGAGGGAGGGGGGATAGAGGAGTATCTAGGGGGCATAACTATGCCGGCATTATCAGCGGGAGCTGTGGAGGAGATGGAGGAAGAGATTTCCAAGGAGGAATTGGAGAGGGCGGTGAAGGGTTTGGTGGCAGGGAAGTCGCCGGGTTTAGATGGGTTAACTGGGTCATTTTATAAGGTTTTTTGGGGGGAGGTTGGGGATTTGTTGAGGAGGGTGTTCAATGGGGTCCTAGGGGAGGGGGGGGGGACTTTCCACGGATATGTTGAGAGCAGGGATCACAGTCTTGTTAAAACCAGGGAAAGACCCCGGACGATGTAGTTCATATAGACCTATTTCTCTCTTAAATGTGGATGTTAAATTGCTGGCAAAAATTTTGGCAGGGAGATTGGCCGGGTGGATGCCCGGGATCGTCCAGGTGGATCAAGCGGGGTTCATTGCTGGGCAGCAAGCCGCCGATAATATCAAGCGGGCCATAGGAGTGATCTGGGAAGCTCGGCAGGAGCAGGAGGACCTTCTCTTGATGTCTATCGATGCTGAGAAGGCCTTCGATAGAGTTCACTGGGGGTTCTTAATGCAGGTAATGAGGAAAGTGGGGTGTGGGCCGCGGTTTCTGGCGTGGGTGGGAGCTTTATATCAAGGCCCTAGGGCACGGGTAAAAGTTAATGGGCGGTACTCCCGGGATTTTGCTTTGGGTCGTGGGACATGCCAAGGGTGCCCGTTGTCACCATTGCTTTTCGCGTTGGTGGTGGAGCCGTTGGCGGAAAGTATCCGGCGGAATGCTCGGATACGCGGGTTGTGTCGCGGGGAATGGGAGCATAAGATTTCATTGTATGCTGATGACATCTTGCTATTTCTCGGCTCTCCACTGGCTTCCATGCCGGAGGTGATGAGGGAGGTGGAACGGTATGGGGCCATCTCCGGTTTTAAGATGAATGTGGACAAAACCGAGGTGCTGAAGATAAAGATGGATGCGGCGGAGGAGGGGCGGTTGAGGAGTATGTTTCCGCTGCACTGGGTACAGGGGTCTCTGGGGTATCTGGGTGTGCAGATCACGGATCGGTATGAGACTTTGTTCTCTGCTAATTACCCACGGCTCTTTCGCCGTATAAACAGTGATCTAGCGGGCTGGATGCGAATGGAGATCTCCTGGCTGGGGAGAATTGCGGCCATTAAAATGAATGTCCTGCCCCGTCTACTTTATCTTTTTCATGCACTGCCGGTGGAGATACCGGAGGGGATGATGCGGGGCCTCCAACGGCGAGTATTTAGTTATATCTGGAAGAGGAAACCCCCGAGGGTGGCGAGAGCGGTGATGTACTCCCCTAAGGAGGAGGGGGGTTTGGGAGTGCCGGATTTGCGGGCTTATTACTGGGCGGCCCAACTTGCTCATGCACTGGGATGGCGGGAGGGGGGAGAGGAACGCCCCTGGGTTCACTTGGAGAAAGGGAGGGTTAGAGGGGGGCGCATAGATGCCTGGTTATGGGCGCCGCGGGGGGTGAGGGGAGACCTGGGGCAGGGCTCTCCCGGGATGTGCCAGGTGGTTCGGATATGGGATAAGGCTAGGGGATCAGATATAGCTCGGCAGGGAATGGCGTTCTCGCTTATGACTCCGTGGAGAGGGTGGAAAGAGTTTCGACCGGGCTGGGAAGGGGGGCGGTTTGACCAGTGGACTAGGAAAGGATTGGGGTGTAGCTTTCCACTCGTGGAGGAGGGGGTGGTACGGAGTTTTGAGGAGGTGCAAAGGGAATTCAAGCTGGATCGGGGGGACAGATATGCTTATGTACAAATTCGGGCGTATCTCAGGAAAGTGGGGGGGCTAGTTGGGCTTGGGGCGGAGATCTCCGGGTTGGAGGCTCTGTGGTATGGGAAGAGTGGCTCCCAGGGTATGGTGTCAGGTTTATATAAGGCGCTTACAGGGGGTGAGGGCGGGAAGCATAATTATATGGTGCAATGGGAGAGGGATTTGGGTAGAACTCTTTCTGTGGTGGAATGGAAGCAGGTGTGGGATCAGATCAAGCGGGGCCTGAGCTCTAGTGGGGCCAGGGAAAACAGTTATAAAGTTCTGTTGCGCTGGTATTATACACCTGCGCGCTTGCATCGGATATGCCAGGAGGTCTCTCCCCTTTGTTGGCGGGGATGTGGGGAGATAGGGACGTTTTGGCATATCTGGTGGGGCTGTGCGAAGGTCCAGCAGTACTGGCTCTGGATTATAGGGTGGATACAGGAGAAGTTAGGGATCGGAGTGGGAATGGAGCCCACTATACTGTTGCTGTCTTTCTGGGGGGAGGGAGGTAGAGGGCGGGGGGGTAAGATGGTCCTGGCCTGTTTGAGTGCGGCTCGGTGTGCGATCACTGCCACCTGGAAACAAAGGGAGATGCCCTCGGTGGAGCAGTTTGAGGGACGCCTTAGGATGATAGTTCTTATGGAAAAGTTAACAGCAGCACGTAGGCAACGTTTGGGTGGGTTTGAAGGAAGGTGGGGTGCCTTGCAACGTGTTCTGGGGGGGGGAGGGAGGGGAGGAGGGGTAGGGATAGGGGGGACTAAAGGGGGGGAGTATGGCGAGTGGGGGGGTAACAATGGGGGAGGGGAGTGAGCTGGAGGGGGCTGGGGCGTGTGGGAGTTGGGGAGGTTGGAGGGAAGGGGGGAAGTAGGGTTGGTGGAGGCTATTGGAGGGGGAGGGGTGGGGGTGGGAGGGTGGGTTGGGTAATGGTACCCTCTCTGGGGGGGTATCTGGGTTAAATAAAACTGACAAATCCGAGGGTGGAGGGAACGAAGAGCTTGTGGTTGCCCTGGGTATAATTACATGGTGGGGGATGAGAAGTCCGGGAGGGACGGTGATAAGGGCATAGAGATTGTCTTAAGCTGTTGTGCATACTGTAATGTGGATTGCTGTTGGGGGTTTGCTCATGTTGCTGTTAGTTATTCATTGTTTAGAAGCACCATGGTTTTGCTATCAGTGTTTGGTTGTGTGCTGGATTTGTTATCAATAAAAAGTTAAAAATAAAATAAAAAAATAAATAAATAAAAATAAATAAATAAATAAATAAATGTGGATCAGCTTTCTTTTATCTCGTGTGCATGTTTCCTGGTGCATAGAGCAACTCCATGGAAAAGGAACTGAATGCAAGGATGTAGATGATCTCTGGCTTTGTAAAGGAAACCAATGTGACACATTATTGCACACAAATCAGGCTGCAGTATTTCCACCAGTATGAGATAAGGTAGTAGTCAAAAGATAGGAATGCAGGGTATGCTAGTCTCCTGGCTGCAGATGAGGCTCAGTATACAGGGTATATGTGTAATCCAATTATCTTCAGGAACAAGCAGGAAAGCAGTCTTCACATATGGGCAACGTTGGTACCGACAGAGCCCGCGTGGGAACATCACCCAGTGTCCAATAGGAAAGCCTTTGGGAGCAGTCCCCAGTGCCTGCGCATCTGCCTTCCCAACTCCTCTCCTCAGTTCTTCATTTTCCACGGAGCCAGCAGGTTGTACATTCCTGTCACTGCCGAAAAACCTTTCTTTTTTGGTTTAATACTGTGCTCTGCCTTTCCATCAGCGCCAATTCCGTCAGTCTGACACCAGCCCCAATATTCTTTTCATTTAACATCAACATTTTTTCTTTTTTTTTTCTGCAGTGTTCCCCGCCAACTAGGCCTTTGGCCTACATTTTTCTCTTCATTCCTGAAGAGAACATCAAACATAGAAAAACCCGTCAGTGGTTTTAAAAAATGTATCAAATGTGCCGGTACAATATCAGTCATGGATAAACATGACCGGTGTTTAAAATATTTCGAGCCCAACCATTTACCAAAGTCTTGTCCTTTGTGCCAACAAATGACAAAGAGAGGCCTACAGAATAGAGCCAGACAGTATGATTCGCTATTCGGCCCAGACTCGATTTCAGTGGCTTTCACATCATTGAGGACATCGATCTCCTCACATGGGTCTCAGGTCTCATCAAAGTCCAAACATAAGAGTAACCTCTAAGACATTGGCATCGAAGACCAATACCGAGTCAACAGGAAAGTCCCACCATCGGCATCGACACACACTGAAAGGTGCTTCTGATGCAGACTGGCCAGCCAAACAGCCCCGGCAGGAGGTCCTGTCCTCCAAAGCACAAAAGGGGCTCCGGGACGCCCCTGAGGAATCAACCTCTGGAGAACTACCGATTCTGTGTTCTGGGATGGTGGCTCAAAGCCCTGTAGGTGACTCCACCCAGTCATTGGCCATCTCCCTGGACCAGCGCATGCTAACTCTCGAGAGGAGTTTGGCTGCATTCCTGGCAGCCTCGGTACCAAAGGTATCAACAGCTCCAGCACTGCAAGCTTTGGCACTTTGCCTACAGCCAACAGTATCAGTCCCAAAGCCAGCCCTTGAGCCTACATCGATGGACCTCTTGTGACCGATGCCTCAGTTGGAACTGACCAACACCACCGGTATCCAACAGGCTGACACAGCTATAGCTACTGATGGACCGAACTCGGAGCATCGGTATCGGCATCGACCCTCGGCATCAATGAAGTAACAGGGTAAAAAGCAAGACCGCTGATACTTTGACTTCTTGTCAGACTCTGACTCTACTTCTTTATTTATTTATTTATACTTTTCTTCTATACCACCCCTTCCAGAGATCAAGGGTGGTTTACAGATAACAAGTGAACAACTTTTACAATGAATAGCAGTTATAACTATTTACAAACAACTTTTACATGAAACTGTGGTATTAACTATTTACAATGAACATATTGTACAAACAACCTTGTGTCAATCTTTGTAATTACATAATTAAAAACAGGAGTCGGTCTCTTCACTTCTTCTGATTCTGAAGAGGAATCTCAGGATTCCCAAGACTTTCTAGACATTCTATTGGACCCGTCTCCTCCTCAAAAATGGTGTTGGTCCCGAGGCATGCCTTTCCAAGAATTCATGCAGATCACCATGGCCTTGGAGAAGGAACAGAGGGCAGAGGAACTCGAGATCCTCCAATACCCTCCTATGCCTAAAGAGGCTGCTACTTTACCAGTGCATCGTATCTTACAGCATCTTATGCTCCACATGTGGGAGGCTCCTCTCATGGTTCTGCCAATCAGCAAAAGGCTCGATACCATGTACTGAGCTCCAGAGTGCCCAGGCTTTCAGAAGCCTCAACTCCCCCACCACTCAATGGTGGTGGAATCGGCCATGTGCTGAATAAAGAGTTCAAAGAATCACTCCTCTGTGCCTCCAGGTAGAGACTCAAGGACACCCTATGCCTTTGTGTGTTGATGTTTTCCGGCATGCATGCTGACTTCAAGGATTACCTCCTATGTGCTATACATGGGGTATGTTCCTGAAGGATGTCACCAGGGATTTGGAGACATGTCCACGTCCTCTGTGGAGTATCCAGAAGAGACCACATAACTCCCATCCTGAAAGACCTACACTGGCTACCGATCAACTGCAGGCTCACATACAAGGCACTACTCCTGACCTTCAAAGCCATCAATGATATCCTCCTCATCCCTCACGGCCCTCCTCACCCCCACCCCCAACAACAGATCAAGAAGGACAGTAGCCACCAACACACTGGTAATCCCCATGGAAAATACAAAATGTGCGCAAGCAACTAGGAACAGAGCCTTCGCGTTCTATGCCTGAAAGTGCTGGAACAGCCTCCCACCCAATATCAGATCGATCAGGGACCTCACCCAATTCAGGAAAGCCCTCAAGCATCACCTATTCCTTCTACACTTCTCGCGATCTAACGGTACCTCCCCACCTCCCACACCCCAAACCACACCAGCAGCCCCCCTCACACATCACATGCAAACTAGGACAACTCTAGACTCCTACCCAACCACCGGATAGGTCAACGATGTCAATCAAATGTATATAGAACAAATCTGTGATACTAACTTAATTTGAATATGTACCAAGACCATAAACTGTAACAATGACATATGTAAATGTATATATTCTAAGACTTGTACTGTAAATAACCGATAAGATCCAGACCTAACCATGCAGTTATAAAGTATGGCGCAATGGTCTATTTTATTTATGTATTTATTTATTTATTTACATTTCTTATATACCGCGCTATTGAAATCAGTGCGGTTCACAGTGAACAGAACAATGCTACAATGCGACAACGACACAATGCGCTTACAGAGAACAGGGTAATAGCTTAGAGGAGAACTTGGGGGAAACTATATACAGTTAATTTTACAGAGCTACAGAGTATTCATAGTTGGTTTGATGGTGTAGAAAATCTGTATCAGAGGTGAGCAGATTAACCATTCTCCCGTTGAGTCAGATTGTTGGAACAGATAGAACGGGGGGTCAGGGGCACTTTCCATGTTTTCCAGGGCTAGATTCAGGATAGTGGATTTGGAACAGATGATATTTTAGCGCTTTTCTGAATAAGGTAAGGTTCATGATGGCCCGGATTCCGGTGGGAAGGGCATTCCAGGATATTGGTGCATAGATCGAAAAAGCCCTATTAGCAGTCATCTTCGTGCATTTTACATTTATCTTAGGGACTTCTAAAGTGTTTAGCATAGCAGATCTTCTTGCTCTGATGTCAGGAATGTTATTGATCAATCTACAGATAGGTGTGGGAGGCTGGTTTCTCAAGGCTTTAAAGGTAAGGATAAGTGCCTTGTAATGGATTCGGGCCTGTAGTGGCAGCCAGTGGATTTCCTTCAGCACAGGCGTTATGTGTTCTGATCTTGGTACACCTGCAAGCACTCTAGCAGCCGAGTTCATTGCAAGCCGGAGCGGATTTAGTATTGCTTGTGGGAGCCCATGGAGAATGATGTTGGCGAAGTCTAGGTGTGGGATGACAAGGACTTGGAAAATAGTCCGATAATCAGTGAAGTCGAGTAGTGGTCGAAGATGGCGTAAGGTTCGTATCTTATGGTATACTGCTCTTGTGACATTTTTTACATGTGCTGCCATGTCAAGGCGCTAATCTAGGGTGATGCCTAGATAGCGAATTGTGGATTTTGTTTTGAGTTCGGCCTTATTAACTTGGAGAGACGGTGGTGGGATGAACTTCTGGTTTCTTGTGACGAAAAGAACGTCGGTTTTGCTGTGATTGATACGGAGGTTTTGTGTGAGAAGCCAATCTGACACTGCTTCAAAACATCTGATAATGGGAGAGAAGTCAGGCTGGTTGATCGTGAATGGGAGGTATAGCAGGATGTCATCTGCATAGGCGAGGCATTGTACGTTTAAAGAGCGAATCAGGGTGCAGATGGGCTGCATATAGATGTTAAATAACAATGCAGATAAGGATGATCCCTGGGGTACCCCTTGCTTCTGTAGGAACGGCACGGAGGTAGAGGTACCTGTCTTGACCTGTTGCCATCTATTAGTCAGATAAGATTCGCACCATTGTAGAGCAGTGCCTTGAATTCCTTTTTCTTGGAGACGTTGTAGTAATATCCCATGATTAACAGAATCTAAGGCGGCAGCAACATCCATGAAGATGAGGATGAAACCTTGGTTTATGTTGTCGATTCCTGTGATTAGATTGTTGAGGAGGGTTGTTAGGATGGTGTCGACACCGTGTGCCTCCCTGAAGCCATGTTGAGAAGGATCGAGAGGTGCCTCAGCATCAACGTGCTGTTGAATCTGCCGCTGGACAACTTTCTCAATGATTTTGGCAAGCAGGGGGATACTCGAGATTGGCCTGTAGGAATCGACTTTGGCTGGGTCAAGCCTACTATTCTTTAGCAGTGGCCGGATTGATGTGTGTTTAAGGCTCTGTGGGAAAGAGCCTGTTAATAGTGATTGGTTCAGGATTTTGCACAGTGTGTTACTTAGTTCACAGCGTAATTCTTTTATCCAGCTAGCTGGACATGGGTCATTGGGTGCCGTAGTAAGGTTGATGGAGATGATAATGTCTTTGATTTCTTTGCTGGATACTTCACAGAATTTGAGCAATGGCGTTGGCTGTGGCTTCATGTATATACTGGTAAGATTGGCGGAGGCCGAGTTTGTACTAGTCTGAATCATCTTCGATTGTAGGTAGTCAGAGTAGTCCTGGGGTTGAGGCATGGGTGGATGTGCTAATGCTGGATCGTCTGTTAGTGATTTCACGATTCTGAAGAGGTCATGTGATTTATTTAATGATCGCCTTAGAATATCTGTGTGGTGCTGTTTTCTTTTTTCCATTATTTTTGCTCTATGTAGTAACAGGAATGAGTTGTATGCACAGTGAGCTTATGCAGTCTGGGTTCTATGCCACTGCCTTTCGAGCTTACGTAGGTGTAGGAGGGATGCTCGTATGTCTTTCGAGTACCATGGTGCATGCTCTCATTTCCTTGGCTCCTTACTAGCAGAAGGGAGGTGGGCTATTGTGCTGAGGCTGCTGTTCCAGTTAGCTACCAATTCATCTGGGTCAAGGGTTGTAATATTGAGAAGGGGGAGGGCCTTCTCAAGGACTTCCTCTTTAACGAAAGGGCGAAATCTTGTTGTTGGGGTTCTAGATGGAGGGATGTTGGCTGTGTTATTGGTCTTGGGGCAGTAGCTGGTGGGTATGTAGAATCTGAGTAGGTTATGATCCGACCAAGGTACTGGAGTTATGGACCTCAGTAGTTGCTGAGTAGTGTCAGCCACTGACTGAGGGGCGAATATGAGGTCTAGTGTACTCCCTTTCATATGTGTGGGAGAATTAATGAGTTGCTTGTAGCCCATTTCATCCAGTGCCTCGAGGAGGGCTGTTGTATGTGAGTCATGTAGAGAAGGGAGATTGAAGTCTCCGAGTAACCAATTTGGGGAGCGTGGGTTGTTTGAGTTACAAGCGAGATTGATGATTGTAGAAAGGTCATCTGGTGATGACGTTGGGGCTCGGTAAAGTAGATTGATCGTGCAGTGATCATTTGATATAGAGATTGTATCAAGATGGGATGTAGTGGAGGCATCATTTAGGCTAAATTGCAGTTCTTCTTTTGCAAGGACGAGTACTCCTCCTCCCCTCTGGTTAGCCCTGTGACAAGTATAGAACGAGAAGCCATCAAGTGCCATTTGATTGATGATCGCATTGTCACAATCGGATAGCCATGTTTCGGTGATCATTAAAATATCAAGGTCATGGGTTGCTATAAGATCGATGACTGCAGGCCATTTTGACCGTATTGACCTTGCATTTATGAGTGCGCAATTCAGTGGCTGTTTAGGTTGGTGTTTATCAGATTGGTTCTTTTTGGTGTTCTGTAGAGGGATGTGAAGTAGGTGCAAGTAGGATGTGTTAGTGGTCTTTGTTATGGTGTGGTAATGGTTTTCTGACCATCTTCTTCCGTTGCTGTGGAGAATCGGGATATAGTTGGAACAAGTGTTAAAGGCATGTGATAAGCTAAGGAGCCCTGATGTGAGGAGGAAAGTGATCAATGGTAGGATTGGACACATCTTGAAGAGGCCTGAGGTGGTTTAACTGAGTGTGAGGCTGGGGACAGGTGTGTGAGTGAGAACCACAAGGTTCAGTGCTTTTATTTCTTCTTGTTGCAGATTTGTGGCTTTTGTTGAAGTCAGTAGATAGGCTCAGGGTGATAGGGTCACAGAACGGCTGAACAGTTTAAAACATAAATACACAGATTAAAGCATAGGTTATGAATACACAGATTAAAGCATAGGTTATGAATACAGTTTAAAGCATAGGCTCTGAATACGGTTTAAAGCATAGGTTATGAGTTTCCTAGAGCAGTAAACAAATGAAGAGTTTAAAGCTTAAAGCATAGGCTATGATCTTCCAGAGTTTCCTAGAGTAGTAAATAAATCAAGAGAAAATCAGACACTGGATTGAGGAGAATGGTTAACATCTGCGTGGATTCTCAATGTTCAAAATAGTTACTTTGTTGCAGGAAGTCTCATATGTTAGTTCGGTTACTTTGTTTCAAGAGGGGCAGACCTCTGTAGCTCAATGATTGTCTTGTGAAACTGTAGGGAATTCTTACTTACTCAGCTTCTGCAACAAAACAGCTGATGTGAGGAAGCTTACTTGGATTCTGTGCCAGATAGCTGGTGGTTCACAGAGTTCGGCTGGATCAGGAATCTGTTATTTTTCCGCTTTTCGTGCCCCGCTTAAAGGGCCACGCCAAAGGGCCCTCTGGCGAGGCCCTCAGGCGCGGGCCCACAAGGCGCGGGTGCGCCTGCTGTCGCGCTCCTTTTAAAAGTGCCGCAAAAGCCCCGATTGGGCAGCTGAAGGAGATGTAGGCGTCCCGACTCTGGAGAAGCTCAATCCCTCCTGGGAAAGCACGCGGGGATGTAGAGGACACTCAGGCTGCTGTCGCGCTCCTTTTAAAAGTGCCGCAAAAGCCCCGATTGGGCAGCTGAAGGAGATGTAGGCGTCCCGACTCTGGAGAAGCTCGATCCCTCCTGGGAGAGCACGCGGGGATGTAGAGGACACTCAGGCTGCTGTCGCACTCCTTTTAAAAGTGCCGCAAAAGCCCCGATTGGGCAGCTGAAGGAGATGTAGGCGTCCCGACTCTGGAGAAGCTCGATCCCTCCTGGGAGAGCACGCGGGGATGTAGAGGACACTCAGGCTGCTGTCGCGCTCCTTTTAAAAGTGCCGCAAAAGCCCTGATTGGGCAGCTGAAGGAGATGTAGGCGTCCCGACTCTGGAGAAGCTCGATCCCTCCTGGGAGAGCACGCAGGGATGTAGAGGACACTCAGGCTGCTGTCGCGCTCCTTTTAAAAGTGCCGCAAAAGCCCCGATTGGGCAGCTGAAGGAGATGTAGGCGTCCCGACTCTGGAGAAGCTCGATCCCTCCTGGGAGAGCACGCGGGGATGTAGAGGACACTCAGGCTGCTGTCGCGCTCCTTTTAAAAGTGCCGCAAAAGCCCCGATTGGGCAGCTGAAGGAGATGTAGGCGTCCCGACTCTGGAGAAGCTCGATCCCTCCTGGGAGAGCACGCGGGGATGTAGAGGACACTCAGGCTGCTGTCGCGCTCCTTTTAAAAGTGCCGCAAAAGCCCCGATTGGGCAGCTGAAGGAGATGTAGGCGTCCCGACTGGAGAAGCTCGATCCCTCCTGGGAGAGCACGCGGGGATGTAGAGGACACTCAGGCTGCTGTCGTGCTCCTTTTAAAAGTGCCTCAAAAGCCCCGATTGGGCAGCTGAAGGAGATGTAGGCGTCCCAACTCTGGAGAAGCTCGATCCCTCCTGGGAGAGCACGCGGGGATGTAGAGGACACTCAGGCTGCTGTCGCGCTCCTTTTAAAAGTGCCGCAAAAGCCCCGATTGGGCAGCTGAAGGAGATGTAGGCGTCCCGACTCTGGAGAAGCTCAATCCCTCCTGGGAGAGCACGCGGGGATGTAACATGTAAATAGTCACCCAAGTTAAAACCTATAATGGTCTAACATGTATATAGTTGCCCCAGTTACAACTCCAAGTTACCGTTCCTTGTTCAATGTAAGCACAAGGCAGATCTCCCCTGCCCTGTACAAGAATTGTTAACTGTGAACCGCACTGATATTAAAGAGTGCGGTATAGAAAAGCTTTTAAATAAATAAATAAATTTACACCCATCATTCCAGATGATAAGTGAAGTGCATTCCAAGCACTTATCAGGCAAGGTCAAAATACCTCAAAATTTCTTACCAAGGTATCATTTCATGCTTTTGAATCAACCAGTAGAGCTTCATCAGTCTGCATTGGGACTTGAAGGATGGCCTGGTTATAGGCATCAGATCTCCCAACAGTGAGTCCCTGACAAGTTAGCTAATATCCCATGTACTGGAGAGAACCTTTTTGGAAAGGGTTGGAGGGAAAAGGCCGGCGAGATTGAGACAGATGATCTCACCCTCAAATGCCTTTCTAGGAAGATGGCTGACCCATCCAAAAGGAAGGCTCTTCCAAAGAAACTTTTCTTCTCTAAGAAGAGATATTTTCTCCAGGACCAAGCAGGAAGTCAGTCCTCACATATGGGTGACGTCGGCGCCGACGGAGCCCCACACGGAGCATTTCCCCAGCTTTCAAAGAAAGCCTTTGGGAATTGCAGCGCGCATGCGCGGTCCCCTTCCCGCCCAAGGGTGCCATCTTCCTCAGTCTTCTTTTTTTCCATGGAGCCCGATGGACGTAGTTCGTTTTTCGCCGAGGAAAAAGTTGATTTCCCTGTTTTTTGTTCTTTTCCTTCGGTTCGACACCGGATCCTTTTCCCGCCTGGGCCCGATACGCCGGTATCGAGCCCACTCTCTCTTTTTCGGTTTTTGTCCTTTGTGACTAGCGTTCGCGCCATTTTTCTTTTTTCACTGGCAGCCCTGTCTTTTGACCTCGCAGGGGCCCTTTTTCCCCCGATGGCTGCCAGCGGGTTTAAAAAGTGTGATTGGTGTAAGAAACTTATGTCTCTTACCGACACACATGACTGCTGCCTCCGCTGCCTCGGACCCGATGATGACCCGATGATCTGTGGTCCGTGTGGCAAAATGTCCTCGAACGCGTTGAGGAGTCGGCAGCACCAGAAGGATAGGATCTTCTCTGACTCGGTGTCCGGACGGGCCCGGACCTTGTCAGAGGCCTCGACGTCTCGGGACTCCAGCCCCGAGCAGTGTCGGGGTTCCTCTGAGCCACTGTTCCCTCTAAGCTGTGCGCGTGTGCGCGCGCACACACCTCACCGAGCAAGCGCACATACTTTACAACAGAGCGCACAAAAATTACTGTTCTGATTCTGATAGAAAAAAGAACCAGATGTCTTAAAATTTAAAAGTTGTGATTTTAATTGCTAGAAATTTTCCGCTTAATTTAGTAATTGTCTATTTTCATTTAATTTGATTAAAATCAATGTGGTGTACATACTGTATTCTGACGTGTAGTCAAATTTTAAAGTATATAACTCCGAGTGTCATTATGTGGCGCACAAAAATTTAACCTTCCTTCAAAAGCTGCACAGCTGATATTTTATGCGCACACAGCCTACAGAAAATTAGAGGGAACATTGCTCTGAGCGGGGGTCTCCTTCGCGGGAATAGCGCAGGAAGAAGAAACCCGCGAGGGCGGCGTCGGTGGACGCTCCTGGTACCTCGAGGGCCAGGTCGCATAGCCCCGATAGCTGTCCCGGGTCTTCGGAGTCGGAGAGGCCTGCCAAGCAACCTCGTCTCGAGATGGAGTCTCCTGGACACGTGAGTGCTGTAGTCCTCGTGGACTCTCCTCCACGGGAGCCGCCGTCGGGGCCCAAGTCGGGGGCTGCTGGGTCTCCTGAGCTCGGACTCAGGTTGACGGCCTTGGAGAGCAGACTCGCTGCCTTCATGGAACAGCAGTGGGCATTGATCGCCGGTCTCACCAGTGCATCTGCCCCGACCACCGGGACATCGACGTCCAAGTCGACCCCAGAGGCCGAGCCGATCCTCGAGTCCATGCGGGCTTGAGTCGATCCTCGGCCACGGTCTCCCTCAGCCTCCCGTTCGGGACCGAGGTCGTCGACGCCGGTACCCTCGGCATTGGGGCGGATGGCATCGGTGCCCGCCCGACCGGAGCCGCTCGATTCCTCCTCCGAGGAGTCGGGCTGGGAGACAGAGGACGAAGAGTCACCCGACACCTATCGGACTCGGTGTGTCCCATTGGACTCGCCGGAGTCCGAACCTCGGAGACGATCCCCAATGGAGGATACCTGGTTCTCGGACTTCGTGTGGGATATGGCCAAGGCCTTGGCATTCCCCGCGGATCCCGAGGAGGAGCCTCGAGCCGAGGAGCTCGAGGCCCTCCAGTATGACTCTCCCCCGAAGGAGGCCTTTACTGTACCGGTTCCTCCGATGCTGGAGCGGCTGCTCTTCCGCATGTGGGAGACCCCAGCCTCGACGCTGGTGTTAAGCAAGCGGGTCGATTCCATCTATCGAGTCCGCAAGAGCCCCGGGTTCCAAAAGGCACAATTACTGCACCACTCCATGGTTGTGGAATCGGCCATGCATCGACTGAAAAGTCCGAAGATGCACTCCTCGGTGCCTCCCGGCCGGGAGGCCTGGAACCTGGATGCCTTCGGTAAGAAATGCTTCCAGGGCTCTATGCTTGCTTGTAGTGTCCAGACATACCAGCTCTACATGGGCATGTATCTCCGAGACCTGGCAAAGGAGATTGCCGGGTTCTCTGCTGGTTTCTCCGAGGAAACTTTGCAAAGATTCCAGGCCTTGTCCACTGGTATTCGAGAGTGCTCGAAGTTTATTTCTCGGGCAGCCTACGATGGCTTTGAGGCTTCGGCCCGAGTAGCCGGGGCCGGCATCGGTGCCCGCCGACAGGCTTGGCTACAGTCCTCCGACCTCGAGCCATGGGTACAGGACAAGTTGGTCGATGTCCCCTGCCGAGGTGAAAACCTCTTTGGCAAGCCCATGGCTGAAAAGGCTGCAGAACCCGAGACAGAGACTCTAACCCAGACTAGGCTGTCCAGAAAAACCTCTGCCCCTTCTCAGAAAAAGAAGGGCTCGGGGAAAAAGACCTTTTACCCAAGGATGTCATCTGCCTATAAACAATACCCTCATTATCAGGCCTCTGCAGCTCCCCAACAGGGTCAGCAGGCCAAGGGGCAGGGTCATGGGCCCTGTAGGCAGAAGGCCCCCAAGCCACCAACACCGGCCCCGTCTCAGCAGGGTGGGGGTTTTTGACTCAGAAGGCATAGCCTCTTCTCCTCAGCTGGCTCACATCAGCATAGGAGGCCGGCTGCCCACTTTACCCACAGGTGGTCAGCCGTCACATCAGATACCTGGGTGCTCCATATAGTCCAAAAGGGCTATCTTCTCCACTTTCACCAGGTACCTCCCTCCTATTTTCCATGGGAGCCTCCAAGACCCCCTCTGCACAGGGACCTACTCCTTCGGGAGTTAGCAAGTCTGCTAAAGGAACAGGCTGTGGAACCAGTGCCCCACCACCTGAGAGGTCACGGCTTTTATTCCAGGTACTTTCTGGTACCAAAAAGAACAGGAGGCCTCAGACCCATCCTAGACTTGCGCAACCTCAACAAGTTCCCGGAGAGGGAAAAGTTCAAGATGCTTACCCTTGGAATCCTGCTGCCCTACCTCCAGCAGGGAGATTGGCTATGCTCCTTAGATCTAAAGGATGCTTATACTCACATCCTTATTCATCCAGACCACAGACAATATCTCAGATTTGTTGTGAGGGGAAACCACTACCAGTACAGAGTACTACCCTTTGGCCTAACCTCCGCTCCCAGGGTGTTCACCAAGTGCCTGGCGGTGGTGGCGGCCTACCTGAGGCTTCAAGGTCTTTTTGTGTCCATACTTGGACGACTGGCTCATAAGGGGCCAGTCTTCCCAGGAGGCCAGTCAAGCCACCCTTCGTACTGTGGCTCTGCTTCAGCACTTGGGGTTTGTCATAAACTTCGCAAAGTCCACTTTGCACCCGTCCCAGAACTAAGAATTCATAGGGGCAAGGCTGGACACTCTTCAGGCGAAGGCTTTTCTGCCAGTGGACATAGCCCACAGGTTGATGGATCTAGCCAGGCAGTTTCACAGCAATTCCCTGGTCTCCGCCAGGCAATTCCTGAGACTTCTCGGCCATATGGCTTCCACGGTTCATGTCACCCCCAATGCCCGCCTGCACATGCGGCCTGCTCAGTGGAGCCTTCGAACGCAGTGGCATCAAGCCACAGGGAGCCTTGCAGACTCAGTAAGAATATCCACCCTGCTCGTCTCCTCTCTGCAATGGTGGCTTCATCTTCCGAATCTGGTACTCGGAGTGGTTTTTCAATCCCTTCCGCATTCTCAAGTGCTGACGACAGATGCTTCTCTTCTAGGTTGGGGAGCACATTGCCAAGGGGCATGTACTCAGGGTCTCGGGACCCCTTGGGAGGCTGCTCAGCAGATAAACTTCCTGGAGCTACGGGCGATACGCCTAGCTCTGAGAGCCTTCTCCCACCTCACATCTCACCAGTCTGTACTGGTCCAGACGGACAATCAAGTTGCCATGTTCTACGTGAACAAACAAGGAGGCACAGGCTCCTTCCTTCTCTGTCAGGAGGCACAACGGCTATGTTCTTGGGCCGTCAATCACGGCATCCTCCTCAGGGCTGTCTACCTCCCAGGTCAAGAAAATTACCTGGCGGACAGACTGAGCAGGATCCTGCAACCACACGAATGGAGATTGAATCCATTGGTGGTTCAGCAGATCTTTCTCAGGTGGGGCCTCCCCACCATGGATCTTTTCGCCAGTCCTCTGAACCGGCAACTCCCGAGATTCTGTTCCAGACAACCACATCCTCTCAGAGTAGCAGCGGATGCGTTTCTGATTCCGTGGTCCCAAGGCCTACTGTATGCGTTTCCTCCCACGCCACTAGTGTCCCGAACACTGTTCAAAGTCCTCAAGGACGGGGCCTCGATGATTCTGATAGCCCCCAGGTGGCCGAGGCAACCGTGGTTCCCACTTCTGCTGCAACTGGCGGTGGACACTCCTCTTCCTCTGGGGATTCAACACGATCTCCTGTCTCAGGAGCAGGGATCTCTCTTGCACCCCAACCTCCAGTCCCTTCATCTGATGGCCTGGCTGCTGAAAGGGTAGTCCTGGCTCCCCTACTACTGCCTAGAGAGGTGGAAGACGTAGTCTTAGCCTCTAGACGGCAATCCACCAGGAAACCCTATGCTCTTAAGTGGCGTAGATTCTCCGCATGGTGTGCTCAGCACAGCGAGAATCCCTTCTCGTGCTTGGTAGCGGTAGTATTACAATATTTGCTTTACCTCTCCAATCTTGGCCTTAATTCCAACTCTGTCAGGGTTCACCTCAGTGCTCTCTCAGCGCACCACTCGCCGGTGGACGGCAGGCCTCTTTCCAACCACCCTTTGGTGGCTCGTTTTCTCAGAGGCCTCCTCCTGCTTAAGCCTCCTTTACGTCCACCACCCCCTGAGTGGGATCTGAATGTGGTCTGTTACCCTGCACCCACTCCCTAACCTTGAGGGTTAAGGAGGGATGGGCCTTTTGTAGTTGTGGGGGCCAAATGATAGTCGGGAACAAGAATATTTATTTTGTAAGGATTTATTTACCCCGCTCCTTGATGGAATGGAACAGGCGTGAGGATTACCAAAACAGGAACAAAGGAAAAATCCAGGCTTTGCAATACTGTGCTTAAATTATTCTTCACACTGGACTGCACATTACATCATGTGTCCTTTTACTTTGTATTCACAAATAATCAAGTGAGAAACAATAATGCTCATGTGTTGTAACCAGATTATATTTTAGCTTATTTTCTTAGTGCTTCATAAGCTCTTCATCCAGGTACTTAAACACTACTCATTTTCATAAGCTTTTAATCCAGGTATTTGAACAGCATACCATTCAGGATAAGGTAGAAAATATGACCATTCAAGCTTTGCTTTAGTCAGCTTTGTCAATCAGCCCAATTGAGCAGTCCATTGGCTGATTAATTTCAATCATGGGCAACGGAACAGGTAATGGTATTCCTGTCTCAGGACTATTTCCTGCTTGGACTGAGTTTTGTTCAGCAACAGCCCTTTTGTCTAAGAACTGTTTAAACTCATTGAGAAGAAGTTCAGCCTGCCTTCTAGCTGGGCTAGACTGAGGAAATTCTCCTTCTTTAGGTAAGTGATTATTTACTTCTGGAAAGCAAGTAATGCCGTCTCTGTTTAAACAATCAATGCCTGCAGTGGAGTTACCCCTCCCCCACTTATCTCTGTTTGCAAGTGTTGGGTTAACAAGTTCCTCTGCACGAGATCTGCTTTTAAAGAGTGATTCAAAGGTAGGACCTCCTGAATTATCTTGGCTTAATTCTCTTCTGAGTAGTTCAGCTGAATTCTTTATGTCAGCCTGCTTGCTAAAAGCTTGAGCTGTTTGGTGAGAAAAGCTGGGTTTGTTTAAAGAGACTTCAGGCTGTAGCCAACGGCTCTCACACTGCCTGAAACTGTCCTGTGCTTTAAAGTCAGCATTCACTCTTTCTGGCTTCTCATAAAACTTGTCATATGAATCAAATACAGCAGGTACCTTAATATGAGGCTTGTCTGAGAATGCCTTGCCACGGTGCCTTTCTCTCCAAGGGTCAACGGTGTCTTCCAGAAACCTAGGCTTTAATCCTGGGTCTCTCAGTGCTTCTAACCTCTGTTGCTCCCAGAAGGTTCTTTCAGGCACTGAGTATCCCTGGTACCTACTTCCTGGTTCTGAATCCCTTTTCTTTGTATTACGGCTGGGCAGTGTTTCTCTTGCTAGGTCAAAGGATCCTGCATCCAAGAGAGCTTCTTGCTTTGCCAACGTCCTTTGCCTTCTCGTCCTCCTTCTCAACCTACTACTGTCTTCCTTCTCTCTGCTTATCAAGGTGCCCCTGCTCTGGGAAGCCCGCCTCCTACTAGGGCGTGCCCAATCAGCAGCTCTGCTTCTCTCCTCCCCTGAGGTGAGCTGTGTTAGCTGATTAGCTCCCTGCAGCTTGTGATGAGAAGGGAAAACCTTGCCTTTTCCTGTAATACCTGAACCTACCAGCGGGTCAGTATCAGTTTCCATGGCTTCCAGTCCTGCCACTGTGTCACAGGTCTTACAGCGGATTACTTGTCCGCCATTTGAACCTATGGCTACCTGCCCTCTCCGTTTTCTGTCCTGGAGAACCTTGTTTCTGGTAGCTCTTACCTCTGCTAGGCGAGTAAGTGAACTTCAGGCACTAGTGTCTGATCCCCCTTACACTAGATTCTACAGGAATAGGGTAGTCTTACGGACTCACCCGAAGTTTCTCCCTAAGGTTGTCTCCCCTTTTCACCTCAATCAGGAGGTGGTTCTTCCGACCTTCTTTCCCAGGCCGCATGCCAACCGGGCTGAGATGGTCCTGCATACCCTGGACTGTAGGAGGGCGTTATCCTTCTACCTTGACCGTACGCGGGAGCATCGGAGGGCTGTTCAGCTCTTCATTTCTTTTGAAAACTGGAAACAACACAAGCACTGGCAAGTTAAATGCAAAGCATTGATAAGGCAGGCAAAGCGGGAATTTGAGAAGAAACTTGCTACGGAAGCAAAAACACGAAATAAAGACTTTTTCAAGTACATTCGTAGCAAAAGGCCTGTGAGAGAGTCAATTGGACCATTAGATGATAGAGGGGTAAAAGGGGCAGTAAGAGGGGACAAGGCTATAGCAGAGAGACTGAATGAATTCTTTGCTTTGGTCTTTACTGAGGAAGATGTAGGGATGTTACCCAAGACTGAAGTGGTATTTAAAGGTGATACTGCAGAGGAATTGAGAGAAATATCGCTACACCGGGAAGATATATTACAACTATTTGATAAACTGAATAGTAACAAATCACCTGGACCGGATGGTATACATCCCAGAGTGTTGAAAGAACTGAAATATGAGATTGCAGACCTGCTATTGGTAATCTGTGAACTTTCATTAAAATCATCTGTAATACCTGAAGATTGGAGGGTCGCCAACGTAACACCAATTTTTAAAAAGGGTTCCAGGGGTGACCCGGGAAATTACAGACCGGTGAGCCTGACGTCAGTACCAGGGAAAATGGTAGAAACCATCATAAAGAACAAAATTACACAGCATGTAGATAGCCATGGCCTAATGGGAGACAGCCAACATGGCTTTAGACAAGGAAGATCTTGTCTTACTAATCTGATCTGTTTTTTTGAAGGTGTGCATAAACAGGTAGACAAAGGTGAGTCGGTTGATATAGTGTATCTGGACTTTCAGAAAGCTTTTGACAAGGTCCCCCATCAGAGACTTTTGGCAAAGCTAAAAAGTCATGGGATAGGAGGCAGTGTACTATTGTGGATCGGGAACTGGTTAAAAGATAGAAAGCAGAGGGTAGGGCTAAATGGCCAATATTCCCAATGGAAAAAGGTGAATAGTGGAGTACCCCAGGGATCTGTACTGGGTCCCCTACTTTTTGACATATTCATAAATGACCTGGAAAAAGGAATAACTAGTGAGGTTATCAAATTTGCAGATGACACAAAACTGTTTAAAGTTGTTAAAACCCAAGAGGATTGTGGAAAACTGCAGGAGGATCTGGATAAATTGGAAGACTGGGCATCCAAATGGCAGATGAAATTTAATGTGGACAAGTGCAAAGTTATGCACCTAGGAAAGAACAACCCACACTATAGTTACACGATGCAAGGCTCCACATTAGAAACCACCACCCAGGAAAAAGATTTAGGAGTCATCGTGGATAACATGTTAAAACCCTCCGCCCAGTGTGCAGCGGCGGCCAAGAAAGCAAATAGAATGCTAGGTATCATAAGGAAAGGGATGGAGAATAAAACAAAGGATATTATAATGCCTCTGTATCGCTCCATGGTACGACCGCACCTTGAATATTGTGTGCAATTCTGGTCACCGTATCTTAAAAAGGACATAGAGTTATTAGAAAAAGTACAGAGAAGAGCCACCAAATTGGTGAAGGGGATGGAAGGCTACTCCTATGAAGAGAGGCTAAAAAGGGTAGGGCTCTTTAACCTGGAAAAGAGACGGCTGAGGGGAGATATGATAGAGGTCTATAAATTAATGAATGGAGTGGAATGGATAAACGTGGATCAATTGTTTACGCTATCAGAATATAGAAGGACTAGGGGACATGTAATGAAGCTACAGGGTAAACTATTTAAGACAAATAAGAGAAAATATTTCTTCACTCAACGTGTAATCAAACTCTGGAATCTGTTACCGGAGGATGTAGTAAGGGCTGTTAGTATAGCTGGGTTTAAAAAAGGTTTGGACAAGTTCCTGGAGGAAAGGTCCATAAACCACTATTAAAAAGGGACCCAGGATATCAATGCTTGACCTAGTACAAGCACTGCAGAACCTGTGTCTTTTGGGGAAACTGCTAGGTACGTATGACCTAGATTGGCCACTGTTGGAAACAGGATACTGGGCTTGATGGATCTCGGTCTGACCCAGTATGGCATTTCTTATGTTCTTATGTTCTTATGACCCCAATAAGCTGGGGCTACCTGTCTCCAAGCGTACTTTGTCCATATGGGTCGCTGACTGTATCGCCTGGGCTTATGGGGCAGCCGGCCTCTCATTGGAGGCTCGAGTCACGGCTCATCGTGTCAGGGCGAAGGCTGCGTCAGTGGCTCATCTCCGCTCTGTTCCGTTGGCAGACATCTGCCGGGCCGCTACTTGGTCTTCAAGCCAGACTTTTGCGGCCCATTACTGCCTTGAGAGGGAGTCCCGCAGGGACAGTGCTTTCGGACAGGCAGTACTACATAATCTCTTTGGGGTTTAGGCAACTCCTACCCTCCGGCCCTGGTGTTGGGCTACCGGTCGGGGGCGTTCTCAGAGAAGATTCCTTCCTTACGTACTGACGAGCTAGAGGGAGCTCATTTTTTCCGCTTGAGGTCTCCGGTAGCCTTAAGCTGGGGAGTCCCATATGTGAGGACTGACTTCCTGCTTGGTCCTGGAGAAAGAGTAGTTACTCACATGTAACAGGTGTTCTCCAGGAGCAGCAGGAATCAGTCCTCACAACTCTCCCTCCTCCCCTTGGAGTTGCAGTCATATGATTACTTTTGCTAATTTTTTGCTGTCTTTTAGCTATGTCATCAGACTGAGCAAGATGGCACCCTTGGGCGGGAAGGGGACCGCACATGCGCGCTGCAATTCCCAAAGGCTTTCTTTGAAAGCTGGGGAAATGCTCCACACGGGGCTCCGTCGGCGCCGACGTCACCCATATGTGAGGACTGATTTCTGCTGCTCCTGGAGAACACCTGTTACAGGTGAGTAACTACTCTATCCTTCCTATACACCTGCAGCTTCTTACCAGCCTCAGCAGCAACAACAGTGCCAGCAAGGCCCTTGCCAACCCAAGAAACCCAAGGCTCAACCAGTGGCGCAGCACAACCTGCACCTATGATTTTGATTGCTTCCTAGAGAGCATTGTCACTCTGCCTCTGCAGGGTACCCAGCCCCTGAACATTGCAGGCAGACTCTGTTCCTGTGCTCACAGGTGGCACCTTCTCACTTCAGAACAGTGGACTCTCAACATCGTCCAAAGGGGGTATCTGCTTCACTTCGAAAATTTACCCCCACTGGCTTCACAGGGGACTATCCCACAAACCCCCTTCAGAGATGTCCACCTTGTTATCTTAGGGCACCATAGAAAGAGTTCTTCCCCCTCAGAAAGGGATAGGCTTCTACTCTCCATATTTTCTCATTCCAACGAAAACAGGAGGATTCAGGCCCATTCTGGATCTCAGGAACCTAAACAAATTCCTGGTCAGAGAAAAATTCAAAATGAGTTCCCTAGGAACTCTTGTCCCATACCTCCAGAGGTACGATTGGCTATGTTCTCTAGACCTAAAGGAGGTGTACACGCACTTACTGATCCATCCTCAGCACAGACAGTATCTGTATTTCAGGTTTCAGCAAAACCACTATGAATACCGGGTGCTGCCCTTTAGTTTAGCCTCCGCACCGTAAGTGTTCACAAAATGCATGGCAGTAGTTGCAGCTTACCTCCGCACTTTGGGAATCTTTGTCGTCCCTTATTTAGATGACTGGCTAATCAGGGGAGACTCCCCTCAGGAGATAAAACTCTCCCTGCATTGCACAATCACCATGCTCCAACATCTAGGATTTGTCCTAAACTTCCCAAAGTCGCACCTCGTTCCAACACAAAGGCTCGAATTCATCAGAGCACTCTTGGACACTCAGCAGGCCCGAACTTTCCTTCCGCAGGATTGCTCTGCCTGCCTCATCGAGCTTGTAAAATACATACAGCAACAAAGTCTGGTAACAGCTCTAGAGATTCTATGCGTCTTGGGGCACATGTCCTCAACAGTCCATGTAATCCCCTATACTCACCTACACATGCAGCAAGCCCAATGGACTCTCTTTTCAATGGACCCAAGCAAAAAGGCGTTCAAAGACAAGATACACATTTGACCATCTTTAAAGTCAGAAATAGCATGTCAGCTGAAGCTCTAGAGGAGTTGCTTTGCATCAATCCCAACAACAGACCAAGGAGACAGAGCACTATTGATACAATTCCAATACCCTGCTCATACAGAAGAGAAAATGAATCCACCACTAAGAGAGCATTCTCTCTTGCCGAACTCGCCATCTGGAACTCTCTTCCTGGGACTTTGAGAACCACCACTGATATGAAGGACTTTAGAAAGCAACTAAAAAACCTTCCTTTTCGTTGATCATTTCAATGAACTCACCTAACACCATATTAGCTAGACCTACACCATATTCTGTTGTACGCAGTTTCATTTGTATATAAGTTACGCTGCAAAGCACCCCTGCATGACACCCTGCCCTGAGTTCCATATCAAGTTCTCTGTACATGTGTGAGTATAAGTTCTATGTAAAAGTGTGAGTTATAATGTAAACTGTTTTGATTCTATGATAAGGAGGTATATAAAAATTGTTAAATTAATAAAATAAAATTACCCCTCAATTAATCAGGTCTCTTCACTGGTGGCATTCCCCACAGAATCTACTCGGTGGGTTGCCTTTTCAGATGCCTCCACCTCAATGCATCCTGACAACAGATGCCTCCAAACTAAGTTGGGGAGCACATCTGAACGACCTGACCACACAGGGTCTGTGGACACCGCAGGAATCTGCGTTGCAGATAAACTACTGGAGCTGCGTGCCCTAACAAATGCCCTTCAGGTTTTTCAACCCCAGCTTTTGGGCCAATAGGCATTAGTCAGAATAGATAACCAGGTAGCCATAAACATGGGGGAATAGGATGCTATCCCATCTGTCACAAAGCGCTTTGCCTCTGTTTTTTTGCCATTGCACACCTTATTCACCTCAAATGTGCTTGGAAATTCTTTTTTATCAAGTCTGTCGCTTCCAGAACAATGGGAAAGATTTCTGTATCTTTCTGTCACAGACAAAGAAAATGTGGCAGAAAGTTACAGAAATCTTTCCCATTGTACTGAGAGCAACAGGTCTGATAAAAAAGAATTTCCAAACACATCTTGACAAACTACCCATACCTGTTACATCTTACGAACTCCAGAAGGAAGCTCTCTTTGGCACGATGCAAGTATTATGCCTAGCATTAGCAGTAAATTTGAGAGACTAAGATCATACTCCACATACCCTGGCTTAGAAGTGAGGTTCACAACTGCCACAGTATGCGCAAAGCTAACCTATTTGGAGAAACTACCCCGGTGTACCTCCTGGGCAAACTCAATGACCTTGTGGACAGGCTCAGCCATATCATTCATCCACACGAGTGGACCCTACATGGGGAGATGGCTGCTTGGATCTTCCAAACGTGGGGAACCCCACTCATAGATCTTTTCGCCATTCAACAGAACATACTGCGTCCATTGCTCTGCTCACAGCTTCTGTCCCTGCACCAACAACTTCGGACGCCTTCCTTCTTCATTGGGGGACAGGGCCTGCTTTATGCATTTCCACCCATCCCCTTGATACCGAAAATGCTCTTTAAGCTACAAGCCAACAAGGGCTCCATGATCCTCATAGCCCCTTATTGGCCATATCAACCATGGTTTCCTCTGCTCTTTTCCCTGGCACAGACTCAACGCCTCAGACTCGGATGTGCGCCCGAGCTCCTCTCTCAGGACCAAGAGATGCTTCTACATCCCAATCTTCATGCCCTTCACCTCACGCCATGGCTGCTGAAGGCGTAGTATTCGCTGACCTCGACCTGCCACAAGAGGTCAAAGATATCCTGCTTGCATCTCACAAACAGTCCACCAGAAGATCTTATGCCTTTAAATAAGAACATAACATAAGAACATAAGATATGCCATACTGGGTCAGACCAAGGTACATCAAGCCCAGTATTCTGTTTCCAACAGTGGCCAATCTAGGTCATACGTACCTAGCAGTTTCCCCAAGAGACACAGGTTCCACAATGCTTGTATTGGTTCAAGCATTGATATCCTGGGTCCCTTCTTAATAATGGTTTATGGACCTTTCCTCCAGGAACTTGTCCAAACCTTTTTTAAACCCAGCTACACTAACAGCCTTTATTACATCCTCTGGTAACAAATTCCAGAGTTTGATTACACGTTGAGTGAAAATATATTTTCTTTTATTAGTCTTAAATAGTTTACCCTGTAGCTTCATTGCATGTCCCCTAGTCTTTCTATATTCTGATAACATAAACAATCGATCTACGTTTACCTGTTCCACTCCGTTCATTAATTTATAGACTTCTATCATATCACCCCTCAGCTGTCTCTTTTCCAGGTTAAAGAGCCCTAACCTTTTTAGCCTTTCTTCATAGGAGTATCCTTCCATTCCCTTTACCATTTTGGTGGCTCTTCTCTGAACCTTTTCTAAAATCGCTATATCCTTTTTAAGATACGGCGACCAGAATTGCACACAATATTCAAGGTGCGGTCTCAACATGGAACGATATAGAGGCATTATAATATCTTTTGTTTTATTTTCCATTCCTTTCCTTATGATACCTAGCATTCTATTTGTTCTCTTGGCCGCCGCTGCACATTGGGCCGAGGGTTTTAACATGTTATCCACAATGACGCCTAAATCTTTTTCCTGGGTGGTGGTTCCTAATGTGGAACCTTGCATCGTGTAACCATAGTTTGGGTTGTTCTTCCCTAGGTGCATAACCTTGCACTTGTCCACATTAAATTTCATCTGCCATTTTGATGCCCAGTCTTCCAATTTATCAAGATCCTCTTGCAATTTTCTACAATCCTCTTGGGTTTTAACAACTTTAAATAGTTTTGTGTCATCTGCAAATTTGATAACCTCACTCGTTATTCCACTTTCCAGGTCATTTATGAATATGTCAAAAAGCAGCGGACCCAGCACAGATCCCTGGGGTACACCACTATTCACCTTTCTCCATTGGGAAAATTGGCCATTTAGCCCTACCCTCTGCTTTCTATCTTTTAACCAGTTCCTGATCCACAATAGTACACTGCCTCCTATCCCATGACTCTTTAGTTTTGCCAAAAGTCCCTGATGAGGGACCTTGTCAAAGGCTTTCTGAAAGTCCAGATACACAATATCAACCGACTCACCTTTGTCCACCTGTTTATTCACTCCTTCAAAAAAACATAACAGATTAGTAAGACAAGATCTTCCTTGTCTAAAGCCATGTTGGCTGTCTCCCATTAGGTTGTGACTATCTACATGCTGAGTAATTTTATTCTTTATGATGGTTTCTACCATTTTTCCTGGTACTGACGTCAGGCTCACCAGTCTGTAGTTTCCCGGATCACCCCTGGAACCCTTTTTAAAAATTGGTGTTACATTAGCGATCCTCCAATCTTCAGGTATTAGAGATGATTTTAATAATAGTTCACAGATTACAGATAGCAGGTCTGCAATCTCATATTTCAGTTCTTTGAACACCCTTGGATGTATACCATCCGGCCCAGGTGATTTTCTACTCTTCAGTTTATCTAATAGTTGTAATACATCTTCCCGATGTATCAATATTTCCTTCAATTCTTCCGCACCTTTAAATACCACTTCAGTCATGGGTAACATCCCTACATCTTCCTCAGTAAAGACCGAAGCAAAGAATTCATTCAGTCTCTCCGCTATCACCTTGTCACCTCTTAGTGCCCCTTTAACCCCTCTATCATCTAATGGACCAACTGACTCTCTCACAGGTTTTTTGCTATGAATGTACTTGAAAAAGTCTTTATTTCCTGTTTTTGTTTCCGCAGCAAGCTTCTTCTCAAATTCTCCCTTTACCTGCCTTATCAATGCCTTGCATTTGACTTGCCAGTGCTTGTGCTGTTTCCAGGTTTCGTTGTTTGGCTCTTTTTTCCATTTCCTGAAAGATGCTTTTTTGGCAACAGCAGCCTCTCTGACCTCACCTTTAAACCATGCTGGCAGTTTTTTGGACTTCCTTCCACTTTTCTTAAAGCATGGAATACAGCTGGTCTGGGCTTCCAAGATAGTATTTTTCAACAACACCCAAGCTTGATGTAAGTCTTCAACCTTTGCAACTGCTCCTTTTAGTTTTTTCTTAACTGTTTTCCTCATTTTATCATAATCTCCCTTTCGAAAGTTAAAAGGTAGTACTGTGGATTTTCTTACTATCCCTCCTCCACTAATTAAATCAAACGCAATCATGCTATGATCACTTTTGCCAAGTGGCCCCAACACCCTTATCTCTTGCACTAGATCTGGTGTTCCACTAAGGACTAGGTCTAATATGGCTTCCCCTCTGGTCGGTTCATGAACCAGCTGCTCCAAGAAGCAGTCATTTATTTCATCTAGGAACTTTATCTCCCTAGCATGTCCTGACGTGACACTGGCCCAGTCGATAACGGGGTAATTGAAATCACCCATTATTATTACTGCGCTGTAACTTTTGTTAGCTTCCTTGATTTCTTTGCATTTTATCATCCATTTGGTCATTCTGGCCAGGTGCTCGATAATACACCCCCCACTGCCATTGTCTTCCCCCTTTTATATGGAATTTCAATCCATATAGATTCTACAGCAGATTTTGTTTCCTGCAAAACTTTAATCCTTTCTGAGTCAATGCCCTCTCTAACATAGAGCGCAACCCCTCCACCAATTTGATCAGCTCTATCATTACGATATAGTTTGTACCCAGGTATCACAGTGTCCCATTGGTTGTCCTCCTTCCACCATGTCTCTGATATTCCAATCATATCTAACCTTTCATTTAGTGCTATATATTCTAACTCTCCCATCTTATTCTTTAGACTTCTAGCATTTGCATACAAGCATTTTAGAGAATGTATTTTATTCATGTTAATTTGGCTATTGTTAGACATGGTGAAGGTTGGCCCTCTGGTGCTCCTCAAAGGGCTTTGACCCCTTTGCCTGCCCGGTGAAATCCCTTTTTCAATATCTCCTCCATTTGTCCTTGGCAGTTCTTAAGACCAACTCAGTCAGAATTCATCTTAGTGCCATTGCCTATCTCCTTACACTCCTTAGTAGCACGCTTTATGCAGGGTCTCCTGCTGTCCAAGCCACCTCCAGTGGCTTGGGACCTCAATGTGGTTCTTGCTCAATTTCTAAAGCCTCCCTTCGAACCTTTAGCGACTGTTTCACTGAAGGTTCTCTCTAGGAAAGTCATCTTTCTCATAGCCTTCACATCAGCTTGCCACATCAGTGAACTGCAGGCTCTCGTGGTAGATCCGCCTTATATCTGGTTCCATCATAACAAGGTGGTCCTCTGTATCCATCCACATTTCCTTCTGAAAGTGGTCTTCTCCTTTAATCTGAACCAGTTGGTAATTCTACCGATTTTCTTCCTGAGACCGCATGTGTTTCGAGCGGAAGCAACGCTATGCACCTTAGACTGCAAGCGAGCTTACTACTTAGATAGAACTAAAGTTCACCAGAAATCCTCTCAGTTATTCATTTCCTTTGATCCATGTCACCTTGGTCTACCAGTGACAAAGTGGACTCTATCCAGATGGATAGTAGATTGTATCTCTTTTGCTTATGAACACCAAGGAAAGAAGAAGAGCAACAATCCTCCGTAGAAATCACAGGAGACACCAGAACAGTGCAGGGAGGACATGGCCACACCTCTTAAAAACAAAGAAACCTTTTATTTCATAAAACCTTCAAAGGTACAGACCCGATTTGGCCAAGTTTCAGCTGTCAGCCTGCATCAGGGGCCAAAAAACAAAACACATAAATATTAAAAATACAATAATATTCTCTAAAGCGTACAGTAAAAAAAGAAACAAAAATAAAATACAGAAACAACATACAGTACCAATTAAGATGCAATTGCATATATATTCCAATGGCAGTCAGGTCACTGTAACAAGAGTCTATAAATAAAACATACATATGTAACCTAAAAAGTGCATATGAGGCAGTACAATTGCTACAGACAATACCATAAAATTCTGCAGCTAACTTGCTTCGTGATCGTTACATAAACATAAAAAAACAAGAGAAGACTATTAATAGCTAATACATCTTGGATAAAACAAATAATCCACAACTACTAATTGAGCTAAACCTTTTACAAATAGAGGGGGGAGGGTGAAGAAGGGGAAACAAGCTATTGCAGTCCTACCAGTAGCTGAAAGCTCAAAAAGCGCTTCTCAGGTATGCCTGTTTTTTTATGTTTAGGTAAAGATCACAAAGCAAGTTAGCTGCAGAATTTTATGGTATTGTCTTTAGCAATTGTACTGCCTCATATGCACTTTTTAGGTTACATATGTATGTTTTATTTATAGGCGGATGGTTCGGAAGAATGTATCCTTGAAGGATACTACCAAAAGCAGAGAGGTTCCAAAAAAGAGTAAAGTAGCCCAAATGCCCTCGAGTATGGAGCAGACAGAGCTTAAAGATCCCAAATTACCCATGTCTACCAATAGCCAAATTAATATGAATAAAATGCAGTCTCTAAAATGCTTGTATGCAAATGCTAGAAGTCTAAAAAATAAGATGGGAGAGTTAGAATATATAGCATTAAATGAGAGGTTAGATATGATTGGAATATCAGAGACATGGTGGAAGGAGGACAACCAGTGGGACACTGATACCTGGGTACAAACTATATCGTAATGATAGAGCTGATCAAATTGGTGGAGGGGTTGCGCTCTATGTTAGAGAGGGCATTGAGTCAGAAAGGATTAAAGTTTTGCAGGAAACAAAATTTGCTGTAGAATCTCTATGGATTGAAATTCCATGTAAAAAGGGGAAGGCGATGGCAGTGGGGGTGTACTATCGACCGCCTGGCCAGAATGAACAAATGGATGATGAAATGCTCAAAGAAATCAAGGAAGCTAACAAAAGTTACAACGCAGTAATAATAATTGGTGATTTCAATTACCCTGGTATCGACTGGGTCAGTGTCACAGCAGGGCATGCTAGGGAGATAAAGTTCCTAGATGAAATAAATGACTGCTTCTTGGAGCAGCTGGTTCATGAAATTACTCAGCATGTAGATAGTCATGGTCTAATGGGAGACAGCCAACATGGCTTTAGACAAGGAAGATCTTGTCTTACTAATCTGATATGTTTTTTTGAAGGTGTGAATAAACAGGTGGACAAAGGTGAGTCAGTTGATATCTGGACTTTCAGAAAGCCTTTGTCAAGGTCCCTCATCAGAGACTTTTGGCAAAACTAAAAAGTCATGGGATAGGAGGCAGTGTACTACTGTGGATCAGGAACTGGTTAAAAGATAGAAAGCAGAGGGTAGGGTTAAATGGCCAATTTTCCCAATGGAGAAAGGTGAATAGTGGAGTACCCCAGGGATCTGTGCTGGGTCTGCTGCTTTTTGACATATTCATGAATGACCTGGAAAGTGGAATAACGAGTGAGGTTATCAAATTTGCAGATGACACAAAACTATTTAAAGTTGTTAAAACCCAAGAGGATTGTGGAAAATTGCAAGAGGATCTTGATAAATTGGAAGACTGGGCATCAAAATGGCAGATGAAATTTAATGTGGACAAGTGCAAAGTTATGAACCTAGGGAAGAACAACCCAAACTATGGTTACACGATGCAAGGTTCCACATTAGGAACCACCACCCAGGAAAAATGATTTAGGCGTCATTGTGGATACCATGTTAAAACCCTCGGCCCAGTGTGCAGCGGCGGCCAAGAGAGCAAATAGAATGCTAGGTATCATAAGGAAAGGAATGGAAAATATAGCAAAAGATATTATAATGCCTCTATATCGTTCCCTGGTGAGACCGCAACTTGAATATTGTGTGCAATTCTGGTCGCCGTATCTTAAAAAGGATATAGCGATATTAGAAAGGGTTCAGAGTAGAGCCACCAAAATGATAAAGGGGATGGAAGGATACTCCTATGAAGAAAGGCTAAAAAGGTTAGGGCTCTCTAACCTGGAAAAGAGACAGCTGAGGGGAGATATGATAGAAGTCTATAAATTAATGAACGGAGTGGAACGGGTATACATAGATCGATTGTTTACGTTATCAGAATATAGAAAGACTAGGGGACATGCAATGAAGCTACAGGGTAAACTATTTAAGACTAATAAAAGAAAATATTTTTTCACTCAACGTGTAATCAAACTCTGGAATTTGTTACTGGAGGATGTAGTAAAGGCTGTTAGTGTAGCTGGGTTTAAAAAAGGTTTGGACAAGTTCCTGGAGGAAAGGTCCATAAACCATTATTAAAAAGGGACCCAGGATATCAATGCTTGACCCAGTACAAGCATTGTGGAACATGTGTCTTTTGGGAAAACTGCTAGGTATGTATGACCTAGATTGGCCACTGTTGGAAACAGGATACTGGGCTTGATGGACCTTGGCCTGACCCAGTATGGCATATCTTATGTTCTTATGCTCTTGTTACAATATCCTGTCTGCCATTGGAATATATATGCAATTGCATCTTAATTTGTATTGTATGTTGTTTCTGCATTTTATTTTTGTTTGTTTTTTTACTGTACACGTTAGATAATATTATTGTATTTTTAATATTCATGTGTTTTCTTTTTTGACCCCTGATGCAGGCTGACAGCCAAAACCTGGCCAAGTCGGGTCTGTACCTTTGAAGGTTTTATGAAATAAAAGGTTTCTTTGTTTTTAAGAGGTGTGGCCGTGTCCTCCCTGCGCTGTTCTGGTGTCTCTTTTGCTTATGCACAAGCAGGACTCTTCTTGGAGGATCACATCACTGCTCTTAATGTGCAGGCCATGGCAACCTCTCATGCCAACCTCCTTCTGGTATCCATTTGCAAGATCTGTCAGGCAGCTACCTGATCCTCCATTCATACCTTCACTGCACATTAATGTCTGGACAGGGACTCCGGTTGGAATGCTGTCTTTGGCCAAGCTGTACTCCAGCAACCTTTTGGGACTAAAACTCAACTCCTACCCTCCGTCCCGGACTTCTTCAAGAGACAAGACTTCCATTAGAGGTCGTATAGCAGACTGCAATAGAGTCCACTGGGCCATATTGTGTCCACACTCTTCAGCTCTATGCTTTAGCCTCAGGGATCACACTGCTTTCCTCCTTGCCATTCTGGTACCTGGAAGCTAGTGAGTCCCATATATGAATACTGCATTCCTGCTTGTTCCTGGAGATAGCATAGTTACTCACCTGTAACAGGTAATCTCCAGGAATGGCAGGAATCAGTCTTCACAAACTACCCTCCTCCCCTAGTTGTTGTAGAGTAGGTTTTTTTTTCCAAAATCTGTTTATTAATGCAGTACAACCAAACAGAGAGCAGCATAATACAAAAACAGCCTCATTTTCTGGTTTACAACACCCCGGGTGGGGTTGTTCCTTATCCACCACCCTTGGGGCTACATACCAATAACAAATAGCATATACTACACAAGACATAATAAGAAGTAAATACATGCTCCCCGGCTATCCCCCCTCCCCCCCCCCCGTCTCCCAGCCACAAGAGCAAGAACCTTCTCCATGGAGCAAACAAACCAATCACAGAAGAAACCAAACCCCTGCCTGCCCATCGGGTACCCCTAACCCACAACTCCCCATCCTAACCCACTTTTAACACCTCACTCCTGGCCTTAGGCCCCAACTTCTGGATATAAGGCATCCAGATCAACAAAAAGGAAGCCCATCTCTGAGCCGTCCCACTCGCCACCCGTTTTTCCAAGAGCATAAATTGGTGGAAGCTATTCCGCCATTCCCAAAATGAAGGAGCCCTATGTTCCCGCCACCGATGTAGTATAGACCCCTTCCCTACCAAGCAAGCCTTCCGCACTAAAATTCGTTCCCATCTGCCCTTCGGGTGGAGTGGTCCCAACTGGTCCAACACAACTAGTGGTCCGGTGCACCGGACCTGTTACCGCAGCAATTCACTCAAATAGGCCATAATTCGCCTCCAATATCGCCTAATACACATACATCCCCACCACATGTGACCTAAATCTGCCAAGGAACAAGAGCATTTCGGACATCCCCCATATTCCGTAAGATGACTACGTAGTGCTCGCCGTGGGGAGAAATGGGCCCGAATAATACATTTAAACTGCACTTCCCGCCATCTAGCCCCATCAGTCAGACTCACAATCCGACCCAATGCACCGCCCACTGAGCCTGGGGCCAACTCACAGCTCAACTCTCTAGCCCACGCAGTCTCCTCTCTCGAATAATCAGGAGGAGAACCATATTGATCCAATCTGCATTTCAACTGTGGTGAAGAGCGCCCTCCTGAGGAAATGGAGAATGAAGGAAATCCTGAAATGCAGCAGGATTTACACAGGATTTACAATCCTAAAAGGAAAAAAAAGCCCTCTTCTGGTGAGCTGAGAATGAAGACCAGCCCAGGGGAGGAGTTGAGCAGTGCTGATTGGGCACACCCAGGGGTTGGACGGGGTGTGGCTGAAAAAGAATCCCTTTATGAAGTGGTGAATGACGCTGCTAAACAGAACTGGAGGGGAAAGACCCGGATTGAGATCAAGCAGATGACCAAGCAGACCAAGGGGAAGCAGAAGCAGAAGAGCTGTGAGAAACAGGAAAGCCATGAGCAGAGGACCAGGAAGCAGTTTGGCTGCACGTCTGAGCCTGGTAGCAGCAGAGGACCTGCAAGGATCTTAACAGGTGCTTGGAAAGGAAATCCTACGAGAAGTGGGCGAAGCCCTGGTTTAGAGTCTTGGGAAAAGGCAGAGCCCTCGTGGATACAGTTTGGACCGGAGAGACCCAGAAGCCCTCACAGCTACAAAGCTTTTGAGCTACCTAAAAGGAGAGGAGCCTGGCAGAAAGACAGCAGTTTCTATAGGAACCTGGATAGAGAAGGTAAAGTCCCCTCTCCTATATTTAAGGCTGTTTTAAAAGATCTCAATTGTTACCCTGAGTCATTCAAGCCAAGAGCTGAAGGGGGAAACATTATTGACTGGGAGAAAAACTCAGTGTTGGCTGACAACGGTTGGTCAGGAACTGAACAGGCTGAATTGCTCCTTCAGGACTTTAAAGAGTTCTTAGAATTGAAAGCAGGCAGACAGTCAAAGCTGAATGAGGACAATAGCTCTGTGCAGTCAGAAGATTTTAGGCAAGTGGAAAATGCCTTACCTTTGAAAAACTCTGACGATAATAGCATGGACTGCTCAATATGCTGTAAGGAAATAGCAGTATAACAAAGCTTGCCTGTACCTTGTATGAAAAGAATACAACGTGGAAGTTTCTGCTGCCGTGCTCTGAAAACCTAATTGTTTGCACCTGAGTTTGAGTTCACACTGTGAAGGGAACAGTGATTGCATGAGGCTGCAATATATGTAAGTCTCCTCTTGAGGCAGAGCTGAGTTAAGCTCCATAGAAGAAAAGCTGATCTCACTTTACGTTGTCTTATATTCCTGAGTTTCTTCTGTTACCATTTAAAGCACCATTTATGTTCATGTATCTGAATTTTGATGCGCTGGAGGAATCTCCCCAACACGAATAAAATATTCTTGCAAAGCCTTACCATCTCTGGCGCAACTACATTTATCAGTGAGAGAAAGGAGAACAAAACTATATCTCCCATCATTCCAAGGGAATAGTTTTAATCCATTCCTCACGGGACAATAGGCCACTCCTGTCCTTTAGCCCTAGGGTGGGGGCAGGAGCGTCGCACAACTCAGCTATAGTAGGGGGCGTCCCCTTCCCCAGTGCAAAGAATTCCAATATCCGTGCCGAATGCTCAACTTGCAATTCCCGCTTTGACAGGGCGCCAACGTAGTGTGAAAGTTGCAGATATGCAAAAAAAGACTGCCCCGAGTTCAATTCATATTCACTACAAAGCATGGCCAATGTCTTACATCCCCCTTCCAGCGTAACCACATGTCCAAGGCTTCATATCCCCTGTCGTCTCCACTTTTGGTAAAGTGCAGATTCCGTTCCCGGGGTAAAGCTGGCATTGCCCTGCAGGGGTAACCAACCCGAGACCACCGGGGAAGTACCCCAGTATTTATTCAATTGCTGCCAAGTACGGCGAAGCGGCGCCACTAAAATACTATTCACCATCCTGCTAGGTAAGAATGAACGATCTAAATGCAGAACCGCTGCCAATGCATGTGGCGTCACTAACACTTCTTCCAGCGCCCGAGGGGTATAATCTTCAGTATCCCCCAACCAATCCCCAAGATGTCGAGATTGACAGGCCAAAGCATATTTCCACAGATCAGGGAGCCCAACCCCTCCTGATTTACATCCCCCTCTGAGACGGTTTAACGGAATACGCGCTCTTGCACCCTTCCATAGGAAGCTGCGGATCTCCTGCTCGATACGCAGCAGGTCCCGACGCAGCAACCAAACACGCAAGGTTTGCAGCCAGTAAAACAATCTCAGAAAAACCACCATCCCCAAGACCGCCACTCTACCCAAGAGAGACAACGGGAGGGGAGCCCAAACCTGTAATTGCGCTCGCAGTTTCGAACAGACTCGGTCCAAATTGCTCCTGTACAATGCAGCCGGATCCTTGGTTAACAGTATACAGAGATAGAAGAAAGACTCACCCGCCCACCGCAAGGGAAAGGGGCCCTGCCAAAGCCCTTGAAGAGTACCCGCCACATCCATCGCTTCCGATTTGTCAGTATTAATATGCAATCCAGCAAAGCTACCGTACAAAGCCAATTCATCAAGTAAGTGGGGCAGCGAATGTTGCGGAGTCAAAAGATATACCAGCATGTCATCTGCAAAGGCCGCTATCTTGAATCCACACGGCCCAATCCGCACTCCCCTAATACTTACAGATTCCTCAACTCTACGCACCAAAGGATCCAGAGTCACCACAAAAAGCAAGGGAGAAAGTGGACATCCCTGACGAGTTCCTCTTTCTAAATTGAAATTATCTGAAAGCACCCCGTTACAAAATATCCCTGCAGTGGGGCCAGCATAAAGCAGCGCCACCATCCTGAAAAACGCATCGCCGATACCATAATGGGGCAAAAGGTACTTTAAATAATCCCTGTTGACCTGGTCAAATGCTTTTTCCGCATCAAAACTAATCAACAAAGACTGTAAGTCCCTCTCCCGAACCCACTCAATCAACGTCAAAATTTTCCGCAAATTACGCACCGCATAGCACCCCCGCACAAACCCACCTGCGATTCATGCACCAGATCCCCCAAAATAGGGGCTAGTCGATCCGCCAGAATCTTGGCCAGCACCTTTAGATCAAAGTTTAATAAAGATATGGGTCTATAGCAGCGATGGCGAACCTATGGCACGCGTGCCAGCTGTGGCACGCGAAGGCCTTGCAGCTGGCACGCGGGAAGGTCCGCAAAAAAGAAAAAGCTGGCTCTGACTGCTGCCGCGGACGCGGCAAGGGCAGAATGCAGTGTCCCGCGGGGCCCCCTCCGCCTGCTAAGCCCCTCTGCAAGGGCTTTCAGATTCGCGAGGGAGAGCGTCTCCCTCGCGTCTCTGTTAAGCCCGCAGGGGCTAATGGGAAATTTCCCATCAGCCCCTTTAGACGCGAGGGACTGATGGGAAATTTCCCATTAGCCCCTGCGGGCTTAACAGAGACGCGAGGGAGACGCTCTCCCTCGCGAATCTGAAAGCCCTTGCAGAGGGGCTTAGCGGGCGGAGGGGGCCCCGCGGGACATTGCATTCTGCCGCGGCAGCGGCAGCAGCCAGAGCCAGCTTTTTTTTTTTTTTAATTTGCCAGGGGGGGAGGGGTTAGGACTGCTAATGGGCGGGCGGGCAGGGGGTAGGACTGCTAATGGGCTGTGGGCTGATGGGGGCTGTCTGGAAATGGGGTGATGGGGGGTTAGGACTGGTAATGGGCTATGGGGGGGGTTAGGACTGCTAATGGGCTATGGGGGGGTTAGGACTGCTAATGGGCTATGGGGGGGTTAGGACTGCTAAAGGGCTAGGGGGGGTTAGGACTGCTAAAGGGCTAGGGGGGTTAGGACTGCTAATGGGCTATGGGGGGGTTAGGACTGCTAAAGGGCTAGGGGGGGTTAGGACTGCTAAAGGGCTAGGGGGGGTTAGGACTGCTAATGGGCTATGGGGGGGTTAGGACTGCTAATGGGCTATGGGGTGGTTAGGACTGCTAAAGGGCTAGGGGAGGTTAGGACTGCTAAAGGGCTAGGGGGGTTAGGACTGCTAATGGGCTATGGGGGGGTTTGGACTGGTAAAGGGCTAGGGGGGTTAGGACTGCTAATGGGCTAGGGGGGTTAGGACAGCGAAAGTGCTATGGGGGGGTTAGGACTGCTAAAGGGCTAGGGGGGTTAGGACTGCTAAAGGGCTAGGGGGGGTTAGGACTGCTAATGGGCTAGGGGGGGTTAGGACTGGTAATGGGCTGTGGGCTGATGGGGGCTGTCTGGAAATGGGGTGATGAGGGGTTAGGACTGGTAATGGGCTATGGGGGGGTTAGGACTGGTAATGGGCTATGGGGGGTTAGGACTGGTAATGGGCTTTGGGCTGATGGGGGCTGTCTGGAAATGGGGTGATGGGGGTTAGGACTGGTAATGGGTTATAGGGGGGGCTTAAACTGAAAATGGGGTGATGGGGGTTTAGGACTGGAAGTGGGTTGATGGGGGGGGGCTAGGACTGGTATTGGGTTGGGGGGTTGCTAGGACTGGAAATGGGCTGATGGGGGGCTAGGACTGGAAATGGGCTGATGCAGGGACTAGAAGGGAATGGATGCTGGGTGAGGTTGGAACTAGAAGGGAGCTGATGTTGGGGGAGGATTAGAATGGGATGGGGCTGGGAGAGTAAAATGGAGAGGGGAATAATATTTTGTGTGGGAGGGATAAAAAATCTACAATTGGCCGGGTATTGGGAGAGTAAGTGGGGATTGAGGATGGAGGGGTAAAATTTGAGTGGATGAAATAGGAATGAGGAAAGAGCAAAAGGAGAAAGATTAGTATGTTAAAGCGGATGTAGAGAGAGAGAATGGAAAAAAAAACTAGAAGAGAGAAGAAAGGACAAATGGACAGCAGATGATGGAGAGTTAGCAGAAAACATGAAGAAACCAGAAGAAAGTGGCTGGAGCAATTGCAACTGTGTAACTGAGCTGAGGTATTCTGTTTATGTAATTCCTTTTTGACATTGCCACTTGTTCTCTTTCCCCAGTAGGTCATGTATTGTTATTCTCTGAAATGTATTGGTTTAATATTTGCAGTGTTGCCTTTTGATAGGTATGGTATGATGCTTTGTGAGTCCTGGTAGTGCTGTTAGGATACGGCGGGTTTGCTATTGGTTCTAAATGGGCAGTGTTTGTAGTAGTTCCTAATGTGCCTGGCGGTTGGCACTGGATTATAGTAATGTAGAAATCTTTTAGTCTGTCTTTATCCATACACTCATTAAGAGACATGTTTACTAAAAGTTAGTGTATGTTAGCATTATGCAAATATTTATGCAAATTGACGTGCTGGCACTTTGAGGAAATTCTTTGGTTTTGTGCGGCAGTTTGGGCACTCGGGCTCAAAAAGGTTAGCCATCACTGGTCTATAGGAAGAAGTCTGTAACGGATCCTTCCCCAGCTTAGGTATCAGGGTGCTATGCGCACCCTGAGAATGTAAAGAGAATGTAAATAAATAAATGGTTCTTAAGTTCTTAAGATAAAGATGAAAATCAAACCTTTGCTACCCAGAGAACCAAAGATGTACATATGTGTAAAAAAAAAAAAAAAAAGTATATATGTAATTAATCCCTCCCATCTTATGGAAGGAAAATCAATTACCTAACTGCTGTGTGTCGTGCTTATCCTGTCAATCACTTTGTATATAATACAAATTTTCTGCCCTGATCAGACAGCTCCGACATGTAATCTAATCCAGTACTGATCGCTGGAAGTAACGGTATACAAATGTACGCTAAATAAATAAATAAAATAAATGGTTCATCCCCCATCTGAATGTCCCCTGCTCTATCCGTCTTTGATACAGTGCAACCAGGGCAGGAGACACCTGGTCCTCAAGAAGCTTGTAAAATTCGGCCCCAAAGCCGTCTGGGCCAGGTGCACGACAACCACTGGCCCTCAAAATGACCTTTTGCACCTCCTCTCTAGATACTGGAGCGTCCAACTGGGCTCACTGATCCGCCGTCAGCTGGGGGAGTTGCACTTCACAAAGATATTGTATCATATTGGCCCAATCTCCCTGCCTCCCAGCATACAACTTTTGAAAGTATGCTCGAAATACACAGGCTATCGCTCTGCTATCTTTATGTAATCGCCCTTGCTCGTCTCGTAGGGCTACAATGGACCGAGCACCCCGACTACCACGAAGCAACGCGCCAAAAGTTTCCCTGGTCTGTCGCCAAAGCGATATAACTGATATCGATAGTACAGAAAAGATTTTTTGGCTCTCTGGTGAAGTAATTCATTGAGGGATGTCTCTGTCTCCCGCAATCGCCTCATATTGGCCCTCGAGGCATACCGCCACCTATCTTTTACCAATTGCCTTTCCAACTGGACAATCCATGCTGCCATTAATTTACGCTTCTGCGCTGCATATGCAATAATGTCCCCGCGCAGGACTACCTTGGCCATTTCCCAGAGTAACTGCGGGTCCCCTTTATGCTGCTCATGGTGAAACAGAAAATCCTGCCAACGATGCTTGAGATAAAGATGAAAATCAAGATCCCGGTAAAGCCCCAAGGGGTACTGCCAGACTTTATCCCGAGAGGCCCCAGCACCCCAAGAAGTCTCCACCCACACAGGCGCATGATCCGAGACCTCAGTAGGGCCAATCTGCGCATCTATTACTTGTGCAAACAGCCCTTCAGAAATTAAAAGATAATCAATTCTGGCACTAGAGCCATGTGCCCTCGACTGTTGCATAAAATCTTTCTCTGTTGGATGCAATAAACACCAAGGGTCCACTGTACCTAGCCGCCGTCGCAAACTCTGTAACACCCTCGCAGTTGAAGCCCGAGTTCTCTCCCCTCCCCCTCCGGTAGTATCCATCTCGACGTCGAACACCCCATTAAAATCACCAGCCAATATCAACGGAACATCCGGCCATTGCTCAATTTCTGGAAGCCAACCGCGCATATAGCGCCCTATCCAAGACATTCGGACTGTATATATTGCCCAGAACAACAGGCCTCCCCTCCAAGCTCCCATACAACAGCATATATCTACCATCCGGGTCTATATATTCCTGTTCCCGGTCAAACCGAAGCCTCTTATTAATCAATATGACCACTCCACCCTTCTTCCCTGAAGCTGGGGCACCCCAAACTTGGCCCACCCAATCCCTTTTCAATTTGGCGTGTTCCTCCTCTGACTGATGGGTTTCTTCTAACATAGCAATATCGCTATTCAACCTAGCCAGAGAGTGTAACACTTTATACCTCTTAATAGGGTTACCCACCCCACATACATTCCATGTTATAACCTTCAGGCCGGGGGGTAGAAAATCATCATATATCTCAAGGTCCTCTTTTTCCCAGAGGGACTGACCTCCCTAGTCTGAGGCCGCCCCCTAAACTTGGAATTGCTCCTAACTTCAAGTCCCACTGTCGTCGTGTGGCTAAGAGCTATACCCCTTACCCCCCTACCCCTTTGCCCGCTCCCACCTTTCCCGGTGCCCCTATCCCCAACCATCTGCATACCCCTCACATATACCACCAATGGGCTATTGACCCCCCCCCCATACCATACCCCCTCCCCCCCCCAACACCAACAGCAACAAACCCCCCCACACGCATCTCCACCCACCCCCCTTCTCCTTCCCACACCTCAGGAGCTACTTCCCCCTACTCCACTACCGAAATCCCTGTTGAGGCCACGCTTGATGTGACCAATACCCCCAAATCCTTAACCCCACTCCCCGTATCAAACCAAGCCCAACCCTCGCCTCCCACCCTAAAACCAGTTCCCCACCATCTACAAAGGAAACAGAAACAAACTAACCCCCCAAGCAATCCCCATCAAAATCACCAAACTACCATCCAACAACATTCAGAGCACATGACATTCAAAATTTCAAAATGTCCTCCCCCCCCAAAGCGCGAGGGAAGGACGTCTGAGCCCCGTGCAACCTGAAAAAGGGCACGGCCTCCTCAAACTCTGGACGACAGCCTCGCTCCCCACAACCACGGGACCCCCGAAGGTGGCCCCGGGCAAGGGGTAGAGGCAGCTGCCCCGAGAAAGGGGAAAAAAGATTCCACTACCCAAACCGGCACCCAAAAACCGCCAGCCCGGCAAGGCCAAGGACCAGCGCCCCAATTCCTGAAGCCTCCCTCCCATCCCCAAGAAAAGCCAGGCCAAGCCCAACGTTCCGGCCCTCCTCAAAACATCAACTAACTAGGAGGCCGGGGTCCCCCAAACGCGGGGAGGTAAGGACAAAACTTAAGAACAGTTCATCACCACAAAGTCAGGTTGTTTCAGAAGATGATGATGGCGCCGTCTCTTGCCCAGTGAGCGTTGCAACATACGGGCCCACCTCCACAGCAGACTCAAATATACGGCGCGTGCCTTCATGCAGTACATGGAGTCTGGCCGGATATTGAACAGAAAACTTTATTTTAGCGCCAATCAGTTTTTCACATAAAGGAGCATACGCCCGGCGCTTCTGACTAAGCGCTATGGAATAGTCCTGGGCAATCCGAAGTTTAGCATTTTCATGCACAATTTCTCCCTTGCTACGGGCCGCCTGCAAAATCGCTTCTTTCTGGGGGAACTGCAAGACTTTTACCAGGACTATGCACAGGCGGCGGTCCTGGGCCTGCTTGTTGCCCACACGGTGAGCCCGCTCGATGAAAAGCTTATCTCCCATCTCTGCACTCCCCAACAGCCGCAGCAGTAGAGACTCCAGATAATTTTTTAACTCTTTGTCACCGACCGACTCTGGGACGCCCATAATCCGTAGGTTATTTCTACGAGATCGGTTCTCGAGATCGTCCAGCTTTGATTCCTGCAGCTGCAGCTGTGACTTCAGGCTAGCTACCCGGGTGACCAGCACTTCCACGGTGTCTTCCACTTGACCGATACGGCCTTCTGCCTCCTGAATTCTGGTCCCCATGCCCCCAAACGATGTCTGCTGCCCATCTATCTTCTCGTTCAACGCTGCAAATTGCGAAGATAGGGCTGTTGCTACTGCAGCTGACACCTCCTCAAAAAAAGCAGGGGACACCAACGGGCTTGACGGTGCTGCCACCTCCGCCATCTTGCCATTTCCGACCACGCGCTCTCGCTCTCTCCGAGCAGTTTTAGCTGCCGCGGCCATGCCTCTTGCCGCTCTCTGCCAAATCCCCTCGGTCCCAGAAGCCGCTTTATTAGGCAGGGGGATCAGAACTCCGATATCGGAGGTTTTGAGCAGGCTTAGTTTGCCGGTTTGATTCGGGGGCACCGGAGCACACATGAGATGCGACCGCTGTCCTCACCACATCACGTGACCTCTCTAACTCTGTAGAGTAGTTTTTATTTTTTCCTCTGTCGCTCAGCTACAAACTCAACTGAGGAGAGGACTTGGGAAGGCAGATGCGCAGGCGCAGTGGACTGCTCCCAAAGGTTTTTCTATTGGATGCTGGGAAACATTTCTGCGTGGGTTCCATCAGTACCTACATCACCCATATGTGAAGACTGATTCTTACAGTTCCCGGAGATCACCTGTTACAGGTGAGTAACTACGCTTTCTCCAGGACCAAGCAGGAAGTCAGCCCTCACATATGGGTGGCGTCACCGACAGAGCCCTCGCGTGGGAACTCTCCTCAGCTTTTTTTTTTTGAAAACTCTGTTTATTAATCCACACACATCACCATACATAACATGGCAAATAACAAGTGCACTACATCTCCTAGCGGGGTGTACTCTTATACACCGCCTCAGAGATAGCTCAGTTTTCAGTGATATAACATGACTTTCCCCCTCCTTCCCTCCCTCCCCCCTCCTTCCCTCCCTTCCCCTCCCACATCCACCCCACTATTCCTGCCCCCAGGAGTAAAACAGACCTCTACCTACTCCTACCAGACCGCATCCTATCCCAAACCTCGGAGGGCTCTCCTTCCCCTCTCAGAACTCTACTCTGGGCTCCTGCTAACTCTCCTGCAATAGTTCATTGCGTACAAGTGGTTGCAGCATTTGAATATATGGTTCCCATATCAACCAAAAGGAAGACCAACGTGAACCATTTCCCCTCGCTCCCCGCCTCTCAAAGAGCATTAGCTGATGGAAGCTATTTCGCCATTCCCAAAAGGTAGGGGGTACTGCTTCTCTCCATCTATGCAATATCGGCCCTTTACCCACCAGACATGCCTTTCTCACCAGAATGTGCTCCCATCTCCCCTTGGGGCAGAGTGGTCCAAGTTGATCCAGGGCTACTAGGATCCCCGACCAGGCAATTTGTTGATGGAGCAGGCTACCCAAATAGGTACTTATTCGCATCCAGTATCGTTGGATTCCCGGACATCTCCACCACATATGACCCAAATCTGCAAGGGAACAAGCGCATTTCGGACAACTACCATTCAATGTAAGCTTACTCTGCAGAGCCCGCCTTGGAGAAAAGTGTGCACGTATAATACACTTAAACTGCACTTCTCTCCATCTTGCCCCCTCTACCAAACCTGCAATCCGGCCTAGGGCCTTACCGACTGATCCTACGGCCACCACCTGATTCAATTCCTCCGCCCACCGGGCTTCCTCTCTGGAGTAGTCTGGGAGCACCCTAAATTGATCCAGTCTCTTCTTCAAGCCTGAAAGCATTGGAGGAGAATCCCTCCCCACCGAGAAAAATTCCAGCAACTGAGCTGACCGTTCCCCTGATAACTCCCCCGTCGAAAGAGACGCCACATAATGAGGAAGTTGTGCATATGCAAACAAATGGCTGCTACTCAGCTCATATTCCCTACACAGAACCCCAAAGGACTTACACTTCCCCTCGAGGTCCACTATGTGTCCGACAGTTTGAATACCCAGTCTATACCATTTAACAGGGAACACATCCTGTCTCAGACCCACTCACTCCTCAACAAAACCACGCCTGACCTTGAAGAGCTAATCTCCGCCTGGAACTTCAACCTTAATGCCATCTCTCAACGGCCGAACTCCAATAACACAGCAAAGACAAAAAGAAGCGCTGCCCCCTGGTTCTCTCCTGAGCTACGAGCTTCTCTTACTCAGCTACGCAAACTTGAGAGACGATGGCGCCGGTCGCTCTCTACTGAAGATCGGTCCGCTTACTGACTCCACCTGTCAATGCACCGAGAAGCAATCACAATTCAAATGAAACAATATCACACCGACACCCTAAAGAGATCACTGAACAAACCACGTGATCTTTTCAACTTGGTCAAATCTCTTTTGAAGGAACCATCTCCCGAACAACTCAGTGAGATTCACCCACAAAAATTTGCGGACTACTTGCAATCCAAGATCGTACAGACTGACAAAATCTCAGCAGACTCATATCAAGAACCAACCAGCCTAACCCCTCTAAATAAATTCTCCACTCAATAGCGTCTCTCAATACCTCCACAGCGCAGACTGACCCTTGCCCAGCTTTTTGGATTAAGGAGCTACGCAGTGAGTTCAGCCCTTTCATCGCGAATCTGATGAATCTCTCTTTCACAACGGGTTCCTTCCCCACAGCTCTCAAACAGACCTCCATTAGGCCGCTATTGAAGAACCCCAAACTAGACCCTCAATGGGTCGATTCTTATAGGCCAATAGCTAGTATTCTCCAGGACCAAGCAGAAAGTCAGTCCTCACATATGGGTGACGTCGGCGCCAACGGAGCCCTCGCAGAGCAATTTTCCCCAGCTTTCAAAGAAAGCCTTTGGGAATTGCAGCGCGCATGCGCGGTCCCCTTCCCGCCCAAGGGTGCCATCTTGCTCAGTCTTCTTTTTTCCGCGGAGCCCTACAGACGTTGTTTGTAATTCACCGCTAGAAAAGTTGATTTTATTTGTCTTTTTTCTCGGTTCGACGCCGGTTCTTTTCCCGCCCGGACCCGCGACGCCGGTTGCGAGTCCGTTCTTTATTTTTCGTTTTTTTGTCCTTCGTGACAGATTTCGCGCCTTTTTTTCTTTTTCACTGGCAGCCCTGTCTTTTGACCTCGCAGGGGCCCTTTTTCCCCCGATGGCTGCCAGCGGGTTTAAGAAGTGTGATCGGTGTAAGAAGCTCATGTCTCTTACCGACACACACGACTGCTGCCTCCGCTGCCTCGGACCCGATCATGACCCGATGATCTGTGGTCCGTGTGGCAAGATGTCCTCAAAAGCGTTGAGGAGTCGGCAGCATCAGCGGGAACGTATCTTCTCTGACTCCGGCCGGGCCCGGACCTCGTCAGAGGCTTCAACGTCTCGGGACTCTGGTCCTGAGCATCGTCGAAGTTCCTCTGAGCGGGGGTCTCCTACCCGGGAACATCATCGGAAGAAGAAACCCGCGAGGGCGGCGTCGGTGGACGCTCCTGGTTCCTCGAGGGCCAGGTCGCATAGCCCCGATAGCCGTCCCGGGTCCTCGGAGATGGAGAGGCCTTCCAAACATCCTCGTCTCGAGATGGACTCGCCTACTCACGTAAGTGCTGTAGTCCTCGTGGACTCGCCTCCGAAGGAGCCGACGTTGGGCCCGACACCATCGGGGCCCGAGTCGGGGGCTGCTGGGTCTCCTGAGCTCGGACTCAGGTTGACGGCCTTGGAGAGCAGTCTGACTGCCTTCATGGACCAGCAGCGGGCATTGATCGCTGGCCTCGCCGGTGCTTCTGCCCTGACCACCGGGACGTTGACGTCCAAGTCGACCCGGAGACCAAGCCGATCCTCGAGTCCATGAGGGCTCGAGTCGATCCTCGGTCACAGTCTCCTTCGGCCTCCCATTCGGGACCGAGGTCATCGGGGCGAACGGCATCGATGCCCGCCCGACCGGAGCCGCTCGACTCCTCCTCCAAGGAGTCAGCCTGGGAATCCGAGGACGAAGAGTCACCTGGTTCTTTTCGGACTCGGTGTGTCCCATCGGACTCCCCCGAGTCCGAACCTCAGAGACGGTCCCCCCCGGAGGATACCCGGTTCTCGGACTTCGTGCGGGATATGGCCAAGGCCTTGGCCTTCCCCGCGGATCCCGAGGAGGAGCCTCGAGCCGAAGAGCTCGATGCCCTCCAGTATGACTCTCCCCCAAAGGAGGCCTTTACTATACCGGTTCCTCCGATGCTGGAACGACTTCTCTTCCGCATGTGGGAGAGCCCGGCGTCGTCGCCGGTATTAAGCAAGCAGGTTGATTCCATTTATCGAGTCCGCAAGAGCCCCGGGTTCCAAAAGGAACAACTACCGCACCATTCCATGGTGGTGGAATCGGCCATGCATAGACTTAAGAGTCAGAAGATGCACTCCTCGGTGCCTCCCGGTCGGGAGGCTCGAAGCCTGGATGCCCTCGGTAGGAAGTCTTTCCAGGGCTCTATGCTTGCTTGTCGAGTCCAGACCTACCAGCTCTATATGGGCATGTATCTCCGAGACCTGGCTAAAGAAATAGCCGGGTTCTCTGCTGGTCTCTCCGAAGAACCTTTGCAGAGGTTCCAAGCCTTGTCAACTGGTATTCGGGAGTGCTCAAAGTTTATCTCTCGAGCAGCCTACGATGGCTTTGAAGCATCGGCTCGAGTAGCCGCAGCCGGCATCGGTGCCCGCCGACAGGCTTGGCTTCAGTCATCCGACCTCGAGCCATGGGTGCAGGACAAGTTGGTCGATGTCCCCTGCAGAGGTGAAAACCTCTTTGGCAAACCCATGGATGAGAAGGCTGCACAGATCGAGACCGAGACTCTCACCAGGGCTCGGCTCTCAAGGAAGACCTCTGCCCCTTCTCAGAAGAAGAAGGGCTCGGGGGAAAAAGCCCTTTTACCTGAGGAAGGCGGCTGCCTATAAACACTACCCTCATTATCAGGCCTCAGCAGCTCCCCAACAGGGTCAGCAGGCCAAGGGACGCGGTAATGGGTCCCGTAGGCAGCAAGCCCCCAAGCCTGCACCACCGGCCCCTGCTCAGCAGGGTGGGGGTTTTTGACTTCATCAGCATAGCCTCTCCCCCTCAGCTGGTTTCTCTCAGCACAGGAGGCCGGCTGGTCCACTTTGCCCACAGGTGGTCCAACATCACTACAGATACCTGGGTGCTTCACATAGTCCAAGAAGGCTATCTTCTGCACTTCCACCAGGTACCTCCCTCCTACTTTCCAGGGGAGCCTCTCAGACTCCCTCTGCACAGGGACTTACTCCTTCAGGAGTTAGCAAGTCTTCTTCAGGAACAGGCTGTGGAACCGGTGCCTCACCACCTGAGAGGTCAAGGCTTTTACTCCAGGTACTTTCTGATACCAAAAAGAACAGGAGGCCTCAGACCCATCCTGGACTTGCGGAACCTCAACAAGTTCCTCGCAAGGGAAAAGTTCAAGATGCTTACCCTTGGAATCCTGCTGCCCTACCTCCAGCAGGGAGACTGGCTATGCTCCTTGGATCTAAAGGATGCCTACACTCACATCCTCATCCACCCCAGCCACAGACAATATCTCAGGTTTGTTGTTGGGGGCAATCATTACCAGTACAGAGTACTACCCTTTGGCCTATCCTCCGCACCAAGGGTGTTCACCAAATGTCTAGCAGTGGTGGCGGCTTATCTAAGACTTCAAGGCCTCTTTGTATTTCCATACCTGGACGACTGGCTCATCAGAGCACAGTCTTCCCAAGAGGCCACTCACGCCACGCACCGCACTGTGGCTCTGCTCCAGCACTTGGGCTTTGTCATAAACTTCGCAAAGTCCACTTTGCTCCCCTCTCAGGATCTCGAGTTCATCGGCGCAAGATTAAACACGCTTCAGGCGCGAGCCTTTCTGCCTCTCGACAGAGCAAACAGGCTCATGGATCTTGCCAGCCACTTTCACAGCAATTCCCTGGTCTCTGCCAGGCAATTTCTGAGACTGCTCGGCCATATGGCTTCCACAGTCCATGTGACCCCCAATGCCCGCCTGAACATGCGGCCTGCTCAATGGTGCCTTCGCACACAATGGCATCAGGCCACTGGGAGCCTAGCGGACTCCGTACAGATCTCCGACCCGCTGGTCTCTTCTCTGCAATGGTGGCTTCATCTGCCAAACCTAGTGCTAGGAATGGCTTTTCAGTCTCCTCCGCCTTCTCAGGTCCTGACGACCGATGCTTCTCTCCTGGGTTGGGGAGCACATTGCCAAGGGACATGTACTCAAGGCCTCTGGACTCCTTGGGAGTCTGCCCAGCAGATCAACTTCCTGGAGCTCAGAGCTATCTGCCTGGCTCTGAGGGCCTTCTCCCACCTCACTTCTCACCAGTCTGTGCTGGTCCAGACGGACAATCAAGTTGCGATGTTCTACGTGAACAAACAAGGGGGCACAGGCTCCTTCCTTCTCTGTCGGGAAGCACAAAAGCTGTGCTCTTGGGCCGTCAGCCGCGGCATCCTCCTCAAAGCTGTTTATCTCCCGGGTCAAGAAAATTGCCTGGCAGACAAACTGAGCAGAATCCTCCAGCCACACGAGTGGAGATTGGATCCGTTAGTGCTTCAGCGGATCTTTCTCAAATGGGGCCTACCCACCATGGATCTCTTTGCCAGTCCTCTCAACCGGCAACTTCCCCGATTCTGCTCTCGACAACCGCATCCTCTCAGAGTAGCGGCGGATGCTTTTCTTCTCTCCTGGTCCACAGGCCTTCTGTATGCCTTTCCTCCCATGCCACTGGTGTCTCGGACGCTCTTCAAGGTTCTCCGGGACAAAGCCTCAATGATCCTCGTGGCTCCCCGGTGGCCGAGACAGCCCTGGTTCCCGCTTCTGATGCAGCTGGCGGTGGACACTCCTCTCCCTCTGGGGTTTCAGCCCGATCTCCTGACCCAGGATCACGGGACTCTCCTACACCCCAACCTCCGGTCCCTTCATCTGATGGCCTGGCTGCTGAAAGGGTAGTCCTTGCTCCCCTCCTGCTGCCTCCAGATGTGGAGGAAGTCGTCTTGGCCTCCAGGCGACCCTCCACCCGGAGGTCCTACGCTCTTAAGTGGCGTCGGTTCTCCGTCTGGTGTGCTCAGCAGTCTCAATATCCCTTCTCCTTTTCAGTATCAGTGGTCTTGCAGTACTTGCTTTGCCTCTCCAATCTTGGACTTAAGTCCAACTCGGTCAGGGTCCACCTCAGTGCTCTTTCTGCGCATCACATGCCGGTGGATGGCAGACCTCTTTCCAGCCACCCTCTAGTGGCTCGTTTTCTCAGAGGCCTCCTTCTCCTTAAACCACCTTTGCGCCCACCAGCCCCTGACTGGGATCTGAATGTGGTTTTACAGCGGATTACCTGTCCGCCTTTTGAACCTATGGCTACCTGTCATCTTCGTTTTCTTTCTTGGAAAACCTTATTCTTGGTAGCCCTCACTTCTGCTAGACGCGTTAGTGAGCTACAGGCCCTAGTATCTGATCCTCCTTACACTAGGTTCTACAAGAATAGGGTAGTCCTATGGACTCACCCTAAGTTTCTTCCTAAAGTGGTTTCCCCTTTTCACATCAACCAGGAGGTGGTACTTCCGACCTTCTTTCCCAGGCCACACTCCAGCCGAGCTGAAATGGTCCTGCATACCCTGGACTGTAGGAGGGCGTTAACCTTCTACCTTGACCGTACGTGGGAGCACCGAAGGGCTGTTCAGCTCTTCGTGTCTTATGACCCCAATAAGTTGGGGCTCCCTGTCTCCAAGCGTACTCTGTCCATCTGGATTGCTGACTGTATCGCTTGGGCTTATGGGGCAGCCGGCCTCTTGTTGGAAAGTCGAGTCACGGCTCATCGTGTTAGGGCGAAGGCTGCGTCAGTGGCTTACCTCCGCTCTGTTCCATTGGCAGACATCTGCCGGGCCGCTACTTGGTCTTCAAGCCAGACTTTTGCAGCCCATTACTGCCTGGAGAGGGAGTCCCGCAGAGACAGTGCTTTCGGACAGGCAGTCCTCCGTAATCTCTTTGAGGTATAGGCAACTCCTGCCCTCCGTCCCGGATGTTGGGCTACCGGTTGGAGGCGTACTCAGAGAAGATTCCTTCCTTCTGTGCTACTGAGCTTGAGGGAGCTCCTTTTTTGTGCTTAGGGTCTCCGGTAGCCTTAAGCTTGGGAGTCCCATATGTGAGGACTGACTTCCTGCTTGGTCCTGGAGAAAGAGTAGTTACTCACCTGTAACAGGTGTTCTCCAGGAGCAGCAGGAATCAGTCCTCACAACCCTCCCTCCTCCCCTTGGAGTTGCAGTCCTATGATTTCGTTTTTGCTAATTTTTTGCTGTCTTTTAGCTATGTCATCAGACTGAGCAAGATGGCACCCTTGGGCGGGAAGGGGACTGCGCATGCGCGCTGCAATTCCCAAAGGCTTTCTTTGAAAGCTGGGGAAAATTGCTCCGCGAGGGCTCCGTCGGCGCCGACGTCACCCATATGTGAGGACTGATTCCTGCTGCTCCTGGAGAACACCTGTTACAGGTGAGTAACTACTCTTTCCCCTCCTAGCTAAGATAATTGAGAAAGAGGTTCAAAGGCAAATTCAAGACCATATAGATTCTGCAGCTCCCCTAGATCACTGCCAACATGGGTTCAGAGAATATCATGGAGTCGAGACACTTCTCACTAGCCTTTTCAACAATATCATCACTGGCATTGACAATGTTCGACAAGGTTTTGTGCTCATCTTCTTAGACATCGCCGCAGCGTTCGACTCGGTGAGTCACGAACTCCTCCTTGGTCGACTGAAAGAGAAGGGCGTCTGCAACACTGCGCTTGAATGGTGCAAGTCTTATCTAGATGGAAGATGGCAATATCTGAAGTCCGGATCAGAGGAATCAAAACGCTTCCACCAAAAACAAGGTGTGCCTCAAGGGTCTTCGTTGTCTTCTCTCCTATTCAATATATACATGCAACCCATCTGCAATATCATTAGGTCATTTAACGTGAACTGTTTGATATATGCGGATGACATACTCCTGTACATGCCGTTCTCTACAGTTCAATTGGACCTGACACCACTGACAGACTGTTTCAATGCAGTCTCAGAATGACTCCAATCTCAAAACCTTCGTATTCAGCACAAGAAAACTGAGGTGCTTTTCATCGCCAGAGCCCCCAGCTTTATTCCTCCATCCCATGTAAGGGTCAAGGAAGCTGACCTACAAACTAAAGAAACAATAAAATACCTTGGAGTCACCCTGGACCAACGTCTAGATATGAAACATCACATAAACAATATAGTCAAAGCTGTATATTTCAAAATCCGATCGCTTAGGCATATGCGCTCTCTATTGGACCCAGACGATTTCCGCACTATATATCAAGCGCTAATCCTACCACATTTCAACTTTGCAAATGCCATCTTACAAGGTCTCCCGCAATCCACACTGACCCCGTTACAGCTGGCCATGGATGCTGCAGCAAGGGTCCTCCATGGAGCCTCCAGAAGTGACCACGTGACTCCTATTCTCAAGCAGCTACACTGGCTTCCTATCCATGGAAGGATCATCTTTAAAACCCTACTACTCTCATTCAAGGCAATCAAGGGTATCTCATCTTCCTCACTCTCAGAACTTATCCACACAGTGCCCCCCAACAGATCCAGAAGAGCAACAGCCGTAAACCTACTAATAGTCCCAAAGGCACTGACAAAATGCAACATGACAAAGGCAAACAGAGCTTTCAGTTTCTATGCCCCCAAATGCTGGAATGCGCTACCATCCGACATTCGGGCCATTGTAGACCTAACTCATTTCAGGAAGGCGCTCAAATACCACCTTTTCCTCCAATACTACCCAGTCAGCAATGAGACCTAGGTATCCCCACCTAAGAAATAACCATATATTTTCCCTACGTTACTGTTACTCCAATCTTGTATTTATAATTATATCATGTATATAGTTCACCCTGTTATCCAAGTTTATACTCCTGTTCTATTTATTTATTTATTTATTTATTTTATTTGAACAGCTTTTATATACCGCTGCTTCCAAGGATCAGCAGCGGTTTACATTACAACAACAATCAAACAGATACATAGAACTTTATGGAACTATATTACATTATAACAAGAATTGTATGAAATATTACAACATAACAAGAACAATATTGAACTATATTACATTATCTGTATAACAGGTATAAGAGTGAGCTTAAACCTATTATAGGTGTTTATGTTGACTATTATATAGATGTAAGAAGAATCGTTAGTATGATAGATATCACTACAGTCGACATTGTTCCAGTTGTACATATATATATTTGGAAAGAGGTAGATAAATTCAGATCAATTTATGGTATATCAATTTATCTATGTAAAACCAAACAGCTTGTTGTTATGGTCATTGTGTTATAATGTAAACCGCGCTGATACCGAATAGTGCGGTATATAAGAAATTGTAATAAATGACCGAAAGACAGCCGTTTCCGAACCAGACGTGAAAGTCACATTCCCCTGCAGGGGCAGTCAGCACGAGACTGCCGAGGATCTGCCCCAATATCTATTCAGCTGTCACCAGGTTTGCCGCACTGACATCAGTAAACTGCTCCCCTTCGCCTCTTTAGGCAACAGAGAAGACTCCAAGTGTAAGACTGCCAACAACGTCTGAGGTGCTACCATCGCTTCCTCCAACGCTCTAGGGGTGTATATCTCCATGCCCCCAACCAGTCGCCAATATGGCGTGCCTGGCATGCCAGCGTGTAAAGTTGCAAATCCAGTATGCCTATGCCCCCCTTCCTCCACCCCCCTTGCAGGCGACCCAACGGGATCCGTGCCCGGGCCCCCCTCCACAGGAAACCACGAATCTCCCTTCTCCATTCTGCCCACATCCTTCCACAATAACCAAACTGGGAGGGTCTGCAGCCAATATAACACCTGTGACAACACTACCATCCCCAGCGCCGCTGCCCTACCCAACGACGACAGTGGAAGAGGATTCCACGCCTGTAATTGCCTGCGGAGTTTAAGAAAAACTCTCTCGAAGTTTCACCTGTACAGCTCCGCGGGATTACGGGTCAAAAGAATTCCTAAATAGAGGAAAGATTCAGTCGCCCATTTGAGCGGAAAGGAGCCACTCCAGCTCCCTTGAAGTTTACCCGACACATCTATGGCTTCAGATTTGTCCCTGTTAATACACAGACCTGCAAAGCTTCCAAACCACGCAAATTCCTCCATCAACCTAGACAACAACTGTTGCGGGGAAAGCAGATGCACCAGCATATCATCTGCAAATGCTGCCATTTTAAAACCCTGCTTCCCAATCTGCACCCCTTGTATCTCTGGTGACATCTCTATTGCCCGCACCAATGGGTCTAAAGTCAACACAAACAACAGGGGGGACAGCGGGTATCCCTGTCTAATGCCTCTCTTCAAGGCGACTGTATCAGACAATACTCCATTACAGACCACCCCAGCCGTGGGGCCGCATATAATAGCTCCACCATTCTACAGAAGGAGTTGCCTAGGCCATACTGAGGCAGAAAGAATTTTAAATATCGCCAACTCACCCGATCGAAAGCTTTCTCTGTGTCAAAGCTCACCAACAGTGATTTGAGCCTTTTTTCCTGCACTCATTCCAGCGATGCTAGAATCTTACGCAAATTCCTCACTGCATATCTTCCCTTCACAAACCCCACTTGCGCTCCATGTATCAAGTCATCCAAAACTGATGCCAACCGCTCAGCCAATATCTTAGATAAAACCTTCCAATCATAATTTAACTATGATCTGAGCCTGTAAGAAGCTGACTGCAGCGGGTCTTTGTCCGGCTTAGGTATCAAGACAATATGTGCGTGATTCTCTCCCCACCTAATATTGCCCTGTTCGACATGCTTATGAAACACCGCCAACATAGCAGGCACCACCAGATCACTCAATAGCTTGTAAAACTCTGCCCCATACCCATCTGGTCCAGGTGACTTGCAGCAGCTAGCCGCCTGAATAACTTGCTGCACTTCATTGAGCGTTATGGGCCAGTCCAATTGGGCCTTCTGCTCCTCTCCAAGCTGCGGCAGATTCAGCGCTTGACAATAATCCTCCATACTGGATCGCGAGTCCTCCTCCGCCACATATAACTTCTGATAGAAGGCTCGAAATACTTGGGCTATCGCTCTGCTGTCCTTGTGTAAGGTACCCTGGTCATCCCTCAGGGCTGCCACCGCCTTATTACCTCTACTCCCTTGGAGGCACCTCGCTAAAAGCTTTCCTGGCCTATCCCCAAAACGATAGAGCTGGTAACAATAGTATAAAAAGGATTTCTTTGCTCTTTTATGCAGCAGCTCATTCAGAGCCATTTGCATCTCCCACAGCCCCTTCTTATTTACTGCACTCAGACAACTCGTATATTTTCTCCTTTCCCTAACCAGTTGCCGCTCAAATCTCCGCTTCCATGCCGCATAGCCAATAATGTCCCCTCTCAATACCACTTTAGCCGTCTCCCAGAATAGCTCTGGATCGTTTTGGTGCTCCTGATTATAAAATGCAAAATCCTGCCATTTCTGTTTCAAGTAGAGGTGAAAGGCCGAGTCCTTATACAACTCCAATGGGAATCTCCACATCGCACCCGCGTATTACTACTTTGCCATTCCAGGTCTATCCAGATCAGGGCGTGATCTGAAATTTCTGCCGGGCCTATTTGGGCATCTACTATATGGGCGAACAGTTTCTCAGAAATTAAAATGTAATCTATTCACGCGCTCAAGCCATGTGCTCGCGACTGATGGGTAAAATCCCTCTCCGTCGGGTGTAGCAGACGCCATGGATCGATTACCCCCAAGCGTCGATGCAACCCCTGTAGCGCTTTGGCGGTTTGCGAACGTCCTCGATCCTCTCTCTTCGTCATGTCCAACACCATGTCTAGCACCCCATTAAAGTCTCCGCCCAGAATCAACAGGGCATCTGGGAACTGTTCTATGCGAGATGCCAATCACATATACAATATTCTATCCAGGGTGTTCGGGCTATAGAGATTACCCAACACAATGGGCTTCCCCTCCAGCAACCCATAGACCAACACAAATCTCCCATCTGGGTCATGATATTCCTGCTCCATCACAAATCGCACCTGTCGATGCACCAAAATCACCACTTCCCCTTTTTTACCCAGGGCTGGCGCTCCCCAGCCTTGTCCCACCCAATCTCTCTGCAATTTCTGGTGTTCCGCTGCAGTCTGGTGGGTTTCTTGCAGCAGGGCGATATCGCAGTTCTGTCTAGCTAAGGCCTTCAACAGCTTATATCTCTTGATTGGGTTCCCTATTCTGCATACATTCCAAGAAAAATCTTTCAGGTTGGTAGATCCAATTCAGGCTCTAATCTCACAGTGCGCAGCATTACCCCAAGAAGAGCCTCCCCAGCCTGAAGCCCGCCCTGCTACTCCCACTCCTCCTGCATGACTTTGGAATCCTTCCTCTCCTGGTATGCGATGCTCATACCTAAACCCCTTTGGGTGGCCCCACCCACCTTCCCTCCCCTCCCCCCCACTCCTCTTCCCTCCCCAACCCTTGACCCCCTCCCTCCCAATCTCCTCCTCCTACTCCCCCACTTCCTACTGTACCCATCATTCCTCTCCTATACCTGGGACGTCACTAAGATGTGTACAGTTACCGCCCCTCCTCCCACCCTCAGTGGCTCAACCGCTCGCCCCCAGCTATACTAACTGCCCTGCTTACCCCTTAGAACTGCTCTAGAAAGGGCTACATAAGGCTCTAAACACAATATACAATAAGACAGCGCCTTGATAATCCAACACATGTCTAAAACTCTTAAACTCTTGCCAACCAGGACCTTAAAGAGTCCAAGCCCTGAAACTTGGCTTCATGGTAACATTTCACACTGAAAGCTTCCCGCTTTCATCGCCGATGCTGCCCCTTCAGGTCTCAGTCCCCGAGGTGCTAGGGCATTCTGCTGATGTGCATGTCTCTCGTCTCGTAAGTTCCTCCACATAGGGGGCCGCAGCTGCAGCTGACTCAAAGGCCCTACGCAGTCCCTCATGCGTCACTATTAAGCGGGCAGGATACTGCACCACGAATTGGATGTTGATGTCTATCAACTTTTGACATACTGGTCCATAGGCCCACTGGTGTTGGCCCAGGGCCGCCGAATAGTCTTGCACAATGCGCACTTTGGTGTTATCCTGTACAATAGTTCCTTGTTTTTGTGCAGCTCGCAGAACGGCCTCTTTCTGTGGGAACCTCAGGAACCTGGCCAGAACCACACGCGGTTGGCCATCCTTGGACCGCCTGGGCCCCACTCTGTGTGCACGCTCAATTTGCACTGGGCCCCCATCCTCTCCGCCCTCTAAAATCCGCTTCACCAAGGTTTCCAGGTAGGGATTTAACTCCCGGTCCATGATATTATCCGGGATGCCTAAGAAGCGCAGGTTGTTACGGCGAGATCTATTCTCTAGATCGTCTAGCTTGGCTTCCTGGGCTTGTATGGCTGTTCGCATGCGGCCCACCTCCTGTTGCAGCGCTGTCACATTCTCCTCCACCTGCTCGATCCTGGTCTCCGCCTCCAATACCCGGCTGCCCAGCGTTCCCAGTGAAAACTGTAACAAATCCATCTTTCCGTTCAGGGCATCGAACTGGGAAGCCAGTGCACCCGCTACTGCCACCGAGATCTCCTCCACTAACTTCGGTGTGGCTGGCGATCTGGGCGTCGGCGGGGTCTCCGCCATTTTTTGCTGCATGGCAGGCTTTTCCTTCTCACGCCATCCTGCTTTTATGGCTGCAGCCATGCGTTTCGCCGCTGTTTGCACTCACCCCCCTCTGTTCTGCTCTGCAGTGGCTAGGCAACCTCACTGCTACTGCTGAACGGCGATTTTACCGGCGGGAAGGGGGGTTGAGGCCCGGAGCTCGAGCAGCACTCGTCCACCCGTGCTCACCACATCACATGACCTCTCCTCAGCTTTTACAGAAAGCCATTGGGAGATCCAGCATGCATGCGTGATCACCTTCCCACTCGAATGGAGCCATCTCACCTCAGTCTTTTTTTTCCGCAGAGCCCTCCAGATATTCGTCTATATCCCGGAGAAAAGCTGATTTTCTTTGCTGTTAGTTTTTGCCATCTTGGTAGTTTTCTCTTGCTCTTTGTTTTTTCTCCTTCCTGTACTTCAGCACCATTTTTTTGGGGGGTATCTTTTTCTTTTTTTGGCATGCAGGGTTTTTTCGCACCCTCCTGATCAGGGCATTGGAGTCTTTTGACATGGCGGAAGTCATTTTCCCTGACATGTCCACCCTGACCAGTGACTTTAAGAAGTGCACCAGATGTGACTGGACCATTTCCATCATGGACTACCATAACTGGTGCCTTCAATGCCTCAGGTTCGACCACGAGCCCTGTACATGCCTTCTCTGCTTGCAGATGACGTGCAAGGGGCTGAAGAACCATGAAAAGCAGCAGGAATCACTGTTCAGCTCCAAGACTTCGGTGTCAACCCCAGCATTGATGTCGGAATAAACGCCCTCAAAGGGCACTGCCAAGGACTTCACCTCATGTGGTGACTGGGCCCTTTCATAGCCGTGAAGTCATGGGCTCTGGAATGGAGACTCTCCTTCAAAGAGGAGCATCCCCAGAAGGAACAAACTCCATCTCAGTCATTGTCATAGGTCGATGCCGCGTCCAGGGTGAAGACCCATGGACATCGCCATTGAAGCCCTTAACACAACTCCAAAGGCGAAGACTGGGAGCTGCCTTTTAGCTGCTCCAGTGGGAGGAGGTGCCTTCTGTAGCCTCTGAGGGCTAGCTTGGGATTCCCGAGGCAGTTACCATCGAGGAGTCCCCACCGAAGGAGCCGACATCAGCATTGAAGGATGCAGCACCAGCACCGACAGCTGCGGAGCACTCCATCCCAGCAGAGCTGTTGTTGACTCCTGGCTGCCTGTATGGCACAGCACAAGCTTCAGGAACCGGAAACCTCTGGTTCCTCAACACCGGTGACAGCACCATCCACCGTGGGTGCCTCACCGGTGGAGATCGAGCCGATTCTTGAAAAACATGCTGTCTCCTCTGGTTCCCGGGACCGTTCTCAGTCCCACCTGGTGCAGCAGATCTTACCCCCGAGTGCATTGGGCTCGGAACGCAGGGAATAGAGGTCATTTCGTTTCTGCCACCGTGGCATCAACATGGTTCCCATTCCCGTCGATACTTTGAATTCTTGTCTGACTCGGATTCCGAGTGGGAAACTGAGGAGGAATCCCTGGAGACAGTGTGGGACCAGGATGTCCCTTCAGATCCCTCGCCCCCGTATGAGTGCAGGAGGTCCCCTCCCAAGGACATCTCCTTCTTAGAGTTCATCAGGGACATGGGGAAGGCTTTACCCTTCACAATTGAAGCTGAAGAGGAACCTTGGGTAGAGGAGCTAGAGATCGTCCAGTATCCAACTCCTCCGTAGGAGGCCATCACCATCCCGGTGCACCCTATCCTGGAAAGGTTACTACTGAGGATGTGGGAGACCCTAGTTATGGTGCCATTTGTGAGCAGGCATCTCAGTTCCATGTATTGAGTCCACAAGAGCCCAGGCTTTGAGAGAACACAACTGCCTCACAACTCCATGATTGTGGAATTGGCCATGTGCCATATTAAGAGTAACAAGATGCACTCTTCAGTGCTTCCAGGCAGGGAGCACATACCATGGATGTATTTGGCATGAAATGTTACCAGGACGCAGTGCTCATGGCTCGTATCCAAATGTACCAGGTGTACATGGGCATGTACTTGAGAGACCTAGCAGGGGAGCTTGCCGGGTTCTCGGCTGGCTTATCTGGAGACCATTTTCAACACTTCCAGAGCCTGGTGGCTATGATCAAGGAATGCTCCAAATACTTGACTCTTGCAGCCTATAACTGCTTTGCATCTGTAGCTACAGTGGCTATAGCAGACATTGGTGCCTGCCACCTGGCATGGCAGTAGTTATCGGATGTGGAGCAATGGGTTCAGGACAAGTTATTTATTTATTTGGTTTTATAAACCGCGCTATTTCAGAATCAGCACGGTTTACAAGGAACAGGTAAGAACACTTTACATAGAACAGGCTTTACATATAACAGTTGAAAATAGAATAGTAACATTAGATAATCAACTAAACAGTTAACCTTATCCATTAAACCGGTTTGTCAACTTGGTAACAGGGTAACTATCTACAGGATGGTTAGAGGACTATGCGGCAGGTGTGTCTGAGGTCTGGCAGGCAAGATCAAAGCGAAACTATGTTATATGGTCATAATGTAGTTGGAAGAGGTGAATCTTTATTATTTTTCTGAATGTTGATAAGTTGGAGATGGCGCAAATTGGGGCAGGGATGGAGTTCCAGAGTGAAGGCGCGTACAGTGAGAATGCTGTGTTCCTAGAAGTTTGGAAGCTTTTTATTATTGCTTACAGGATGGTGAGTGTAATGGCCATGATAGCTCTTCTCATTCTATTATTCAGAGTCCATTGTAGGATTTCTTCTCCAGGACCAAGCAGGAAGTCAGTCCTCACATATGGGTGACGTTGGCGCCCCCGTGCGGAGCATTTCCCCAGCTTTCAAAGAAAGCCTTTGGGAATGTAGCACGCCTGCGTGGTCCCCTTGCCGCCCAAGGGTGCTATCTTGCTCAGTCTTTCTTTTTCCTCGGAGCCCAACGGATGTAGTTTGTGTCACCTGGGAAAAGTAGATTTTTTTTTCTGTGATTTTTCGCGTTTCTTTATCCGGTTGACGCCAGTTCCCCGTCACGCCTGGGCTCGGTACACCGGTATCGAGTCCGGAACTTCTTTTTCGGTTTTTGTCCTTTGTGACTAGCGTTCGCGCTTTTTCTCTTATTTTCACTCGCAGCCCGGTCTTTTGACCTTGCCGGGGCCATTTTTCCCCAGATGGCTGCCAGCGGATTAAAAAATGTGATCGGTGCAAGAAACTTATGTCTCTCACCGACACACATGACTGCTGCCACTGATGCCTCGGGCCCGACCATGACCCGCTAGTCTGTGGCCCGTGCGGCAAAATGTCATCAAAGGCACTTAGGAGCCGTCAGCATCAACGTGAAAGAATTTTTTCAAAGTCCGCATCCAGCTGGGCCCGGACTTCGTCAGAGACCTCGACATCTTGGGAGTCTGACCCCGAGCGCCATCGTGGTTCCTCTGAGAGGGGGTCTCCCACCTGGGAGCACAAAAGGAAGAAGAAGCGCATGAGGGCGGTGTCAGTGGAGGCCCCTAGGTCCTCAAGGGCCAGGTCGCGTAGCCCTGACCGCCGCCCCGGGCTCTCTGAGTCGGAGAGGCCATCCAAACTACCTTGCATGGAGCCAGAGTCCCCGAGTCATGTAAGTTCTGTTGTCCTCGTGGACTCTCCTCCGGGAGAACCAATGTCAGGCCCGACGCCGTCGGGGCACGTGTCGGGGGCTGCTGAGTCTCCTGAGCTCGGACTCAGACTGACAGCCTTGGAGAGCAGCTTGGCTGCCTTCATAGAACAGCAGCGGGTACTGATCGCCGGTCTGACCGGTGCATCTGCCCCAACCTCCGGGACCTCGACGTCTAAGTTGACCCCAGAGGCCGAGCCGATCCTCGAGTCCATCAAGTTTCGAGCCGATCCTCGGCCAAGGTCCCCCTCGACCTCCCGTGCGGGGCCGAGGTTGTCGATGCCGGTGCCCTCGGCGTCGGGGCTGGTGGCACCGAGGCCCACACGGCTGGAGCCACTCGACTCCTCCTCGTAGGAGTCGGCGTGGGAGACGGGGGACGAGGATTCTCCTGACACCTTCCAGACCTGGTGTGTCCCTTCGGACTCCCCGGAGTCCGAGCCTCGGAGAAGGTCCCCCCGGAGGATTCCTGGTTCTCGGACTTCGTGAAGGACATGGCCAAAGCTTAATTAACTATGACATTCATTAGTTTGATTTTTAGACCATTGATGTTATCTTCATACTCATGGCATGAAATGTGTATATGTATAATTTGTTTTACCTTATTGTTTTACTTTATTTATTTCATACATATATATATATTTCATTTATATATATCTTCATTTTTTTATGTACTTCTCATTATTGAAATAATTATTATAATTTCTTTGGCTTGATTTTTTGTTTTGATGAAGATTCTCAACCTATGATTCATTGGCTATCATCCATAATTTTAATATTCTTTGTGCATTTAGATTTCTATATTTGGTTTGCTGTTCAGCAGATATCCATAATATAATAAGGCATAAGATTTGCTCATGAATCCAGTCTTTATTATTATTCATACTTATTATTAGTCATTTTCCCTTATGCATAATCTATTCCATATGATTGACCTTAATTCAATTCTACGCTCTATGCTCAATTCTGTGTGATTATCTTTAGTTGTTTTATATTTACAGTCTAAGACAGGCGATACTGAGTCTCTTTAATATTGTGAGACAGAATATGCCCAACCCTGGACTTAAGATTACATTAACAGTCCATAAATAGGGTTACATGTGAGTACAATAGTTTTTGATTTGTTTTCTTTCATGTTTACATTGATACAAGAATTTTCTTTACTTTTTTGGAAAACTTTTGTTTCAAAATTATTGATTATTGATTATATAATACCTTTTTATAATCCTTTTTAGGATATTGATGCTGTTCATTTTAAATATTATTAATTATTATTTTTCATTACATGTGTGTGTCCTGCGTTTATACACATTTGTTTGTTAACTATATTGGTAAGAATTTCACCAGTCCTTCTTGATTACATAAGATCATATTATATATGTTTTGTTTTTAATTTTTAATTTTGATATTTTCTTCTCTTTATGTTTTTAAGTTTATATTATATTATATTTTATTGTAGCTGCTACCCCCTGATGAAGGCATTGATTGCCGAAACGCGTTGGGGTCTGTATTAATAAAATTGATTTGAATCGTCCTGACGTCTTGGCTTCTTGCTTTTTGTGGCTCCTGGTGAACTTTTGCAAGAACAGCGCTCCTTTTTCTTTGCATGGCCAAAGCTTTGACATACCCTGCGGACGCCGAGGAGGAGCCTCGAGCCAAGGAGTTCGATGCCCTCCAGTATGATTTTCCTCCAAAGGAAGCCTTTACTGTACCGGTTCCTCTGATGCTGGAACGGCTGCTCTTCCGTTTGTGCGAGGCACCGGCCTCGGCGCCGGTTCTTAGCAAACGGGTCAATTCCATTTATCGAGTCCGTAAGAGCCCTGGGTTCCAAAAGGCGCAGCTACCGCACAATTCCATGGTTGTGGAATCGGCCATGCACCGCCTGATGAGTCAGAAGATGCACTCCTCGGTGCCTCCTGGCCAGGAGGCCTGGAACCTGGATGCCCTCAGTAGAAAGTGCTTCCAGAGCTCTATGCTATCTTGCCGTGTCCAGACTTACCAACTGTACATGGGCATGTACTTACGGGACCTGGCAAAGGAGATTGCCGGGTTCTCAGCTGGCCTCTCCGAGGAACCCTTGCAGAGGTTCAAGGCCTTGTCTACAGGGATCCGAGAGTGCTCGAAGTTTATCTCTCGAGCAGCCTATGATGGCTTAGAGGCTTCGGCCCGGGTAGCCGCGGCTGGCATTGGTGCACGCCATCAGGCCTGGCTACAGTCATCGGACCTGGAGTCATGGGTGCAGAACAAGTTGGTCAATGTCCCGTGCCGAGGTGACAACCTATTCGGTAAGCCCATGACTGAAAAGGCTGCAGAAATCGAGACTGAGACTCTCACCAGGACAAGGCTGTCCAGAAAGACTTCTGCCCCTTCTCAAAAAAAGAAGGGCTCGGGGAAAAATGCCCGAGGAAGGGTGCTGCCTACAAAACCTACCCGCAGTATCAGGCCTCTGCAGCTCCCCAACAGGGCCAGCAGGCCAAGGGGCAGGGGCATGGGGCCCGTAGGCAGAAGACCCCCAAGCCGCCAGCTCCGATTCCTGCACAGCAGGGAGTGGGGTTTTGACTTCTACAGCATAGCCTCTCTTCCGCCGGTGGCTCCACTCAGCACAGGAGGTCGGCTGACCCTGTATGCCTACAGGTGGCCAGCCATCACAGAGGATACCTGGGCACTGAGCATAGTCCAAAAGGGCAACATGCTCCACTTCCACCAGCTACCCCCCTCCTTCTATCCAGGGGAGCCTCCAAGACGCCCAAGACAGGAACCTCCTCCTTCAGGAGTAGGCAAGTCTTCTAAAGGAACAGGCGGTGGAACCGGTGCCTCACCACCTGAAAGGGCAAGGCTTCTACTCCAGGTACTTCCTGGTACCAAAACTTGCAAAACCTAAACAAGTTTCTCGAGAGGGAAAAGTTCAAGATGCTTACCCTTGGGATACTGCTGCCGTACCTCCAGCAGGGAGACTGGCTATGCTCCTTAGACCGAAAGGATGCTTATACTCACATCCTCATTCATTCAGACCACAGACAATACCTCAGATTTGTGGTGGGAGGAAACCATTTTCAGTACAGGGTGCTTCCCTTTGGCCTAACCTCTGCCCCCAGGCTTTTCACCAAATGCCTGGCGGTGGTGGCGGCTTATCTCAGGAATCAGGGAATTTTTGTCTTCCCATACCTGGACGACTGGCTCATCAGGGGCCAGTCTCTCCAAGAGGCCCGACAAGCCACTCTTCGCACTGTCTCTCTTCTTCAGCATCTGGGCTTTGTCATAAACTGCGCAACGCACACTTTCCTCCCCTTTCAGAACCTAGAGTTTATAGGGGCAAGATTAGACACCCTTCAGGCAAGAGCTTACTTGCCCGAAGACAGGGCCCACAGACTGATGGACTTGGCCAACCAGTTCCAAAGCAATTCTCATGTTTCCGCCAGGTACTACCTGCGGCTCCTGGGCCACATGGCATCCACTGTACATGTGACTCCGAATGCCCAACTGCACATGCTTACCGCATGTGCCTCAATGGTGCCTCAGAGATCAGTGGACACAGGCCACAGACAACCTCCGAGACAGAGTAAAGGTGTCCAAACCACTTTTGGACTCCTTACAGTAGTGGCTGCATCTCCCAAACCTTCTCAGGGGAGTACCTTTTCAGGCTCCAGCACACACAAGGGTGCTGACGACCGATGCTTCCTTAAAGGGCTGGGGTGCACATTGCCAGGGCACATGCACTCAAGGCCGGTGGTCTCCTCCAGAGGCCACACAGCAAATCAATCTTTTGAAGCTGCGAGCAATCCGCTTAGCTCTGCAAATATTTTCTCATGCCCTCTCTCACCAATCTGTCCTAGTTCAGGTGGACAATCAGGTTGCAATGTTCTATGTGAACAAACAAGGGAGCACAGGGTTCAAACTCCTGTGCCAGGAGGCTCTGGCCCTTTGCTCCGTTGCGGTCAGGCAGGGTATGTTTCTCAAAGCGGTTTATCTACCTGGTCAAGAAAACTTCCTAGCAAACAATCTAAGCAGGATTCTCTAGCCTCATGAATGGCAGTTGAATCCAGTGGTGCTCCAGCAGATCTTCCTCCGCTGGGGACTTCCATCCATCGATCTCTTTGCCAGTCCACTGAACCGTCAGCTGCCCAGGATCTGCTCCAGACAGCCGCATCCCCTGAGGATGGCAGCAGATGCTTTTCTGATCTCTTGGTCTACGGGCCTCCTGTATGTGTTTCCTCCCACGCCCCTGGTGGCACGAACTCTGTTCAAGATTCTCCGGGACAAGGCCTCGGTCATTCTGGTAGCCCCCAGATGGCCGAGGCAGCCGTGGTTTCCACTTCTGCTGCAGTTGGCGGTGGAAACTCCGTTCCCTCTGGGGTTGCATCACGATCTCCTGTCTCAAGAGCAGGGTTCCCTTCTGCACCCCAATCTCAGGTCACTCAGTTTGATGGCCTGGCTGCTGAAAGGGTAGTTCTCGCTCCCTTAATCCTACCTAAGGAGGTTGAGGAGGTGGTATTGGCCTCTAGGAGACAGTCCACCAGAAAATCCTATGCAATCAAGTGGCGTAGGTTTACGGTATGGTGTGCTCAGCGCAATGAAGACCCTTTCTCTTGCCTTGTGCCAGTAGTACTGCAGTATCTACTTCAACTTTCAGACCTAGGCCTTAAGTCTAACTCTGTACAGGTCCACATCAGTGCTTTGTCAGTGTACCACTCACCAGTGGAAGGACAGTCTCTGTCGGTTCACCCCTTGGTGTCCTGATTTCTCAGAGGTCTGCTTCTTCTCAAGCCTCCGGTTCGTCCACTGGCGACTGAGTGGGATTTGAACGTGGTCTTGCAGCAACTTATTTGCGCACTGTTTGAGCCGATGGCTACTTGCCATTTGCGCGTTCTGTCTTGGAAAGCGTTCTTCCTGGTGGCTCTTACCTCGGCCAGACATGTGAGTGAACTATAAGCTCTGGTTTCTGATAGACCGTACACGCGGTTCTATTGGAACAGGGTGGTCCTACGGACCCATCCCAAGTTCCTTCCAAAAGTGGTCTCCTCTTTCCACCTCATTCAGGAGGTGGTCCTTCTGACCTTTTTCCCCAGGCCGCATGCCAACTGGGCTGAAACAGTCTTGCATACCCTGGACTGTAAGAGGGTGTTGTCTTTTTACATAGAACGTACGCGGGGGCACCGAAGGGCTACTCAGCTCTTCTTCTCCTTTGACCCTAATAAAATGGGGTTACCTGTCTCCAAGCGTACATTGTCCACTTGGGTAGCAGATTGTATCGCCTGGGCGTATAAGGCAGCCAACCTCCCCTTGCAGGGTCGAGTCACGGCCCACCGTGTCAGGGCGATAGCCGCGTCAGTAGCTCATCTCCGCTCTGTTCCTTTGGCAGACATCTGCTGGGCCGCAACTTGGTCTTCAAGCCAGACTTTTGTAGCCCATTACTGCCTAGAGAGAGAGTCCCAGAGTAACAGTGCTTTCAGACAGGCGGTACTCCGTAATCTCTTTGAGGTTTAGGCAACTCCTACTCTCCGGCCCTTGTGTTGGGCTACCGTACGGGGGTGTTCTCAGGGGATATTCTTATCACGGATGCTGAGGCTCTTGAGAGGGAGCCATTTTTTCAGCTTTGGGTTCCCGGTAGCCTAGCGCTGGGGAGTCCCATATGTGAGGACTGACTTCCTGCTTGGTCCTGGAGAAAGAGTAGTTACTCACCTGTAACAGGTGTTCTCCAGGAGCAGCAGGAATCAGTCCTCACGACCCTCCCTCCTCCCCTGGAGTTGCAGTCATATCATTCATTTTGATTTTTTGCTTTTAGCTATGTCATCAGACTGAGCAAGATGGCTCCCTTGGGTGGGAAGGGGACCATGCAGGCACGGTGCATTCCCAAAGGCTTTCTTTGAAAGCTGGGGAAATGCTCCGCATGGGGCTCCGTCAGCACCGACGTCACCCATATGTGAGGACTGATTCCTGCTGCTCCTGGAGAACACCTGTTACAGGTGAGTAACTACTCTTTCCAGGGATATTGTGGAGAGGTTGTGCAGGACTTTAAATGTTATTAGGAGAGCTTTGTACTTTAGGCGGCTAGCTATAGGGAGCCAATGCAGTTATTCCAGGATGGGAGTAACATGTTCATGTCTGGAGTCACCATACAGAGTTCGGGCTACAGTGTTCATAGCCATTTGCAAGGGATGAAGTGCGCAAACTGGAAGGCCATGAAGGATGATATTTGCGTAATCAAAGTGTGGGATAATAAGTGCTTGAAATACGGTGCAGAAGTCGGCGGTCTCTAGCAAAGAGCTTAGGTGACAGAGGGTTTTTATTTTATGGTACACTGCCTTTGTGTGTGCTTCCATACTCAGATGTTGGTCCAGTGTAATACCTAGATACCACACCTCATGTTTCATTATCAGATTTGCATCTTTCACCCGTAAGTGGGGTGGAGGTATGAAGGTTGGATCTTTGGTGACAAACAGCACTTCAGTCTTCTTACGGTTGACTCACAGGTTGTGTGTACCCAGCCAGTCCAATGAAACATTCAGTGATTCTGGTGTAATTGGGACTGTCCAAGGCGAAAGGGGTGTACAGCAATACATCATCGGTATAGATGTGGTAAAGTATGTTGTAAGACTGGATTATAGCACAAATCGGCTGGATATATATGTTGAATTGTAGGGCAGATAGGGATGAACCCTGCAGTACCCCTTGTGTTTGTTGGTAGGTTGCTGATGTTTGATCTCCCAAACGTACTGTCTGTTGACTGTCAGTCAGGTAGGATATACACTAGTCTAAGGCCAAGTTCTGTATGCCCTTTTGTTGTAATCGTGCAAGCAGGAGGTTATGACATACTGTGTTGAAGGTCAAAGTGATATCCAGGAATATTAGGATGAATCCCTGTTTCGCTTTGTTCATGCCCATGATGAGATTATTAATGAGAGTGACCAGTAGGGTTTCAATGCCGTGTTGTTGGCGGAATCCATGCTGTTGATGGTCTAGAGGAGCGTAGGCATCAGTGTGGTCCTGAAAATGCTGCTCTGTTATTTTAGCCAAGAACGGGAGGCTAGAGATGGGTCTATAGGAGTTTAAGTCACGAGGGTCCAGCTTGGAACTTTTCAGAAGAGGTCTGATGGTGGCAGATTTTAAAGGTGCAGGGGCTAGACCCTTGGAGAAGGAGAGGTGTACGATTCTTACAATGAAAGCACTTAGGTCAGCGCAGGCTGACTTGATCCAATGTGATGGGCATGGATCGGTTGGGGAGGTGGTGGTGTTGAGCCCCCTTATGGTGTCCTCGATGTGCTCAGCGGAGAATGGATGGAAGAGGTGTAGGCCAGGGCTAGTAGTATTTACATTTGGAGGGGTGTCTGAGAATGGATGTCCTATATTAGTGGGATTCCAGTTGCCTTTATTTTGGAAGTGGGTAGCAAAATCCTGTGGGTGGGGGGTACCTACAGGATGCCGCTTTGTCAAGTCCTTTATGAGGGAGTGAAAGATTCCAAAGAGTTCTCTGGGCTTGTTAAGGGAACACATTAGAATATTGGTGTGGTATTCCTTTCTTCTCCAGTTAACTGTATCGTGGTGTTCTTGCAGGGATTTCATATATGCAGCGTGAATTCTAGAGTGCCACCATTTCCGCTCCAGCTTCCTGAGTTGTATCAGAGACTCACACAGATCGGCTATAAACCATACGGCTGTGTGATTCCTTTTGGTGGGTTTAGTAAATTGTGGTTGGAGTGCAGCTTTGCTTAGGGTAGAATTCCAAATGTGTACAAGCCCATCAATCTCGTAGGTGTCGGAATGAGGTTGGGTAAAGTCTCTTCAAGGAATTTGTCTTTCTTGAAAGGCTGGATTCGACGAGCTTATGGTGGTGTATTAGTCAAAGCAGGATAAAGTTCCCTTGTGCATGTGGGAATGTGGAAAAATATGGCCTTGTGATCAGACCGTGGAACGGATATGGTCTATGGTTGTTGTCTATGAGCACGGATGAAGGTGCAAAGATGAGGTCCAAAGTGTTTCCTCTTGTGTGGGTGGGAGCTAGTATTTGTTGTTCATAGTTTAGTGCAGACATAGAATCAAGAAAGGCAGAAGAATGCTTCATTGAGAGTGCGGAGAGGTTGAAGTCGCCTAGCAGCCAGTGGTCTGCCCTTCATTGATTGGTTGCATGCTAGGTCAAGAATTATGGAGAAGTCATCCACGCATGTAGAAGGGACTCAGTAGAATAGTGATGTTGCCAGTTGCTTATTTGCAGTCGTGATGGTGTCCATGGTATGTGTATTGTGTGAAGTCAAGTATTGAAACTGAAGGTCACATCTGGCAATGATCAAGATGCCTCCACCTCTTCTGCTTGTTCTTGGGCAATTTACATAGTAACATAGTAATACAGTATATGACAGCAGATAAAGACCAGTATGGTCCATCTAGTCTGTCCAGCAAAGGTGGCAAGTGTAGGTTCACTTGCCGCTCCGTGCAGGTCACCCCTCTGTTTAGGGGTGTACCCACCACTCCGTGTAGGTGACCCTTATTCAGATATGCTTATTTTGATTTTATCCTGTTGCGATAAAGGGATCCACTGTCTGCCCATGCCATTTTGAATTCTGTCATTGTATTTACCCCCACCACTTCCATCAGGAGGGCATTCCAAACATCCACTACCCTTTCAGTGAAAAATTATTTCATGACATTGCCTTTCAGTTTATCCGCTTGCAGCTTCATGTTATGCCCTCTAGTTTTACAGCTTCCCCGTCTTTGGAAGAGGTTTGTTTGTCCATTAATATTCTTTAAGTATTTAAAGGTCTGAATCATATCTCCCCTGTCCCTCCTCTCCTCCAGAGTGTACATATTTAGGTCTTCAAGTCTTTTCTCATAAGTCTTCTGAAGCAGGCTCCAAATCATTTTGGTCACCTTCCTCTGAACCGCTTCCAGCCTTTTTATATCCTTTGCGACATACGGTCTCCAAAACTGAACACAATATTCCAAGTGAGGCCTCGTACAGTGGCATTAGTACCTCCTCCTTTCTTCTGATAATTCCTCTCTGTATGCAACCCAGTATCCTTCTGGCTTTTGCCACCACCTTGTCACACTGTTTCGCCACCTTGAGATCATCAGAAACAATCACTCCGAGGTCCTTCTCCTGGTCCATGCACACCAATCTCTCGCCCCCCTATCGCAAATAATTCCCTTGGATTTCTGCTTCCCAAGTACACGACACTGCACTCCTTCACATTAAATCTTAACTGCCAAGCATTAGACTATTCTTCCAGCTTTTGTAGATCTTTCCTCATGTTTCCCACTCACTCATGGGAGTCCACTCTTGCAAATTTTGGTGTCATGTGCAAAAAGACAGGCTTTTCCATTCAGTCCTTCGGCAATATCACTCATGAATATATTGAATTGTACCGGTCTCAGGACTGAACCCTGGGGCACACCGCTAATCACCTTCCTTTCATTCGAGTGAGTTCCATTTACCGTCACCTTCTGTCATCTGTCAGTCAACCAATTTCTGATCCAGTTCACCGTCTTGGGACCCATACCCAAGCTATTGAGTTTATTGATAAGCCTCCTATGAGGAACAGTATCAAAAGCTTTGCTGAAATCTAGGTAGATAACATCCATCGCATGCCCTTGATCTAGTTCTCTGGTCACCCAGTCAAAGAACTCAATAAGATTTGCTTGGCAAGATCGTTCTTTGGTAAACTCATGTTGTCTTGGATGATGTAACCTGTTGGCTTCAAGGAAGTCCACTAGTTACTCTTTCAGGAGCGCCTCCATTATTTATTTAATTTATTTTATTTACAATTCTTATATACCGCACTATTTATGATCAGCGCGGTTTACAAAGAACAACAACATCCGACAATATACAAAATGTCTGGTCATTACATTGAACAGGGAATGAAACTTGGAGAGAGAGGGTAATTATATACATAGGAAGTTAAATGGGGGAGGAACCTGTTTGGTGTTTTAAGTATTTGAGGACGAGCTATTCGAGTGTGACTGGGGTTCAGAGCCGTCAGTAAGATATTTGACAAATAGGAAGTGTTTCAGGGCTTTCCTGAACTGGCTCAGGTTAGGGATTGCTCTGATGTGTGGTGGTAGGGTGTTCCATAGCGCTGGGGCGCAGAGACTGAAGGCTCGGTTGGATGTTGTTTTGGTGCAGTTTGTCGTTTCTTTTGGTATTGATAACATATTGGTCTCGGCGGTTCTTCTTTGTCTGGTGGTGGCAAGTGGTTGTATGAAATCAGATAGAGAGGAGGAGGAGAGCCTCTTGATGGCCTTGAACGTCAACAACAAGGTCTTGAAACTGATCCGGGCTTGAATGGGGAGCCAGTGTAGCTGTTTCAGGAGGGGTGTGATATGTTCTCTTCTGGAGGCTCCGAACAGTATCTGCGCTGCACTGTTCATAGCCAGTTGCAGGGGGGTTTAAGGTTGATCGGGGGAGTCCTTGTAGGATGGCGTTAGAGTAATCAAAATGGTGTATGATGAGGGCTTGGTAAATGGTGCGGAAATCATCTGGTTCTAGTAGCGGGCGTAAGTGCCTGAGGGATCTGATTTTGAAGTATATCGCTCTAACAGTGTTAGCAATGTGTTGCTTCATATCGAGATGTTGGTCCAGTGTCACCCCAAGGTAACGTATAGCTGGTTTCACTTGTAGCTCGGCATTATTTACCTTCAAAACACTGGGTGGTGTGAAATTAGGGTTTCTCGAGATGAAAAGCACCTCTGTTTTCTTGTGTTGAATTCGTAAGTTCTGTGATAGTAGCCATTCGGATATGGTGTTGAAGCATGTAGTCAGAGGGGTAAGATCTGGGCTGTCAAGTGATATTGGCATGTATAACAGCACGTCGTCAGCATATAGCATACAACTCACATTGAACGACCTGATGATGTTGCAGATTGGTTGGAGGTATATGTTAAACATCAAGGATGATAGGGAGGATCCTTGAGGCACTCCTTGATTTTGTGGAAATGGTTTGGATGTAGCCCCGTCTGCTCGAACATGTTGCCATCTTCCAGACAAGTAAGATCTGCACCACTCTAATGCTGTTCCGCTGACGCCTTTTTCTCTTAGCCGGTATAAGAGGATCTCGTGGCAAACAGAGTCGAAGGCCGCCGCTATATCTAAGAAGATGAGTACAAAGCCATGTCGTATGTTATCCACGCCTGAAATTACTATGTTGAAGAGAGTTGTGAGGAGTGTTTCAACTCCATGTGATTCTCTGAATCCATGTTGGGATGGATCCAGTGGGGCGTTGGTGTCGATATGATCTTGTAGTTGCTTGTATACTATCTTTTCAATGATTTTCGCAAGCATCGGGATGCTGGATATTGGCCTGTACGACTCCACCTTTTGGGGGTCTAGCTTGGCATTCTTTAATAGGGGTCTAACAGAGGTCTGCTTGAGGGTGGAGGGGAAAGACCCAGTGCTGAAGGATAGTTTTATCATATTGGCTATAATTGGGGCGAGGTCAGTGCGCAACTCTTTTATCCAGAAAGCTGGACACGGATCTGTATGTGCAGTGGTGGTGTTTAGGGCTGAGACGGTGTCTTCGATAATTTTCTTTGAAGGTGTGGAAAAGGAAGTTAGTGATTCTGGGTACTCTTGTTCACAGAGGGGTCCAGGTATTACTATTTTATCGGTCTTGCACATTTTAGATTGCATAAAGACAGCGTAGTCCTGCGGGCGTATGCCGCAGAGTTGCTCGGGGGTGGGTTCTTTGGTAAAGGATTTGACTAAATTGAACAAGTCATGTGGCTTATTCAATGACCGTTTCAGGGTGTTTGTATGGTGTTGCTTTATCTTGTCTGAGATGGCTTTGCGATGTGTATGTAGGTGTTGGAAGTATGCTGCATGGTCGCTACTGGTGCGTGACTTCCTCCAGCGCTTCTCCAGCCTCCGTAGAAGGGTTAGGGAAGCCTTCAGGTCGGCTGTAAACCATGGGGTAGATGGTCTTTTCTTTGGGGCCTTGTCTGTTGGAGAACGGACTGCGATTGTACCGAGTTTGCTGTTCCAAGTGGTGATTAGCTCCTCTAGGTCTAAGGAAGTCTTGTCCAAGAGCTCATCTGTTTCGGCGAGGATGCGTTCTCTGTTAAATGGGTGGAAACTTCTGGTCATAGGATTAGAGATTTTGCTTGCATTCTGTTGGGGTTTCAGTGGCAGCAGGGTAGGCATCTGAAAAGTGATGAGCTTATGATCTGACCATGGTACTGATGTCAATGATAGCATGATATTTTGTGATTGTTCCAGAACTGCTTGCGGGGCGAAAATGAGGTCCAGAATGTTGCCTTTTGTGTGAGTAGGTTTATGCACCAGTTGAGTGTATCCCAGGATATCTAGGGCTTCTATAAATGTGGATGCTTGATTGTCCTGTAAGGATGGGAGATTAAAGTCACCTAAGATCCAGTTAGGCTTATTTGGACCTTGCGTATTGGATGCTATGTTTATTATGGTGGACAGGTTATCTGGGTCTGTAGTTGGTGCCCTGTAGAGTAGGTTTATAGAACATGTGTTATTGGAGATTGATACAGTTTCCAAGTTGTTAATGCTGTTGGATTCGACCATTTTAAACTGGAGATCAGTTCTGGTGATTATAACAGCTCCTCCTCCTCTCTTGTTCTGCCTGTGGCTGGTGAAGGCAACAAAATTGGATGGAAGTAGTTGATTGAGAATGGTGTTGTCTTCAGGGGAGAGCCAGGACTCAGTGACCATGATGATGTCCAATTTATGGGACGTTATTGTTTCAGTGATCGCCGGCCACTTTTTGCGAAGTGAGCGAGCGTTAATGAGTGCACACTTCAGGCTGCTAGGGTAGAGGTTTTTACCTTGCTTGGCTTTCGAAGAGTGCTGTAGTGGGATGTGCAAAAGGTGGTGACAGTGAGGGTAGCTAGTCTCATGAGAATTGTGGAAGAAGTCACCTGACCATTTTCTCCCAATAGTCGAAACTATGGGAATGTGATTATGTGAAGTGAGAAGGGCTAGTGAGCTGGGTGGCCAGAATATGAGGAGCAGAAGAAGGCTCACTAGGGAAATGATTGTATGCTCCATTTTGTACCCTTCTGGGCCAGTTGAGTGATGCAGGAGTTTATGTTAGAGGGGGGATTTGGTGTGGCACTTAGATAAGAATAGTTTTAAGTAGGCTGTTATTGTTTCAGTTATTTTATCATAGGTGTAAATGCTCTCTCCTAGGTGTGGGCTTTGGCAGGGTACAATGTTACAGCAATGGTTAAAGATATTTGGTGACTACTCCTTAGTGACTGTTCAAATACAGTACAGGTCAATGTATTACAGTGTTGCAGATATTTACTACGTGCTCATTAATGTAAGAGTGAAAGAAGAATCTGCTTTGAATACAGTGTATATGTTTTTCTAACACATACTAGACAAATGAAATACTGTTCTCTATAATAGTGAAGACAAATGAGATACTGTTCTGGGAGCGGTACAATTTTACATGTAGTATACGAATACTCAGTGAAAGAGCGTGCTGCACCACTCTTTGGAATAGTTAGCTATGGTAATACGTTACATTGTTGATACGTGTTGTACTTCATGTAGGCTATAATTATTATGGAACATTACTTTTCTCGCCGAGGTAAGGCTTACTGGCCTGTAGTTTGTCACTTCTTCCCTATTACCACTTTTGTGGAGAGGTACCACATCAGCCATTCACCAGTCCTGTGGAACATCTCCAAGGATCTATTAAAAACATCCTTTAAAGACCCTGCAACAGCCTCTCTGAGCTCCTTCAGTATCCTGGGATGTATCCCATCTGGTCCCATAGACTTGTCCACTTTCAGTTTGGAAGCTGTTCTAACACATCATCTTTTGTGAATGGTGTGATATCTACTCCATTTCCATTTGTATGTTTGTCAATCATAGGTGGTCCTTCTCCAGGATTTTCTCTAGTGAAAACAGAACAGAAGTATTTGTTTAGCATTTTCACTTTTTCAATGTCACTTTCCACGAATCCGTTCCCAGCACTTTTGAGTCCTGCAATTCCACCTCTGATTTTCCTCCTCTCCCGAATATACCTGAAAAAAGTTTTCTTGCCACGCTTTACATCTTTAGCCATCTTTTCACCTGCCTTTAATTTTGCTATCCTTATTTCTCTTTTTGTCTCTTTTAGTTTGATTTTGTATTCTTTTCTGTGTTCCTCTGTTTGCGAGCTTCTGAATTTTGTCATAGTTTGGAAGCTTCAGTTGACTTGTAATTACGGAGTCTGTGTCGGTGAGCCATGATTCTGTGACAAAAAGCATGTCCAACTTATGATACTCAACATAGTCGATAACTATTGTTCATTTATTTCAAATAGATTGGGCATTTATGAGCATGTAGGTTCGATTTCTTTCGTGTGGAGGCTTCCGTCTGAGGCTTTTATCTGGAGGCTGGCATACGATGTGAATGAGATGGTGCCTGGTGGCTTCGTATAGGTGAAAGCATCTTCATGTCTTCTTCAGGCATAGCCATTTATGGTGGGAATTAGGCCTTGTTGTTGGGAAAAAGTTTCTACCTGTGTGATGGATTGCGTAAGGCAATATAGAAATAATATGCCGGTCAGTAGGTCCTGCATTGTGTGAGTGGAGAAAAGTTAGGAATGTTGGGCTGAGTGAAACCAAAGGAGTATGAGTGTGGGACTTATTGGAATAGTGAGAGACTAGCTACTATTTAGTGTGCCAGCAGGTGTCTTCTAGACGAGCTAAAGTGGCAGAGTTGTAAGCCTTATTGCCAGACTGCCTATATGCATAATATGTATCTAATAAGTTATCAATTCCAAATGCAGGTTAAACAGCAATTCTAAATGCAGGTTATAAAACAAGATAAAAGGAATAAAATCTAGCTCAGGAATAAAAACATTTGGTGATCACATAAACTGACCAAATAGTTATGTAGGCATTACCTTAGCATGCTGCAAGCTCTAACAGGCCGGTAGCACAGAGCTGAGAAATCCGTGAAAGCATTAAGACAATAACAAAGCACTTTGTACGGGAGCATTCAACTAAGAGGGAATTCTTACCCTTCATTGCAGTGTATGTCATACAAACAGCTATAATTTCGATAGATTTCAGCACGTGTAACCAGCCAGCAATGGAGGTCCACGCCTAAGTGCCACATCAAAGCGCGTGCCTAGGCACTCTTCTGATTTTAAATGTTCCTGGTGCAGCTGGCTTGCTTCAGCCGATTGGCCTGGTCGAGGGGAGCAGGGAGGAGCTTACCAGACCCGCTTTCCCTCGATGATGTCAATCAGCTGAAAAGGAAGCAAAGAGCTGGTCTCGGGCAAGCTTCTGATTTTAAATGTTCCCAGTGCATCTGGCTTGCTTCAGCTGATTGACCTGGTCAGAGAGGAGCAGGGAGGAGTTTACCAGACCCGCTGTCCCTCAATGAAGTTGATTGATGTTGCATCTTGGGGAGAGAACTTCTTCGGGAAACCCATGACGGAGAAGGCCGCAGAGTTGGAGACTGAACAGAAGACCTCGGGGAAAGTGTCCTTCTATCTGAAGAAAAATTAGGCCTATAGGACTTATGTCCCGTACCATTCATACCAGTCACTCCCACAGGGGCAGCAGGCCAAGGACCAAGACCAGAAGCAATGTCAGCTTAAAGCCTCAAAGCCCCAAGCAGCGCCACAACCACAACCTGGGGAGGGAGCTTTTGACTCCTCCTCCACTTTTCAGAACCCATTCTGCAGCACATTGAGGGGCGTCTCACATCATTTGCCCATCTTTGGCACAGCATAACCACTGATGCCTGGGCTCTACAGTTGGTAAGGGAGGGCTACCTCCTTCACCTCGATCAAACCCCCCCTCCCATTCTTTCCAGGGGAGTACCCTTTGGAACCTTACCATTGAGAACTTCTTCAGCAAGAGCTCAAGGCTGTTTTTCAGGCAAGAGCAGTAGAGGTTGTTCCACCCTCTCAGACGGGAGAGAGATTCTATTCCTGCTACTTCCTGGTTCCCAAGAAAACAGGCAGATTCTGTCTCATTCTGAATCTCCGCAATCTCAATCGCTTCCTAGTGCGTGAGAAGTTCAAGATGGTATCCCTTGGAACTTTGCTGCCCTACCTTCAGCGAGAAGATTGGCTATGCTCCTTGGATCTAAAAGATGCCTATATCCACATCTTCATTCACCCCCTGCACCGGCATTATCTCTGCTTCATCATAAGCAGACATCACTATCAATACAGGATTCTCCCTTTCGGACTAGTGTCACCCCCAAGGTTTTTCATAAAATATCTAGCAGTCGTAGCCACTTTTCTTCGGGTGCAGGGAAATCTTCGTATTCCCCTGTCTAGGTGACTGGTTTATCAGAGGGGGGGGGGGGTGCCAGACAAGATCAGTCTGTCTGTGCGTCTGTGCAATGCACCATCCAGATGCTGGAGCAGCTGAGCTTTGCCATCAACTACCCAAAGTTCCACCTGCAACTCACTCAGTACCTCAAGTTCATTGGGGCTCTCCTTGATACCACTGCAGCCAAAGCCTACCTTCCATTGGACCGGGCTCAGCGCCTTGTTGCTCTGGCCCAGAACATTCAGTGTTCCTCCTGGGCCACATGGTATCCACAGTCCATGTAACCCCATCTGCCCAGCTTCAGATGCTCTGTACACAATGGCGTCAGGCGATGAACCATCTCACAGACATGGTCAGGGTGACTGACACTGAAGGACTCCCTTTCCTGGTGGCAGCAGCTGACTCATCTGCTAGTAGAGCTTCCTTTCCAAACTCTGGTGCACCAGCAGGTGCTGACCACAGATGCCTCCACGCTGGGCTGGTGAGCCCATCTCGCTGGCCTACGTACCCAGGGACTCTGGACGATGGGGGAGAGTCTCCATCAGATAAACTTCCTCGAGCTCAGGGTAGTAGCGAAAACCCTTCGAGTCTTCCAGCAACAGCTGTCTAACCAGGTAGTCCTCATCCAGATGGACAACCAGGTGGCAGTGTTCTACATCAACAAGCAGGGTGGTACAGGCTCATACCTCCTCTGCTGGGAGGCCGTTCAACTTGAGATTTGCCAGCAAGCTTGGCATGATTTGGGCAGTTTACTTCCCGGGACGACAACACATTTATTAATTTTATTTATTTATTTGGTTTTATATACCGCAATTTTTATAATCAGCACGGTTTACATAAGAACAACTCATTACAAGGAACAGGTTAAATTACATTGAACAGGTATAATGAACAAGTAAACATGAGTTAATGCAAGAACTGAATACATTAAATAAATAAACTAAATAATAAACATTGGCAGACAGGCTCAGCACGAGTCGACTCTCAATACACAAGTAGCCCGCAACATCTTCCAGAAGTGGGGCACTCTATCCACGGACCTTTTTGCTGCTCCTCAGAATGCCCAGCTGCTGCTGTTCTGCTCCACAGTTCCTTGTCACAATTAGGTAGCCTCCAATGAGTTCTTCCTGAACTGGGGCAAGGCCTTGCTTTATACTTACCCACTAACTCCCTTGGTGGCCAACCCTTTTCAAGGTCAAGATGGACAAGGCCACTATGATACTCATTGCTCCACACTGGCCCAGGCAACCATGGTACCCCCTGTTGCTTTGCCTCTCCTGGGCACCTCCTCTTCAACTTAGTGACATGCTGGATCTGATCTCTCAGGAGGGGTGGACCCTCCTCCATCCCAATCTCAAGTCCCTGGCCCTTACAACTTGGATGCTGAGAGGATAGCTCTTGCTCAGTTTCGCCTGCCTAGGGAAGTGGAGAATATTCTCCTTGCATCCTGCAGGGATTCCACCAGATGTGCATATGCCTTCAAATGGCAAAGATTCTCTGTCTGGTGTGTGGACGGAGCCCTTAACCCTTTTTCCTACTCCTTTCTCATGCTGGCTTGACATTTAACTCAGTCCGACTGCATCTTAGTGCTCTGGTGGCCTACCATCATATGATAGATGGTCAGTCCTTTTCCGCTCACCCCCTCAATGGCACCTTCATGAGGGTCCTCTTGCTATCGCATCCACCGATCTGACCACCACCGATGTCATGAGACCTAAATGTGGTCCTCAGACAGCTGTTCATTTTACCTTTTGAGCTGCTGGCCACCTGCCCTCTCAAGTTTCTGTCCTGGAAGGTCATTTTCTTGGTGGTGCTTACTTTGGTGCGCAAAGTCAGTGAACTACAAGCACTGCTGGTGCACACACCCTAAACCAGGTTCCACAAAAATAGGGTGGTCCTACACACTCATCCTAAATTTCTGCCTTAGATGGTTTCACCTTTTCATCTCAACCAGTCGGTGGTACTCCCCACCTTCTTTCCCAGACCTCATGGAAACAGAGCAGAAGCCTCTCTCCATAACCTGGATTGTAAGAGGGCATTGGCTTTCTATCTCGAACAAACAAAAGCCCACTGCTGTTCTTCCCAGCTCATCGTTTCTTATGACACAAACAGGCTGGGTGTGGCAGTTTCTAAGCACACCCTTTCCATCTGGGAGGCTGACTGCATCTCCTTTGCCTACCCAGGCTGAATTTTCCTTAGAATGCCATGCTATGGTGTACAATGTCCGCGCCATGGCAGCCTCTGTGGCTAACCCACACTCAGTCTCCTTGCTGGAAATCTGCAGAACTGCAGCATGGTCTTCTGTCCACACCTTCGCAGCCCATTACTGCCTGGATGAGGATTCTGCATCTTTGCTCAAACTGTGCTCCGGCACCTCTTTGGGAATTAATGCAACTCCTTCCTTCCAGTCCTTTTGTCTGTCCAGGCTATCGAAGAGTCATTACAGGTTTTTTTCAGTAGCCTGTAGCTAGAGTGTCCCATATGTGAGGACTGACTTTCTGCTTGGTCCTGGAGAAAGCATGGTTGCTCACCTGTAACAGATGTTGATTTATCTATTTAACATTTCTTATATACCACCTTTCAATGGTATCAAAGCAGTTTACATCAAACATAAACAACAGAAGTTACATAGAATATGGTTACAACTAACAAGATACATGCAATTTGAATCCTTATGCAGTTAACTATTTACAGTTTAACCCTTAGGCAGTTGAGTACTTATTGTTTTATCCATGGGCTGTTAACTATTTACAATTTGAATAGAATAGGGACCAGTTTTTGCTGTTTTACAATCATTTGGGTGTGGGGGAGATTAGCAGTTTGTCCCATTCTCCGGGAGCAGCAGGAATCAGTCCTCACTACGTTCTCTCCTCCTCGTGGAGTTGTTTTTTCTTTTGGGATCAATTAAGCTATGTCATCATACTGAGGTAAGATGGCTCTGGTCAGGTAGGAAGGCGATCATGCATGTGTGCTGGATCTCCCAAAGACTTTCTGTGAAAGCTGGGGAGAGTTCCCACGTGAGGGCTCCATCGGTGACATCATCCTTATGTGAGGATTGATTCCTGCTGCTCCCGGAGAACATCTGTTACAGGTGAGTAACCACGCTTTTTCCATGTTTTAAAGCATTGGCTATGGAACCTCCTGCTCATTATCCATCCATCTGTAAGAGAGCTTTGCAGAGTGCTTTATCCCTACACAAAAAGCAGTCGCCTCTGGATGTGCTGAAATACAGGTAATGATTACTCTTTTTATAATAAACCTTACTGCTCTCTTAATAACCACTTGCATGCAAAAAGAATACATTTATCCATTTTGAAGATGCCAAGTGAGGAGGAGGAATTGCAAGTACTGAAGTATGGCACTAGTTCATCCCACTGCAAGCACAAGCAGTCAGAGCAAGATTAACCCTTGAGGAGCTTAAACTAGCAATCAGATTAGGCTCCACACCATAAGAGACGTGTGATTGATACAGAATGATTCTCTACTGTGCTGATATGGGAGGATCTGAAGAGATCAAGTATTTCTCTGGAGGAAGAAGTTTCTTATTAGAATAAGACTTTCAAACAGGTTTTCGAGCAGATAAACATATGATAAGAAAGTAGGCATAAAGAAAAGGTTTAGAAGCTATTCTAAAGAATTAGGAAAGCAGAAACTTGCTCTCAGTCAGTTCAAAAGAAACTGGTACAAAACGGGTGATGCACAGCAAAAAAGTGAGTGCAAGGCTCAGTTCAGAGCTTATCACCAGGCAGTCCAACTTCTCTGAAACTGGCTCTTTCCAGAAGAATTCTGACAGCTGATAATTCTATTTTAGAATTGTTTAAAAGTAGTTCAGGATTTTTCAACTTATCCTCCTAGTGGGAGCCCTTCTTCATTTATTTTAGCTATTCAAGAAGTGGCAAAATTTTATTAAAAAAAATAAGGATATGCAGTTATTTTCAGAGTTGAGATCTCATATTTCCAGGAACAAGCAGGAATGTAGTCTTCACATATGGGTAACGTCGGCACCGACAGAGCCCGCGCGGGAATGCTCCCCAGCGTCCAATAGGTAAGCTTTTGGGAGCATCTCACTGCGCCTGTGTAGCTGCCTTCCCGCCTTTCCAGCTCTTTCTCCTCAGTTCTTTATTTTCCGCAGAGCCAACAAGAAGCAATTCCTGTCACCGCAGAAAATTTGTCCTTTCTTATTTTTTCTGGTCTCATCTGCCTTCCCGTCGACTCTGGTACCGACCCCCGTCGGTGCTTTCTTTCTATTAAAAAAAAAAAAAAGTATTCTAAGCCATCTTAGGCGTAGGTCTTCCTTTTTGTCACAGACAAAATGGAAAAACTATCCAGTGGTTTTAAGAAGTGTTCCGAATATGGCAGTACCATTTCGGCCACAGACACCCATGACTGGTGTCTAAAGTGCTTAGGACCGGATCATCAACCATCAGAATGTCCTCTTTGTAGGAAGATGACAAAGTCCTTTCATAGCTAACATTTATTTATTTTATTTATTTATTACAATTTCTTATATACCGCACTATTCGGTATCAGCGCGGTTTACATTATAACACAATTACCATAACAACAAGCTGTTTGGTTTTACATAGAACAGGAGTACAAACTTGGATAACAGGGGTGAACTATATACATGAAATAATTATCGCGAAGCTGTCCTTTGAAACTGGAGTCTTCCCAGATGCCCTCAAGCACACATCCATTCGTCCACTACTAAAAAACAACCAACTGGACCCAAAGAAAGAGGATTCCTACTGACCAATATCTAGTATTCCATTTCTAGCTAAAATCCTCGAAGTTGACCCAGAGACAGATTCAACAGCATATCGATTCATCCTCCCCACTAGACCCTTGTCAACATGGATTCAGAGAAGCCCACGGTGTAGAAACTCTCCTAACGTCGTTAACCAATACACTTATCAATGGCATAGACAGCATCAAGAAAGGCTTTGTGCTAATCTTTCTTGATATAGCGGCAGCGTTTGACTCCATAGACCACGCACAGCTCCTTGGGCGGCTTCACGAGAAGGGAATCCATGACCGAGCATGGGACTGGTGCAAATCCTACCTCGAAGGAAGATGGCAACAAGTCTGTATCGACAACACCACATCCGAACCCTTCCAGCAGAAACAGGGCATACCCCAAGGTTCTTCCCTGTCTGCTCTGCTCTTTAATATCTATATGCAGCCAATCTGTGACATTACACGATCTTTCGGCATATCCTGCCTTATGTATGCAGACGTCGTGCTGCTATTTACACCTATAGCTGTTTCCTGCCCGGACTATACAGTGATAATTAACTGCTTCAACGCAATAACGGACTGGCTACTCAATCAGAACCTCCGTATAAATTTAAAAAAAAAACAGAAGTCCTAATAATTACAAGAAACAAATCCTTCTCACCTCCTCCAACACTAAAGGTCAGAGACGCAGAACTTCCAGTCAAAACCAATATACGCTACCTAGGAGTGATACTCTATCAGCAATTAGACTTCAAGGAGCACATAAAACGTACTGTAAAAGCTATCCACTTCAAGATCAAAACCCTACGACACTTGAGGCCTATGATAGATCCCGATGACTTCCGCACCATCTTCCAAGCGCTAGTCACACCTCACTTCGATTATACTAACATCATACTGCATGACCTCCCAAAGACTACACTCAACCCGCTACAGTTAGCTATGAACGCAGCAGCTCGCGTCCTTTGCGGAGTCCCAAGGAATGACCACATCTCCCCCATTTTAAAAGAACTCCATTGGCTTCCAATAAGCTGCAGAATCTTATACAAGGCCCTCCTCATAACCTTCAAGGCCTTTAACAAAATGTCACCTTCATCAATGTCTGACCTAATCTCACACAACGGAAACAATAGATCTAGGAGATCACTAACTGCAGACATGCTGATTATACCAAGTAATTCTATAAAGCTTAACCAGACAACCATCAATAGGGCATTTAGGAACTTCGCCCCCAGGTGTTGGAACAAACTTCCTCCCAGCATTAGAGCGATCAGGGACCTTAGGCAGTTTAGAAAATCCATTAAACACCACCTGTTTCTTATGCATTTTAAACATCTAGATATTCCACCCCCATCGCCCTCCCCACCCTCACATTTCCTAACCTCTGATAGCTAATTACATAAAACCACTGCAAGTTGTGTACCAACATGTATATTGCTAGAAATGTAAATAGTTTTCCCCAGTTACCTCCATGTTAAAATCCCTGTTATATGTAAACGAAAGTCATATTCAAATGACCAAGTGTTATATTGTTTTAATGTAAACCGCACTGATGACAAAGAGTGTGGTATATAAGAAATGTTAAATAAATAAAAATAATAAATAAAGAGAGGCCTACAGAACTGAGCTGCAAAGCTGGGCACCATCTTTGCTTCTGATGCAGTATCTTTAGCATCAACATCATCAAGAGCTTCATCTTCCTCCCAAGGATCTCACGTATCGAAACCTAGGTCTTCTTCGAAGACTGGCCGGCCTCCAAGGGTAGATCTCTTTCTAAGCATCGAGATGCCTCGGACGTTGCCCTGGAGGGGGATACACCGGCCAAACAACCCCGGCGAGAGGTCCTTGCCTCCAAAGCCTTAGTGGGGGTCCCAGGATGTTCCTGAGGCCTCTACTTCTGGAGAGCTCCTGGTGTCATGCTCAGGGATCATGGCCCACATTTCCGGTACCGATACCCATTATGATAAGGAAGCTTATCAGGACCTAGAAGAGAGGGGTAAAAAGAAGGAATTTACCTTAATTAAGGGACCCATTTTAAAAGGTCCAGGACTTAAAACTCCATTTGCTCCTAGAAAGCCAGTAATTCCTGGCTACAATGAGGAACAGAGTGCCCCTAGTGGTGGAAAGGATAGGGAATACAGGCCCAGGGTAAGGAACCCTTAGGTCACTGCATCCCCTAATCACACAGCTGCCATGAGGGAGTTTGATCTTTCTCACCTGAGAGGGGAGAGGGTGGAGCAGGAGCCTGAGGGGTTTAAGTTTAGCTCAGTTAGAGCAGGAGAAAGCAGTCGGGGAGGAAGTCGAGAAGAAAGCAGAGGAGGAGCAAGAGGACGAAGAGGGACAAGCAGGACACATGGAGAGAAACTGGAAGGACTCCTGAGACCAGAGAGTGCTGCAACTGCTGACCAGAGAGAAAGAGAGAGCAGAAGTTTTGCCTACTCAAGGAATGGAGCAGTAAGAGCCAGAAGCACTAATTGGAGAACAGGACGTGCTGGATGGTGGCCAGAGCATGTAAGAAGTGAAGCTACTACAGGCTTTGATCAAGGTATGAGCCCCAGAAGCTTAGCTAATAAGGAGCACTACGTATTTGCCAGAGACAGCTTTAACCATAACAGAAGGCAGTCAAGTAAGCTATCTGAATCTGAGCCAGAGAGTGAACCCATGGAATTGGGGGAGCCAGATTTACCTTGTGATGAAGAGGTCTCATACATGGACTGCTCTGCATGCCAGTCTGCCAATTAAGAATGGTTACAAGGGGATGTCAACCGTAAAGAGAAGCCTCCAGTGTCCAGAGCCCTGAGAGCTGTTTGCTTGTTAATGTTCTAAGCTCAGGAAAAGTGTGACACAGTGCAAAGCAGAATCTTCCTGATTGAGAAACATCTGTGAGCAGTGAGCAGAGCTCCGTTTTGGTGTCGTTTCAATTGAAGGAAGTAAGAAATGCTTTTGTTTGTCTAACTACTGAGAAAACCTGGAAAAGAGTTTTTATCTGCTTGTATGAATTGGACTATCTGTATGAAGTGCTGAGTTTAAGCATACAAGATAGCCAGGTATTTGTTCTGGACTGGAAAGGGAAAAGAAACCTGGTTTAAAAGTTTCTTTCTGTTTGTTTTGATCTGCACGGCAAGCTCTGCTGAAAGCAGGTGCAGTTAATTAAGGCTGAGGAAAGCTGTTTGTTTCAGTTCAAGTTATCCTATAATGAGTTACAAGAATTCCTGGTGAAAATATCTTTAAAAGGTGGATCAGTGAACCTAGCGTGTCTTTTTGTGCTAGTGAATAAATTGCACACTCAAAACCCAACTACAATGAAGGTGTTTTTATTTCATCTGAGCCCAAATGATATCTAACTGAACTACCTTTCCCAGAATGCATTTAAAGGCATCCAGTTAGAAAAGGCCAGAAAGTTGAAGCACCACCGTGGCAAAAATAAACCCACGCCCCTCCATACTAATGTAAGGGGCTAAGGGCGTGACACCATGTATTGGCAAGTTCCATGAATCAACGTTTCCTGGCCATTGAGAGGAGCTTAGCGGCCTTACTGGTGGTCTCCGTACCGGTAAAGCCTTTACAGTCGATCCCTCAGGCATCGGTACCGGCTCCGGTACCGCCACAACCTGCATCAACTTTTTTGCCCCTTACCACGCTACTGCCCATGCTGGCCCTCAAATCCGTTTCTGGTACTGAGGTACCAGCACCACAAGCTTCAGCTACTGGTTTTGATCGGTATCGAGTATGTGCAGAGTAGGAAACCCTGCCTGTCGATACTTTGAGTCTTCGGACTCCGATTTGTTGGATGATGAATCGGCCAATACTCGGGACATGAGAACTCTCCTGGAAGACCCATCTCTGTCTCCACAACATTGCATGTCCCCTCCGGAGGACATGTTTTTCCAAGACTTTATTCGCGGTGTTGCTCGGGATCTGTCCATAATGGTGACTTCGGAGAAAGAGCCTAAGGCTGAAGAACTTGAAATTCTTCAATACCCTATAGCCCCGAAGGAAGCTGCTACTCTCCCTATTCATCACATACTTCATGACCTTATGCTTCTTATGTGGGAGACACCCCTTACCATCTCCACATAACCGACGACTCGATACCATGTACTGGGTACCAGAGTGTCCTGGTTTTCAAAAGATGCAATTACCGCACCATTCCATGATGGTGGAATCGGCAGTGCATAAAATAAAGAGTGTTAAGACACATTCCTCGAACCCTCCAGGTAAGGAATCAAGAACCCTTGATGCCTTTGGTCGACGTTGTTTTCAGGCCTCCATGTAAAGCATGCTCAAAATGTTTCAAAGTTTGTTAACAGGGCAACCTTTGACTGATTTGAGTGCATTGGCAGAACTTTATCTATCTGCAATGGTGCAAAAGCAGGATTGCTTGGCTCCAAGCATTGGATCTTGAACAATGGATTCAAGATAAGCTGGGTAATATCCTTTGCACTGGTAAAAATCTGTTTGGAAAGGATTGGCAGGACAAGGCCTCTCAGTTAGAATCCGAGAACACCACTCTTAATAGACTATCTAGATCTACTGACAACCCAGCTAGGAAAAAAGCTGCAAAGAAAGCTTTTTTCATTAAGAAGAAGAAGTACTACTATCCTCCTTACACCCTTGCTGTACAGTGTCAACACCATGCTCCTCAGAAAGGGCAGCAGCCATCAAAACAAAAAAAGAAGGCTCAGACTCTTAACTCACAGCCACCTCAGCAGACCCAGCCTCCACAGGGTCTTTGACTCCTTTCTGGAGAACATAGCTGTTCTGCCTCTGGAATTTCCAGATCCCATCCACATTACTGGCAGACTTTGTTACTTTGCCCACAGGTGGCATCTTATCACATCAGAGCAGTGGACACTGTCCATAGTACAGGAGGGGTACAAGATTTATCTACGAAATCTACCCTCCTCCCGGACTCCTCCAAGAGAGTTCCACTCTCAGCCCCCTCTCACTGCTCTGTTGTTGCAAGAGGTCACCTCCCTTCTCTTTCAGGGTGCAATAGAGGAGGTTCCACCATCCCAGCAGGGAATAGGCTTTTATTCTCCATACTTCCTCATTCCAAAGAAAACAGGATGGTACAGGCCCATTCTGGACTTCAGAGAACTGAACAAGTGCCTACTACGAGAGAAATTAAAAATGATTTCCCTAGGTATCCTTCTCCCCTATCTTCAGAGTCAGGATTGGCTCTGTTCTCTAGATCTAAAGGAGGCATATACTCACATACCTATTCACTCACAGCACAGAAAGTTCCTGCGCTTCATGTTTCAAGGAAGACATTATCAGTTCAGAGTCCTGCCTTTCGGCCTTGCCTCTGCCCAGAGAGTTTTCACAAAGTGCATGGCGGTAGTAGCCGCTTTCCTAAGGACTCTTGGGATATTTGTCTTCCCTTACTTAGACGACTGGCTCATTCGAGCAAACACCTCTCTAGAGGCCAGTCTTTCCCTCTCACCCACCATGCAAGTGCTGCAACACTTGGGGTTTATAATAAATCTTCGAAAGTCCCAACTCGTTCCCTCTCAAACTCTAGAGTTCATAGGGGCTCTCTTAGACACTCAACAATCAAAGGCATTTCTGCCTCAACCACGCTGCGCTCGACTGAATCAGTTAGCATCTCAGGCATGCCTCAAGTACTTCCTCACTGCAACGAGAACTGCTATAACATCTGGGTCATATGGCATCAACAGTGCATGTTTTTTCATATGCTCATCTACCTATGCGCGCAGCTCAATGGACACTGGCTTCCCATTGGTCTCAGGCATTGGGTCACCTAGGAGACAAAATAATGGTCTCTACCCTCCTAATCTTGTCTCTCCAGTGGTGGCAATGCCCAGAAAATCTCCTGGTAGGGTTACCTTTTCAGATGCTGGCACATCAATGTACCCTGATGACGGATGCATCCAAATTGGGCTGGAGAGCTCATCTGGACAATCTCTCCACTCAGGGGCTTTGGTCTCGTCAGGTGTCACAACTCCACATAAATCTGCTGGAACTAAGAGCCATTCATAATGCTCTCAAAGTGTTCCAGGACCATCTTCAATTCCACACAGTTCTAGTCCAGATGGACAATCAAGTAGCCATGTTTACTTGAACAGACAGGGCGGAACAGGCTCTTGGACCCTCTGCAGTGAGGCCCTGCATCTGTGGTCTTTTGCCATACAGCATCACATTCACCTACTTGTGGTGTATCTTCCAGGCAAACACAATGTCTTGGCGGACAAACTGAGCCGAGTCCTTCTACCCCACGAGTGGTCTCTCCATGCAGACAAGGTCACTCACATTTTTCAGATCTGGGGAACCCCAGAGATAGACCTGTTCACAAGTCCTCAGAATGCCAAGCTTCCTCACTTCTGCTCCAGGACTCCTGCACCGGACAGCCAGCAGGTAGATGCATTTCACCTCCACTGGGGTCAAGGCTTCCTATAATGCCTTCCCTCCCATTCCCCTCATTCCCAAGACACTTTTCAAACCAGAGAGATAGGGGCTACATGATACTCATAGCCCCACGCTGGCAACGGCAACCGTGGTATCCTCTCCTTCTACGTCTGTCTTGGGCTCAACCTGTAGATCTGGGGTCTGTTCCAGATCTATTCTCTCAAAAGGAGGGGAAGTTGCTCCATCCCAATCTGCAGTCCCTCCATCTTACAGCATGGCTGCTGAAGGCATAGCCTTCTAGGACATTAACCTCTCTGAACAGGTTAAGGATATCCTTTTAGTTTCTAGGAAGCCTTCCACCAGGCGCTCCTGCGCCTTCAAGTGGCGCAGATGTTCTCTCTGGTGTTCACAGAGGGCGCTTAACTCCTTCTCAGCTCCGGTGGATGCATTACTTGAGTATCTTCTCCACCTGTCTTCTTCTGGACAAAACCAATTCCTTAAGAGTTCACCTAAGTGCAATTGCGGCATCTCACATGCCCTTAGATGGTCAGCCAATGTCTTCTCAGCCACTTGTAGCATGCTTCATGAAGGGTCTTCTATTAACCAAACCTCTTATTAAGCCCCCTCCAGTGGCATGGGATCTTAATGTTGTTTTAGGACAGCTTCTCAAGCCACCCTTTGAGCCTCTAGCCACTACCTCTCTGAAGTCTCATGTGGAAGGTCACCTTCCTTATTGCCCTCACTTCAGCAAGACGCATTAGTGAGCTCCAGGCTTTGGTGGCTGACCCTCCTTATACACGATTCCACCATGATAAGGTAGTCCTTAGGACTCATCCTCACTTTATGCTGAAGGTGGTCTCGCTCTTCCTTTAAACCAGTCAGTCTACTTTCCAGTCTTTTTTCCCTAGACCTCATTCCTCTAGGGCAGAGGCAACCCTTCACACTCTGGATTGCAAACGTGCCTTGGCTTTTTATCTCCAGAGAACTCAAGAGCACAGAAAAGCTTCCTAACTTTTCATCGCCTTTGATTTGAGTCACCTGGGATTGCCAGTATCCAAGCAAACTCTCTCCAGGTAGATAGCGGATTGCATTGCCTTTGCTTATGAAAGTGCAGGACTCTCTCTCAAGGGTCACATCACTGCACATAATGTTCGGGCCATGGCTGCCTCTATGGCATATCTACGCTCTGTAGCAATTGATGTAAATCTTGTAAATAGATATATGTAATAGATCAAAATATGTAAATAAGTTTGTTTGTTATTTAACAAGTTTTACCATATTTAGTCATTCATGATTAATGTATTTAGCAAAATTGTACCAAGTTAACAAATGTTCCATGTAAAACAGCAAAATTGTACCTAGTTAACAAATGTTCCATGTAAAACAGACTTGTAAATCTGTTCATTCCTTGTTCAATGTAAACCGCACCTGATCTGTGGAAGGTAGCGGTATATAAGCAACTGTTAAATAAATAAATAAATAAATGAGATATGCAAAGCAGCAACTTGGTCTTCTCTCCACTCTTTTGCTGCTCACTATTGCCTGGACAAGGACTCCCATCGGGATGCCTTGTTTGGCCAAGCTGTTCTCCAGCATCTCTTTCAGATTTAGATCAACTCCTACCCTCCATCCTTGGTTTCGATACCAGACATCCTTGGAGGATACATGACCTACTTAGTTATGCCTGTGATCGACAGCTCACTCTGAGGTCATCTCTCTGGCATCTCTGAGCTAGGGAGTCCCATATGTGAAGACTACATTCCTGCTTGTTCCTGGAGATAGCGTAGTTACTCACCTGTAACAGGTGATCTCCGGGAACAGCAGGAATTTAGTCTTCACAACCCACTGAGTTCTAGGCTTTTTCTCTTCTCCTTCTATCTCAGCTACAAATCCAACTGAGGAGGGAGAGCTGGAGAGGTAGAAAGGCAGCTATGCAGGCGCAGTGGGATGATCCCAAAACCTTTCCTATTGGACGCTGGGGAGCGTTCCCATGCGGGCTCCGTCAATGCTGATGTTACCCATATGTAAAGACTAAATTCTCCAGGACCAAGCAGGAAGTCAGTCCTCACTTATGGGTGACATCGACGCCGATGGAGCCCCCATGCGGAGCATTTCCCCAGCTTTCTAAGAAAGCCTTTGGGAATACTGCACGCATGCGCGGTCCCCTTCCCGCCTAAAGGTGCCATCTTGCTCAGTCTTTCTTTTTCCGTGGAGCCCACCAGACGTCTGTCCATGTCACCCAGAAAAGTTGACTTTTTTCTTGTGATTTCATCATGCTTTTTCTCCAGTTCGACACCGGTTCCCCTTTCCGCCGGGTTCGGTACACTGGTATCGAGCCCGTCTTCTATTTTTCGGTTTTTGCCCTTCGTGGCTGGCGTTCGCACCCTTTTTGGTCTTTTTCCCTGGACAGCTGGTCCTTTGACCTCGCGGGGGTCCTTTTTTCCCCGATGGCTTCCAGTGGTTTCAAAAAGTGTGATTGGTGCAAGAAACTGATGTCTCTCACCGACACACACGACTGCTGCCTTCGTTGCCTCGGACCGGATCATGATCCTAAGGTCTGTGTCCCATGTGGCAAAATGTCCACCAAGGCACTACGAAGCCGCCAGCATCAGAAAGAACGGATTTATTCTGACTCTGCCTCCGGCTGGGCCAGAACTTCATCTGAGGCCTCGACGTCTCGGGAGTCTGACCCCGAGCATCGCCGGGGTTCCTCGGACAGGGGGTCCCCCGATCGGGAACGTAAGAAACAGCTCATGAGGGCGTCATCAGAGGAGGTCCCTGGTTCCTCGAGGGCTAGGTCTCGGACCCCCGACCGCTGCCCCGGGCCCTTGCAGCAGGAGAAGCCATCCAAGATACCTCGTGTGGAGCCGGAGCCCACCGGACACGTAAGTCCTGTTGTCCTCATGGACTCTCCTCCTAGGGAGCAGACGTCGGGCCCGGCACCGCCGGGACCCGAGTCGGTAGCTGCTGAGTCTCCTGAGCTTGGACTCAGGCTGACAGCCTTGGAGTGCAGATTGTCTGCCTTCATGGATCAGCAGCGGGTACTGATGGCCAGCCTCGCTGGTGCATCTGCCCCGACCACCGGGACATAGACGTCTAAGTCAACCCCGGAGACCGAGCCGATACTCGAAACCATGAAGGTTCGAAGTCGTCCTCGGTCACAGTCACCCTCGACCTCCCGCTCGGAACCGAGGGCGTCGACACCGGTGCCTTTGGCGTCGTGGCGGGTGCCACCGAGGCCCGCGCAGTTGGAGCCCCCCGACTCCTGTTCGGATGAGTCTGCGTGGGAGACGGAGGGCGAGGAGTCCCCTGATATTTTTTGGACTCCGAGCGTCCCTTCGGACTCACCGCAGTCCGAGCCCCAGAGTAGGTCCCCTCCGGAGGACACCAGGTTCTCGGAGTTTGTCAGGGACATGGCCAAGGCTTTGGCGATTCCTGTGGAGCCCGAAGAGGAGCCTCGAGCCGAGGAGCTCGAGGCCCTCCAGTATGACTCTCCTCCGAAGGAGTCCTTTACTGTGCCTGTTCCTCCGATGCTGGAACGGCTCCTCTTCCGGATGTGGGCGGCACCGGCCTTGGCGCCGGTTTTGAGCAAGCGGGTCAATTCCATCTATCGACTCCGTAAGAGCCCTGGTTTCCAGAAGGCGCAGCTGCCGCACCATTCCATGGTGGTGGAATCGGCCATGCATCGTCTGAAAAGTCAGAAGATGCACTCTGCGGTGCCTCCCGGCAGGGAGGCCCGGAACCTGGATGCTTTCAGCAGAAAGTGCTTCCAGGGCTCGATGCTTGCTTGCTGTGTCCAGTCTTACCAGCTGTACATGGGCATGTACCTACGAGACCTGGCGAAGGAACTTGCCGGGTTCTCTGCTGGCCTCTCCGGGAACCTTTGCAGAGGTGCAAGACCTTGTCCTCGGGAATCCGGGAATGCTCAAAGTTCTTGTCCCGAGCGGCCTACGATGGCTTCGAGGCTTCGGCCCGTGTAGCGACAGCTGGCATTGGGGCCCGACGCCAGGCATGGTTACAGTCATCGGACCTCGAGCCCTGGGTGCAGGACAAGTTGGTCGATGTCCCTTGCCGAGGTGAAAACCTTTCTGGCAAGCCCATGGCCGAGAAGGTGGCTGAGCTCGAAACCAAGCACCTGACTAGGACAAGGCTGTCCAGAAAAACTTCTGCCCCTTCTCAGAGGAAGAAGGGCTCGGGTAAGAAGTCCTTTTACCCGAGGAAGGCAGCTGCCTACAATCCTTTCCCTCAGTACCAGGCCTCGCCAGCTCCCCAGCAGGGTCAGCAGGCCAAGGAGCAGGGACATGAGCCCCGTAGGCAGAAGACCCCCAAGCCTCCGGCTCCTGCTCCCACTCAGCAGGGAGGGGGTTTTTGACTCCCACAGCATAGCCTTTCCACCTCTGCTGTCCCATCTCTGCACAGGAGGTCGCCTAGTCCTGTTTTCCACAGGTGGTCACCCATTACAGGAGATGCTTGGGTATTAAGCATAGTCCACAAGGGCTATATGCCCCATTTCCAGCAGTTGCCTCCTACCCACTTCCCAGGAGAGCCTCCAAGACCTCCTCTGCACACAGACCTCCTCCTTCAAGAACTTCAAGAACTTCAAGGTCTGCTTCTAGTTCAGGCAGTGGAGCCTGTACCTCCCCACCTGCAAGGTCACGGGTTCTACTCCAGGTACTTCCTCGTACCAAAGAGAACCGGGGGCCTCAGGCCTATTCTCGACCTCAGGAATCTCAACAAGTTCTTGGAGAAAGAAAGGTTCAAGATGCTTACTCTTGGAACACTTTTGCCCTACCTCCAGCAGGGAGATTGGCTATGCTCCTTAGATCTAAAGGATGCGTACACTCACATCCTCATTCATCCAGACCACAGAAAGTACCTCAGGTTCATTGTGGGAGGAAACCATTACCAGTACACAGTACTGCCCTTTGGCCTGACCTCTGCCCCAAGGGTCTTTACAAAGTGCCTGGCGGTGGTGGCGGCCTACTTAAGGAATCAGGGTGTTTTTGTCTTCCCCTACCTGGACGACTGGCTCATCAGGGGTCAGACTTTCCAGGAGGCCCGGCAAGCCACCCTCAGAACTGTCTCCCTCCTTCAACACCTAGGGTTTGTCATAAACTTCGCAAAGTCCACTAAGCTCCCCTCCCAGAACCTAGAGTTCATAGGGGCAAGGTTGGACTCCCTGCAAGCAAAGGCTTACTTGCCAAGAGACAGGGCTCAAAGACTCATAGACTTAGCAAACCAGTTTCTGAGCAGGCCACAGGTCTCCGCCAGACTCTGCCTAAAGCTCCTGGGCCACATGGCATCGATAGTGCATGTGACCCCCAATGCCTGCCTCCACATGAAGCCTGCACAATGGTGTCTCCAAACTCAGTGGAAACAAGCCACAGGAAGCCTCACAGACAAAGTGCGGGTGTCCAAACCATTCCTTGACTCCCTACAGTGGTGTCTACACTCACCCAACTTATTACAGGGGGTGCCTTTTCAGGTGCCCGTTTCCACAGTGGTGTTGACGACCGATGCCTCCTTGCAGGGCTGGGGTGCACATTGCTTGGATAGGTGCACCCAGGGCCTGTGGTCTCCATGGGAGGCCACACAGCAAATCAACCTTCTGGAACTCCGGGCTATTCGCTTAGCCCTCAAAACCTTCTCTCACACCTTGGCTCACCAGTCTGTTCTGGTACAGACGGACAATCAAGTGGCCATGTTCTATGTGAACAAACAGGGAGGCACGGGGTCCAGGCTCCTGTGTCGAGAGGCACAGGCCCTTTGCTCTTTTGCTCTCAAACACAACATGTTTCTCAAGGCTGTTTATCTCCCTGACCAGGAAAACTTCCTGGCAGACAGGTTGAGCAGGATTCTGCAACCCCACGAGTGGCAACTACACCCCTTGGTGGTTCAGAACATTTTCCTGAGATGAGGACTTCCATCCATAGATCTCTTTGCCAGTCCCCTGAACCGGCAGCTGCCCAGGTTCTGTTCCAGGCAACCGCACCCCCTGAGGTTAGCAGCGGATGCCTTCCTGATTTCTTGGTCCCAGGGCCTCCTGTATGCGTTTCCTCCCACACCTCTGGTGGCCCGAATCTTGTTCAAGATCCTAAGGGACAAGGTCTCGGTACTTCTGATAGCTCCCAGGTGGCAGAGGCAGCCCTGGTTTCCACTTCTGCTTCAGCTAGCCGTGGAAACACCACTACCTCTGGGGTTGCAACCCGATCTTCTCTCTCAGGATCAGAGTTCCCTTCTGCACCCCAATCTCAAATCTCTCAATTTGATGGCCTGGAGGCTGCAAGGATAGTGTTGGCTCCCTGGGGCCTACCCCGGGAAGTGGAAGAGGTGGTCTTGGCCTCTAGAAAGCAATCCACCAGGAAAACCTATGCCCTGAAGTGGAGAAGTTGCTCCATGTGGTGTCAGCAGCGCAAGGAGGATCCTTTTGCATGCACTGTACCAGTAGTGCTTCAGTATCTGCTGCACTTGTCCAATCAAGGCCTTAAGTCCAATTCGGTTCGGGTCCACCTCTCTGCTCTAGCAGCTCACCACTCACTGGTGGAAGGACACTCTCTGTCGGTTCACCGCTTGGTGTCCAGGTTTCTCAGAGGCTTGCTCTTACTCAAGCCTCCTCTCCGTCCACCGGCCCCTGAGTGGGAGTTGAATGTGGTCTTGCAGCAACTGACTCGCCCACCTTTTGAGCCAATGACTACCTGTCCTCTCCGCTTCCTTTCTTGGAAGGCTCTATTCCTTGTGGCCCTAACCTCGGCCAGGTGAGTGACTGAGCTTCAAGCCCTGGTCTGTGACAGGCCTTACACTCGCTTCTATAGGAACAGGGTAGTCCTTAGGACTCATCCTAAGTTCCTCCTAAAGGTTGTCTCCTCTTTCCATCTCAACCAGGAGGTGGTTCTTCCAACGTTCTTCCCTAGGCCCCATGCCAGCCGGGCTGAGACAGTCCTGCATACCCTGGACTGTAGGAGGGCCTTATCCTTCTACCTTGAGCGTATGCAGGGGCATAGGAGGGCTACTCAGCTCTTCGTATCTTTTGACCCTAATAACTTGGGGTTACCTGTCTCCAAGCGTACCTTGTCCATCTGGGTGGCTGACTGTATCACCTGGGCTTACAGGGCAGCTGACCTTCCCTTGCAGGGTCGGGTCAGGGCCCACCGTGTCAGGGCAATGGCTGCCTCAGTAGCTCATCTCCGCTCTGTACCATTGGTAGACATCTGTAGGGCTGCAACTTGGTCCTCAAGCCAGACTTTTGCGGCCCATTACTGCCTGGAGAGGGAGTCCCGTAGGGACAGTGCTTTCGGTCAGGCAGTGCTCCGGAATCTCTTTGAGGTTTAGGCAACTCCTACCCTCCAGCCCTCTGGTTGGGCTACCGGTGGGGGTATGTTTTCAGTGAAATTCTTTCTCTGATGCTGCGGCTAGAGGGAGCTCATTTTTTCAGCTCTGGGTCCCTGGTAGCCTGAAGCTGGGGAGTCCCATAAGTGAGGACTGACTTCCTGCTTGGTCCTGGAGAAAGAGTAGTTACTCACCTGTAACAGGTGTTCTCCAGGAGCAGCAGGAATCAGTCCTCACAACCCTCCCTCCTCCCCTGGGAGTTGCGTTGTACATAGTTCATTTTTACATTTTTGTGTGCTGTCTTTTAGCTATGTCATTGGACTTAGCAAGATGGCACCTTTAGGTGGGAAGGGGACCGCGCATGCGTCCAGTATTCCCAAAGGCTTTCTTAGAAAGCTGGGGAAATGCTCCTCACGGGGGCTCCATCGGCGTCGATGTCACCCATAAGTGAGGACTGATTCCTGCTGCTCCTGGAGAACACCTGTTACAGGTGAGTAACTACTCTTTCCTGCTGTTCCCAGAGATTACCTGTTACAGGTGAATAACTATGCTTTACTTGAGGATGCTCAAGAAAGGCTGCAGGAATCTTACCTGGGCAAGCTGGATAGTGATCTGGATGGGTTTTTACAGAAGAGATGAATGAATTTTGATTTACCAGATAAGCATAATGTTATGCAAATAATTGAGAAGATGAAGAAAGGAAATGGCTCTTTCGATCCTAGGCTGGATAATTGTGTACTTACCCGAATGAGAATGCATTAGAAGTATTAAGTATTATACCTACTGCAACTGATTGTAACACACCTTGAGCTGCTACTGAAAAAGCATAACTAAATAGTAAAAAATAAATAAATAAATAAATATAGCTGTCTGTCTTCTGGCATTTTCCCAGATGAGTTATCTTTATCTTTATCTTTATCTTTATTCGGTTTCTTGATAAACCGCCAAACCATAAGGCATCAAGTTAAATCAGCTTTGTATTATACAATGGCTAAAATGATGGCATTCTGGGTGGCAAGTCAAATTTCATAGTATTTAAAGGATTTTGAGCTTTAGATCCTGCTCAATCTGGCTTTTGACCAAGTTTCAGCACGAGATATTGCCCATCTCCTTGATAGAGGCCTCATATCTCTGGTGTCCTTGTTAATACCTGTCCTTTACTATCGCTCTTTCTTTTCTCTCCAATTGCTTTCCTATTAATTCAATGGCGTTCCTTTTCCTCCTTTACCTTCCTGCAGTCCTAACTTTTTATTGTACACCACCATAACACTTCGGTAATGGGCGGTATATCAAATGTTACAAATAAAGATAAAGATTAGAATATTATTGGATCAGAGGGATTTTAGCATTCTTATCCTACTTGTTCTTTCAGCAGCTTTTGGCACTGTCATTCATGAAGTCTTGCTGGATTGTTTGTAAGATGTAGAGATTGGAGAGGGAACTGTTAGGAATTTATTTAACTGTTTTTTAGACCGCTTTATCAGTAAATGAAAGCGGTTTACATCGAACTAAATATGCAAGCGCATTGTACATGGAACAAGAATAGAACAAAAATAAATCCATAAAACTTATTATAAATACAGTTAAGAATAAACAAATGTTAATACAATGGAGAATAAACAGTTTGGACTAGTAACATTCAGAAAAGCTAAACAAGTCACGAGCAATCGTGCCTTTTCACTGGCGGCATCCCTACTATGGAATGCCCTCCCAGCCACCCTCCACTACATCAAAGACAAGCACATTTAGGAAAGAACTTAAAACCTTCCTCTTTATCCAGCATTATGGGGAGAGCAACAGTAACAACCCCCCATCCCCCCTCATAGCTGCCACACACTGTATCACATATTTGATACATCTTTTCACTGTATATAACCCAAGCTACAGCTGTATGTACGTAGTTAAGTTCCTTTGTTACCTTGTTGTAATCACCAACTGTTAAACTGTGTTCAATGTAATAATGTTGTTTAAGATGTAAACCGCCCCTGATCTCAGGAAGGGGCGGTATATATGAAATGACAAATAAATAAATAAATAAACTGTCAGATAGCGGTGTTACAGTATCATGGGAATTGGTGGTTTTGTCGGATAGATGGTTGATTCCATCTGCCTTCTCTCCGAAATGTTCTGAGAATAGGTATGTTTTAAGTTGTTTTCTAAAATTGTATATGTCCTTTATAGCCCATAGATTGTCTGGGGGTGAATTCCAGAGAATTGGTGAATAGTATGTAAAGGCTCTGTTACTGGCTGCCTGATTGGTTTTCCGAAATTCAGGTGGAATGGCTAGTGTGTTTTGTGCAGCACCTTTCCTTTCTCCAGGACCAAGCAGGAAGTCAGTCCTCACATATGGGTGTCATCGGCGCCGAGGAAGCCCCAGCGGAGCATTTCCCCAGCTTTCCATGAAAGCCTTTGGGAATGCTGGCACGCATGCGTGGTTCCCTTCCCGCCTAAAGGTGCCATCTTACCTCAGTCTCTTTTTTTCTGAGAAGCCCATCGGACGTGTGTCCTGTTCTCCCGGATAAAAGTGATTTTTTTTCTTCGGCGATTTTCGCTCTTTTTCTCCGGTTCGACGCCGGTTCCCCTCCCGCCGGGTTCGGTACACCGGTATTGAGCCCATTTTCTTCATTTTTTGGTTTTTGCCCTTCGTGGCTGGCGTTCGCACCCTTTTTTCATTTTTCACTGGAAGGCCGGTCTTTTGACCTAGCTGGGGCTATTTTTTCCCCGATGGCTTCCAGTGGTTTCAAAAAGTGTGATCGGTGTAAGAAAATTATGTCTCTCACCGACACACACGACTGCTGCCTTCGGTGCCTCGGCCCTGACCACGACCCAAAGTCATGTGGACCATGTGGGAAGATGTCTTCCAAGGCACTAAAGAGTCGACAGCATCAAAAGGAAAGGTTTTTCTCGGACTCTGCCTCCGGCCGGGCCCAGACCTCGTCTGAGGCCTCGACATCTCGGGATTCCGATCCCGAGCGCCGTCGAAGCTCCTCGGACAGGAGGTCCCCCGACCGGGAACGTAAGAGGAAGAAGCGACTCGCGAGGGCGTCGTCGTCGGAGGTCCCTGGTCCCTCGAGGGCCAGGTCTAAGAACCCCGACCGCCGTCCCAGGCCCCTGGACCAAGAGATGCCTGCCAAAGTTCCTCGCGTGGAGCCAGAGTCTGCTGGACACGTAAGCCCCGTAGTCCTCGTGGACTCTCCTCCCAGAGAGCCGACGTCGGGCCCGGCACCGCCGGGGCTCGAGTCGGTGGCTGCTGCGTCTCCCGAGCTGAGTCTCAGGATGACAGCCTTGGAGTGCAGGCTGTCTGCCTTCATGGAGCAGCAGCGGGCACTGATGGCCAGCCTGCCTGGTGCATCTGCACCGACCACCGGGACTTCGACTTCGAAGTCAACCCCGGAGACCGAGCCGATACTCGAGACCTTCGTGGCTCGAAGTCGTCCTCCGTCGAGGTCTCCCTCGACCTCCCGTTCGGGACCGAGGGTGTCGACGCTGGTGCCCCTGGCGTCGGGGCGGGTGCCTCGGGGCCCCGCGGGGTCGGACCCTGACTCCTCCTCGGACGAGTCCGCCTGGGAGACGGAGGACGAGGAGTCTCCCGATACTTTTAAGACTCAGTGCGTCCCATCGGACTCACTGCAGTCTGATCCCCGGAGTAGATCCCCTCCGGAGGACACTAGGTTCTCGGAGTTCGTCCGGGATATGGCCGCTGCCTTGGCTATCCCTGCCGATCCCGAGGAAGAGCCTCGAGCCGAGGAGCTCGATGCTCTGCAGTACGACTCTCCTCCGAAGGAGGCCTTTACTGTCCCGGTTCCTCCGATGCTGGACCGGCTCCTCTTCCGGATGTGGGAGGCCCCGGCCTCGGCTCCGGTTCTGAGCAAGCGAGTCGATTCCATTTATCGACTCTGCAAAAGTCCTGGTTTCCAGAAAGCACAACTACCACACCATTCCATGGTTGTGGAATCGGCCATGCATCGTCTGAAGAGCCAGAAGATGCACTCCGCAGTGCCCCCCGGCAGGGAGGCCCGCAACCTCGATGGCGTCAGTAGGAAGTGCTTCCAGGGGTCGATGCTTGCTTGCCGTGTCCCGTCTTATCAGCTGTACATGGGCATGTACTTGCAGGACCTGGCCAAAGAACTGGCCGGCTTCTCTGCTGGTCTCTCCGGGGAAACCTTGCAGAGATTTCAGACGTTGTCCTCGGGGATTCGGGAATGCTCAAAGTTCATTTCCCACGCCGCCTACAATGGCTTCAAGGCTTCAGCCCGAGTAGCGGCTGCCGGCATCGCGGCTCGACGCCAAGCGTGGCTGCAGTCATTGGACCTCGAGCCATGGGTTCAGGACAAGTTGGTCGATGTCCCCTGCCGAGGTGAGAACCTTTTTGGCAAACCCGTGACCGAGAAGGCCGCTCAGCTCGAGACAGAGCACCTTACCCGGACAAGGCTGTCGAGGAAGACCTCTGCCCCTTCACATAAGAAGGGCTCGGGTAAAAAGCCCTTTTACCTGAGGAAGGGCACTGCCTACAAACAGTACCCTCAATATCAGGCTGCCCAACCTGCCCCCAAGGTTCAGCAAGCCAAGGGGCAGGGTAATGGGCCCCTTAGGCAGAGGATCCGCAAGCCTCAGGCCCCTGCTACCACTCAGCAGGGTGGGGGGTTTTGACTCCTTGAGCATAGCCTCTCCTCCACTGCTCTCCCCACCCTGCACAGGAGGTTGCCTCGCCCTCTTTGCCCACCAGTGGCCCCTTATCACTGGGGACAGTTGGGTGCTGGCCATAGTTCAAAATAGCTATGCCCTCCATTTTCACCAACTGCCACCACCATATTTTCCAGGAGAGCCTCCAAGGCCTTCCCTGCACACAGACCTTCTCCTTCAGGAACTTCAAGGTCTGTTGGTGGACAGGGCGGTGGAGCCTGTGCCTCCCCACTTGCAAGGTCACGGATTCTACTCCAGGTATTTCCTGATACCCAAAAGAACCAGTGGCCTTCAACCCATTCTGGACCTCAGAAACCTGAACAAGTTCCTAGAGAAAGAAAAGTTCAAAATGCTTACTCTTGGAACACTTCTGCCCTACCTCCAAGCAGGAAGATTGGCTATGCTCCTTAGATCTAAAGCAGGGGTCTCAAACTCAAATTGCTTTGAGGGCCAAATGAGGACTTGTAAAGTAACCCGGGGGCCGCATAAGACGCGGGGCCTCATTTGCATAAATATTTGCATAATGTTACCATACACTAACTTTTAGTAAACAGGCCTCTTTAATGAGTATGGATAAAGAAAGACTAAAAGATTTAGAAACAAGAAGACAATAATTAAACTGGGAACCCCAAAAGCCAAACTTGGAATGTACAACAACACTGTAGAAATAAAACTATAAATTAATTTCCTCTTGTACTAAACAAAGCGCAAACATTAATGATGCACATTTCCCAGAGCTGACATATTCCAGTTAATAAATTCAAAATAAAGAGATATTTTTCTACCTTTTGTGCATTTTTTTCAGTTGCAATTGTTCCAGCCACTTTCTTCTGGTTTCTTCATGTCTTCTGCTAACTCTCCATCGTCTGCTGTCCATTTGCCCTTTCTTCTCTCCTAGTTTTTTTTCCATTCTCTCTCTACATCTGCTTTAACATACTAATCTTTCTCCTTTTTCTCTTTTCTCATTCCTATTTCATCCACTCAAATTTTACCCCTCCATCCTCAATCCCCACTTACTCTCCCAATACCTGGCCAATTGTAGATTTGTCTTCTCTCCCAGACAAAATATTTTTCCCCTCTCCATTTCACTTTCCCAGCTCCATCCCATTCTAATCCTCCCCCAACATCAGCTCCCTTCTAGTTCCAGCCCCACCCAGCATCCGCTCCCTTCTAGTCCCCCCATTACTCCATTTCCAGTCCTATCCTAGCCTCACCATCAGCCCATTTCCAATCCTAGCCCCCCATCAGCCCATTTCCAATCCTAGCTCCCTCCCCTCACAGCCCATTTCCATTCCAAGCCCCCCTCCCCATCAGCCATTTGCAGTTCAAGCCCCCCTTCCACTCAGCCCCTTTCCAGTCCTAGCCACCCCCCCCAGCCCCTTACCAGTCCTAGACCCCCCATAGCCCATTACCAGTCCTAACCTCCCCATAGCGCACTTCCAGTTTTACCCCCCATCACCCCATTTTCAGTCTTACCCCCCCCATAGCCCATTACCAGTCCTAACCTCCCCATAGCGCACTTCCAGTTTTACCCCCCATCACCCCATTTTCAGTCTTACCCCCCCCCATAGCCCATTACCAGTCATAACCCCCCTGCCAATAGCCCACTTCCAGCCCTAACCCCCATTACCCCATTTCAGTCAGCCCTTCCATAGCTCATTACCAGTCCTAACTCCCCCCCTCAGCCCACCTCCAGTCCTTCCTAACCCCCACCTGCCCATTTCCAGTCCACGCACCCAACATAGCACATTACCATTAATAACCCCCCTGCCAATAGCCCATCTCAAGTCATAACCCCCCCCTGCCAATAGCACATATCCATTAATAAACCCCCCCCCTGCCAATAGCCCATCTCCAGTAATAACCCCCCCCCCCTGCCAATAGCCCTTTTCCATTCATAACCACCCCCCCCCCCGCAAATATCCCATTTCCAGTCATAACCACCCCCTGCCAATAGCCCATTTCCAGTCATACCCCCCACCTGCCAATAGACCATTTCCAGTCATACCCCCCCCTGCCAATAGCCCATTTCCAGTCCTACACACCCCCCCCTGCCAATAGCCCATTTCCCCGAATACACCCCCCCCCCCCCCAGGTAAATTAAAAAAAAACCTGGCTTCTGCTGCTCAAGCAGCAAAATCAGCTGTCCTGCGGCCCCTTCCCCTGTGCCCGGAGATCCGAGTCTGCTCTATCAGCGGCGTGCTTTTCAAGCCGCGAGGAGAGTATTCCCCTCTCGCGCGGCGTGAAACCGCGCGAGAGGGGAATACTCTCTTCGCGGCTTGAAAAGCACGCCGCTGATAGAGCAGACTCGGATCTCCGGGCACAGGGGAAGGGGCCGCAGGACAGCTGATTTTGCTGCTTGAGCAGCAGAAGTCAGTTTTTTTAAAAATTGGACAATTGATTCTGCCGCTGCCATGGCGGCAACGGCAGAAGCCAGGGTTTTGGGGTTTTTTGTTTTCCTCCGTCGTGGGCCGCACAAAGTTGTCTCGCGGGCCGCATGCGGCCCGCAGGCCGCGTGTTTGAGACCCCTGATCTAAAGGATGCGTACACTCACATCCTCATTCATCCAGACCGCAGAAAGTACCTCAGGTTCACTGTGGGAGGAAACCATTATCAGTACAGAGTACTGCCTTTTGGCCTGTCCTCCGCTCCCAGGGTCTTTACCAAGTGCCTGGCAGTGGTTGCGGCCTACCTGAGAAATCAAGGCATCTTTGTCTTTCCCTTTCTGGACGACTGGCTCATCAGGGGTCAGACGTCCCTGGAGGCCAGACAAGCCACCCTCAACACCATTGCTCTGCTCCAAAGGGTGGGCTTTGTCAAACTTCGCAAAGTCCACTTTGCTCCCCTCCCAGAACTTGGAGTTCATAGGGGCAAGGTTGGATTCTCAACTGGCAAAGGCATTCTTGCCAGAAGACAGGGCTCAAAGACTGATAGACGTGGCAAAGCAGTTTCTGAACAGGTCCCTGGTCTCCGCCAGACTCTGCCTCAGACTTCTGGGTCACATGGCTTCGACAGTACATGTGACTCCCAATGCCAGGCTCCATATGAGGCCTGCACAGTGGTGCCTTCGTACTCAGTGGTCTCAAGCCATAGGCCACTTATGAGACAGGATAAAGGTGTCCAAACACCTTTTGGCCTCCCTCAGCTGGTGGCCACATCCACCCAATCTACTCAAGGGAATGCCCTTCCAAATGCCAGAATACTCAGTGGTCCTCACCACCGACGCCTCTCTGAAGGGCTGGGGCGCTCATTGTTTGGACAAGTGCACCCAAGGCCTCTGGTCACCCTGGGAGGCAGCCCAACAGATCAATTTGCTGGAACTTCGAGCTATCCGCTTGGCTCTCAGAGTTTTTTCTCCAACCCTGGCTCACCGCTCAGTCTTGATTCAAACAGACAACCAGGTGGCCATGTTTTATGTGAACAAACAGGGCGGGACTGGGTCCCAGATCCTTTGTCGAGAAACTCAGGACCTTTGTTCCTTTGCCCTGAAGCACCACATGCTTCTCAAGGTGGTGTACCTCCCAGGCCAGGAGAACTGCCTGGCCGATCGGTTGAGCAGGATTCTGCAGCCCCACGAGTGGCAGCTGCATCCCTTGGTAGTTCAAAAGATCTTCCTGAAGTGGGGTCTCCCTTGGATAGATCTTTTTGCCAGTCCACTAAACAAGCAGCTACCCAAGTTCTGCTCCAGGCAACCACATCCTTTGTGGATCGCACCAGATGCTTTTCTGATGTCCTGGTCTCAGGGCCTCCTGTATGCGTTTCCTCCCACGCCCTTGGTGGCCCGAACTCTGTTCAAGATTCTTCGGGACAAGGCCTCAGTCCTGCTGGTAGCTCCCAGATGGCCGAGACAGCCTTGGTTTCCTCTTTTGCTTCAACTGGCGGTGGATCCACCACTGCCTCTGGGGTTGCAACCGACCTTCTCTCTCAGGAGCAGGGTTCCTTACTACACCCCAATCTCATGACTCTCAATTTGATGGCCTGGAGGCTGCAAGGGTAGTCTTGGCTCCCTGGGGCCTGCCTCAGGAAGTTGAGGAGGTTGTCCTTGCCTCTAGAAAACAGTCCACTAGGAAAGCCTATGCTCTCAAATGGAAGAGGTTTTCTGTGTGGTGTCAGCTACGTACAGAGGATCCTTTCTCCTGTACTGTACCAGTAGTGCTTCAGTACTTACTGCACTTATCAAATCAGGGTCTTAAGTCCAATTCTGTTCGGGTCTACCTCTCAGCTTTAGCAGCTCACCACTCACTGGTGGAGGGACATTCTTTGTCAGGTCACCCCTTGGTGTCCCGCTTTCTCAGGGGCTTGCTTTTGCTCAAGCCCCCCATCCGTCCTCCTGCTCCTGAGTGGGAGCTGAATGTGGTCTTGCAGCAACTGACTCGCCCACCCTTTGAGCCGATGGCTACTTGTCCACTGCGCTTCCTCTCCTGGAAGACACTCTTCCTGATAGCCCTTACCTCGGCTAGGCGAGTGAGTGAGCTTCAGGCCCTGGTCTGTGATAGGCCTTACACCAGGATTTATAGGAACAGGGTATTTATTTATTTAACAATGATTTATATACCGCATCTTCCATAGTTCAGTTGCGGTTCACAATAAACAACAGTTAACAAATCGGAGTTTGTTTTACATAAAACATCATACGACCAAATAACAATAAGATAAACAACTAGTGTTAATACAGAACAGTATAGAACAGTGTAAACTATATACATTATGTACAAATACACATTATGTGGGGCTTAAGCGTTATTCAAAGTACAGTATCAGCTATGAAGAATTGTATGTGTAGGTCATTTGGGATTTGTTAGATAAAAACTGGTTAGCCATTATCTAAGTCTATTGAGGGATGATCTGAGTTGTTGTAATGTTTAGAAAAGAGATAGGTTTTCACATTTTTGCGGAATTCGATGATCTCGGTTAGCAATCTTAGATCATCTGGGAGGGAATTCCAGATTGTTGGAGCTGCATGAGAAAAAGCTCTATTGTTTGTGAGTTTATTTGCTTTTATGAAGTCTTTGGGAGTTTTTAGTTTATTTGTTTGTCCTTTTCTTTGAGTAGATTTTGAGTGCTCTTTGCTGATTAGGTTACTTAGGGTGACTGGGGCCATGTCGTTTAGAGTTTTAAATGTGGTTATCAATGTTTTGTATACTATCCTACTTTGTATAGGCAGCCAGTGAAGGGATTCTAGTATTGGTGTTATATGTTGTTGTGCGTGTACTTTCGTTATTATCCGAGCTGCTGCATTCTGGGCAAGTTGAATTCTTTTAATGTTTTGTTTTGTTATACCCAATAAAATTAGGTTAGCGAAGTCAAAGTGGGGGGTTATGATGGCTTGAATTATGCTGATGAAATCATGTATGTATACAAGGGGTCTTAGTTGTTTAAGGATTTTGAGTTTGAAATAGATTTTCTTTGTGGTGTTTCTAATGTGGGTGTCTAATGTAAGGTGTTTATCTAGAACAGGGGTCTCAAACACGCGGCCTGCGGGAGAAGGTTGTGCGGCCCGCGACGGCTTCTGCTGCTGCCGTTGCCGCCGTGGCAACGGCAGAATCGACGGTCAATTTAAAAAAAATAAAAAACTGGCTTCTGCTGCTCTGTCCTGCGGCCCGTTCCCCTCTGCGCGAGAGCCCTGAATGTGCTTCCTCTGCGGCTTAAAAAGCATGCCGCAGAGGAAGCACACTCAGGGCTCTCGCGCAGAGGGAAAGGGGCCGCGGGTCAACTGATTTTCTGCTGCAGCAGAAGCCAGCAGCAGAAGCCAGGTTGTTTTTTTATTTACCTGGGGGGGGGGTATGACTGGAAATGGGCTATTGGCAGGGGGGGTATGACTGGAAATGGGCTATTGGCAGGGGGGATATGGCTGGACATGGGCTATTTGCAGGGGGGGTTATGAGTGGAAATGGGCTATTGGCGGGGGGGGGGGTTATGACTGGACAGGGGATATGGGGAGGGGGGGTTATGACTGGAAATGGGCTATTGGCGGGGGGGGGGTTATGACTGGAAATGGGCTATTGGCAGGGGGGGGTTATGACTGGAAATGGGCTATTGGCAGGGGGGGTGTAGGACTGGAAATGGGCTATTGGCAGGGGGGGGTTATGACTGGAAATGGGCTATGGTGGGGGCTAGGACTGGAAATGGGCAGGTGGGGGTTAGGAAGGACTGGAGGTGGGCTGATGGGGGGAGTTAGGACTGGTAATGAGCTATGGAGGGGCTGACTGAAATGGGGTAATGGGGGTTAGGGCTGGAAGTGGGCTATTGGCAGGGGGGGTTATGACTGGTAATGGGCTATGGGGGGTCTAGGACTGGTAATGTGCTGGGGGGGTTGCTAGGACTGGAAATGGGCTGAGTGGAAGGGGGCTTGAACTGCAAATGGCTGATGGGGAGGGGGGCTTGGAATGGAAATGGGCTGTGAGGGGAGGGAGCTAGGATTGGAAATGGGCTGATGGGGGGCTAGGATTGGAAATGGGCTGATGGTGAGGCTAGGATAGGACTGGAAATGGACTGATGCAGGGACTAGAAGGGAGCGGATGCTGGGTGGGGCTGGAACTAGAAGGGAGCTGATGTTGGGGGAGGATTAGAATGGGATGGAGCTGGGAAAGTGAAATGGAGAGGGGAAAAATATTTTGTCTGGGAGAGAAGACAAATCTACAATTGGCCAGGTATTGGGAGAGTAAGTGGGGATTGAGGATGGAGGGGTAAAATTTGAGTGGATGAAATAGGAATGAGGAAAGAGAAAAAGGAGAAAGATTAGTATGTTAAAGCAGATGTAGAGAGAGAATGGAAAAAAACTAGGAGAGAAGAAAGGGCAAATGGAAGCAGACGATGGAGAGTTAGCAGAAGACATGAAGAAACCAGAAGAAAGTGGCTGGAACAATTGCAACTGAAAAAAATGCACAAAAGGTAGAAAAATATCTCTTTATTTTGAATTTATTAACTGGAATATGTCAGCTCTGGGAAATGTGCATCATTAATGTTTGCGCTTTGTTTAGTACAAGAGGAAATTAATTTATAGTTTTATTTCTACAGTGTTGTTGTACATTCCAAGTTTGGCTTTTGGGGTTCCCAGTTTAATTATTGTCTTCTTGTTTCTAAATCTTTTAGTCTTTCTTTATCCATACTCATTAAAGAGGCATGTTTACTAAAAGTTAGTGTATGGTAACATTATGCAAATATTTATGCAAATGAGGTCCCTTATGCAAATGAGGCCCCGCGTCTTATGCGGCCCCCGGGTTACTTTACAAGTCCTCATTTGGCCCTCAAAGCAATTTGAGTTTGAGACCCCTGATCTAGAATAACACCTAGATATCTTACTTCATTTTTTATTTTAATTTCTTGGTTTTGAAGTGTTATGTGTGTAGGTGGAGTATAGGATTGGTTTTTGGTGACGATTAGCACTTCAGTTTTGGAGTGATTTATTTGGAGATTGTGGGTATTTAGCCAGGATGTGACTTCATTGAAGCAATCTGACAGAGTTTGCATCGGTAAGTTGGGAATCGTGAACGGAATGTACATCATGATATCATCTGCGTATAGATGATACAGTACACCAAATTTTTTAAAGATATTGCAAACAGGTTTTATGTATATGTTAAATAGGAGTGCTGATAACGCTGATCCTTGAGGTAAACCGGTTTCCAGTTTGTATGAATCAGAGGTTTGATTACCTATTCGTACATTTTGTGTCCTATTATCTAGATAAGAGGAGAACCATTTATGAACTGTGGCATTTATTCCTATTTGACTCAGACTATTGAGCATTATGGTATGGTGGATGCTATCAAAAGCAGCTAAAATATCAATAAATAATAGAATGAATGCTTGTTTGTGATTGTCGATTCCTCTTAATAGCGTATCTGTTAGAGCTGTGAGGAGTGTTTCCACTCCATGCTTTGGGCGAAAACCATATTGCTGTTCGTCGAGTGGGTAAGATGAGTCTAGGTGCTCCTGCATCTGTATTTGTACTGTTTTTTCTATTACTTTTGCTAAGAATGGTATACTTGAGATGGGTCTATATGATTTTGGTGAGGTTTTATCAAGGGTGCTGTTCTTGAGAATTGGTCTTATTTGTACGTGTTTAAGTGTGGGTGGGAGGTAACCTTGGAGTAGTGAGAGATTGACAATGGGGAGTATGAATGAAAGAAGGATTGGGAGAGTGTTTTTTATCCAGATTACTGGGCAAGGATCTAGGGAAGAGGTAGTGGTGTTTAGGTTGAGTATGATATTTTTTAATGATGTTTTGGTTATAGGGTGAAATTCTGACCATACGTCTATCGGGTGATGAGGTTTGTGGAAAGAGTCTGGAGTCGTGAATTGTAGTTTTGTTTTGTTATGGTAATAGTTAGCTAATGTTTGTGCTGAGATGTCAGTGATTTCCTTGCTGGAAGTTTGTGAGTTATTAGTTAGGTTACTAACAATGGAGAATAGTTCTCTTGGTCTATTATAAGAATTTGATAGGATGCTGGCATAGTAGTTTTTCTTTGTGTTGTCTAAGGTTTCCTTGTATAATGTGAGGTGGTTATAATATAATTCTTTGTGTATGGTGGATTTGGTTTTGCGCCATTTAGCTTCTAGTTTTCTTAGATCTCTTTTCATGTGTTTTAAAGTACTGTTGAACCATGGGGTGATTTTGATTTTAGTATTGGTTGGCTTTTTATTATTTTGGTTAATTGTGGCTGCATTATTGATGGTGGTATGCCAGTTTTTGACTGCTTCATCTAAATCTGTTGGAGATGATGAAAGGTGGGGTATTGTAGAGTCTAGAAATTCAGTTTCAATGAATTTTTTGAATTTTATAGTTTGGTCATTTCTTGTGTGTTTTATGACACCGATAATGTTGTAAGTGAAGTTTATTTTAATTAGATGATGATCAGACCAGGGTATTTCAGTACATTGTAAGGAGTCTGGGTTGAAAAGTTTAAATAGTGAATGAGGAAGGAGGACAAGGTCAAGTGTACCACCTTTAGTGTGAGTTGGTATGTTTATTTATTTATTTCAACTTCTTATATACCGCACTCTTTGACATCAGCGCGGTTTACAAATAACAGAAAGGAACCAGAACAACAGGCACGCTTAGAGGTTCGCTCTTTTCAGGCCCACAGAGGGCAGTCCTGATTGGTCGGATGAGCGGCTGGAGGCGGAGCGCAGGATCGCCGGTGGGGTCGGTGGTGCTTGATCACACGTGATGGCCTGTCTCTGCCCCGATTGGGCAGCGGAACGGCGGGAAAAAGCTGCTGGTCCCGGTTTGAAGCAGCCCCAGCTGCTCGATCTCCGGCTGAGAGAGCTGCTGCGGGCTGAGCTGGGCAGCGAAGAGGACCCTGTGCTGGGAAGGAGCTCTTTTATAGGGCCTGCCTCTGCCCCGATTGGGCAGCCGAACGGCGGGAAAAAGCTGCTGGTCCCGGTTTGAAGAAGCCCCGGCTGCTCGATCTCCGGCTGAGAGAGCTGCTGCGGGCTGAGCTGGGCAGCGAAGAGGACCCTGTGCTGGGAAGGAGCTCTTTTATAGGGCCTGCCTCTGCCCTGATTGGGCAGCCGAACGGCAGGAAAAAGCTGCTGGTCCCGGTTTGAAGCAGCCCCAGCTGCTCGATCTCCGGCTGAGAGAGCTGCTGCGGGCTGAGCTGGGCAGCGAAGAGGACCCTGTGCTGGGAAGGAGCTCTTTTATAGGGCCTGCCTCTGCCCCGATTGGGTAGCCGAACGGCGGGAAAAAGCTGCTGGTCCCGGTTTGAAGCAGCCCCAGCTGTTCGATCTCCGGCTGAGAGAGCTGCTGCGGGCTGAGCTGGGCAGCGAAGAGGACCCTGTGCTGGGAAGGAGCTCTTTTATAGGGCCTGCCTCTGCCCCAATTGGGCAGCCAAACGGCGGGAAAAAGCTGCTGGTCCCGGTTTGAAGCAGCCCCAGCTGCTCGATCTCCGGCTGAGAGAGCTGCTGCGGGCTGAGGGTAGTCCTTAGGACTCATCCAGAGTTCCTCCCAAAGGTTGTATCCTCTTTTCACCTCAATCAGGAGGTGGTTCTTCCAACATTCTTCCCTAGGCCTCATGCAAGCCAGGCTGAAGCAGTCCTGCATACCCTGGACTGTAGGAGGGCCTTATCCTTCTACCTTGACCGTATGCAGGGGCATAGAAGGGCTACTCAGCTCTTCGTATCCTTTGACCCCAATAAGTTGGGGTTGGCTGTGTCCAAGCGTACCTTGTCCATCTGGGTGGCTGACTGTATCACCTGGGCTTACAAGGCGGCTGACCTTCCTTTGCAGGGTAGGGTCACAGCCCATCGTGTCAGGGCAATGGCTGCCTCAGTGGCTCATCTCCGCTCTGTGCCCTTGGTAGACATCTGCAGGGCTGCAACTTGGTCTTCAAGCCAGACTTTTGCAGCCCACTACTGTCTGGAGAGGGAGTCCCGTAGGGGCAGTGCTTTTGGCCAAGCAGTACTCCGGAATCTCTTTGAGGTTTAGGCAACTCCTGCCCTCTGTTGGGCTACCGGTGGACGTTGTGTCCTTGAAAAGCCTTTCTTTGCTGCTGGGACTAGAGGGAGTTCTCTTGTTCAGCCTGGGTTACTCGGTAGCCCGGAGCTAGGGAGTCACCCATATGTGAGGACTGACTTCCTGCTTGGTCCTGGAGAAAGAGTAGGTACTCACCTGTAACAGGTGTTCTCCAGGAGCAGCAGGAATCAGTCCTCACAACCCTCCCTCCTACCCTTGGAGTTGCAGTTGTACATAGTTTGTGTTTTTACATTTTTCTGTGCTCTTCATAGCTATGTCATTTGACTGAGGTAAGATGGCACCCTTAGGCGGGAAGGGAACCTCGCATGCGTGCCAGCATTCCCAAAGGCTTTCATGGAAAGCTGGGGAAAGGCTTTGCTGGGGCTTCATCGGCGCCGATGACACCCATATGTGAGGACTGATTCCTGCTGCTCCTGGAGAACACCTGTTACAGATTAGTAACTACTCTTTGTTTGTTATTTGGAGTGGTAGATATGAGCGAGCCTAGATAGCTGGATGGATAACAGGTTGTGTAGCAGTTTGAATGTGGTCATTATTGATTTGAATTGTATTCTGCTTTCAGTAGGTAGCCAGTGCAGCTTTTGGAGTATGAGGGTTATGCGCTAAGATTTAGGTATTTTGAGGACACGTGCTGCAGTATGTTGTGCCATTTGTAATTGATGCAGTGATTGCCTAAGGAGGCCTTGTATGATACCATGACAAAAGTCCAGATGTGGTGATATCATTGATTGAAATACTGTACAGAAGTCGTTAGCTGCAAGTAGGGATCTCAGCTGCTGTAGAACCCTTATCTTGTTATGTATTACTTTTGTAGTTTTATCAATGTGTGCCTTTAGGTTCAAGTTTTGGTCCAAAGTTAAATCTAGGTATCTCAATTGATCCTTTACTATAAGTGAGGCTTCTTTGACCTTCAATTGTGATGGTGGGATGAAGTCTTTGTCTTTGAAGACGAATAGGACTTCAGTCTTTTGTAAGTTTATCTTGAGGTTGAAAGAGGCAAGCGAGTCTGAAATTTCACTGAAAATTGTAGTTATCTCCTGAGTGTTAGGTTGAGCAGGATTATATGGGTGGTAAAACATAATGTCATCTGCATATACGTGAATATTTACATTATGTTTTTGAAATATATTACAAATCGACTGAAGATATATACTAAATAGTAGAGAAGAGAGAGCAGGGCCTTGTGGTTTGGTTTACTGGTGGTCTGGGAGGAAATGTGTTCTGAGGCTAAGTTGTTGCTATTGGGGGGTCCCGAAAAACCATCTCTCTGCCCGTTTCTGTTTAATGTTTATTTATCCCCCCTCGAGACTTAATTAAGAACTCATGATTTTAGAGTTTATATTTATGTGAATGATAGTCAGATGATAAGGAGGATGGAAGGATACCCCTATAAAGAAAAGCTTAAAAGGTTAGGGCTCTTCATTTTAGAAGAGACGGTTGAGGGAGAGATATGATAGAGGTCTACAAAATAACGAATGGAGTGGAACAGATAAAAGTAGATCAGTTAGATGTTTACTCCTTCAAAAGGTAGAAAGCTTAGGGGCATGCAACGAAGCTACAAAGTAGAACATTTACGTCAAGTCGGAGAAAATATTTTCTCACTTAATGCATAATCAACTCTGGAATTCATTACCAGAGGATGTAATAAAAGCGGTTCCTTATCGTCCTTCCAGTCCAGTCCCACACCTCTGGGTAATGCACCTCTTCTCGCATCTTGGAGACTGGTGGGTTTTTGAGGATTGGTGTGCGGCGCGGCAAGTGAGGCCATCCTCTGTTTCAATTTCGGAGGTCTTGAGTTTTTTGCAGGATAGTTTTGATAAGGGTCTGGCAGCCAGCTCATTGAGGGTGCAGCTGGCAGCTATTTTTTGCTATCGTGGGAAAGTCCAGGGCGTGGCCTTGGGCTCCCATCCAGATGTCTTACGTTTCATGAGGGCGGTATCCTGGTTATGGCCTCCGCGTAGAGTGGTGATTCCTCCTTGGGATCTCAATTTAGTCTTGGGGGCATTGACGAGAGCACCCTTTGAGCCTTTGGCCCAGACCTCCTTAAAGGATTTAACCTTAAAGACTGTCTTTTTGGTAGCAGTCTGTTCAGCTCACCAAATCTCGGAATTACAGGCCTTGTCTTGTCAGGAGCCGTTTCTGTCTTTCTCTCGGGAGAAGGTGGTTTTGCATCCCATTCTGTCTTTCCTGCCAAAGGTGGTTTCAGCTTTTCATGTGAATCAGCCGGTGTCCTTGCCAGTTCTGGGGGCTTCGGGGGACAGCGCCTTGGACCGTAATTTGCGCTTGCTGAATGTAAGGAGAGTTCTTCGTCGTTATTTGAAGGCATCGGAGCCTTTTCGTAAGTCTGATCATTTATTCATCCTTTTTGGGGGGCCACATAAGGGCGAAGCAGCGGCCAAGGCTTCCATTTCCAGATGGATCCATGAAGCCATTACGTCGGCTTATATATTGCAAGGACGATAGGTGCCCTCAGGGTAGCGGGCGCATTCTACTAGGGCTCAGGCAGCTTCGTGGGCTGAGTATAGTTTGGTTCCTCCGGTTGAAATTTGCAAAGCAGCTATGTGGTCCTCTTTGCTAGTGTTAACAATGGGCTTGAGTTTCTCTCCCAGAGTCTGGGAGTCCCTTTGAACTGCAGAGGCACTGTTTCAAGCCAGGTCGTTTGTACCCAAGTGGATGACATCATCAATTTTGGAGTGCTCACTTTCTGCACTAACTATACAAACAATTTGGTTTGTATTCCTGCTGGCTGAAGAGTCTGGGAGGCATTTGACCATCTTCTTTCCTTTGAACTGTGTTCCCAAGTTGGTGCCTCTGATGATGGAATCTCCAAGTAGTAGTAGTTTTCTGTTTTGTGATTTTTTCTTCATATTTGGTGCATTATCAGTAGATTGGGCATTGACTCTCTCATTTAAGGACCCTTCGGTTTCCACGGATTGGGCATCCTCATTATCCAAGGCAGAGAAGGCATTATGCAGGGATATCTCTTGATGTATAGGGTATGTCTGCGTTACAGGTCGCAACCTACCAGAGCCCACTGTGATCCATTTGTTCCTGGGATATCTGATTCTTTGTAGGAGCGGTGGTGGATTTAGTTCCGTTTGTATCCTAGAATAGGTGCATTTAATTGCAGCTAGTTCTTCCCTTAGTAGAGTCAATTCTTTAAGCATAGCAGATAACTTGAGGCATATACGGTAAGCTCTTAGGTTCCAAATGATTCTTCTCAGAATGAAAGCACCACAGTTATTGCACTGAATACACAACATGCTGATTAAGCGATCCTAGGAGAAGGAGAAAAGGTGGGTGTAACACTAATTAAAAGGACAGATGTCAACGTATATGATGTCTATATAGGCTATGCAACCCTGGGGTGGGTGGGGTGAGGGGTAGGGTGGGCGGGAACCTAAGTGTCCCTGGCCAATAGGCCTTACATGAACTGAGAGCACATTCAGATATCTGATTTAAAGGCTATGAAAGGAATGTAGGCAGTCAAAATATTACAAAAAATGAACATACATCCAACAGCTAAAATCTATATTAGGAAAAAAAAACAGGCAATAGTAAAGGCTGAAAGCTTAGCTGTGTGGAGTCTTTGGAAGCTGTGAAGACTAGAGTTGATCAGGTACTTGTGGATAGGCTGTAAGGTAATTCAACTAGCTCCACCCTGTGAGCAGGCTTGTAACAGACAATTCAAACAATGGAAACAGAAATAGTCAAACTGAACTTTGACTTCTATGTATATGCCTATGGTGCAAGGGTCCTGTAACTTTAAAATTATACCTTTGCTACAAAAGTAAGCGGGAGACATAGGTAAAAGATCAGGTCCCTGCAAATCTAAGTACTTCTTTTCCAAGTAGCTATATATCACAAGTGTCCCTGGCCAGTAAGTCCTTACATGAACTGAGGGCACACTCAGATATCTGATTTAAAAGCTATAAAATCATATAATTTCTCTAGAGTATAGAGCAGCTACGGAAGAGAGGCAAAGTTGTTTTTAGCTATTGGAGGAACCATCCTATATACTCAGAGGTAAAGATTGAAAAGTAATATCCCTAATATGTAAATATATGTAAAGTAATTTTCCTAATAGGTAAAGATTGAAAAGTAATATCCCTATGTCCATCTGACTAGCTCTCTTGCCTCCGATCCTCGCCGTCTCTTTGCTCTCTCCTCAAAGTGCCTCCACCTCTGATCCCTCCCTCCCTTTCTGCTCAAACCCTGGCTGACTACTTCCATGACAAAATCCACAAAATCACCCTCCAATTCCCCACAAACTCAGTTATTTCCCCTCCTCCCCCTCTCCACTCCCAACTCTCCCCCCCCCCTTCTCTTCCTACCCTCTCTTCCTTTCCTGTCATCTCTGAAGAGGAAACTGCACATCTTCTTTCTTCCTCCAAACTCACCACCAGCTCCTCTGATCCTATCCCCACCCGTCTCCTTAGCCCCATCTCCACCACCGTTGTCTCTTCCATCTCTCATATTCTCAACCTTTCGCTCTCCACTGTAACTGTCCCTGCAGACTTCAAGCATGCTGTGGTCACATCTCTCCTCAAGAAACCCTCACTTGATCCTACCTGTCCTTCTAATTATTGACCCATCTCTCTCCTTCCCTTCATTTCTAAACTACTTGAACGTGCAGTTCACCACCGCTGCCTTGACTTCCTCTCCTCTCATGCCCTCCTCGATCCCTTACAGTCTGGCTTTCGTCCTTTAAATTCCACTGAAACGGCTCTTGTTAAAGTCTCCAGTGACTTGTTCCTGGCTAAATCCAAGGGCTTGTACTCTATCCTCATCTTTCTTGACCTCTCTGCTGCTTTTGACACCATTGACCACAACCTTCTCCTTGATACCCTGTCCTCGCTTGGCTTTATGGGCTCTGTACTATCCTGGTTCTCCTATCTCTCCCATTGCTCCTTCAGTGTGTATTCTGGTGGCGCCTCTTCCTCCGCTACCGCTCTCCCAGTTGGTGTACCCCAGGGATCTGTCTTGGGTCCGCTCCTTTTCTCTCTCTATACCCAGTCCCTTGGTGTGCGTATCTCTTCCCATGGCTTTCAGTACCATCTGTATGCTGATGACTCCCAGATCTACCTCTCTATGCCCGAACTCTCTCCGGCAATCCAGACCCGGATCTCTGCCTGCCTCTCTGACATTGCTGCCTGGATGACTCACCGCCGCTTGAAATTGAACATGTCCAAGACTGAACTTCTTATCTTTCCCCCTAAAACCTCCTCTCCTCTTCCTCCTTTCTCAGTCTCTGTGGATAGCTCTGTACTCCTTCCTGTTTCCTCGGCCCGCAATCTAGGGGTTGTCTTTGACTCCTCCCTCTCTTTCTCCACACATATCAATCTCATAGCTAAGACCGGCCGTTTCTTTCTCTATCCAGACAATGAAAATAGTGAATTCAAAAGAGATGCTTCCTAAATGATTAATAGAATTATTTTAAACAACTTTTTTTTTTTGTCGGACTTAGCTTCGCTTACCCAAGAGCCAGAAAAACGCTCCTGTAAAAAGCAGATGTGTCCATTTTATTCAAAAGATCATGCAGTCGAGCAGGAAATTTGTAAGTTGTAAATTGTAAATTTCAAAACTTAAAGTATATCTAAAAATCCAATACTTAATTGCATAGCAAGTGTAATCATCCATCGACACAGTCCTGTGTTTCGGGTCAAAAATTTGCAAGACCCTGCATCAGGCAAAACATTTGTCCTCGCTACATCACAAAACGCTGTGATCCAAATTAGAAGGAAGCCTCTTTAAAACCGGCAACTGACGTGAAAGGCCAATCTTCCGCTCACTGCTCATCCAGTAGGGGTCGAAAGCATAATTAGCTGATGCCTCCAAAAGGAAAGTCACAACAGGCTATGCCAATGAAGGTCTAAGTTTAATCCATTTGGCATGACCTTATCTAGCCTATGAATCCAGCGCTGTTCAGCATATTGCAATCGGAATGTTCTGTTGCCTCCCGTAGTAGAAGGAGGAATCCATTCCAGCATGCGCCAAGTAAACTGGTCAAAAACATGATCAAAAGAAAGCACATGCTGTACCAAAGGAGCTGATAATACCTTCCTCCATATACGGGAAGCATGTTCCATCAGCCGTATTTTAATAGTGCGGCCAATATAATTAAAGCCACAAGGATTTTTTGGCTCGGGGGAATTTTTTTCTTGTGAATGTTTCTCTCTATAACATTAACAAAATCCACCCTTTCCTTTCTGAACACACTACTAAAACACTTATCCACTCCTTAATCACCTCCCGTCTTGACTACTGTAACCTCCTCCTTGCTGGTCTCCCTGTGAGTCATCTCTCTCCCCTTCAATCTGTTCAACACTCCGCTGCATGGCTAATCTTCCGCCAGCCTCATCATGCCCATATTACTCCTCTTCTCAAGTCAGTTCACTGGCTCCCTATCCATTTCCGCATTCAGTTCAAACTTCTCCTGCTGACCTACAAATGCATTCACTCTGCAGCTCCTCACTACCTTTCTTCTCTTATCTGTCCCTACAACCCTTCTCGGGAACTCCGTTCTTCTAGCCAACTGCTTCTATCTATGCCCTCCTCTTCTACTGCTAACTCCAGACTTCATTCCTTTCACCTTGCTGCACCAAACGCCTGGAACAAACTACCTCTGTCTGTACGCCAGGCACCTTCTCTAACCCTCTTCAAATCCAGGTTGAAAGCTCACATCTTCGCTTCTGCTTATGGATCTTGACTCGTCTGATCTCCTTTTCCTTTCCCTTGTTTTTACCCCGGCTTATACCTCTGTTTTTTGTCTAGTGTTTTGTCTTGATTAGATTGTAAACTCTGATGAGCAGGGATTGTCTCTTACATGTCTGTGCAGTACTGCGTATGACTGGTAGCGCTATACAAATGCTCAATAGTAGTAGTAGTAGTAGTAGTAATAGGAAATTTCACAATCAAGTCTTTAAATGGAACTGTGTGGATACATATATCAGGGTAGGAAAGAGGCTTGAAGAGGAGAACATGTGTATCAAGTATACACAAACCACAAAAATTGCCTTATTTATGATAATCGGAGTGGAGGAGTGGCCTAGTGGTTGGGGCAAGGTACTTCAGGCCGGAAGGTCGGGGGTTCAAATCCCACTAGAGGACAGCAACCTTGGGCCAGAAGGACTGGGGTTTCTAGTCCCACAGGTGCTCCTTGTGGTCTTGGGCAAGCCACTTAACCCTCCATAGCCCATGTTCCCTGTAAAATAGTTATCTCCAAGTTATAATGCCCTGTTCAATGTAATTTCAGTTTGTTCAATGTAAACCGCACTCAAGCAGAATAGCGCGGTATATAAGCAGGATCTTACACAAATCATCACCATCATAGTGAACCAATCTTTACAACAAGGACTAATGCCAACACACCTCAAAAAATCAGTCATCAGACCCATACTGAAAAACAAATCACTCAACAAGAATGATCCAACATCATACCGCCCGGTATCAAGCATATCATTCCTTGCCAAGATCACTGAAAAGGCAGTGCAGCAACAACTTCAAGACCACATAGATGACACCAACGCATTGGACATCCACCAATATGGTTTCCGACAACATCATGGTGTCGAAACCCTCCTATTAGCCCTGATGGACAAACTTCTAATAGGTCTTGAGAACAGAACCAAAATGTTCATGCTCATATTCATAGATATATCTGCCGCTTTCGACACAGTGCATCATCCCACTCTCTTGAAAAGACTCGATGCATTAGGCATCAGAGGAATCCCCCTGAAATGGTTCGCCTCATACATTACAGACCGAATGCAGCAAGTTCACTTTGGCGATGAAACAGCGACGCCATTCCCACAAACACAAGGCATCCCGCAGGGCTCAGCACTATCTTCGCTCCTGTTCAACCTTTATCTGAGACCAGCCTGTGAAATCTTCAAGAACAACGACATCAGTTACCATATATATGCTGATGACATTATGCTCTATACCCAATTGGATATAGATCACCCAAACATCAGCCAGCTCGAGAAATGCCTTGACGAGCTACAAACCTGGTTGAGACGCAACAATATGTCCATAAATCACAAAAAAACTGAAGTGATGTGCATATCCAGGAAAACGGACTTCAACCCACCACCAACAATAACCATGAACGGCAATGTATACGCAACAAAAAAAGAAATTAAATACCTTGGAGTGACGCTGGACTGCAACTTAAAGATGGAGAAGCATCTTAGAACTACAAATCGGGTCATTTTCCATAAGTTAAGGATTTTACAACCTCTCCGTTCTATCTTAGATCATGCGGACTTCCGCAACGTAGCGCAAGCCCTCATCATTCCTCACATAGACTATTGCAACGCCATACTTCAAGGGCTCCCTAAAAAGACCATCAGTATCCTCCAGTTGGCGCAGAATGTGGCAGCTAGAATCATAACGGGAACAAGACAAAAGAATCACATCACACCTACTTTAATTGACCTGCATTGGCTCCCAATCAGTGCCCGAATACAGTATAAAATCATAGTCACCACATTCAAGCTCCTCCATAACATCACGCCCTCTTACCTCGGCTCACTTGTGTCAGCCCAAACAAATAACAGGAGCAGACGTTCCCCGAGCCTCAACACCCTACTGGTCCCCGGCCGCTTGAGGCACGTCAATGTCCAGACCAGCAACCGAGCATTCTCGTTCATAGCACCCCAACTCTGGAACAAGCTACCAGTAGATCTAAGAGCGTGCAGTGACTTAATGGTCTTCAGAAAACAACTCAAGACGTACCTATTCCAGTCACACTTCAACACTACATAATCTCAATCCACAAAGCAATTTGTATGAATCATGTCAGCAATGAGATCGCCACCAATAGACTCACTGATGTGTGAATATGTATCTGCTTGTGTAAATTGTAACTTCTTTTGTAAATACTAATTGTAAATATTCCCTTATCAATGTGTCTAAACCTTATCCCTGTGTGCTGTGAACTGTACTATTCCCACTAATCATACTGTGTGCTGTGAACTGTACCTCTTCCACTAATCATCCTGTGTATTGTAAATTATGGCCAGTACAGCCACTCTTTTTCTGTATTGGAAAACCGCTGCTGATCGCTGGAAGTAGCGGGATATAAGTGTACACTAAATAAATAAATAAATAAATAAATAAAATATAAGAGAATGTAAATAAATAAATAAAATAAAATAAGCGAGAAAAGGAGAGCATGCTTCAGTGGTAAAACAAGCCATCAGAGCTGAAAATCACATACCTCATTGCATTGTAGTTAATCGCATTGCAAGCATACTAGTTCAGATGCCCAGCCGCTAAAGCATACCTTCGATAAGAACCCGATTGATGAAAGTAACAAGGAGTGAGAGGATGTGGAACGTCCTACACAGAAATATATATGGGAAGAATTGCATTATACATCTTTGCTGGAGTATTGCCAATCTAAAACAATTCCAAGAGGTTTGAGAATTATAAAAGATCTGGGAATGTTTCAAGATGATGATTCCTTCATTCAGTGCTGGAATGTCATCTTGAACAAATGCTCCCTTATTTATTTAGACAGTTTTTGTATACCACCTTATCCTTCAATCAAAGTGGTGACAACACAATTGGGGGATACGTTTAACACGAGGGGATATGAGACACATACACTAATACTTACAGGGAACATGGGCAATGGAGGGTTAAAAGGCTTGCCCAAGACCACAAGGAGCACCTGTAGAACTAGAAACCCCAGTCCTTCCAGCCGAAGGTTGCTGTCCACTCCACCCTTGACCTGATGATATTGTTAATTAAGACACCCGAAAAAATGGCAAAAAGCATTCATGTAGAAGTAAACGAGAAGCTTATTTCACTCAAGGAAAATGACTCACATTATGATTCCTTAATGGTCGATGAGAACAAAAATATATGTACTTATAGAAAGCAAATAAAATATAGGAAATTGGAAACGTTTCACCACGATGAAGAAGATTACCATAGTGTCTATGTATATATCCATGGAATAAAAAGAAGGGCACACTTCCTAGATGGAGAGTGAGCTTTTCTAATAAAAAGAGATGTAAAGGTAGATGCACAAAGTATGTCTTCACAAGCAGGTGCAAGGGTAGAACATGTTTGGAAGAGAAGTAGGAGTGAGTCTGAGGATCCCTTTGATACCTCTGTCTCTCTTTTCAGTTCCAACAATAATAAAAAAAGAAAAAAGAAATGATCCAAGTTTTTCGAAATGGACCAACTGTGGAAAGGATGGGGTCAAGTGCAGGATCAGATCTGCCTCAAGACCTTAGAATTCCACAAAACTTAAATATCCGCCTCAAGGCAGGGGGAGAGGAAGATGGACAATTCGACTGCGAGAAAAAAAGTATACACGACACTCGGATCAGGAGTGGTAAATTTATCAAATAATCCTTCAACAAAAGATGAAGTGGGGGTCCTAAATAAAGGACTCACATTTGGACCCACCCCAATATATAACCTTTTAGCTATGCAGATAGATCTCTATAAGTTTTTTCAGGAAACTTAAAATTGCAGACTTTTTTCAAATCAACCTAAATCATGTAGTGATATTTCTATCATTAAGAGATCATCCAGATGGATTCCGCTACATAAAAACAATTTCTTAATTGATTCATTTGAAAGGGTAGTTTTATTTATTTATTTAACAGTTTTTATATACCGTCTTTCATATTATCAAAGCGGTTTACATTGCGATTCAAGGGTACGTTGAACAGTGAACAATCAGATAAACAGTGTAAATATGTACAACAGAACTATGTAACAGAAGCAACCATATTCAAGGGATTGTTTTGGAGCGAGACATTATGTTCAGGCTCCAGAGCTAAAGTACTCCTGGAATAGGAGGGTCTATTTTTTTCTGGAAGTCCCTGCAGTCTTGGATATCCCTCAGGGTATTAGGGAAAGAGTTCCATAATGTGCATCCATACATTGAAAAAGCTCTCTGGTACATTGCTCGGATACTCTTCCATTTGTGGGTTGGAATGCTGAGTAGGCTCTGGTTTTGAGTTCTTCTTGATCTTGAGTTTGGAAGTTTTTGGATGAGGCTAAAGAGGCAGTCTGTAGCTTGGTTATGCGGGGACTTGTAGGTAAGCATAATTGTCTTGTATTTAATGCAGGCCTGTATGGGCAGCCAGTGTAGGCTCTTCAGAACAAGGATTGTGTGTTTGTGTCTTGGGGATCCTGTTATCAGACATGCTGTGAAGTTTTGTACTAGTTGCAGAGGGCGTAGGGTCTGCTTTAGTAGGCCTTGGAGGATGGAGTTGCAATAATCTAACTGTGGGGTGATAATGGCCTGGCAGACTGTATGGAAGTAATTCAGGTCTAGGAGTGATATGAGGTTGTATAGGCTTTTTATTTTGTAATACACTGAGGTTGTTACTCTTTTTATATGTGGTCTCATGTTTAGTTGTTGGTCTAGGGTGATTCCAAGAAAAGAGATTCTAATAAACAAATAACACCATATCATTGCCTCTGTTTTTTTTTTTTTAACATCAGTTGAGAAATTGGAGGCATACCCTTACCGTAATTTTCACAATCTGACAAAATCTAAAAGAAACGCTTTGGCGTGCTTGAAAAACTAATTCTCGAATAGTCATAAAACTGGCTAATAAAGGTGGAGCAGTTGTAATTATGAACAGACAAGATTACAGTAATGAAATTAACTGACAACTTGGTGATCGCACCTTTTATGAGCGACTGGATTGGGATCCTACAGCTCCCTTAAAAAGCATCGTGGATTCACCGGTGCATATTGGATTCGATATAGGTTATTTGAATGAAAAAGAACAGGATTTTTTGATTGTGTCTTTTCCCATTGTTCCAACCATATACAGTTTCCCCAAAATTCACAAATCCTTGACCAACCCACCAAGTCCTCCGATTATCTCAGCGATCGGCTCTTTATTTGAGCTAATCTCTCAGATGTTGGATGTTGTACTGAGACATTTCATTATCATGATGCCCCTCTTATGTTCGTAATTCCTCTGAGATAATTAATAGTTTGGAAAACTTTGAGGGTTATCATGAGGGGCTTGTACTTGTTACTTTGGATATTGAGTCATTATATACAAACGTGCCCCAAGAGCTACAAATTATTGAGGCATCCTTTTGGATAGAACTGAACATAAAAGAATTCCCACAGCTTTTCTTATGCAACTGGCTAATTTAGCCTTAACTGAAAACTACTTTTGCCTTTAAGAGATCTGTTATAAGCAGGTAAAAAATGTAGCAATTGGGTTCATCCATGGCCCGTGATATAGCCACCTTTATGTTGCTAATTTTGAGAAAATATTTTTAACAAGATACCCTTTTATCGATAATATAAAATTGTGGCGTACTGTACATATATTGATGATGTCCTCATGATCGCAGAAGGGGAACGTGACACTCAATTTATTTTTTCCGTGGCTCAACACTCTGGATCCCAACTTGAGATTTCAATATGCCTGTAGTGATACTGAAATTCTGTACCTTGATATCATGATCAAGAAGGGCCCAGGTGATTTTCTAATGGGTTTATACAGAAAACCCACTGACAGGAGCCAACTTTTATATTACAATAGCTGCCACAACAAATCTCTTAAGAACAACTTACCTGTGAGCCAGTTTTTAAGAGTAAGGAGGATCTGCTCCAGAAGTAGGGACTTTGAACATCATGCATATGACATGAGAAACAGATTTACCGATAGAGGATATCCTAAACAGAGTATCTCATAGGTCTATGTTCGAGCCAAGAGTAGCGATCGTTCCACACGTTTGAAGACCATTCATAATGATGCCAATAGAATTCTTTGTCCCCACTTTTTCAAATTTATCAGGTCAGATTGCTCATATATTAAAGGAAGACTGGCATATTGTGCAATCCCTTCCGGCATTTGCGCAGCAAGATTTAACTTTTGCTTATAAATGATACAGTAACCTGGCAAATCATCTGGTTCCATCAACTGTGCTAGAATGAAGAAACCCTCCATGGGTTAAAGGACACTTTCGGTGTGGGAGATGTTCTACATGCACGCATTTGTTATCCATGAAGGATTTTTTTTCGAATGCCCATGTAATTTTCTATATATTGGAAAAACAAAAAGGAAAGTCTGTACATGGATTGTTGCACGCAGAAGTTGTATCAAGTGACAGATCCTAGATAAACCACTAGTGGCACTCTGGATGGAGAAAACCCATAGCATTAGTGATTTGAATACTTCGTGTTGCAGGTGGTCGAACTGGAGTGGTGATGATATCAATAGACTTCTTTTATGCCTAGAACTTAAATATATTTTCTTGTTCAATACTATGTTCACACATGGACTCAACATGGAGATGAATTACTCAGTCTTTCTGTAATTGGAGTATTCTCCAAACACAAATAAAGAGCAGGACACAAATCACCATGGCAGGACCACTTTATTTAACCAACATGAGGTCGGCCCGACACATGTTTCAGCCGGGGGCCTGTGATAAGGAAGCTTATCATAGCTCAGGTAGGAGCTATAGAAAAGATGATGTGACTCTGAACAAGCAACCTGTCAGTTTTGGTAGAAGTAAGAAAACAGAGTTTTCACATAAAAGACTACCAGTCCCAGAATGCACCAGGTTTCCAGCAGCCATGAGAGGGGCTGAAGTGAGAAAACGTGTGTGCAATCAAGAGAGATATGAGGTAATCCCTAAGCACTCATCTCAAAGGGCAGGACCTGATTCAACACAGCTGCGCTGTGTTAGGGAGGAGCACACATTAGGACAGAATAAGAATAGAGCTTATTCTTCAGATAACAGCTACAGAAAGAGCTTCAGGAACAGCTTCAGCAAAAGCTACAAGCTCCAGCCCGGCTACAAGCACCAACATCACCTGGAGAAGCAGAAGCCAAGCCAAGCGGATAGAGAAAGAAGGAAACTCTCTGGAAGGAAGAGAAGAAAGGCCATTGGAGGGTCTGGGAGAATCCAAGGCAGTACCCATACTGGGAGGTATTACAAGTGCCAGCAGAGTCCATTGGACTGGAGTCAGCCAGAGGAATGGAATGGCAGAGATAGGAATCACCAGTGGCTACCTGGAAGAGAGAAGACTGCACGTGGAAGGGACTTTCAGACCAAGGCCAGAAGGTATGTGAGAGGAGATCCAGTGTCCAGGGATCAAGATTGGAAGGCTGGACATCAGAATTGGATTACATACTGGCCAGGCTATACAGAGAGGAATTATGATAGCAGGAGAGGCTCAGGTATGAACACTGATCCAGACCCTATCTATAATAGTGAATGGCAGCAAGGGAATAAGCATTCTCATGATAGTGCCTTAATGAAAGACTCGTCTGTGCCAATGTATGATAGTGACCCTATGCTGATTGATGAAGGGGGAGATACAGCAGATGAAACTATTGATTACATGGACTGTTCTTTATCCAAGTGCTATTGCTAGCTTTCTGTGAGCAAACACATCAGCCATCACAAAGAAACCTAACTTTGTTCTTTATTTCCACTGCAAACAGCTCTTAAAGCAGGATTTGGGTTCACACAGTAGCAGCCAGCCAGCTAAAGGCTTTCAGCTGGTCAATTGATAGTAATTAAAGCTGCACCTGATTGTGTGTGTGAGCAAGGGAGAATCACTGCTAGGATCTGTGTGGAAAATAAGCAGAAGTTAACCTAACAAGCAAAGTTCATTTATTTCTTTGTGCCTTTTTATTTGGTAATTATTTGCTAAGAAAACATTAGCTAATTGCCTGACAAGCTGAAGGTTGTTTTCTGGTTTGCTTTGAGACTTTATGTTATCCATTTAAACACTGCAAGCAAGTAACCTCATTTATATTGCTACCAAGCATATTTGTGCTGGGTGAATTAAACCCCATCAATAAAAGAAGTATTTTATTGGCCTTACCACTGGTTTCACAACTCAATTATTGTCTTCAGCTGTGTTTGGGAGTGAAAGAACTACATTACCCACAATACCTTGCAAGAATCATATGAATATATGCATCGTCAAGATTGTGTAAGTTCTCACCCTAGGCAGCCGTCTGACAGGCCTTCTTCAGGGTACTAGGATCTCTATAAATAAATAACAAATCAATAAAATTAAAATAATAAATAATATAAAGAGAAAATTTAAATATCAATGGTATAATGCATAAAAACCGGAACAAAAACATAAAAATGACATGGTATATTTACACAGGGCATGCTAAACATAAATAAACATGAATATCAAATGTGTATGCATAATTTGTAAATAAAAAACAAACAAATGAAAATATCATAAAAAGCTAAAACAAAAATACATGTTCAGGACTGTGATAGCCAAGTAACAATTATCCAAAAACCAATGTTGTAGGTGGACGAACAAGAACTATAGATGTACTCACCACTGAGAGTATCACACCAAGAACAATTCAATTTGAAACACCTGAACACAAAATAAATGATCAGGGAATTTCCATATTAAAACTGTAACTAAACAACATATATGTTTGCGTTACACAACTGAAGCCATTCTGAGAATGTTAAGGGATATAATTGGGTATGATTCACAATAACTAAACAACCCATATTTCTCTCCATACCTACTTTGGCCCTCATTCTAAAATGCGGCATTGTGCAGCCCCGCAATCCGCCTAGACTCTATTTCCCCCTCCGGCTCTCCCCATACGTTCTGTGCTTCAGAACTGGGCAAGCTGGTGGAGGCGGAGCGGGCGGCACGGCAGTACGTACAGGGCCAATTCAGCACGTGCTGCCAGGCCTGTTGGGATGTGCTGCTTATATCACCTCAAAGGTGTATAAGCAGCACTTTTTGCCCGATTGGACCTGGGGAGCCCTCACCGGGGCCGGGTGCGGGGAGTCCCTGCCACCCAATCCAGGCTGCAAAAGGCCAGCCATGGGTCAGGCAGTAGGGTTTTGGGGGACCAGGAATGCAGCAGTCTGGGGCACCTGCGGGAAGCACGTCCCTGCAGGCAAAAGGGGCACACCAGGCCATGTTCAATTTCAAGTGGCTATGAGACACCTAAGCAGCAATGTCAGAAAGGCAGGCAAAGATCCTGGCCTGGATTACAGGAGAGATTTCAGGTGTAGAGAGGTAGATCTGAGAGTCATCAGTGTAAAAATGGTACTCAAAGCCATGGAAAGAGATAAATGCACCAAGGGATTGGGAATAGAGAAAGAAAAGGCATGAACCCTAGACAGATCCCTTGGAGTACACAACTGAGAGCGGGATAGCAATAGAGGAGGATCCACCAGAACAAACACTGAAAGAGCAATGGGAGAGATAAGAAAAGAACCAGGATAGCACAGAGCCCTTAAAAATAAATGAGGGCAAGCTGTCGAGGAGAAGATTGTGGTCAACAGTGTCAAAAGCAGCAGAAAGGTCAAGAAGGATGAGGATTGAGTAAAGGCCCTTGGATTTAGTCAGTAACAAGTCTCTGGAGACTTTGGAAAGAACCGTTTCAGTAAAGGACAAAAGCCAGACTGTAAAGGATCCAGGAGGGCTTGAGAGGAGAGAAAGTCGAAGCAACGGCGGTGAACCGCACGTTCAAGTAGTTTAGATGGGTCAATAGTTAAAAGGGCAGGTAGGCTCTAACAAGGGTTTCTTGAGGAGAGGTGTGACCACAGCATGCTTGAAGGCTGCAGGGACAGTCATAGTGGAGAGGGATAGGTTGAAAATATGAGAGATGGAAGGAACAATAGTGGAGGAGATGGAGCTTACGAGACGGGTGGGAATAGGATCAGAAGAGCAGGTAGTGAGTTTGGAGGAGGAAAGAAGGTGTATGGTTTCCTCCTAGAGATCATAGAAAAGGAAGAGTATAACAGAGGTAGGGGGGGGAAAGTTGGGAGTGAAGAGGGGGAGGAGAGGAAGTAATTGACATCGTGGGGAATTGGAGTGTTATCTTGTGGAAATAGTCAGCCATGGTTTGGGCAGAAAGGGAAAGAGGAGTTGGAGGCCAAGGCACCTTGAGGAGAGAGCTGTAAAGAGACAGCAAGGGTCAGAGGCAAGAGAGTTAGTCAGATGGACATAATAGACTTGTTTGGCTGACTAGAAAGAGACAAGATGAATTTGAAGTGTAGAAAGTCCACAAGGGTGCGGGATTTGGGCCAAGCACGCTCAGATGGGAGAAGGCAGGTCTCAGTTAGATCAAAAAGATGGAGAGCATTAGAGATAAAGAGATCATGCGTAAAAGCAAGTTTATTTGAGATGGAGTGTGCGTTCCACAAGACACATGAGAAAGGGAGAGAGGAAGAGTAAAGGAGAGAGATATGAATAAGATTTGAGCTGTTGCGTTAAGATCTCTTCTGGGAGTGTGACAAATGTCTAGGGCCAGTGTTGGGATTGATATCTCCAAAAGAGAGAGGGAGAAGGAGGAGGAGTAAAAGAGTGTGGGGCAAAGAGGAGACAGCACAGCAGTAATGAGGATGAGGTTCTTTTAGAGAGAGAGGAGATTTTTATCTTTATTTCATCACTTGATAGACCGCCCAAGCGTTAGCATCAGAGCAGTTTACAAAATTAAATTAGGCTGCAGACAGAAGATAGAAAGGAATGCCAACAATGTATAGGAAAGAGAAAGAAGAGAGAACATAGTAGGCAAGAATAGGCATAATGAGGCCACAGAGTGAGGCGGCAAACCAGGTGTGAGAGAGGAATGGGCAGTTAGGGGTGGGGGAGGGAAGGTTAAAGGCAAGGTGGAACAGATGGGTTTTAATCATGGTTTTGAATTTTTGGAAAGAAAGTTTGGTTCAAAGTGTAGTTGGCAGCGAATTCCAGAGTGTGGGTACCAAAAAGAAGAATGCGGAGGGATGGGTAAGCTCGAGGCATGCGTGTGCAGGGGATGGAAGGGATAGTCAGCTCGTATGGATGGTCCAAAGCAAGCAGGGGGAAGCATGCAAGTGAATGAGATCAGCAAGGTATTGGGGCTTGCCAGTATGAATAACCTTATGAACAATAGTAAGTATCTTATATGTGAACCTAAATCTGAGGGTGAGCCACTGTAAATGCATAAGCAGAGGAATGGCATGGTCTGTATGGGAGGAGTGAGTGAGAAGGCGAGCTGCAGCATTTTGAAGAAGCTGTAATCGGTGGAGTTGATATTGTGGTAGGCCTGCTAAGACAATATTACAGTAGTCGAGTCTAGATGTGATGAGTGACATTACAAATGCAATTAGTGATGGGAGAGGGAGGAACGGTAAAAAACGGCATAGATATGGCACAGGGAAGGAAAGGAGTGACAGACAAGTGAGGAAATATGTTGATGGAAAAGAGAAGGAGTCAAGGGTGACTCCAAGGTACCGAAGTGATGAGTCAAGGGGTATGGGGTACCAAACAAGGTGGGGGCTAATGAGGGGCAGGAGCCACCGAAAATAAACGGTGGCGGATTTTGATGGATTAAGGTGCATATAGTTCCCATTTAACCAAGAAGAAATGTGGGAGAGGCAGGAGTCCAACGGAATTAGATTGGGAACAAGAGGATTGGTACAGAACAGAAGAATGATGTTGTTGGCATAATAGTATGCCGAAATCCCAGACTGTTGAACGATACGAGCAAGTGGGGCAAGAAAAATGTTGAAGAGGAGGGGGGTTAATACAGAATCTTGGGGGACACCACAGGGGAGGGTGGTAAATGGGGAAGCTGCAGAACTGACATGGACAGAGAAAATACGAGTAGAAAGGAAAGACCGAAACCAATGATGGACAGTTTCATGAATCCCAAGGTCATGAAGGCAAGAGAGGAGTGTGGAGTGGTTGACTAAGTCAAAAGCTGAGGACAGATCCAGGGAAACCGCAAGAGAAAAATCACCCTGTTCGTGTGTGCTTCGGTCTTTACTGAGGAAGATGTACGGATGTTACCCATGACTGAAGTGGTATTTAAAGGTGCGGAAGAATTGAAGGAAATATCGATACATCTGGAAGATGTATTCCAACTATTAGATAAACTGAAGAGTAGCAAATCACCTGGGTCGGATGGTATACATCCAAGTGTGTTGAAAGAACTGAAATATGAGATTGCAGACCTGCTATTAGGCTCCCTGGCCCGCTGTCCTTCTAACTTAATTCCCTGTAATCTTATTAAAACTTTACCGAAGCGGTCTTCTCCTTCTCCTGGGTCTTCTGCATCGGCTTTTGCCACCGTGCTTCATGTTGCTTTATTGAATTGTCGTTCTCTTAAGTCCAAATCCTTGTTGGTTTTGGATCTCATCTCTCAACACACTCTCGACCTTTGCTTCCTCACCAAGACTTGGCTCAAGGAGGGTGACAGTCCCGTTCTTTCTAGTTCACTTCCCTCCGGTTATTCAGCGCTTTCGTCCCCTAGGCTGGGCCGGGGTGGTGGTGGAGTGGCCTTGCTTTATCATGCCTCTATTGCTCTTGAGGAAGTGATTTCCCCGTCTGTTTCACTTTCTGAGTCCCTCTTCCTTCACCTTCACTCCTCCCCCCCGCTTTATTTCCTTCTCCTCTATCTTCCATCTTCCCTTTCTGTGGCGCACTGGGAGGCAGCCATGCAGGCCCTCTCAGATGTTGCTTTGCAGTTTCCCAATCTCATTATCTTAGGTGACTTCAATATTCACACTGACAATCCCAGCAGACAGAAGGACTATGCCTTTCTGAATCTCTTCCACGATATTGCCTTCCAACAACACGTCACTGGCCCTACCCATACTGCTGGTCATACCCTGGACTTAGTTTTGTCATCTCCTGCGCTGCCAGCTGAGATCTCCCCCCCCCCCCCCCCCTCCTCGTTGGGTGTTCCTTGGTCTGATCACTGCTGTGTTCTTTTCTCGGTCACATATTCTTCCCCTGTGATGGCTTCCCCTCCGGCATCTTCTTCGCCCCCCTTTCTTCGCCGCCGTTTAACTCCTGACACCTTGAGTACCTTTCCCCCCGCTCCCTCTGTTTTCCCCCCGGATTTTGCGTTGCTCTCACCCAATAGTCAGGCTTCCCTCTGGAACTCCCTCTTTACGGACGCTCTGGATAAGTTAGCGCTGCTATGCCCTTGCCCTCGTTTGCCTACCTCTGGTCACTCCCCCTGGTTTCATCCGGCCCTGCGTCTGCAACGGGCTCAACTCCGTCAGGTACAACGCCGTTGGTCCCGTCACCCTTCTCCTGATCTGCACGTCCGCTTCAAGCAGCTCTACACTGACTATCGCTCGGCTGTTCAGTCCGCCAAGCGTGCTTACTATGTGACTGAAATCTCTGAAGCAGTGAATTCTTCCCGCCAGCTCTTCACGATTTTACGTAGGCTTTCGTCTACTAGTTCCCATCGCAACACAAAAATGGGGGCCCCTGCTCCCCATTCTCTGGCTGCCTTCTTTTCTGATAAAGTTCTTACCTTACGTGCTTCTTTTTCCAATCCCCCTCCGCCCCCTCCCTTGCAGCCTGTTCCCCCCTGCGACCTGCTCGCTACTGACCATTCGCCTCTGTCCTCTCCTTCCTTGCCCAACCGGGCCCTTGCCCATACCTGGTCTTCCTTTCATTCGGTTCTCCCTGCCGAACTCCTCTCGATGCTGTCTACCTCTCGGAAAACCACGTGCTCTCTAGACACAATCCCTTCTCGTTGGCTGTCTGAGCCTTCGCTGCAGCTGGTCCCTATCATCACCACCATCATTAACTCCAGTCTATCTTCCGGTCTGTTCCCTTCCCCGTGGAAGTCGGCCATTGTTCATCCCCTTCTGAAGCAGCCTTCCCTCGACCCGTCCGTCCTTGCTCATTGGCGTCCTGTCTCAAACCTCCCCTTCCTGGCCAAGCTTTTGGAACGTTTTGTATTTAACCAGCTGTCCTCCCACATCGAGTCCACCAACTCTCTCCACCCTCGGCAAGCCAGTTTCCGGCAGGGCCACAGCACTGAGACTGTCCTCTTGGCAGTTCTAAATGAACTACATGTTGCGCACGATCGCGGTGATGTTACCTTGTTGGTCTCCCTTGACTTGTCCGCGGCGTTTGATTTAATTGACCACACACTCCTTCTTGCTCGTTTCACCGAGGTGGGGCTACGTGGTACGGTTCTCCTCTGGTTTCGCTCCTTTCTCACAGCCCGTTCTTTCTCTGTTACCGTAAATGGTAAGTCATCTGCCTCTCTCCCCCTCACTTGTGGTGTCCCTCAAGGTTCTGTATTGTCCCCTTTGTTGTTCAATATTTTCCTGGCCCCTCTGCTCCTCTTGTTACAACAGTACCCAGTGTCTTCATACATTTATGCGGACGATATTATCTTGCTTTACCATACCTCTCCACTTTCTCTGGATCTCTCCCCCTTTAATGTCTGCCTCTCTCATGTGGCCTCTTGGCTCTCTCAACACTTTTTGCGTCTAAATCCTTCTAAGTCCACCGCTATGTGGATATCCCTGAGTGGGTCATGTCCCTCCGTTGCCCCCATGATTGATTCCACCCCCATTCCTCTCGTGTCTTCTTTCCGGTATCTCGGGGTGATCCTTGACTCTTCCCTTTCCTTTCATGACCACATCTCCTCCCTTACCAGGCGCTCTTTTGCTATCCTCCATCAGCTTCGGGCTGTCCGTTCACTTCTTCCTCTTGGTTCCCTGGTTACTCTCGTTCTTGCCCTAATTACTAGTTGACTTGATTATTGTAACATCTTCATGGCCAATCTTCCCAATTACCAACTCCAACGTCTCCAGCATATTCAGAACACCGCTGCCCGCCTTATCACCTTTGCCCGCCGCTTTGACCACATCACTCCCATCCTCTTTCGCTTGCATTGGCTACCCCTCCGTGTTCGTTTTCACTATAAAATTCTCATTCTCACTCATCGCGCTATTCATACTAATAATCCTCTGTACTTGGCTGACCTGGTTTCTCTTCATACACCCTATCGTCAACTTCGTTCCCTTCATGCTAATCGCCTGTCTTTACCATCCCCTTCCCACGCACATCTTGAAAAGACCCGTCACTCTGCCTTCTTCTTCCTTGGTCCCTGGTTGTGGAATGCACTACCCTCGTCCCTTCGTCTGGAGCCCTCTTATTCCCAGTTCAAAGCTTCACTTAAAACCCATCTGTTTCAAAAAGCCTTCGACCTCCCCCCTGACCCTCCTCCCTGATGCAGCAGTAGGTTGCTGTTCCATTCCAGCCGCGTTTGGTCCTGTCATTCCCCTGTTTGTCTGTGTTGGTTGTATTTGGTTCTGATTATTGTTTGACGTTTATGGTCTTTTATTTTGCGCTATTCTCTCTCTTTCTTTCCTGTCATTTTTGGCGTTCCTTTTTCCGTAGTTTGCAGTGTTGATCTTTTATTTTATTTGTACACCGCTTTAATGTCTTGACGTAAGCGGTTTATCAAGTGTGGAAATAAAGATAAAGATAATCTATGAACTATCATTAAAATCATCTCTAATACCTGAAGATTGGAGGATCGCCAATGTAACACCAATTTTTAAAAAGTGTTCCAGGGGTGATCCGGGAAACTACAGACCGATGAGCCTGATGTCAGTACTGAGAAATATGGTAGAAACCATCATAAAGAATAAAATTACTCAGCATGTAGATAGTCATGGCCTAATGGGAGACAGCCAACATGGCTTTAGACAAGAAAGATCTTGTCTTACTAATCTATTATGTTTTTTTGAAGGTGTGAATAAACAGGTGGACAAAGGTGAGTCGGTTGATATAGTGTATCTGGACTTTCAGAAAGCCTTTGACAAGGTCCCTCATCAGAGACTTTTGGCAAAACTAAAGAGTCATGGGATAGGAGGCAGTGTACTACTGTGGATCAGGAACTGGTTAAAAGATAGAAAGCAGAGGGTAGGGCGTAAATGGCCAATTTTCCCAATGGAGAAAGGTGAATAGTGTACCCCAGGGATCTGTGCTGGGTCCGCTGCTTTTTGACATATTCATAAATGACCTGGAAAAGTGGAATAACGAGTGAGGTTATCAAATTTGCAGATGACACAAAACTATTTAAAGTTGTTAAAACCCAAGAGGATTGTTGGAAATTGCAAGAGGATCTTGACAAATTGGAAGATTGGGCATCAAAATGGCAGATGAAATTTAATGTGGACAAGTGCAAAGTTATGCACCTAGGGAAGAACAACCCAAACTATGGTTACACGATTCAAGGTTCCACATTAGGAACCACCACCCAGGAAAAAGATTTAGGCGTCATTGTGGATAACATGTTAAAACCCTTGGCCCAGTGTGCTGCCGCGGCCAAGAGAGCAAATAGAATGCTAGGTATCATAAGGAAAGGAATAGAAAATAAAACAAAAGATATTATAATGCCTCTATATCATTCCATGGTGAGACCGCACCTTGAATATTGTGTGCAATTCTGGTCGCCCTATCTTAAATAGGATATAGCGATATTAGAAAAGGTTCAGAGAAGAGCCACCAAAATGGTACAGGGGATGGAAGGATACTCCTATGAAGAAAGGCTAAAAAGGTTAGGGCTCTTTAACCTGGAAAAGAGACGGCTGAGGGGAAATATGATAGAAGTCTATAAATTAATGAGCGGAGTGGAACGGGAAAATGTAGATCAATTGTTTACGTTATCAGAATATAGAAAGACTAGGGGACATGCAATGAAGCTACAAGGTAAACTATTTAAGACTAATAAAAGAAAATATTTTTTTACTCAACGTGTAATCAAACTCTAGAATTTGTTACTGGAGGATGTAGTAAAGGCTGTTAGTGTAGCTGGGTTTAAAAAAGGTTTGGACAAGTTCCTGGAGGAAAGGTCCATAAACCATTATTAAGAAGGGACCCAGGATATCAATGCTTGACCCAGTACAAGCATTGTGGAACCTGTGTCTTTTGGGGAAACTGCTAGGTACGTATGACCTAGATTGGCCACTGTTGGAAACAGGATACTGGGCTTGATGGACCTTGGTCTGACCCATTATGGCATATCTTATGTTCTTATGACCCGATGGAACTCATTCAAGAAGAATAGGAGGATGGTTTCTGTACTGTGGCAGTTCTAAATCCAGATTGGTGCAGGTGAAGGACAAAGGTGGTGTCCAGATGGGTTGATAGTTGTGAGAAAACCAATTTTTCCAAGATCTAGGAAAGAAAAGGAAGGTTGGATACAGGATGCCACTGTGCAGGGATGGAGGGATCAAGGGAAGATTTTTTTGAGAATGGGATGGATGATCATGTGTTACCAGACAGTAGGGAAGAAGTCAGAGGATAAACTTGAATTGAATAGCAAGAGAAAGCATAGTTACTCACCTGTAACAGGTGCCGACGGAGCCCTCGTGTGGAGCAATTCCCCAGCTTTCAAAGAAAGCCTTTGGGATTGTATCACGCATGCGCGGTCCCCTTCCCGCCCAAGGGTGCCATCTTGCTCAGTCAAATGACATAGCTAAGAAATGGCAAAATGAATAAAATATAATAAGAATAATAGGACTGCAACTCTAGGGGAGGAGGGAGGGTCGTGAGGACTGATTCCTGCTGTTCCTGGAGAACACCTGCTCTTGTTTCCTGCTCTAGCTGAGAGCACCATCATCGCTGCTGCCTACTCTCATTGAGAGCTCCGGTCCAATCGGGACTGTGGGAGGAGGGGCAGCAGCAGCTGTAAAGCAACCCGCGATCGGCGGGAACTCCATTTTGTTTCCTGCTCTAGCTGAGAGCACCATCATCGCTGCTGCCTACTCTCATTGAGAGCTCCGGTCCAATCGGGACTGTGGGAGGAGGGGCAGCAGCAGCTGTAAAGCAACCCGCGATCGGCGGGAACTCCATTTTGTTTCCTGCTCTAGCTGAGAGCACCATCATCGCTGCTGCCTACTCTCATTGAGAGCTCCGGTCCAATCGGGGACTGTGGGAGGAGGGGCAGCAGCAGCTGTAAAGCAACCCGCGATCGGCGGGAACTCCATTTTGTTTCCTGCTCTAGCTGAGAGCACCATCATCGCTGCTGCCTACTCTCATTGAGAGCTCCGGTCCAATCGGGACTGTGGGAGGAGGGGCAGCAGCAGCTGTAAAGCAACCCGCGATCGGCGGGAACTCCATTTTGTTTCCTGCTCTAGCTGAGAGCACCATCATCGCTGCTGCCTACTCTCATTGAGAGCTCCGGTCCAATCGGGACTGTGGGAGGAGGGGCAGCAGCAGCTGTAAAGCAACCCGCGATCGGCGGGAACTCCATTTTGTTTCCTGCTCTAGCTGAGAGCACCATCATCGCTGCTGCCTACTCTCATTGAGAGCTCCGGTCCAATCGGGACTGTGGGAGGAGGGGCAGCAGCAGCTGTAAAGCAACCCGCGATCGGCGGGAACTCCATTTTGTTTCCTGCTCTAGCTGAGAGCACCATCATCGCTGCTGCCTACTCTCATTGAGAGCTCCGGTCCAATCGGGACTGTGGGAGGAGGGGCAGCAGCAGCTGTAAAGCAACCCGCGATCGGCGGGAACTCCATTTTGTTTCCTGCTCTAGCTGAGAGCACCATCATCGCTGCTGCCTACTCTCATTGAGAGCTCCGGTCCAATCGGGACTGTGGGAGGAGGGGCAGCAGCAGCTGTAAAGCAAACCCGCGATCGGCGGGAACTCCATTTTGTTTCTGCTCTCGCTGAGAGCACCATCATCGCTGCTGCCTACTCTCATTGAGAGCTCCGGTCCAATCGGGACTGTGGGAGGAGGGGCAGCAGCAGCTGTAAAGCAACCCGCGATCGGCGGGAACTCCATTTTGTTTCCTGCTCTAGCTGAGAGCACCATCATCGCTGCTGCCTACTCTCATTGAGAGCTCCGGTCCAATCGGGACTGTGGGAGGAGGGGCAGCAGCAGCTGTAAAGCAACCCGCGATCGGCGGGAACTCCATTAAGTATCCTGCTCTAGCTGAGAGCACCATCATCGCTGCTGCCTACTCTCATTGAGAGCTCCGGTCCAATCGGGACTGTGGGAGGAGGGGCAGCAGCAGCTGTAAAGCAACCCGCGATCGGCGGGAACTCCATTTTGTTTCCTGCTCTAGCTGAGAGCACCATCATCGCTGCTGCCTACTCTCATTGAGAGCTCCGGTCAATCGGGACTGTGGGAGGAGGGGCAGCAGCAGCTGTAAAGCAACCCGCGATCGGCGGGAACTCCATTTTGTTTCCTGCTCTAGCTGAGAGCACCATCATCGCTGCTGCCTACTCTCATTGAGAGCTCCGGTCCAATCGGGACTGTGGGAGGAGGGGCAGCAGCAGCTGTAAAGCAACCCGCGATCGGCGGGAACTCCATTTTGTTTCCTGCTCTAGCTGAGAGCACCATCATCGCTACTGCCTACTCTCATTGAGAGCTCCGGTCCAATCGGGACTGTGGGAGGAGGGGCAGCAGCAGCTGTAAAGCAACCCGCGATCGGCGGGAACTCCATTTTGTTTCCTGCTCTAGCTGAGAGCACCATCATCGCTGCTGCCTACTCTCATTGAGAGCTCCGGTCCAATCGGGACTGTGGGAGGAGGGGCAGCAGCAGCTGTAAAGCAACCCGCCATCAGGCGGGCCCGCGCCTGTCGGGCCCGCGCCTGAGGGCCTCGCCAGAGGGCCCTTAGGCGTGGCCCTTTGGCGGAGCCCACTCTACCTGAAACCACAAAAGCAGCTCAATCAACTATACTCAGACGAATATCAGAAGACTGCCCCTGACAGTAACCCCACAACAGAGCTCACCGGAGGAATCCCTCTCTCCACTGCATCTCCAGATCGCAGACCAGCGAATACCTTATTTTCATCATACGGTACCAATGCTAGAAGCTAGCCTGATAGTATATTAAGTAACATTAACAAGCAACAAAACAATACATTTTATTGTTACTGTGATACTATTGTTAGTAGCCACCATAGTTTATTACTATTGTAGCCCCACACAGTGTCTTACCATCGTCAATAGATTATTCTTACTGTGCTACTATCCTTATTATTACTATTCTTATTACTATTCATTATTACTACTATTATTATTATTATTATTACTACTGTCAAAAGATTATTACCACCATATAGTACTGTTGCAACTAGATATCTAGCACAAAGTTTACTACTGCCAGTAGAATACTTTCAACCTGCACTGTTGCCAGTTGCCAGTAGTCATCCTTCAATAGGTATCATTTTATTACTGTTGTCAGTAGTTTACTCATAACTATTAATGTTATAAGGATGTTAGTAACCAGCCTGTAATAGTTACTACCCATGGCATTATTGTAATCAGCAATACCCTCATAAAGCTACACTTACAAATCACTGCACTGCTGTTACAAATAGCTGATACATTGTAACAATCTCATACAATTGTAACAATCTTATACAATTGTGACAAACAGCCAGCCAAAATTAACTTACTGTTCTAACTCTCCTAACTGATACTTTGCTGTTCTATTTTAATCACGTTCTATCTTAATCACATACAACTCAACACAACCACTCCTAAGCCCTCTTACATAGCCCGCCAGAAACACTTCTCTCCTACAAAACAAAATACAAAACATAATGGCCTACCTAAAAATAAAGTCACTACCAACCACTCTCCTTCTAATAGCCCTCCTTCTGCAACCAATATACACATATAAATTCAACAACCCCCCTTGTAATAGCATCCCCATCATCCACAACCCCAACCGCAATCTAACACGCTCTCCGCTACACCATCACTCATACAACCCGCCACCAAATAGTTCCCACAGACATCCTCCTAGAGTAATCCAAATAAACTGTAAAAACCATGACTACAAAATTTCCTCCACTTGCACGGACACCAAACTAAAATTGATCCTAATAAACATTCGCTCTATTAGGAACAAAATACCAATAGTAAATGACATAATAAGAGACGAACAACCTGACATTATCTTCATCACTGAAACATGGCTAACACCTACAGACACAATATTATTAAACCAACTTCACACATCACAATATGATGTATTCAACTGCCACCGTGACACAAAAAGAGGAGGTGGAGCACTCATCCTCACTAAAAAAAACCTACAATACACCCTAACGAACTCAAACAATGTCGAAGGAATGGACATAATAAACATTGAAAACAGAACACTAGCATTCTCCTTAATCTATAGACCCCCATCAGCTGATCACAAAAATCTCTCCCCCATCCTTGAACTCGCATGCACAACATCTCAGAGAAAACCCCTTATAATCTTAGGTGACCTTAACCTCCCATCTCTGAACCAATCCCAAAAAGACAACTTCATTGACTCAATGTCCCACATAGGATTTAACCAGATAGTCCATACTCCCACACATAATAAAGGAAACTCACTTGATCTTGTTTTCCTCCCTTCCCCCTTTAACCTACATAAACTCCATTCTTCCCCGATAGCTAGGGAAGTACCATGGTCTGACCACCATTTGATAACATTCCACCTATTAGCACAAACAACATCACAGTCCACAAACACAATATCACATATCTCACGCTTTCCCCACTTTGATAATGACACATTCCTTGACAACATACTACCTAAACTCACCACAAGTCTAAATGACATAGAACAAACAATAGAGAACTGGAACCAAACTATCCAAAAAGCAGCAACCCCCACTCAAACAATACAGAAGATAAAGAAGGAATCACAAAAATGGTTCACTAAAGAAATTGCCAGGCTAAAAAAGCAACTACGGAAACAAGAAAAAATTTGGAGAAAAACAAAATCACACGATAACAAAACTAAATATATAAATATACTTAATAGATACAAGGAAGCAATCAATAAGTCAAAAAGGGAATACTACTCCAAACTAATAAATCATGCTATCAATCGGCCAAGAGAACTTTTCTCAATTGTGAATACATTAACAAAAACACAAAACCCCGAACTGAACCAAGACTCAATCAGTGTACAAACCTTAGCATTACATTTTGCTGAGAAAACTAAAGGCAAAACCTTACTCTACAACCACCACAATATCTAAACAAGTCAGTAATTATGAATGGACAACCTTTCACAAGATTGAAAGAAAGCATATTCTTAATATTATAACAATGATTAACACCACAACCTCACCGCTTGACCCTTGCCCTGTATCATGGATCAAAAATACTAAGGAATTTCTTGCAGAAAATATCCAACATATAGTAAACCAATCACTCTCTCAAGGAACCATGCCCAATGCCCTAAAGCTCTCCTCGATCCGTCCCATAATAAAAAACAATAAACTAGACCCAAAAGACCCCAACTCCTACAGGCCAATAGCTAGCATACCACTAATTGCCAAAATAATAGAAAAGACCATACAACTCCAACTACAAGACTACATTGATGAACAAAAACTCCTTGATGAGCATCAATTTGGCTTCCGACCCTTCCATGGAGTTGAAACTCTCCTAATCGCCCTAACTGATCTACTCATCAGAGGCACCAATGACAACAACAAAGGCTTCCTTCTCCTCTTCATAGACTTATCTGCTGCATTCGATAGCATCAATCATAATACCCTCATTAACAGACTAGAATACCTAAAAATAGGAGGGACAGTCCTTGAATGGTTCAAATCATACATCTCAAACAGGTTAATACGGATACAATTAGGTAACGACACATCCGAAACTTTCCCACAAGGTCAAGGCATCCCCAAGGATCAGCCCTCTCAGCCCTCCTCTTCAATTTATACCTCCAGCCCATTACAAACATATTTAAGAAGCAAGCACAAAATTAACCATTTCATATATGCAGATGATATCATGCTTGCCACCCCCATAAACCCTAACAATCCCGAATATGATAGCCTACTCCAATGTATGAACGAGACTACTAAATGGCTTGAAGACAACCACCTAAGCATTAACCTCAAAAAAAACAGAGGCAATGTTCATAACGAGGAAATCAGACACTGAATACATATACCCCAATACAATCACAATAAACAATACACCTATACCTGTTAAAAAGGAGGTAAAATACCTTGGAATAATCTTAGACCACTCACTCTCCATGATTCCACACATAAAACACACAGTAAAAACCATATTTTATAAACTCAAGACAACACAACATCTGAGACCCCTACTCAACACCGATGACTTTAGATCTGTAGTTAATACACTCATAACCCCCCACTTCGACTATTGTAATAGTCTCCTAAACGGACTTCCATTAAAAAGCATATACTATCTCCAAAGAGCCCAAAACATATGCGCCAAGATGGTCACTAAAGCTAATCTAACAGACCACGTGACCCCAATTCTCCTAGACTTACACTGGCTCCCTATAAACAGCCGAATAAAATATAAAATCCTCCTAACTACTTTCAAAATCGTCAACAACATCTCCCCAACACAACTATCCACCCTAATACACCCTCCATCAGATACTAGATCACGCAGACAGAATGCAACCCACTCCCTCAACATAAAAACAAATTTTAGAAAAACTAAAGCGACAACAAGTGACAGGGCATTCTCCTTCGCTGCCCCCACCCTCTGGAATGAAACACCATTAACACTCCGCATGATAAAAGACCTTCACCAATTCAAAAAAGAATTAAAAACCTACCTCTTTACAAAACACTTCGAAATCCCCTACCAACAAAGAACTTCGCCAATACAATCACAGAAACACATACACTGTACCCAAGACAGAACAAATGACTAACACAGGAAAATTCACTAACCCCACTAACCCCACACAACCCGCTAATGAACCACTCAAACAGTTGATTATTTTCACCACTGTAACTGTATCTAACTAAGATGCGCTCCATGTATATAACCTGTAAATAGTTTGAAAAGCTCTGTTATAGTTAATGTTCAAAATGTTGTTCAAAATGTTGTTCAAAATCTGTTCAAAATATGTTCCCTGTAAGTACACCTGTACATAGTTAAAGCATAATGTTCCCTGTAAATGTATACAGAAGTATACAATTGTTCTGTTTAATGTTCAATGTAAACCGCCCCTGATCTCTGGAAGGGGCGGTATAGAAAAGACTGTTAAATAAATAAATAAAATAAATAAAAAACACCTGTTACAGGTGAATATCTACGCTTTCTCCAGGAACAAGCAGGAAGTCAGTCCTCACATATGGGACTCCCTAGCTATATGCTACCGCGAACCCATAGCTGAAAAATGGCTCCCTCTAGAAGAGCCGCAGCAGCTGTGATAGGAATTCAGCGGAGACGCAACACCCCCGGTAGCCTGACACCAGAGGGCCGGAGAGTAGGAGTTGCCTAAACCTCAAATAGGTTACGGAGTACCGCCTGGCCGAAAGCACTGTCCCTTTGGGACTCTCTATCCAAGCAGTAATGGGCTGCAAAAGTCTGGCCCGAAGACGAGGTGGCGGCCCAGTAGATGTCTGCCAGCGGAACAGAGCAGAAGTGAACCACTGATGCGGCCTTAGCCCTGACACAGTGGGCCATGACTCGACCCTACACCAAAAGGTTGGCCGCCCTGTACGCCCAGGCGATGCAGTCTGCCACGCAGGTGGACAACGTGTGCTTGGAGACAGGTAGCCCCTGCTTACTGGGGTCATAAGAGACGAAGAGCTGTGTAGCCTTTCAATGTCCCCGCGTATGCTCCAGGTAAAAGGCCAACGCCCTTTTACAATCCAGGGTATGCAGGACCGCCTCTGCCTGGCTAGCATGCGGTCTGGGAAAGAAGGTTGGAAGAACCACCTCTTCGTTGAGGTGGAACGGAGAGACCACTTTCAGAAGGAACTTGGGGTGGGTGCGAAGGACCACCCTGTTTCTATAAAACCGTGTGTACGGTCTTTCTGAAACCAGAGCTTGTAGTTCACTCACTCGTCTGGCAGATGTGAGTGCCACCAGGAAGAGCACCTTCCAGGAGAGGAAGCGCAGATGGCAAGTGGACATCGGCTCAAAAGGTGGGCAAGTAAGCTGTTGTAAGACCACATTCAAATCCCACTCTGTTGCCGGAGTGCGAACCAGAGGTTTTAGTAGAAGTAGACCTCTGAGAAATCTGCACACCAAGGGGTGAACCGAAAAAGGTTGTCCTTCCACTGGAGAGTGGTGTGCTGACAAAGCACTCAGGTGGACCTGACAGAGTTAGACTTGAGACCTAATTCTGAGAGGTGAAGCAGGTACTGCAACACAACTGGTACAAAGCAAGAGAAAGGGTTTTCATTGTGCTGGGTGCACCACACCTCAATCCTACGCCACTTGAAGGCATAGGTTTTCCTAGTGGACTGCCTCCTTGAGGTCAGTAACACTTCTTCTCCAGGACCAAGCAGGAAGTCAGTCCTCACATATGGGTGACGTCGGCACCGATGGAGCCCCCATGCGGAGCATTTCCCCAGCTTTCATAGAAAGCCTTTGGGAATGCAGCGCGCATCCACGGTCCCCTTCCCGCCCAAGGGTGCCATCGTGCTCAGTCTTCTTTTTTCCGCGGAACCTGACGAATGTATATTCATTTCACCCCAGGAAGAAGTTGATTTTCTCTGCTTTAACCTGTTTTTCTTCGGTTCGACGCCGGTTTCCCTTTCCTGCCTGGGCCCGATACGTCGGTATCAAACCCAGATCTCTTTTTCGGTTTTTGTCCTTAGTGACTAGCGTTCGCGCCAGTCACTGGCAGCCCTGTCTTTTGACCTTACAGGGGCCCTTTTTCCCCCGATGGCTGCCAGCGGGTTTAAAAAGTGTGGTCGGTGTAAGAAACTTATGTCTCTCACCCACACACATGACTGCTGCCTCCTGTGCCTCGGACCCGATCATGACCCGATGCTCTGTGGTCCGTGTGGGAAGATGTCCTCTAAGGCGTTAAGGAGTCGACAGCACGAAAAGGAAAGAATCTTCTCTGACTCCGCGTCCGGTACAGCCCGGACCTCGTCAGAGGCCTCGACATCTCGGGACTCCGGCCCCGAGCAGCATCGATGCTCCTCTGAAAGGGGGTCTCACTCGCGGGAGCATCGTAAGAAGAAAAAACCCGCGAGGGTGGCATCGGTGGACGCACTTGGCTGCTCGAGGGCCAAGTCGCATAGCCCCGAGCGCCGTCCCGGGTCTTCGGAGTCGGAGAGGCCTGCAAAACAACCTCGTCTGGAGATGGAGTCCCCGGGTCACGTGAGTACTGTAGTCCTCATGGACTCACCTCCAGGGGAACCGACGTCGGGCCCGGCGCCGCCGGGGCCCGAGTCAGGGGCTGCTGAGTCTCCTGAGCTCGGACTCAGGTTGACGGCCTTGGAGAGCAGCTTGGCTGCCTTCATGGAACATCGGCGGGCACTGATCGCCGCTCTCACCGGTGCATCTGCCCCGACCACCGGGACATCGACATCCAAGTCGACCCCAGAGGCCGAGCCGATCCTTGAGTCCATGCGAACTCGAGTCGATCCTCGGCCAAGGTCCCCCTCGGCCTCCCGTTCGGGACCGAAGTCGTTGATGCCGGTACCCTCGGCATCGGGGCGGATGGCATCGATGCCTGCCCGACCGGAGCCGCTCGATTCCTCCTCCGAGGAGTCCGGCTGAGAGACGGAGGAGGAGGAGTCACCCGACAGCTTTCTGACTCGGTGCGTTCCTTCAGACTCGCCCGAGTCCGAGCCTCGGAGAAGGTCCCCCCCCGGAGGATACCCGGTTCTCAGACTTCGTGCGGGACATGGTGTGACATAGCAAGGCCTTCTAGCCCGGTAGAAACTCCCAAACACCAGGTAGAAAGTGCAGGGCTGCAATGTAAACAAAGACACATGGCTACTAGTTGTCAGGGAAACCAGGCCCGAGAGAAGAAAACACACGCCCCTGCTATCAGCTTAGCAGAGAGTCACGGGGAAACTCTGAACACCTGCTAGGGGGTGGAGCCAGGCCCTACCCAGGAAAGCTGACTCATAAGGAGGCCCCAGCAGGCAAAACAGGAGGAGAGAGGAAGGAGAATGGAAGCCAGAGTAAACAGGAGGAGAGACAAGCAGTGTCCCCTTTGAGGAAGGAAGGCCAGCTTCCAGTCAGAAGGTGGACGAAGTCTCCAGCTGAGGGAAGGTCAGAGGCTCTGGTTGAAAGAGATAGGAGGAGCAGACCAGACCAGCTGAAGTATACTCTGGATTATAAGCAGCCAGGAAGGCAGTTGGAAACTGCCTCACACGGGTTCAGTGGGGAACCAATCGGTTTCTATAAACTACAGAGAAAAGCTTCCACAACCAGGTCCCCAGGTAAGCCTAAGGGCTGGAATTGCCAGAAGTACTGGGGGTTTATTGACCCAGAAGGTTGGGGCTACGGTGGAGAGAACCAGGGAGAAAATGAATGTTTAGAGCTACGTCAAACCCAAGAGCTCTGCATAAAACCCAGGGTTGGAGAAAAGGGCGTGGCCCCAGAAAGAGCAGGGCAAACAATTCCCGTTTCAGTGGGGGAACGTAGAGAAACAGAGCCAGCCTGGTGGAACATTCATAGAAAAGAAATGAACTGTACGATTACCTGGGCTGAACAGATAATATCTTTGTGTTAGAAACATATTGTGGAGAAAATACAAGCTAGCTGTGGAAAAGACAGAGCTGTATGAAACAGTGTGGTGAAGTTAACCTGCTGGAAAAGAAAGGATTTATGCTGCAGTGTGGTGAAGTTTAACCTGCTGGAAAGAAACGTTTGTTTTATGCTGAATGAAGCTATTCTTATTTTGTCCTTTTCTGCCAAAGTGCAAGATAATTTTGTGTTACCTTTATCCGTGTGAAGTTCAACCCCGGGAGGGGAAATAAATCCCTTTTGCTTGAAAACATTTCTGAGTCACACTACTCTTCATTTGAACTGGTGATAAACTACATTTCCCTACGAGCATTGCTCCAGGAAGTGGTGGGACATTAGTTTGAAGAAGGAACTTAAACTCCTTAACCCCTACGTACCTGTGGGTACGGGCAAAGGGAGCAGGATCACAATGGCGTAGTAGTTTGGATTTTACTCAGATTTCAAGGACACCTGGAGGGACAAGAGTCCAGCAGCAAGGAGTAGCTGATACCCAGGAGGAGCCGGTGCTCGACTGACTATCGGTCAGACAAAGGGAGATACTTTTCTCAGTGCCCGACTCTGCACTGAGCTCAGGTACTTGTAGCTGGGCATAAGTGTAGAGGGATAGCTGGAGAAAGGTAGTGCATAGCAGTAGTGCACGACAGTAGTGCACAAGATTGAAAAAAAAAAAAAAAAAAAAAAGAGGGGGAAATTTTTTTCTTTTGGACCGCACTTGGGTCTTGTGTTTGTGTGTTTTCTAGGTACCTGAGCAGCGAAAATGGATCCACAGGAGATGCTAAGGTGGATGTCTCTACAGTGGGACAAACAGCTGGAGATGACCCGCAGAGTCCAGGACCAAGCCATGGCTGCCATTATGGAACAACAGAAGCCGATGAAAGAGCTAATGGAACTGTTGGTAAAGCAGCAACAAGAGCCAGCAAGAGACTTGCCCGAGTATACCCGTGGGGTAGGACTGCTTGGTGGGGATGTCTTTAGGCTGGGACAATTGGCTCCCACAGATAATGTGGATGACTATGTGGACGCCTTTGAGCGTCTGGCAGAGGCCATAAAGCTGCCTAGGGAGCAGTGGGCCCTGAGGTTTGCCATGTCCCTATCCGGTGAAGCCTTGTCAGCTTATAAATCAATGCCTGCTGTATTAACAACTGACTATGAAGCAGTTAAGAATGTGGTGAGGGATAGGCTTGGGCTGACACCTTCATTCTATAGGCGCCAATTTAGGAAGGCCAAGTTGAGGCCCGGAGAAACTCCAAAGGCCCTTTACTATAGAATGAAAGGTTTGGCCTGGAAATGGGTAAAACCGGAACAGAGAACGGTTGAGTCCATAATGGATGAGCTAATTTTAGAACAATATTTAGAGGCTGTGCCAGCGGAAATTAAAACCTTCCTCATGCTACAAGATTGCAAAACTGCAGAGGAAGCGACTGGTATGACGGAGCGGTATTTTGAGGCTGAATTTGCCAAAGTCCCAAAATCAAGCGCTCCAGGTGCAGCAAAGGCTGGTGATAAGAGTAAAAATGTACCATGTAAATTGTCTGATGAAAATGTATATTTTTCCAACGTGAGGGGAAAATGTTTTAAATGCGGGGGCATAGGGCATTTTCAAAGGGACTGTGACTCACGCAGGGCATTAATGGCTGGTATTGGAAAGAAAGGCCAATCAGGGTTTTTACTCCCAGTACGAGTGGAGGGTGTAAGGACCCAGGCACTGCTCGACTCTGGGCGGAACAGAGCATGATCTCCCAACGGCTCTGGGAGGCCATACAAGCCCAGTCCGCGCCAGGTCAAGCAGTGGGACAAGTAAGGGTGCAATGTGTGCACGGGTCTGCCTCCTACTATCCTGTTCATAACCTTACTATAGAAGGGTTAGCCGCACGAAGAAAGGTGAAGGTGGCAATCGTACCCCAGCTGCTATACGATGTCATTCTAGGGAATGATTGGCCCCTATTTTCACAGGGAATGGGAAGGGGTGTAGAAGAAAAGGCAGGTTGTGTCTCCACTCGTTCCCAAGCAAGAACCCCTCAGGAGGATAAGGGTCCTGATAGAGAGGTAGCGGGTCCATCCCGAGATAGAGAGGATCTCCCCGAGCCCGAAAGAGAAAAGGGAGAGGAAATGACAGACCCACTGCCCGCCCAGACCGACCTCTTTGGCACCCCCTCTCACAAGGTGCGGAAGGGAAAGGCAACCAGAAAACAAGAAAGGCAATGTAGAACCCAAGGAAGGGCGGGGTTGGAAGCCGGGGAGGGGCTACCCTGGGTACCCGCGGAATTGGTGAGGAAATTCCCTTCCTTCCCTGGGGAACAAAAAGCGGATCCTGCTTTAAAACGGGCCTTTACCTATGCCCAGGAAAAGAGAGACACTCTGCCACGATTCCTATTGGAAAATGGTATTTTATATAGGGAGAATAACAACCCACTTACAGGGGAAGTAAGGAAACAATTGGTGGTACCGACCACATTCAAGGCCATTGTACTGAGACTTGCCCACGACCACCCGATGGGAGCCCACAAGGGAATTCAGGGGACATTGAACCAGGTCCTGGCCCGATTTTACTGGCCGGGGGTCTTTAGGGAAACTTCCCGCTATTGCGAAGCATGCCCCGCTTGCCAAAGGGTTAGTGCGTCCAAGTCCAAAGCAGTGCCAATGATATCCACACCGGCCATATCCACACCCATATGTCGAATGGCTATGGATATTATAGGGCCGCTCGATAGGACTCCCCGGGGCTTTCAGTACGTGCTGGTGATCATGGATCAGGCAACACGCTTCCCATGGGCCATACCGCTCAGGAGCACTTCTGCCAGGACAATAGCCCTGGAGCTCATTAAACTATTCTGTGAAGTTGGCTTCCCACAGGAGATGGTAACTGACCAAGGAAGCAATTTCATGTCGAGATATTTGGCCACTGTATGGGATGCCTTCGGCATCCACCATGTACGCACGGCGGCATACCACCCCCAGGCCAATGGTATGGTCGAGCGCATGAACCAAATCATTAAGCAAATGCTTAGGCGAGGTTTGGATGGACAGACATCCGAATGGGATACGCTCTTACCGTTTGTAATATATGCGTGCAGGGAACGTGTACAGGCATCCCTAGGGGCGTCCCCCTACGAATTGCTATTTGGGAGAGCCCCCAGAGGAGTTCTCGACATATTGCGGGAGCAATGGATAGAGCCCGACAGGGAAGAGACAGAAGTACCCCAGTTCTTGAGAGACCTTAGGAGTCGTTTGGAAAGAACATCTCAAATTTCCCTGGAAAATTTACGGGCTAGCCAAAGGAAACAAAAGAAGTACTATGATAGGGGGACAAAGCCTCGCCAATTAGCGGTGGGGGATAGAGTAGTCGTTATGGTAGCCGAGGTAGGACCCAAATTTGAGTCAAGGTGGAAGGGACCCTGCACAATAGTGAGGAGGGTGGGTCCTGTGTCTTACCTTGTGGAAAATAGTAAGGGTCGGCGCCAAACCTACCATATCAATGTTTTGAAACCTTGGAAGGAAAGGGCAGCAACAGCAGAGTTTGCCAGTACTAACCATCACAGGTGCCCCATAGGCCAGATTACGTGCTGTCCGTCACAGGTTCCGGCAGCCCATAATATTTTAAGTGGGGGGATCTGTGACATAGCAAGGCCTTCTAGCCCGGTAGAAACTCCCAAACACCAGGTAGAAAGTGCAGGGCTGCAATGTAAACAAAGACACATGGCTACTAGTTGTCAGGGAAACCAGGCCCGAGAGAAGGAAACACGCCCCTGCTATCAGCTTAGCAGAGAGTCACGGGGAAACTCTGAACACCTGCTAGGGGGTGGAGCCAGGCCCTATCCAGGAAAGCTGACTCATAAGGAGGCCCCAGCAGGCAAAACAGGAGGAGAGAGGAAGGAGAATGGAAGCCAGAGTAAACAGGAGGAGAGACAAGCAGTGTCCCCTTTGAGGAAGGAAGGCCAGCTTCCAGTCAGAAGGTGGACGAAGTCTCCAGCTGAGGGAAGGTCAGAGGCTCAGACCAGCTGAAGTATACTCTGGATTATAAGCAGCCAGGAAGGCAGTTGGAAACTGCCTCACACGGGTTCAGTGGGGAACCAATCGGTTTCTATAAACTACAGAAAAAAGCTTCCACAACCAGGTCCCCAGGTAAGCCTAAGGGCTGGAATTGCCAGAAGTACTGGGGGTTTATTGACCCAGAAGGTTGGGGCTACGGTGGAGAGAACCAGGGAGAAAATGAATGTTTAGAGCTACGTCAAACCCAAGAGCTCTGCATAAAACCCAGGGTTGGAGAAAAGGGCGTGGCCCCAGAAAGAGCAGGGCAAACAATTCCCGTTTCAGTGGGGGAACGTAGAGAAACAGAGCCAGCCTGGTGGAACATTCATAGAAAAGAAATGAACTGTATGATTACCTGGGCTGAACAGATAATATCTTTGTGTTAGAAACATATTGTGGAGAAAATACAAGCTAGCTGTGGAAAAGACAGAGCTGTATGAAACAGTGTGGTGAAGTTAACCTGCTGGAAAAGAGAGGATTTATGCTGCAGTGTGGTGAAGTTTAACCTGCTGGAAAGAAACGTTTGTTTTATGCTGAATGAAGCTATTCTTATTTTGTCCTTTTCTGCCAAAGTGCAAGATAATTTTGTGTTACCTTTATCCGTGTGAAGTTCAACCCCGGGAGGGGAAATAAATCCCTTTTGCTTGAAAACATTTCTGAGTCACACTACTCTTCATTTGAACTGGTGATAAACTACATTTCCCTATGAGCATTGCTCCAGGAAGTGGTGGGACATTAGTTTGAAGAAGGAACTTAAACTCCTTAACCCCTACGTACCTGCGGGTACGGGCAAAGGGAGCAGGTTCACAATGGTCAAGGCTTTGGTATTCCCCACGGATCCCAAGGAGGAGCCTCGAGCTGAGGAGCTCGAGGCCCTACAGTATGACTCTCCTCCGAAGGAGGCCTTTACTGTTCCGGTTCCTCCGATGCTGGAACGGTTGCTCTTCCGCATGTGGGAGGCGCCGGCATCGACGCCGGTTTTAAGCAAGCGGGTCGATTCCATCTATCGAGTCCGCAAAAGCCCCAGGTTCCAAAAGGCACAATTACCGCATCCCTCCATGGTTGTGGAAGCGGCCATGCATCGTCTGAAGAGTCAGAAGATGCACTCCTTGGTGCCTCCTGGCCGGGAGGCCCGTAACCTGGATGCCCTCGGTAAGAAGTGCTTCCAGGGCTCTATGCTTGCTTGCCGTGTCCAGACCTACCAGCTGTACATGGGCATGTACCTTCGAGACCTGGCAAAGGAGATTGCCGGGTCCTTTGCAGAGGTTCAATGCTCTGTCCTCGGGTATTCGTGAGTGCTTGAAGTTTATATCTCGAGCAGCCTATGATGGCTTCGAGGCTTTGGCCCGAGTAGCCGCGGCCGGCATGGGTGCAGGACAAGTTGGTCGATGTCCCCTGCTGAGGTGAAAACCTCTTTGGCAAGCCCATGGCTGACAAGGCTGCCGAACTCTAGACCGAGACTCTTACCCGGACAAGGCTGTCCAGAAAAACCTCTGCCCCTTCTCAGAAGAAGAAGGGCTCGGGAAAAAAGACCTTTTACCCTAGGAAGTCATCTGCCTATAAACAGTACCCTCATTATCAGACCTCTGTAGCTCCCCAACAGGGTCAGCAGGCCAAGGGGCAGGGTCATGGGCTCCGTAGGCAGAAGGCCCCCAAGCCTCCTACTCCGGCTCCTGCTCAGCAGGGAGGGGGCTTTTGACTGCAATGGCATAGCCTCTCCTACTCATCTGGCCCCCATCAGCATTGGAGGCAGGCTGGCCCTGTTCGCCCACAGGTGGTCAGCCGTCACAAGGGATACCTGGGTTCTAAGTATAGTCCAGAAGGGCTATCTCCTCCACTTCCATCAGGTACCCTCCTCCTATTTTCCGGGGGAGCCTCCCAGACTCCCTCTGCACAGGGACTTACTCCTGCAGGAGTTGGCAGGTCTTCTGAAGGAACAGGCAATGGAACCGGTGCCCCACCACCTGAGAGGTCACGGTTTCTATTCCAGGTACTTCCTGGTACCAAAGAGAACTGGAGGCCTCAGACCCATTCTAGACTTGCGAAACCTGAACAAGTTCCTGGAGAGGGAAAAGTTCAAGATGCTTACCCTTGGAATTCTGCTGCCCTACCTCCAGCAGGGAGATTGGCTATGCTCCTTAGATCTAAAGGATGCTTATACTCACATCCTTATTCATCCAGACCACAGACAATATCTCAGATTTGTAGTGGGAGGACACCATTATCAGTACAGAGTACTGCCTTTTGGCCTTACATCCGCCCCCAGGGTATTCACCAAGTGCCTGGCGGTGGTAGCGGCCTACCTCAGGGTTCAAGGCCTCTTTGTCTTTCCATATCTGGACGATTGGCTCATCAGGGGTCAATCCCCGCAAGAGGCCAATCAAGCCACCCTTCACACTGTCGCTCTGCTTCAGCATCTGTGGTTTGTCATAAACTTCGCAAAGTCCAGTTTGCAACCCTCCCAGAACATGGAGTTCATAGGAGATCGACTGGACACCTTTCAGGCAAAGGCCTTTCTACCAGTGGACAGGGCCCACAGATTGATAGCTCTAGCCAGGCTCTTCCACAGCAATTCTCTGGTCTCCGCCAGACAATTCCTGAGGCTCTTAGGCCACATTGCATCCACGGTCCATGTAACTCCAAATGCCCGTCTACACATGAGGCCAGCTCAATGGGGCCTCAGGACTCAGTGGCACCAAGCCACAGGAAACCTCACGGACAAAGTGAGGGTGTCTAACCTACTAGAGTCTTCTCTGCAGTGGTGGCTTCATCTTCCGAATCTGGTGCAAGGGGTGCCTTTTCAGGCACCTCCACACTCTCAGGTGCCGACAACCGATACTTCTCTTCAAGGTTGGGGTGCACATTGCCAAGGGGCATGTACTCAAGGCCTGTAGACTCCTTGGGAGGCCGCACAGCAGATCAATCTCTTGGAACTGAGAGCTATCCGCATAGCCCTGAGGACTTTCTCTCATCTCATCTTTCACCAGTCCGTCTTGATTCAGACGGACAATCAAGTGGCTATGTTCTATGTGAACAAGCAAGGGGGCACAGGATCCCGCCTTCTCTGTCAGGAAGCGCAGAAACTGTCCTCCTGGGCAGTCAATCAGTCTACCTCCCAGGTCAGAATTACCAGGCGGACAGATTGAGCAGGATCCTGCAGCCGCACGAATGGCAGTTGAATCCTTTAGTGGTTCAACAGATCTTCTTGAGATGAGGTCTTCCAACCATAGATCTCTTTGCCAGTCCTCTGAACCGTCAACTACCCAGGTTCTGTTCCAGACAACTGCATCCTCTCAGAGTAGCAGTGGATGCGTTTCTCATTCCATGGTCTACAGGCCTCCTATATGCGTTTCCTCCCACGCCTCTGGTGTCCAAGACACTATTCAAGGTGACCCGGGACAAGGCCTCAGTGATTCTGGTGGTCCCCAGGTGGCCAAGGCAACCCTGGTTCCCACTACTGTTGCACCTGACGGTGGACACTCCTCTTCCTCTGGGGATGCAACCCGATCTCCTGTCTCAGGAGCAGGGATCCCTCTTGCACCCCAATCTCCAGTCCCTCAATTTGATGGCCTGGCTGCTGAAAGGGTAGTCCTAGCGCCTTTACTACTGCCTAGGGAAGTGGAGGACGTAGTCTTGGCCTCTAGGAGGCAGTCCACCAGAAAGTCTTATGCCCTTAAGTGGCGTAGATTCTCTACCTGGTGTACTCAACACAACGAGAATCCCTTCTCATGCCTGGTACCAGTGGTGCTGCAGTATTTGCTTCACCTGTCCAACCTAGGCCTTAAGTCCAATTCTGTTAGAGTTCATCTTAGTGCTCTTTCAGCACACCACTCACAGGTGGAGGGTCAGTCTCTCTCCAGCCATCCTTTGGTGGCTCGCTTCCTCAGAGGCCCTGCTTTTGCTTAAGCCTCCAGTGCGTCCACCTGCCCCTGAATGGGATTTAAATGTGGTCTTGCCCACCATTTGAACCTATGTCTACTTGCCCTCTGCGTTTTCTGTCCTGGAAAACGCTATTTCTGGTAGCCCTTACCTCAGCAAGGCGAGTGAGTGAGCTTCAGGCCCTAGTATCGAAATCACTTTATACTAGGTTCTGTAGGAACAGGGTAGTCTTACGGACTCACCCTAAGTTCCTTCCAAAGGTTATCTCCTCCTTCCACCTCAATCAGGAAGTGGTTCTTCTGACTTTCTTTCCCAGGCCTCATGCTAGCTGGGCTGAGATGGTCTTGCATACCCTTGACTGTAGGAGGGCGTTGTCCTTCTACCTTGACCGTTCGTGGGAGCACCGGAGGGCGGTTGAGCTCTTCGTCTCTTATGACCCCAATAAGTTGAGGTTGCCTGTCTCCAAGCGTACTTTGTCTACATGGGTAGCTGACTGCATTGCCTGGGCTTATAGGGCAGCTGGCCTCTCGTTGCAGGGTCGAGTTACGGCTCACCATGTCAGGGCGAAGGCTGCGTCAGTGGCTCATCTCCACTCTGTTCCATTGGCAGACATCTGCCGGGCCGCTACTTGGTCTTCAAGCCAGACTTTTGCAGCCCACTACTGCCTTGAGAGGGAGTCCTGCAGGGACAGTGCTTTCGGGCAAGCGGTACTCCATAATCTCTTTGGGGTCTAGGCAACTCCTACCCTCCGGCCCTGGTGTTGGGCTACCTTTCGGGGGCGTTATCAGAGAAGATTCTGTTCTTGCATGCTGAGGGGCTCTAGAGGGAGCTCAATTTTTCAGTTTGGGGCCTCTGGTAGCCCTGAGCTAGGGAGTCCCATGTGTGAGGACTGACTGCCTGCTTGGTCCTGGAGAAAGAGTAGTTACTCACCTGTAACAGGTGTTCTCCAGAAGCAGCAGGAATCAGTCCTCACAACCCTCCCTCCTCCCCTTGGAGTTGCAGTCATATGATTATTTTTGCTATTTTTGCTGTCTTTTAGCTATGTCATCACTGAGCAAGATGGCACCCTTGGGTGGGAAGGGGACCGCGCATGCGTGCTGCATTCTCAAAGGCTTTCTATGAAAGCTGGGGAAATGCTCCGCACAAGGGCTCCGTTGGCACCGACGTCACCCATATGTGAGGACTGATTTCTGCTGCTCCTGGAGAATACCTATTACAGGTGAGTAACTACTCTTTCTGCATTCTTAGGTAGGAGGAGAGGAGCCAGCACTTCCCTTTCAGCAGCCATGCCATCAGGTTGAGGGACCTGAGGTTGGGATGTAAGATAGAGCCCTGCTTCTGGGACAGGAGGTCAGGTTGCGTCCCCAGAGGGAGTGGGGTTTCCACTGCCAGCTGGAGGAGAAGCGGAAACCAAGGTTGTCTTGGCCATCTGGGGGCTACCAGAATGACCAAAGCCTTGTCCCGAAGGATTTTGAATAGAGTCCGGGCCACCAGAGGCGTGGGAGGAAACGCATACAGGAGGCCCACGGACCAGGAGATTAGGAAAGCATCTGCAGCCATCCTTTGGGGATGTGGTTGTCTGGAGCAAAAGTTGGGCAACTCATGATTCTGCGGACTGGCAGAGAGATCTAGGGACGGATGTCCCCAGCAGTGGAAAATCTGCTGGGCTACTTCAGGATTCAGTTGCCACTCATGAGGTTAGAGAATTCTGCTTAGCTTGTCTGCTAGGAAGTTCTCCTGACCTGGCAGGTAAACTTCTTTGAGGGACATACCCTGTCGGATTGCAAAGGAGTAGAGGTCCAGTGTCTCCTGGCACAGGATACGGGACCCTGTCCCTCCCTGCTTGTTCACGTAGAACATAGCTACCTGATTGTCTGTCTGCACCAAGATAGACTGATGTGAGAGAATATGACAGAAGGTTCGAAGAGCTAGGTGAATCGCCTGAAGCTCCAAGAGGTTGATTTGTTGCGTGTTTTCTTGAGGAGACCACAACTCTTGAGTGCATGAGTCCTGGCAATGGGCTCCTCAGCCCAGCAGGGATGCATCTGTCGTCAGTACTCTTGTGTACGAGGGAGGCTGGAGAGGCACACCCCCGAGCAGGTTGGATGGTTGAAGCCACCATGTCAACGACTTCAGCAGTCATTTGGACACTCTGATCCTGTCTCTGAGTTGCCCTGTGGCTTGCGTCCACTGATCTCGGAGGCACCACTGAGCTGTTCTCATGTGGAGACGGGCGTTTGGGGTCACATGAACCATGGAGGCCATGTGTCCTAGAAGGCGCAGAAAGTGTCTCGCTGATATTTGAGACTTGTGGCTTATTTGGTGTACTAGTTCCAGAAGCCTCTGTGCCCTGTCCTCTGACAGGTAAACCTTAGCTTGAAGTGTGTCCAATCTTGTACCTATGAACTCTAAGTAGGGAGCAATGTGGACTTTGCTTGATTTATGACAAAGCCTAGATGCTGCAGTATGCTGATAGTGCAAGCTGTGGCCTGTTGGGCCTCCTGAAGCGACTGGGCCCTGATGAGCCAGTCATCCAGGTACGGGAAGACGAAAATTCCCTGGCTCCTGAGGAAGGCCGCCATTACCGCCAGACATTTGTTAAACACTCTGAGGGAAGAGGCTAGGCCAAATGGAAGTACTCTGTACTGAAAATGGTTTCCTCCCACTACAAATCTGAGATATTTTCTGTGGTCTGGATGTATGAGGATGTGCGTGTAGGCATCCTTCAGGTCTAAGGAGCATAGCTAATCTCCCTGGTGGAGGTAAGGCAGCAATATTCCAAGGGAAAGCATCTTGAACTTTTCCCTCACCAGGAACTTGTTTAAGTTTCGCAGATCGAGGATGGGTCTGAGGCCTCCTGTTCTCTTTGGTATCAGAAAATACCTGGAGTAGAAGCCTTGTCCCTGTAGGCTGTGGGACACTGGCTCCACCGCCTGATCCTCTAGAAGACCGGCCAACTCCTGTCAGAGGAGGTTTCTGTGTAGAGGGGGTCCTAAGAACATAAGAACATAAGACATGCCATACTGGGTTGACCGAGGTCCATCAAGCCCAGTATCCTGTTTCCAACAGTGGCCAATCTAGGTCATACATACTGTGACGTTCACGCCCCTACCAGGCGGTTGCCTAGTAGGGACGGCTGGCCATCTGTATCCCTTCGAGGGTTGTAGTTGTGTCAATAAGAAAAGCCAAGTGGTTATTTAAAGCGCACAGGAAATTTTTATTCGGCTTCCAAAGTTGGCAAGTGATGAACATAAAAATTCTTTAACCACTTTTTCCAGACAAAAGAAATACAGGATAATTTTCTCCAAAATCAAAATGTCCAAACCAAACTCACAGCAGTTTCTATTCTTCACTGCACTTGCTTTGACATTTCAAAACAAAAGCATTTGTAAAACTCTTCACAGCTTCCAACCTGCTGTTGCCACACCCATACAAACAGTTCTCACTGTTTGGGCCTTCACTAAAGTTTTGCAGTTTTAGCTTTCTAAGAGATTCCTAACCTCTTGTCTTCAGGGTTACTCTTCTCTTTCAACTCTTGAAAACTGCCTTTAACTTGCAACAGCTTCCTTTGGTATTTCACTGTATTCTAACTCACAATACTATTGTATTTTAGTGCACAGCTCACATTCCATCTCAGAGGCTTCTGACTCAATAACACTTTCTTCAGGGCCTACCTCCATGCTCTCAATTGAGCTACAGCTGGGTACTCTCTGAAAGTGCTCTGGTAACTTTTCCTTCAGAGTCTTCACAATGTTAAACAGTCTCTCACACTGCCTGGCCTTGGCTCCTCCAAGCCGGTCTCCTGTGTGTCTCTCCTGCTTAACTTCCCTCCTGAGATACTTCTTGCTGTGCTGAGGCTTCAGGTGTCTGAAGGTCTCCTCTGAGTCAGAGCAAGAACTATTCTGGTGGCACTGCTCATTCCCTGCGTACCTTTCTTGGCTGCCTTTGTAATGGTTCCTCCATTTGCTGCTCTCCTTGGCTGCAAGGGTTTTCCACAGCTTGGCCCCAGATCTCTCCTGTCTGTGCCTCCTAGGAATTGGACTTGAACCTGGGCTAGGCCTTGAACTGCAGCTGCCACTGGTGCTTGCTCCTGCACTCTTCCTGGACCTTCTGCTCACAGCTCCTTTCTCCTCCAAACTCAAACTGTGCCTCTCTCTTTTGTTTGTTCTTCCTCTGTTAACTGTTGAGCTGGGCAACTCCCTTCCTAGCTCCTCCCACTTGGACCTCCTACTCCTCTGCAGGGTTGTCCTGTGGTCTGTGATTGGCTTACGCTTAGCTCTGCCCTCTAGGTTTCTTTCAGTGCTTCTAGTATGGAGCCTAGGATTTTGTGCTCCCATCCCCCGCAATGAAAAAAAATCCTTCTTTTTTTTAGTTTTCCCTAGCTGGGCTGCACTCACCTCATCACATATCCCCCCCCCCCCCTTAGACTATTTCGGGCAGTCGCTTTATCCCGCGAACAGCACGAAATACAAACTATGGGCTGAGAATCTTCATTCAACTGTGGGGCTAGCTGCGTACTTCCAGTACGTTCTTGCCACTGTCGCAACAGATTAGCGTGATACACTTGGGACTTCCCCCGTCCAGTATCCACAACATAAGACACTGGCCCAAGTTGTTTTATTATTTTATAAGGGCCCTTCCACGAGTTCTCAAAGCGAGAATTCGCTGCGGCTATCATAACCATGACTCTATCTCCGACCTTTAAAAGTCGGGGCTTTGCCCGCCGATCGTGATAGGTTTTCTGTCTCGTTTGACTCCTTTTCAAATTTTCCTCCGCTACTGTAGCTATCCGCTGTAGGCAATTCTTCAGGTCTGTTAAAAACCTGGGAACCTCCTGTACCTCCTCTACCGGTGCTACCCATTGTTCCCTTAATACATCTAATATTCCCCGCGGCGTCCTCCCATACATAAATTCATAGGGTGATGTGCCAGTAGAGGACTGTCTCCTCTCCCTGCATGCGTAAAGAACAAAAGGCAACATCGTATCCCATTCACTAAACCTGCCCTCCAAGCTCCTTCTTAAGAGGTTCTTTAAAGTTTGGTTAAACCTCTCCACTAACCCATTGGTTTGGGGATGGTAAGCTGCGGTACGGATATGCCGAATACCGAACGCATCCCATACCTGAGCTAGATGTCGGGACATAAAATTTGTTCCTTGGTCTGATAAGACCTCCCGAGGAAACCCTATCTCACAAAACAAACGTATGAGCTCTAGAGCTATCACTCGTGCTGAGGTATTTCTCAAAGGGATGGCCCACGGAAAGCGAGTGGCATGGTCCATTATGACCAGAATATATTGGTGACCTCTAGGAGTTTTTAGTAAGGGCCCCACAATGTCCACCCCCAACCTATGCACCGGCTCCTTTATAACTGGTAGGGGAATTAAAGGCACCTCTGGTGGACGGTTACTGGAAACCCTTTGGTAAGCCGGGCATGAAGCACAGAACCTCGCCATTTCTGCATATACACCTGGCCAGTAAAACCTATCAAGGACCTGATCCAGGGTGCTCTGTACACCTTTATGCCCCCCCACGGGGTGATCATGGGCCAACCTTAAAATGATATTTTTAAAAGAAGCAGGTATCACCAACTGCCTCCGTAGCTCACCTGTCCGAGGATTTATACCCTCCCTGTACAACAAATTGCTATCCCATAAAAATCTTGGTAGGGCCTCCGATCCCTTCTGGGCGAATTCACATGCTCGCCCCAAAGCAGGATCTGCTTTTTGCTCATCCGGAAAGGAGGGAAACTTCGCTATTACTTCCTCAGAAACCCAGGGCATCTCCTGACCGGACAATAACTGTCTCCTATTCTGAGTTCTGAGGCTCCTCCCTAGCTTCCTCTCAGCCTTTCCTTTTCTGATGGTATCCTTAGCCGGGGTTATCAGATCATCATGAAAAGAGGTCCCTGGTATGGGCTCCTCCTGGGAATCTACCCCTTCCTCTGAGGGTCTAGAGCCTGCACGCGTGGTAACCAGGCCTGCCTTTTCTTGCAGCTTTTTCTCCACTCCCTTCCTGAACGGGGACCAATCTTGGCCCAGTATAATCTCATGAGGGAGTCTTGGTATTACTGCTACTGCTACCTCCCTTCCCCTGCCTAAGCCTTTTATCTTAACGGCTTGAAGTGGGTAGGTAGAGGCAGCCCCATGCACACACTTAATTTTAACCTGCCCCCTTGAGGACTCTTGGGCGCACTGCTTCTGGGCTTCTATCACTTTCCATAACTTTCTGGAGATCATAGACTGACTTGCCCCTGAATCTAACAATGCTTCTGTCTTTATTCCCTCTACCTCTACCTCTACGGATAGGAGGAATCCTTCCCCTATCTCCTTGGGGTGTGTTATCACAAAGGCTTTCTTTGTCTTACAATTTTTCTTGAGGTGACCAGGCTCACCACAAGAAAAACACTTTCTTTGCAGGTTGAACTTTTCCATGGGCTTGTCTCTCTCTGTCCTATATTTACTCAAGGCTGCATTCTTTTCCTGCACACCTGTACCTTGAAAAATGCCCCCTTTCTTTAGGCTCAGTTTCTGGGCCTCCAGAAAGCAGTCTGCCAAGACTATGGCTTCTCGGGTGTTCTTACAGTTTTGTTTTATCAAAAAGCTTTGCATGTCTATAGGAACAGCTTCAATAAATTGTTCTAATATTATTGCATCAATAATAGACTCTATATCTTTCTTTTCTGGCCATAGCCATTTAAAGACTAAGCTCTTTACTCTATAGTACAGAGCTTGTGGTGTTTCACCTTCTTTTAAGACAGATGCTCTTAGAAGTCTCCTATAAGTGGAGGAACTTAAACCCATCCGTTCTCTTATGGCTTCTTTAACATGCTCATAATTATGAATAGAATCAACTGGCATTTCCCTGTAGGCAGCTAATGCCTCACCGCTTAGAGTAGCGGCAAACCTTACAGCTAGCTGTTCTTTAGGCCACTGAGCTAGACCAGCTATTCTCTCAAACGCCTCTATATGGTCGTCAAGGTTGTCCTCCTTGCTTAAGCGACCACATGCAAAAGGTCCGAAGGCTAATCCTTCCCCCCCTGTACCAACAGGTTGAGTCTTTGGAACAGCCTGTGCTTGTTTTGTTGCTTCTTCCTGAGTCCGGATCCATTTGGCCATCATTTCCAGCAGGGGTTGCTGTTGGGCTCGCAACATGGAGGTCGCCTGCTCCTGGCTCAACACTGCCATCTCCCGCTGCTTCGCGAATTGGTCCGCTACCCACGCCAATACGTCCGCTACTTCCATCCTGGATTGTAGTCTCTGCAACAAAACAGACAAGACACACACAAAGTGCAGCACTTTTTTTTTTTTTTTCTCTCTCACTTCCCCAAGTGAGCAGCTGGTGGCCCCCTTACACCAGAATCCAGGCCTACCCCTTCCAGTCTACGGGTTACCTGATTCTGATGCAGGTCTCAGCACTTCCACCAGTCACAGCGCTCCCGATCCGAATCCGCTCCGGTTTTTCCTCCGTTTCCTCGATCGGTCACCGCCTTTCCTGGAGTTCTCCGTCCAGAGGTATGGCTCAAAGATGCTCTTCTTGACCACTGGAACACCGCATCCAAGAACTACGCCACCTGTGACGCTCGCGCCCCTACCAGGCGGTTGCCTAGTAGGGACGGCTGGCCATCTGTATCCCTTCGAGGGTTGTAGTTGTGTCAATAAGAAAAGCCAAGTGGTTATTTAAAGCGCACAGGAAATTTTTATTCGGCTTCCAAAGTTGGCAAGTGATGAACATAAAAATTCTTTAACCACTTTTTCCAGACAAAAGAAATACAGGATAATTTTCTCCAAAATCAAAATGTCCAAACCAAACTCACAGCAGTTTCTATTCTTCACTGCACTTGCTTTGACATTTCAAAACAAAAGCATTTGTAAAACTCTTCACAGCTTCCAACCTGCTGTTGCCACACCCATACAAACAGTTCTCACTGTTTGGGCCTTCACTAAAGTTTTGCAGTTTTAGCTTTCTAAGAGATTCCTAACCTCTTGTCTTCAGGGTTACTCTTCTCTTTCAACTCTTGAAAACTGCCTTTAACTTGCAACAGCTTCCTTTGGTATTTCACTGTATTCTAACTCACAATACTATTGTATTTTAGTGCACAGCTCACATTCCATCTCAGAGGCTTCTGACTCAATAACACTTTCTTCAGGGCCTACCTCCATGCTCTCAATTGAGCTACAGCTGGGTACTCTCTGAAAGTGCTCTGGTAACTTTTCCTTCAGAGTCTTCGCAATGTTAAACAGTCTCTCACACTGCCTGGCCTTGGCTCCTCCAAGCCGGTCTCCTGTGTGTCTCTCCTGCTTAACTTCCCTCCTGAGATACTTCTTGCTGTGCTGAGGCTTCAGGTGTCTGAAGGTCTCCTCTGAGTCAGAGCAAGAACTATTCTGGTGGCACTGCTCATTCCCTGCGTACCTTTCTTGGCTGCCTTTGTAATGGTTCCTCCATTTGCTGCTCTCCTTGGCTGCAAGGGTTTTCCACAGCTTGGCCCCAGATCTCTCCTGTCTGTGCCTCCTAGGAATTGGACTTGAACCTGGGTTAGGCCTTGAACTGCAGCTGCCACTGGTGCTTGCTCCTGCACTCCTCCTGGACCTTCTGCTCACAGCTCCTTTCTCCTCCAAACTCAAACTGTGCCTCTCTCTTTTGTTTGTTCTTCCTCTGTTAACTGTTGAGCTGGGCAACTCCCTTCCTAGCTCCTCCCACTTGGACCTCCTACTCCTCTGCAGGGTTGTCCTGTGGTCTGTGATTGGCTTACGCTTAGCTCTGCCCTCTAGGTTTCTTTCAGTGCTTCTAGTATGGAGCCTAGGATTTTGTGCTCCCATCCCCCGCAATGAAAAAAATCCTTCTTTTTTTTAGTTTTCCCTAGCTGGGCTGCACTCACCTCATCACAGTACCTAGCAATATCCCCAAAAGACACAGGTTCCACAATGCTTGTACTGGGTCAAGCATTGATATCCTGGGTCCCTTTTTAATAGTGGTTTATGGACCTTTCCTCCAGGAACTTGTCCAAACCTTTTTTAAACCCAGCTATACTAACAGCCCTTACTACATCCTCCGGTAACAGATTCCAGAGTTTGATTACACGTTGAGTGAAAAAATATTTTCTCTTATTTGTCTTAAATAGTTTACCCTGTAGCTTCATTACATGTCCCCTAGTCTTTCTATACTCTGATAGCGTAAACAATTGATCCACGTTTATCCGTTCCACTCCATTCATTAATTTATAGACCTCTATCATATCTCCCCTCAGCCGTCTCTTCTCCAGGCTAAAGAGCCCTAACCTTCTTAGCCTCTCTTCATAGGAGTAGCCTTCCATCCCCTTCACCAATTTGGTGGCTCTTCTCTGTACTTTTTCTTTTTTTTTTTTATATTTAAACTTTTATTGAAACTGTAACACAGAATACAAAACAGAATTACCAACCTCAAAGTTATACAGCCATAATAAACCATAATAAACCCCTCCCCCCCCCCCCCCTCCAGCCGCCGGCTCTTACAAGCCTTCAGAAGTCTTTACAAGTTCGTACTTCGCCAACCCAAGTATGTTTCCCAAATTTTTTCAAATTTTTTGAGCTATGGTTTCTCAGAGCAGTAGCTTTGCTAAGCAAATAATTGGAGTCGAGAGCAAATAACCATTCCCGCACTGTGGGCAGGTGCACTTGCCGCCATTGCCTGGCCATCAATATTCGGAAAGTCACACAGCCCATATTAACAAAAAAACTCTCGGGTTGTGTGAATTCCTCCGGTTTAAGCCCCAATAGGGCAATGGCTGGGTTAGGTTCAAGTACTTTCCCCATGATGACACTCAAATGATCAAAGATCTCTCCCCATCGCTCCCGAGCGCTAGAGCAAGACCACCAAATGTGCAATACAGTCCCCACCTCCCCACATTCCCTCCAGCATTTATCCGTGTGTCCTGGAAACATTACATGCAATCTCGCAGGTGTAAGATGCCACCTATACAACAGTTTATAATTATTCTCTATAAAACTAGCCGCTAGCTGCCCTTTATACTTATTCTGAAAAATGCTGGACCACACTCCCTCCTCCCATTGAATCCCCAGGTCACATTCCCAGGCTTGTTGGAATGGTCCCCGACCCCCCTGACCCTCCATCATGTTATAGAATTTCGTAAGCAATTTCTTCAATTGCCCCATCAGGAATAAAGTTTCAATCTCAGTAGGGTCTCTAGTGAGCCCCGGAATTATTTTATGGGTGAGATAATGACAGATCTGTTGGTAAGGAAAGTAATCGGTGGCTTCTAAGCCAAATAGCTGCTGTAGGACCGAAAAAGATTGAAGCTCCAGCCCCCGTAAGAGGTGGCCGACATGCGTCAATCCCCTCTGTGCCCATCTTAAAAACACACTTCGTCCCACTGCAGGGGGAAAATCGGGGTTATCCACTATAGGTATTAAGCGTGACACCTCTCCCGTGCCCAACCACTTACGCCGCCAGCGATGCCAGAGATACAACGTTCTCTGGACATAGGGGTTACAGTCACGCACCCCGGTCTGCCTAGTGCTGGGTAACCAGATCCAATCGGATAAGGTCGCCACTTTTAGATCGTCCGCCTCCATCCGCACCCATTCCTTACTGTATTCTGCTCCCCAAGCCACTATCGCACTTAATTGTGCCGCCTCCATATATCTATGCATATCGGGGATGGCCATCCCTCCATTACGCCTGCTCTTAGTGAGTAGAGACCATGCTACTCGATTACGTTTCCCCCCTCCAATAAAGCGCATGATAATCCTCTGAATCTTCCCCATATACATCCTCGGCATCCCCACTGGTAAAGTCCGGAATAAATATAGCCACTGGGGTAGGATCACCATTTTAACAGCCGCGATCCGCCCCAACCATGATAATTTCTTCCCCTCCCAATATTCCAATTCTCTCCGCATCTTCTATTCCATCGCCCCAAAATTCTCCCTACCAATATCTCGGGCATTGGCCATTATGTAAACCCCCAAGTATTTCACCCGCCTCTTAACCCATTTAAACGGGAACCTCTGGCGTAGAAGCTGCTGCGTGTCAGCATCTGCAGAGATGTTCAAAATCTCTGATTTAGTAGCATTAATCTTAAATCCCGATATTTTACCAAAGTCCAGCAAGACCTGATACAACACCGTTAGAGACCTCAGGGGGTCCGTTATCAAAAATAGCAGGTCATCTGCAAATAAGGAGATTTTGCTTTCCCCTGCCGTCCCCCGCACCCCCCTCACTCGCGGATTTTCCTGTACTAATTGTGCCAGCGGTTCCATGGAGAGCACGAAAAGCAAAGGTGAAAGAGGGCAGCCCTGTCGCGTCCCCCGTCCTAGTTCGAAAGTTTTAGAGTAGGCCCCATTTACTCGGATCCGCGCCAGAGGGCTAGAATAGATAGCTTTCACCCATTGTAAATACCCTGCTCCGAGGCCCATTGCCTCCAATACTTGTAATAAGTAAGGCCAGGACACCCGATCAAACGCTTTCTCAGCATCAATGGTTAATAAAATCAATTGTGTATCCTTGGTCTTACCCCTCCAAATCGCATTCAACACTTTCCGTATGTTATCGGCAGTTTGTCTGCCCGGTACAAATCCTCCCTGATTTTCATGCACTAAGCTGGGCATATGTGGAAGTAAGCGATTAGCCAAGATTTTGGTAAAGATTTTAAAATCAGAACCCAATAGCGAGATAGGGCGATAGGAGCTACAGAGTGTGGGATCCTTTCCCTCTTTGGGCAGCAGCGTGACCCCAGCTGTCCGGAGAGTATCCGATAGTTTACCCCCTTCCCTAAATGAGTTATAGAGCCGAGCCAGGATACCGCTCACCTCCTCGCGAAAGATCTTGTAAAATTTATTTGTATACCCATCCATACCGGGTGCTTTATGAGCCGGTAGGGTTCCAATCACTGCCGCCACTTCAGCACCGGTGATGGGCCGCGCTAACGCCGCAGCATCAGTTGGCGATACTTTGGGCAGCTGCATCTGCAGGTAGTGAGCCTTGTCCGCCTTCGACCCCCCCTCCTCTGCCTGATAAAGTTGCTGATAAAACTGAACAAATTGTTCTCTAATCTGGTCCCCCGCCCTGAGCTCTCTCCCCGCCGCATCACGGATCTTAGTTATAAAATTCCGCTTCTGCTGCCGCTTCAACTGATGAGCTAGCCACCTAGTAGGTTTATTACCATAAGCAAAAAAGTTTTGCCTCAATTGGTCCTGAGCAAATTTGATTTCAGCCAATTCAAGTTCCCCCAATTCCCTCTGGGCCTCTCGCATTGCCTGCCACCCCTGCTCATCCAGCTCCCCCCGCTGATGACACTCCTCCCCCAACCGAATCTTCCGTCTCAGGGCCAGTTGTCTCTCGCCTTTAAGTTTTTTCTCATGGGTGGCCAGGGATATCAGCTCGCCCCGTATCACCACTTTCAAGCATTCCCATAATGTCTCTACTCGGCACTCCTCCCTGTCATTGATATCTAGATATGTAGTTATTGCGGCCGAGACTTTCTGTCTGATCTCCGGATTATCTAAGAGGGCCTCATTCAACAACCAATTCCGCTGTTCCCTCTGCTCTGGGCCCACCTGCATATCTATCCACACCGGTGCATGATCCATCCATGTCCTCTCGCCGGTATCACAGTCCATCACCGTACACAGCAACGCCTCCGAGACCCAAATCATATCCAGTCTCGAGAAGGAAGCATGCACAGGTGAGAAGAATGTATACACCCGCTGACGACCTCGCAGCTCCCGCCAAGTGTCCCTGACACCCAGGGATTGGCACATTACCTGGAGCTGCCTCCGGTCTTTAGTCTTACCCCCCCCCTCCCCCCACCGAGTTATCCAGTTGGGGATTAATGGTCAGATTAAAATCCCCTCCCATGATCACCTCCCCCACCGCAAATCGTTCCACTTGAAGGGTTAAGCTCTCATAGAACTTTCCCTGGGCGGTGTTTGGGCTATAAATATTAACCAGGGTAAACCAGTTGTCCCGTATTTTAATATTAATAAGCAGGAAATGTCCCTCCTTATCCCTGTGGACATCCCGATCGTGTATTGGAGGTGCTCATTAATCATGATCCCCACTCCCCCCTTTTTTAATTCCACTTTATTAGAAGCAAACCAGCGACCGGGAAACTGCCGGTGCTGTACTCTCCACTCATCACCTCTCTTAAGGTGCGTTTCCTGAAGAAATATAACATCCCCTTTAAGCCGGGTGCATTCTTTAAACATACGCTGCCTTTTAACTGGGGAGTTCAAGCCCCTCACATTCAAAGTTAATACCCGCAATTTAGCCATATGCAAGACTATCTGAGTAGGCCGGAACTAGCATACACACGACGGGCTGGAGTCCCCCCTTTTCCAAGCTCCCCCTTCCACCCTCCTCCCCCCCACCCCCACCCCCCACCCCCCTCCTTCCCACTTGCCTCCCCTCCATCGCCTGCCCGGAGTAAAAAGGCATGACGGACCAGACTGCTCCTCCCTTCTCCTCACACAATAACAAAACCTGTTAAAAGTAACATTATTTTCCAATATCTTTTCAAACATCGCATCCCCGCTCCCACCAAGGCACCCCCTTGTGAAAACAAGACCAGCAAAGCAGGCATTCTCCCCGCCTTCAGCTCTTTTTCTCCGCTAGTAGTCCGGTTTTCCTCTGCTTCCTGAGACGTTTCTCTCCCCCGGACGCTCTTCGCCATTTCTCCAAGGCTGGTGATGGCTGTGTAGGCCGGCCCTGAGCCTGACCAATATTGTCCGGCCATCCCGCGTGTTGCATAAATTGCTGGGCCTCCTGGACAGTCCGGATATAGGAGGCAACCCCCTCTCGGCTAAATTGTAATCCAAAGGGATAGGTCCAGCGATATTTAATTTGTTCCTCTCTCAGCCGTTTAGTCAGGCCAGCCAGCTCCCTCCTTTTCCGCATTGTGATAGCTGAGAGGTCAGCGTATATCTCGATTTTCTGATTCTCCCAGCATAGCCCCTCAATTTTTCTGGCAGCGGCCATAATCTAATTTTTGGTGGTATATTCATGGAAGCAAACAATAATGTCCCGGGGGCGCCCCTCTCTCTGCGGTCCCAGTGCCCGGTGGGCTCTATCAATTTTCCAACACAGATTCGCACTCTCCGTGCCCGCCTGGCCCAGGATCCATTTGCCCACCTGCTCCACTATGTGTGCACAGTCCTCTTTTCCATTGCTTTCGAGCACTCCCCGGACTCGCAGATTGGACCTCCGCGCCCTGTTTTCCATGTCTTCAATCTTTCTCCACATCTCTTCCTGCTCCCCCTCAAACGCTCCCAACTTCTCATGCACTTCCTTAATCACGGTGTCCTGTTCCTCCACCTTAGTTTCCAGATCATCAAGCCTCTGGCCTACCTCCCGCACATCCATGCGCAGCTCCTCCATCCATGATTGCGCCTCGGTTTTAAAGTGCGCCAGGTCTTGCCGTAGTGAGGTAAACCACTCTTGGAGCTCCCGTTTTAACCCTGCAATCTCACCTGTGTGTGCAGTGTCGGCGGGCATGTCCCCCTTCTCCTGCGTGGCATTCCCCGGGCTCGCACATGGCGCCGCCATTTTGGATTTCCCCGTTGGCCCGCTCGGCGTTGCTTTAAAAGCAAAAGTTTTGAGGTCCGAGGTGCTCTTCTTTACTCCTGCCATCCTCCGGAGCTCGTCCCCTCGCAGACCCGCCGGAATGCAAGCGTGTGCCGGGCTCGGGGTGCGGTTAGAACAGGTTTTTGCTTTGCCTCCGACGGAGCTCTGAAATCAGGCTGCCGTCTGTGTCGGTGACGTCATTTCCTCCTTCTCTGTACTTTTTCTAATAACGCTATGTCCTTTTTAAGATACGGTGCCCAGAATTGCACACAATATTCAAGGTGCGGTCGTACCATGGAGCGATACAGAGGCATTATAATATCCTTTGTTTTGTTCTCCATCCCTTTCCTTATGATACCTAGCATTCTATTTGCTTTCTTGGCCGCCGCTGCACACTGGGCGGAGGGTTTTAACATGTTATCCACGATGACTCCTAAATCTTTTTCCTGGGTGGTGGTTTCTAATGTGGAGCTTGCATTGTGTAACTATAGTGTGGGTTGTTCTTTCCTAGGTGCATAACTTTGCACTTGTCCACATTAAATTTCATCTGCCATTTGGATGCCCAGTCTTCCAATTTATCCAGATCCTCCTGCAGTTTTCCACAATCCTCTTGGGTTTTAACAACTTTAAACAGTTTTGTGTCATCTGCAAATTTGATAACCTCACTAGTTATTCCCTTTTCCAAGTCATTTATGAATATGTCAAAAAGCAGCGGACCCAGTACATATCCCTGGGGTACTCCACTATTCACCTTTTTCCATTGGGAATATTGGCCATTTAGCCCTACCCTCTGCTTTCTATCTTTTAACCAGTTCCCGATCCACAATAGTACACTGCCTCCTATCCCATGACTTTTTAGCTTCGCCAAAAGTCTCTGATGGGGGACTTTGTCAAAAGCTTTCTGAAAGTCCAGATACACTATATCAACCGACTCACCTTTGTCTACCTGTTTATGCACACCTTCAAAAAAAAACATATCAGATTAGTAAGACAAGATCTTCCTTGTCTAAAGCCATGTTGGCTGTCTCCCATTAGGCCATGACTATCTACATGCTGTGTAATTTTGTTCTTTATGATGGTTCCTACCATTTTCCCTGGTACTGACGTCAGGTTCACCGGTCTGTAATTTCCTGGGTCACCCCTGGAACCCTTTTTAAAAATTGGTGTTACGTTGGCGACCCTCCAATCTTCAGGTATTACAGATGATTTTAATGAAAGTTCACAGATTACCAATAGCAGGTCTGCAATCTCATATTTCAGTTCTTTCAACACTCTGGGATGTATACCATCCAGTCCAGGTGATTTGCTACTATTCAGTTTATCAAATAGTTGTAATATTAAATAAATAAATAAAATATATCTTCCCGGTGTAGCGATATTTCTCTCAATTCCTCTGCAGTATCACCTTTAAATACCACTTCAGTCTTGGATAACATCCCTACATCTTCCTCAGTAAAGACCGAAGCAAAGAATTCATTCAGTCTCTCTGCTATAGCCTTGTTTCCTCTTACTGCCCCTTTTACCCCTCTATCATCTAATGGTCCAATTGACTCTCTCACAGGCCTTTTGCTACGAATGTACTTGAAAAAGTCTTTATTTCATGTTTTTGCTTCCATAGCAAGTTTCTTCTCAAATTCCCACTTTTGCCTGCTTTATCAATGCTTTGCATTTAACTTGCCAGTGCTTGTGCTGTTTCCAGTTTTCATCATTTGGCTCTTTTTTCCATTTCCTGAAGGTTGCTTTTTTGGCAGCAACAGCCTCTCTGACCTCACCTTTAAACCATGCTGGCAGTTTTTTGGACTTTCTTCCACTTTTCTTAATGCGTGGAATACAGCTGGTCTGGGCTTCGAGGATAGTATTTTTAAATAACACCCAAGCTTGCTGTAAGTCTTTAATCTTTGGAACCGCTCCTTTTAGTTTTTTCCTAACTATATTCCTCATTCTATCATAGTCTCCCTTTTGAAAGTTAAAAGGTAGTACTGTGGATGCCTTTACTATCTGTCCTCCACTAATTAAATCAGACATGATCATACTATGATCACTATTGCCAAGTGGTCCCAGCACCCTTATTTCTTGCACCAGATCTGGCGTTCCACTAAGGACTAGGTCTAGTATGGCTTCCCCTCTGGTCGGTTCATGAACCAGCTGCTCCCGGAAAGTAGGAGGGAGGTACCTGGTTGAAGTGGAGCAAATAGCCCTTTTGGATTATTTGTAGGACCCAGGTATCTGTAGTTATTGCTGGCCACCTGTGGGCGTACAGGGTCAGCCTTCCTCCTGTGCAAGGCCTCACCCCTGGTTGGAGAGAGACTATGCTTTGGCAGTCAAAAACCCCTTACCGGCTGGGAAGGAGCCGGTGCCTGGGGCTTGGAGGTCTTCTGCTTACACAGGCCATGCCCCTGTCCCTTGGCCTGCTGCCCCTGTGGGGGAGCTGGGGAGGCCTGGTGAGTGGGGCAGTTGCAGTAAGCAGCACCCTTCCTCGGGAAAAGGGCTTTTTACCCAAGCCCTTCTTCTTAGAAGGGGCAGAAGTCTTCTTGGAGAGTCTTGTCTGGGTCAAGTACTCGGACTCGATTTCCGCAGCCTTCTCTTTCATGGGTTTGCCAAAGAGGTTGTCACCTTGGCAAGGGACATTGACCAACTTGTCCTGAACCCATGGCTCCAGGTCCGACGACATTAGCCACGCCTGGTGTCGGGCACCGATGCGGTAACCCGGGCTGAAACCTCAAAGCCTTCATAGGCTGCTCGAGACATAAACTTTGAGCACTCTCGAATCCCAGTGGACAAGCTCTTGAAGCGCTGCAAAGGTTCCTTGGAGAGGCCAGCCGAGAACCCAGCAATCTCCTTTGCCAGGTCCCGCAAGTACATGCCCATGAACAGCTGGTATGTTTGGACTAGGCATGACAGCATCGAGCCCTGGTAGCACTTTCTGCCAAGGGCGTCCAGGTTCCGGGCTTCCCTGCCAGGAGGCACCGAGGAGTGCGTTTTTTGGCCCTTGAGCCTGTTCATGGCCAAATCCACAGCCATGGAGTTGAGCGGCAGCTGTGCCTTTTGGAACCCAGGGCTCTTGCGGACTCGATAGATGGAATCGACCCGCTTGCTGAGAACCGGCATCAAGGCCGGTGACGCCCACATGCAGAGCATCAGCCGTTCCAACATTGGAGGAACTGGTACCGTAAGGGCTTCCTGAGGGGGAAAGTCATACTGGAGGGCTTCGAACTCCTCGGCTTGAGGCTCCTCCTCGGTGTCCGCAGGGAATGCCAAAACCTTGGCCATGTCCCTGACGAAGTCTGAGAACCAGGTATCCTCCGGGGGGGGACCTTCTCCAAGGCTCGGACCCCGGTGAGTCCAGTGGGACACACCGGGTCTGGTGGGTGTCCGGGGACTCTTCATCTTCCATCTCCCATGCCGAGTCCTCTGAGGAGGAATCGATGGGCTCCGGCCATGAGGGCACTAGCATCGACGACCTCAGTCCCGAACGGGAGGTCGAGGGAGACCTCGGCCGAGGATCGACTCGAGCTCAAAGAGTCTCGAGGATCGGCTCGGCCTCCGGGGTCAACTTGGACATCGAGGTCCCGGTGGTCAGGGCAGATGGACTGCTGCTGCTGCTCCATGAAGGCAGACATGCTGCGCTCCAGGGCCGCCATTCTGAGACCAAGCTCAGAAGGCTCAGCAGCCTCCAGGTCGGGTCCCGACGCCGGTTCTCCCAGAGGAGACTCAATGAGGACAACAGTAGTTACCTTCCTCGGCGTCTCTGGCTCCGTGCGAGGCACCTTTGCAGGCTGCTCCGATTCCGAAGACCCGGGGCAGCGGTAAGGACTTCGCGACCTGGCCTGCGAGTACCCAGACCGATCAGAGGCATCCAACGACGACGCCCTCGTGGGTTTCTCCTTCCTCCGGTGTTCCCACGAGGGAGACCCCCGCTCAGAAGATCCCCGGTGATGCTGGAATCAGATAGCTCCCAAGACGTCAAGGCTTCTGAAGAGGACCGGACCCGGGTGGATGTGGACTCGGAGAAAATCCTTCCATGCTTCTGCTGCCTACTTCTAAGTGCCTTGGAGGACATCTTGCTACACAGGCCACAGACCTTCAGGTCATAATCGGGCCCGAGGCAGCGGAGACAGCAGTCATGTGTGTCAGTGAGTGACATTAATCTTTTACACCGATCACACTTTTTAAATCCGCTGGCAGCCATGGGGGGAAAAAGGGCCCCTGCAAGGTCAAACGACCGGGCTGCCAGTGAAAAAGAAAAAAGAGCGCGAACGCTAGTCACCAAGGACAAAAAACGAAAAATAAGTGACCGGACTCGATACCGGTATACCGAACCGAGGCGGGAAGGGGAACCAGCATCAAACCGGGCCAAAGAAGAGAATCTTCAGGATTTTTGACGCATGTTTTCCGCGAGGGAAGTTGGACTACGTCCGTTGGGCTCGCGTAAAAAGCGAGACTGAGCAAGATGGCACCCTTGGGCAGGAAGGGGACTGCGCATGCGTGATGCAATCCCAAAGGCTTTCTTTGAAAGCTGGGGAATTGCTCTGCACGAGGGCTCCGTCGGCACCGACGTCACCCATATGTGAGGACTGACTTCTTGCTTGTTCCTGGAGAATGAAAGGTAAGAGAAGGTTCTAGAAGCCAGTGAGAAGGGATGGGGGTCAAGTGTGCAAGTAGTCTTATGGGATGAGATAAGAGTCTTAGAGAGTTTGTTAGTAGAGATGGGGCGGAAGGAGCTCCAGGTATGTGATGAGGAAGGGGCTGAAGTGGGTGAGGGAGAAAAGAAGGGGGGAGGGGAGGAGGGAAAGCATAGGGAAAAGGGGGAGGGGCAAGAAGGAAAGGTAGAATGTAAGAAACAGATTTTCATAGAGAAGAAGGTGGCCAAAAGAGCTGGGTCTGGGACAGAGGAGGAGGGAGTAGGTACTGATGTAGTTGTGAGTTGCCAAAAGGGAACAAAGGACCAGATAAAGCTGTCGGGAGGAACTGGAGGAGGAAGTGATCAGATCAGAATAGTAGGATTGTTTGGCGGCATGAATCATGGAGCGGTATTGGCGATGAGATTCCAGAGAGGGATGCTTGCGCCAATGATGTTCTGTGCAGCGAAGATGGGTGTGTTGAAGGTAGAGGCCGGGATAATACCAGGGGTGATGGATAACCAAGCGAGCAGATGGGACCTGGTCCAAGGCAGAGGATAGTGTGGAGTTCAAGGTTTCTGCCTGGGTATCCACTGGGAGGGAGGAGAAGTTGGGGGGAAAGAGAGTGTCAGTTGAAGGAAACAGCTGGAGCGTGGATGATGTAATACAATGCTTTAGTCGATGTAGGTTAGAGTGGAGGAAACATTGGATAGGGGAGATGCAGGAAGAAGGGAGAGAGAGAAAAGCAGACAGAAGTAGTCTGACCAGGAAAGCGTGAGGTCAGAGATGGCGGAGGGTATAAATGGAGAGCTGACTAATGTGAGGATTAGGTCCAAGGTGTGGCCTGCGACATGGGTGGAACAGCGGATGTGCTGGTTAAGAGATAGAGCCCTCCTTACCCTCCTAGATGACCTATCTCTGGGCCTGGAGGGAAGGTCAAGGTACACATTGAAATTGCCTAAAATTACCAAGTGGGGGGATAAAAAAGAGGTTCAGAGAGTGATAACAGAAGGGCATCTGATAAATCCAGGCAAAGAGAGGGTGTGGCATAGAGCAGAAGGAAATGGATTGGTGGGGAAGTATCCAGGCAAAGTAGTAGAGATTCGGGATAGCGAGGGGGAGCATTGGACTTCAGTGAGAAGAAAAAAGGTGCAGTGAAGGACCGCCATACCCACACCACTCCGGCCTGAGCAGGATGTAAGGAAAGCAGAATATCCTGGGGGGAGACAGCGGTAAATATCCTGGGGGGAGAAGCTGAATGAGAGGGAGAAAGTGATGAAGCTTAAGAGCTGATGATAGAGGACAAGTTGGTGGGGGAAGTGAGGACGGTAAAGGGGCGATAATGGGGGGGGGCTTGAAGGTATTGGTAGGAGGGGAGACAATTAGGGAGTATGAGGAGTAGGAAGAGAAAGTGATGAGGAGCCATAAAAGAGAGAGATGGAGAGGAGAACAGAAGTCGGAAGAAATAAGGTTAAGTGGGAGAGAGATACAAGTACTTGTGACCTGGATTGGATACTGTTGGAAACAGGAAACTGGGCTTGATGGACCTTGGTCTGACCCAGTATGGCATTTCTTATGTTCTTATCACAGGAGATTAGGTGCACCTGTGAATAATTGTGGTAATAAACACAAGGGGTCCGATATTGAGGTGGGTAGGCCTGCCTGCTGATCCCCCTAATCCGGATATTCACTTCCGCACCGGTGGTTTTTTCTCACCTATCTTTAAGGCGCAGAGGGCTACGCGGGTAGCAACGGAAATTGCTGCTACCCGTGTAGCCCCTTCCTCTGCCCCCCGCTCCACCCGGGAATGCCCCTAACATGCCCCGATGTTATGTGGATAGCATCTGGGCGTGTTAGGGACTTAGCCAGGATATTCAAAGGGCACTACCCATGTAGGCGCTCTTTGAATATCCCGGATAAGGCCCTTACACGGGTATCTAAGGAAGTTACCTGTGTAAGTGCCTTCGAATATCATGCCCAAGATGTCTATAAGAGACTGAATGCCATGGGGTGGGTGGGTAGAGGGGTGGGAGAGAGGGATAATAGTTATGAGGATATACAGAGACAGGTACAAATGGAGAAAACTGAACAAACATACAGATAAATAAATAGCACACTAAAAATGATAAAATAATTATATCAATAGACACACAGAGCTCACAGGCTGGCAGGTAAATGTGCCCACACTGGAAGTAAAGCAGGTAAGCAGCTTTTCCGTGCTGAGGCAGAGGAAAATCAGTACACCTGGGAAACAAAACAGGAAGAGAGGCTTAAGCAAAGACTCAGGAGAGGAGGGGGGAAGGATTAGTCACTTAGGGAGAGTAAAGCAAGGGACAGGAAAATGGATAATGCTGGATAAAACACCAGGAGACAGAAATCAACATTTTCCTCCCTCCCCACCTTCCCCATTTGCCTCTTTCCACCCCTTCTCCCCTCCCACATCTCTTTTCTTAATTTTAACATTATTTATTTACTTGGATGTTTATAGGGTTACCAACTTTTTCACCGAGAAAAACCCGACACCTGTGGCTCGCCATGCTCCACCCATTCTCCGCCCCTAGTCCCACCCCTGCCCCGCCCCCAGCCCCACCCACAAAAATTACCGAGGATACGTGTAGGCTAACTTCCTTGGTCATATAATAATTAAACTGGGAACCCCAAAATCCAAACATGAAATGTACAACACTGGAGAAATAAAACTATAAAGTAATTTCCTCTTGCACTAAACAAAAACGCAAAGATGTTATCAATACACACTTCCCAGACCAAACATATTCCAGCTAATAAATTCAAAATAAAAAGTATTTTTCTACCTTCTGTTTGGGCGTTTTATTTTCAGTTGCAATTGCTCCAGTCACTTTCTTCTGGTTTCTTTTCTTCGTGTCTTCTGCGAGCTATCCATTTGTCCTTTTTTCTCTTTTAGATGTTTTCCATTCTCTCTCTATTTCTGCTTTAACATACTGATTGTTTCCCTTTTGCTCTTTCCCCCAATTCTTTCCTTATTCCTTTATCATCCATTTAAATTTCACCCTTCCATTCTCAAGCCCCTCACTCTCCCAATACCCAGCCCCTCATAGACTTTTCTTCCACACAAAATATTTTTCCCCTCTCCATTCTCATTCCCCATCTATTCTAGTCCTCCCCCAAAATCAGTTCCCTTATAGTTCTAGACCCACCCAGCATCCACTCCCTTCTAATCCCATTCTCCCATGCCCCACATCAGCCCATTTCCAGTCCTATTCCAGATCTTTATCAGCCCATTTCCAGTGCTAGCCCTCACATCACAGACCATTTCCAGTCCTAGCCCCCCCCATCACAGCCCATTTCCAGTCCTAGCCCCCCCCCCCATCACAGCCCATTTCCAGTCCAAGTCCCCCATCACAGCCTATTTCCAGTCCTAGGCCCCCCCCCCATCACATCCCATTTGCAGTCCGAGTCCCCCCGCACCATCACAGCCCATTTGCAGTCCTACCCCTACTACACTATCACATTACATTTGCAGTCCTAGCCCCCCTAATCACAGCCTATTTCCAGTCCAAGTTCCCCCTCCCTCCACCATAGCCCATTTCCAGTCCAAGTTCCCCCCCCCCCATAGCCTTTTTCCAGTCCAGGTCCCCCTCCCCATCACAACCCATTTCCAGTCCATGTCCGTCCCCCCCCATAGCCCTTTTCCAGTCCAGGTCCCCGTCCCCATCAAAACCCATTTCCCCTCCCTGTCCCCCCCCCCCCCACAGCCCTTTTACAGTCCAGGTCCCCTTCCCCATCACAGCCCATTTCTTTCCAGTCCAATGCCCCCTTAGCCCTTTTCCAGTCCATGTCCCCCTAATCACAGCCTATTTCCAGTCCCAGTTCCCCCTCCCTCCACCATAGCCCCTTTCCAGTCCAAGTCCCCCCCCCCATAGCCCTTTTCCAGTCCAGGTCCCCCTCCCCATCACAGCCCATTTCTTTCCAGTCCAAGTCCCCCCCCCCCCCCATAGCCCTTTTCCGGTCAATGTCCCCCCCCCCCCCCCCATCACAACCCATTTCCAGTCAAATTCCCCCTCCTAGCCCTTTTCCAGTCCAGGCCCCCTCCCCCCATCACAGCCCAGGCAGTCCTTGGCCTCCCCCCCAAAACCGCGGCTGTCTGAGGCTTTAGAGGGAGCTGGGGAAGCCCGTGCGAGGCCCCGGCTCCCTCTGAACAGCTGCCAGCGTGAAGAGCCTTTTCCTTCATGCTGGCGGCTGTTCCTGTGAAGCCGCGAATGCTGGGAAAGGTTAAAGGGCATTACCTTTAACCTTTCCCACCAATCGCGGCTTCACAGGAACAGCCGCCAGCGTAAAGGTAAAGGCTCTTCACGCTGGCGGCTGTTCAGAGGGAGCCGGGGCCTCGCGCGGGCTTCCCCGGCTCCCTCTGAAGCCCTCCGGGGTGGGAGAAAAAGCCGTTTTTTTTGCTCTGGCCGCTCCCGATCTTGCGGCCAGAGCAAAAAAACCGGCTTTTCAAGGGCCGGTTTTGCCTCTGCGCCGGCAGCCGGCCTGGCCATGGAAAAACCGGCCAGGCTGGCTGAAAACCGGCCAGTTGGCAACCCTAGATGTTTAACTTGAAGCTACATGCCCAAGATTTTCACATTGCCTCCTTCCTTATTACCAGGAATATGGGGGACACAACTATTTTCCAGTATTGGCTGCAGATATGTGTTGTCATATGTGGACCCCATTTATCATGATTATCTTTAATGTTTTGTTTTTATTTTCATTTTCATTTTCTAGTCTCAAGATGTACGCTACGGTTGAAAGTTTTTTAACATCATTTTTAGCACACTTCCCTAATCATGGGGAAACATCGACCAATGTATCTGCGTTTTTTCTGCACTGAGCAAAACTGCAGTGATAACTTTTGATTTTTTTATTAAATTGATAGATCTCCCAGCGACTTAATTCCTATGTTCAATCAGGGGTGGTTGCCCCAGGCTATTATATTTATTTTATTTAAAAGTTTTTTTCTATACCTCCCCTTCCAAAGATCAAGGGTGGTTTACAATGAACAGCAATGGTTACAATAAACTTTAAAGCCTATGTATAACATTTGAACTGGTTACAACATATTTACAGGTAACGTTTTTACAGAAAAGATATTTTACATTATTTACAAATATAAGAACATAAGATATGCCATACTGGGTCAGACCAAGGTCCATCAAGCCCAGTATCCTGTTTCCAACAGTGGCCAATCTAGGTCATACGCACCTAGCAGTTTCCCCAAAAGACACAGGTTCCGCAATGCTTGTACTGGGTCAAGCATTGATATCCTGGGTCCCTTCTTAATAATGGTTTATGGACCTTTCCTCCAGGAACTTGTCCAAACCTTTTTTAAACCCAGCTACACTAATAGCCTTTACTACATCCTCCGGTAACAAATTCCAGAGTTTTATTACACGTTGAGTGAAAAAATATTTTCTTTTATTAGTCTTAAATAGTCTACCCTGTAGCTTCATTGCATATTCCCTGGTCTTTCTATATTCTGATAACGTAAACAATCGATCTACGTTTACCCGTTCCACTCCATTCATTAATTTATAGACTTCTATCATATCTCCCCTCAGCCATCTCTTTTTCAGGTTAAAGAGCCCTAACCTTTTTAGCCTTACTTCATAGGAGTATCCTTCCATCCCCTTTACCATTTTGGTGGCTCTTCTCTGAACCTTTTCTAATAACGCTATATCCTTTTTAAGATACGGCGACCAGAATTGCACACAATATTCAAGGTGCGGTCTCACCATGGAACGATATAGAGGCATTATAATATCTTTTCTTTTATTTTCCATTCCTTTCCTTATGATACCTAGCATTCTATTTGCTCTCTTGGCTGCTGCTGCACACTGGGCTGAGGGTTTTAACATGCTATCCACAATGACGCCTATATCTTTTTCCTGGGTGGTGGTTCCTAATGTGGAACCTTGCATCGTGTAGCCATAGTTTGGGTTGTTCTTCCTTAGGTGCATAACTTTGCACTTGTCCACATTAAATTTCATCTGCCATTTTGATGCCCAGTCTTACAATTTATCAAGATCCTCTTGCAATTTTCCACAATCCTCTTGGGTTTTAACAACTTTAAATAGTTTTGTGTCATCTGCAAATTTGATAACCTCACTCGTTATTCCACTTTTCCAGGTCATTTATGAATATGTCAAAAAGCAGCGGACCCAGCACAAATCCCTTGGGGTGCACCACTATTCACCTTTCTCCATTGCGAAAATTGGCCATTTAGCCCAACCCTCTGCTTTCTATCTTTTAACCAGTTCCTGATCCACAATAGTATACTGCCTCCTATCCCATGACTCTTTAGTTTTGCCAAAAGTCTCTGATGAGGGACCTTGTCAAAGGTTTTCTGAAAGTCCAGATACACTATATCAACCGACTCACCTTTGTCCACCTGTTTATTCACACCTTCAAAAAAACATAACAGATTATTAAGACAAGATCTTCCTTGTCTAAAGCCATGTTGGCTGTCTCCCATTAGGCCATGACTATCTACATGCTGAGTAATTTTATTCTTTATGATGGTTTCTACCATTTTTCCCGGTACTGACGTCAGGCTCACCGGTCTGCAGTTTCCCGGATCACCCCTGGAACCCTTTTTAAAAATTGGCGTTACATTGGCGATCCTCCAGTCTTCAGGTATTACAGATGATTTTAATGAAAATTCACAGATTACTAAGAGCAGGTCTGCAATCCCATATTTCATTTCTTTCAACACCCTTGGATGTATACCATCCGGCCCAGGTGATTTTCTACTCTTCAGTTTATCTAATAGTTTTAATACATCTTCCCGATGTATCGATATTTCCTTCAATTCTTCCGCACCTTTAAATACCACTTCAGTCATGGGTAACATCCCTTTCTCCGGACCAAGCAGGAAGTCGGTCCTCACATATGGGTGACGTCGGTGCCGACGGAGCCCTTGTGCGGAGCATTTCCCCAGCTTTCAAGGAAAGCCTTTGGGAATGCAGCGCGCATGCACAGTCCCCTTCCCGCGCAAGGGTGCCATCTTACTCACTCTTTCTTTTACCATGGAGCCCAACGGACTTGAGTTCGTGTCACTCGGGAAAAGTAGATTTTTTTCTGCAATTTTTATTTTTTCTTATCCGGTTCGACGCCAGTTACCCTTCCCGCCTGGGCTCGGTACACCGGTATCGAGTCCGGAATTTCTTTTTTCGGTTTTTGTCCTTCGTGACTAGAGTTTGCGCCTTTTTTTGTTATTTTCACTGGCAGCCCGGTCTTTTGACCTTGCAGGGGCCCTTTTTCCCCTGATGGCTGCCAGCAGGTTCAAAAAATGTGATCAGTGCAAGAAACTTATGTCTCTTACTGACACACATGACTGCTGCCTCCGATGCCTCGGGCCCGACCATGGTCTGTGGCCCGGGCGGCAAAATGTCGTCGAAGGCGCTTCGGAGCCGTCAGCATCAACGAGGAAGAAATTTCTCAGAGTCCACGTCCGGCCGGGCCCGGACTTCGTCAGAGGCCTCGACATCTCAGGACTCTGACCCCGAGTGCCATTGTGGTTCCTCTGAGAGGGGGTCTTGTACCCAGGAGCACAAAAGGAAGAAGAAGCTCATGAGGGCAGCGTCGGTGGAGGCCCCTGGGTCCTCGAGGGCCAGGTCGCATAGCCCTGACCACTGCCCCGGGTTCTCGGAGTTGGAGAGGCTGTCCAAACTACCTCACATGGAGCCAGAGTCCCCGAGTCATGTAAGTTCTGTTGTCCTCGTGGACTCTCCTCCGGGAGAACAGATGTCAGGCCCAAGTCAGGGGCTGCTGAGTCTCCTGAACTTGGACTCAGGCTCACGGCCTTGGAGAGCAGCTTGGCTGCCTTCATGGAACAGCAGCGGGTGCTGATCGCCGGTCTGACTTGTGCATCTGCCCCGACCACCTGGACCTCGACATCTAAGTCGACCCCCCAAGGCCGAGCCGATCCTCGAGTCCATCAAGTCTCGAGTCGATCCACGGTCAAGGTCCCCCTTAACCTCCTGTGCGGGGCCGAGGTTGTTGACGCCGGTGCCCTCGGCGTCGGGCTGGGTGGCACCGAGGCCCACATGGCTGGAGCCACTCGACTCCTCCTCGGAGGAGTCAGCATGGGAGACGGAGGACGAGGAGTCTCCAGACACCTTCCAGACCCAGTGTGTCCCTTTGGACTCCCCGGAGTCTGAGCCTTGGAGAAGGTCCCCCCCCCCCCCCCGGAGGATACCCGGTTCTCGGACTTCGTGAGGGACAGGGCCAAGGCTTTGGCATTCCCTACGGACGCCGAGGAGGAGCCTCGAGCCAAGGAGCTCGATGCCCTCCAGTATGATTTTCCTCCGAAGGAAGCCTTTACTGTACCGGTTCCTCCGATGCTGGAAGAGCTGCTCGTCCGTATGTGGGAGGCACCGGCCTCGGTGCCGGTTCTTAGCAAACGGGTCGATTCCATTTATCGAGTCCGTAAGAGCCCTGGGTTCCAAAAGGCACAAGTACCACACAATTCCATGTTTGTGGAATCGGCCATGCACCGCCTGAAGAGTCAGAAGATGCACTCCTTGCTGTCCCCTGGCCGGGAGGCCCGGAACCTGGATGCCCCCAGTAGAAAGTGCTTCCAGGGCTCTATGCTATCTTGCCGTGTCCAGACTTACCAGCTGTACTTGGGCATGTACCTACGAGACCTGGCAAAGGAGATTTCCAGGTTCTCAGCTGGCCTCTCCGAGGAACCTTTGCAGAGGTTCAAGGCTTTGTCAACAGGGATTCGAGAGTGCTCGAAGTTTATCTCTCGAGCAGCCTATGATGGCTTCGAGGCTTCGGCCCAGGTAGCTGTGGCCGGCATCGGTGCATGCCATCATGCCTGGCTACAGTTAGCTAGAGGTTTAACCACCCCCCTTCCTACCATGTGGCCCAAGTATTTAGCCTCCTCGCTGGCGAATAGGCATTTCGCCGGATTGAGGGTCAACCCTGCTCTGCGGAGGGCTCGGAGCACAGCCTCAACTCTAGCGAGGTGCTGGGACCATGTGGTGCTATAAATGACGATGTCGTCCATGTATGCGAGAGCATAGTCATGGTGCGGCCTCAGTACCTGGTCTACTAGGCGCTGGCAGGTGGCTGCTGCCCCATGCAGCCCAAACGGCATCCGCTTAAAGTGAAACAACCCTATAGGGGTGCTGAACGCCGTCTTCGACTTGGAATCCCGGGTAAGGGGTATTTGCCAATACCCCTTTGTGAGATCTAGCGTGGTCAGGTATTTGGCTTGACCCAGCCGGTCCAACAAGTCGTCAATGCGGGGCATTGGATATGCATCGAACTGTGAGATCTCATTGATTTTCCGTAAATCGATGCAGAATCTGAGGGTCCCGTCCGGCTTCGGAACCAGCACTATGGGACTTGACCACGGGCTGTGGGACTCCTCGATAATGCCCATCGCGACCATTTCTTTTACTTGCCTGATGACCTCATTTTTCTTGGTCTCCGGCATGCGATAGGGCCGTTGCCTGATGATCCGGCCCGGGGTCGTAATCACCTCATGGGCGACCAAGCAGGTTTCGCCCGGCTTTGTAGTAAGGACATCCTTGAATCTCCCTAATAACTGCATCAGCTCCCCCCGCTGCTGTGGGGATAGCCCAACACCTAGCCTCGGCTCTGGCCTCTCCTTCCAGTCAGAGGTTTGAGGTCTGAGGTCCTCCTCTCTCCTCTCCTCTGCCAAGGCTGTCATGCCCTTGATTTCCCTCTGGCCAGTGGAACCGAACCCATCTGTCCCCCGGGTGGTAGGTGTTAATGCGGGCACCTCTTCTACACGGGGAAGCCTACGCGTTCGCACACCAATTGTGCGATACGATCACCCTCTTGTATTTTAAAATCCGCTTTCCCAAAGTTGAAAAGAAGGACTTTAACCAGGCCTCTATAGTCGGGGTCTATCACTCCTGCCCCGATGTCTATAAAGTGCTTCACTGCCAAGCCTGACCTAGGGGCTATTCGGCCATAACATCCCTCGGGAACCTGGACTTGTACCCCGGTACTTACTAAAGCTTTCCCACCTTTTGGGACAACTGCTTCCTCCGCGCTGAAGAGATCGTATCCGGCTGCTCCAGCGGAAGCTCTCTGTGGGCTCTTAGCTCTAGATGTGGCTCTACAGAATTTTAATGAGAATTTCAGCTTCACTGGGGGTGCACCAGTAACCCGAGTAGTGGATGGGGAGCCAGCCTTTTTTACTTTTGCAAACAGAGGACTAGGGATTCCCGCTGTTAAGGCTTCTACCCTCGCTTCTGTTGTCTCTGGTTGGGGTGGTGTACATTCATAACGCATTTTATGAAGTCCTTCCCCTAACTCTTGGCAAAAGGGTCCCCAATCCTGTCCTAATACTACCTGGTGTGGCAATCGTGGGACTATGGCTACCAGCAATGGTTGTGTGACTCCCAACCCACTGACAGATACGCTGTATAAAGGATAAGGCGATGATGCCCCATGTATGCAACGGATCCGTACCTGGCCCTCTGCTTGACTCGGGGCTGACTGATGGCGCCCCTCAATGGCATTCCAGAGCCTTCGTGAAATCATGCTCTGGTCAGCACCCGAGTCAAGCAGCGCCAGTTCCTCTATCCCTTCTACCTGCACGGGAATTCGGAACCCGTCCTGCGCTGGTTTCTCTCGCCCAGCCATAAGGATCATTCTCTCCGTGCAGTCTTTCTGGTAGTGGCCTGCTCGCCCGCATATATAACATTTTCCTTTGCACACAGAAAAAATGTCATCATTATTAGCATACTTAGACAGATTAAACCTTTTGTTTTTAACATAACTTTCATTTTTATGCACTGCCATCCCTGCTGCCTTTCTTGGCCCTATTTCTGAGGCGCCCACTATCTGTGCCTCAAAATAGCGCTCAGCTAAATTGGCTGCCTCATTGGTGTTCTGGCAGTTCTGCAAGGTGAGATATTTTTTCACTTCATTTGGGACCTGCCTGGAGGAACTGCTCTAAGATAATTACATCAAGCAGTGATTCTATTGTCCTCTGTTCAGGGGTCAACCATTTATACGCTAAATTCTTTAACCTTTGCTGTAAGGCTTTCGGGGTTTCTTGATCCCTCATCCTGGACTCTCTGAATAATCTGCAATAATGCATACTGGATAAACCTAACCGGTCCTTAACTGCCTTTTTTATTTCTTCATAATTGGTAGCAAGGATGGCAGGCATGGCCTTATACGCAGAGAGAGCTTCCCCTGTAAGAGAAACAGCAAAGCGTGTGGCCCACTGCTCAGGTGGCCATTTTAATGCCCCCCCTATCCGTTCGAAGGCATCAATAAAATCATCTATATTGTCTCTTGGACTTAATTGTCCCAAAGTAAATGCCTGACTTGCATTTAGTCCTACCCCAGCAATGTAGGGGTTTTCAGTCCCAGAACCTGGTGACTTCTCAATGAACGCCTTCATGGTTTCCAGGAGTGGCCTCTGCTGCTCCATAATCATCTGGGCGGTTTGTTCCTGAATATGCCGTGCCAACTCCAATTGTTTGTCCCATTGGTGTTGCATCCAGCTCATAATGTCCTGGACCTTCATCTTCTGGTTGTGACCCTGCGTAAAAGGAAAGAAAAAGAAAAACCACCAAGTGCGGTACTTTTTTTTTTAAAAGCTCTTCCCCCTTTCCCACACCACAGGAGCGCCCCCTTTCTTGCCCTGCTGTCCTCCTACTCGAGTGCCCCAGGTACCCTTTACCTTAGGTTCTGTGTAGACTCAGGCTTTGGCAAGAGAGGTTCTTGGTCAGCGTCTGGCCTGTCCTGGGTGCTTGCTTCTTTATGGGTCTTGTTGTCCAGCAGTATTTTTCTCCTTTAAAAGTGTCCTTTTTTTCCACAGTAAAAAAAATCCTTAAGATGACGCCACTTCATGTGACCCACTAGCTGGCCCAGAGGCTAAGGAGTGCTTGGACAGCTTGATGGGGCAGTATTTTACTGGCAGTTACGTCCCCGGGAAGGCAGTAGCAAAGCCTTCTGGTTCCCGTAGTTTGTACCTTGTACCAATAATTGTAGTTGAGGCAGAGGGTAAGGTTTAACTTGGGTTTTATTCCCCGTCCGGGGTGGATTCAAAACCATGGAACAAAAGAAATATAGACCATACGTCTGGTAACAATCAAAGGAAAATACTGGAACAAAAATAAGCTTTCTTCAGCATTAATTAAACAGCACAAAAGTAACAGAGACAGTTCTTTCCACTCACGTGCAAACTTACAGCTGTTTCTTCAATCAGCACTTCTTGCTGCTTTAGCATAGAGAATTTATACAATCTGACAAAGTATAAGTGCAGTCCATTTCTATACCCTCAGAAATATCTTCAGGAAATTCCACTTGCATTTCTCCCTCGTCAGACAGAACTTCTGGCTCCAAAATGCCCTTTGAGTTAAACTGTCTCTGCCGAGGAGTGAACAGATTCTCTTCTTCCACTATCCTAGTGGCTTGTGGGAAATCACCGTAATGTTTGTATTTAGAGTCCTGAGCTCTACAAAGCTCTTCATATGTGCAGAGGAAGTCTGGGTGTTTTAAATCCCTTCTACTAGGGAGAATACGTCTCTCTCCAGATCCTAATGCTTCCTGCTTTCTATGACGTGTATAGCTCTGTTCTGTTCCCCTTCTCTCACGGCGTTTTTCTGACTCCAGCCAATGTGCCTCAGGGTAAGAACTTTCCCCTTCTGCTTGCCTGGAGTTAAACTGTTTATAGCTTGTAAGCTTAGCTGTAGGACTGCCCTTCCTTATTGCCTCACTGCAATACTCCAGAGGATACTGGGAGGATATGCATGGCTGTTCCCCACAGCTTCTTTGCAAGTCACCAACCTCTGACTTCTTGGAGCTTCTCCTTGGCACTGTCCTCACAGCTCTCTCACGAGTTCCTTCCTGAGCTCTCTCTCGTGTTCTCAGTCCCTCTCGTGTTCTCTCTCGTATTCTCTCTCCCTGCCGTGTTCTCCCACGTGTTCTATCTGTTGGTGAGTGAGTCCTCAATATATTGCACTTGGTGTTAGCCTGGGCTCCGCCTCCCTGCAGGTGCTCTCTATTCTCTAATGAGCTCTGAGCTCTGTCTCTGCTCGGGCGTTCCCTAACACCTTGTGAGTGTGTTTTCCACCATTGCTCTTGGCAACCCTTTCCCATTTGTGAAGCTGAGCTGTCATTTTCCCTGCTGTTTTGCTCACTTTCTCTTACCTCCATGGGCTCTGCTGGCGTTACCTCGTGACAACATTCACAGGATCCAGTTACCCCCTCTTCCCACCCTTCCCTCCCCCCATCAGCCCCCTCCCTCCCGATCTCCTCTTCTTCCTCCCCCTCCTTCTTGCTACCATTTAGTAGCTTACCCTTCCTCAGTGGCATCATCCTTCCTCCTCCCACTCATGCCTCATATTTCTGAACATAATCTCTCTTATCTTAATTTCCCCCTTACTCTCATCCTTGCTCACTTTCATGTTATATACTCAGTCTTTCTTTGCGGCTTCTTTTTTCTTGCTGTTGCCTTCATTTCTTTTTTCAAGTCACAAACTGTGCTTCCTTCCATCTTTCTTTATTGACTCTGGGTTCCTTTTTATTTCCTTCCATCTCACCTCTGCTTATTTACTCATTCCCATGTCCTTTCTCTTTTGCATTACAAGTTTACTTTTCCTCTCTTTGCTCTCCACTTTCTGCCATCTTGTCGTCTATCCATTCCCCGATTTCCTCATTTCTCCCAACTCTGGTAAATATAGAAACATAGAAAAATGACAACAGAAAAAGACCACATGGCCTATCTAGTCTGTCCTTCCATATCAACAACTACAACAGCCCCCTTTTTTTCTTTAGAGATCCTCTGTGTTTGTCCCATGGTTTTTTGAAATCAGATACCATCCTCATCTCTACCACCTCCATTGGGAGACTATTCCACGGATCCACCACTCTTTCTGTAAAGAAATATTTCTGCATATCACTCTTGAATCTATCTCCCTTCACCCTCATCCCATGTCCCCTCGTAGCAGAATTTGCTTTCAGTCGAAAGAGGCTCTCCTTCTGTGCATTTATTACCTCTATCACACCTCTCCTCTAAGGTGTACATATTAAGATCCTTAACTCTGTCCTCATATGCTTTATAATGAAGACCACTAACCATTTTGGTAGCCACCCTCGGTACTGACTCCATCCTGTTTATATCCTTTTGAAGGTGCGGTCTTCAGAATTGCACACAATACTCTAAATGAGGGTCGCACCAAAGACTTATACAGAGGCACTATCACTTCCTTTTTTCTGCTAGCCATTCCTCTCCGTATGCACCCAAGCATCCTTCTAGCTTTTGCTGTTGCCTTTTCTACCTGTTTAGCTACTTTACGATCATCTGACATCTGCAAAATTGATTTGCTGCTTTAGATACAAATGACAGAGCCCCTGAAGAGTTATGGAATGACATCAAGAAGGTTCTGTTGGAAGAAAGCGAGAAGTCTCTACAAAAGGTGAAAAAGCAAAAACAGCCAAAATGGATGACGGAAGAAAATTGTCCAGAAACACAGAGAAGCTAAAGCCAGAGGAGAAAGAAAGACAATAACAGAACTCAACAGAGATTTCCAACATGCAGCAAGACAGTATAAGGAAAAGTACTAGGACGACGCATGCAAGGAAATAGAAGCAGAAACTATTAGAGGAAGAACAAGATCGGCTTTCCTAAAGCTATAAGAGTTAAAGAAAAAGTTCCAGCCTCGAATTGGAATGTTACAAGATGCTCAAGGTTCTATGTTGAATGATGCTGAGAAGATCAAGAAAAGGTGGAAGGAATATACAGCGTTTTTATATGATAAAGATCAAGTGGACCAACAGCTGTTTCAACTTGTACCTTATGATTTGGAACCATTGGTGATGAAAGAAGAAGTTGAAGCAGCATTGAAAGCCTTATCAAAGAACAAAGCACCAGGCATTGATAGCATTCCTATAGAAGTATTACAGCAATCTGATGCAGCTGTTACCATACTTACAAGGCTCTGCCAAAAAATATGGAAGACAACATCATGGCCAACTGACTGGAAAAGATCTGTGTTTATACCAATACTAAAGAAAGGTGATCCAACTGACTGTGGAAATTATCGCATAATCGCTCTGATCCCACATGCCAGCAAGATTCTACTTCAAGAATCACATCCCCGCCAGCACATACACACCACTCTGTACACTGCATGAAAACATTTGCCCCCTTGATTGTTTGCCGTGGAAACCGCTTTGATTGAATGATAAGGCGGTATATAAATACCATTAAATAAATAAATAAAATAAAATAAATAAATACTGAAGATTATTCAAAGGAGACTACAACCATACCTGGAACAAGAACTACCTGAAGTGCAAGCAGGGTTCAGGAAAGGGCGAGGAACGAGAGACATCATTGCAGATGTGAGATGGATCCTTGAAAAGACTAAAGAATACCAAAAGGATATCTATTTGTGCTTTATCGACTATAGCAAGGCTTTTGACTGTGTAAACCATGAGAAACTCTGGGCCACATTAAGAAGCATGGGTATAGCAGAACATCTGATCGTATTCTTGCACAATCTGTACATTGATCAAGAAGCAACAGTTTGATCGGAACAAGGAGAAACAGAATGGTTTAAAATAAGCAAAGGTGTAAGACAAGGCTGCATACTTTCCCCCTACCTGTTTAATTTATATGCAGAACAAATCATCAGAGAAGCAGGATTGTATGAAGACAACAGAGGTGTGAAGATTGGTGGAAGACTCATCAACAACCTTCGCTATGCTGATGATACCACATTACTGGCTGAAAGTGAAGATGATCTGAAACATTTGCTTCTCACAATCAAAGAACATAGTCTCAAAATGGGCCTTCACCTTAATGTAAAGAAGACAAAGATCATGACAACTGGCATAATCAACAGGTTCATCGTTGAAGAAGAAGAAATTGAAATTGTGAACAACTTTAACCTACTTGGATCAACTATCAATAAAGAAGCAACAAGCAGTCAAGAAATCAGACGATACATTGTTCTTGGCAGAATGGCTATGAAAGACCTAGATAAGATTCTCAAGAGCAGAGATGTCTCTCTCCATACAAAGATTTGACTTGTTCAAGCCATGGTATTTTCAATAACATCATATGGATGTGAAAGCTGGACAGTGAAAAAGATAGACAGGAAGAAAATTGATGCCTTTGAATTATGGTGCTGGCGGCGAATACTGTGTATACCATGGACTGCCCGACGGACAAACCAGTTGGTACTACAGGAGATCAAACCTAAGCTTTCTTTAGAAGCTCAGATGACACGACTTTGACTTTCATACTTTGGACACATCATGCGAAGAGAGAGATCATTAGAGAAAGACATCATGCTTGGCAAGATAGAAGGTCAACGCAAAAGAGGAAGGCCAGCAATGAGATGGATCGATACAATAACAGCAGCTACGGGTACCAGTCTGTTAACAATGGAGCTGCCTGACTCAAGACCGAACACAATTAGGATAGCTATCCAGAGGGTCGCCATGAGTCGACTCTGACTCGATGGCACTTAACAACAACAATGATCATCTGACACGACCATGCCTAGGTCCCACTCTTCTTTTGAGGACAAAAGTACTTCACCCCCTATATTATATTGCTCTCTTGGATTGCTGAAGCCCAAATGCATGACCTTGCATTTTTTAACATTAAATCCCAGCTGCCAAATTCTAGACCATTCTTCAAACTGAGCTAGATCCCTCCTCATGTTATCTACATCTTCCTGGGTGTCTATTGCAGATTTTGGTATCATCCGCAAAGAGTCAAACTTTACCCAACAGCCCTTCCGCTATATCACTAACAAAGATGTTGAAAAGAATCGGACCAAGGACAGATCCCTGGGGCATACCACTGGTAACCTCCATCTCCTCAGAGTGAGCTCCATTTACCTGTACACTTTGTTGCCTCCCACTCAAACAATTTCAAACCCAAGCAGTAATTTTAGGGTCCATCCCTAGGGTGCTCAGTTTGTTTATAAGGCATCTGTGAGGAATGGTGTCAAAGGCTTTACTGAAATCTAAATACACCACATCAAGGGCTCTCCCTCAGTCTAACTCCCTGGTCACCCATTCAAAGAAATCAATCAGATTTGTCTGACAATACCTGCCTCTGGTGAATCCATGCTGCTTCGGATCCTGTAATCCGCTGGACTCCAGAAACCTCACTATTTTCTCTTTCAGCAGCATTTCCAATAATTTAATCACCACTGAAGTTAAACTAACCAGCCTGTAGTTTTCAACCACATCCTTACTTCCGCTTTTGTGTAAAGGCACCGCATGAGCCTCTCTCCAGTCCTTTGGCACCACTCCCGACTCCGAGGCATTGAAAAGATCAGTCAGTGGAACGTCCCCAAGTTCCCTCAGTATTCTAGGGTGTATCACATCCGGTCCCATTGCTTTGTCTAATTTAAGTTTAGCTAGTTTCTCACGAACACAGTTTTCTGAAAATTGTTCAAGTTGCCCCTCGCTTCTGTTCCTGTTTGTGGGTGTTTTCTGAGGTCCTGTTCCTAGTTCTTCATCTGTGAACACAGAACAGAAATATTTGTTAAGTAATTCGCTTTATTTTCATCAGCTTCTACATATTCCTCCCCTTCACCCTTGGGTCTGACAATACCACATTTGCCTTTCCTCTTCTCACTAACATATCTGAAAAATGTCTTATTGGCTATTTCCTCCTCTTTTTGAATCTTTGCTTTCCTGACTACTTTGCTAGCTTCTCTAAGCTTTTCCAAATATAGATGCCTGTCTTCCTCTCTCTGTGAACTCTTGTATTTCATGAAGGCCTGCCTCTTTTTCTTCACCTTTTCAGCTACTTGTTTCGAAAGCCATAGCGGTCTCCTTTTCCTTTTACCTTTATTTACCATTTTAACAAAAAGGTTGGTTGCCCTTAAAATATCCCCTTTCAATTTTGCCCACTGTTTTTCTATATCCCCCAGCTGTTCCCATACCGCTAACGACTCTCTGAGGTATTGGCCCATCTTGGCAAAGTTAGTTTTCCTAAAGTCTAAGACCCTCACTTTTGAATGGATTCTAACAGCCTTAGTCCTAATACTGAACCACACCATCTGGTGATCACTGGATGCAAAATGATCTCCCACTATAACATCAGAAACACTTTCACCATTGGTAAGCATCAAGTCCAGTATGGCCCCTTCACGTGTGGGGTCTGTTACCAATTGCCTGAATAGTTCTCCCTGTAGAGAATCCAGAATCTCCTTATTTCTAGATGATACTGCAGCTGGAATGTGCCAATCAACATCTGGCATATTAAAATTCCCTATCAGTAGCACTTCCCTTTTCCTAGCAATGCTGCGTATGTCTTCAATTAACTCTGTCCACTCTTCCTCTTGTGAGGGAGGTCTGTATATCACGCCAATGCAAATAAATTTCTCTTTCCCTCTTTTTAGTTAAACCCACAGTGCCTCCTCTCTCCCTTTTAAGCTCTGCAATTCCAAAGCTGTAATATTATTTGTTACATATAGTGCCAACTCCTCCTCCCCTTTTTTCTACCCTGTCCTTTTTGAATAAAGTATAGTCTGGTATAGTTACATCCCAGTCATGGTTTTCTGTGAACCATGTTTCTGTAACTGCCACTAAATCCAAGTCGGCCACTCCCAACCAAAGCTTCAACATCAGGGATCTTATTTCCCATGCTACTGGCATTTATACACACTGCTTTCCATATGTTACCCCTTTTACCCATTTCCATAAAGGTTTTAATATTTCACTTACCTCGGGGCTTTCTTCACCCATCTCCAACGAATCTAGTTTAAAGCCCTCTTCAGTAGATTAGCCAGTCTACTACTGAAGACGCGTCAATCTCTGCTCTACAACCCTTGGAACAGCATCTCAAGGTTCAGGAAACCAAAATAGTTAAGGAAAACTAAAAGGAGCAGTTGCAAAGGTCACAGACTTACATCAAGCTTGGGTGTTGTTTAAAAATACTATCTTGGAAGCCCAGACCAGTTGTATTCCACACTTTAAGAAAAGTGGAAGGAAGTCCAAAAAACTGCCAGCATGGTTTAAAGGTGAGATCAGAGAGGCTATTGTTGCCAAAAAAGCATCTTTCAGGAAATGGAAAAAAGAGCCAAATGATGAAAACTGGAAACAGCACAAGCACTGGCAAGTTAAATGCAAGGCATTGATAAGGCAGGCAAAGAGAGAATTTGAGAAGAAACTTGCTGTGGAAGCAAAAACGCGTAATAAAGATTTTTTCAAGTACATTAGTAGCAAAAAACCTTTGAGAGAGTCAGTTGGACCATTAGATGATAGAGGGGTAAAAGGGGCAATAATAGTCAACAAGGCTATAGTGGAGAGACTGAATGAATTCTTTGCTTCGGTCTTTACTGAGGAAGATGTAGGGATGTTACCCATGACTGAAGTGGTATTTAAAGGTGATACTGTGGAAGAATTGAAGGAAATATCGATACACTGGGAAGATGTATTAGAACTATTTGATAAACTGAAGAGTAGCAAATCACCTGGACCAGATGGTATACATCCAAGGGTGTTGAAAGAACTGAAATATGAGATTGCAGACCTGCTATTAGTAATCTGTGAACTATCATTAAAACCATCTGTAATACCTGAAGATTGGAGAATCGCCAATGTAACTCCAATTTTTAAAAAGGGTTCCAGGGGTGATCCTGGAAAACTATGGACTGGTGAGCCTGACATCAGTACTGAGAAAAATGGTAGAAACCATCATAAAGAACAAAATTAGTGAACATGTAGATAGTCATGGCTTAATGGGAGACAGCCAACATGGCTGTAGACAAGGAAGATCTTGTCTTACTAATCTGTTATGTTTTTTTGAAGGTGTGAACAAACAGGTAGACAAAGGTGAGTCAGTAGATATAGTGTATCTGGAGTTTCAGAAAGCCTTTGACAAGGTCCCTCATCAGAGACCTGGCAAAATTAAAAAGTCATGGGATAGGAGGCAGTGTACTATTGTGGATCAGGAACTGGTTAAAAGATAGAAAGCAGAGGGTAGGGCTAAATTTGCCAATTTTTCCAATGGAAAAAAGTGAATAGTGGAGTACCCCACGGATCTGTGCTGGGTCCGCTGCTTTTTGACATATTCATAAATGACCTGGAAAAGGGAATAACGAGTGAGGTTATCAAATTTGCAGATGACATGAAGCTATTTAAAGTTGTTAAAACTCATGAGGATTGTGGAAAATTGCAAGAGGATCTTGATAAATTGGAAGACTGGGCATCCAAATAGCAAATGAAATTTAATGTGGACAAGTGCAAAGTTATGCACCTAGGAAAGAACAACCCAAACTATGGTTACACAATGCAAGGTTCCACATTGGGAACCACTACCCAGGAAAAAGATTTAGGCGTCATCATGGATAACTTGTTAAAACCCTCCGCCCAGTGTGCAGCGGCGGCAAAAAGAGCAAATAGAATGCTAGGTATGAGAAGGAAAGGAATGGAAAATAAAACAAAGGATATTATAATGCTTTTGTATCGTTCCATGGTGCGACCGCACCTTGAATATTTTGTGTAATTCTGGTCGCTGTATTTTAAAAACGATATAGCGTTATTAGAAAAGGTACAGAGAAGAGCCACCAAAATGGTAAAGGGGATGGAAGGATACTCCTATAAAGAGAGACTAAAAAGGTTAGGGCTCTTCAACCTGGAAGAGAGACGGCTGTGGGAGATATGATAGAGATCTATAAATTAATGGAGTGGAACGAGTAAATGTAGATTGATTTTTTACGTCATCAGAATATAAAAAGAGTAGGGGACATGCAATGAAGCTACAGGGTAAACTATTTAAGAATAATAAGAGAAAATATTTTTTCACTCAACGTGTAATCAAACTATGGAATTTGTTACCGGAGGATGTAGTAAAAGCTGTTATTGTAGCTGGGTTTAAAGAAGGTTTGGACAAGTTCCTGGAGGAAAGGTCCATAAACCATTATTAAAAGGGACCCGTGATATCACTGCTTGACCCATTACAAGCACTGAGGAACCTGTGTATTTTGGGGATACTGCTAGGTACTTGTGACCTAGATTGGCCACGATTGGAAACAGGATACTGGGCTTGATGGACCTTGGTCTGACCCAGTATGGCATATCTTATGTTCTTATGTTCTCCCCGGCACCTCAACAAGGGCAGCAGGTCAAGGGACAAGGGCATGGCCCGCGTAAGCAGAAGGCTCGAAAGCCCCAGGCACCGGCTTCTGCCCAGCCTGGGGAGTTTTTGACTACTCCAGCATAGCCTCTATACCCCAAGGAGGTCAGCAGCTCACAGGGGGATGACTAACCTTCTATGCTCCAAGGTGGATAAACATCACTGAGCACTGAGGATGGTTAGGGAGGGTTACCTCCTCCACTTGACCCAGATGCCTCCTCCATATTTTCTGGGAAAGCCCCCCAGGTCTCCCCTCCACCGGGACCTTCTTCTGAACGAACTGGCAGGTCTTCTCGAGGACATTGCGGTGGAACTGGTGCCCCACCACCTGCAAGGCAAGGGGTTCTACGCCACATACTTCCTCGTCCGAAAGAGGACAGGGGGCCTAAGGCCCATCCTCGACCTGTGCAACCTCAACGAATTCCTGGTGCGGGAGAAGTTCAAGATGCTCTCCCTTGGAACATTGCTGCCATACCTCCAGCAGGGAGACTGGCTATGCTCCTTAGACCTCAAGGATGCTTATACTCACATCCTAATCCACCCATGGTTTGTAGTAGGGGGCAGGCACTTTCAGTACAGGGTGCTCCCATTCGGTTTCTCCTCTGCCCTAAGGGTGTTCACAAAATGCCTGGCAGTCGTGGCTGCCTTTCTCAGGCTTCAGGGAGTCTTCATGTTTTCCTACCTGGACAACTGGCTCATAAAAGGGGACACAGCATCCTGAGTGTCTTCGGCCATTGCCTCTGCCATCGGCCGGTCCTGGTCCAGACCGACAACCAGGTGGCCATGTTCTATGTGAACAAGCAAGGGGTCACAGGGTCACATGCCCTCTATCATGAGGCGCTGGCCCTCTGCTCTTATGTGGCCCAGCAGGGGATCTTCCTCAAAGCGGTGTACCTACCAGGAAAGGACAATCTACTAGCCGACGGACTAAGCAGAGTTCTCCGACTGCATGAGTGGCAGCTGGACCCCAAGGTAGCCAGCTGGCTTTTCCGACTCTGGGGGGAATCCGTGATGGACCTGTTTGCCAGCCCAGACAACTTCCATTTGCTCCGCTTTTGCTCTCAGCAGGCTTACCCCTCCAGGGTGGCGGTGGACACGTTTCTAGTCCCATGGTCGGGGGGGGGGGGGGCCTCATGTACGCCTTCCCTACTACTACTACTACTACTACTATTTACCACTTATAGAGCGCCACGCATGCAGCGCTGTACAGCTAACCAACAAGAGTCAGCCAGAATACAAAAGACAGTCCCTGCCCGTCAGAGTCATGCTCATCGGAGCTTACAATCTAAATAGAGCATTACAGAGCATTGGTCGGATTAGTGCAAGGCCACTGATTGCCAAGACCTTGTTCAAGACACTCTCTCATCTTGATACCCCCCAATGGCCCAGGCAGCCGTGGTTCCCGCTTCTGCAGTTGGCGGTGGCAGCCCCCATCCCCTTGGGGCCTGGGCTGGGGCTTCTATCTCAGGAGGGGGGCTCTCTCCTATACCCCAACCTGGTGCCTCTTTTGCTCACTGGTACTCAGAGGGTAGCCCCGGCCCATCTACACCTTCCCACAGAAGTGAAGAATGTTCTGCTGGCCTCCCGTAAGGCCTGTATGGGAAAGGCATGTGCTTTCAAATGGCATAGGTTCTCAGCTTGGTGTGCTGAGCGAAGGGCTGACCCTTTCTCCTGCCTGGTGGCTATGGTGTTGCAGTACCTTCTCCACCTTTCTCACTCTGGGTTCAGGTCTAATTCTGTTAGGGTGCACCTCAGTGCCCTGTCGGCTCACCACCACCCAGTTGATGGTAAACCCCTTTCGGCCCAACCTCTGGTGGGCCGCTTCCTATGGGGCCTGCTCTTATCTAAGCCCCTGCTTCACACTCCAGCGACCAAATGGGACCTCATTGTGGTGTTGGGGCAGTTCACACGTCCACCATTCGAGCCCTTGGCTACTTGCCACCTTCGCTACCTTTCATGGAAGATGGTTTTCCTAGTTGCGCTCACTTCTGCTCACAGGGTTAGTGAGCTCCAAGCTTTTGTGGCTGAAGCACCCAACACCATGTTTTACAAGAACAGGGTGGTGCTCCGTATGCACCCCAAATTATTTCAGAAGGTAGTATCCTTGTTCCATCTCAACCAGAAGGTGGCACTTTCTATCTTCTTTCCGAGACCTCACACCAGTCGGGCGGAGACGGTCCTCCACACCTTGTACTGTAAGAGGGCCTTGTCCTTCTATATCCAATGCACTCAGAACCACCGCAAAGCCTCCCAGCTCTTCGTCTCCTACGACCCCAGCAGGCTGCGGGAAGCGGTGACTAAGCATATGCTGTCTGCATGGGTGGCAGACTGTATTGCTCTCGCCTATGAGCAGGCAAAAGCTCCTGCTGCATGGTTGCATCACAGCACACCATGTCCGGGCCATGGTGACTTGAGTGGCACATCTGCGCTCTGTCCCGATGGTGGACATCTGCCGAGCCGCCACCTGGTCTTCAGTCCATACCTTCGCAGTCCATTACTGCCTGGAAAGAGAATCCTGATGGGATAGCGCCTTCGGCCAGGCTGTGCTCCTTAATCTTTTCGGGGTCTAGGCAACTCCTACCCTCCGACCCTTCTGTGTTCAGGCTACCGGAGTGCTGGTTTCATTGGACACAGGGGTCCTACTGTAGTCTGTACACCAGACTGAATTGCTGCTGCTTGCAGCTCCCCCTTGAGGAAGCCCAATTTTTGCTACGGGTTTCCCAGTAGCCTGTAGCTGGGGAGTCCCATATGTGAGGACTGACTTCCTGCTTGTTCCCAGAGAAAGCGTAGTTACTCACCTGTAACAGGTATCCTCCGGGAACAGCAGGAATCAGTCCTCACAACCCTCCCTCCTCCTCTTGGAGTTGCTTCTTTACCTTATTTTATTTTGCTATCTTCAGCTAGGTCATTTGACTGAGCAAGATGGCACCCTTGGGCGGGAAGGGGACCACGCATGCGTGTTGGCATCTCCCAAAGGCTTTCTTTGAAAGCTGGGGAGATGCTTCCGCATGGGCTCCGTCGGTGCCGACGTCACCCATATGTGAGGACTGATTCCTGCTGTCCCCGGAGAACACCTGTTACAGATGAGTAACTACACTTTATCCATATTCCATTATTTTAATCAATCTATTTGTTTAGTTTTAAGCTTTTTAGTTGTTCAAATTAAAATACCATTCGTTGTGATCGATCTCGCATCCAGTTGCATCAGAATATCTAGCGCTTCATTGTATAAGGATTTTTCAGGCTGGCGTTGTCTTGCAGCTGGCGTCTCACTTGCTTTTGATTGTTTATTTGGTTGCCTAGGCAAACTGTAATGGTGGCTTTACGGGGCTTGCAATATAAACTTATGTGTTGGGCCTACATTCCACTGGTACGTGCTTTTTGACTGGAGTGCAACCTCTTGTCTGCTTGTCGTAAATGTAGGGAGCAGGAGTGGACTTTGGGGCATATGTTCTGGTCTTGTCTGCACGTGGTGTTCTTTTGGGATCAGGTACATGAGTATCTGCAGCTGGTGATGTGGAAACAGTGGTCTCTCGGGGCCCTGTTGGTCTTATTCCACGTCTTTGAGGATGTGCCGGTGAAGGCTTAGGAATGGCGATACTGGTTGCGGGTTGGATGGCTGCTGGCAAAGAGGTCTGTGCTCCTGGCCTGGCTAGACATGGAGCTCCTGAGTTACTGGCATTAGCGGAATGCTCTCCATCAAATCATGAAGTATGACCGCCTGTGGGCACTGAGGGGGAGGGCTCAGGTCCCCAAGTTGTTGGATATATGGGGCGATTACATAGACAAGTTGTCACCCAGAGTGTGTAGTCTGGTTTTGAATAACCTATAGAGTTGGCTGGTAGGGCCTGACGGCTGGAGGGGGTGTTGTTCGGCCATAGGGAGGAGAAGAGTTGAAGGGAGGGGAGTTGGGGTATATGGTGTGTAGGGAGTGTGGTTGGAGAAGTCTGGAGTGTTTTTTGGTGTAAGGGGTAGGGGAGGTGTGTCCCTCCTCCTGGTTTCTTCTGGGTTCGTAGTCAATCCACGCTGATTGCATAAGGAATCCACGCCACTGGTGGTATTGTTTGGGGGGGGTCGATGGGAGGCGGTGTGAGGGATCTGTGAAAATGTAAAATTGTTGACGCACCTTGTCCGTTGTTTCATGTGCCTTAGTTTGTCTACGGTTGTTGTTTTTTATGCTTGGTATTGTGGCATGTTTATTACTTTAATAAAAATCAGAGGAGCAGGTAGTGAGTTTGGAGGAGGAAAAGAAGATGTGTGGTTTCCTCCTCAGCCTCCTGACCAGCATTGGCCGAAGGAGCAGGAAGCCTTGCTCCTCCCTGCTCGCCGGGCCTGAGGCCAATCAGGAGAACCAGAGGAACTTTAAATTTAAAGTGCCATCATGCGCGCCTGCGCCTGGTGGGTCCACACCTGAGGGCCTCGCCAGAGGGCCCTTTGGCATGGCCCTTAGTTGTGGAATTTAGGCACCGAAGACTGTATCACTCTACCAAACCATACGTACAGATATAACTTTTGCTAAGCGCCTTACCAGAGCACTGTTTACCCCCCACTGCTTCTGCAATGTCTATTCCTCTGCCCCTGTAATTCGCTCTCATCTATAAGATTTCAGTTACACCGAGCTTCCTTAAGTCTCCACTGAATATCTAAAGCATCTCTACTGCATGTGCTTCTGATAACCAAGCTTGTTATTGCATTGTACCCATATTATACTGAAACCTAATGAAAACTATCACAATCAACAATGGAAACTAGAACAATGTTTATGTGCTTATGCTATTTCCTGCTCTTGACCACTCAAATAACCAAAGCCTTCTCCCAGGATGAAGCTCCCCTCCAGACATTCCCCATCCCCACTTATTATCATCTCCCAAGACAAAACCGGCACCTCACACCCTACAGAACTCTCCACTACAGTGGGCCCACACCAAACCAGAAGAAGCCCCACCACAGATTAATCCAAATAAATACAATCTCAAGCACAACACTAAACTAACAATCCTACATAGCTCAAACTGTACTTTGCACAATGCTTAAGCCCTACATAATGTGTATCTGTATATAATGTATATAGTTTGCACTGTTCTGTGCTGTTCAGTTTTAACATTTGCTGTTTACTTATTTTATTGCCTTTGGTTATATGATGTTACATGTAAAACAAACTCTGCTTTGTTGATTGTTGTTTATTGTGAACCGCAACTGATCTATGGAAGATGCGGTATATAAATGATTGTTAAATAAATAAATAAATAAAAATAAACAGCACACCACCAATAGCCCCTCTAAATTTTATCCTAGTTTATGCCACGTCTATCAGAAACAAAATCCCCCTCATATAGGACCTTATCATAAGGGGCGGCCCAAGGGGGGTGCAGGACCATGTGCGGAGACTCGGTGTGGGGCCTCATTTGCATAAGTGGCCTTATTTGCATAAATATTTGCATAATGTTACCATACACTAACTTTTAGTAAACATGTCTCTTAATGAGTGTATGGATAAAGAAAGACTAAAGGATTTCTACATTACTATAATCCAGTGCCAACCTCCAGGCACATTAGGAACTACTACAAACGCTGCCCATTTAGAACCCATAACAAACCCGCCGTATCCTGACAGCATTACCAGGACTCACAAAGCACCATACCCTACCTATCAAAAGGCAACACTGCAAATATTAAACCAATACATTTCAGAGAATACTGGGGAAAGAGAACAAGTGGCAATGTCAAATAGGAATTACATAAACAGAATACCTCAGCTCAGTTACACATGCAGAACATAGACCATCACCAAACAAGATATCACAATTTAGAAACAGGAAGGCAATAATTAAACTGGGAACCCCAAAAGCCAAACTTGGAATGTACAACACTGTAGAAATAAAACTATAAATTAATTTCCTCTTGTACCAAACAAAGCGCAGACGTTAATGATGCACATTTCTCAGAGCTTTCATATTCCAGTTAATAAATTCAAAATAAAGAGATATCTTTCTACCTTTTGTGCATTTTTTTTCAGTTGCAATTGCTCCAGCCACTTTCTTCTGGTTTCTTCATGTTTTCTGCTAACTCTCCATCGTCTGCTGTCCATTTGTCCTTTCTTCTCTCTTCTAGTTTTTTTCCATTCTCTCTCTCTACATCTGCTTTAACATACTAATCTTTCTCCTTTTGCTTTTTCCTCATTCCTATTTCATCCAAACAAATTTTTCCCCTCCATCCTCAATCCCCACTTACTCTCCCAATACCCGGCCAATTGTAGATTTTTCATCCCTCCCACACAAAATATTTTTCCCCTCTCCATTTTACTCTCCCAGCCCCATCCCATTCTAATCCTCCCCCAACATCAGCTCCCTTCTAGTTCCAGTCTCACCCAGCATCCATTCCCTTCTAGTCCCTGCATCAGCCCATTTCCAGTCCTAGCCCCCATCAGCCTTCTAGTCCTAGCTCCCCCATCCATTTCCAGTCCGAGTACCTTCATCAGCTCATTTCCAATCCTAGCCCCCCATCAGCCCATTTCTAGTCATTTCCTAGCCCCACCATCAGCCCATGTCAAATCCTAGCTCCCCTCCACTCAGCCCAATTCCAGTCCAAGCCCCCCCCCCCATGAGCCTACTTCCAGTTCTAGCCCCTCCATGAGTCCATTTCAATTCAAGCCCCCACCACAGCCCATTTCCAATCTTAGCTCCCCCCAACAGCCCATTTCCAGTCCTATCCTAGCTGCTCCATCAGCCCATTTTCAGTCCTAGCTCCCTTCCCTCACAGCCCATTTCCATTCCAAACCCCCTCCCTATCAGCTATTTGCAGTTCAAGCCTCCCCTTCCACTCAGCCCATTTCCAGTCCTAGTAACCCCCCAACCCATTACCAGTCCTAGCCCCCCATCAACCCACTTCCAGTCCTAACCCCCCATCACCCCATTTTCAGTTTAAGCCCCCCCTATAACCCATTACCAGTCCTAACCCCATCAGCCCATTTCCAGTCAGCCCCCCATAGCCCATTGCCAGTCCTAACCCCCCCAACAGCCCATTGCCAGTCCTAACCCCCCAACAGCCCACAGCCCATTACCAGTCCTAACCCCATCAGCCCACCTCAAGTCCTACCCCCTCCCCATCAGCCCACTTCCTGTCGTTTCCCAGCGATTGCCCTTTATCAGTCCTTAGCGCACCAGAGCCCATTTCCAGTCCTAACCCCCCATCACCCCATTTCCAGACAGCCCCCATCAGCCTACAGCCCATTACCAGTCTTAACCCCCCCATAGCCCATTACCCGTCCTAACCCCCCTACCCGCCCACCGCCCACCTCATGTCATGTCCTAACCCCCTCCATAGCCCATTACCATTCCTCCCCCCCCCCCCCCCACACACATCGGCTCATGAAAAATTAAAAAAAAAAAAAAAGCTGGCTGCTGCCACTGCCGCCACGGCAGCAGCAGAATGGAGTGTCCCGCGGGGCCCCCTCTGCCCGGCTGAGCTCTCCCGGCCCGGCTGAGCCTCTCTGCGCCGGCTTTCAGATACGCAAAGCGAGAGTGTCTCCCTCGCGTCTCTGTTAAGCCTGCAGGGGCAGATGGGAAATTTTCCATCAGCCCCTGCGGGCTTAACAGAGATGCGAGGGAGACACTCTCCCTTCATGTATCTGAAAGCCGGCGCAGAGGGGTTCAGCCGGGCAGAGGGGGCCCCGCAGGACACTCCATTCTGCTGCCGCCACGGCGGCAGCAGCAGCAGCCAGCTTTTTTTTTTTAAAATTTTTAAAAAAGCAGAATGTTCTTTGCGCGGGGCCCCCTGAAACGTGGGGCCCTGTGCAAAAAACATTCTTGCTCAATGGACGGGCCGGCCCTGCTTATCATAGACGAGAAACATAGAAACAGAAACACAGAAAAATGACGACAGAAAAAGACCACATGGCCTATCTAGTCTGTCCTTCCATATCAACAACTCCAACAGTCCCCTTTTTTTCCTTTAGATATCCTTTGTGTTTATCCCATGCTTTTTTGAATTCATCTACCGTCCTCATCTCTACCACCTCCACTGGGAGACTATTCCACGGATCCACCACTCTTTCCGTAAAGAAATATATCCGCATATCACTCCTGAATCTATCCCCTTTCACCCTCATCCCATGTCCCCTCATAGCAGAACTTGCTTTCAGTCGAAAGAGACTCTCCCCCTGTGCATTTATGCCACGGAGGAATTTAAGCGTCTCAATCATATCACCTCTATTCCACCTTTCCTCTAAGGTGTACATATTAAGATCCTTAAGTCTTTCCTCATATACTTTATAATGAAGACCACTAACCATTTTAGTAGCCACGCTCTATACTGACTCCATCCTATTTATATCCTTTCGAAGGTGCGGTCTCCAGAATTGCACACAATACTCCAAATGAGGTCGCACCAAAGACTTAAACAGAGGCACTATCACCTCCTTTTTTCTGCTAGCCATTCCTCTCCCTATGCACCCAAGCATCCTTCTAGCTTTTTCTGTCGCCTTTTCTACCTGTTTAGCTACTTTAAGACCATCAGACACAACCACACCAAGGTCACGCTCTCCTTTAGTGGACAAAAGTACTTCACCCCCTATACTATATTGTTCCCTTGGATTGCTGCAGCCCAAATGCATGACCTTGCATTTTTTAACATTAAATCCCAGCTGCCAAATTCTAGACCATTCTTCAAGCTTAGTTAGATCCCTCCTCATGTTATCTTTACCTTCCTGGGTGTCTACTCTAATGCAGATTTTGGTATCATCCGCAAAGAGGCAAACCTTAGCCGACAGCCCTTCCGCTATATCACTAACAAAGATGTTAAAAAGAATCAGACCAAGCCAGATATCATATGTATCACGGAAACCTGGCTATCTGACACTGATATCGTCCTCCTGAACCAACTGAGAATCCCAGGCTACAGCCTTTTTAACTGTCCTAGGGACAAAAAAAGAGGTGGGGTAGTAATTGCAATTGCCAAGGAAGACCTAAAAGTATCACCCAGCATATGCAACAATTATGATGGAATTGATATCCTCAAAATAGAAAACAGAAGCATAGCAGTATGCCTACTTTATAGACCGCCCCTACAGCCAATCACGAAAACATAACATCTGTCCTCGAATCAGTCTGCGCCTCACCCATAAGGAAGCCTCAAATCGTCCTAGGTGATTTTAATCTATTGTCCCTTCCACACACACATGCAAACTCCTTCCCAGATTCAATGAAACAGATGGGTTTCCAACAAATAATACAATATCCCACACACAGTAAGGGCAATATCCTAGACATGGTATTTCTTCCAAGAACTACAACAGACTACTCAAGCATAACCCCCCCCCCCCCCCCCACCTAATATAACACAGATCCCTTGGTCAGACCACTTTCTGATCCGCTTTACATTTAAATTACCAACATCCCACCATGCCCATACCTCACAATCGAACCCCCAACAAATAACATGATTTAGACCTTTTGATAGGGACACTTTCATAAAATCTACGATAACGCAACTAGATTCTTCCCCAACCAACCTTGATGAACTTCTAACAAAATGGATCACATCAATTGCCACATCCGCTATGCGACCACCCAAACCCTTAAAACCCCTGCATTAGCTATCTGAAAAATGATACACTCCAGACTTAGTCAGGATAAAAAAAGATCTCAGAAAAATGGAACAAAAATGGAGATCCAAAAAGACAACAGAAAACAAAACACTGTACATGACAACACTTAACACATACAAAGATGCAATATACACCGCAAAATAGAACTACCACTCAAAAGTTATAAATAGTGCAATCAATCGCCCAAGAGAACTTTTTGAACTTGTAAAATCGATTACTTAGCCCCCACAAGACAGCTCATGCAAAATCCCAATTCAACCCCAAATCCTAGCAGATTTCTACACTAGCAAGCTAAAACCCAAGGACTCCCCAGTCCTCCCCCTGCTGATAATAGACCCAGTTAACACCAGTAGTTGGCATACATTTCACATCATAGACAATAGACAAATCATAGATATAATATCAAATATCAACACAACATCACCACTAGATAGATCCATGTGCAGTATCATGGATTAAAGCGACAAAATCTGAAATTGCTCCCTTCCTATTAAACATAGTAAACCAATCACTACAGCAAGGAATCATGCCAAGCACACTCAAAAGATCCACAATCTGTCTCATACTAAAAAACAAGATGATCCAGCTACTTATAGATCAATGCCAGCATTCCATCTGTAGCAAAAGTCATAGAGAAAGCGGTTCAACGTCAGCTCCAGGATTTCATAGATTTGACTGCCCACTAGATGAACAACAGTATGGATTTCGACCATTCGATGGAGTCGAAACGCTCCTATTACTACTTGACACAATCATCCAGGGAATGGAGAACGCCAAAAAGGCATTCATCCTCATATTCCTGGACATCACCGCCGCTTTTGACAATGTGAACCACAATACCCTCATCTCTAGAATTGATTCCATAGGCATAAATGGACACACCTTCAAGTGATTCACATCTTACATAACTGACCGCTCTCAATACGTACAAATAGAACAAAAAACCGTCCTCAACCTTCCCCCAAAACCAGGGAATACCCCAAGGCTCTGCACTCTCTGCCCTTTTGTTTAACTTATATGTAAAGCCGATATGCACCATATTTAAAAAACATAAAATAAAATACCACATATATGCTGATGACATTATGTTGTACACCCAGCTGGATATATTCAATCCCACATATGATAAATTAGCAACATGCCTAAAAGAAACAGAAAACTGGCTCCAAGCAAATAACATGAGCATCAATTTCAAGAAAACAGAAGTCATGTTCATATCAAGAAACCATGAGTTCACCCCACCACCAACAATCTGTCTAAACAACACATCTCCCAGTTAAACAGAGTAAAATACAAAATAATAATGACCACATTTAAACTGATACATAACATAGCCCCCTCCCACCTCTCATCAACCACCAGAGCCAAAAGAACTCCCAATCAAAATTCTCTCATAATACCCCTCCTTCAATATGCAAAACCAAATAATTCACTAGCAATAGGGCCTTTACATACATAGCCCCCTCACAATGGAACTCCCTTACTGAAACACTAAGAGCAATTAAAGACTTACAATCATTCCGCAAAGAATTAAAAACCCACCTATTCAAACAACATTACACCAGTCCCAACACCAACAGTACATAAAGTTCACCCCTTTTTTTCTCCCCCCTTCACCCCCTTCCCTCAGTCACCATTCCAGCCCCTGCTCCTCAGTCACCATTCCAGCCCCCTCAACATTGCTACATTCAAATTGTTGTTTATGCATTGCAGACATCATTTACTGCTACACCAATAAGAAAGCCTACTTTGTATTTCAAAATCCAACAAATGTACAGTACATAGTTCAATGTAAATATTTAACTATTATACCTCATTAATACTGTTCCATGTAAAAGTTCTGTTTTGTTATAATGTAAACCACCCCTGATCTCTGGAAGAGGGTGGTATAGAAAAACGTCTAAATAAAATATATAAATAAAAAGTGTGGAAGAAGGTGCAATCATCCAATTACACAAACCAATGCAAGCTGCTTTCAGAAATGAAACAATCCCAGCTTCTGGGATAGAATTGTTTTCCAGTGCCCGTTATTGATTTTCTTCATATTTTTCTTTCTTTTTGTCTCTGGAAGTAAATGTTTGCACAGTCTTGTGCAGCTAGCCTTGCCCACCGGGGTGATAGAAATTGAAGCCTGCACATTGGAAGAGGTCTGGATTTATTTTGAGGAGGCACTATGCATCAGCACCGATAAAACAGTGAGTTACAGATGCATATGCAACAACCAGGGAACTAGGGAGGGTCTTACAAGGGATAGTACGGGAGCTGAAATATTGAGGTAATCCTACTGAATGTAAAATACTATGACCTCAGAATATGTGTAACTCTCTTTTCCATGACACTCTTGAAATAGACAAGGGGCTACCTTTGAATACTGCCAAGTACTATCCAACTTAAGCAGTTTCTAATTTAGGATTCTCCAATGGCAAACAGAAAACACTGCAAGCTCCAAAAAACTCAGGAAAAAAATTCAGATCACTCAAAGGGTTGTGGATCCAAAACAAAGGGTAACATTTACAGACGTAAAGTAGTGAAATGGTACAAAAATAGGAAAACAATCCTTCAAGTTTAGCAGACAAAAGTTATGAAACATGTTTAAGGTACTTAAGCAAATGCCGAAAAACTACAATTTACACAGGTTCCAGTCTGTCTTTTGTTTGTCTAAGAGCTCTGTTCACAACATCAACATTCTCTTCTCTCACCACAATACTTGGAGTACATCAAGGAGACTATTTTAGAAGCCTTGCATGGCATTTCTTGCATTTACACATGGAGATTGCATACATGTGGTAATTTACATGTAGAATTGCCATGGGACATGCATATTCAAAGAGGGTGTTGTTTGGACAGTCCAAAAAATAATTTTATACACGTGTTTCCCTTTTAACAATGGCAATATACCTAGACTTTTTAAAAATTTCCCCATCAGCATTTACTCTTGTTTGAAGGCACCTATAAGTGCATTGGAACTAGGTAGTGATTGAGGGAATAACTATACTTACCTTTGTGGGGTCTAACACCACCTCAAAAATTTTTAAAAAAAGTTTACTTGGCTTCTTAATTGGCTCCTATACTTTTGTGAATTCTGGCAATGACACATGTAAGTACCAACAAATACATATTGTCATGAGGTAGACAGCACTAAGCCAGAAATATTGAAGAGTAATGCAAAGGAAGAGCTTACTTGTCATGAGCTAGACAGCACTAAGCCTGAAACATTAAAGGGTAACATAAAAGAAGAGCTTATCTGTCATGAGGTAGATAGTACAGACCCTGAAATATTAGAGAGTAGTATAAAAGAAGAGCTTACCTTACAGCCACGTGGGCAGTTGCAACATTCACAATGCAGAGAGGCAGGGAAAAGGGAAACAAACTTTCCTCATGGCTTTAGTGACGCAGTAAGAATTCAGGGTTCCAATCAGGCTCACCTGGAGCCAGACTCACGTTCTACATTTGATGAGCAGAGAGATAAAAACAGGTGGGAAAGCCCACAGAGCAGGCTGGAAACCGAGCAAGAGCTCAGGCTGGAAACCGAACAGAGCAGGCTGGAAATTGAGCGAGAGCTCAAGCTGAAACTTGAGAGAGAAGGAGAGCTCAAGCAGGAGCCTGGACTAGGGCTGGAGCAGGAGTTTGAGTTTGAGGAGGAAAGCAGAGACCAAAGGAAGTCTGACTGCAGTTCCAGGCAGGCTTGGAGAGCTAGGACTGAAGTGCAGCCCAGGAGTTTGAGAGGTCAGTCTCAGCGAGAAGGTGAGACAAGAACTCCAAAGCAGTCACAGAAAGACACGCTGCCTTGGAGAACCAGGGCTGAAGAAAGGCAGGCTGATAAACCCAGGAGAGCTAAGAAAGACAGTGACAAAGTCTTCCCAGCCAGAGGGGTCCTCGTACCGAGGCAAACAGCCAAGCCAACAGAGACCAAAGGTCACATCCAGGGAAGCTCACTGAAGGCAGGAAGTGAGTTTTATTCAGCTAAACACAGTAACCGGTGTTCACAGAGGAAAGCAGTGTGCAAGGCAGAGAGAAAGCCTTGGCTGGAAGCAGAAGGGCTTGAAACCATCTTCTCAACGGAAAGAGATAAGTACCCTGTCTTTGGTAAAGGGAGAGAAGTGGGTCCCCAGGGGAGAAGCCAGGCTTACAACAGGCTAGAGAATCCTTACTGGCAGAAGACGTGGGAGGCAATCCCCAGCACAGCCCCTGCTATCTGTGACACCCAAAAGCAGCTCCAACTCACAGCAGCTGAAGTTTCCCAAGGGCAAGGCTCGGAGAGCAGCTTCACAGGGGCTCAGTGCCCATACACAGGACCAGGTCCTGGCCCTATGCAGTGGGAAAGCTATAGCCCAGAAAACATCCCTGAGCCCATGGAATGTGCTTTAGGTATAGCTGATGACATAGAGTCTCTCTGTTAAGAAAGGAGAAAGAAAAGAATTGTGTTTTACACATTTTGAATGTGATGGACTTTATTTGCTGGAAAGAAGCATAATTATTATTTGTTAAAATCCTTTGCACCGGTGAAGCAACCGTTTCTTTTGTGTTGTCCTTATTTGAAGACATCCTCAAGGGAAAGGGAATAAAACCCAACCTTAATTTTCACTCTGGACACGACTGCAGTGTCTTTATTTCCACAACTTCAGGCTATGCCCAGGTCTAGGCAACCGCCTAAGACCGGCATAGTCTCACAATATGTACGAAGATCGAGCCTTGTACAATAAGTATAACACTGACAGTTATTGCACTCAGTCTCCTTCAAAGTAGTCCCCTTCCGATAAAATACACTTCCTCCAGCGTTTCTGCCACTGCTGGAAACAATTGTGAAATGCCTCTTTTGTTATGCTGTGAAGCTGCTATGTCAAATTTTGCTTAATGGTCTCCAAGTCATCAAATCTCCTTTCTTTCAGTGGTAATTTCAATTTTGCAAACAAGAAAAAGTCACAGAGTGGAGGTCAGGCGAGTATGGAGGTTGACAGACTTGCTTGATTTGATGTTTGGCCAAGAACTGCTGGACAAGATGTGATGCATGAGCTAGGGCGTTATCATGATGAAACAACAATTTACTATTTCTGTGCAACTCTGGCCTCTTATGATGAACTGCATCTCTCAAATGAGTCAGAACTTGGACATAGTACTCCTTATTGATGGTTTGGCTTTTTGGAGCATATTCACAATGAACAATACCTGGGTAATCAAAGGAAATTGTAAGCATGACCTTACCATTGCTCTTCACCTGATGGGCTTTCATGGTTCTGGGAGAGTTTGGAGTCTTCCATTGTGAGTATTGAGCCTTAGTTTCCGAGTCATAACCATAAACCCATGGATTCATCACCAGTAATAATCTTTTTGATGAAATCTGAGTCATTTTCAATGCATTCCAACAACTCCCTGGCTGCAGACAGTCGATCATCTTTTTGGTCAGGGGACAGGAGTTTCGGCATGAATTTTGCAGACACATGTCTCATCCCCAAATCAAAAAGTAAGAATGGACTATACCAACCTGAAACTGATGTCCATGTCCTCAGCAAGCTCCCTGTCAATCGACGATTTGAGCATATTGCGGCACACACTGCTTCAACTTTGTCTACTTTCCTGCTTCTGGATGGCCTTCCAGAATGTTCGTCACTGTAAACACTTTGGCAGCCCTCTTGGAAACATTTGTACCAGTCATAAACTTGAGCACGACTCATGCATTTATCGCCATACACTTGCTGTAACTTATCATAAGTCTCTGTGCATGAATCTCCAAGTTTCTGGCAGAATTTAATGCAAATTCACTGTTCAATTTTTTCACTCATCGTAAATCTGACAAACTGCTTTTACACGATACCAAACATCATGTGATTAAAACGAAGTGTGCTACAGGCACACTACACTCTGCACATGCAGAGCACATAACTACTGTAGGTCACTGCATGCTTCATAGCATCGTGATGCAACGTATTGTTATATAGCTACACAATAAGTCTCAATACTTTTTGATCACACCTCATATGTTGCAAAATCGGCACTTACATGTGTAAAGCGCCAAATGATGATGCTTTTTTTTGGAACACATTTTATTTGTAAAATTGATGCGCATTCTATACGTGTCTTATACATATTTTACCAAAGTTGCCACTTTCAGCAGCGCCTTCTATAAAATACAGAGGAATTGTGAACTTCCTGATCTGGACATCCCAATTCCTACCTAGATGCCCTATACAAAATAGGGTTTACACCTCCCAGACAAGTATCCTTTTCCAGTGGATTAGGGGAAAAAACTCTCGAGAGCACTGCTTGCAACTGATTCTTCCTGGAACCCAATTGGTTGAGAGAAAAAAAACCCTTTTCCCAGCAAACTACATTTTCCCCAGCTTGAGAGCTACAGCCCCTTGTTGCCTTCCTAATGTCTAGTGGACATAACTATTTATTTAGCAGGTTTTTTATACCGCTTTATCATTTCAGTCAAAGCAGTTTACATTATAACTTAAACTTGGTATGTACATTAAATAGGGACATTGATAACTTGCATTTTTCTGAGGCAATGGAGGGTTAAGTGACTTTCTCAAAGCCACAAGGAGTGCTTGTGGGAATCGAACTCTGGTCTCTTGGGTTCCAAACCAGTGTGCTAATCATTATGCTACTCCTTCACTCCACTATAGATTTAGAGCAAGAGACACATGCTGAGGGTGATAAATCAGCACATCACTTATTGCATACTGAGGGTGATAAATCAGCACATCACTTATTGCGTACTGCATTGCCATGGAGACTCCCATAAATGAAAATTTCTATATTCAATGGTGAAGGCTTCATCAGCCTTACATATGTATTTATTTAAAAAGCTTACAAAATTCTTCTCCAGCTCAAAAATGGAGTCAATCAAAGCAGTGTACCTTTTTGGGAACCTCACGGGTACTTGCAACCTGGATTGGCCACTGTTGGAAACAGGATTCTCCAGGACCAAGCAGGAAGTCAGTCCTCACATATGGGTGATGTCGGCGCTGACGGAGCCCCCGTGCGGAGCATTTCCCCAGCTTTCAAAGAAAGCCTTAGGGAATGCAGCGCGCCTGCACGGTCCCCTTCCCGCCCAAGGGTGCCATCTTGCTCAGTCTTTCTTTTACCGCGCAGCCCGACGGACGTGAGTTTGTGTCACCCAGAAAAAGTTTGTTTTTTCTGCGATTTTCGCGTTGTACTATCCGGTTCGACGCCGGTTCCCATTCCCGCCTGGGCTCGGTATACCGGTATCGAGTCCGGACTTGTGTTTTTCGGTTTTTGTCCTTCGTGACTAGCATTCGTGCTGTTTTTGTGTTTTTGTCTTTTGACCTTGCAGGGTCCCTTTTTCCCCCGATGGCTGCCAGCGGGTTCAAAAAGTGTGATCAGTGCAAGAAACTTATGTCTCTCACCAACACACATGACTGCTGCCTCCGATGCCTCGGGCCCAACCATGACCCGCTGGCCTGTGGCTCGGGTGGCAAAATGTCGTCGAAGGCACTTCGGAGCCATCAGCATCAATGTGAGAGAATTTTCTCTGACTCCGCGTCCAGACGGGCCTGGACTTCGTCAGAGGCCTCGACATCTCGGGAGTCCGACCCCGAGCGCCTTCGGGGTTCCTCTGAAAGGGAGTCTCCCTCCCAGGAGCACCGAAGGAAGAAGAAGCTTGCGAGGGCGTCGTTGGTGGAGGCTCCTGGTTCCTCGAGGGCCAGGTCGCGTAGCCCTGACCGCCGCCCCGGGCTCTTGGAGTCGGAGAGGCCGAGGAGCTCGATGCCCTCCAGTATGATTTTCCTCCGAAGGAAGCCTTTACTGTACCGGTTCCTCCGATGCTGGAATGGCTGCTCTTCCGTATATGGGAGGCATATGGGAGGCAGTTCTTAGCAAACGGGTCGATTCCATTTATCGAGTCCGTAAGAGCCCTGGGTTCCAAAAGGCATAGCTACCGCACAACTCCATGGTTGTGGAATCGGCCATGCACCGTCTGAAGAGTCAGAAGATGCACTCCTCGGTGCCCCACGGCAGGGAGGCCCGGAACCTGGATACCCTTGGTAGAAAGTGCTTCCAGGGCTCTATGCTGTCTTGCCGTGTCCAGACCTACCAGCTGTACATGGGCATGTACCTACGAGACCTGGTAAAGGAGATTGCCGGGTTCTCAGCTGGCCTCTCCAAGGAACCTTTGCAGAGTTTCAAAGCTTTGTCAACAGGGATTTGAGAGTACTCGAAATTTATTTCTCGAGCAGCCTATGATGGCTTCGAGGCTTCGGCCCAGGTAGCCGCAGCCGGCATCGGTGCACGCCGTTAGGCCTGGCTACAGTCATCAGACCTGGAGTCATGGGTGCAGGACAAGTTGGTCGATGTCCCTTGCCGAGGTGAAAACCTCTTTGGTAAACCCATGATTGAAAAGGCTGCGGAAATCGAGACAGACACTCACCAGGACAAGGCTGTCCAGGAAGACTTCTGCCCCTTTTCAGAAAAAGAAGGGCTCGGGTAAGAAGCCCTTTTTCCCGAGGAAGGATGCTGCCCACAAATCCTACCCTCAATATCAGGCCTCTCCAGCTCCCCAACAGGGCCAGCAGGCCAAGGGGCAGGGGCATGGGCCCCGTAGGCAAAAGACCCACAAGCCGCCAGCTCCGTTCTCCTGCACAGCAGGGAGCGGGGTTTTGACTCCCTCAGCATAGCCTCTTCTCCACAGCTGGCTCCACTCAGCACAGGAGGTCACCTGACCCTGTAGGCCTACAGGTGGCCAGCCATCACAGGGGATACCTGGGTCCTCAGCATAATCCAAAAGGGCTACCTGCTACACTTCCACCAGATACCCACCTCCTACTTTCCAGGGGGAGCCTCCAAGACTCCCTCTGCACAGAAACCACCTCCTTCAGGAGTTGGCAAGTTTTCTAAAGGAACAGGCGGTGGAACCGGTGCCTCACCACCTGAAAGGGCAAGGCTTCTACTCCAGGTACTTTCTGGTACCAAAAAGGACAGGAAGCCTCCGGCCTATCCTAGACTTGTGAAACCTAAACAAGTTTCTGGAGAGGGAAAAGTTCAAGATGCATACCCTTGGGATACTGCTGCCCTACCTCCAGCAGGGAGATTGGCTATGCTCCTTAGACCTAAAGGATGCTTATATTCACATTCTCATCCATCCAGACCACAGACAATATCTCAGATTTGTGGTGGGAGGAAACCATTTCCAGTACAAAGAACTTCCCTTTGGCCTAACTTCCGCCCCCAGGGTTTTCACCAAATGCTGGCGGTGGTGGCGGCCTATCTCATAAATCAGGGAATTTTTGCCTTCCCATACCTGGACAACTGGCTCATCAGAGGTCAGTCTCTCCAAGAGGCCAGACAAGCCACTCTTCGCACTGTCTCTCTTCTTCAGCATCTAGGCTTTGTCATAAACTACGCAAAGCCCACTTTTCTCCCCTCACAGAACCTAGAGTTTATAGGGGCAAGATTAGACACCCTGCAGGGAAGAGCTTACTTGCCTGAGGACAGGGCCCACAGGCTGATGGACTTGGCCAACCAGTTCCAAAGCAATTCTCACGTCTCCGCCAGACACCTCCTGCAGCTCCTGGGCCACATAGCATCCACGGTACATGTGACCCCGAATGCCCGTCTGCACATGCGGGCAGCTCAGTGGTGCCTCAGAGCTCAGTGGGTGCAAGCCACAGGTGACCTCCAAGACAGAGTAAAGGTGTCCAAACCACTCTTGGACTCCTTGCAGTGGTGGCTACATCTCCCATACCTTCTCAGGGGGGTACCCTTTCAGGCCCCAGCACACACCAGGGTGCTGACTGATGCGTCCTTAAGGGGCTGGGGTGCACATTGCCAGGGCACGTGCACTCAAGGCCTCTGGTCTCCTCGGGAGGCCACACAGCAGATCAATCTTTTGGAGCTGCGAGCAATCCGCTTGGCTCTACAGACTTTTTCTCATGCCCTCTCTCACCAGTCTGTCTTAGTTCAGACAGACAATCAGGTAGCAATGTTCTATGTGAACAAGCAAGGGAGCACAGGGTCCAGACTCCTATGTCAGGAGGCGCAGGCCCTTTGCTCCTTTGCAGTCAAACAAGGCATGTTTCTCAAAGCAGTTTATCTACCTGGTCAGGAGAACCTTTTGGCAGACAATCTAAGCAGGATTCTCCAGCCTCACGAATGGCAGTTGAATCCATTGGTGGTTCAGCAGATCTTTCTACAATGGGGAGTACCATCCATCGATCTCTCTAAAAATCCACTGAACCGTCAGCTGTCCAGGATTTGCTCCAGACAGCCGCATCCCCTGAGAATGGCAGCAGAAGCGTTTCTGATCTCTTGGTCTACGGGCCTCCTGTATGTGTTTCCTCCCATGCCCCTGGTGGCCCGAACTCTGTTCAGGATTCTACGGGACAATGCCTCGGTGATTCCGGTAGCCCCCAGATGGCCGAGGCAACCATGGTTTCCACTTCTGCTACAGTTGGCGGTGGAAACTCCTTTCCCTTTGGGGTTGCAACCCGATCTCCTGTCTCAGGATCAGGGCTCCCTTCTGCACCCTAATCTCAGATCCCTCAGTCTGATGGCCTGGCTGCTGAAAGGATAGTGCTAGATCCCTTGCTTCTACCTAGGGAAGTTGAGGAGGTGGTCTTAGCCTCGAGAAGGCAATCCACCAGAAAGTCCTATGCACTCAAGTGGCGCAGGTTCTCAGTGTGGTGTGCTCAGCACAATGAAGATCCTTTCTCCTGCCTGGTGCCAGTAGTGCTACAATACCTACTTCACCTGTCAGACCTAGGCCTTAAGTCCAACTCTGTTCGGGTCCACCTCAGTGCTCTTTCAGAACACCACTCACCGGGGGAGGGACAGTCGCTGTCGGTTCACCCCTTGGTGTTCCGCTTCCTCAGAGGCCTGCTTTTGCTCAAGCCTCCAATTCATCCACCTGCCACTGAGTGGGACTTGAACGTGGTCTTGCAACAACTTACTCACCCACCATTTGAGCCGATGGCTACTTGCCATTTACGCTTCCTTTCTTGGAAGACGCTCTTCCTGGTAGCTCTTACCTCGGCCAGACGTGTGAGTGAACTACAAGCTCTGGTTTCTCATACACCGTATACACGGTTCTATAGGAACAGGGTGGTTCTTCGGACTCATCCGAAGTTCCTTCCAAAAGTGGTCTCCTCTTTCCACCTCAACCAGGAGGTGGTTCTTCCGACCTTCTTTCCCAGGCCGCATACCAGCCAGCCTGAGACAATCTTGCATACTGTGGACTGTAAGAGGGTGTTGTCCTTTTACATTGAACGTATGCGGGGGCATCAAAGGATTACTCAGCTCTTCGTCTCCTTTGACCCTAATAAATTGGGGTCACCTGTCTCCAAGCATGCGTTGTCCACTTGGGTAGCAGATTGTATCGCCTGGGCATACAAGGCAGCCGACCTTCCCTTGCAGGGTAGATTTACGGCCTACCGTGTCAGGGCAAACGCCTCTTCAGTAGCTCATCTCCGCTCTGTTCCGTTGGCAGGCATCTGCCAGGCTGCTACTTGGTCTTCAAGCCAGACTTTTGCAGCCCACTACTGCCTCGAGAGAGAGTCCCGAAGGGACTGTGCTTTCAGACAGGCGGTACTCCGTAATCTCTTTGAGGTTTAGGCAACTCCTACCCTCTGGCCCTTGTGTTGGGCTACCGTATGGGGGCGTTCTCAGAGGATATTCTTATCACGAATGCCGAGGCTCTTGAGAGGGAGCCATTTTTTCAGCTTTGGGTTCCCGGTAGCCTAGAGTTGGGGAGTCCCATATGTGAGGACTGACTTCCTGCTTGGTCCTGGAGAAAGAGTAGTTACTCACCTGTAACAGGTGTTCTCCAGGAGCAGCAGGAATCAGTCCTCACGACCCTCCCTCCTCCCCTGGAGTTGCTGTCATATCCTTTATTTTTGATTTTTGCTGTCTTTTAGCTATGTCATCAGACTGAGCAAGATGGTACCCTTGGGCGGGAAGGGGACCGTGCAGGCGCGCTGCATTCCCAAAGGCTTTCTTTGAAAGCTGGGGAAATGCTCCACACGGGGCTCTGTCGGCGCCAACGTCACCCATATGTGAGGACTGATTCCTGCTGCTCCTGGAGAACACCTGTTACAGGTGAGTAACTACTCTTACTGGGCTTGATGGACCTTGGTCTGACCCAGTATAGCATATCTTATGTTCTTAGATCAAAGGCCTCGGTACATTTGACTGCTGATATAGCTGCACATGAAATGAGGGTCAGAAGCTGTAAAGATGTCATACATATTGGCACATGGAACATACAAAACATGAACCAAGGAAATTTGGAGGTGCTCACGAATGAAATGGAACGTGTACAACTCGATCTGTTGGATGTCAGCGAACTGAAATGGACTGCCATCGGGCTCTTTACATCTAATGATCACATGGTCTACTATGCTGGAAATGAAAAATAAAAATGGTGTTGCATTTATAATTAGAAGAAACTTGCAAGAAATGTAATGAAATACAAGACAATCACTGAATGCTAAATTTCTATTTGTATATGAGGAATGCCCATCAACACAACTATAATTTAGCTATATGCCCCAACAACAGCTGCAGAAGAGGATGAAGTTGAGTTCTATGAACAAGTTCAAGCTGAAATTGACAGAACATGTTGATAGCCATGGGTGACTGGAATGCAAAAGTTGGCAACAAAGAAGGCGGCAAAGTTCTTGGAAAATATGGACTTGGCAACAGAAATGAAGCTGGAGAAAGACTGATAGAAATCTGCAAGACCAACAATCTGTTCATCTCAAACACCTCCTTCCAGCAACACAAGCGACGACTGTACACATGGACTTCACCAAATGGATTGTACAAAAATCAAATTGACTATATCTGTGGCAGTCAACAATGGAAAAGCTCAACATCAACAAAGATAAAACCTGGAGCTGACTGTGGTACAGATCACCACCTACTATTATGCAAACTCAAGCTAAAGTTGAAAAAAAGCAAGCCACTCATGAATGTAGCAAAATATGACCTTGAGAATATACCACTGGAATTTAAAGACTGCCTGCAAAATTGATTTGCTGCTTTAGATACAAATGACAGAACTCCAGAAGAGTTATGGGATGACATCAAGAAGGTTGTGTTGGAAGAAAGTGAGAAGTGTCTACAAAAGGTGAACAAGCAAAAACAGCCAAAATGGATGACCAAAGAAACTCTCAAAATTGCCCAGAAATGCAGAGAAGCTAAAGCCAGAGGAGAAAGAGAGGCAATTGCAGAACTCAACAGAGATTTCCAAAGTGCAGCAAGACAAGACAAAGAGAAGTACTACAATGACACATGCAAGGAAATAGAATCAGAAACTATTAGAGGAAGAACAAGAACAGCTTTCCTAAAGATACGAGAGTTAAAGAAAAAATTCCAGCCTAGAATTGAAATGCTACAAGACGCTCAAGAATCCATTTTGAATGATACTGAGAAGATCAAGGAAAGGTGGAAAGAATCTAGAATCATTATACCATAAAGATCAAGTGGACAAAGAGCCATTTCAACCTGTACTTTTATGATCAGGAACCATTGGTGATGAAAGATGAAGTCAAAAGTAGCATTGAAAGCCTTATCTAAGAACAAAGCACCAGGCATTGATGGCATTCCCATTGAAGTATTGCAGCAATTGGATGCAGCTGTTCTTATACTTACAGGCTCTGCCAGGAAATTTGGAAGACAACAATTGACCAACTGGAAAAGATCTGTGTTTATACCAGTACTAAAGAAAGGGGATCCAACTGACTGTGGAAATTATCACACAATCACTCTGATGCCACATGCCAGCAAGATTCTCCTGAAGATTATTCAGCAGAGACTACAATCCATACCTGGAACGAGAACTACCTGAAGTGCACGCAGGGTTCATGAAAAGGCGAGGAACGAGAGACATCATCACGGATGTGAGGTGGATCCTTGAAAAGACTAAAAAATATCAAAAGGATATCTATATGTTTTATCGACTACAGCAAAGCTTTTGACTGTAAACCATGAGAAACTCTGGGCCACATTAAGAAGCATGACAATACCAAAGCACCTGATAATTCTCTTGCACAATCTTTACATTGATCAAGAAGCAAGTATTTATTTATTTATTTATTTATTTGGCATAAATTTATACACCGCTCCTTCCAGCGATCAGAAGCGGTCCTTAGGTGGACAAGACAAGGGAATATGTACAGCATAAATTTAGGAATACAGTATGATTACGGTAGGGGGGACTAACAACCACCAGATCACTGTTATACAATTGATTATTCAATAAATTACAGATTGAGCAACCAGAGCAGGTTATAATTGTACATAGAGATCGCAAAAATACAAGCAATTAGCAGAGCAATATATACATATAAACAAAATTTTTTTTTTTTTTAAGAATCTTCAAGGATGTGATGCAACAATGAGAAATAGGTTCCTATTAACCTTATGCTTAAGAAGTAGGAAGGCAGTATGGGAAGATATAGTTGAGATCGGCTAGGTGATGCCGTAATACGATTGGAACAGGTGTGTTTTGAGCTCTTTTCTGAAGGTGTGTAAGTCTTTGGTCTGGCGTAACTCGTATGGCAGCCGGTTCCAGAGCATGGGTGCTGAGTACGTGAATGCCCAGTTGCTCGTCCGTTCTTTGACTGATCTTATGCTGCTGGGTACGCAGAGTGTGTTTAGGTTTGCAGTCCGTCGGAGGGCTGGGTGGTGATTAGTATATCGAGAAATGAGGGAGATATCTTATGGATAATTTTGAATGTCATTATCAGCATTTTGTAAATTATTCTTGCGGGTATGGGAAGCCAGTGGAGCTCCATCAGAACTGGAGTGATGTGATCTGTCAGGCTCTTATTCATAATAATCCTGGCTGATACATTCTGTGCCATCTGTAGGATGCTTATTGTTTTTTTTCGGTAGCCCTTGTAATATAGCATTACAGTAGTCAAAGTGGGAAATGATGAGCGCCTGTGCTACTGTTCTAAAGTCTGAGTGGTCAATGATGCAGCGTAAGGGTTGTAGGACTTTCAGCTTGTGAAATATTGCTCTATTCGTTATCCGGAGGTGTTTGTCCATTTTTAGGTTAGCATCAGTTAGTACTCCTAGATATTTGATCTCTTTTTTTGAGTGGTAAGTGTTACCATTCAGGGTGATAGATGCAGGAGGATTGAAGTCTTGTTTTCCTGATATGAACATCACTTCAGTTTTCTTGTGATTTATAGACATATTGTTGCATTGGAGCCAGTTTTGCAGTTCTTGTAGGCATTCTTCTAATTGGTTGAACTTAGGATTGTTTATGTCAAGTTGTGTGTACATCATAATGTCATCTGCATATAGATGGTAGCTGATATTATGCTTTTGGAAAATTGTACATACTGGCTGGATGTAGACGTTGAATAGCAGGGAGGAGATAGCTGATCCCTGAGGTATCCCTTGGGTTTGGGGGAATGGCTTAGCTTGCTCGTTATTGAAGCGTACCTGTTGCATTCTATTTGTTAGGTATGATTCAAACCACTTTATCGGTGTGCCCGTTATACCTATAGACTCAAGCCTGCGCAAGAGTATTTGATGATGTACTGTGTCAAACGCTGCTGATATATCTATAAATATCAGTATGAACATCTTGTTTTTGTTTTCCAGTCCCTTGATTAGGTTGTCTAGAAGAGCTATGAGTAGGGTTTCGACACCGTGGTGGGGTCGAAAACCATATTGATGATCGTCAAGAATTTTGTTTTCATCAAGGTGGTCTTGAAGTTGCTGCTGAGTTACTTTCTCGATAATCTTTGCAAGAAAGGATATACTTGATATCGGCCGGTAGGAGGTAGGATCATCTTTGTTGAGAGATTTATTTTTTAAAATAGGCCTAATTAGAGATCTTTTCAGTTGTGCGGGCATGATACCTTGCTCCAGGGATTGATTGACTATGTGTGCTATTAGGTGAGAAATTTCATTTTTAGTAGATTTGAGCCATTCTGCTGGACAGGGATCCAGGAGAGATGTCGTTGTATGGAGGTTTGAGATGGTAGTTAAGATTAGTTTTTTGTCAATTGTATGGAATGTAGACCATCCTTCTTTCAGGTTAAAGCTTGTGTTTTTACTGTCTGTCAGCTTTGGACATGAGGCCAGCACATTCGGGGTTTGGAGAGGATGGTTAGGGGGATTAAGTTTGGTAGCATAGTGATCCGCCAGGTCTTGAGCCTTAATTTTTCCATTGCAGTTGAGTTCAGGCAAGGGCTTTGTGAGTGACTTTACTAAATCAAAAAGCTCTCTGGGTCTGTTAATGGCCTTGCTGAGAACTTTGGTGTGATGCACTTTTTTGCTTTGTTGATCTCATTTTTGTATTTGGCTAGGAGCTCAAGGTATTCCATCATTTAAATGGAACGAGGAGAAACAGAAAGGTTTAAAATCAGCAAAGGTGTACAACACAGCTGCATACTTTCCCCCTATCTGTTTAATTTCTATGCAGAACAAATCATCAGAGAAGCAGGACTATATGAAGACAAAAGAGGTGTGAAGATTAGATGACGGACTTGGCAACAACTTTCGCTATGCTGATGATACCACATTACTGGCTGAAAGCGAAGACGATCTGAAACATTTGCTTCTCAAGATCAAATAACAGTCTTAAAATGGGCCTGCACCTTAATGTAAAGAGGACAAAGATCCTGACAACTGGAAAAATCAATAAGTTCATCATTGATGGAGAAGAAATTGAAATAGTGAACAACTTTAACCTACTTGTATCAACTATAGTTGTATCAACTATAACCTACTTGTATCAACTATACAGGTCTGCAAAAAAATTTTTTTCGAGAGCTGTTTTGGTAATTCCACGTAATCTTTATGTTTTTTGGTGCGCTGAATCTGAAAATGACCTCCATTTTGTCATAGGACATCACGTTTCCTGACAATTGAGGTAACTATGTTAAATAAGGCAATACCTCAAAATAAATGGAAATAGACATAAAATTAAAGTTTTATTACAATATTTTCATGAAAATCCTTTTTGAACTGAAATGAGCTCACCTACACACACTAAACTCGATTCTTCTTCCTTATGAGGCTCCTCTTGGTGCATTTACGCTTGTGAGTAGCATCTGGAATGTCTCTCTGCCATCATTGTAATGCTCCATTTTCCCTAGTATCTCCTTTCCATCTCTTTAATGTCTTGGTGGAATTGTTCACCTTGTTCCTCACTCACAGCTCCCAAATTTTCAGGAAAGTAGTCAAGGTGGGACTGGAGGAAATGCACTTTCAAACTCATCAGGCAACCAAAAGCTTGAAATGCTTTCAGCATTCATCCGACAAACATTTTGTAGTGAGGATCTTTGTTATTGCCTAAAGATTTCTGTATGACTTCTTTAAATGCAATCCACCCTTCTTTTTGAGGATCCGTCATGGTATTGACAAACTCTTGATCAACTATAAGCCTTCTAATGTCTGGTCCGACGAACACACCTTCCTTCAATTCTGCCTCCGACAGGCCTGGAAACTTGGTGACCAAGTATTTGAAGCATTCTCCATCTCTTGGAAGTGATTTTACGAATTGCTTCATCAATCCCAATTTTATGTGGAGAGGTGGTAGAAGAACTTTATGGGAAGGTACCAAAGTTTCTCGGAGGACATTTTTTTCACCGACTGTTAGCACCCTCGGCTGCCAATTCTTCTTGGTCCAGTGATTTTGTCGGTCTCGACTGTCCCATAGACACAGAAAACAAGGATATTTGGTATACCCAGCTTGTTGCCCGAGCAGCATGCACAAGACCTTCAAGTCCCCACACACTTGCCAACCATGGTCTTCATATTTAAGTTTACAAAGAACCAATTCCAAGTTCTCGTAGGTTTCCTTCAAGTGTACGGAATGACCTACAGGTATGGAAGCATAAAAACCGTTGTGGAGTAAAACTGCTTTGAGACTTCTTTTTGAACGTGGTCTTAAAAAGACGCCATTGCTCTGAATCATATTGGATTTTAAATTGACCCATCAGACCTTCGACATCGATGCAATAAACCAACTTGTCTTCCTGGGCGAAGTAAGGAATGAACTCCTTTTCACGATGTCTGAACCATGAAGATGACACTCCTGGCAACAATAAATTCCTGCTTTTCAGCCTTGATCCGAGTAACTCAGCGGCATCTTTGGGAAGATTCAAGTCTCTTACCAAATCATTCATCTCCTCCTGAGAAAACAATTTTGGTCTTGTATCATCTTCAAAGTCAGAAGTTGATTCGTCATCTGGTTCAGGTATGACTTCACCTTCATCGGAGCTAGGTATCTCTTCCAAGGTAGTAGGGGGCTTGGGTACTGGTATATCTGTGCCATGGGGGATGGGACGAATTGCCGAGTGAAGATTGGGGTATGAAATGGAATGCTTCCATTTGGAATTAAACCCTTTCACATCGCATGAACAAAAGTAACAGTCGTCACTATGGTTCTTTTGCTCTTGCCATACCGTAGGAATCCCATAACTGAAAGATTTTTTCTTACCCTTGAACCAGTTTCGGAGGTCCTCAACACACCGTTTGCACACTTTATGAGGCGCCCAGACTTTATCTTGATCTCCAATTTTTAGTCCAAAGTATGCAAAGTATACTTTTTTTCACAAAGTCTGTAATATTCTGCTGTTGCTTCAACACTGTATATTCACCACAGATGAAACAGAAACTGTCTGGTGAATTAATACACTTTCGCAGAGCCATAACATAACGGTTGAAGAATGACGAGCTAACACGAATTGCGATGAAAAAGTGTGAACAGCCTAGAACCAAGAACCTGATGATGATTCGTGCACAAGTGTGGCATGCAGGAGAGAGCAGCTCTGTGTCTGTACACGAGACGTCACAGTGCTGGCCACGCCCCCCGGCACTGACCGGAGCTGCTGCTATCTGCCCTGTGTCTCCCTCCCACTGGATTCTTCAGGAAAGATTAACCCCTTCTACCATTAGAAGCACGGACTTAAAACTTAATTAGCTTATGTATATATTGCTGACCATCAGATTTACAGTGCTATATTTTTTTTTACATAACTCGGACAACCCCTTTAAGGTTTTTTTTGGCATTTTATCTCTTAAATGCACTTATGTGAATTAATTAATAGTAATTTGAATTAATTAATAGTAATTTGAAGACAATTTTGCATGTTGTGGCAAATGACGACGTCTAGGAGTTTTTTCAATATTTTATTTGTTTTCAGCACACCAAAATACATGGAAATTAGATGAAAATAATCAAACAGCTTTTTAGTCGCAGACCTGTGCGCGCTAGCAAGCAGTCAAGAAATCCGATGACACATTGCTCTTGGCAAAATGGCTATGAAGGACCTAGATAAGATTCTCAAGAGCAGAGATGTCTCTCTCCATACAAAGATTTGACTTGTTCAAACCATGTTTATTTTATTTTATTTATTTAATGGTATTTATATACCAATAACGACATATGGTGCAAAAGTTGGACAGTGAAAAAAATAGACAGGAAGACAATTGATGCCTTTGAATTATGGTGCTGGCAACCAATACTGTGTGTACCATGGACTGCTCAAAGAACAAACTAGTCAGTACTAGAGGAGATCAAACTTAAGTTTTCTTTAGAAGCTCAGATGACTTGACTTTGACTCTCATACTTTGGACACATCATGCGAAGAGAGAGATCATTAGAGAAAGACGACATGCTTGGCAAGGTAGAAGGTCAGTGCAAAAGAGAAAAGCCAGTAATGAAATGGATCAATACAATAACAGCAGCCATGGGTGCCACTCTATCAATAATGAGCCACCTAACTGAAGACCGGACACAGTTTAGGACAACTATCCATGAGTCAACACTGACTCGACGGCACTTAACAACAACAAGATGTTCTTAGTGTGCAATAATTTATTTATTTATTTAACATTTCTTTTATACAGCGCTATTTACATCAGTGTGGTGTACATCAAACAGAACATATACATTGCAGGCTAACTGCAATGTATTCACATTTGAACAGGGATTGAAACTTGGATAAACAAGGGTAAAACATCAACAGTTATTACATTGTCAAGTATCTACAGTTATTTACATGGTGAGTGTATTTCCCTATCGGGTCTACACCGAAAAGTATCTTGTGAATAGGTAGTGCTTTAGGGCCTTCCTGAATTGGGTTAAGTTGGTGATAACTCTTATGTCTGGAGGGAGGGCATTCCAGGCTCTGGGAGCATAGATGCTGAAGGCTCTGTTAGTTGTTGCCTTTGTGCATCTCGTTATTTCTTTTGGGACTGTCAGAGTATGAATAATATAAAACTCTAAACAATAATTGCAATGCACAAAATACAATAGAAATCATTTTCTAAAAATGCACAAAAAAAACAAAAAACAAAAACAAAACAGAAACCAGAAGTATAGATCTGCAGTGCCCTTATGTCAAACTCTTACCATGCAAATAACCACATCTTTAGAGGGAATGTATAGTTTGTTTCGTGCCTCAGTTCTACATATATCTTATTCCACAGGCGTAGAGCCATGAATGAAAATGCTATCGCCTGAATCCACGATTTATTTATTTTATTTATTTAACTAATTTTATAAACCGCTCTATTTTGCAGTCAGAGAGGTTTACATAATGTAATTCCATTAACATTGAGAATAAGCACATGGCAATTAGTTTGCACTATAGAGCACCAAAAGCATCTTCTGATGAACTTGCCTCAACGCTGGACACTATCTGTTCAATCACTTCCCCATACAAACCCTCAATAGTGCTAGGTGACTTCAACCTTAAATCAATTAACCGTAGAGACTCTGAGTCATTCCTTCAAGCAATGGACTCACTACATTTCACACAAATAGTTAATGCACCTACACACACATATGGCTACTCGCCTGACCTCATCTTTGTTTCAAATGAATTAACCTTAGATGGTCTAATTTCAACTCCTACCATCACCCCAGTTCCTTGGACAGATCACTACATAGTTAGAATAGAAATTTTATTACAAACAAAAAATGATATGAACCTAGACCACAAATGCTATCACAGACGGTTCAAAAAATTTAACAAAGATGCTTTTATACAAGATACTTTACCTCATCTATCTGCAGATTCAGTGAAATTAGAGACACAAGTAACAGAATGGTATCACATAATTTCTAATGCAGCCAGAATGAGAGACATGAGACCAAGGGAAGCAAGGATTAATAAGCAACATCACAAGCCATGGTATTCTACAGCTATACGTTTGATGAAAAGAGAGCTCAGAAGAATTGAGCGTAAGTGGAGAAGTAATAAGGTGACAGAATTAAGGCTGCTTTACTTAAATAAACCAAAAATATACGATGAGCATATTAAAAACTCTAAGAAAGAATACCATACAAATATAATAAATAATTCCATCAACAAACCTAGAGAACTGTTTGAAATTGTAAAATCTTTAACAAAGGAGCAAAAAACAGAAGGGGAAGCTCAAATTGAACCGCAAAAGTATGCGGACTATATTAAGGAAAAATTCCACTCTAAGACAAAAGCTACAGAAAGACTTAACTTAAAATCAGTCTCAAATTCCAGGGTTTGGGAAAAATTCTCCTTTCCATCAAAGGAGCAACTCTTGCACATTATTTCTTCTATAAACACATGCACTTCTCCCACTGACCCATGTCCTGTATCGTGGATCAAGTCTACAAAGTCAAATTTTATTCACATCATACAAAACATTGTGCAAAATTCCCTCTCTCAAGGTATTTTACCAGAGCAACTTAAGCTTGCAACTGTTAGACCAATTCCGAAGAAAACAACGCTAGACAAGAATAATCCAGCAGCCTACCGGCCAATTTCCAGCATACCCTTTTTAGCAAAGATCATAGAGAAGATAGTGCAACTTCAACTTCAAGAACACATTGATGTTCATGCACCCCTAGATATTAACCAACATGGTTTTCGCCCAAACCATGGAGTTGAAACTTTAATGATTTATCTTTTTGACTGCATACTCCGCACCATTGATGACATTAAGAAAGGTATTATAATGATTTTTATAGACATCTCTGCAGCATTCGACTCAGTAAATCACAATAGATTATTAAATAGATTAGAGGAGATTGGTCTACATGGGGTCACTTTAAAATGGTTCCATTCCTATTTGACAGAGAGATTTTTACAAGTAAAGATAGGGGAAAAAACCTCTATGCCCATAAGAGTAATACAAGGTGTACCACAAGGATCTGCACTTTCATCGCTCCTTTTCAATATTTATATGCAACCAATATGCAAAATTCCTTTGAAAAGTGGAATTAAGTATACAATCTATGCTGATGATATTATGATTTTCACAACTATCACTATTGAGAACCCTGATTTCTCGGGCATTACAGAATGTCTCTCAGAAATGTCCAACTGGTGTAAAACAAACAACATGGAAATTAATTTTAGCAAAACAGAGGCGTTATTTATTTCTCGTAACCATAATTTTGCGCATCCTCCTGACATCAAAATAGATAACTCAACTATTCCTATTAAATCAGAAGTGAAATATCTTGGAGTTACTCTGGATAATGAGTTGAATCTCAGATCACACATAAATAAGACAATTAAAAGCGCTTATTACAGAATGAAGCTCATCAAAAGACTAAGGCCGCTTCTTGATATTGTTCACTTCAGAAATGTTTGTCAAGCATTGATTACTCCATTACTTGACTTCTGTAATCCAATATATCTGGGTTTATCTAAGCAAGCACTTAAGCCTTTACAACTGGCGCAGAATACTGCTGCACGTATAATTTTTGGTCTATCAAGTAGAGAACATATAACTCCCATCTTGAAAGAGCTTCACTGGTTACCTATAGCTTCACGTGTAAAATATAAAACTATAATTTATATTTTCAAGATAAAACAACAATATTCTGCAGAAAGCCTGACATATCTCATACAGTCAGATATTAGCCACAGACCTAGAAGAAGAGGATCTGACAACAGAATCAGCTTATCAAATGATGTCAGAAAAACACGTAAAGACACCTCTGAAAGGGCTTTCTCTTTTGCTGCACCTTCCATCTGGAACTCTCTACCTAATGAGCTGAGAGCAGCTCAGGACATCAATGACTTTAGAAAGCAACTGAAAACATCTTTGTTTATAGAACACTACGGTCATGCAATTAACTAACTTAATTTGTCTGGAATGTAAATCATATACATATTGTATAATAGCTCACATTATAGTATAGCTCACTATGTAGATAATGCAACTCACTCTAACACATTATACCATAACTTTAACTTTTATTTCTTTACATTTTCTCACTAATACTCTTAATATCTTTGTTTGTAAGACCGCTTTGATTGTATGATAAGGCGGTATAGAAATCCAATTAAATAAATAAAATAAATAAAGCATAAAATCATAAATGTAAACAGCGTACAAAGAACAGGTAAGTTAACGGAGTAATTAACATGAGAAAATTGAACAATTGGGTTCACTCAGAGGAACATGGATAATGTATTTCCTCCTCAACCTTTTGGAAAGTATTGATAAAGTACAAAAGTACCTTGTCTTGAATACAGCAGCATAGCAGGAGCATACTATGCCACACATTCCTTTAAATAATTCAGGCCCTTATCTTTCCATCAGCTGAAATGCCAATAGTCAAGATCTTATATGCAGTATTATTCAGGTTTCCACTGGCAGTCAATGCAACATAGCTAACAGAGAAGACAGAGCCCATCTCAATAACTGTAAAACTGCCTGAGCTGACACATTCTGGACCACCTGAAGCCTGCAGAGAAGCCTCAAACAAATGCCAATGCACAAACAATTACAGAGGTCCAGATACAGAAAAATTCAGGCTTGTACACAAAGAGGTCTGATCCAGGAAAGGGCGCAATCTCTGTACCACTTGTAGCTTTAGAAATCGTCACTGACACCATGTGGGAGACTTACCATTTTAAAATTGAACTGCAGGTCCAAATACATCCCAAAATCCTTTACCTCCTTCATAAAACTGAAGTTCCGAGATTCCAGCTTCACAGCTGAGGGGACTACTCATAAAAGCATTGCTGCATATCTGTAACGGGTGTTCTCTGTAGACAGCAGGGTTATGCAGCCACACTCCGTTGGTGAAGTGCCTAATAAGCCAAGCTGCTCAGGCTCTCCCCTAGCACAGAGAAGTCTTTAGACCTCTCTGAGCATGCGTGTTCCCTTCCAGTCTGCTTGCTTCCAGTGACGTCAGTTTGTAATATAGCAGAGAGTAGTTTCAAGTGAAATACTGTAGTTGGTTCTTTGGTTTGGTTTCTTTTTTTTTTTCCTGTTTGGAGGGATGGAGGGAGGGTGAGTGTGGCGGCATACTCCTGCTGTTTATGGAGAACCCCCATTACAGGTAAGCAAATACGCTTTCTCCGGAGACAAGCAGGGGGATGCAGGCACACTCCACTGGTGAATCCAAAGTTAAGGTCTGCCTCTTGTGAGGTTTTGACACTGCGGCCCAAGTGTGGAGAAGGGAGGCAAACAGAAAAAAAAGAATTCAGCTGCGAAGAGCTTGCGGAGGACTGCCTGTCCAAAGACAGAGTCTCATGACAAGGAACAGTCCAAATTGTATTGTCTTTATGAATGTATGAAGAGATGTCCAAGTAGCTGCTCTGCAAATGTCTTGGTTGGAGACAGAAGCCAGACTAAGTATGAACACTGCAGTGGCCCTGAGGTTGTCTGTCCTATGCGACCTGGAGAACATAGGTGGGCCTGGTGGCAGCAGAAAGAGGTATAGTCTGCTATCTAGGCCGAGATTGTTGCTTGGAGGCTAGTTGTCCTGGGTTACTGGGATTAAAGGTGACAAAGAACTGCGAGGAATGGCAGTGGGGTGTAGTGTGATGGATGTAATACAAGAGAACCCTTCTGGAGTCCAAAGTGTGAAGAGTCTCCTTGGGGGATTCCTTCGGCACATTCTGAAAGAAGGCATGTACTTTCGGCAGGAATTTAGATGGGTCTGGAGGATGAATTTGTCATGAATTTGGCGCCGAACCCACTCCTCTGAAGCGCACACTGCTTACAACTCATACTTACTGACCCACCGTGCGAAGATAACGCAGAATAGGAAATTCTACCACACCGATATATTAAAACGCTCCATCAACAAACCACATGCCTTGTTCAATATAGTAAAGTCCATAACAGGAGAGCCAGTCTCAGTCCACCCTCCAATGCCTCAACCACAGGACTACGCAGACTACTTACAATCGAAGATGGTCAAGACCAACGCAAACATAGGCATTAATAACCCCTCCACATCGCCTAAAGCGTTTCAAGCAACTCCACTATGCAATTTCACCACAGTATCCAATAAAGAGGTTGAAGACATCATTGCTTCTGTTAACCCCAGCACGGCACCCAACGATCCCTGCCCAGCCAGCTGGATCAAAGAGCTGCGACATGACATAAGCCACATCCTGTGCAAAATACTGAACCAGTCCTTTATCACAGGATCATTCCCGCAAAGCCTCAAACACACCTCTATTAAGCCCTTACCAAAAAACAGCAGACTAGACCCATCTAAAGTAGAATCCTTCAGACCAATCTCGAGCATCCCCCAGCTTGCCAAGATCATCGAAAAAGCTGCTCAACAACAAATCCAGCAACATATCGACACCGAAGCACCGTTGGATCCCGCCCAACACGGATTCAGAGAAGCACATGGAGTCGACACTGTCCTTACAATCCTATTCAACGATCTGGTCACAGGATTCAACAATATCCAGCAAGGCTTTGTCCTTATTTTCCTGGACATCTCCACCGCCTTTGATTCGGTGAGTCATGACATACTTCTACAACGCTTGAGAGAAAAGGGGATCCAAAGCACAGCTCTAAAATGGTGTGAATCCTACCTATCCAATAGGTGGCAACAAGTCAAGGCCGGCCACTCATCCTCCGAACCATTTCTGCAAACACAGGGTGTTCCCCAAGGATCATCCTTATCATCACTAATGTTCAACATTTATATGCAGCCGATATGTGACTTAATCCGATCCTTCAACGTAAAATGCCTCGCCTACGCTGATGACATCCTCCTTTACATGCCGTTCTTGACAGACCAACCAGTGCTCTCCCCAATAATTAGTTGCTTCGAAGCAGTAGCCGACTGGCTGTTGTCACAAAACCTACGGATTAATCACGGCAAGACAGATGTCCTATTTGTCACGAGGAACCACAAATTCACACCTCCCTCATCACTACTGGCCAACAATGTAGAGTTGAAGTCCAAATCCACAATCCGTTACCTCGGCATCACCCTGGACCAGCACCTGGATATGACAGTGCATGTGAAAAATACCACAAAGGCAATATACCATAAAATCAGAACCCTACGTCACCTCCGACACCTACTGGACTTCACAGACTACCGAACAACCTTCCAGGCATTAGTCCTTCCACATTTTGATTTCGCAAACATCATCCTCCATGGCCTCCCACAATCAACCTTAAACCCGCTGCGCTTAGCTTTGAATGCAGCCGCAAGAGTCCTCTCCGGATCGTCAACATCCGATCACATAACGCCCATCATGAAGGATTTGCATTGGCTACCTTTACAGGCCAGGCTCCAATATAAGTCATTGGTCCTCACCTTCAAAGCCCTAAAAAACTACCCCCCTACGCCAATCAGCAAGCTAGTCCATAGTACCCTGGAAAATAGAAACAGAAGGTCTACTGCTTTGAACACATTAGTAGTCCCCATGCTAATGACCACATGCACAAAGGCTACCTCTAACAGAGCCTTCTCCATATTCGCCCCTTTAAACTGGAATGCACTCCCCCACGAAATCCGTGGAATTAAAAGCCTCATCCTATTCAGAAAAGCCTTAAAACTCCACCTGTTCACAAAATGCTACCCAGAAACTTCTGGTGACAGAAGCACAACCAGCAAGCTTCCCTCATACCCCAGTCACCCCTGCACGTCAACACCACAGACAATAGGTAGTCCCCACTCAAGCCCAACCAACCACTAATCCTCATCTCCACAAATTCAATGCAACACCCACTTACATTAGAGTATTGTACATAGTTTCGAGTTGATATGTATTTAGTTTCCCCGGTTTCTATCCCATGTTCAATTCCCTGTTCTTTGTAAACTCAATGTTGCTTGTATGCATTGCAGTACTTTTGTTCGATGTACACCGCGCTGATTTTAATAGCGCGGTATAGAAGAAATGTTAAATAAATAAATAATGAAGGAACTGTGTATAGGGTGGGTAGTGAACCAGAGCTTGAAGTTCTCCAGTTCTTCTGGCAGACGTTATGGCTACTAAAAAAACATGTTTTCCACATGAGGTACTTGAGGGAAACAGTCATCAGAGGCTCGAAAAGTGCCTTCCTGAGTTCAGAAAGAACAATATTAAGGTCCCAAGCTAGGACCAGAGGTTGGACTGGATGTTTGGTATTTATGAGGCCTTTCATAAATCTGGCCACTAAGGGAAGCGTGGAAATGGAAATGGGAAGCCGCAATGGTGGAGAAATGGTAGCGGACCGAGTTGGTTTGGGGTCTGAAAGTGGATAAGTGAAGCAGATAGGCCAGCACTTGACCCAAGGGACAGTGGACGGGATACTGTTTTTTGGAGGTTGCCCAACTGGAAAAGCGAGACCACTTGCGTTGGTAAGAGCATTGAGTCAAGGTCTCCTGGAGGCAGTGATAACCACCTAGATGTCATCCGGCAGGGCGGATTCTTGTATTAAGTCCCCTGCAGCTTCCAAGCCATGAGCGACAGGCTCTTCAGGTTGGGGTGCAGCAGGATCATTTTGGGCGAGAAGGCCTGGATGGCGTCTCAAGGGGAAAGAAGGGCTGGGAGATGCAGGAACCAGGCTTGTTGAGACCATCGAAGTGCTATGAGGATAACTGAGGCCTTGTCTTGTCTGATCTCGAGTAGAACACGAGTGATGAGCGGGAAAGGAGGAAAAGGCATAGAAGAGCCTTCTGTGACCAGACTATGGCAAATGCATCATGTGCTCACCGAAACTGGCTGGATCAGATGGAGCAGCTGATGCAAAGAGATTGACTTCCTGTGTGTTACGTGCTGCGATGAGACTGGCATTCGGTGTGCCGTATGCTGCGAAGGTGCTTTCCAGGGCACTGAGTCAAGGAACCACTCATGCGGTTCCAGGTGATGGCTCAGCGTGTCTGCCAACTGATTGAGCAATCCTGGCAGGTATGTTGCCAATTATCTCGGGTTAGTGCAGTTTTTCTTCCCCATTTTCTTTTTCTTTGTCTCTCTTATTTATTGAAATAAGGATAACAGACTTAAAACCTTGGTTCTTTTGGTTTTGGTTATCTTTGTGATTGTGTGAGAGCCGTTATGAGTTTTGTTTTAGCTAGTAGCTGCTGTGTTCAGAAAAGAAGAAGTGAATTTTGCTGATGTTGTAGACAGAGAAAGAAACAACAGGTTTTAGCTATCATTTGGATGTGTGTGGAGAAGGAGATGGAGGATTCAAAGATGACCGCAAGGTTGCGAGCTGAGGAAAGTGAGGAGTAAGGTATTATCCATAGAGATTGAGAAAGGAAGAAGGGGAGAGAGCATGTGGGTGGGTGCAGCCCGTAGCTTGGCAAGACTGATGCTGAGGTCTTGTATGGTCTTCCCCTGGCCTTGGGGAGGAAGGGTGGTGTCTATGCAGGCTCCAATGAAATCTAGCCACTGCTGAGGCACAGGTGCAGACCTCTGCACATTTATCACAAAGCCTAGCGTATGCAGAAGGATGGCAGTGGCTTGTACTGTGGGCCTCTCTCTCCCGCGAGGCGGCTGAGATGAGCCAGTCATCCAGGAAGGGTAAACATAGTGTCCCTGCCACCGGATATTAGCAATGATGATGACCAGGCTCTTGGTAAAGACACAGGGAGTGGAAGAGAGGCCAAATGGAAGGACTTTGTATTGATAGTGTTGGGCGAGGAACTGAATGTGATGATATTTCCAGTGCTGAAGGTGTATGAGAATGTGCTTGTAGACATCCTTCAAGTCCAGAAAGGCTAACCAATTGTTGTGGCTGAGCACTTGAATTTTTCTCGATTGATGAAGAAGTTTAGATGACAGATTGAGGATTGGATAGAGACTCTGGACCTTTTGGAGATAAGGAAGAACCTGGAGTGGAATCCCTGGCCGACCTATATGTGGGGGACCGGTTTGATGCTGTCACTGAGCAACAGCTGTTGTATTTCATGAGTTAGCTGGCTGACATGATGTCCCAGAAGTTGCTGGTTGTAAGGATTCGAGTGGGTAGGAGGCAGGGTCAGGAAACTGAATCAGTAACCAGCTAGGATTATGTAGAGTACCTTGCGGTCTGTGGTTATGGATTTCCAAGCCTCCCTGAAGTGGTGGATCTGGCTGCCCATAGGCAAGTAGTCAAACTTGTGGTGGGCTTAGAAATAGTAGCTTGACCTTTAAGCTACTCTTTTATTCTTAATCTCCCACACTATTAATGACACAGGAAAACAATACATTTTGGGATTTGTCCTGGTTTTTTTGGATTTAAAACTATGTGAAATGGCATGGGAAATGCTGTTGACATTTCCCATGTAGTTTCAAACAAATGCACTTCTCTAGTCTGTACTTCATCATGTCACTATCTTACCCAAAAAGGAATTGTACTCCCTCCCACCCCCCTTCATTTTGCCATATTAGCTATTTTTTATTCCATTTGCATCCTCGCAGGAGTGGCCTAATGGTTAGAGCACTGGCTTGGTAACCAAGAGACCAGGGTTTGATTTCCACTAGCACCTCTTGTGGCCTTGGGCAAGTCACTTAACTCTCCATTGCTTCAGAAGAAAGGCCTGGCAATCTACTTCCGGTGACACTGCCAAGAAAGCATAGTTACTCACCTGTAACAGGTGATCTCCGGGAACAGCAGGAATTTAGTCCTCACATATGGGTATCGTCGGTACCGACGGAGCCTGCGCGGGAACGCTCCCCAGAGTCCAATTAGAAAGCTTTTGGGAGCATCCCACAGCGCCTGCGTGCTGCCTTCCCGCCTTTCCCAACTGCCTCTCTCCAGTTGAGTTTTAAATCTGAGACAAAGAGAGAGAGAGGGAAAGGGAAAAAGATAGATAGAGAGATACAACTCCTAGGGGAGGTGGGTGGGTTGTGAGGAATAAATTCCTGCTGTTCCCGGAGATCACCTGTTACAGGTGACTAACTATGCTATCTCCAGGAACAAGCAGGAATGTAGTCATCACATATGGGGACTCCCTACCTTTAGATGCCAGGGAGAGACCCCAGAAGTTGCGCGTCCCTGAGAAGGGCTCCACTTCCCCCCATGGATCTCTGGCATCCTACCAGGGATGGTGGGTAGGAGTTGATTAGGTATGGAACAGGTGTTGGAGAACAGCCTGACCAAACAAGGCGCGAGTTCTTGTCCAAGCAGTAATGGGCTGTGAAGGTATGAACCGAGGCCCAGGTGGCTGCCCGACAGATGTCGTCGATAGACACAGAGTGCAGATGAGCCATTGAAGCTGCCATGGCTCTCACATTGTGAGCTGTGACATTGCCCTCCAGAGGAAGATTCTTACTCTGATAGGCAAAGGATATACACTGTGCAATCCAGTTAGATAGTGTTCTCTTGGAGACTGGAAGTCCCAAATGAGAAGGATCAAAAGCAACAAAGAGTTGAGAGGACTTTCTATGTTGCTGTGTTCTTTGTAAGTAAAAGGCTAAAGCTCTTTTACAGTACAAAGTATGAAGGTTCCTTTCTGCATTTGAAGCATGAGGCCTTGGAAAGAACACAAGTAGGTAGACTGCTTGGTTTAGATGAAAAGGTGAGACCACCTTTGGCATAAAGTGTGGATGAGTCCTAAGGACTACCTTGTCATGATGGAACCTTGTATAAGGTGGATCAGCTACTAATGCTTGCAACTCACTAATGTGACGTGCTGATGTGATTGCAATGAGAAAGATAGCCTTTCAAGAAAGGAATTTCAATGAGGTAGTAGCTAAGGGTTCGAAAGGTGGCTTCATGAGCTGACCAAGAACCAGGTTTAAGTCCCATGCCACTGGTGGTGGCCTAATGGGAGGCATAGTTAGAAGAAGGCCTCTCATAGATCTTGCTATAAGAGGATGGGAGGAAATAGGCTGTCCATTTAGAGGCTTGAAAGAAGCTGCAATAGCACTCAAATGGACTCTTACTGAGTTAGCTTTAAGTCCTGCATTGGATAAATGAAGGAGATACTCCAGTAATGATTCCAGAGGTATCGCAAGGGGGTTAAGACCCTTTTGTGAACACTATATGGTAAACCTCTTCCACTTGAAAGCATAAGAGCGTCTTGTGGAAGGCTTCCTGGAAGCATAAAGGATATCCTTTGTTTGCTGAGGGAAGATCTAGGCCTTCAGCAACCAAGCCCTGAGATGCAGAGACTGGGGATTGGGATGCCATAACATTCCGTCCTCCTGAGATAGGAGGGAGCTTGAGAGATGTAGAAGCAGAGGGTACCACACTTGCCGTGGCCAATGTGGAGCTATGAGAATCATACGACCTCTGTCTCTCTGAAGCTTGAACAGGGTTTTGGGAATTAGGGGAATGGGTGGAAAGGCATACAGGAAGTACTGACCCCAGTAAAGGAGGAAAGCATCCCTGGCCTGAGCTCCCTGAGCCGGGGTTCTGGAACAGAACCGGGGAAGTTTGGCATTCCATGGACTTGCAAAGAGGTCTATGTCCGGGGTTCCCCAAATTTGAAAAATCTTGGCTACCTGGTCTGCATGTAGAGACCACTCGTTTGGAAGCAGAACTCGACTGAGTCTGTCTGCCCAAGAGTTTTGAATGCCTGGAAGATACACTGCTAGGAGATGAATCTGATGCTCTCTGGTGAGGGCCCATAGTCGCAAAGCTTCGTTGCAAAGCGACAGAGAGCCTGTTCCCCCCTGCTTGTTCACGTAGAACATGGCTACTTGATTGTCCGTATGAATGAGGACTGTCTTGTAGCTGAGCAGGGTGTGGAACACTCAAAGAGCAAGGAAGATTGCTCTGAGTTCCAAGAGATTGATTTGTAGATGAGTCTCTTGTGGAGACCAGGTGCCCTGGGTGGAGAGGTCTTGCAGATGAGCTCCCCAACCCATCGGAGAAACATCTGTTGTGAGAGTTGCCTGAGGTAAGGGTTGTTGAAAAGGGGACCCCAGCAACAGGTTTTGAGTGGACTTCCACCACTGGAGGGACAAAATAAGGTGACTTGTATTTGCTATTTTGTCTGACAGGCATCCTGATGCCTGGGTCCATTGAGTGGATAAGGTCCACTGAGCTGCCCTCATATGGAGGCGAACATAGGGAACCACATGCACAGTAGATGTCATGTGGCCTAGTAGTTGTAGCATTTCTCGGGCAGTGAGATGAGGTTTTAGCACTGCTTGAGAAGCTAACTGCACCATGTGAAGGCAACGGGCCTGGGGGAGATAGGCCCTTGCCTTTCTGGTATCCAGCAACGCTCCTATGAACTCTAGAAACATAGAAACATGATGACAGAAAAAGACCACATGGCCTATCTAGTCTGTCCTTCCATAACAACAACTACATACAGTCCACTTTTTACCTTTAGAGATCCTCTGTGTTGGTCCCATGCTTTTTTGAATTTAGTTACTGTCCTCATCTCTACCACCTCCACTGGGAGACTATTCCATGGATCCACTACTCTTTCTGTAAAGAAATATTTCCGCATATCACTCCTGAATCTATCTCCCTTCACCCTCATCCCATGTCCCCTCGTAGCAGAACTTGCTTTCAATTGAAAGAGGCTCTCTCCCTGAACATTTATGCCACGGAGGTATTTAAACATCTCAATCATATCACCTCTATCCCGCCTTTCCTCTAAGGTGTACATATTAAGATCCTTAAGTCTGTCCTCATATGCTTTATAATGAAGCCCATTAATCATTTTAGTAGCAACCCTCTGCACCGACTCCATCCTGTTCACATCCTTTTGAAGGTGCGGTCTCCAGAATTGCACACTATACTCCAAATGAGGTCGCACCAAAGACTTATACAGAGGCATTATCACCTCCTTTTTTCTGCTAGCCATTCCTCTCCGTATGCACCCAAGCATCCTTCTAGCTTTTGCCGTCGCCTTTTCTACCTGTTTAGCTACTTTAAGATCATCAGACACAACCACGCCTAGGTCCCGCTCTTCTTTAGTGGACAAAAGTACTGTATTGCTCCCTTGGATTGCTGCAGCCCAAATGCATGACCTTAAAATTTCACTTGAAAGCCGTTTAATACTTTAAACCCTCCAACCTAGAACCTTTTACTTATGTCTCCCCTCACAGCATATCATTATGCAGAACGCTAGGCCTCAGTAGAATCTTATAGCACTACAGCGCGGGTAGAAACCCATTCACTGTTCCTCTCATCACATCAGCGGCCTGCTTCGCATAATGAGATGTTAGAAAACCTATTAAATGTTGATCATGAAATTCTCATATATACTACAAAATCACATACATAACAAAAATCTGCGATGGTTAAATCATACACTTATTTCAGAACCATTATCTTCTACTGTTGGTTACTCATCGCATAAACTAATCAATGCATGACCTTACATTTTTTAACATTAAATCCCAGCTGCCAAATTCTAGACCATTCTTCAAGCTTAGCTAGATCCCTCCTCATGTTATCTACACCTTCCTGGGTGTCTACTCTATTGCAGATTTTGGTATCATCCGCAAAGAGGCAAACCTTACCCGACAGCCCTTCTGCTATATCACTAACAAAGATGTTAAAATGAATCGGACCAAGGACAGATCCCTGGGGCACACCACTGATAACATCCTTCTCCTCAGAGTGAGCTCCATTTACTTGTACTCTTTGTCGCCTCCCACCCAACCAATTTCTAACCCAAGTAGTAACTTTAGGGTCCATCCCTAGGGTGCTCAGTTTGTTTATAAGTCGCCTGTGAGGAACAGTGTCAAAGGCTTTACTGAAATCTAAATACACCAAATCTAGAGCTCTCCCTCGGTCCAACTCCCTGGTCACCCAGTCAAAGAAATCAATCAGATTTGTCTGACAAGACCTGCCTCTGGTGAATCCATGCTGCCTCGGATCCTGTAATCCGCTGGACTCTAGAAACCTCACTATTTTCTCTTTCAGCAGCGTTTCCAATTTACTCACCACTGAAGTTAAACTAATCGGCCTGTAGTTTTCAACCACATCCTTACTTCCGTTTTTGTGTAAAGGCACCACATGAGCCTCTCTCCAGTCCTTTGGCACCACTCCCGACTCCAACGAGGCATTGAAAAGGTCAGTCAGTGGAGTTGCTAGAACGTCCCCAAGTTCCCTCAGTATTCTAGGGTGTATCCCATCCGGTCCCATCGCTTTGTCTACTTTAAGTTGAGCTAGTTTCTCACGAACACAGTCTTCTGAAAATTGTTCAAGATGTCCCTCGCTTCTGTTCTTATTTGTGGGTGTTTTCTGAGGTCCTGCTCCTGGTTCTTCATCTGTGAACACAGAACAAAAATATTTGTTAAGCAATTCCGCTTTATCCTTATCAGCTTCTAAATATTCCCCCCCCTGCACCCTTGAGTCTGACAATACCTCTTTTGCCCTTCCTCTTCTCACTAATATATCTGAAAAATGTCTTATCCCCCCATTTTATTGCATTGGCTATTTCCTCCTCCTTTTGAATCTTTGCCTTCTTGACTACTTTGCTAGCTTCTCTAAGTTTTTCCAAATACAGATGCCTGTCTTCCTCACTTTGTGATCTCTTGTATTTCATGAAGGCCTCCCTCTTTTTCTTCACTTTTTCAGCTACTTCCTTCGAAAACCATAGCGGTCTCCTGTTCCTTTTGCCTTTATTTACCATTTTAACAAAAAGGTTGGTTGCCTTTAAAATACCCCCTTTCAGTTTTGCCCACTGTTTTTCTACATCCCCCAGCTAGCACCCGTCCCTTTCTCCCCTCTGCCTTCCGTTCTTGCGCATTGGAAATTTCTTCTCCTTTTCTTTCTCATTAGCACGCCTCACACAACTGCTGCCTCCATGGCCGCTATCCCAGTTCACTGGGGTCACCGGCCCACTATATTGCGTAGTTCCGTCTCTCGGGCCCCATCTCGTCACACAGAATATCTCATAGATTGCCGTTCAGTATCATCGGACTGCAATCTCTCTGCCACCATGCCCTCGGCTGTCTCTTTTCTCTCTCTGTCCCTTGCCCTTTTAAACTGTCGCTCGCTCCGGCATAAAACTCATCTCGTACATGATCTCCTCATCCAGAACTCCTTAGATGCACTCTTTCTTACGGAGACATGGCTCCGAGAAGGCGACGATGCCCTCCTTCACCGGTGCCTCCCACCTGGCTATTGTGCTTTCCACCGCCCCCATTGTAATCGTAGCGGCGGCGGTGTGGCAGTTATTCATCGGTCCACTCTCTCTTTTGGTGTTGCCGCATCCACCCTACCCTACCCTGAGGCTCTTCTTGTCCATTATAGCCCCCCACCCTCTATCCCCTTTCTTCTTGTCTACGCCCCTCCATCCTTGTGCCCAGATCTTTGGGATACTTTCCTCTGCTCACTCTCTGAGGCCTCTTTCCTGTCTCCTCACCTTGTGATTCTTGGGGACTTTAATGTCCACTCTGATTCCCCTTCCCGGCTGAGGGATCGTTCGCTCCTATCCTTATTGGACGATCTCTCATTTGTCCAGCATGTCTCGTGTCCCATGCACTCTGCTGGGCACATCCTGGATTTAATCTTCACTCCAGCAGCCTCTCCCATCTTGCCAGTTGACATCTCGTCACTCACTTTACCTTGGTCCGACCATCTGTGTATTTTCTTCTCCATCGCCCTTCCTCCCTCCCACAGTACACCATCACATTCCCCTCTGCCCCCTCTGCAACCTAAACGCCACATCTCCCCTTTGATTCGTCAGAACTTTCCCCCTGCTGACTCCCTTCTTTCCTCCTCCTTCTTTTCTCTTCCAGTGAACGCTCAAGTGGATCTCTGGTCCTCTACCCTTCTCACTGCACTCGATCACCTTGCACCCCTTGGTGTTCATCCTTCTTCTCTCCCTCAGCTCCACCATTCTTGGTACCATCCCGGCCTCTATCTTCAAAGGACTCATCTTCGCCGTGCCGAGCGGGCTTGGCGTAAACACCCGTCCCCTTGTTCCTTCACCAATTTCCAGACTGCTCAAGTCTTATATCGTAAGATGATCGCCAAGGCTAAGTATTCATATTATTCCAATTGTATTTCTGCAGCTTCCAATTCCTCGCAACAATTATTCAGAGTTCTTCGGTCTCTCTCCTCACTCTCCACTTCCTCTGGATCCTCCCCGTCCCCCCCTAATGCACCTGGTTCCAGTTCACTTGCCTCTTTCTTCTCTAGCAAAATCTCATCTCTACGCGCTACTTTTCCTTCGTGCCCTCCACCACTGTCCCCTCCCCCCCAACCTCCTTCCTCCTCATCAGACCTTCCTTCCTCATCTCCGGATGGGATCTTTTCCCATACCTGGAGTACATTTCGGCCCATTACCTCAGCAGAACTCTCCAAAGCCATTGCTACCTCCCATAAAACCACCTGTCCCCTTGATCCCATCCCCTCATCTTGGCTGTCCGACTCTTCCCTCATGTTGCTCCCCTATATTCTTCATATCTTCAACAATAGCCTGTCCTCCGGTATTTTCCCCTCAGCCTGGAAACATGCCCTCATCCGTCCACTTCTAAAGAATCCTTCCCTTGATCCCTCCACACCGGCCAGCTGGCGCCCCGAATCCAACCTTCCTTTTTTGTCAAAAACCTTGGAGAAACTTGTATTCACTCAGCTCTCTGCCCACTTAGATTCTACCCTCTCTCTTCACCCACGTCAATCCGGGTTTCGCACAGGCCACAGCACAGAGACCATTCTCACTTCTCTTCTCAGCGAAGTTCATCAGGCTCACGATCGGGGTGATCTTTCCCTTGTGGTGACTTTAGATCTTTCCTCTGCTTTTGATATTGTAGACCATCGCACCCTCCTATCTCGGCTGGCTGACCTTGGGATCTGTGGGTCTGTCCTCGCCTGGTTTCATTCTTTTCTCTCCTCTCGCACATTCTCAGTAAGGACTGACTCATCTACTTCCCCTTCTCTACCTCTCCTTTGTGGTGTTCCCCAGGGTTCTGTTTTAGCACCTCTCCTTTTCAACATTTTTCTGGCCCCCTTAGCACTTATTGTCCAACAGTCAGGAATTTCCGGTTATTTCTACGCTGATGATATCCTTCTTGTTCACCACACTAGCTCCCTTTCACCAGATCTTTCTGCACTCAACTTCTGTCTCTCCCGGGTCGCTACATGGATAACCACTAACTTCCTTCATGTTAACCCCGCTAAGTCGGCGGCTCTTTGGCTTTCCTTTCACACATCTCCACCTACCTGCGCTCCACTTTTTCTTTCTACTCCTATCCCTTTAGTCTCTTCCCTCCGCTATCTCAGTGTCACTCTTGATTCCTCCCTTTCATTCCATCATCACATTTCTTCACTTATCCGTCGTTCTTTTTTCTTCCTCCGTCAAATTCGAGCTGTTCGCCCTTTTCTCCCTTCCTCCTCTCTCACTTCTTTAGTTATTTAACTGGTTCTCTCAAGATTAGATTACTGTAATACTGTCCTAGCAGGTCTCCCAAAGTATCAACTTCACCGTCTTCAACTAGTTCAGAATACAGCCGCTCGTTTACTCTCTTACTCCTCCCCTCACGATCACATTACTCCCCTCCTCCTCCACTTACACTGGCTCCCACTTAACTTCCGCTTCCACTACAAAATACTTATACTCACTCACAAAGCATTGCACACTGGTTCCCCACAGTATCTAGCTGACTCTATTCATTTACAACCTTCCCCTCACCTCCTCCGTTCAGCACATGGCTACCATCTCTATCTCCCTTCCCCTTCCTCAGCCCATTTGGAAACAACACGACACTCCGCATTTTACTTTCTGGCTCCAGCACTCTGGAATTCACTCCCATCTGCCCTCTGTACCGAGCTTTCCTTCCCTCGATTTAAGTCCCTACTCAAGACCCACCTCTTTCAACAGGCGTTTGATCTACCAAACCCTTAGGAGTGACTGGCCTTCCCACACATACCTCCCCCTAACCTGTCTCTCTCCCACTTTTGCTTCTCTGTCTCTCGCTGTCCTGTCTGAGTAATGGCGTTCTTTTCTCTTTTCCTGATTTTACTGTTTAATTTTATATTGTACACCGCCCTGACGCACCTGCCTGGGCGGTATATCAAGCGACAAATAAAGATAAAGATAAAGATAAAAGCTGTTCCCATCCCACTAACGACTCCCTGAGGTATTGGCCCATCTTCGCAAAGTTAGTCTTCCTAAAGTCTAAGATCCTCACCTTGGAATGGATTCTAACAGCCCTAGTCCTAATACTGAACCACACCATCTGGTGATCACTGGATGCGAAATGATCTCCCACTACATCAGAAACACTTTCACCATTGGTAAGCACCAAGTCCAGTATGGCTCCTTCACGTGTGGGGTCTGTTACCAATTGCCTGAATAGTTCTCCCTGTAGAGAATCCAGGATCTCCTTACTTCTAGATGATACTGCAGCAGGAATGTGCCAATCAACATCTGGCATATTGAAATCTCCTATCAGTAGCACTTCCCCTTTCCTAGCAATGCTGCGTATGTCTTCAATTAACTCTCTGTCCACCTCTTCCTCTTGTGAGGGAGGTCTGTATATCACACCAATGCAAATAGATTTCTCTTTCCCTCTTTCTAGTTTAACCCACAATGCCTCCTCTCTCCCTTTTAAGCTCTGTCACCAGCAGGAGCTGGACTGTGGCCTAAGCTAACAGCCAGACTGCTGGGCCTGACTTTTCTTATAGAAAGTTGTAGTTGTGAGTCAAGTGGTCAGGTTTTTCAAAAGGATTTTTATTCCCCTCCCGGGGTTGGATTTTCAAAAAGGTTATAATACAAAAAACTCAGGATACAACCATACTTCTGGTAAACTGAAGAAAACTTAAACATAGCATCTTGCTTCAACAGAACTCATAAATCACAGTATAAAGCTTATCTGATATGCTAGCTGTCTCTTCTTAGCTTTCTCAGCACTCACGAGGCACTCTTATCCTGGCTTCAGCATAAGGAGGAACCCATATCGGATAACAACAGCGTACAATCCATGGCTTCATCACATGGGCTTTCAATATCAGCCTCTGTAATCATAGGCTCACACTTTGCTTTATCATTTACAGTATTTTCATTAGAACAGAAAGTTTGCACCTTTCTTAGTCCCGTATCTCTATCAGTGCTCTCTGAACAGCCTTCTTCACAGCAGGGCAAAAGCTGTCATATAGCTTGTAATAGCAGGAAGGAGAGACACCTTTCTCCAAGTAAGCTTTATCCTTAAAACTTTTAAACTTCCTGCCTTTTACATTTGGCTGTAAACCATAACACTGTTCTCTTCTATTATATGAAGATTTCTCTCTTGGAAATCTTTTGCAGGGTTTCACTGGCACACGCTCTTCAGGGTCAGACATACACACATCTTCAATAGCATTTCTTTCCCTCTCTAGGGTTTGTAACTGTTTTAAGCTGCCATGCTTTTCAGATACATACGGTTTGCCTTTTGCTGCCTCCCATTCATTCAGCCCAGCCCGGTGCTTAGGAAATTCAAGCTGCGTCAGAGGTAAGTGCTTCTTATAGCTGTGTGAAACTCTCCGTGTTTCTTTCTGTGAGTTTCTTTGTGACTTCCTGCTAGAAGTTTCAGGCAGTTCTGACTCTGTGTCTGTATTTCCTGAATATTCTGAGCTTTCTTCTGAGTCCTGCAAATCTCTCGGGTCTTGCCAGTCTTGCAAGCTTCTCATGTCCTGCCAGTCTAACTCTGACTGCACTGAGCATTTTTTATACAGCTTCTTGGGCGTTCCCTTGCACAGGTGAAAGTCATTTTCATCAGCAGCTGGGGAATGCTTACTAGCTAGGCGTGACTGCAGACCTCGTGTCTGAGTTTGTTTACGTTGCCTATGGTAACTGGGAACCTTGTGACTTGCCTGCCTGTCAGAATCTAAACTGCAAACAGCAGATTTCTGTGCTTCTGAGGCAGAGGGCAGATCTTCCGTGTTACAGCTCTGTAATTCCAAAGCTTTAATAGTAGTTTTTACATATAGTGCCACTCCTCCTCCCCTTCTTCCTACCCTGTCCTTTCTGAATAAAGTATAGTCAGGTATAGTTACATCCCAGTCATGGTTTTCTGTGAACCATGTTTCTGTAACTGCCACTAAATCCAAGTCAGCCAATCCCACCAAAGCTTCAACTTCAGGGATCTTATTTCCCATGCTACGGGCATTAATACACACTGCTTTCCATATGTTACCCCTGCTACCCATTTCCATAAAGGTATTTAATGTATCACCTACCTGGGGGCTTTCACTTACCTGGGGGCTTTCTTCATCCATCCCCAACGAATCTAGTTTAAAGCCCTCTTCAGTAGCCCTCTTCTAAAGACTGAGTGGGAGTTAGACTGGATTTTGAGATGTTTATTACCAGACCCAAATACTGAAGGATACGCATTGTGCAGGATAGAGAAGTCCTGGCCTCTGACTCTGTTGGGGCTCGAATGAGCCAGTCGTCTAAGTAGGGGAAGACGAATATCCCTAGAGTGCGGAGAAATGCTGCTACCACAGCCATGCATTTCGTGAACACCCTTGGTGCTGAGGCCAGGCCAAATGGAAGCACCCTGTATTGGTAGTGCTTTTCTTGAAAAAGGAACCGAAGGAACCTTCTGTGAGTTGGATGGATGAAAACATGGGTGTACACATCCTTGAGATCTAGAGAACAAAGCCAATCCTGACTCTGAAGGTATGGCAGCAGAGTTCCAAGAGAAATCATCTTGAATTTCTCTTTGACAAGGAATTTGTTCAATTCTCTGAGGTCCAAGATAGGTCTGTATCCCCCTGTTTTCTTTGGGATAAGGAAATAGGGGGAGTAAACCCTGTACCCTGTTGAGGAATGGGTACTTCTTCTATTGCCCCTTGAGCAAGAAGCATAGTGACCTCCTGACTTAACAGGTTGATGAGAGAGGTCGGAGAATTGAACTGCCTTATCATTGTGGGAGGGGGCATGCTTGAAAAATGAAGCTTGTACCCCTCTTTTATGATGGAGAGTGTCCAATGCTCTGCTGTTACCTGCCCCCATCTGGGGGCAAAGTGACACAACCTTCCTGGAATGGTGGAAGGCTCTGGTCCAACGAGAGCCAGGAAGGCTAAGTTCTCTAGCTGAAAGTCAAAGGCCTTGTGGAGGCTGGGACTGCTGAGGCTTAGCAGTCTTTGCTTTTCTTTGTTTGGGTGGTTGCTGACCTTTCCTGACAAGCTGACCTGCAGAACGTCCCTGCTGAGAATAAGCAGGATAATATCTTTTCTTTTTAGAAAAGAATGGTTTCTTGAAAGATTTCTTTCTAGCAGGATCAGCTGTGGACTTGGATAATCTATCCAAGGTGGAGTTGTCAGCATCCAACTCATTGGCTTTTTCCTGCCAATCTTTACCAAACAGGTTCTCACCAGTACAAGGGATATTTCCCAGTTTGTCTTATTTATTTATTTACATTCTCTTATATACCGCGCTATTCTGCATCAGTGCGGTTTACATTGAACAAACTGAAATTACATTGAACAGGGCATTATAACTTGGAGATAACTATTTTACAGGGAACATGGGTCTTGTACCCAGAGCTCCAGATCAGATGCCTGGAGCCAATCAATTCTACGTGCACCTATGGCAATGGCAGAGGTTCTGCTTATGCACTCAAAACAGACAAAAGCTGCACGGTTGACAAATTTAGAAACATCTTGGGCATGTTTGACCAATGTGAGAAAATCCTGCCTTCTGTCCTCAGGAAGAAGAGGACTCAAAGCCTCTAAATCCCCTGTGACTTCCTTTAGGAACATTCCCATGTATAGACTATAGGAACTGATCCTGGCAGAAAGCATGGAAGCTTGGAAGACACGATGTCCAAAAGCATCCAAAGTTCTGCACTCACGTCCTGGAGGATTAGAGGCATGCCTCTTTGCACTCTTGATCCTTCTCATAGCTGATTCCACTACAATAGAGTGGTGAGGAAGCTGAGTTTTTTGGAAACCAGGACAAGGAGGGACTTGATACAGAGTATCCAGTCTACGAGAATGAGGCGAGGTGGTAAGAGGTGTCTTCTACATTCTTAACATGAGATCATGCAAGATCTCATGGATGGGCAAGGTAGCTGCCTCCTTAGGAGTTTTGGGATATTGTAAAATTTCCAACTCCTTTGCTCTGGTCTCTGTTTCAGGGGCCACAGTAATGGACAGACCCCGAGCCACCTCCCTGATAAAATCCTGAAAGGAAATATCCTCTGGAGGAGACATCCTGCACTTAGGGGAGGAGTGCTCCTCTGGGAGAAGCATTTCTGCATCGACAGAACTATCAGAATCCTCAGATTCTTCTGAGGACTAGAAATACCGCCTGTCCGGATGCTCTTGAAGAGCCCGATACCCGTACCGACCGAAGTCGGTACCGGGAGTAATCGGTACCGGAGTATCGGTACCGGAAGGCATCAGATGACTGGGTGCCAGCAATGCGGACACCGATGTCGATGCTATCGGTACCGGTACCGATACCGGTGCCGGAGTCAGTGCTGGTACCGGTTGAAATGTCTGACACGGTTCCGAGGGCATCGATGCCGCATGGAGAGCTGCCAGACTGTGCTCAATAGCCAGGACTCTCTGGTCTATCGACGCTGCCGATGCCTGGATGTCGGTACCGGAGAAGATCGCCGGTACCCCAGAGCATGGCACCAGTAGTTCTGCCGAGGTTGAGGCCTCGAGAACGTCCTGGAGCCCCGATAATGCTTTGGAAGCCGAAGCCTCCCGCCGGGGCAATTTTGCCAGTGCAGAATCCTCAAGGGCAACGCCAGAGGCATCTCGATGCTTAGAAGGAGATCTACCCTTTGAGGACCGGCTAGACTTGTGTTTAGTTACCTGAGATCCAAAGACGAAGCCCTGGAAGACATCGATGCCACCGAAGCTGCATCAGAGGGAAACAGGGTACTGAGCTTGGTAGCTCGGTTCTGTCGACCTCTCTTGGACATCATGGCACAGGCCATACATTCTGAGATGGAATGGTCAGGACCTAAACATTTCAGACACCACTCATGGGTGTCGGTGACGGAGATGGTACCGCCACACTTGCACTTTTTAAAACCCGAAGAGGGTTTTTCCATTGTGGAAAAAATCTTGGGCCTAAGGCCCAAAATGGCGCGTGCACCTGGAAAAAAAATGGGAAAAAAGTACTAAGAATTTTTTTTTTTTTTAAAGAAAAGAAAGAAAGAAAGAAAAACCAGCGATACCGGTAAAGCGTCGAGGAAGGCAGACACGACCACAAAAAAGAAGGAAAATTTTCTGCGGTGACAGGAACATGACCTGCTGGCTCCGCGGAAAACGAAGAACTGGAGAGAGGCAGTTGGGAAAGGCGGGAAGGCAGCACACAGGCGCTGTGGGATGCTCCCAAAAGCTTTCTAATTGGACGCTGGGTAGCGTTCCCGCGCAGGCTCCGTCGGTACCAACGATACCCATATGTGATGACTACATTCCTGCTTGTTCCTGGAGATAATCCAGGAGGCTGCTGGGTCAGCATTGACTCAAAGGCACGCATTGTATTACATCCTTGCTATCCCGAATTCTTTTCCAAATTCTCTTATCATTTCCTTTCTTCTTTCTGTGATCTCTTGAAGTTTAGGAATATTAACCTTTTTTTCCCTAAACGTTTTCAGCTATTTCTTTGTGAAAAACCTAGGGGCTTCATTTTCCTCTTATCTTAATTTACTTCTTAACAAAAAGGTTTTTGTTGCCCTTACAATATCTCCTTTCACTTTTGTCCATTGTTCTTCTCTTTTGATAGATTTTGCCATCCAGCTAAGAACTTGAGACCCTCTGTGCTTGTCCCATGCTTTCTTGAATTCAGATATAATCCTTGTCTCCACCACCCGCACTGCCTTTTCCATAAAGAAATATTTCTTTAGTTTACGCTTGAGTCTATCACCTTTCACCTTTATTCTATGCCTTCTTGTTCCAGAGGTTCCTTTTAATTGAAAGAGGCTTGCCTCCTGTGCATTTATGCCACATAGTTATTTAAATGTCTCCATCATCTCTCTCCTCTCCTGCCTTTCTTTCATATTAACATCTTTAAGAAGGTCCCCATGATTAAGACCATTGATCATAGTCTGTGCTGGTTAGTGCTGTTGAATATCCATGGATGCCACCGCTACACAGTTAACATTGGGGCGGCACTCGTCCCTAACTGGGCAGCAGCAATACTGCTGCCCATTTAGTGACACACAGCTAAAGCAAGGTGCAGCAAATGCTGGCTTTACTTTAACCGCAGAACCTAATCAGACAGCGGTTGACTATCACCATTACCCAATTAGCTTTCAGGTTCAGGGGCCAATCCAGATATTCAATGCCAGTAGCCGTATATGGCCCTGGCATTGAATATCCAGGTTTTAAAGGTAAGTGCCAACAGCTATCCATTTTAGCAGTGCTAGCTGCCGAATATTGGGCCCATGATCTCCAGATTTTAACATCCAAATGAGGTCTCATAAAATACTTACAGAGAGGCATTAGTGACTCCTTTTTCCTGCTAGCCATTCCTCTTCCTGTGCACCTACGCATCCTTCTGGCCTTTTCTACCTGTTTAGCCACCTTAAGATAACCCCCAGATGATCATCTTGAGATCAGATACTATTCACCCCCAGATTCCACTCTTCCGACTATATTTCTTCCTTACTTTTTTGTAGTCCAAATGCATGGCACTGCAATTTTAGCATTAAATATTAGTTGCCAAATTCTAGCCCATTTTCCAAGTTTTGCTAGATCCCTCTTCATGTTATCTACACGTTCCAAAATGCTATCTCACTGCAGATTTTAGTAGGATCAACAAAGGCAAACCTTACCCAACAGTCCTTATGAAATATCACTTACAAAAATGTTAAAATAATCAGGAGGAATAATCCTCAGAGTTGATTCTTTATCACTGCCTTTTGTCACCACTACTCAACCAGTTTATAATCCCATCAGTAATGTTAGGGCCAATACCAATGGCAGTTCATTTATTTATAAGTCGCCCATGTGAACCCATGTCAAAGGGCTTTCCAAAATCGAAGTACACCACATTTAATGCTCTCCCTCACTTTCCATTAAAGAGATATGTCTGAAAAAGACAGTGCTTGCAGTCGGTTTTTCAAAATCTAAGTAGCAGCCAAACACCTTCATACTACTCCCCAGTGTCCCCCTAAAAAGCACTGAACCTAGAATGACCAGGACAACCCTTAGATATGGGAATATCCTCTTGTAGGATGATTCATCCTTGTTGACAGAGAAAGCGTAGCTGCTTTCCTGTAATGGGAGCTGTCCATAGACAGCAGAATGAATTACACTTACCATCCAACAATCCCAAGGAGTTGACTCCTAAACTCTGTAACAAACTGAGAAGACTCAAGAATCAGCATCTGCAGAGAAAGTCCCACACATGCTTTAAAAAATCGTTGAGTTTTTCCTTAGCTCTGAGAGAATCCATGTCGGCATCACTGGATGATGTCACCCTACTCGTGTGTCTACTTTATCTTCTCCAGGACCAAGCAGGAAGTCAGTCCTCACATATGGGTGTCATCGACCCCGATGAAGCCCTAGCGGAGCATTTCCCCAGCTTTCCATGAAAGCCTTTGGGAATGCAGGCACGCATGCGCGGTTCCCTTCCCGCCTAAAGATGCCATCTTACCTCAGTCTCTCTTTTTCCGAGAAGCCCACCGGACGTGTGTCCTGTCATCCCGGATAAAAGTTTGATTTTTTTCGGCGATTCTCGCTATTTTTTTCTTCCCGGTTCGACACCGGTTCCCCTCCCGCCAGGTTCGGGACACCGGTATCGAGCCCATTTCTACTTTTTCGTTTTTTGCCCTTCGTGGCCGGCGTTCGTGCCCTTTTTTGCTTTTTCCCTGGAAGGCCGGTCCTTTGACCTCGCGGGGACTCTTTTTTCCCCGATGGCTTCCAGCGGTTTTAAAAAGTGTGATCGGTGTAAGAAATTGATGTTTCTCACCGACACACACGACTGCTGCCTTCGGTGCCTCGGTCCTGACCACGACTCTAAGACGTGTGGACCATGTGGGAAGATGTCTTCCAAGGCACTGCGAAGTCACCAGCAGCAGAAAGAAAGGCTTTTTTCTGACTCAGCCTCCGGCCGGGCCCGGACCTCGTCTGAGGCCTCGACATCTTGGGATTCGGATCCCGAGCACCGTTGGGGCTCCTCAGACAGGGGGTCCCCCGACCGGGAATGCAAGAGGAAGATGCGGCTCATGAGGGCGTCATTGGAAGAGGTCCCTGGCTCCTCGAGGGCCAGGTCTAAGACCCCCGATCATCGCCCAGGGCCCGTGGAACAAGAAAAGCCTGCCAAAGTTCCTCGCATGGAACTGGAGTCTGCTGGACATGTAAGTCCTGTTGTCCTCGAGGACTCTTCTCCCAAAGAGCCGACCTCAGGCCCGGCGCTGCCGGGGCCCGAGTCGGTGGCTGCTGCGTCTCCCGAGCTGAGTCTCAGGATGACAGCCTTGGAGTGCAGACTGTCTGCCTTCATGGAGCAGCAGCGGGCACTGATGGCCAGCCTGTCTGGCGCATCTGCCCCGACCACCGGGACATCGAAATTGAAGTCGACCCCGGAGACCGAGCCGATACTCGAGACCATGAAGGCTCGAGGTCGACCTCGGTCGTGGTCTCCCTCGACCTCCCATTCGGGACCGAGGGCGTCGACGCCGGTGCCTCCGGCGTCAGGGCGGGTGCTCCCGGGCCCCGTGGGGTCGGACCCTGACTCCTCGTCGGACGAGTCCGCCTGGGAGACGGAGGATGAGGAGTCCCCCGACACATTCAAGACTCGGTGCGTCCCGTCGGACTCACCGCAGTCTGAGCCCCGGAGTAGATCCCCTCCAGAGGATACCCAGTTCTCGGAGTTTGTCCGGGATATAGCCGCCACGTTGGCTATCCCGGCGGACCCCGAGGAAGAGCCTCGAGCCGAGGAGCTCGAGGCCCTGCAGTACGACTCTCCTCCGAAGGAGACCTTTACTGTCCCGGTTCCTCCGATGCTGGAACAGCTCCTCTTCCGGATGAAGGAGGCACTGGCCTCGGCGCCGGTTTTAAGCAAGTGGGTCGATTCGATCTATCGACTCAGGAAGAGCCCTGGTTTCCAGAAGGCACAGCTACCACACCATTCCATGGTGGTGGAATCGGCCATGCATCGCCTGAAAAGTCAGAAGATGCACTCCGCGGTGCCTCCTGGCAGGGAGGCCCGAAACCTCGATGGTTTTGGTAGAAAGTGCTTCCAGGGCTCGATGCTTGCTTGCCTTGTCCAGTCTTAGCAGCTGTACATGGGCATGTACTTGCGAGACCTGGCCAAGGAGTTGGCCGGGTTCTCTGCTGGTCTCTCCGGGGAACCCTTGCAGAGATTCAAGTCCTTGTCCTCGGGGATTCGGGCATGCTCCAAGTTCATGTCCCGCGCCGCCTACGATGGCTTTGAGGCTTCGGCCCGAGTTGTGGCAGCCGGCATCACGGCTCGACGCCAGGCATGGCTGCAGTCATCGGACCTCGAGCCATGGGTTCAGGACAAGTTGGTCGATGTCCCTTGCCGAGGTGAAAACCTTTTTGGCAAGCCCATGGCTGAGAAGGCCGCTCAGCTCGAGACCGAGCACCTTACAAGGACAAGGCTGTCTAGGAAGACCTCTGCCCCTTCTCACAAGAAGAAGGGCTCGGGTAAAAAGCCCTTTTACCCGAGGAAGGGCACTGCCTACAAACAGTACCCTCAGTATCAGGCTGCCCAAGCTGTACCCCAGGGTCAGCAAGCCAAGGGGCAGGGTAATGGGCCCCATAGGCAGAGGACCCCCAAGCCTCCGGCCTCTGCTCCCACTCAGCAGGGTGGGGGTTTTTGACTCCTTAGTCATAGCCTCTCCGTCCCTGCTCCTCCAACCCTGCACAGGAGGTCGCCTCACCCTCTTTGCGCACCAGTGGCCCCGCATCACTGGGGACAGTTGGGTGTTAAACATAGTCCACAGGGGCTATGCACTACACTTTCACCAACTGCCTCCTCCATATTTTCCAGGAGAACCTTCAAGGCCTCCCCTGCACACAGATCTTCTCCTCCAGGAGCTCCAAGGTCTGTTGGTGGACAGGGCGGTGGAGCCTGTGCCCCTTCCAATACAAGGTCAAGGGTTTTACTCCAGATATTTCCTAGTACCCAAAAGAACCGGTGGCCTTCGACCTATCCTGGACCTCAGGAATCTCAACAAGTTCCTAGAGAAAGAAAAGTTCAAGATGCTTACTCTTGGAACACTTCTGCCCTACCTCCAGCAGGGAGATTGGCTATGCTCCTTAGATCTAAAGGATGCGTACACTCACATCCTCATTCATCCAGACCACAGAAAGTACCTCAGGTTCATTGTGGGAGGAAACCATTATCAGTACAGAGTACTGCCTTTTGGCCTAACCTCCGCTCCCAGGGTCTTTACCAAATGCCTGGCAGTGGTGGCGGCCTACCTGAGAACTCAAGGCATTTTTGTCTTTCCTTATCTGGACGACTGGTTCATAAGAGGTCAGACATGCCAGGAGGCCCGACAGGCCACCCTCAGGACTATTGTTCTTCTTCAAAGCTTAGGGTTTGTGATAAACTTCACTTTGCTCCCCTCCCAGAACTTGGAGTTCATAGGGGCGAGGTTGGACTCTCTGCTTGCAAAGGCATTCTTGCCAAAAGACAGAGCTCAAAGACTCATAAACTTAGCGAACCAGTTTCTCAGCAGGTCACTGATCTCCGCCAGACTCTGTCTGAGGCTTCTAGGCCACATGGCTTCGACAGTACATGTGACCCCCAATGCCAGGCTCCATATGAGGCCTGCACAGTGGTGCCTTCGGAGTCAGTGGTCACAGGCAGCCTCAGAGACAGGATAAGGGTGTCCAGACCTTTTCTGGACTCCCTCAACTGGTGGTTGCACCCACCCAATCTACTGAAAGGGGTGCCTTTTCAAATTCCTGGGTACACAGTGGTACTGACCACAGACGCCTCCCTGCAGGGCTGGGGGGCTCATTGTCTGAACAAGTGCACCCAGGGCCTGTGGTCTCCCTGGGAGGCTGCACAGCAGATCAATCTCCCAGAACTCAGGGCTATTCGATTAGCACTCAGAGCTTTCTCTCCTGCCCTGGCTCATCAATCTGTCCTGGTTCAGACAGACAACCAGGTAGCCATGTTTTATGTGAACAAGCAAGGTGGGACTGGGTCCAGGCTCCTTTGTCAGGAGGCACAGGACCTTTGCTCATTTGCCCTCAAGCACAACATGCTCCTCAAGGCTGTATACCTTCCAGGCCAGGAAAATTACCTGGCCAACAGGTTGAGCAAAATTCTGCAGCCCCACGAGTGGCAGCTGCATCCTTTGGTAGTTCAGAAGATCTTCCTGAAATGGGGTCTTCCTTTGATAGATCTGTTTGCCAGTCCACTGAACAAACAGCTGCCTCGGTTCTGCTCCAGACAGCCGCATCCTCTGAGGGTAGCAGCAGATGCTTTTTTGATACCATGGTCTCAGGGCCTCCTTAATGCGTTTCCTCCACGCCTTTGGTGGCCCGAACTCTGTTCAAAATTCTTCAGGACAAGGCCTCAGTCCTGCTGGTGGCTCCCAGGTGGCCGAGACAGCCTTGGTTTCCACTTCTGCTTCAGCTGGCAGTGGATCCCCCACTGCCTCTGGGGTTGCAACCCGACCTTCTCTCTCAGGATCAGGGTTCCCTTCTGCACCCCGATCTCAAAGCTCTCAATTTGATGGCCTGGAGGCTGCAAGGGTAGTTTTGGCTCCCTGGGGCTACCTCAGGAAGTTGAGGAGGTTGTCCTAGCCTCTAGGAAACAGTCCACTAGGAAAACCTATGCTCTCAAATGGAAAAGGTTTTCTGTGTGGTGTCAGCTACGTACACAGGATCTTTTCTCCTGTACTGTGTCAGTAGTGCTTCAGTACTTACTGCACTTATCCAATCAGGGACTTAAGTCCAATTCTGTTTGGGTCCACCTCTCAGCTTTAGCAGCTCACCAATCACTGGTGGAAGGACATTCTCTCTCGGTTCACCCCTTCGTGTCCCGCTTTCTCAGAGGCTTGCTTTTGCTCAAGCCTCCAATCCGTCCTCCTGCTCCTGAGTGGAAGTTGAATGTGGTCTTGCAGCAACTGACTCGCCCACCTTTTGAGCCGATGGCTACTTGCCCCCTACGCTTCCTGTCCTGGAAGACACTCTTCTTGATAGCCCTAACCTCGGCCAGGTGAGTGAGTGAGCTTCAGGCCCTGGTCTGTGACAGGCCTTACACTTGCTTCTATAGGAACAGGGAAGTCCTTAGGACTCATCCAAAGTTCCTCCCTAAAGTTGTCTCCTCTTTTCACCTCAACCAGGAGGTGGTTCTTCCAACATTCTTCCCTAGGCCTCATGCAAGCCAGGCTGAAGCAGTTCTGCATACCCTGGACTGTAGGAGGGCCTTATCCTTCTACCTTGACCGTACGCAGGGGCATAGAAGGGCTACTCAGCTCTTCGTGTCTTTTGACCCTAATAAGTTGGGGTTGGCTGTGTCCAAGCGTACCTTGTCCATCTGGGTAGCTGACTATCACCTGGGCTTACAGGGCGGCTGACCTTCCTTTGCAGGGTCGGGTCACGGCCCACCGTGTCAGGGCAATGGCTGCCTCAGTGGCTCATCTCCGCTCTGTACCGTTGGTGGACATCTGCAGGGCTGCAACTTGGTCTTCAAGCCAGACTTTTGCGGCCCATTACTGTCTGGAGAGGGAGTCCCGTAGGGACAGTGCTTTTGGCCAGGCTGGAATCTCTTTGAGGTTTAGGCAACTCCTGCCCTCCTGCCCTCTGTTGGGCTACCGGTGGAGGTTGTGTCAGTGAAAAGCCTTTCTTTGCTGCTGGGACTAGAGGGAGTCCTCTTTTTCAGCCTGGGTTCCTTGTTAGCCCAGAGCTAGGGAGTCACCCATATGTGAGGACTGACTTCCTGCTTGTCCTGGAGAAAGAGTAGTTACTCACCTGTAACAGGTGTTCTCCAGAAGCAGCAGAAATCAGTCCTCACAACCCTCCCTCCTCCCCTGGGAGTTGCAGATGTACATAGTTTCTTTTACTTTTTGTGTGCTGTTCTTAGCTATGTCATTTGACTGAGGTAAGATGGCACCTTTAGGCGGGAAGGGAACCGCGCATGCGTGCCTGCATTCCCAAAGGCTTTCATGGAAAGCTGGGGAAATGCTCCGCTAGGGCTTCATCGGCGTCGATGACACCCATATGTGAGGACTGATTCCTGCTGCTCCTGGAGAACACCTGTTACAGGTGAGTAACTACTCTTTACTGTCTACAGAAAGCACCCCATATAAGTAAGTACATTTTCCTTACACATGCTGAGAAAACCCTTAAAATTTCTGAGCTGTAGCTAGGACACTGTCCGTGCTCAGTGCCATTAATGATGTTATCCAATGTGTGACTGACTTATTCTGTCTCCATGGATTACACAAGTTACAGGTAAGCAACTTTGCACATAAGGGTCAATTTTCAGACCCACTGAGTGGGTAAGACAACTAGTAAATTTTAGCCAGGTATCTTTAACAAAATCTTCAGTCCAGTCTAATTGGAAAAATTTAGTTCTGTTTTTTGGCTGTCTTATAAAATGTAATCAGCACTGAAAATCAACAATGACGAGCTAAGTCAAAAGCCTGACCCAGGAGCTGCAAATTTTTGCCTCAATAAATTTGCCTCCCTCCTGAATTTAGGAAAGTAGAGTTCTAACAACAGGGGGGCGGTCAGTTGATAGAACCTTTCAAAATGTACCTCTGCTGAGTGGTTTGGATTTTGATTTAAGATTTCTCCATGTACAAGCAGGATATATGCTCACATATGGGTGATGTCACTGGCGGGGCCCATGCAGGAACCTCTCCCAGCTCCTTCTAGAAGCTTTCAGATTGGTACCTCTGCACTTACACACAAATTCCCACCTTCCATCACCATGCCTCATCTTCTTAATCTTGATTTTTCCACAAAGCCTCAGACATTTTTGGAATCAATCTGTGAATTTCAGAATTCTTCATTTTTCTACCATTTCTACTCATTTTTGTGAGTTCTCCTGCCCTGCTGCCATTGTTTCTGTGCTTTGTGGCTCTATGTTCCTTTAGATAGTATTTTTTGATCATTTAAAGTTCCCTTTATTCTTGCCACCATAGGCCACATTTAAGTAACAGGTTTTCCAGCTGCATCACTCTTCTGTTTTTCAAAGTAGTCATTTGATTTTGCTGCAGTTATTTTTCTGGAAGACATGTCCCAAAAACTGACCAGTAGGTTTAAAAAGTGCACTCGGTGCAGTAAGACCATGTCTATCACAAACACCTACAAATGGTGCTTGCAATGCTTGGGGCCTGACCATGAGACTTCTTGTTGTATTGTGTGTTCACAGATGACAAGGAGAAGCAACATGAACAAATTTTTGGCACCGATAAGACCAATCCATTGTTTTCACCAATGGCAGCATTGGTGTCCATTGCCTCAGGAGCTGTAGCAGACACTGGTGAAGCATCAACATCAAAGGGCCTTTACAGCTCATTCGGATCCTAGCACCAGTGGATTGACCCACCATCAGTCATCCACTGATACTGCCCTTCAGAAGAGGAAGGATTCTTCCTCATCCTCTAAGACATTACAAACTAAGGTTTCTGAGCATCAGGCAGACACTGGGGTGCATTGGCACTGAAGTTCATCAGAGTACAATTTCAGGAGCTTCAAGGTATCAGAAGAATCTGAACCCTCAAAGTAACCCTGACATGAGGATCACTCATCTTCCTCGGTGTTGGAGGGGGCATGCCAGTCTCCAGAAGGCTGAGACTAACTGCTGATTTTCCCCATCAGATTCTGAAGACAGACTTCTGAATCTGTTGCAGGCCTCATGCCTTTGCAATGGCAGCCCTCAAGGACCGGCTCATGAGAGATCTCAAGAACAGTAGGATGATGTTCTTTGCCCTGTGCAAAACTGTTGCTTCAACGGTATTGTTGATAGTGCATTGACAAATCTAGCCTATTCTTGAGACTCACCACCTGCCTGCAGGACAAGAATTGACATCAAAGGGTCTCAACACTGGTTCTTGCCCAACTGATATTGGTCTCCACTTCATCAGGTGGGGGGGGGGGGGGCGGATGATCAATCCTCTCGGCATCGGACGTTATTGGTGCATCAATACTCCCAGAGGATCTACCACCCATGAGAGATGTAGATCAGCCCAGGCAGAGACTCAGATGTCCTTCAAGTACCTCTCTGTGTCTGCATCGGAACACTCCTGGGAATCTAGATATGACTCAATTTCTTTAAGGAGGTAAGAACATAGATATGCCATACTGGGTCAGACCAAGGTCCATCAAGCCCAGTATCCTATTTCCAACAGTGGTCAATCTAGGTCATAAGTACCTAGCAGTCTCCCCCAAAAGACACAGGTTCCTCAATGCTTGTATTGGGTCAAGCAGTGATATCCTGGATCCCTTTTAATAATGATTTATTGACCTTTCCTCCAGGAATTTGTCCAAACCTTTTTTAAACCCAGCTACACTAACAGCTTTTACAACATCCTCCAGTAACAAATTCCAAAGTTTGATTACACGTTGAGTGAAATTTTTTTTTTTCTTATTAGTCTTAAATAGGTTACCCTGTAGCTTCATTGCATGTCCCCTAGTCTTTTTATATTCTGATGACATAAATAATCGATCTATGTTTACCCATTCTACTCCATTCATTAATTTATAGACCTCTGTTATATTTCCACTCAGCCAAGTTCGCTCAGATCTCACTCCTCATGAACGACAAAAGAAGCTGACTTTCCATGACTTTGTGAGGGAAATAGCCAAGTCCATTCCATTTCCATTGGAAATGTAGGAGGAGTCAAGGGCCAAGGATTTGGATATCCTTCAGTATTCCATTGCCCCTAAGATGGTGGTAATAGTGCCTGTGCACTATATCCTTCAGAAGCTGCAGATGAGAACGTGTGAGATCTCCCTCTCTGCCTTCAGTCAACAAGAAGGTTGGCTGTATATAAAGTCCAAAAGGCTTCTGGATTCGAGAAGTTACAAGCTACTGCAGCATTCCATGGTTGTTGAATCTGCTCTCAAAAGAGCTAAGAGTTATAAATTTCACTCTTCAGTGTCCCCAAGGAGAGAGGTTAGGATATTGGAGTCTTTTGAGAAAAAGTTCTTTCAGAACACTGTACTATCATCTTGCATAGTGGTCTACCAGTTCTTCATGCGCATGTACTTGTAGAACATCATTTGAAATATGGATGAATTTAGAGACCTCCTCCATCCAGAGAAAGCCATGAAACACCATTCCCTAGTGACTTAAGGGAATGATTGCAGAAAATACATTGTCCAAATGACATACTGTTTGATATTTTTGATACAGCATCGAGGACCTCCTCTATGAGCATTGGTGCCAGAGACTGTCATGGCTCTGAGCTTCAGACTTACAACCCAGTGTGCAGAAGCAATCTGCTGATGTGCCATACCATGGAGACAATCTCTTCAACATAAGTTTCAAGAGGCTGCGACCATGATCAAGCAGCCTACTGAAACCTTGAAAACCCTCTCAAGGTCCACTTCTGACCCAGCCTCCTCGTCACCTAGGAGGTTCCATAGCATGGGGCAGCAGTGATCCTATTACTCTCACAGGTATATGTAGCTTCCTTCCTCCCATTCCACCCAAAATAGGCAACCTTCTTGCTCCCATTCTCAGCAGCTGAAGATTCAGAAGCCCCAGCCAGCATCCCAGCCAAACCAATTTTAGACTGGCTTCTAGAGAATATAGGAGATACCTTTGTCCTACTCCCAGACAACGTTCCAGTCAAAGGGAGGCTCACACTCTTCGCAGATCATTGGCACCTTGTAACCTTCAACTTTTGGGTGCTCAAAATAGTCCAGGAATTCATTCCACATTGTCCTCCAAGATCTCATTCAATGGCCTCTCAGCAAAAGAATATATTTCTTCAAGAACTCTTTGTCCTTCAGGCCACAAATTCGATCATGCTGTCTCACCAGTGTAGAAAAAACTGGGATTTTGGGAATTTTACTCAATGTATTTCCTGGTACCCAAGAAAACAGAGGGATATCATCCCATCTTAGACCTGAGAGATTTGAACAGAGCTTAGAATGGTTTCCCTGGGCACCCACCCTGTTATGTTGTTTGGACCTTAAGGATGCTTACACCCAGTCATAGGATGTATCTGAGATTATCGTAGGACAACACCACTTTGAGTACTGCATACTGTCTTGCAGTAGTTAGTGTTTCTACACAGACTGGCATGCATGTGTTTCTCTACTTGGACGACGGGCTAAATCAAGAACCCTATTAAGGAAGGGATTCAAGAGTCTGTATGCCTCACCATCCGGGTGCTGGAGCTACTAGGGTTCATCATCAATTACCCCAAATCAAAATTGAACCCATCACACCAATTGGAATTTGTTGGAGCTCTACTAGATATGATTCAGCCAAAAGACTTCCATAAGAAAGGCTCACCTGCCTGGTGGCGATCATGGAAGAAGTAGAACAGACTCAGCAGACCTGAGAGAGGCCTGGACAGTTCACATCACTCTCTTGACATGTCTCAACATGAGACAATCTCAGTGAATCTTGAGCTCACAATGGACACATGCCACTCACATACTTCAAAATACCAAAAAGTCCACAAAAATCACTGAAATACTCTTCAAAAACAATGTGGACAAACTATGTCCTCACACAAACAGCCAAAAAATTATCAAATACTTGAAGAGGTAGCCCCCACTGTTTTTGTAATAACCACTGTTATGATGTGTTCAGGGCTCAACGGGCAGTCTTACTAGCCTAAAAAATTCATAGACAGTAGTTTTTAGTAAACAAATGGTGGGGGGGGGGGGGGGAATGGAGGGAAGTGGGTAAGTGCAAGGCAGAAGGGAGAAGGGGAGAGAGTATGAGAAAGGTAACAGTTGGGGTGATGGAGTGTCAATAGAAGAGAATTCAAAATGGGGGGAGGAAAAAGTGCAAGGAGTTGGAGGGTGAAGAGAAGAATGCACAGAAGGGCACAATGTGTATGTGCAAAAGGCATACCCCTCTCCCATCACACATATGTAGGCACCTCATCTCTACACCACACACACATATATGCGCACACACACACAGGTTTCCCACCTCCACACCACACATACACACACAGGTACCCCACCTCTGCACCACACACACATAGGTGTAGCTTAAAGGGTCAGTAGAGGTGGTGGGCAAAGGAGGCGGTGGCGTGGAGCCATTGTCTTCTGTTGGCACTTTGTAGTGGCCCATTAAGAGCCTGATTTATTAAGCTTTTTCCCATAGAAAATGGGAAATAGTCTTAGTAAATCAAGCCCTAAAACCTAACAAAATAACTGCTATACATCGTTGTAGGGGCAGAGGTGAGTACTCTGAACTAGGTTTCAGTAGCCAGCTCCTGGATTAAAAGAAAATTTGTCAAGGCCTGGCTTAAGAGGACTGAGTGTCCTAAATCTAACTAGTCATATCATTTTCAGCTAAACATGAGCTTAATTTCATTGCTCAAATTCATGCTCAGCTGCTGGCTGAAAATGATCTCCTGAGATTTAACCAGTTATTCCACAAGTTAGCTGGTTAACATTTTGGAAATTAACTCCACAATGATGCCTTTTGTTGGATGAAATGAAGAGGCATGTCCAGTGGCTCAGTAGCAGTGCTGTATACTGCTATACAGAAGGTACCTGCAGATCATGTTTTCTATACCCCTAGTCAGCTGAGGATGCTGTAGAAACAATGTTCACAGCCCCAGGTAGGGCATAGAGTCAAGGTCATGGTTAATGATGACACTTGATGGCCACATTGAAGCCAATGATACAGGTTTCTTGAAGAAGCTTTGCAGCATAGCTTCTGGCCTTGTGATCATGGCTCTAATAATGACTAATTCCCAAACAACGAAACACTAACTGAGGATAATCGGGTTTTCTGGTGTCGAGTGGGGTATATATCATCAAGTCATCTGCGTATAGATGGTATTGTATATTGTGTTCCTGGATAATTTTGCAGACTTGTATGTATATGTTGAATAGAAGAGCAGATAGTGCAGAGCCCTGAGGTATTCCTTGATGAAGTGAGAAAGTTCTGGATGTTCTGTTTTTGATCTTGATTTGTCTGTCGATCAGATAGGTATGAGTGAAACCATGTCAACAGGGTGCCGCTGATTCCTATCTCCATCAGTCTGTTCAGAAGTATGGGGTGAATTATTGAATCAAATGCAGATATTATGTCTATAAAGATGAGTATGAAGCCTTGCTTGACGTTTTTGATCCCTTTAATAACTGTGTTCGTAAGTGAGGTTATTAAGGTTTCTACCCCATGGTGTTGTCAGAACCCATGCTGTTGAGGATCCAGCAGGGTGGTTGAGTCGATGTGATCTTGTAGTTGATGTTGAACTGCCTTTTCAATTATTTTTGCTAGTAGAAGTATGCTGGATATGAGCCGATATGAGGATGGAGAGTTTGGGTCTGTTGTGTTGCTCTTTAAGTGTGGTCTTATAGATGAGATCTTTAGTAGTGGTGACATGAATCCTTGCGTTAGGGATAAGTTTACTATTCTGCAGACCATCAGTGCTAGCTCTTGTGATGTCATCTTTATCCAGGAAGTTGGGCAGGGGTCGAGTGGTAATGTGGTTGTGTTCAGAGATTTCAGTAAATTGATGCAATGCTCATCAGTAATTGAGTAGAATGAGGTCCAGTTGTTTGGATAATCATGTTTTATCTTTGGAGCAAGGGTTTGGTTTGGTACATGGTTTTTGCAGCTGATTTTGTTCTGGAGATGAGTTGCGAATGCCTCTGGTGTTATTGTATCAGTGACCTGGTTTTGTGGAGATTTAGTGAGATCTTTTACTATCGCAAAGAGCTCTCTTGGACGGTTTATAGATTTCATGATGATATTTGTGTGCTACTGTTTATTTTTATTTAGAATTAATTCATTGTATTCCCTTTGTTTTGTCATTTATTTTATTTATTTTATTTATTTAGACTGTTTTTGTATACCGCCTTATCCTTCAATCAAAGCGGTCACAACACAATTGGGGGATACATTTAACACGTGGGGAGATGAGACACATACACTAATACTTACAGGGAACATGGGCAATGGAGGGTTAAGTGGCTTGCCCAAGACCACAAGGAGCATCTGTGGGACTAGAAACCCCAGTCCTTCCGGCCCAAGGTTACTGTCCTCTAGTGGGATTTGAACCCCCGACCTTCCGGCCTGAAGTACCTTGCCCCAACCACTAGGCTACTCCTCCCTTGTCATGTATTCCTGGAGATGCGTTTGATTTTTGGTTCTCTGCCATCGTCTCTCCAGCCTTCTTAATGTGAGCTTGATTTGTCTTATATTGGAGGAGTACCATGGTGCCTTGTTTGCTCGTTGAGCTATTTTTAGTTTCGGTGGTGCAACAGCAGTTGGTGGTGTTATGTCATTTTTAGGGCTGCAAGGTCCATAGTGCTGGTGTTAAACTTGGGAAGTATTTGTTCGAGTAGGGTGTCCTTGTCAAATTCTGTGCAATGCTGTCTGGGCAGTGGGGGTTTTACTGGAAATTCGAATGAGATCTTATGATGATCTGACCAGGGTACTGGAGTTACTTGGTAAAAGATTTGAGAGTTGATGGAGTGGAGGCTGGAGGGTACAAATACCAGGTCGAGAGTACTTCCCCACTGTGCGTCTGAGTTTCGATGATTTGAGTGAGGTCCAATGAGTTTAAAGCATTGAGGAATGTTGTTGCTTGCACTGGAGAGGCTGAATTTAATTCTATCGTAATATTATACTTCTGGAAGAACACCCTAACAATAAGCAGAAAAGACCTCAGTAATCCTGTTCTCCCTCTACGCGGCAGTCACTGCTTGCCTGAAGGGGAATCGCTCTGGAATACCATCACAGGTCTAAAAAAACTCCTTCTCCCCAAAAATCTTTAATTACTCATATATTTTTTTTATATTACCAAAATCACAACAATTAAAATTTCACAATCAAAGGGAACTGATACACTAGTAATACACTGCTTGTCAGTTCAATATATCGAAGTATGGAGTTCATAGGGGCAAGGTTGGACTCTCTCCTGGCAAAAAGGCATTCTTGCCAGAAGACAGAGCCCAAAGGTTGATGGCCTTGGCAAATCAGTTTCTCTGCAGGTCCCTGGTCTCCTCCAGACTCTGCCTGAGGTTTCTAGGCCACATGGCTTCGACAGTGCATGTGACCCCCAATGCCAGGCTCCATATGAGACCTACACAGTGGTGCCTTCGGGCTCAGTGGTCACAGGCCGCCTCAGCGACAGAATAAGGGTGTCCAGACCATTTCTGCACTCCCTCAACTGGTGGCTACACACACCCAATCTGCTAAAAGGGGTGCCTTTTCAGATTCCAGGGTACACAGTAGTGCTAACAACAGATGCCTCCCTGCAGGGCTGGGGAGCTCATTGTCTGGGCAAGTGCACCCAGGGCCTCTGGTCTCCCTGGGAAGCTGCACAGCAAATCAATCTCCTCGAACTCAGAGCTATTCGATTAGCACTCAAAGCTTTCACTCCTACCCTGACTCACCAGTCTGTCCTGATCCAGACAGACAACAAAGTTGCCATGTTTTATGTGAACAAACAGGGCAGAACCGGGTCCAGGATCCTTTGTCGGGAGGCCCAGGACCTTTGTTCTTTTGCCCTCAAGCACAACATGCTCCTAAAGGCTGTGTACCTTCCAGGCCAGGACAACTACCTGGCAGACAGATTTAGCAGAATACTGCAGCCCCTCGAATGGCAGCTGCATCCTTCAGTAATTCAGAAGATCTTCCTAAAATGGGGTCTCCCTTTGATAGATCTCTTTGCCAGCCCAATGAACAAGCAACTGCCAAGGTTCTGCTCCAGGCAACCGCATCCTCTACGGATAGCAGCGGATGCTTTTCTGATATCCTGGTCTCAGGGCCTCCTGTATGCATTTCCTCCCACGCCCTTGGTGGCCCGAACTCTCTTCAAGATTCTTCAGGACAAGGCCTCGGTCCTGCTGGTGGCTCCCAGATGGCTGAGACAGCCTTGGTTTCCTCTTCTGCTTCAACTGGCGGTGGATCCTCCACTACCTCTGGGGTTGCAACCCAACCTTCTTTCACAGGAGCAGGGTTCCCTTTTGCACCCCAATCTCAAAGCTCTCAATTTGATGGCCTGGAGGCTGCAAGGGTAGTTTTGGCTCCCTGGGGCCTACCTCAGGAAGTTGAGGAGATTGTTCTAGCCTCTAGGAAACAGTCCACTAGGAAAACCTATGCTCTCAAATGGAAAAGGTTTTCTGTGTGGTGTCAGCTATGTACAGAGGACCCTTTCTCTTGTACTGTGCCAGTAGTGCTTCAGTACCTACTTCACATATCAAATCAGGGACTTAAGTCCAATTCTGTTCGGGTACACCTCTCAGCTCTAGCAGCTCACCACTCTCTGGTGGAAGGACATTCTCTGTCTGGTCACCCCTTGGTGTCCCGCTTTCTCAGGAGCTTGCTTTTGCTCAAGCCTCCCATCCGTCCTCCTGCCCCTGAGTGGGAGCTGAATGTGGTGTTGCAGCAGCTGACTCACCCACCTTTTGAGCCGATGGCTACTTGTCCACTACGCTTCCTCTCCTGGAAGATACTCTTCCTGATAGCCCTTACCTCGGCTAGGCGAGTAAGTGAGCTTCAGGCCCTGGTCTGTGATAGGCCTTACACCAGGATTTATAGGAACAGGGTAGTCCTCAGGACTCATCCAAAGTTCCTCCCAAAGGTTGTCTCCTCTTTCCACCTCAATCAGGAGGTGGTCCTTCCAACATTCTTCCCTAGGCCTCATGCAAGCCAGGCTGAAGCAGTTCTGCATACCCTGGACTGTAGGAGGGCCTTACCCTTCTACCTTGACCGTACGCAAGGGCATAGAGGGCTACTCAGCTCTTCGTATTCTTTGACCCCAATAAGTTGGGGTTGGCTGTGTCCAAGCATACCTTGTCCATCTGGGTGGCTGACTGTATCACCTGGGCTTACAAGGCGGCTGACCTTCCTTTGCAGGGTAGGGTCATGGCCCATCATGTCAGGGCAATGGCTGCCTCAGTGGCTCATCTCCGCTCTGTGCCCTTGGTAGACATCTGCAAGGCTGCAACTTGGTCTTCAAGCCAGACCTTTGCGGCCCATTACTGCCTGGAGAGGGAGTCCCGTAGGGACAGTGCTTTTGACCAGGCAGTACTCCGGAATCTCTTTGAGGTTTAGGCAACTCCTGCCCTCTGTTGGGCTACCAGTGGAGGTTGTGTCCTTGAAAAGCCTTTCTTTGCTGCTGAGACTAGAGGGAGTTCTCTTGTTCAGCCTGGGTTCCTCGGTAGCCCAGAGCTAGGGAGTCACCCATAAGTGAGGACTGACTTCCTGCTTGGTCCTGGAGAAAGAGTAGGTACTCACCTGTAACAGGTGTTCTCCAGGAGCAGCAGGAATCAGTCCTCACAACCCTCCCTCCTCTCCTTGGAGTTGCAGTTGTACATAGTTTATTTTTCATTTTTGTGTGCTGTTCTTAGCTATGTCATTTGACTGAGGTAAGATGGCACCTTTGGGTGGGAAGGGAACCGCGCATGCATGCCTGCATTCCCAAAGGCTTTCATAGAAAGCTGGGGAAATGCTCCGCTGGGGCTTCATCAGCGCCGATGACACCCATATGTGAGGACTGATTCCTGCTGCTCCTGGAGAACACCTGTTACAGGTGAGTAACTACTCTTTATGTACCCGACAGCCGTATCTTTAGTTGACATGTGGTCTTACCAATATAAAATTTATTTCATGGACACTGTAAGGCATACACTACATAATCAGTAGAAACAGTTGGTTATGTGGAATAGCTTGATTTTATGAGCTCCTATTTCCACTGTCTCACAATCTTCCATTAATAGACAACACTGACAATGACCACAAGAGCTGTGGCCTGGTATCACAGAAGCACTCTCCCGACGTACAGCTGGACATAAATGGTCTCTCAAATTCTTACCATGCTGATAGGCCACATGAACATACCAACTCCTAAAACAAGGATATACTTGAAGAATAAGCCATCTCCTTTTAATACTCATAGCAATCTTTGAAGAGAACCCAGAGTATGGTAAAACACAGGTCACATTCAAATATGTCGCTAATTCTGACTGCCAGCGAAATGTAGGGTCTAATAACCACTCTCGATGGTTATATGTGGCACGTTTATATGCTGAATTAATAACCCCTACTGGATACCCTCGAGTTACAAATTTATTTTAGAGAGATTGTCCTTATAAACGAAATTCAGGTAATGTAGAACATATTCTTTGAAACTGAAAAAATTAAGAGTAAGGCAAACGGTTTCTTAACACAACTGGGTGATAACTGCCATATTGCAACAAAATATTGTGATCCATTGATTTTGAATATACTGAAGCCTGAAAGCCTTTCAAAGTCTTAGCAACTTGCACATCCAAAAAGTGAATAGTCTGCTTATCACACTGCATCTCAAACTTGATGGCAGAGTTACATTTATTCAAAAATGCCAAAAATTGATCCAACAGCTCCTTATATATTTTTTTATTTTACCAAAATCACAATTAAAATTTCACAATCAAAGAAAACTGATACACTAGTAATACATTGCTTGTCAGCTCAATATATCGAAGTATAGAAAATCCACTGCTTGTCAACTCAATACTCCAGGGTCCACAGTGGTTCATAACAAAAAAAATATCATCTATGTAACGATACCCGCCATATACATAAGGACAAAAGGCTGTCAGAAGATAAATCTTGTTTGCCTAAGAAGATGATGTCCCTATGGTGGCTCACTGTCAAGCATTACACTATGATTTTTTTTTTATTTTCGCTGTTGTGTTATAGATCATATCCCCAAGAATATTTGGGGTGAGGATTGTGGCTGGATCCTGTTGCAGCATGAACAGCGATGGATTTTTGATCTTAAGATTGTTGAACCTGATGGATTAAATTCTGCTATTGATTTGGGAGTATTCCTGTGAGTTTAAAGGAAATAGTTACATCATTTCTCCTCTCCGACCCTTTCATTGTTTCAGAAAGGTATTTAAATCAAGCACTGATGTCAGATGCTATAGCCAGAGAGATAAACAGTTTGGAGTGGCAAAGTTAAGCCCCTGATGAAGTGACTTGTTTGCGAAACAGAGATCGTCATAGGGCGTTTATGGAAAGAAGTATATTCTTCTGGAAGACACTCCAAAAGATAAGTAATAGACAAACTACTTTTAAAGTCTAGTGAAGTGTTCTGGCTTTTAGGTTCACCTTTTTCCGTAGGGTCGATGAGAATGCTGTGGACACTGGAGTATTGAGTTGGCAAGCCGTGGATTTCCTATATTTCGAAATATTGAGCTGACCAGCAATGTATTATTAGTGTAGCAGTTCCCTTTGATTGTGAAATTTTAATTGTGATTTTGGTGAAATAAAAAAATTATATGAGTATTTAAAGATTTTTGGGGAGGAGGAGCTTTCTTTTAGACCTGTGATGGTATTCCAGAGCGGTTCCCCTTCAGGCAAGCAATGACTGCTGCGTAGAGGGAGAGTACGATTACTGAGGTCTTTTCTCCATATTGTTAGGGTGTTCTTCCAGAAGTATAGTATTAAGGTAGAATTATGGATTAGATTAATTGATAAGGAGATACTGAGGTTTTTCAATTAAATGTAAAGAGTAGTTACTCACCTGTAACAGGTGTTCTCCAGGAGCAGCAGGAATCAGTCCACACATATGGGTGACGTTGGCACCGACGGAGCCCTCGTGCGGAGCATTTCCCCAGCTTTCAAATAAAGCCTTTGGGAATTGCAGCGTGCATGCGCGGTCCCCTTCCCGCCCAAGGGTGCCATCTTGCTCAGTCTGATGACATAGCTAAAAGATAGCAAAATAGCAAAAATAAAACATATGACTGCAACTCCAAGGGGAGGAGGGAGGGTTCTGAGGACTGATTCCTGCTGCTCCTGGAGAACACCTGTTCCTTATCGCTTCTCCGGGCCAGTCCAGGGAAAGGTAGGGTTGTCAATCCCCCATAGTGACTGAGGACTGAAGACTTCAAGCTTTTCCTTGTGATGTGAAGCCACTCCCCCTGAGGTTAATCAAGCAGTCTTTCAGTCCTCAGTGACTAGAGAGGATCGAACTTACCTTCTCCCTCAAAGTACACCTGTAGTGGTTTCATTTTACCTTTTTTCCTTTCTTAAATTTATGATTGGCTCTAGCAGAGCTAATCTTCTATAGTCCTTTTAACTTTTCTTTTAAAATACGCTGTCACTTTAAGACCGCAGGAGACGTGGGGGACTTAATTATTACAGTGTGAGGTAGAGCCTGCCTCTATCACTGTTCCGTTTCCCGGTGCAGAGTGATACTGGGGGCCCCAGATTTCTCCTCTGTCTTACCCGCGGTGAGTTTGCCGGTGGTCCCGCTAAACTGTGCTCCATTCAGCCGGGCACAGTTTTACTTCTGCGGTGAGTTTTTTGTCTGTTTTCTCTTCCGTGTTGATTTTCGGCGCTCGGGCCCGCGGACTCCGGGGCAGTTTGCTTTTTTGAGCTTACGGTTTTCTTTGGCGATCCCGGAGTTGTTTTTGATCAATGGCTGAAAAGCCTTTGATTAGTTCGCCGGAGCCTTCTCCTCACGCCGAAAAGGCGGGAAAGTCCGCCATTTTACCGGCGTCAGGCAGTGCTCTGGTAGAGCCTCAAAAGCCTCATAAACGGAAAGCGAAGTCCTCTAGAGCGGCGGTTTTACCTGATTTACCCTCCCCAGCTCCAACTTTGCCTCAGGAGGACATGGACTCATTTTTTTCGCCAGCTTTTATTCTGGCTATGCACAAAGCATTTCTTATGCGATCTGCTGAGCCTCCGCGGCTTTCTTCTCTTTCTGAACCTGTGTCAGTGCCACTTTCCCTACCACTGCCTGATGATCCCGGAGAGGGATCCTCTCATATTCAAGATATGGTTCAGAATTCCTTAGATCCCTTGTTGTCTCAGGCCCCGCTGTTGCAGGAGCAGGGAGATTCAGAGTCTTTTACAGGACATCCTGGGGAGTGGGACACAGAAGAGTTGGAAGAAGGGGAGATAGCTCCAGGAGAGGATCCTAATGTTTTCAGGGTTTTCCGTAAGGAAGAACTCACAGCTCTCATATCCCAGTCTTTGGCAGCGCTCCATCTCTCCCTTCCCGCGTCTTCTCAGGAACCCTTGGAGGATCCCTTGCTGCAGGGTGTTAAAACTGAACAGAAGTGTTTTCCCTTACACAGAGTGATCAAACAGATGATTGACTCGGAATGGGAGTGTCCGGAGTCTTCCTTACGTGGAAGCCGAGCGTTGGCTCGCCTGTACCCACTTCCTCAGGACATAAAGGACTTATTTCGCATGCCAAAAGTGGATGCAATTATATCCGCAGTGACTAAAAAGACTACTATTCCTGTGGAAGGGGCTGCAGCTCTAAAGGATCTTCAAGATAGAAAATTGGAGATTCTACTCAAACAGGCTTTTGAGTCTAGTGCCTTGGCTCTACAATGGGCCGTTTGTGGGGCTTATGTCTCTCGCGCCTCCATTCGTTGGTTGCAAGGCGATACTTCTCCTGATGCTCCTGCTGCAGTTCCCGATGCACCTAAACTGGAATCAGCCGCTGCTTATATGGCAGATGCTTTTTATGATTTGCTGCGGATTGCGGCTAAGACCATGGCCTCTCTGGTAGCTGCCAGGCGTTTTCTTTGGTTACGCAACTGGTCGGCGGATGTTTCGTCCAAATTGAGACTTAGCAAATTGCCCTATCAGGGTAAATTGCTTTTTGGGGAGGCTTTGGAGAAGATTGTTAAGGATTTGAGCGACGCTAAGGGCGGTCGTTTGCCTGAGGACAAACCCAAACCTTCCCGATTGCTTCCTTCCGGCAGGGGGTTCGGAAGGGAGTCCCGTAGGTTTCGGGGGGCGCGCTTTGCGCCCTATTCCAGGGGCCGTTCCTCCTTTCAGGGGACTTCCTTTCGGGGAGCCAGAGGATTTGGCAGGTCCTACTTTGGGGCATCCCAGCCCTCCAATAAGAAGCCGCAATGAAGGTCAGTTGGTCCAGCCGCTAATTCCGGTGGGAGAACGCCTACAGGACTTTCTAGCGGTCTGGACCACCATTACCTCAGACAAGTGGGTGTTGGAGGTCATCCGGGAAGGTTACGCGCTCGATTTCGCATGCCCGCTGTTGCCCGCCTTTGTAATGTCTCCCTGCGGTCCCGGTCGGAAAAAGCAGGCCATTGTGGACACCCTGACTCGCCTGTTGCAGCTCAAAGCTATCGTTCCCGTGCCTCGGGACCAATACGGTTGCGGTCGATACTCGATCTATTTTGTGGTTCCCAAGAAAGAAGATTCTTTTCGGCCCGTTCTAGATCTCAAAGGGGTCAACCGTTCCTTACGGGTGCCTCATTTTCGCATGGAAACCCTCCGTACTGTAGTTCGGGCAGTTCAACCGGGGGAGTTTCTCTCATCCATCGATCTTACGGAAGCGTATCTGCACATTCCCATAAGGAGTTCGCATCAGCGTTTTTTGCGCTTCGCTCTCCCCATGGGCCATTACCAGTTTCGAGCGTTGCCATTCGGTCTGGCTACGGCTCCGCGTACTTTCACAAAGCTTATGGTAGTTGTGGCAGCAGCGCTTCGGAAGGAAGGGATCAGAGTACACCCTTATCTCGACGATTGGTTGATCAGAGCCGAGTCGCGATCTGCCTCGGTTCAAGCGACGGCTCGAGTGGTGCAACTTCTCGAGCAACTCGGCTGGGTGATCAACCAAGTCAAAAGTCACCTGCAACCGCAGCAGCAGCTGACTTATCTCGGAGCATATTTCAACACCGCGCAAGGAAAGGTTTTTTTGCCCGAGGTTCGTGTGGAAAAGCTACTACAACAGATCCGAGCGTTTCTCAACTTAACGGCGCCGTCGGCTTGGACGTATTTGCAACTGTTGGGTTCCATGGCGGCGGCACTGGATCTTGTTCCGTGGGCCAAGGCGCACATGCGCCCCTTGCAGCAGGCGTTGCTTACACGATGGTCTCCGCAGCTTCATCCGCTCTCTCAGCGTCTCCCCTATCCCGAGAGCATCCGTCACAGTCTGGACTGGTGGTTAGTTCGGGAGCACCTCACAGCGGGAATGCCCTTGCAAGACCCCTCGTGGGTGTTACTGACCACGGATGCAAGCCTCTCGGGGTGGGGTGCTCATTGTCAGTCAAGCATTGCACAGGGGACTTGGTCCGCAATAGAGAGTTCATGGTCGATCAACCGTCTGGAGCTCCGAGCGGCTCGCTTAGCTCTGCTTCACTTCGCACCGCTGCTCCAGGGGACAGCGGTGAAGATTTTTTTCCGACAATGCTGTGACCGTCGCCTATATCAATCGTCAGGGGGGGACGAAGATTCCTTCTCTACTGTCCGAATGCCAACAATTGATGGATTGGGCAGAGAGCAATCTCCTGGCCATTTCCGCAGCACATGTTGCGGGCAAAGAAAATCTACAGGCGGACTTTCTCAGCCGTCATCTTCTCGATCCAGGGGAATGGGAATTAAATGCGGCGATCTTTCATCAGCTAACGTTGCGTTGGGGACAGCCAGTGATGGATCTCATGGCCTCCTACAGCAATGCCAAGGCCAGCCGTTTTTTCAGCAGGCGCAGGGAACGCATGTCGGAAGGTCTCGATGCCCTAGTTCAACCCTGGCCTTGCGATGCGCTCCTCTATGTGTTCCCGCCTTGGCCAATGTTGAGTCGGGTTATTCAGCGCATAACGAATCACCGAGGGAAGGTGATTCTCATTGCTCCCGATTGGCCTCGTCGACCTTGGTATGCCGATCTTATTCGACTCCTTGTAGCTCCGCCGTGGCTCCTTCCAGTTCGTATCAACCAGTTGCATCAGGGTCCCATTCTCATGCCGCGAGTGGATCGCTTCTTGCTTACGGCTTGGCTCTTGAAAGGTCTCGCTTAGAAAGGAGGGGTTATGCAAGTTCGGTTGTAACTACCCTTCTCCAATCTAAACGTCCAGGAACTTCCTTGGGATATGTTCGCGTCTGGCATCTTTTTGAAGCTTGGTGCAAGCGACAAAAGGTATCACCTCTGGCTTCTACCGTGCCTCATCTTCTCCTCTTTCTGCAACAGGGTTTAGATAAGGGGTTGGCTCTCAGTACCCTTAAGGTGCATGTCGCGGCACTATCTTGTTTTAGGGGCTTGGTGCAACATCGCCGTCTTTCCGCTCATCCGGATGTTCGCCGCTTTCTACGAGCAGCGCAAATTATACGTCCTCCTCGACGACCTATCGTTCCTCCTTGGGATTTGAATATTGTCTTGGACAGTTTGTCTGGGTCGCATTTAAAGTTCCTCTGCGCTACGCAAATTCGGGAGTGTTCTTGGAAAACGGCCTTTTTGGTGGCTTTGTGTTCCGCTCGACGAATTTCCGATTTGCAGGCCTTATCTTGCCAAGAGCCTTATCTGCAATTTCTGCCGGAGCGAGTGGTCTTACGAACAGTTCCCTCTTTTTTGCCTAAAGTCCTCTCGGTTTTTCATATTAACCAATCAATTACATTGCCCGTATTTTCGGAGAGCGATGGCTCGCCAATTGATCGAGCGCTTAAACATTTGGATCTTGGGCGAGTCTTAAAGAAGTATATTAAGCTCTCACGAACGTTTCGAAAGACGGACAGACTTTTTGTCCAGTGGACTGGGCCACGGAAGGGACAAGCTGCGTCAAAATCTTCTATCGCTCGTTGGGTTCGCTCTGCTATTACAGCGGCTTATCAAGCTAGGGGGATTTCCCCACCTGAGGGTCTCAAAGCTCATTCCACTCGTGCTCTCGCAACATCCTGGGCAGAATTTGCTTTTGTTCCCCCAGTGGATATCTGCAGAGCGGCGACTTGGTCTACACTGCATTCTTTCGCTAGGCATTACAGATTAGATGTCCAGGCTAGGGACGATGCCAGAGTGGGAGCATCCGCTCTTATCGCCGGTTTGGCGGGTCCCTCCCATTCTTAGGTACTGCTTTGGTACTGCCCTACCTTTCCCTGGACTTGCCCGGAGAAGCGATAAGGAAGATGAAATTAGTTCTTACCTGCTAATTGTCTTTCCTTGAGCCTTCTCCGGGCCAGTCCAGGGTCCCACCCGGTTCTCTACTACGTGCATTGTAGGATCGGTGTTCACTTTCTCAGGCCTCTACAGAATTACATCGTCTATATCTTCTAAAGGAGGATGCTTAGGGGCCTCTAGTATTCAGTCTACACCGCTGGCAGCTCTTATAGCTTGCATATGTAAATATTTTTTTAAAAAAAAAAGAGTTTGTAGTAAATGTTTTTTTCACGGACTATAGAATGTTAGCAATATGTGCAGGGTTAATCTGCTGTGTTTAGTTTCTTTCTCTTTAGTCGCTTTGTCAGAAGGAGACTGCTTGATTAACCTCAGGGGGAGTGGCTTCACATCACAAGGAAAAGCTTGAAGTCTTCAGTCCTCAGTCACTATGGGGGATTGACAACCCTACCTTTCCCTGGACTGGCCCGGAGAAGGCTCAAGGAAAGACAATTAGCAGGTAAGAACTAATTTCATCTTACAGGTGAGTAACTGCTCTTTCTCCAGGACCAAGCAGGAAGTCAGTCCTCACATATGGGACTCCCCAGCTTAAGGCTACCGGAGACCTCAAGCGGAAAAAAGGAGCTCCCTCTAGCTCGTCAGTACTGAAGGAAGGAATCTTCTCAGAGAACGCCCCCGACCGGTAGCCCAACTCCAGGGCCAGAGGGTAGGAGTTGCCTAAACCCCAAAGAGATTATGGAGTACTGCCTGTCCGAAAGCACTGTCCCTGCGGGACTCCCTCTCAAGGTAGTAATGGGCTGCAAAAGTCTAGCTTGAAGACCAAGTAGCGGCCCGGCAGATGTCTGCCAACGGAACAGAGCGGAGATGAGCCACTGACGCAGCCTTCGCCCTGACACGATGAGCCGTGACTCGACCCTCCAACGAGAGGCCGGCTGCCCCATAAGCCCAGGTGATACAGACAGCGACCCATATGGACAAAGTACGCTTGGAGACAAGTAACCCCAACTTATTGGGGTCAAAAGAAACGAAGAGCTGAACAGCCCTCCGATGCTCCCGCGTACGGTCAAGGTAGAAGGACAACGCCCTCCTACAGTCCAGGGTATGCAGGACCATCTCAGCCCGGTTGGCATGCGGCCTGGGAAAGAAGGTCGGAAGAACCACCTCCTGATTGAGGTGAAAAGGGGAGACAACCTTAGGGAGAAACTTTGGGTGAGTCCGTAAGACTACCCCATTCCTGCAGAACCTAGTGTAAGGAGGATCAGACACTAGTGCCTGAAGTTCACTCACTCGCCTAGCAGAGGTAAGAGCTACCAGAAACAAGGTTTTCCAGGAGAGAAAACGGAGAGGGCAGGTAGCCATAGGTTCAAATGGCGGACAAGTAATCCGCTGTAAGACCACATTCAGATCCCACTCAGGGGGTGGTGGACGCAAAGGAGGCTTAAGCAGGAGGAGGCCTCTGAGAAAACGAGCCACCAAAGGGTGGTTGGAAAGAGGCCTGCCGTCCACCGGCGAGTGGTGCGCTGAGAGAGCACTGAGGTGAACCCTGACAGAGTTGGACTTAAGGCCTAGATTGGAGAGGTAAAGCAAATATTGCAATACTACCGCTACCAAGCACGAGAAGGGATTCTCGCTGTGCTGAGCACACCATGTGGAGAATCTACGCCACTTAAGAGCATAGGATTTCCTGGTGGATTGCCGCCTAGAGGCTAAGACCACGTCTTCCACCTCTCTAGGCAGGAGTAGGGGAGCCAGGACTACCCTTTCAGCAGCCAGGCCATCAGATGAAGGGACTGGAGGTTGGGGTGCAAGAGAGACCCCTGGTCCTGAGACAGGAGATTGTGTTGAATTCCCAGAGGCAGGGGAGTGTCCACCGCCAGTTGCAGCAGGAGCGGGAACCACGGTTGCCTCGGCCACCTGGGGGCTATCAGAATCATGGAGGCCCTGTCCTTGAGGACCTTGAACAGTGTTCAAGACACTAGTGGCGTGGGAGGAAACGCATATAGTAGGCCTTGGGACCACGGAATCAGAAAGGCATCCACTGCTATTCTGAGAGGATGCGGTTGTCTGGAACAGAATCTCGGGAGTTGCCGGTTCAGAGGGCTGGCAAAGAGATCCATGGTGGGGAGGTCCCACCTGAGAAAGATCTGCTGAACCACCAATGGATTCAATCTCCATTCGTGTGGTTGCACGATCCTGCTCAGTCTGTCCGCCAGGTAATTTTCTTGACCGGGGAGGTAGACAGCCTTGAGGCGGATTCCGTGATTGATGGCACAAGAGCACAGCCGTTGTGCCTCCTGACAGAGAAGGAAGGAGCCTGTGCCTCCTTGTTTGTTCACGTAGAACATGGCAACTTGATTGTCCATCTGGACCAGTACAGACTGGTGAGACGTGAGGTGGGAGAAGGCTCTCAGAGCTAGGCGTATTGCCGGTAGCTCCAGGAAGTTTATCTGCTGAGCAGCCTCCCAAGGAGTCCAGAGACCCTGAGTACATGCCCCCTGGCAATGTGCTCCCCAACCTAGAAAAGAAGCATCTGTCGTCAGCACTCGAGAATGCAGAGGGGATTCAAAATCCACTCCGAGTACCAGATTCGGAAGATGAAGCCACCATTGTAGAGAGGAGACGAGCAAGGTGGATATGGTCACCGAGTCTGCAAGGCTCCCTGTGGCCTGATGCCACTGAGTACGAAGGCTCCACTGAGCAGGCCGCATGTGCAGGCGGGCATTGGGGGTTACATGAACCGTGGAAGCCATATGGCCGAGAAGTCTCAGGAATTGCCTGGCGGAGACCAGGGAATTGCTGTGAAACTGCCTGGCTACATCCACCAACCGGAGGGCCCTGTCCACTGGCAGAAAAGCCCTCACCTGAAGAGTGTCTAGCCTTGCTCCTATGAATTCCAAGTTCTGGGATGGGAGCAAAGTGGACGTTGCGAAGTTTATGACAAACCCCAAGTGCTGAAGCAGAGCCACAGTGCGAAGGGTGGCTTGACTGGCCTCCTGGGAAGATTGGCCCCTTATGAGCCAGTCGTCCAGGTATGGAAACACAAAGACCTTGAAGCCTCAGGTAGGCCGCCACCACCGCCAGGCACTTGGTGAACACCCTGGGAGTGGAGGATAGGCCAAAGGGAAGTACTCTGTACTGGTAGTGTTTTCCCCCCACAACAAATCTGAGATATTGTCTGTGGTCTGGATGAATGAGGATGTGAGTATAAGCATCCTTTAGATCCAAGGAGCATAGCCAATCTCCCTGCTGGAGGTAGGGCAGCAGGATTCCAAGGGTAAGCATCTTGAACTTTTCCCTCTCCAGGAACTTGTTGAGGTTGCGCAAGTCTAGGATGGGTCAGAGGCCTCCTGTTCTTTTTGGTACCAGGAAGTACCTGGAATAAAAGCCGTGACTTCTCAGGTGGTGGGGCACCGGTTCCACAGCCTTGTCCTTTAGCAGACTTGCTAACTCCTGAAGGACTAGGTCCCTGTGCAGAGGGAGTCTTGGAGGCTCCCCTGGAAAATAGGAGGGAGGTACCTGGTGAAAATGGAGAAGATAGCCCTATTGGACTATATGGAGCACCCAGGTATCTGTTGTGATGGCTGACCACCTGTGGGCAAAGTGGGCCAGCCGGCCTCCTGTGCTGATGTGGGCCAGTTGAGGAGAAGAGGCTATGCTTGCTGAGACAAAAACCCCCACCCTGCTGAGCAGGGGCCGGTTTTGATGGCTTGGGGGCCTTCTGCCTACGGGGCCCATGACCCTGCCCCTTGGCCTGATGACCTTGTTGGGGAGCTGCAGAGGCCTGATAATGAGGGTACGGTTTATAGGCAGAGGACTTCCTCGGGTAAAAGATCCTTTTTCCTGAGCCCTTCTTCTTCTGATAAGGGGCAGAGATTTTTCTGGACAGCCTAGTCCTGGTCAGAGTCTCGGTCTCGAGTTCTGCAGCTTTTTCAGCCATGGGCTTGCCAAAGAGGTTTTCACCTCGGTAGGGGACATCAACCAACTTGTCTTGCACCTATGGCTCGAGGTCGGATGACTGTAGCCAAGCCTGTCAGCGGGCACCGATGCCGGCCCCGGCTACTCAGGCCGAAGCCTCGAAGCCATTGTAGGCTGCTCGAGAGATAAACTTCGAGCACTCTCGAATACCAGTGGACAAGGCTTGGAACCGCTGCAAAGGTTCCTTGGAGAGACCAGCAGAGAACCCGGCAATCTCCTTTGCCAGGTCTCGGAGATACATGCCCATGTAGAGCTGGTAAGTCTGGACACGGCAAGCAAGCATAGAGCCCTGGAAGCACTTCTTACCGAGGGCATCCAGGTTCCGGGCCTCCCGGCCGGGAGGCACCGAGGAGTGCATCTTCTGACTTTTCAGCTGATGCATGGCTGATTCCACAACCATGGAGTGGTGCGGTAATTGTGCCTTTTGGAACCCGGGGCTCTTGCGGACTCGATAGATGGTATCGACCCACTTGCTTAACACCGGCGTCGAGGCCGGGGTCTCCCACATGCGGAAGAGCAGCCGCTCCAGCATCGGAGGAACTGGAACAGTAAAGGTCTCCTTCAGGGGAGAGTCATACTGGAGGGCCTCGAGCTCCTCGGCTCGAGGCTCCTCCTCAGGATCCGCGGGGAAGGCCAAGGCCTTGGCCATATCCCGCACGAAGTCCGAGAACCGGGTATCCTCCGGTGGGGATCGTCTCCGAGGTTTGGACTCCGGCAAGTCCGATGGGACACACCGAGTCCGATAAGTGTCAGGTGACTCTTCGTCCTCCATCTCCCAGCCCGACTCCTCGAAGGAGGAATTAAGCGGCTCCGGTCGGGCGGGCACCGATGCCATCCGCCCCGACACCGAGGGTACTGGCATTGACGACCTCGGTCCCGAACGGGAGGCCGAGGGAGACCGTGGCCGAGGATCGACTCGAGCCCACATGGACTCGAGGATCGGCTCGGCCTCCGGGGTCGACTTGGACGTCGAGGTCCCGGTGGTCGGGGCAGATGCACCGGTGAGACCGGTGATCAATGCCCGCTGCTGTTCTATGAAGGCAGCGAGGCTGCTCTCCAAGGCCGTCAACCTGAGTCCGAGCTCAGGAGACCCAGCAGCCCCCGACTCGGGCCCCGACGGCGGCTCCCCTGGAGAAGAGTCCACGAGGACTACAGCACTCACATGTCCAGGAGACTCCATCTCGATACGAGGATGCTTGGCAGGCCTCTCCGACTCCGAAGCCCCAGGACAGCTATCGTGGCTATGCGACCTGGCCCTCGAGGAACTAGGAACGTCCACCAATGCCGCCCTCGCGGGTTTCTTCTTCCTGCTATGTTCCCGCGAAGGAGACCCCCGCTCAGAGGAACCCCGACGCTGCTTGGGGCCGGAGTCCCGAGACGTTGAGGCCTCTGACGAGGTCCGGGCCCGTCCGGACGTGGAGTCAGAGAAGATCCTATCCTTCTGGTGCTGCCGACTCCTCAACGCCTTCGAGGACATTTTGCCACACGGACCACAGATCATCGGGTCATGATTGGGTCCGAGGCAGCGGAGGCAGCAGTCATGTGTGTCGGTAAGAGACATAAGTTTCTTACACCGATCACACTTTTTAAACCCGCTGGTAGCCATCGGGGGAAAAAGGGCCCCTGCGAGGTCAAAAGACCGGGCTGCCAGTGAAAAAAGAAAAATGGCGCGAACGCTAGTCACAAAGGACAAAAACCGAAAAAGAGAGAGTGGACTCGATACCGGCGTATCGGGCCAAGGCGGGAAAAGGATCTGGCGTCGAACCGAAGTAGAAAAAGAAAAAATAGGGAAATCAACTTTTTCCTCGGGGAAAAACGAACTACGTCCGTCGGGCTCCGCGGAAAAAAGAAGACTGAGCAAGATGGCACCCTTGGGCGGGAAGGGGACCGCGCATGCGCGCTGCAATTCCCAAAGGCTTTCTTTGAAAGCTGGGGAAATGCTCCGCACGAGGGCTCCGTCGGCACCGACGTCACCCATATGTGAGGACTGACTTCCTGCTTGGTCCTGGAGAAAAATGACTAGCCTGGGAACAATGATAAAGTGGAGAAAACATCCCCAGTAGATTCTAGCCCCTCAATCCCATGACTGTTTTATCTTTTAATGGAAAGCTGAAAGCAGGGCAGACTTTCTGAAAGTACAATTATTTTGCTGGAAGGGAGCCCTTGAATCCAATAAGGATAATGAGGAGGATAAGCTGATTGATCAATTGTTTTACATGAATTTATGGTACAGTTGTTATTGTATGTTAATAATGTTGGGCTTGGGGTAGGTATGGGGGGGGGGTTATGTAGTGTGTTTTAATTATGTAGTTTTGCAAGTCAATTTTGGCTAATTTGGTGAGGCACACACTTATGTTAAATAACTGAATTCATCTTAAAGATTTAAAATAGTAATAGTTTCTGGAGATGCTTTTGTGCATAAGTTATGGAAACCATGTGTATCCGATCTGTTATTTTATTATGTTGAGTTATTCTCCCCACAGTTTATGCTGAATTATTGTACATAATTCTACCAGTAGGTTTCCCAGGAATTTCTGTAGAGCTGAGCTTGCTGGCTTCAAGTACCACCACATGCCAGGTTCCTGATAGTTCCTTCCTTTGTGAATTTATGCAGGAAAATTACCCTGAAATGGAGACATTATGGTTGATGACCCGGGCCTGGAACACAGGAATATTTCTGCATAGTACTGGGAAATATACAGAGGCAGAGCGATGGTGTGGTCTTTCAATGCGCTATCTGAGCCATCTTGGATCCATAAAGAGCAGCTATGAAACTCAGGTGAATCTGAGTGCGTGCAAAGATAGTGGGAATTAAAGAATATAGGGCATCAATAAGGTATAGATCAAGGGATGTTTGGAGGATGTTTGTCTTCTCTATAAAGCATTCTTTCATACCTCTAACAGCTGATTTCCATAGTCAGCAGGATTGATCAGGTGGCGTCTGTCTCCCAGAGTTCAGTATAAGGGTCTGAGCATGCGTGACCCTTTCCAGTTGCAGCCGTCTCCTCAGTATCTCATTTCCAGAGCTCAACGAAGAATGCAGCTTCCAGGGAGGTAGGAGGGTTTGTGCATCTGATCAATCCTGCTTTCTTTTGAAAACACTTGTTACAGTGAGAAACAGTGGGCCCAGTATTTGAAAGAACTTATGTGGCAATCGGAGGCCAGTAAATATACAAGTCCTCTGGTCACTATAGGGATAGTGGCAGCAAAAATCACTCTCAGCACTGTAGCACTATCCATATAATGCAAGGGCAATGTTCGAGCAGAGAATGGGCGGGAATGCATAACTGTACAGACAGCAGAGATATTAGCTTCTATCCATATAGCTATGCAACTGACTTGAACCCTAAACTGTAAAACTACCAAAAATCAACCTTATAGCTGTATGGATAGTGACGGAATCTTGCTGTATAACATATAGCTGCTGGCAGTGACCACATTCAATGTATATTCAAGTTGCCTGTCTGTATAGTGGCACTGAATGTACATATTGCTTTTAAAACATGCATTCACTGCTGGGTCTGCATATTGACCCAAGTGGTTTTTTTTTGTCAACAAGCAAGATTGAGCCAGGCATACAAGTGGCTGACTTTCAAACTTAAGACTGCTCGTGTATCTATGAATTGTCCATTGTCCAGGAGTAGCCTAATTATAAAGAAGCCAATGTTACAAAGAGAGAGTGGCCAGCACAACTCAACTAAATGCACTGACTCTGGCTGTGGACTGCTCCAAACAGTAGTGTGATGTGAAGATATAAAATGAGGACCAGCCCTCTGCTTTACTTATGGCATCTAGTGAAGCATGTTTCAAAAGAGCCACAGTAGCTGCAGTGGCTCTGATTTGATGAGGCTTCACTTTATTGGTTAGAATACCAGCCTTTTTAGAACAGCTTGCCAATTTTATTTATAATCAGCTGTATAAGTTGGGTGCTAACTCTTTTTCTGTCTAGTCAGCAGTTATAGCCAATGACTTATCCAGACCAGATACACTCATTACATCTATGGCAGCTGATTGCATGCCTGAAAATGAGATTGTGCATTCACCTGACCTTATCTGTCAAGATGACGCAGTGTTTAACTAATTTAAGCTTGATCTTGGCCATTGTACTTGACCATATCCTCTATTTGTTTGCACAAGATCATGGGAATACTTGTACCTTCTTTTCTTACTGTACTGGTTAACTTGTCTTTGGAAAATGATATTTTTCCTGCAGAATTAAAACAAGCTATTTTCACTACAATTTAAAAAAAAGGATAAAAACTTTGGCAACTGCTGTTCAGATTTTTGTCCATTCTCAAATTTCTCTCTTCATGCCAAGGTGCTGGAAAAAAACTGTATTTAATCAACTATTGAGTTTTGTTGATTCTGATGATTTGGTGCATTCTTCTTAGTCTGCCCTTCATCTGTTTCATGATTGAGAAATGATCTTGCTTACTATTACAGACAGCATTAGGGTAAAGGCTGATCGGAGCTATGATGCCCTTTGGATTCAATTACTCCTTCAAAAAGTAGAAAGACTAGGGGACACGCAATGAAGCTACAATGTAGCACAATTAAGACCAATCGGAGAAAATATATTTTTTTCACTCAATTCGTAATCCAACTCTGGAATTCACGGGCAGAGGATGTAGTAAAAGCTGGTAGTGTAACTGTTTTTTAAAGAGGTTTGGGCAAGTTCCTGGATGAAAAGTCCATAAATCATTATTAAAGTGAACTGGTAAAATCCACTGCTTACCCCTGGGATAAGCAACATGGAATGTGTCTATTTTCTGGAAATCCAAAAGGCACTTGTGACCTGGACTGGCCACTCTTGGAAACTGGATACGGAGCTTAATGGACCTTTGGTCTGACCCAGTCAAGCCCCATAGCACTGGAATATTCTGCAACACTGATTTGACATGAAGAAACTGATTCATAAATCAAGAAATGATTGGACATTGTCAAGCTGAAAGCCTATCAATGGCGACATGATAGATTGAGAGAGTGCTGTGATGTGCTTTGATGGAAGATGTCTGTAAGCCCAGTCAGTCAATGCAGATGGTACAGGTAGTGGAGTATGGTATTAGGAGAATGCCAAATAGGGTCCTGGCCATTTGAGATACACCAGATAGAGTACAACTTCCAATTAAAGGCATAGATACGCCTGGTCAATAGTAGTCTTGCAGCAACCAAGATATCTTGCATAGGTGTTGGAAGTCCTATCATGAAGACTAAATGCCTTTCAAGTTCCATGCTGTCAAAGCTAGGGGCTTGAGATTTGGATGAAGATGAAAGCCTTTGTCCCATGTGATGGAAAATGTTAAGCCTGCATGGAGGAGGAACTATAAGTCTTTTGAGAAGAGGAACGTAGTTCTGATAAGGACCTATAGAGAAAATCTCCCATACCATAACAGCATCAACTTCCAAAACTCACACAAGGGGCCTACCCAGAAAAGAGCAGAATAATAAATATTGCAGTGGGCCCTAAAACATCTATAAACCTATTCAGAAAACCAAGTAAACCGGTTTTTTACCTATCCAAACATAGAAACTCCATGCTAACAGAATACCTGGCCTTGGTCACACACTCAGGCCTCACCAAGTAAGAAATAAATTACCACGAACTAAAAATAGAAAGATGTAGACAATAATTAAACTGAAACCCCAGAAGCTAGACTCTGCATCAGTGGCATAGCCAGGACTGACTTTTTGGTGGGGCCTGGGACTGACATGGGTGGGCACAAAGCAATGCAAATGTTAACACTGCCTTCAGTTATCCTCTCATTAGACTGTTCTGCTACTGCCGATTGGGTGGGCCTCATGCCAAAATGGTGGGGCCATGGCCCACCCACAGAATATTGTGAATATCTAAATAAGAATACACTTGTTCTCCACTTAGCAACCTTCACACATTTATTTATTTATTTACATTTCTCTTATATACCGTGCTATTCTGCATCAGTGCAGTTTACATTGAACAAACTGAAATTACATTGAACAGGGTATTATAACTTGGAGATAACTATTTTACAGAGAACATGGGCTATGGAGGGTTAAGTGGCTTGCCCAAGACCACAAGGAGCACCTGTGGGACTAGAAACCCCAGTCCTTCCCGCCCAAGGTTGCTGTCCTCTAGTGGGATTTGAACCCCCGACCTTCCGGCCTGAAGTACCTTGCCCCAACCACTAGGCTACTCCTCCACTCCACTCCTCCACACATTGTTCACCTCCACCATTTTAATTGATTGAAAAATTTGCCATCTGATGTTCATAACATGTTTTGCATTTTGGGCACCTTCTCCTCTCCTAAAGTCTGTCTTTTGTGTTATTTTGATTTGTCTTTACATTGTTTTGATGTATTTTATGATATCCAAGATTATTATATAACTTAATATTTATTATATTCACAATATTCTGAAAAATCAACAAGTAGAGGTGAATGGAAGTGTTTAAAAATATTTATGATTTTTCTATTTCTAGCTCTCTGCAATCTGTTTAGCTACTTTGTTGGTACATAATAGATTTTCAGCTTTTGGTGAGTTTTTATTTCACGTTACTATTTATATATGTTTTACATATTGTATATTGTCTTTTTATTCATTTGGGCTACCAGCAGTGTTTGTTAATATTATAATATATGTATCAAGCGTAGTTTTAGATTCTTGTTGTTTTATGGTTTGATTTTAATCTGTACACATTTATCATCATATTTATTTTCATGTCATTTTAGCCTTTTATTATTTGTAAGTTTATATTTGTTATCAGCCTACAGTCTGATTTCATGGAAATTGATTTATTTATTATAATTATTTATTTATGTAGTTTTATGTTTTAAGTGGTCCCAGTCCCCTGAGGAAGGCCAGATTGGCGGAATCACGTGTAGGCGGATCTTAAAGCTGTTTTCTTCCAAGGGACCTCATTGCCTGCTTTTGCTTGTGTGTTCCGTGGACTGCAGGTGGAGTGCCTATTTGTTTGTGTCCTACCACATGGAGACACCCTCTCCATCAAGAGATATCCCTGCATAATGACTTCTCTGCCTTGGAAAATGAGAGTGCCCAATTAGTGGAAACTGAAGCGCCCTTAAATGAGAAGGTTAATGCCCAAACTACTGATAATGCACCAAACATGAAGGAAAAACAAAACAGGAAACTACTACTACTTGGAGATTCCATCATCAGAGGCACCATCTTGGGAATACAGTTCAAAGGACAGATGATAGGCAAATGCCTCCCAGGCTCTTCAGCCAGCAGGTATACAAACCAAATTGTTGGCATAATTAGTGCAGAAAGTGAGCACTCCAAAACTGATGTTATCATCCACTTGTGTACAAATGACCTGGCTAGAAACAGTGCCTCTACAGTTCAAAGGGACTTCCAGATTCTGGGAAACTCAAACCCATTGTTAACACTATAGCATTCTCAGAAATTCTACCTGTTCTTGGTAAGGGGACAAAAAGGCTGCATCACATAATCAACTTTAATACATGGCTCCAAACCTGGTACAAACAAGAAGGATTTAGATATATTGGCGACTGGGGAAATAGATAGAACAACAAGAGGCTATACTGTGCTGATGGACTATATCTCTCCGTCGCAGGGAAAAGGATCCTAAGTGAAAAATTTCAGCTTTACGTAGACAGGCACTTAAACTAGGGAAAGGGGGTGACGGATGGAGAAGAACAAGTTAAGGATGTCACTCCCAGCAAAAACATAAAATTGGAAACAGACATACTATTAACGCACACACCAACAGCAAGTGGGAAGGGCATGCAGAACAAAATACAGGCAAGCCAGTCAACAAATGTTGGAAAGCAATGAGCAGACATGCTCGCAACCTAGCCAACAAAGTTCCTGATCTGGAAGCCCTAATGGTGGAAAGAACTTGGACATTATGGCATAGGTACACTTAGATTGTGAGCCCTTTGGGGACAAGGGAATGTGTGCAGTACCTGCTAATAGTGATTTTAAACCGCTCTGATGCCCTTAAAGCCTGGGCGGTATATCAAGAAATTGTATAAACATAAACATTACAGAAACATGGTTTAATGAGTCGCATGAATGGGATCTAGCCATAGCTGGCTGTGATTTATTTAGAAGAGCTAAAAAAAAAAAAAAAAAAAGGCAGAAAAGGAGGAGTAGCCGCCCTGTATGTCAAAAGCAATATTAAAGCTGCTGAAATGCAGGCGACATTGGGTAAAGAAGCAGCGCTGTGGATTGTGTTGAAAAGAGGAGATGGCACTGTCATCCATACTGGTGTAGTCTACAGGCCTCCAACTCAAACTGAAGAAATGGATAGACTTGATAATTGATATTGTAAAGGTAGTCATGAAGGGGGAAGTGATCATATTGGGTGACTTTAATCTACCCGCTGTGGATTGGAGTATTGTTTCTGCAAATCTGGAAAGTAGTAAAAAATTGTGGATGCTTCACAAGATGCACTGCTTAGACAAACGGTGATGGAACTGATCAGGGAAAGCTCGATGCTGGATTTAGTACTCACCAATGGTGACAGCATGTCAAATGTTCAAGTGGGTGCCCATGTGAGCAGCAGCGATCATCACACAGTGAAGTTTGAGATAGAAACCAAGGCAGAGGCCAATCACAGCAAGTTCAAAGTCCTAGACTTCAAAAACACTGATTTCAGTAAAATGGCCAAATGCCTGAAGGAGGAGTTGACAGGGTGGGAAGGAGGTAAGGGAAGTGGAATTGCAGTGGGTTAAACTAAAGGAGGAAATAAAAGGGGCAACAGATACATATGTAAGGAAAGTAAATAAAAAGAAGAAGAAAAGGAAACCTATTTGGTTCTCCAATGAAATAGCTGCACAAATAAAGACAAAAAACACAGCTTTCATAAAATTCAGAAGTTCACAAACAAAGGAACACAAAACAGAATACAGGACAAAGTTAAAGACAAAAAGAGAAATAAGGATAGCAAAATCAAAGGCAGAAGAAAAGATGGCTAAAGATCTGAAGCGTGGAGACAAAACCTTTTTCACATTTATTCAGGAGAAGAGGAAGATCAGAGGTGGAATCACAAGACTCAAAAGTGCCGAGAACGGATTTGTGGAAAGTGATATTGGAAAAGCAAAAATGCTAAACAAATACTTTTGTTCTGCTTTTACTAAAAGTAAATGTTGGAGAAGGACCACCTGTAAATGACAAATATACAAATGGGATTGGAACAGATAGTACACCATTCACAAATAATGATGTGTTTGAACAGCTTGCAAAACTAAAAGTGGACAAGGTCATGGGACCGGATGGAATACATCCCAGGATACTGAAAGGCTCAGAGACATTCTTGCAGGCCTTTAAAGGATGTTTTTAATAGATCCTTGAAGACAGGAAAAGTTCCACAGGACTGGAAAAGGGTTGATGTGGTACCTCTTCACAAAAGTGGCAGTAGGGAGGAAGTGAAAAACCACAGGCCAGTGAGCCTTACCTCGGTAGCAAGAAAAGTAATGGAGGCGCTTCTGAAAGAGAGAATAGTGGACTTTCTCAAAACCAATAGGCTGTATGATCTGAGGCAATATGGCGATCATGCCAAACAAATCTGATTGAGTTCTCTGACTGGGTGACCAGAGAAACAGAGCAAGGGCATGCAATGTATGCGATTTACCTAGATTTCAGCAAAGCCTTTGATACTGTTCCTCACAGAAGGCTTATCAATAAACTCAACAGTTTGGGGATGGGTCCCAAGGTGGTGAACTGAATTGGTTGACTGACAGATGACAGAAGGTGATGGTAAACGGAACGCACTTGAATGAAAGGAAGGTGATTAGAGGTGTGCATCAGGGTTCAGTCCTGGGACTAGTACTACACAGTCAAGAAACCGCCGCAGCTAAGGCAGAGAAGTGCGATCGGGAATTCTAAGAGCATCAGCTGTTGTGATTTAATTGTTTTCAGTGCTTTAACTTCAGGGAGCAGGCTGCCAATCAGAGCCCTTCTACACAGTCAAGAAACCGCCGCAGCTAAGGCAGAGAAGTGCGATCGGGAATTCTAAGAGCATCAGCTGTTGTGATTTAATTGTTTTCAGTGCTTTAACTTCAGGGAGCAGGCTGCCAATCAGAGCCCTTCTACACAGTCAAGAAACCGCCGCAGCTAAGGCAGAGAAGTGCGATCGGGAATTCTAAGAGCATCAGCTGTTGTGATTTAATTGTTTTCAGTGCTTTAACTTCAGGGAGCAGGCTGCCAATCAGAGCCCTTCTACACAGTCAAGAAACCGCCGCAGCTAAGGCAGAGAAGTGCGATCGGGAATTCTAAGAGCATCAGCTGTTGTGATTTAATTGTTTTCAGTGCTTTAACTTCAGGGAGCAGGCTGCCAATCAGAGCCCTTCTACACAGTCAAGAAACCGCCGCAGCTAAGGCAGAGAAGTGCGATCGGGAATTCTAAGAGCATCAGCTGTTGTGATTTAATTGTTTTCAGTGCTTTAACTTCAGGGAGCAGGCTGCCAATCAGAGCCCTTCTACACAGTCAAGAAACCGCCGCAGCTAAGGCAGAGAAGTGCGATCGGGAATTCTAAGAGCATCAGCTGTTGTGATTTAATTGTTTTCAGTGCTTTAACTTCAGGGAGCAGGCTGCCAATCAGAGCCCTTCTACACAGTCAAGAAACCGCCGCAGCTAAGGCAGAGAAGTGCGATCGGGAATTCTAAGAGCATCAGCTGTTGTGATTTAATTGTTTTCAGTGCTTTAACTTCAGGGAGCAGGCTGCCAATCAGAGCCCTTCTACACAGTCAAGAAACCGCCGCAGCTAAGGCAGAGAAGTGCGATCGGGAATTCTAAGAGCATCAGCTGTTGTGATTTAATTGTTTTCAGTGCTTTAACTTCAGGGAGCAGGCTGCCAATCAGAGCCCTTCTACACAGTCAAGAAACCGCCGCAGCTAAGGCAGAGAAGTGCGATCGGGAATTCTAAGAGCATCAGCTGTTGTGATTTAATTGTTTTCAGTGCTTTAACTTCAGGGAGCAGGCTGCCAATCAGAGCCCTTCTACACAGTCAAGAAACCGCCGCAGCTAAGGCAGAGAAGTGCGATCGGGAATTCTAAGAGCATCAGCTGTTGTGATTTAATTGTTTTCAGTGCTTTAACTTCAGGGAGCAGGCTGCCAATCAGAGCCCTTCTACACAGTCAAGAAACCGCCGCAGCTAAGGCAGAGAAGTGCGATCGGGAATTCTAAGAGCATCAGCTGTTGTGATTTAATTGTTTTCAGTGCTTTAACTTCAGGGAGCAGGCTGCCAATCAGAGCCCTTCTACACAGTCAAGAAACCGCCGCAGCTAAGGCAGAGAAGTGCGATCGGGAATTCTAAGAGCATCAGCTGTTGTGATTTAATTGTTTTCAGTGCTTTAACTTCAGGGAGCAGGCTGCCAATCAGAGCCCTTCTACACAGTCAAGAAACCGCCGCAGCTAAGGCAGAGAAGTGCGATCGGGAATTCTAAGAGCATCAGCTGTTGTGATTTAATTGTTTTCAGTGCTTTAACTTCAGGGAGCAGGCTGCCAATCAGAGCCCTTCTACACAGTCAAGAAACCGCCGCAGCTAAGGCAGAGAAGTGCGATCGGGAATTCTAAGAGCATCAGCTGTTGTGATTTAATTGTTTTCAGTGCTTTAACTTCAGGGAGCAGGCTGCCAATCAGAGCCCTTCTACACAGTCAAGAAACCGCCGCAGCTAAGGCAGAGAAGTGCGATCGGGAATTCTAAGAGCATCAGCTGTTGTGATTTAATTGTTTTCAGTGCTTTAACTTCAGGGAGCAGGCTGCCAATCAGAGCCCTTCTACACAGTCAAGAAACCGCCGCAGCTAAGGCAGAGAAGTGCGATCGGGAATTCTAAGAGCATCAGCTGTTGTGATTTAATTGTTTTCAGTGCTTTAACTTCAGGGAGCAGGCTGCCAATCAGAGCCCTTCTACACAGTCAAGAAACCGCCGCAGCTAAGGCAGAGAAGTGCGATCGGGAATTCTAAGAGCATCAGCTGTTGTGATTTAATTGTTTTCAGTGCTTTAACTTCAGGGAGCAGGCTGCCAATCAGAGCCCTTCTACACAGTCAAGAAACCGCCGCAGCTAAGGCAGAGAAGTGCGATCGGGAATTCTAAGAGCATCAGCTGTTGTGATTTAATTGTTTTCAGTGCTTTAACTTCAGGGAGCAGGCTGCCAATCAGAGCCCTTCTACACAGTCAAGAAACCGCCGCAGCTAAGGCAGAGAAGTGCGATCGGGAATTCTAAGAGCATCAGCTGTTGTGATTTAATTGTTTTCAGTGCTTTAACTTCAGGGAGCAGGCTGCCAATCAGAGCCCTTCTACACAGTCAAGAAACCGCCGCAGCTAAGGCAGAGAAGTGCGATCGGGAATTCTAAGAGCATCAGCTGTTGTGATTTAATTGTTTTCAGTGCTTTAACTTCAGGGAGCAGGCTGCCAATCAGAGCCCTTCTACACAGTCAAGAAACCGCCGCAGCTAAGGCAGAGAAGTGCGATCGGGAATTCTAAGAGCATCAGCTGTTGTGATTTAATTGTTTTCAGTGCTTTAACTTCAGGGAGCAGGCTGCCAATCAGAGCCCTTCTACACAGTCAAGAAACCGCCGCAGCTAAGGCAGAGAAGTGCGATCGGGAATTCTAAGAGCATCAGCTGTTGTGATTTAATTGTTTTCAGTGCTTTAACTTCAGGGAGCAGGCTGCCAATCAGAGCCCTTCTACACAGTCAAGAAACCGCCGCAGCTAAGGCAGAGAAGTGCGATCGGGAATTCTAAGAGCATCAGCTGTTGTGATTTAATTGTTTTCAGTGCTTTAACTTCAGGGAGCAGGCTGCCAATCAGAGCCCTTCTACACAGTCAAGAAACCGCCGCAGCTAAGGCAGAGAAGTGCGATCGGGAATTCTAAGAGCATCAGCTGTTGTGATTTAATTGTTTTCAGTGCTTTAACTTCAGGGAGCAGGCTGCCAATCAGAGCCCTTCTACACAGTCAAGAAACCGCCGCAGCTAAGGCAGAGAAGTGCGATCGGGAATTCTAAGAGCATCAGCTGTTGTGATTTAATTGTTTTCAGTGCTTTAACTTCAGGGAGCAGGCTGCCAATCAGAGCCCTTCTACACAGTCAAGAAACCGCCGCAGCTAAGGCAGAGAAGTGCGATCGGGAATTCTAAGAGCATCAGCTGTTGTGATTTAATTGTTTTCAGTGCTTTAACTTCAGGGAGCAGGCTGCCAATCAGAGCCCTTCTACACAGTCAAGAAACCGCCGCAGCTAAGGCAGAGAAGTGCGATCGGGAATTCTAAGAGCATCAGCTGTTGTGATTTAATTGTTTTCAGTGCTTTAACTTCAGGGAGCAGGCTGCCAATCAGAGCCCTTCTACACAGTCAAGAAACCGCCGCAGCTAAGGCAGAGAAGTGCGATCGGGAATTCTAAGAGCATCAGCTGTTGTGATTTAATTGTTTTCAGTGCTTTAACTTCAGGGAGCAGGCTGCCAATCAGAGCCCTTCTACACAGTCAAGAAACCGCCGCAGCTAAGGCAGAGAAGTGCGATCGGGAATTCTAAGAGCATCAGCTGTTGTGATTTAATTGTTTTCAGTGCTTTAACTTCAGGGAGCAGGCTGCCAATCAGAGCCCTTCTACACAGTCAAGAAACCGCCGCAGCTAAGGCAGAGAAGTGCGATCGGGAATTCTAAGAGCATCAGCTGTTGTGATTTAATTGTTTTCAGTGCTTTAACTTCAGGGAGCAGGCTGCCAATCAGAGCCCTTCTACACAGTCAAGAAACCGCCGCAGCTAAGGCAGAGAAGTGCGATCGGGAATTCTAAGAGCATCAGCTGTTGTGATTTAATTGTTTTCAGTGCTTTAACTTCAGGGAGCAGGCTGCCAATCAGAGCCCTTCTACACAGTCAAGAAACCGCCGCAGCTAAGGCAGAGAAGTGCGATCGGGAATTCTAAGAGCATCAGCTGTTGTGATTTAATTGTTTTCAGTGCTTTAACTTCAGGGAGCAGGCTGCCAATCAGAGCCCTTCTACACAGTCAAGAAACCGCCGCAGCTAAGGCAGAGAAGTGCGATCGGGAATTCTAAGAGCATCAGCTGTTGTGATTTAATTGTTTTCAGTGCTTTAACTTCAGGGAGCAGGCTGCCAATCAGAGCCCTTCTACACAGTCAAGAAACCGCCGCAGCTAAGGCAGAGAAGTGCGATCGGGAATTCTAAGAGCATCAGCTGTTGTGATTTAATTGTTTTCAGTGCTTTAACTTCAGGGAGCAGGCTGCCAATCAGAGCCCTTCTACACAGTCAAGAAACCGCCGCAGCTAAGGCAGAGAAGTGCGATCGGGAATTCTAAGAGCATCAGCTGTTGTGATTTAATTGTTTTCAGTGCTTTAACTTCAGGGAGCAGGCTGCCAATCAGAGCCCTTCTACACAGTCAAGAAACCGCCGCAGCTAAGGCAGAGAAGTGCGATCGGGAATTCTAAGAGCATCAGCTGTTGTGATTTAATTGTTTTCAGTGCTTTAACTTCAGGGAGCAGGCTGCCAATCAGAGCCCTTCTACACAGTCAAGAAACCGCCGCAGCTAAGGCAGAGAAGTGCGATCGGGAATTCTAAGAGCATCAGCTGTTGTGATTTAATTGTTTTCAGTGCTTTAACTTCAGGGAGCAGGCTGCCAATCAGAGCCCTTCTACACAGTCAAGAAACCGCCGCAGCTAAGGCAGAGAAGTGCGATCGGGAATTCTAAGAGCATCAGCTGTTGTGATTTAATTGTTTTCAGTGCTTTAACTTCAGGGAGCAGGCTGCCAATCAGAGCCCTTCTACACAGTCAAGAAACCGCCGCAGCTAAGGCAGAGAAGTGCGATCGGGAATTCTAAGAGCATCAGCTGTTGTGATTTAATTGTTTTCAGTGCTTTAACTTCAGGGAGCAGGCTGCCAATCAGAGCCCTTCTACACAGTCAAGAAACCGCCGCAGCTAAGGCAGAGAAGTGCGATCGGGAATTCTAAGAGCATCAGCTGTTGTGATTTAATTGTTTTCAGTGCTTTAACTTCAGGGAGCAGGCTGCCAATCAGAGCCCTTCTACACAGTCAAGAAACCGCCGCAGCTAAGGCAGAGAAGTGCGATCGGGAATTCTAAGAGCATCAGCTGTTGTGATTTAATTGTTTTCAGTGCTTTAACTTCAGGGAGCAGGCTGCCAATCAGAGCCCTTCTACACAGTCAAGAAACCGCCGCAGCTAAGGCAGAGAAGTGCGATCGGGAATTCTAAGAGCATCAGCTGTTGTGATTTAATTGTTTTCAGTGCTTTAACTTCAGGGAGCAGGCTGCCAATCAGAGCCCTTCTACACAGTCAAGAAACCGCCGCAGCTAAGGCAGAGAAGTGCGATCGGGAATTCTAAGAGCATCAGCTGTTGTGATTTAATTGTTTTCAGTGCTTTAACTTCAGGGAGCAGGCTGCCAATCAGAGCCCTTCTACACAGTCAAGAAACCGCCGCAGCTAAGGCGCGCCCGCGCCTTGCGGGCCCGCGCCTGAGGGCCTCGCAAGAGGGCCCTTTGGCGTGGCCCTTAGGCGGGGCACAAAAGGAGAATAAAAATCTGCATGCAAATATCTATCAAAGGTATACTGTCAGACTGGAACATCCGAAAATAAAAGTAAAAGTGAGTAACATAACAAAGTTATTCTCACCCTTACAGCTGACCTTGCTCTATCATAGCAACTACTCGTAGGTTATTTACATGAAGGAGCTAAATCTTTGTTCGCTTTAACCGCCCTACTTTAGAAGTTTATGTTAAGAAAATTAACGCTAACAGACTTTAATGCTATAATATAAATCCATTCTTATTAAGATTCTCAACGATCAACTAATATGACTACTCCTACCTATCACCCTATATTTCCTTCACCTACTCAACATTACACTGTACAATATGATGCTCCTTATTCCCAACCCCTTTATATGTGGTTCTCAACCTACATGCCAATTTACCATATTCTCCTCAGTTCAATAAATTCACATATATTATCACAACACAAACACAACTCTTATCAACACCAGCAAACAAATCCTAAGAATCCTCAAAAAAGGTCTTACACGCCAACTTCCATTGAATTAATGAACACAAGATCAGTTAGAAATAAAATTCACACAATCAGAGACCATATCTATGACCAAAAACCAGATATCCTTTGCATTACAGAATCATGGCTAACTCCTACTGACAGCGTTCTACTAAACCAATTGGTCCCACCAGAATATTCCGCCTTTAACAGCCCTCGCACACAGAAAAGAGGAGGTGGAGTTCTAATCATTGCAAAAAAATCTTTTCAGCTACAAACTATCGCCTCTAATACCTCTGATAAATCCAGCTCTATCACAGTGGGTAACAAACACTTAGCTATCAGCCTCCTATATAGAGCCCCTCACGCCCCAGCTGATGAGCTAACCTCTATTTTAGAGACCATCTGTGCAGTCAACACTTGCCATAAACCTCTAATTGTATTAGGTGACTTCAACCTCAACTCCTCTTCTAATGCAGATAAGGAAACCTTCTTGCATGCTATGGACTCCCTACAATATACACAATTAATAAATGCTCCTACACATAAATACGGATCTACGCCAGATCTCTTCTTTGCCCCCAACCACCTTGTAAATAATGACAGCTTCTCCTCACCCATAATCACACCAGTCCCATGGTCAGACCACCTTAGAATTAAAATAGAATTCTCAAGCAGGATTGACAAACTTGATAAGATAAAAACTTCTACATTTACTCCAAGAAGATTTAAAGCCTTCAATAAAGAGCAGTTCTTACTTGACACACTACCTTGCCTTGACTCAACTGAACTTGATTTGAACAAACAAGTGAACAACTGGTATAACACCATTAGCACTGCATCCAAGGCCTTTTCAGACTCAAGAACATTCAAAAACAGACATCATGCTCCATGGTATTCCAAAAACATACGCAATGCTAAGAGGGAATTAAGGAGAATTGAACGCCACTGGAGACGATCAAAATCTCCTACCTCTCAAAATTTATATTTAATTCAGCAAAAGAATTACAACGATCTCATCAACAAAACTAAAAAAGAGCACCACACAAATACTATACAGAAAGCATTTAACAAACCTAGAGAACTTTTTGCAATTGTAAAAAATCTAGTCAACGAACCAAGCTCTGATAAAGACATTCAGATCAGTCCTCAAGTATATGCAGATCATCTTCAATTGAAAATAGGCCAAACACCACCTTTAAAACAACCTGAAAACAACAGCCTTATTTTACCAAGTACAATTTGGAACAAGTTTTACACTCCCTCGACTACACAACTTTCAGACATCATTGCTGCACTTAACACAAGCACTGCACCCACAGATCCTTGCCCTGTACCTTGGATCAAAGCTACCAAGTCAAACTTTATTAATTTTATTCACAATCTTGTAACTAACTCCTTAACTCATGGAATCATGCCAGAACAACTTAAATTAGCAACAATTAGGCCTACCCATAAAAAAACCAACCTTGAAAAAGACAATCCAGCTGCATATAGACCAATTTCCAGCTTACCACTCTTAGCAAAAATTATTGAGAAGGCAGTACAGCTACAACTTCAAGACCATATTGATGAACATGCGCCACTTGATATACATCAGCATGGCTTCCGCCCCAACCATGGTGTTGAAACGCTCCTACTATACTTATTTAATGACATCACTCAAACAATAGATAATTTCAACAAAGGTACCTTAATGATCTTCTTAGATATTTCAGCTGCCTTCGATACAGTGGACCATGCAATCCTCTTAACAAGACTAAAGAGCATCGGATTAACTGGCACCGTCCTAAAATGGTTTGAATCCTACCTAGTTGATAGACAGTTCCAAGTTAAAATTGGCCTAAACACTTCACGTCACATAGTAATCAAACAAGGCGTGCCGCAAGGATCTGCACTCTCTTCACTTCTTTTTAATTTGTTTATCCAACCAATCTGTCACATAATAGCAGATCATCAAATAGATTACACGATTTATGCGGATGATATCATGATTTACACTCCAATTGATATCAACTGCCCAGATTACAGCAAAATTTCAAACTGTATTACCAGCATTTCAAATTGGCTAACAAATAATAACCTTGCAATAAACCTGAACAAAACGGAAGCACTTATTGTAACTAGAAACACCAGCTTTATCCCTCCACCTTACATTACATGCAACAACACAAAGATTCCAGTTAAGGACGAAGTAAGATACCTCGGAATAACCCTCGATAAGAAGCTAAACCTGCGTTCTCATATAAGAAAAACTGTTAAAAACGCGTATTACAAAATGAAGATAATTAGACGACTTAAGCCTCTTATCTCTTATGATCACTTTCGAACAGTCTGTCAGGCACTCATTACTCCCATTCTGGATTTCTGCAACCCTATTTACAATGGACTGCCTAAGCATGCTCTCAAGCCACTTCAAATGGCACAAAATACAGCAGCTAGAATCATCAATGGATCCTCAAATTATGAACACATTACCCCCATCCTTAAAGAACTCCACTGGCTCCCAATAATCCTTCGCATAAAGTATAAATTAATCATAAATATATTCAAAATGAAACACAACAGTTCTGCAATCAGCCTTCATGCCCTCTTACTCCATGATATCAACAAAAGACCAAGAAGGTTATCCACTTCTAACACCCTCAGCACCCCAAAAAAACTACTCTAAATCATGCAAATGTACCTCACAAAGAGCAATTTCTTTGGCCGCCCCTTTAATTTGGAACTCTCTCCCTCCTGATTTACGCTCACTGGATGATTTAAAAGACTTTCGTAAACAATTGAAAACTACACTTTTCATTGAACAATATGGATCAACAATTGACTAAATATATTATATTTATTTTAATTATTTTAACTAATTTGCCTTATTGTTAACCCTTGTTATTTTTCTTATATTACCATTGTACTGTTATGTTTATACTGTGTTTGTTTCCCTTGCCTATAACCTTTGTATTTCTTGTGACCGCTTTGATTGAAGGAAAAGGCGGTATAGAAAACTTGTTAAATAAATAAATAAATTTAATGTATTTGTGGGTGATATTGCTGAAGGACTGAATGGAAAAGTCTGTCTTTTGGCAGATAACACAAAAATTTGCAACAGACTGGACTCTCCTGAGGGAGTGGATAACATGAGGAAAGATCTACAAAAGCTAGAAGAATAAATCTTAACTGCCAGGCATTAGACCAATGTGAAGAAGTGCAGTGTCATGCACTTGGGATGCAGAAATCCAAGGGAAATGTATGCAATAGAGAGCGAGAAGTTGGTGTGCACGTTCCAGGAGGACCTTGGAGTGATTTTTTCTGAGGATCTCAAGGTGGCGAAACAATGTAACAAGGCAGTGGTCAAAGCCAGAAGGATGCTGGGTTGCATACAGAAAGGAATTACCAGCAGAAAGGAGGAGGTACTAATGCCCCTATACAAGTTGCTGGTGAGACCTCACTTGGAATATTGTGTTCAGTTTTGAAGACCATATCTAGCAAAGGATATAAAAAGACTGGAAATGGTTCAGAGGAAGATGACCAAAATGATCTGGAATCTGGGCCAGAAGACATTGAGAAGAGACTTGAAGACCTAAATATGTATATGCTAGAGGAGAGGAGGGACAGGAGAGATTTGATACAGACCTTTAAATACTTAGAGTATTAATGAACAAACAAACCTTTTTTTAAAGACAGGGAAGCTGTAAAACTAGAGGGCCTAACATGAAGCAGCAAGGGGGTAAACTAAAAGGCAATGTCAGGAAATACTTTTCACTGAAAGGGTGGTGGATGCTTGGAATGCCCTCCTGATGGAAGTGGTGGGGACAAATACAGTGACAGAATTCAAAATAGCATGGGACAGACACAATGGATCTCTTTAAAGCAACAGGATAAAATCAAAATAAACATAACTATTTCTTATATCTCACCAAATAGAAGTGGCCTACACAGAGCGGTGGTTACACCCCTAAACATAGGCATGGGGAGGGGTGACCTGCACAGAGTGGAAGGTGCACCTACTCTTGCCACCTTGCTGGGCAGACTAGATGCTGGCCTTTATCTGCTGTCATATACTATGTTATTATGTAAATCTCAGCTGCCAAATTCTTGGCCCTTTTTCAAGCTTCGCTGGATCCCTCCTTATGTTATCTATTCCTTCCTGGATGTCTACTCTAGTGCTGATTTTGGTATCATCCGCAAAGAGGCAAACCTCACCCAAAAGTCCTTCCACAGTATCACTAACAAAGATATTAAAAAGAATCGGACCAAGGACAGATCCCTGCAGCACACCACTGGTAACTTCCTTCTCCTCAGAGTGAGCTCCATTCACCTGTACCCTTTGTCACCTCGCACTCAACCGATTTCTAACCCAGTCAGTCACTTTAGGGTGCTCAGATTGTTTATAAGTCGTCTGTGTGGAACAGTGTCAAAAGCTTTACTGAAATCTATGACTCTCCCTCAGTCCAACTCCCTGGTTACCCAGTCAAAGAAATCAATCAGATTTGTTTGTCAAGCCCTGCCTCTGATAAATCTCTGCTTCCTTGGATCCTGCAATCCACTGGACTCCAGAAACCTCACTATTTTCTCTTTCAGCAGCGTCTCCAATAATTTACTCACCACAGAAGTTAAACTAACAGGCCTGTAGTTTTCAACCTCATCCTTACTTCCACTTTTCTGTAAGGGAACCACATGTGCCTTTCTCCAGTCCTCTGGGACCACTCCTAACTCAAAAGAAGCATTGAAAAGGTCAATCAGTGGAATCCCTAGAATGTCCCCAACTTCCTTCAGTATTCCCGGATGTATCTTATCTCATCCCATAACATTGTCTAGCTCGTGCCTCATGAACAGTCTTCTGAAAATTGTTCAAGATCCCTGTTACTTTTGTTCCTATTTGTGGGTGTTTTCTGAGGTCCTGCTCCTGGCCCTTCATCTGTAAACACAGAACAGAAATATTTGTTAAGCAATTCCGCTTTATCCACATCAGCTTCTACATATTCCTCCCCTTTACCCTTGAGTCCAACAATACGAATTTTGCCCTTCCTCCTCTCGCTAGCATATCTGAAATTTTTCTTTTCTCCCCCCCCCCCCCCCATTTTATTGCATTGGCTATTTCTTCTTTTTATTGTATTTTTTCTTTCCTGACTACTTTGCTAGCTTCTCTAAGATTTTCCATATATAAATGCTTCTCTTCCTTTCTCTGTGATCTCTTGTATTTTATGAAGGCCTCCCTCTTTTTCTTCACCTTTTCAGCTTCTTCTTTTGAGAGCCATAGTAGCCTCCTTTTCCTTTTACATTTATTTATCTTTCTAACAAAGGTTTGTTGCCCTTAAAATAGCCCCTTTCAGTTTTGCCCATTGCTTTTCTACATCCCTCAGCTGTTCCCATCCCACTAACGACTCCTTGAGGTATTGTCCCATCTTGGGAAAGCTAGTTTTCCTAAGGTCTAAGACCCTCACATTTGAATGGATTTTATTAGCCATAGTCCTAATATTGAACCACACCATCTGGAAGAGCTGTTCCATCCCAGCACTGTCAGAGGATATCATCCACTTGTGTGCTTGGCTCAATCCTGCTAATCAATACAAAACTGTACTTGTTGTTGTTGTTAAGTGCCGTCGAGTCAGAGTCGACTCATGGCGACCCTCTGGATAGCTATCCTAAATTGTGTTCGGTCTTCAGTCAGGCAGCTCATTGTTGACAGACTGGTACCCATAGCTGCTGTTATTGTATCGATCCATCTCACTGCTGGCCTTCCTCTTTTGCGTTGACCTTCTATCTTGCCAAGCATGATGTCTTTCTCTAATGATCTCTCTCTTCGCATGATGTGTCCAAAGTATGAAAGTCGAAGTCTTGTCATTTGAGCTTCTAAAGAAAGCTTAGGTTTGATCTCCTCTAGTACCGACTGGTTTGTCCATGGTATACACAGTATTCGCCGCCAGCACCATAATTCAAAGGCATCAATTTTCTTCCTGTCTGTCTTTTTCACTGTCCAGCTTTCACATCCATATGATGTTATTGAAAATACCATAGCTTGAACAAGTCGAATCTTTGTATGGAGAGAGACATCTCTGCTCTTGAGAATCTTATCTAGGTCTTTCATAGCTATTCTGCCAAGAGCAATGCGTCGTTTGATTTCTTGACTGCTTGTTGCTTCTTTATTGATAGTTGATCCAAGTAGGTTAAAGTTGTTCACAATTTCAATTTCTTCTCCTTCAACGATGAACCTGCTGATTATGCCAGTTGTCATGATCTTTGTCTTCTTTACATTAAGGTGCAGGCCCATTTTGAGACTATGTTCTTTGATTGTGAGAAGCAAATGTTTCAGATCCTCTTCACTTTCAGCCAGTAATGTAGTATCATCAGCATAGCGAAGGTAGTTGATGAGTCTTCCACCAATCTTCACACCTCTGTTGTCTTCATACAATCCTGCTTCTCTGATGATTTGTTCTGCATATAAATTAAACAGGTAGGGGGAAAGTATGCAGCCTTGTCTTACACCTTTGCTTATTTTAAACCATTCTGTTTCTCCTTGTTCCGTTCGAACTGTTGCTTCTTGATCAATGTACAGATTGCGCAAGAGAACGATCAGGTGTTCTGGTATACCCATGCTTCTTAATGTGGCCTAGAGTTTTTCATGGTTTACACAGTCAAAAGCCTTGCTATAGTCGATAAAGCACAAATAGATATCCTTTTGATATTCTTTAGTCTTTTCAAGGATCCATCTCACATCCACAATGATGTCTCTCATTCCTTGCCCTTTCCTGAACCCTGCTTGCACTTCAGGTAGTTCTTGTTCCAGGTACGGTTGTAGTCTCTTTTGAATAATCTTCAGTAGAATCTTGCTGACATGTGGGATCACAGCGATTTTTCGATAATTTCCACAGTCAGTTGGATCACCATTCTTTAGTATTGGTATAAACACAGATCTTTTCCGGTCAGTTGGCCATGATGTTGTCTTCCATATTTCTTGGCAGAGCCTTGTAAGTATAGTAACAGCTTCATCAGATTGCTGCAATACTTCTATAGGAATGCCATCAATGCCTGGTGCTTTGTTCTTTGATAAGGCTTTCAATGCTGCTTCAACTTCTTCTTTCATCACCAATGGTTCCCGATCATAAGGTACAGGTTGAAACGGCTGTTGGTCCACTTGATCTTTATCATATAAAAACTCTGTATATTCCTTCCATCTTTTCTTGATCTTCTCAGCATCATTCAACATAGAACCTTGAGCATCTTGTAACATTCCAATTCGAGGCTGGAACTTTTTCTTTAACTCTTGTAGCTTTAGGAAAGCCGATCTTGTTCTTCCTCTAATAGTTTCTGCTTCTATTTCCTTGCATGCGTCGTTGTAGTACTTTTCCTTGTCCTGTCTTGCTGCACGTTGGAAATCTCTGTTGAGTTCTGCGATTGTCTCTCTTTCTCCTCTGCGTTTCTGGGCAATTTTCAGAGTTTCTTCCGTCATCCATTTTGGCCGTTTTTGCTTTTTCACCTTTTGTAGAGACTTCTCGCTTTCTTCCAACACAACTGTACTTATTTATTTTATTTACATTTTTATACCGTGATTTCCTGCAGTTCAATTGCAGTTTACAATGAACAATATGAATTGTATGAAACAGTACGTATTCAAATTACATGGAACAGTTTCAACTATGTACATTAACATTATAACAAATTATATAATAAAATTGTTAACTATATATTCTTGCGTTGACAATGGAGGCACATTCTAAGGGGAGAGGTTCTTGGGCTAGTTATGTAGGGTGGATAGGCTCTGTGCTAGTGATTATGTTATAGAACCAAAGTGTTGAGTGAACAGATGTGTTTTAAGTTTTTTTCAAAAACAAAACTGTAAAGCCTATGAGACATGCTAAGCAACAAACACAAGAGAATTTAGATTGCAAAGCCTTTGGGGACAGGAAAATACCTATGCTTCCTGAATGTAATACTGTATGCTTTGAGCTACTACTGAAAAGACATGAGCTAAAAAAAAAAAACCCAAACAAAACTTCTATTCTTGCATAAGCTTAGATTTTTGTGTCCTCTTTAGTATTAAAGTACTAATGGGGGCAAAAGGAAAAAGATACTCCTCACTTATGATCCTGAGTGGGGAGAACAAACCTTGAGCCAAACAATTTATTGCCACAGCTAAAACCAAGATTGCTGGTCTGTTGCCCCCCTTCCACAGCTATGATAACTGCTATAAATGTATCACCTGTCATGCAATCTCAGCACACTGCCTACGCAACTACTACAAGAAAGGTCACTGCAAGCTGTGCCATTGTCCTTGGTCACCTTCCTCCTGGCCAGATTGTGACCCTGTCTGGAGGGCCGGCCCTAGATTTGGTCCAAAGTGTTAGACCCCTAGGCAAACCTCAAGCTTCACACACCCTCTGGCTGTCAAATCTATTATTTAGCTTTGAATGGCCTGCTTTGGCTGCCCTTCAGATGTTGCTGCCCTAGGCGACTGCCTAGTGGTTGGGCCAGCCCTGCCTATCTGCCATCTTCTAATCCTCAACACTGTAGTTTAACTTCCTGTTGGCAATGGCAACTCCTCCTGCTGTTTCTGTATCTTTCCTTTGGTCCCACTGATTTCCACTGGCTTTTATACCACCACCCTTGGCAGAAGGGTATGAAAAAAGTAAATGCAAGACTGGGAGGAATAAAGATGAGAGAAGACTGGAGGGAAAAGAGTGTAGGAGGTAAAGAACAGAGGAAGAGAGAAAGAAGGAGTAGATTGAAAGGAATCGGGATGAGAAAGTGCAAAGGGGAAGAGAGATGAACAGTAAGGCAGCATCTTTAGAAGAAGGAAAGACTATCTTTAGGAAGAGATAGATGAACAGTAAGGCAGCATCTTTAGAAGAAGGAAAGACTATCTTTAGAAAGAGATAGATGAACAGTAAGGCAGCATCTTTAGAAGAAGGAAAGACTATCTTTAGGAAGAGATAGATGAACAGTAAGGCAGCATCTTTAGAAGAAGGAAAGACTATCTTTAGGAAGAGATAGATGAACAGTAAGGCAGCATCTTTAGAAGAAGGAAAGACTATCTTTAGGAAGAGATGAAAGGAGAATAAAGAATAAGGAAAACTAAGTTGGAGAAAGGAAAAAATGACTTATGCACACAGCAGACATTGCAAAACTATTTTTATAGTTAATTATTATAATTAAATATTAATGCTTATATGTACTTAAAAACTTGGTATGCCGCCTTTCACAGAGGCATCAAAGCAATTTACTTAACAAAATTAGAAAAAATAAATAGAAAAGAAAGAAGAAAGGAATAAGAGAAAAGTGATTTTATAATAAGGAAAAAGAAAGATAGGACCTGCTGCAGAGTAATATCTACCAACAGTCTCACCATCGGCCACAAATTAGAACTTGAAAGATCTTTACAAATAGCTTTTGTGTGTATTTAGACAGGTAGGATAGTAATGGAGGTTTATGCAGATGTGCTGCAAAAGATCTGTGGTATCTCACAAATCATAGCACAGAATTCTAACTCGTGTTCCTGAACTACCCTTGGGCTGCCTGTTAAAACTGGGAAATTCCATTAATAAACACAAGTGAATGTGAGCTATAAGTTAAGAGTGCAGAAACAATTTTACAAAAGATTTTGTGCCTAGAGTCTTCAGTTTGATTCAGGTCAGTACAAAAGTATTTTTTGTCTTTGTCAGATGGTTAGCATGTACAGTGAAATCCTAGAACAGCTGGACCGAGCCAAGAATTCCGTTTTGAGTGAGGAATAAGCATATTGAAGATTCATGTGTCATGTAGAGAAAGTGCAGCAGTTGTGTGAGATGACGCATGGACACAGCATCCCAGGAGAGAGATGACATGATGTGGCACATGGAAAGGAAAGGAGCTGACATGCGAAGATGCAGCTATCTAACGTGACACAAATGGCATGTGTTTACTAAGAGGGGCTAAGGGTTAGGTTTCATTAACATAGAAACATGATGACAGAAAAAGACCACATGGCCTATCTAGTCTGTCCTTCCATATCAACAACTACAACAGTCCACTTTGAATAACATCAAACCAAGTTACAAAAGCACGAGTTAACCGTCAGCCCAACTTAGTAAACAAACCCCATAATGTGGGCTTGCAAAGGAGCTCTCTTAGAAGCACTATTTAAATTCCTTTACATTTACTTTTCCCTGGTCTGTTATGGAAAAATTAGTAATGTAATGCAATTTTCCTGCATACTATACAATATTCCATGTTCTGAGCGCTGCTTTACATTAAGATTTATGATATTATTGATTTGTTTTCTACATTAGCAGCAATATTTATTAAATCTGCAAGTGACTCTTCTTGTGTACAAATTCTCCTTGTGAATGTTGCTGTGAGACTTGCGGAAATCATTGTGCTCTTCATTAGTCATACAGCACTCTTCTCCATGCTACTTCTCATTGCTCTAAAACTTTCTTGTATGCTGTAAACTGCTACATGCCTGATGCAATAGAAAAACAAATTTATGTCCGTTTCTACAGGGATAAGAACTGTCTAGTAAGGATGATGTTAGATATTTCACAACTTTTCCAGATAACATCAGGTGTGCACAAAGCCTGAATATTGTCACATTTCTTTTATTATTCATATTGCTAGTATCTGTTAAAAAAGCACACATCTTGAAAGACTGATGAGAGAGGAACTGCTACTGCTGGGACAGAATCTGTACTCCCAAGTATTTACCTGCTGTAGAAAAATGAGAATATTGGGTTAAGCTGATAAAATCTGAAACTATTTAGAATTCTATATTTATTAAGTCATTTAGGGTATAGTTTATCAGGAAAACTTTCAGTTAGTGTTTATTTCTTACTCACCCACGGCACGGTCTTTGATTTCTCCAGGACCAAGCAGGAAGTTGTAATCTTCTGGTCTAGTCTCCGCTTGGTCCTGGGTTCATTTCACAGAGACAGTAAGGTAAGCATCACAAATAAGATAACCAAACAGGTGTGGCTTGGAAACAGGTCTTTATGTAGAAATAGGCTTATTACATAGTGAAGTGAGAGAGAATAGTCTATATGAAAGACTCTGTGTGTGCATGTGTGTGAGAGAGAGAGGTAAGAACATGTGGGTCAGAGCCTCATGGCAAGGTGTGTCCGATGAAAGCAGGAAGAGAGAGAGAGAGAGAGGGGTGAAGAGAATTTATTATCAGAGCCTCCTGTCCTTCATGTCCGATGAATAGTGGAAGAGAGAGAGCAAGAGGAAGTGTTTCTGTCCTTTATAGTGAATTTTCTCTAGCACCTCCGTTTGAGGTCTGCTATTGTTTCTAGCAAGGAGGGGCTGCAGACCAATCTTCTCTAGCACCTCCCTTTGAGTTCTGCTATTCTTGATTTAGCAAGGAGGGGCTGCAGACCCATCTCAACAGGTCCTGAGACTGACAACAGGGGGTCAGAGTTAATCTCATCTTGTAAACTACTCTCATTAACTTTGGAGACTGATATCACCAGAGTAACAAAGCTGCATGAAATCCAAGGTCTGGGGAAAAAGCCATGACTCCTATGCCATGTATGCTGACATCTCCCACACCATTTTTATTTTTATTATTTGTGCCTGGAAATGGTGGAAGCAAACCTGTGGTACCTGTCCCAGCTGCCATTACATGATAGTAACTTGACGCTATTTAAAGGCGTATTTACAGAGCTTATAATAATGTATCATTATATCAGTTTTACGCTCCAAAAATTCGTACCCCTGCAATTCCAAAACTCTTCTCAACATGAATGTTCTACATAAAATTTGGCTAGGTCTCAGACTTCCCGGCGCTTTCTTGGCAATCTGTCAGTAAACCAACATAGCCACGCCAACTAGCATCAACGACCTGCCAAAGTTGTGACCAGTTTACTATTTTACTTTTAAATACTCTTAAAACATATTATATTAAACCATCACCCTACCAAAGTGTATACATAAATAACATTTGAAAAAATAATATGTTTTGAAAAAATTTGAAATAATGTCCTCAAAGTCCCAATGAATGTTCCCAAAGTCCAAGTCCCCAAAGGGAACATTTATTTGGACTTTGGGAACATTCATTGGGACTTTGAGGACATTATTTCAAATTTTTTCAAAACATATTATTTTTTCAAATATTTTTTCAAATGTTATTTATGTATACACTTTGGTAGGGTGATGATTTAATATAATATGTTTTAAGAGTATTTAAAAGTAAAATAGTAAACTGGTCACAACTTTGGCAGGTCGTTGATGCTAGTTGGCGCGGCTATGTTGGTTTACTGACAGATTGCCAAGAAAGCGCCGGGAAGTCTGAGACCTAGCCAAATTTTATGTAGAACATTCATGTTGAGAAGAGTTTTGGAATTGCAGGGGTACGAATTTTTGGAGCGTAAAACTGATATAACGATACATTACATGATAGTAGGCAGCTTGTCTAATACCTCCTGTATTAAATACCTTGCTATGTCTAGCAGGTCCCCTGTCCTGCAGTACTGTCTCTAGTGTTCTAGAGATAAACAAGTCCCCTTATGAGTCCAAACCTCATGTCTTAGGTAGGGCAGCCACTACTGGGGGGGGGGGGGGGGGAACCCAATATGCCACCTCAGTGCCCGTCTTAGAGAGAGAGAACAGTGCATAAGGGCTGCAGGAATTTCTGAGGAGGTTAAAGCCAAAAGGTACCAGGATGCTATAAGTAATACTAGACTGCAGCTGACTCTGGTATTCAGTGTAATAGGAAATGCCAAATTAGCAGGCCAAATGAGCCTGGATGTAGGAGTAGATGCTAGAGAAATTCAGTGTAACTACCTTAAAATGTTGTTGTTCTGTAGGACATGTGCTGCAAGGATATGTACATTTGTTTCATTTTACAACACAGGAAAATTATGATAATGCATAGCAATATTTGTACAGCAGTTAAAATAATAATAGGGTGAATAAAAACATTAAAGACATGATCAGCAGTAGGTGAGTAACCAAATAACAATTCCCACACAGACACATGAGCATCTTGTAGCAAGTGTCCAACAATTTGTTGAATGTGTCCATTCTCATAAGCGATGGTGTGATTCACTTCAGTGGATGCTGTTTTAAGGTGATCAATTTAGGCATGGAGTTCTGTAAAGTTGAGCAGTTTATGTAGTGTCTCTTCTCCCATGCCAAGTGGTAATGGATGCACAGCATATGAGATAAAGTCTGGAATGTCCATAGAGTCATTGGTAACCAGCGGTGTGGAATAAGTTGTCCCATTAATGGTGAGGGAGACCAGTGGTGTACGACTGCACCAGGTATTGTTTGGTAAATAGTTTGAACTGTACAACAAAGTGTTCTTGGGAAGGCGAATGTCATGCATTCTGGGAGCAATCGAAAAAGAAACATTCTGGGGAAAGAACAGATGAAAACAAAAGTGTCCAGCTCCAAGGTAATACAAACTGTGTGAGGTAGTCAGGGAATATGAGAGCTTAACAGTCAGGGAGCAAGAGGAGGAATTGTTCCAGCAGGAGGTGTCAGCCTCTTTAAATTGGTGAGGTTGACACTTGAACTGAAATGTAGTCTGCTCACACAAACTGGGGTCCATCGGCTTGAATGAAGTCCAGGTGTCGTCCAGTGGCTGCACCCATGTGAGATGGTCCACAGGATACATAAGCATATTATCAAACTGTACCCCAATATTAACAATAGGATAAATAACTGTGTGTTGTCCTGACCATGGGATCAAAGTACAGATAGAGCAGCCTTGTGGTGAACAAATGGGAACACTAATTGTCCACCAATCAAGGTGAGCTATAGAAAATTCAGGTATTTTGGTACTAGCCATATGGATGAGAGTGCCACCTAAAATTGTATAAATTAATTCACGCTTGGGTCGAAATTGCTTAGCTCGGGGTGTTACTGACTGCATATCAAACCAAGTATTGAGCATTTGTATGTGGTTGGCAACAAACAGAGCAATTTGGATATTTGTGAGTAACTAGAAACAATTTGGGAAATGGATGCCAAGTAAGAAAATGGTATTCCACATCATATAAAACATCGTGTGGTGCATCATATTTAATCTGAAAGGGATGTCCTTCCTGAAATGGGTGGATATCAGAAAGGTAGAGTACAGGAGGAGCAGAAGTGGTGGGAGGGGTGGGATGAGGGGTGGTAGGTAAACAAGATACATCCAAAAGAAATGAAGTCTCAGTGATGTGCTGTTGATCACTCACAACCCATGTATAAGTTATTTTCCAGGTACCTCTGTCCTGACAGGATATTGTACAAAATCAAAGCAGGAGGACCTAGAAAGTAATGTTCTGGAAGTGCCCTCAATTCTTGTGTCCTTTCTAGAGAAGTGGAAACTGGTGGCTCCCACTGTACTTGTGTGATGTTTAATGAATAGAACACTGGCTTGTCCTGTATGGAACAGAAACTCAGGATGACCAGATCCTTTCCTTCCGGGAAAGGTGGGGGTATTTCTTGATAGCGATATGCCCCACCTGTGGAGTTAGCCCAGCCAATCGTGCATATTCGGATGATAGTTCCTGTAATGAGACTAGGGTAGACGAGAGCAGATACCAGAACAACAGGAAACCGAGACATAATAAAAGCTAACTTGTTTCACTCTACTAGGGAGTAAACGAATGCTCCCCACTTATACTATGTAACAACAAAACAAAAAAAAATAATTTTTACTACTTATTTACATAACTATTAAACACATGTCAACTATACAGCAGAAGTAAATAGTTACCATCCTCAAGCGACTTTTGTTCAGAAAGCAGCTGTCCGTGCTGTCTTCAGAAAGCAGCTGTCTGTGCTGTCTTCAGGTGGTATCTGAAAACAAAGACTGATAAAACACGTATTACCCATATGGTTTCAACTGGGTGATGTGTTTCCAATACTGCTGGTTGTCGGGCATTAGGATTTGGTATAGGCTTGGGCCTAAGGTATCAGTAACTAAGTATGGTCCTTCCCACTTTGCAGTTCCAAAGGGGAGGTTTGGTCTAGTTCTCAGAATCATCACTTTACTCCCAACCTTGAGGGGCCTTAAATCAGAACCTTTTGCATGTACCTCCTGCAAATAATCTCTAGCTTTTTCTGTGTTAGCTAGCACAGTGGTCTGAATTTCTTTTAGATGTTCTTGCAGGGATTTCATCCACTCATTGGTGAGAATTACGGTCTGGTCCTCTGGAAGAAAAGGACTTAGCATATTTTCCCACCGTTGCATTGGCCTTCCCATTAAGGCTTCATAGGGTGCAAAACCTGTGGATTTACAGACATTAGCTCTGATACGCATAAGGACTAAAGGGAGCACCAGATCCCAATTTTTCCCGGTCAGATTAAGCATAGGGCTGAGGTGGGCCTTAATTGTTTGATTCATTCTTTCTACCTGCCCTGCTGCCTGTGGATGGTACGGAATGTGGAGTTGTTGTTCTATGCCTAGAAAATCAAACAATTCCTTAATGAGCTGAGAAACAAATGCAGGACCATTATCAGAATCAATAGTCTTGGGAATGTCCCAGCGTGTAAAAAATTGCATAGTTAGGATTTCTGCAGTGGTTCGAGCAGTTTGATCTAGGACAGGGAATGCTTCTACCCAATGAGAAAAGGAATCAACAACAGTGAGTAAAAATCTATTTTTCCTAGCTGTTAATGGGAGAGGGCCCCCATGATCCACTTGCAATCTCTCAAATGGGTCACGAGGAGGTGCTCTCATTAACTGTCCCCTTCTCTTTTTAGGTTGCCTCCCAAATGAAGCACAGATTACACAGGAGGAAACATGATCCTGTATATCATGTTTCATTTCTGGCCACCATACCAACCTATTGAGGATAGTCTGCATTTCTTCTGCTTTAGGGTGTCCCATAGGACCTGCACAATGAACCCAATGCATCCATTCTTTACCTCGAGCTCTAGGGATAGCTATAACCAAGCCTTCCTCTCTTTTTGCACATAGAATGTCTTTCTCTATAGCGAGTGTGAGAAAGGGTGTGTGAGAGAGAGAGAGGTAAGAACATGTGGGTCAGAGCCTCATGGCAAGGTGTGTCTGATGAAAATAGGAAGAGAGAGAGAGGGAGGGGTGAAGAGAATTGATTATCAGAGCCTCCTGTCCTTCATGTCCGATGAATAGTGGAAGAGAGAGAGCAAGAGGAAGTGTTAATGTCCTTTATAGTGAATTTTCTCTAGCACCTCCTTTTGAGGTCTGCTATTGTTTCTAGCAAGGAGGGGCTGCAGACCAATCTTCTCTAGCACCTCCCTTTGAGGTCTGCTATTCTTGATTTAGCAAGGAGGGGCTGCAGACCCATCTCAACAGGCCCTGAGACTGACATAAACAGGGGGCAGAGTTAATCTCATCTTGTAAACTACTCTCATTAACTTTGGAGACTGATATCACCAGAGTAACAAAGCTGCATGAAATCCAAGGTCTGGGGAAAAAGCCATGACTCCTATGCCATGTATGCTGACAGAAGTCAGTCCTCACATATGGGTGACATCGACGTTGATGGAGCCCCCGTGCGGAACATTTCCCCAGCTTTCTAAGAAAGCCTTTGGGAATACTGCACGCATGCGCGGTCCCCTTCCCGCCTAAAGGTGCCATCTTGTTCAGTCTTTCTTTTTCCGTGGAGCCCAACGGACGTCTGTCCGTGTCACCCAGAAAAGTTGACTTTTTTCTTGCGATTTCTTCGTCCTTCTTCTCCGGTTCGACGCCGGTTCCCCTTCCCGCCAGGTTCGGTACACCGGTATCGAGCCCGTCTTCTATTTTTCGGTTTTTTCCCTTTGTGGCTGGCGTTCGCGCCCTTTTTTTCTTTTCCCTGGAAGGCCGGTCCTTTGACCTCGCGGGGGTTCTTTTTTCCCCGATGGCTTCCAGTGGTTTCAAAAAGTGTGATCGGTGTAAGAAATTGATGTCTCTCACCAACACACATGACTGCTGCCTTCGATGCCTGGGACCGGATCATGATCCTAAGGTCTGTGTCCCGTGTAGCAAAATGTCCACCAAGGCACTTCGAAGCTGCCAGTATCAGAAAGAACGGATTTTTTTCTGACTCTGCCTCCGGCCGGGCCCGGACCTCGTCTGAGGCCTCGACATCTCGGGAGTCTGACCCCGAGCACCGCCGGGGTTCCTCGGAGAGGGGGTCCCCCGATCGGGAGCGTAAGAGGAAAAAAAGGTTCGTGAGGGCAGCATCGGAGGAGGTCCCTGGTTCCTCGGGGGCCAGGTCTCGGACCCCCGACCGCCGCACCAGGCCCTTGGAGCAGGAGAAGCCGTCCAAGATGCCTCACATGGAGCCGGAGTCCGCCGGGCACGTAAGTCCTGTTGTCCTCGAGGACTCTCCTCCTAGGGAGCCGCCGCCAGGGCCCGAGTCGGTAACTGCTGAGTCTCCTGAGCTTGGACTCAGGCTGACAGCCTTGGAGTGCAGATTGTCTGCCTTCATGGATCAGCAGCGGGTACCGATGGCCAACCTCGCTGGTGCATCTGCCCCGGAGACCGAGCCGATACTCAAGACCATGAAGGCTCGAAGTCATCCTCGGTCACGGTCACCCTTGACCTCCCGCTCGGGACCGAGGGCGTCGACGCCAGTGCCTTCGGCATCGGGGCGGGTGCCACCGAGGCCTGTGCAGTCGGAGCCCCCCGACTCCTCTTCGGATGAGTCCACGTGGGAGACAGAGAACGAGGAGTCCCCTGACACCTTTCGGATTCGGTGTGTCCCTTCGGACTCACTGCAGTCCGAGCCCCGGAGTAAGTCCCCCCGGAGGACACCCAGTTCTTGGAGTTCGTCCGGGATATGGCCAAGGCTTTGGCGATTCCCGCGGACCCCAAGGAGGAGCCTCCAGCCGAAGAGCTCGAGGCCCTCCAGTATGACTCTCCTCGAAGGACGCCTTTACTGTGCCGGTTCCTCCGATGCTGGAACGGCTCCTCTTCCGGATGTGGGAGGCACTGGCCTCGGCGCCGGTTTTGAGCAAGCGGGTCGATTCCATCTATCGACTCCGTAAGAGCCCTGGCTTCCAGAAGGCGCAGCTGCCGCACCATTCCATGGTGGTGGAATCGGCCATGCATCGTCTGAAGAGCCAGAAGATGCCTTCCGCGGTGCCTCCTGGCAGGGAGGCCCGAAACCTGGATGCGCTCGGCAGAACGTGCTTCCAGGGCTCGATGCTTGCTTGCCGTGTCCAGTCCTACCAGCTGTACATGGGCATGTACTTACGAGACCTGGCGAAGGAAATTGCCGGGTTCTCTGATGGCCTCTCTGGGGAACCTTTGCAGGGGTTCAAGACCTTGTCCTCAGGAATCCGGGAATGCTCAAAGTTCATGTCCCGAGCAGCCTATGATGGCTTCGAGGCTTCGGCCCATGTAGCGGCAGCCGGCATCGGGGCCCGATGCCACGATGGCTGCAGTCATTGGACCTCGAGCCCTGGGTGCAGGACAAGTTGGTCGATGTCCCTTGCCGAGGTGAAAACCTTTTTAGCAAGCCCATGGCCGAGAAGCCTACTGAGCTCGAAACCGAGCACCTGACTAGGACGAGGCTGTCCAGAAAAACTTCTGCCCCTTCTCATAAAAAGAAGGGCTCGGGTAAGAAGTCCTTTTACCCGAGGAAGGCAGCTGCCTACAAACCTTTCCCTCAGTACCAGGCCTCCCCAGCTCCCCAGCAGGGTCAGCAGGCCAAGGGGCAGGGACATGGGCCCCGTAGGCAGAAGACCCCCAAGCCTCCGGCTCCTGCTCCCACTCAGCAGGAAGGGTGTTTTTGACTCCCACAGCATAGCCTTTCCACCTCTGCTGCCCCATCCCTGCACAGGAGGTCATCTAGCCCTGTTTGCCCACAGGTAGCCACCCATTACAGGAGATGCTTGGGTAGTGAGCGTAGTCCACAAGGGCTATATGCTCCATTTCCAGCAGTTGCCTCCTCCCTACTTCCCAGGGGAGCCTCCACAACCTCCTCTGCACACAGACCTCCTCCTTCAAGAACTTCAAGGTCTGCTTCTGGACAAGGCGGAGGAGCCTGTACCTCTCCGCCTGCAGGGTCACGGTTTCTACTCCAGGTACTTCCTCGTACCAAAGAGAACCGGTGACCTCAGGCCTATTCTCAACCTCAGGATTCTAAACAAGTTCTTGGAGAAAGAAAAGTTCAAGATGCTTACTCTTGGAACACTTCTGCCCTACCTCCAGCAGGGAGATTGGCTATGCTCCTTAGATCTAAAGGATGCGTACACTCACATCCTCATTCATCCAGACCACAGAAAGCAACTCAGGTTCATTGTGGGAGGAAACCATTACCAGTACAGAGTAATGCCCTTTGGCCTAACCTCCGCCCCAAGGGTCTTTACAAAGTGCCTGGCAGTGGTGGCGGCCTACTTGAGGAATCAAGGTGTTTTTGTCTTCCCCTACCTGGACGACTGGCTCATCAGGGGTCAGACTTACCAGGAGGCCAGGCAAGCCACCCTCCGAACTGTTTCCCTCCTTCAGCACCTGGGCTTTGTCATAAACTTCGCAAAGTCCACTTTGCTCCCCTCCCAGAACCTGGATTTCATAGGGGTGCGGCTGGACTCCCTGCAAGCAAAGGCTTACTTGCCAGAAGACAGGGCACAAAGGCTCATAGACTTGGCAAACCAGTTTCTAAGCCTGCCAAGGGTTTCCGCCAGACTCTGTCTGAGGCTCCTAGGACACATGGCATCGACAGTGCATGTGACCCCAAACGCCCGCCTCCACATACGACCTGCACAGTGGTGCCCTCAGGACTCAGTGGAAGCAAGCCACAGGAAGCCTCACAGACAAAGTACGGGTGTCCAAACCATTCCTGAACTCCCTACAGTGGTGGCTACACCCCCACAACTTACTACAGGGGGTGCCTTTTCAGGTGCCTGTTTCCACAGTGGTGTTGATGACCAATGCCTCCTTGCAGGGCTGGGGTGCACATTGTTTGGACAAGTGCACCCAGGGCCTGTGGTCTCCATGGGAGGCCACGCAACAGATCAACCTACTGGAACTCCGGTCTATTCGCTTAGCCCTCAAAACCTTCTCTCACACCTTGGCTCACCAGTCTGTTCTGGTACAGACGGATAATCAAGTGGCCATGTTCGATGTGAACAAACAGGGAGGCACTGGGTCCAGGCTCCTGTGTCAGGAGGCACAGGCCCTTTGCTCTTTTGCACTCAGGCACAACATGTTTCTCAAGGCTGTTTATCTCCCTGGCCAGGAGAACTTCCTGGCAGACAGGATGAGCAGGATTCTGCAGCCCCACGAGTGGCAACTGCATCCCTTAGTGACTCAAAATATTTTCCTGAAATGGGGACTTCCATCCATAGATCTCTTTGCCAGTCCCCTGAACCGGCAGCTACCCAGGTTCTGTTCCAGGCAACCGCATCCCCTGAGGTTAGCAGCGGATACCTTCCTGATTTCTTGGTCCCAGGGCCTCCTGTATGCGTTTCCTCCCACACCTCTGGTGGCCCGAACCTTGTTCAGGATTCTAAGGGACAAGGCCTCGGTACTTCTGGTAGCCCCCAGGTGGCCGAGGCAGCCCTGGTTCCCAATTCTGCTTCAACTAGCAGTGGAAACACCACTATCTCTGGGGTTGCAACCCGATCTTCTCTCTCAGGATCAGGGTTCCCTTCTGCACCCCAATCTCAAATCTCTCAATTTGATGGCCTGGAGGCTGCAAGGGTAGTGTTGGCTCCCTGGGACCTGCCTCAGGAAATGGAAGAGGTGGTCTTGGCCTCTAGAAAGCAATCCACCAGGAAAACCTATGCCCTGAAGTGGAGAAGGTTCTCCTTGTGGTGTCAGCAACGTAAGGAAGATCCTTTCTCCTGCACTGTGCCAGTAGTGCTTCAGTACCTGCTGCACTTGTCCAATCAGGGCCTTAAGTCCAATTCTGTTCGGGTCCACCTCTCTGCTCTGGCAGCTCACCACTCACTGGTGGAAGGACACTCTTTGTCGGTTCACCCCTTGGTGTCCAGGTTTCTCAAAGGCTTGCTCTTGCTCAAGCCTCCTCTCTGTCCACCAGCCCCTGAGTGGGAGTTGAATGTGGTCTTGCAGCAACTGACTCGCCCACCTTTTGAGCCGATGGCTACATGTCCTCTCTGCTTCCTTTCTTGGAAGACTCTATTCTTAGTGGCCCTGACCTCGGCCAGGCTAGTGAGTGAGCTTCAAGCCCTGGTCTGTGACAGGCCATACACTCGCTTCTATAGGAACAGGGTAGTCCTTAGGACTCATCCTAGGTTCCTCCCAAAGGTTGTCTCCTCTTTCCATCTCAACCAGGAGGTGGTTCTTCCAATGTTCTTCCCTAGGCCCCATGCCAGCCGGGCTGAGACAGTCCTGCATACCCTGGACTGTAGAAGGGCCTTATCCTTCTACCTTGAACGTACGCAGGGGCATAGGAGGGCTACTCAGCTCTTCGCATCTTTTAACCCTAATAACTTGGGGTTACCTGTCTCCAAGCGTACCTTGTCCATCTGGGTGGCTGACTGTATCACCTGGGCTTACAGGGCAGCTGACCTGCCCTTGCAGGGTCGGGTCACAGCCCACTGTGTCAGGGCAATGGCTGCCTCAGTAGCTCATCTCCATTCTATACCGTTGGCAGACATCTGTAGGGCTGCAACTTGGTCCTCAAGCCAGACTTTTGCGGCCCATTACTGCCTGGAGAGGGAGTCCCGTAGGGACAGTGCTTTCGGTCAGGCAGTGCTCCGGAATCTCTTTGAGGTTTAGGCAACTCCTACCCTCCAGCCCTCTGGTTGGGCTACCGGTGGGGGTATGTTTCAGTGAAATTCTTTCTCTGATGCTGCGGCTAGAGGGAGCTCATTTTTCAGCTCTGGGTCCCCAGTAGCCTGAAGCTGGGAGTCCCATATGTGAGGACTGACTTCCTGCTTGGTCCTGGAGAAAGAGTAGTTACTCACCTGTAACAGGTGTTCTCCGGGAGCAGCAGGAATCAGTCCTCACAACCCTCCCTCCTCCCCTGGGAGTTGCAGTTGTACATAGTTCATTTTTACACTTTTTGTGCTGTCTTTTAGCTATGTCATCTGACTGAACAAGATGGCACCTCTAGGCGGGAAGGGGACCGCACATGCGTGCAGTATTCCCAAAGGCTTTCTTAGAAAACTGGGGAAATGCTCCGCACGAGGGCTCCATCGACGTCACCCATATGTGAGGACTGATTCCTGCTGCTCCTGGAGAACACCTGTTACAGGTGAGTAACTACTCTTTATAGACTCTTAAACCATTTAAGGGGAAAGGTTACAGCTCGGCATCGGGAGCGGAATCCCTTCCCTCGATTTATAAAAATATTTATATCCCGCTTTACCCTTGAATCAAAGTGAATTGCACTGCAAACAATCAAGTAGGGTAGTGCAGGGGTGTCAGCATGCAGTGGCTGTAAGGTTAGTGTTCATGAGTGTATGGATAAGTAGGTTTTGATTTAGGGTACAATATATATATTTTGAGCTATCTACATTGGGCTATATACAGTTTTCTTGGAGTGATTGGGTGTTTTGAAGTTGTGGATGTCATTTCTTGCGTAACTCATTTTGTAGTGTGGTTAGGGTGGGTTGGTGGTCTTCATTGAATTGTTCAATGAACAGGGTAGTTTTAGTAGTTTCCAGAAATCCTTTATATCTGCGGTTGCTTTTAGATTATCTGGGAGGACATTCCAGATGGCAGGGGCTGCCAGAGAAACGGCTCGCCTGGATGTGGATTTGTTTGTTCTTATGAATAGATTAGGTGTGTTGGTATATTGTTTTGGTGCTGTTTCTGTCTGGTCTTTTGCTTGTTTTGGTTTCAATGAGTTCCTGTAGTATTCATGCTGAGATGTTGGAGTCGGGAGTGGTGCCAAAGGACTGGAGAGAGGATCATGTGGTGCCTTTACACAAAAGCGGAAGTAAGGATGTGGTTGAAAACTACAGGCCGGTTAGTTTAACTTCGGTGGTGAGTAAATTATTGGAAACTCTGCTGAAAGAGAAAATAGTGAGGTTTCTGGAGTCCAGCGGATTACAGGATCCGAGGCAGCATGGATTCACCAGAGGCAGGTCTTGTCAGACAAATCGGATTGATTTCTTTGACTGGGTGACCAGGGAGTTGGACCGAGGGAGAGCCCTAGATGTGGTGTATTTAGATTTCAGTAAAGCCTTTGACACTGTTCCTCACAGGCGACTTATAAACAAACTGAGCACCCTAGGGATGGACCCTAAAGTTACTGCTTGGGTTAGAAATTGGTTGGGTGGGAGGCGACAAAGAGTACAAGTAAATGGAGCTCACTCTGAGGAGAAGGATGTTATCAGTGGTGTGCCCCAGGGATCTGTCCTTGGTCCGATTCTTTTTAATATCTTTGTTAGTGATATAGCGGAAGGGCTTTCAGGTAAGGTTTGCCTCTTTGAGGATGATACCAAAATCTGCAATAGAGTAGACACCCAGGAAGGGGTAGATAACATGAGGAGGTATCTAGCTAAGCTTGAAGAATGGTCTAGAATTTGGCAGCTGGGATTTAATGTTAAAAAATGTAAGGTCATGCATTTGGGCTGCAGCAATCCAAGGGAGCAATATAGTATAGGGGGTGAAGTACTTTTGTCCACTAAAGAAGAGTGGGACCTAGGCGTGGTTGTGTATGATGATCTTAAAGTAGCTAAACAGGTAGAAAAGGTGACGGCAAAAGCTAGGAGGATGCTTGGGTGCATACGGAGAGGAATGGCTAGCAGAAAAAAAGGAGGTGATAATGCCTCTGTATAACTCTTTGGTGCGACCTGATTTGGAGTATAGTGTGCAATTCTGGAGACCGCACCTTCAAAAGGATGTGAACAGGATGGAGTAGGTGCAGAGGGTGGCTACTAAAATGATTAGTGGTCTTCATTATAAAGCATATGAGGACAGACTGAAGGATCTTAATATGTACACCTTAGAGGAAAGGCAGGATAGAGGTGATATGATTGAGATGTTTAAATACCTCCGTGACATAAATGTTCAGGGAGAGAGCCTCTTTCAATTGAAAGCAAGTTCTGCTACGAGGGGACATGGGATGAGGGTGAAGGGAGATAGATTCAGGAGTGATATGCGGAAATATTTCTTTACGGAAAGAGTAGTGGATCCATGGAATAATCTCCCAGTGGAGGTGGTGGTAGAGATGAGGACAGTAACTGAATTCAAAAAAGCATGGGACAAACACAAAGGATCTCTAAAGGTAAAAAGGGGACTGTTGTAGTTGTTATGGAAGGACAGACTAGATAGGCCATGTGGTCTTTCTCTGTCGTCATATTTCTATGTTAATTTTGAAGATGGTAAGCGCTGATTTATACTTTGCTCGTGAGGAGATTGGTAGCCAGTGCAGATCCCATAGTATTGGAGTTATGTGGTCTTGTATTGAAGCATTAGTGATAATGCGGGCAGCAGTGTTCTGGACTATCTGTAGGGGGAGGGTGGTTTGTTTAGGTAGACCTTAGAATAGTATGTTGCAGTAGTCCAACAGCGGTGTAATGATGGCCTGGCATACCGTACGGAAATGCTCTTGATTGAGGAAGGGTTTTAATCTCCTGAGTGTTGTGAGTTTGAAGAAGGCTGTTCTGGATATCTTTTTGATAGGTGGTTGGAGGGTGAGGTATCTGACTTCGTCTTTTATTGTAATTGATTTATCGGATATGTTGATAGTAGTAGGAGGAATGAATGAGGAGTCTCTGGTGATAATTGCTTCAGGTTTTTTAATGTTGATTTTTAGGTTGTTGTTAGTTAGCCAGGTTGTTATTTCTTGAATGCATGTGGATATTTTGATATAGTCTGGTGAGTCCAGTTGAATAGGGGTATATACCATGATGTCGTCAGCATATATGGCATATTGTATCTTGTGTTTGTTAAATATTTTGCATATAGGTTGAATATAGATGTTGAAGAGGAGAGCTGATAATGCTGAGCCTTGGGGAACTCCTTGTGTGGTCTTGAAGGGTTCTGAGGTAAGGTTTCCAGATTTTACTCTCTGGTGTCTATCTTCAAGTTATGATTTGAACCATTTTATTGTGGTATCTTGTAGTCTGATCTCCGTTAGTCGCTTTAGTAGAATGTAATGGGAAACTGTGTCGAATGCCCTGATATATCGATAAATATTACTAGGAAGCCCTGCTTCATCTTGTCCATTCCTTTGATTATGTTATCGAATAGATGTATGAGTAGTGTCTCAACTCCATGTTGTGGGTGGAATCCATGCTGGTGGGGATCTAGTGGGGTGAACTCGTCAATGTGATCTTGGAGCTGTCTCTGTACAATTTTTTCGGTTACTTTTGCCAGGAATGGGAGGCTGGATATTGGGTGGTAGGTTGATGGGTCGGTAATATTGGATGAAGTAGATTTAGGGATGGGACGGATGATTGATTGTTTGAGGACCTTTGGCATGTAGCCCTGGATCTTCCCTCGATGCCAATGGGTGACGCAGCACCGTGCACTCGGGATCGGTCGAAGCCCGGGGGCACAAGGTATCAGTCATCGTCATACGACCTCCCATGGATGTCAACAGCGCCCTCGAAGTCGGCATCAGGGGTAAGTCCTCTTCAACTCGACCTCGGAGCCCTCAGTGTGACTCGCGTACGATGGACGGGAGCACCTGTCGAAGCAGCCCTGCAGGGACGAGACACTTCCAACTCTATCACTATCCGGGACTCCCTGGCCAGGGAGTTGACTCCAGCCCCTAGACCTTCATAGTCCGCAGCAGCTGTTGAGCCCTCTGGCATCAAGGCACACATGACTGCCCTCGAGTGTAGCTTTACTTCTTTCCTCAAAGCACAGGGGGGCCCGAATCCCGATCCCTCTTGGTTGTCTAAGCCCCACACAGGAACCTCCTTGCTGAGGACATCCCTGAAGAAGGCACCTCCACAGTCCTAGAGCACTTCGCTCAGTCGGTGTCGAGGCCCTCAACAACCGACACAATGCCGTCAGACCACCAGCGTCGGGAGTCCTCAGTGCTGAGTCAGTCTGGGGACCGCGGTGTGCTGATCAACTCCTCAGGGTCGGAATCAAACTGGGAGACAGATGAGGCCTCACCCAACACCGTGCTCCATCGTGACGTCCCCTCTGACCTTTGCCCGCCGCATCACTGGTGGCAGTCTCCCCCGGAGGACTTGGGCTTCCTCGAGTTTGTACGGGAGATGTCCAACGCCCTCGCCTTCATGGCGGTGCCAGATGACAAGCCTCGTGCTGAGGACCTAGAGATCCTGCAGTACGAGGCCCCTCCAAGTGAGGCACTGACGGTGCCTCTACCCCCCCATCCTTGAACACCTCCTGTTCAGGATATGGGAGAACCTGGTGATAGTGCTGATCGTGAACTGTCGGCTCAATTCCCAGTATCGAGTCGGCAAGAGCCCAGACTTCCAGAAACCCCAATCCGACAATTCCATGGTGGAGGAGTCAGCTACGCATCGAATCAAGAGCCAGAAGATACATCCATGGTGCAGGCCTCCCTACCCAGGGGCACCGAGGAGTGCATTTGGGAGAAAGTGCTTCCAGGGCTCGATGCTCACGGCCCAGATCCAGGCCTACCAGCTGTACATGGGCATGTACCTGAGAGACCTGGTGAAGGAGCTCGCCGGGTTCTCAGCTGGTCTCTCAGGAGAGCCCCTTGAACGCTTTTGGGATCTGGTTTCCTCAGTCAAGGAATGCTCCAAATTTCAAACTCGAGCAGCCTTTGACAGCTTTGAGTCGGTGGCTCGTGTAGCCATGGCGGGCATTAGTGCCAATTGTTTTGCCAGGCTGCAGTCCTCCGACTTGGAGCAATGGGTGCAGGACAAGCTAGCCAATGTCCCTTGCCGGGAGATAACCTCTTCGGCAAGCCCATGACTGGCAAGGCTGACAAGCTGGAGAAGGAGTTCATGACCAGGACCAGATTGTCTAAGGTGTCAGACTCTTCCCGCAGGAAGGCTTCAGTAAAAAAGATCTTCCACCCGAAGACTAAGAAGGCTTACAGAAACTATCCCAAGTTCCAGGCCTACCATGCTCCCCCTCAGCAGGCCAAGCTTTTGACTCCTTGGGCATAGCTTCCCTCCCTCAAGAAAAACCAGGCCCATGGTTCACAGGGGTTCGGCTGGTCCATTTCACACACCTGTGACCAGTCATCATGACAGACACCTGGGTGCTGCACATAGTTACGAAGGAGTACCTCCTTAACTTCACCCAGCTGCTCCCCCTCACTTTACAGGGGAAATACCAATGAACCCCTTGCACAGGGAGCTACTTCAGACAAAGCTCGAGGACTGGGAGGTCAAACCCATCCCACCCTATCTGCAGGGATTGGGGTTCTACTCCCGCTACTTTCTGGTCCACAAGAAAACAGGGGGCTTCAGGCCCATCTTGAATCTTCGGGACCTCAACAGCTTCCTGGTCAAGGAAAAGTTCAAAATGGTATTCCTTGGAACCTTGCTATCTTAAGAATATTAGAACATAAGATATGCCATACTGGGTCAGACCAAGGTCCATCAAGCCCAGTATTCTGTTTCCAACAGTGGCCAATCTAGGTCACATGTACCTAGCAGTTTCCACAAGAGACACAAGTCCCACAATGCTTGTACTGGGTCAAGCATTGATATCTTCGGTCACTTCTTAATAATGGTTTATGGACCTTTCCTCCAGGAACTTGTCCAAACCTTTTTTAAACCCAGCTACACTAACAGCCTTTACTACATCCTCCGGTAACAAATTCCAGAGTTTGATTACACGTTGAGTGAAAAAATATTTTCTTTTATTAGTCTTAAATAGTTTACCCTGTAGCTCATTGCATGTCCCCTAGTCTTTCTATATTCTGATAAGGTAAACAATCGATCTACGTTTACCCGTTCCACTCCGTTCATTAATTTATAGACTTCTATCATATCTCCCCTCAGCCGTCTCTTTTCCAGGTTAAAGAGCCCTAACCTTTTTAGCCTTTCTTCATAGGAGTATCCTTCCATCCCCTTTACCATTTTGGTGGCTCTTCTCTGTACCTTTTCTAAAATCGCTATATCCTTTTTAAGATACGGCGACCAGAATTGCACACAATATTCAAGGTGCGGTCTCACCATGGAACGATATAGAGGCATTATAATATCTTTTGTTTTATTTTCCATTCCTTTCCTTATCATACCTAGCATTCTATTTGCTCTCTTGGCCGCCGCTGCACACTGGGCTGAGGGTTTTAACATGGTATCCACAATGACGCCTAAATCTTTTTCCTGGGTGGTGGTTCCTAATGTGGAACCTTGCATCGTGTAACCATAGTTTGGGTTGTTCTTCCCTAGGTGCATAACCTTGCACTTGTCCACATTAAATTTCATCTGCCATTTTGATGCCCAGTCTTCCAATTTATCAAGATGCTCTTGCAATATTTCACAATCCTCTTGGGTTTTAACAACTTTAAATAGTTTTGTGTCATCTGCAAATTTGATAACCTCACTCGTTATTCCACTTTCCAGGTCATTTATGAATATGTCAAAAAGCAGCGGACCCAGCACAGATCCCTGGGGTACACCACTATTCACCTTTCTCCATTGGGAAAATTGGCCATTTAGCCCTACCCTCTGCTTTCTATCTTTTAACCAGTTCCTGATCCACAATAGTACACTGCCTCCTATCCCATGACTCTTTAGTTTTGCCAAAGGTCTCTGATGAGGGACCTTGTCAAAGGCTTTCTGAAAGTCCAGATACACAATATCAACCGACTCACCTTTGTCCACCTGTTTATTCACTCCTTCAAAAAACATAACAGATTAGTAAGACAAGATCTTCCTTGTCTAAAGCCATGTTGGCTGTCTCCCATTAGGTTGTGACTATCTACATGCTGAGTAATTTTATTCTTTATGATGGTTTCTACCATTTTTCCCGGTACTGACGTCAGGCTCACCGGTCTGTAGTTTCCCGGATCACCCCTGGAACCCTTTTTAAAAATTGGTGTTACATTGGCGATCCTCCAATCTTCAGGTATTAGAGATGATTTTAATGATAGTTCACAGATTACTGATAGCAATTCTGCAATTTCATATTTCAGTTCTTTCAACACCCTTGGATGTATACCATCCGGCCCAGGTGATTTGCTACTCTTCAGTTTATCTAATAGTTGTAAGACGTCTTCCCGATGTATCGATATTTCCTTCAATTCTTCCGCACCTTTAAATACCACTTCAGTCATGGGTAACATCCCTACATCTTCCTCAGTAAAGACCGAAGCAGAGAATTCATTCAGTCTCTCCGCTATCGCCTTGTCGCCTCTTAGTGCTCCTTTAACCCCTTTATCATCTAATGGACCAACTGACTCTCTCACAGGTTTTTTTGCTACGAATGTACTTGAAAAGGTCTTTATTTCGCGTTTTTGCTTCCGCAGCAAGCTTCTTCTCAAATTCTCTTTGCCTGCCTTATCAATGCCTTGCATTTGACTTGCCAGTGCTTGTGCTGTTTCCAGGTTTTGTCGTTTGGCTCTATTTTCCATTTCCTGAAAGATGCTTTTTTGGCAACAACAGCCTCTCTGACCTCACCTTTAAACCATGCTGGCAGTTTTTTGGACTTCCTTCCACTTTTCTTAAAGCGTGGAATACAGCTGGTCTGGGCTTCCAAGATAGTATTTTTCAACAACACCCAAGCTTGATGTACGTCTTTAACCTTCGCAACTGCTGCTTTTAAGTTTTTCTTAACTATTTTCCTCATTTTATCATAGTCTCCCTTTCGAAAGTTAAAAGGTAGTACTGTGGATTTCCTTACTATCCCTCCTCCACTAATTAAATCAAAGGCGATCATGCTATGATCACTGTTGCCAAGTGGCCCCAACACCCTTATCTCTTGCACTAGATCTGGTGTTCCACTAAGGACTAGGTCTAATATGGCTTCCCCTCTGGTCGGTTCATGAACCAGCTGCTCCAAGAAGCAGTCATTTATTTCATCTAGGAACTTTATCTCCCTAGCATGTCCTGACGTGACACTGACCCAGTCGATACCGGGGTAATTGAAATCACCCATTATTATTACTGCACTGTAACGTTTGTTAGCTTCCTTGATTTCTTTGAGCATTTCATCATCCATTTGGTCATTCTGGCCAGGTGCTCGATAGTACACCCCCACTGCCATCGCCTTCCCCCTTTTATATGGAATTTCAATCCATATAGATTCTACAGCAGATTTTGTTTCCTGCAAAACTTTAATCCTTTCTGAGTCAATGCCCTCTCTAACATAGAGCGCAACCCCTCCACCAATTTGATCAGCTCTATCATTACGATATAGTTTGTACCCAGGTATCACAGTGTCCCACTGGTTGTCCTCCTTCCACCATGTCTCTGATATTCCAATCATATCTAACCTTTCATTTAGTGCTATATATTCTAACTCTCCCATCTTATTCTTTAGACTTCTAGCATTTGCATACAAGCATTTTAGAGAATGTATTTTGTTCATGTTAATTTGGCTATTGTTAGACACGGGTAAATTGGGATCTTTAAGCTCTGGCTGCTCCATACTTGAGGGCATTTGGGCTACTTTACTCTTTTGTGGAACCTCTCTGCTTTTGGTAGTATCCTTCAAGGATACATTCTTCCGAACCATCCGCTCTTGGGCGACTGTCGGCTTTCCCCTAATATCTAGTTTAAAAGCTGCTCTATCTCCTTTTTAAAGGTTAATGCCAGCAGCCTGGTTCCATCCCGGTTAAGGTGAAGCCCATCCCTTCAGAAGAGCCCCTCCTTTCCCCAGAATGTTCCCCAGTGCCTAACAAATCCAAACCCCTCATCTCTGCACCATTGTCTCATCCACGCATTGAGACTCCGGAGCTCTGCCTGCCTTTTGGGTCCTGTGCGTGGAACAGGAAGCATTTCGGAGAATGCTACCCTGGAAGTTCTGGATTTCAACTTCCTACCTAAAAGCCTAAATTTTGCCTCCAGAACCTCCCTACCACATTTTCCTATGTCATTGGTACCGACATGTACCAAGACAGCAGACTCCTCCCCAGCACTATCTAAGACCTTATCTAGGTGGCGCGTGAGGTCCGCTACCTTCGCACCAGGCAGGCATGTTACCAGGCAATCCTCATGTCCACCAGCCACCCAGCTATCTACATGCCTAATGATTGAATCACCAACTATAACGGCTGTCCTAACCCTTCCCTCATGGGCACATGGCCCTGGAGAAACTTCCTCGGTGCGAGAGGGTTTTACATCACCTGGAGGACAGGTCCTAGTTACAGGATCACTTCCTGCCACACCAGGGTGATGCTCTCCTGTCACGTGACCTCTCTCCTCCATGGCAACAGGGGTGCTGCCAGACTGGAGGTGGGACTTCAGGACTATATCCCTGTAGGTCTCGTCTATGTACCTCTCTGTCTGTCTTATGTTTTCCAAGTCTGCTACTTTAGCCTCTAGAGAACGGACTTGTTCCCTGAGAGAAAAGAGCTCCTTGCACCTAGTGCACACGTAAGACCTCTCACCAACTGGGAGAAAATCATACATGTGACACTCAATGCAAAAGACTGGAAAGCCCCCATTCCGCTGCTGGACTGCTGTCTGCATCTTAGTTTTAAGTTTGTGTCTAGATCTTTAAGTTCTTACTTACTAGGGGTTACTATGGGTATTTATACCAATAAAACTGTACCTAATACGTTTAATATACCTTGTTCACCTGAAGCTTAATTAATCTCAGGTCCTTAGTGTATGACTGATTTGGGTAATGAGCTTCACCTGAAAGCACCTCCTGTCTTTTAAGATGTGTAAGTACCTATAAAGCTATGATTATCCCAGGGGAGGGAGGGAGGGAAATAACACTTATTAAAAGAGGGCTGCTACACAGTACCCTGTCATGTGCTGCTGAGGTAAGCTAAATTCTGATTTGATTTAAATTATAGCTCTTAGCTGCTGCTAGGCTCTAACTTCTTATGAAATTTAAACTACAAGCTCTCTGCTGGGTACTAAATTTAACCAGAAAGCTCTCTTCTGTGTGTTAAATTTAAACTAAAAGTACTTTGCTGTTACTTGGCCCTGAGTGACTATTAAATTTAAACTACAAGCTCTCTGCTGGGTATGAAATGTAACCAGAAAGCTCTCCTCTGTGTTTTAAATTCAAACTTTAATTGCTGCTACTAGGCCCCAACTGATCCAACAAAAAACAGTGGGTTCACAGATTAAGTAGCTTTAATACAAATAATTCCTTTTAGAAAATTACCAGAAGTATATACTCACAGTTGCAGATTTCTCTCCAGAAGTAACAGTCCCCCCTTTCTAGTCCTTCTGGAGAGGTTGGCTATGCTCCTTGGATCTCAAAGATGCATACACTCACATACTGATCCACCTGCAGCACCATCCGTACCTCCGGTTCATGCTGGGAGGCTGTCACTACCAGTACAGGCTGCCCTCCCTTTGGCCTCGCCTCTGCCCTGCGAGTGTTCACAAAGTGCTTGGCGGTTGTGGCTGCTCGACTGACTCCTCGTAGTCTTCGTGTTCCTGTTCCTGGACGACTGGCTTGAGTGGGCCGGAACACCGGGTGAGGTGCGCACTGCGACCCAGCGCACGTTGGAGCTGCTGCAGCATCTGGGGTTCGTGGTGAACTTTCCAAAGTCCAACCTCATCCAGACGCAATCCATGGAGTTCATTGGAGCATTACTTGACACAACTCAGGCCAGGGCTTTCCTGCCCCTGAGCCGGGCTCAGCATCTAACCGCTCTGGCACAGCAGGTGCAGGCCAGCATTGCAGTGACTACCCAGCAAATGCTTCACCTCCTCGGCCACATGGCATCCACCGTCCATGTGACTCCCTTTGCCTGCCTGCGGATGCAGCAAGCCCAATGGATGCTCAGTGCCCAGTGGGCACAGGTGACGGGCCACCTGGGGACTACATCCGAATCACGTCTGCCTTGGCAACTTTCCTGGCCTGGTGGCAGGACCTCCACAACCTGAGAACTGAGGTGCCATTCCAGGCCCAACCAGTTCAGCACATCCTTACCACAGATGCCTCCAAGATGGGCTGGTGAGCCCATTGCATCCACCTCCAGTCACAAAGACTTTGGTCCCCAGAGTGCCTCACAAATCAATTTGCTCGAACTCCAAGCAGTCTATTATGCACTGAGGATCTTCCGTGACTATCTAGAGGAGCAGGTCATCCAAGTCCAGATGGACAACCAGGTTGCGATGTTCTACATCAACAAGGAGGGAGGCATAAGTTCATACCTCCTATGCTGGGAGGCGATCCACCTCTGGAGCTTTGCAGCAGTGAGGGGCATCAGCCTACAGGCGTTGTATTTACTGGGCCAGGACAATATACTGGCTGACCACCTGAACCGTGTTCTCCTGCACGAACGGCGGTTAAATCCCTCAGTTCTGGTGAAGATCTTCCAGCAGTGGGGTACCCCAGAGATCGATCTCTCTGCCAGCCTGGAGAATGCGCAGCTCCCAAGTTTCTGCTCCAGGGGTCTGGGACTGGGCCTGGGCCAGGAGGCGGAGGATGCCTTTCTACTTCCGTGGTCTGTGGGGCTTCCTGTATGCTTTCCCGCCAGGCCCTCGATACCGTGGGCCCTCGAAGATTCGTGTGGAAGCTGCCTCCATGCTCTTCATTGTGCCCCACTGGTCATGACAGCCCTGGGTCCCCCTGCTGCTGCAGTCATCTCTGGGGAACCCTTAGCCACTGGAGTGTGCCCCAGGCCTGCTATCGCAAGAGGGGGATACGCTGCATCACCCCAACCTACGGTTGCTGGCCCTAACGGCCTGGCTGCTGAAAGGGTAGCCATTGTGCGCTACCACCTCCCTTGGACGGTGAAGGATGTCCTGCTGGCCTTGCATAAGGACTCTATGCATTGGGCTGTCGCCTTTAAGTGGCACAGGTTCTTTCTTTGATACACGCAGCGGGACATTGATCCTTTTTCTTGCACTATTGCGGAGGTGTTGCAGTACCTGCTACACCTTTCAGACACAGGCCTGAAATCTAATTCAGTTAGCGTGCACTTCTGCGCCAGCTCAGTGCATCACCATGCAGTGGAGGGTCAAGCTGTGTCCATCCAGCCTTGGTGGGCCATTTCCTGCGAAGGCTTCTCCTCTTGCGGCCCCCAATTTGCCCACTGCCAGTGGCGGGGGAGCTCAATGTAGTCCTGGGGAAGCTCACGCAGGCTCTCTTTGAGCCTCTGGTGACCTGCCCCCTGAAGTACCTCTCCTGGAAGGTCGTCTTCCTGGTGGCACTCACCTCCGCCAGGTGAGTGAGTGAATTGCAAGCGCTCGTAGCCTATGAGCTCTAAACCAGTTTCTATAGCAACACGGTGGTCCTTCGGATGCACCCAAAGTTCCATCCAAAGTGATCTCAGCATTTCATCTGAACCAGGTGGTGCTGCCACCTTCTTTTCCCGGCCTCAAACCTCAAGGGCGGAGGCCTCCTGGCACACTCTGGACTGCAAGTGAGCCCTGGCCTTTTACATCCAGAGGACGCAGCCCCATCACCAGTCGACGCAACTCTTTGTATCGTTTGATCCCAGCTGCTTGGGGGCGGCAGTCTCCAAGTGTATTCTCTCATGGTGGGTGACTGACTGCATTATGTTCACCTACCAGCAGGCGGGGCTCTCCCTGGAGCGGCATGTGACAGCGCACAACATGCAGACCATGACGGCCTCCGTAGCTAGCCTGCAGTCGGTGCCTTTATTGGCCATCTGCCAGGCGGCCACCTGGTCCTCCGTACACACTTTCACGGTGCACACTACTCTCTGGAAGAGACTTCCCAGAGGGATAGTGCCTTCGGCCATTCTGTTTTTAGCCATCTCTTCAGGGAATAATTCAAATCCTTTCCTTCAGACCTCTATGTCCCAGCTACCGAGGGTGGGATTGCATCTTTGATGCTGCTGCTGCAGTTTCAGACTACCAGCCAACCAGCACCCCCTGCTGCCATTTACGGTCCACTTTTTGGGTCGCCCGTGGCTTTTACAGGTTTATTCGGTAGCCTGTAGTTTGGAAATCCCATATGTGAGGACTGACTTCCTGCTTGTTCCTGGAGAAAGCATAGTTACTCACCTGTAACAAGTGTTCTCCAGGAACAGTAGGAATCAGTCCTCACAACCCTCCCTCCTCCTCTGGGAGTTGTTTTTTGTTTCGCTTTTTGCCATCTTGTGCTGTGATATTATAATGACACAAGATGGCAGCTTTGAGCGGGAAGGTGGGGAGTGGATCCACGCAGGCTCCGTTGGCACCGACGTCACCCATATGTGAGAACTGATTCCTGCTATCCCCGGAGGACACCTGTTACAGGTGAGTAACTATGCTTTTGGATTTAACTGATTTTCCGTGGAAAAGCAAAAATGAAGTCCTCATGTATAGGTGATGTCCCCCCGATGGAGCCCATGTGGGAATGCTCCCCAGCTACTATTGGAATCTTTTGGGAGATTCCATCATGCCTGCGCAGCTCCTTTCTGCCTGTCATCATGGTGCCATTTTAGTTCAGTCTTACTTTTTTCATGGAGCCAAACGGACGCGTTCCGGTCATCCTTTGCTTGGTAAATCATCTTTCTCCCCTGCAGGGTTCTGTGCTTCTGGGTTTTTCAGCTTATCACACCTGCCATTGTGGTTTTTCTTTTCCCTTTTTCTTTTCTAATTTTCGATAGTTTATTTTTCTTTTTCCATGGCATCTTTGCCCTGTTAGGCAAAGGTACACTGGCCGGCTCTACTTTTTCAGTATCAACCCATTTGATTTCACTGCTGCTATCTTCCTGAATGACATGTCCCAGAAACCAGCCAGCAGGTTCAAAAGTGTTCCCAGTGCACTAGGGCCATATCAGCCACAGATACACAGTGCCTGGGACCTGCTCATCAGTCCTCTTCTTGTAATTTGTGTTTGCAGATGACAAAAAAAAGTAGTTAAAGGTTGAGAAAAGCAATGCAAATCACTTTTAGGTGCTCAGAAATCTGATCCATCGTCTTCAACATAGATGGCACCAGTCTCTATGACTTACCAAGCTGCATTGGACCCTGGCAATACAACAACATTGAGGAGTTCTCGAGTCCACTCAGAGTCAAGCACCGTAGTGTCTCAGAGCAACAGCCATTGATCGATCTCAACCCAACGATGAGGAAGGCTTCGTCTTCGGCATCAAGGGGTGATCGAGCCAAGCACCAAGTAATGACTCTGGTCCATTGACATCAGAGCCCATTAAGGCATGGCGTGGAGAGCGATGAGAGCCCAATTGAGCACCCCTTGAAGTTGCTCTGACAGGTGGAGAGCTCATCCTCCAAAACATCGGAGGGGCACTGACAGCAGAGACCCCTGTATAGATAACAGGTGCATCGATCAAAGTTCTGCCTTCAGAAATGGCAGCCATGGAGAAGCGCCTTCTGCAAGTTTTCAAAGAATGCATCGCAGCATTCTTGGCAGTGCAGCATGCCGGAGCCTGGACATCGGCTGTATCAGCATTGACCACCATATAGCCAAGACGCATGCTTTGCCTGCGGGAGAGGCATTGACATTGGGGAAACAAAAGGCCACGACATCAGTGCCTACCCAGCCAATATCCCTCTCTAGCGTTTTAAAGTCCAATGCACCCTCAAAATTTAAAAGAGCATCGGTGTATCATCAATCCCGAAGGAGCTGCCAATCCCATTGGGTCTGGAGAGAGATCAAGGCAGAGAGAAGTGCTTTGACTTCCTCTCTGATTCAGAAGACTTAATAACCAATGTGGAACCTGAAGACTTGTCAGAGGACAGGTCTCCTGAAATTCTGTCGGACCCTTCTCCACCTCATGAGCTGATTAAGTCCCCTTCTGAGGACCTTCCAGGATTTTGTAAGGACATTTATTTAACTGCATTTAACTGCATTTAATTAAGCCATACCTTTTTCTTTGGAGACTGTGGATAAACCCAGGGCAGATGAGTTGGAGATCCTACAGTTCTCCTCAACCGCTAAGGAAATGGTGAGAGGGCTCATGCTCCGCATCCTGCAGAGAGTGCATATGAGAATGTGGGAGAACCCCATCACTGTGCCTCCAGTCAGTAGAAGGCTTGACTCCATGTACAGAGTTCAGAAGACCAAAAGAAAGCAGTTATCACAAACCACCATGGAGAACCTTAAATGAGAGCTCTATTGAAATCTGTCCCTACATGTGTTTTGGCACTAGGCCTTCATTTGGGGCTCAGAACCTATATAGGATTTTTTTTTTTTTAGTGTTGTCAAGTCAGTGCTGACTTCTGGTTACCCAGCTGTCTCTGGGTTTTCTTGGCAATTTATCACTGGAAGTAGATTGCCAGGCCTTTTCTTCAGAGGGAATGGAGGGTAGAGTGACTTGCCCAAGGTCACAAGGAGTACCAGTGGGAATTGAACCCTTGATCTTCTGGGTACTAGGTAGTTGCTCTAACCATTAGGCTACTCATCCACAGATATAAGATACAGACCATCTGTATAGACACAGGAGTAGGGAGGCCAGGAGCCCAATGCTTAAAACTGCTCTGCAAATGGATTCTCATGCTACCAATTCTGTTTGCAGAGCAGTTTTAAGCAATGGCCTACTGGTCTCCCTAACAACTTATTAAGTATAGTTGTATTAGTATAAGTATCCTTAACAAACCTAAGTAAACAACTTAAATACCTAAACACCACCTTAGAACCAAGATGCACAGCAGTCGAGCAACAAGATAGGGGCTTTCCAGTGTTTTGCATTGAGTATCACATGTATGATTTTCTCCCAGTTGGTGAGGAGTCTTACATGTGCACTACGTACAAAAAGCTCTTTGCTCTCAGGGAACAAGTACAATCTCTGGAGGCTAGAGTAGCAGACTTGGAGGATATAAGGAAGACAGAGAAGTATATAGACGAGACCTCCAGGGACATAGTACTCCATGCTGCCATAGAGGAGAGAAGTCAAGTGACAGGAGAGCATCGCCCTCATGTGGCAGAAAGTGATCCTGTAAATAGGACCTGTCCTCCAGGTGATGTAAAACCCTCTCGCACCAAGGAGATTTCTCCAGGGCCATGCGCCCATGAGGGAAGGGTTAGGACAGCCGTTCTAGTTGGTGATTCGATCATTAGGCATGTAGATAGCTGGGTGGCTAATGGACATAAGGATCACCTGGTAAAATACCTGCCTGGTGCAAAGGTAGACCTCATGCACCACCTAGACAAGGTATTAGATAATGCTGGACAGAGGTCTGCTGTCTTGGTACATGTTCGTATCAATGACATAGTAAAGTGTGGGAGGGAGGTTCTGGAGGCCAAATTTAGGATTTTAGGTAGGAAGTTGAAATCCAGAACGTCCAGAGCAGCATTCTCAGAAATGCTTCCCTTTCCACGCGCAGGACCCAAAATGTAAAGGTTAAAGACTTACATCAAGCTTGGGTGTTGTTGAAAAATACTATCTTGGAAGCCCAGACCAGCTGTATTCCACGCTTTAAGAAAAGTGGAAGGAAGTCCAAAAAACTGCCAGCATGGTTTAAAGGTGAGGTCAGAGAGGCTGTTGTTGCCAAGAAAGCATCTTTCAGGAAATGGAAAAAAGAGCCAAACGATGAAACCTGGAAACAGCACAAGCACTGGCAGGTCAAATGCAAGACATTGATAAAGAAGGCAAAGAGAGAATTTGAGAAGAAGCTTGCTGCGGAAGCAAAAACGCGAAATAAAGATTTTTCAAGTACATTCATAGCAAAAAAACCTGTGAGAGATTCAGTTGGACCATTAGATGATAGAGGAGTTAAAGGGACACTACGAGGCGACAAGGAGATAGCGGAGAGACTGAATGAATTCTTTGCTTCGGTCTTTACTGAGGAAGATGTAGGGATGTTACCCATGACTGAAGTGGTATTTAAAGGTGTGGAAGAATTGAAGAAAATATTGATACATCAGGAAGATGTATTACAACTATTAGATAAACTGAAGAGTAGCAAATCACCTGGGCCGGATGGTATGCATCCAAGGGTGTTGAAAACTGAAATATGAGATAGTTGACAGATTACTAATAGCAGGTCTGCAATCATTAAAATCATCTCTAATACCTGAAGATTGGCAGATCGCCAATGTAACACCAATTTTTAAAAAGGGTTCGAAGGGTGATCCGGGAAACTACAGACCGGTGAGCCTCACGTCAGTACCGGGAAAAATGGTAGAAACCATCATAAAGAATAAAATTACTCAGCATGTAGATAGCCATGGCCTAATGGGAGATAGCCAACATAGCTTTAGACAAGGGAGATCTTGTCTTACTAATCTGTTATGTTTTTTTGAAAGTGTGAATAAACAGGTGGACAAAGGTGAGTTGGTTGATATAGTGTATCTGGACTTTCAGAAAGCCTTTGACAAGGTCCCTCATCAGAGACTTTTGGCAAAACTAGAGAGTCATGGGATAGGAGGCAGTGTACTACTGTGGATCAGGAACTGGTTAAAAGATAGAAAGCAGAGGGTTGGGCTAAATGGTCAATTTTCCCAATGGAGAAAGGTGAATAGTGGTGTACCCCAGGGATCTGTGCTGGGTCCGCTGCTTTTTGACATATTCATAAATGACCTGGAAAGCGGAATAACGAGTGAGGTTATCAAATTTGCAGATGACACAAAACTATTTAAAGTTGCTAAAACCCAAGAGGATTGTGGAAAATTGCAAGAGGATCTTGATAAATTGGAAGACTGGGCATCAAAATGGCAGATGAAATTTAATGTGGACAAGTGCAAAGTTATGCACCTAGGGAAGAACAACCCAAACTATGGTTACACGATGCAAGGTTCCACATTAGGAACCACCACCCAGGAAAAAGATTTAGGCGTCATTGTGGATAACATGTTAAAACCCTCGGCCCAGTGTGCAGCAGCAGCCAAGAGAGCAAATAGAATGCTAGGTATCATAAGGAAAGGAATGGAAAATAAAACAAAAGGTATTATAATGCCTCTATACCGTTCCATGTTGAGACCGCACCTTGAATATTGTGTGCAATTCTGGTCGCCGTATCTTAAAAAGGATATAGCGTTATTAGAAAAGGTTCAGAGAAGAGCCACCAAAATGGTAAAGGGGATGGAAAGATACTCCTATGAAGAAAGGCTAAAAAGGTTAGGGCAAACTGGAAAAGAGACAGCTGGGGGGGAGATATGATAAGAGGTCTATAAATTAATGAATGGAGTGGAACGGGTAAACGTAGATCGATTCTTTACGCCATCAAAATATAGAAAGGCTAAGGGACATGCAATGAAGCTACAGTGTAACCCATATAAGACTAATAAGAAAAAATATTTTTTCCCCCAATGCGTAATCAAACTCTGGAATTCGTTAGCAGAGGATGTAGTAAAAGCTATTCGTGTAGTTGGGATTAAAAAAAGGTTTGGACAAGTTCCTGGAGGAAAGGTCCATAACCATTATTAAAGGGGACCTGGGAAATCCACTGCTTGTCCCATTACAAGCATTGTTGAACCTGTGTTTTCTGTGGAAATTGCTAGATACTTGTGACCTAGATTGGCCTCTGTTGGAAACAAGATACTGGGCTTGATGGACCTTGGTCTGACCCTGTATGCCATTTCTTATGTTCTTATTCCTGCTTGTCCATGGAGAAAAGGTAGTTACTTACCTGTAGCAGATGTTCTTCGTGACAAGCCATGGATTGTGAAGGAAGAATATATTTTATTAATCAAATCCAGCCATTAGCCCGACACAGGCCATGTTTCGTGGAGCCTTCCTCAGGGGCTAAAATGGCTAAAAAATATACAATCATAAAAACATATGGACAAAGCAGTCCAGCAGCAAGTGTCACAAAACAACATAAGATATGGGGCAGACTAAATGTCCATCAAGGCCTGTATCTTTTTTCCTACAGTGGTCATTGCAGGTCACAAATACTTGTCAGTTTCCCAAAGGTTGCGGCGGAAGTCTGTAAAGTCTGTGGAGTGTTTGATGCTAGTTTATGGTTATTCTGAGAAATCTGACATCCAGTGCCACTCCTGGTAGGAACATTCCCTGATACAGCTTAGGCAAAACACTGCCAGCGTTGGAGCACTGAATGAAGAGAAGATTAGTGAAAACTACCTTATGTTAAGTGGTGGTGGTTTTTTTGTGTTTTGGAATAAGAATCTGAAATTGATACAAAATTGACAAAAATTAAGAAGAAAAATAAGAAAATGGATTAAAAATGTTCTAAATACAGAAAATTGGAAGGTTTTTGACCTATGATGGTCTGAAATACATTGAAGGCTGATTTATGGCTGTATGTTAGTACTGAGGTCTTTTGCCTTCCCAGCAATTGTTTTGTGGGCAACATAAACCGTATTAGAGAATAAGATGCAAGCACAGAGGATCATATTTATTGAGGTTCTCAAAGGTAGATAGATTGCATGCTCTTTATCCCAGAGATAGGAACTTGTCCAAACCTCTTCCAACCCAAATACACTAATAGCTTTTACTACATGTACTTATCTCCCGGTTGGTGAGAGGTCTTATGTGTTTACTAGGTGTAAACAGTTCCTTGCTGTCAGGGAAAGAATCCGATCTCCGGAGAGTAGAGTAGCAGATTTGGAGGAGCGGAGACAGACAGATAGGTACATTGAGGAGAGCTTCAGTGACATGCTTTGCTGCCATGGAGAGAGGTCACCTTAAAACAGAGCATCACTTTATGAGGCAAGAAGTGATGCTGTAGGTAGTACCTGTCCTCCAGATGGTGTAATATCCTCTTGCATCAAGGGAATGCCTCCAGGGGCTTGTTATAGTTGGTGATTCAATCATTAGACATGTAGATAGCTGATTGGCTGGTGGATCTGAGGATCATTATCTACACACTCTAGTCAAACCTTGCAGATTGTGCAAAGTCAACAGCTCACCTATTGGTAGTGTAAATTGTTACGAGCATAACACCCCTATTTTGTCGTCGTTGCAGTGGCTCCCAGTCTTATGGGGAGTAAGATTGAAAGTTTTGGTAATGGCTTTTCAAGCGTT